>OY720394.1:583959-1950974 GCA_963082905.1 Oligia fasciuncula | reverse complement strand
TAGACAGACAGACAGACGGACAGTTGAATCTTAGTAATAGGGTCCCGTTTTTAACCTTTGGGTACGGAACCCTAAAAAGATTTTTTTATGTTTTGCCCGTCTGTCTGTTTGTTTCTTCGGCTAATCTCCGAAACGGCTTTACTGGTTTTGACGAGATTTTCACTGGCAGATATCTGATGTTATAAGGAGTATCATGAACGACATCCACGAGAGCGAAACCGCATCAAACACATCCTAGAAGATCCTAAACATACTTCCATGCTAAAAATAACTCAAATACTTGGTTACGTCGGCATTTAAACACATTTTGCTAGAGGTTTTCATACAAAAAAAATAGAAAAAGAAATGTTTTACCTTTTGTTGTTTGAATTTTGAGGAAGTAAGAATTTCAAGGGTCATAGCAGGTAACGTTTCTGTAGTTTCTGCCTACCCGCAAAGGAGGAAGGTGTAAATTTATGTACTTACGTATGAAGTCAAGTCAGAGGGGCTTGTGGCTAAGTGATAACAGCCGCACAGGTCGATCGATCAGGTTAAGCTACGCTTGCCGCGGTTGGCCCATGGATGGGTGACCATTTAAATACCAAGACCCCTCCGTGCCTCGGAAAGCACGTTAAGCCGTTGGTCCCGGCTGTCATTCGTGGATCTTTAACAGTCGTTACGGGTCCTCAGAAGCCCGAAAGTCTGACAACCAGTCTTAAAGAGGGGTATCGTATTACCCAGTAAGGTTAAGGGTCAGATAGGCAGTCGCTCTATGTTTAGTACTGGTATTCAGCTGCATCCGGTTAGACTGGAAGCCGACCCCAACATAGTTGGGAAAAGGCTAGGCAGATGACGTATGTAGTCAACTTTTCTCTTTTAAGTTAATCATGAATTAGATTTATGTCGTTATCAATTACATAATTATAATGTTTGTCGACTTGAAGATATCGTCGGTAACCAGCACGCATTTACGACCTATTACAATTCATGGCAAGAACGTTACAGTAAATACCCTTTCACAAAGCACTTTTCACTGCAAAACTCTTTCGACATAAAATCATTTCGTAGCTTAGTACGTACGGAGTGTAACTTTAGTGTGTCGTTTAAGTAGAGTCAAATACTCGTCGTTAGTACGGGCTGGAACTAAAATGTCACGTCCCGAACATTTTAAGCTCCCGCCTTTCCCAAGTGTGTGCTATAATTTTGTCATAATGTTTTAATACAAAATCCCTCCACGAGTTGGCAGTGTGTGAACATCTTTACAGGCTGGTACGCAGATTGTTCGGGCGATAACAGACTTTATGTGCATGTACATAGATTTGAATTAAATGAGTTGGGTGGTATGTGTTAATACAAGTGTACCGATGAGGGTAGATACTAGCTATTAGACACTCGCAATAAGCTTTTTGGTGTCCTTGTATCTAAATTTTACATGTTATAGCAGACATTTTCATGTATTGTATCGTTTGTGTGAAAACTCATTAACAACACATACGTGCCACATACCATATACCTACCTGAAATCACCTTTCTAGTGTTCACTCTGGAATTCATATAACCCTGAGCCCCAAGATACAGACTAACTGTATAGTTTGGGGCTCACTGACAAATAATCACACTAATATTATAAAGGCGAAAGTTTGTGAGTGTGTTTTTGTGTGTGTTTATATGTTTGTCACTTCTTCACGCTCAAACGGCTGGATCATTTTGATAAGCTTTTGTATGGAGGTAGCTGACACCCCGGATTAACATATAGGCCACTTTTTATTCCCACGTGATCCAACCTTATGCGGGTGAAACCGCGGGGCGCAGCTAGTATATTATAAACCTAGCTGTAGGTAGTACTTTGAGCTACTTGTATCGTCTCAAATAGCTATAAACCTGTGAACCTGCTTATTGTATTACCTGGACAGTAAATATTTCCTATTTCTAATCATAAGTTTTGAGTCAACTTTATTCCAAAACCTCATCTTCGTTTGTTGAAAAAAGTTCCAGTCCAAAATGGCGGCCGCAACTCGCGAATTGAAAGCGTCCGAACAAAAACACGGACGAAACAGACGCTCATTATTGACAAACGTTTTTTAAAGATAAAAGATGTCTCTAAATTAACCTTCGGGAACGGATATCTGGGTCGGCTGGAGCCAAGCAATGGGATAAAAGGGATTCGGCCCAAGAAACTGGATTAGTAACAAAGTCTTGTTAATCCAATATTATTCACGGAGATTACAAAGAGATATCTCACTTTGATAGCGAAAAAGATTTTCAACAAAGATCTGTTTTAAAGTATAAATAGGGTAGAATGGCCTTCCTAGTGACATTTATACTGAAATAATGGGTTTGTGGTAAACGTTTTGTCTTCATAACGTAATAAAGCATCTCGCTAGTTTTTCGTGAAGAGGTTGGCAGATGTACATTTATACGTACTTTATGCACCAGAATATAAATCGTTTTCTGGTTTCAATAATATCCCTTTCAGTGACCTCTTCCAGGCAACCTTGGAATGGACAGTGATTCCGTGGACTTAAAATCGTGCTGTAATTTGATAAGGGCATGTGATAAGGGAGGAATGAGGAAAACTTCGTGAGGAATGTTTTGAGTATGACTGTCGATCAGTAGCGAAGGGCCAATTTTCGTAAGAGGAAAGCCGGAGTAAATATCATTCATATGATTATATTATTAGTCTATAGCATAGTGACTGTGCCATTTTTCAAAGGGAAGCCGGTAGGAATGGAGTTGTATGGAACCTTCGCCACTGGTGTCGATGGCTTTTTTTTTTTGCGGAATGGAATTCATTAAATGACCCCTCCCGCTCTAGGTGGAGCGGAAGGAAGTGTCAGACTGTTACATGACTAAAACCCACCCGTGTTCCTTCCTCAGCCCTTTATGTTCCGGGCCAGCGGTAACCCTTTCGGACAATCCCGCTGACCATGTCGATGGCTATGGGAAGAATAAAAGCTTGTAACAAATAAACGATGCATGGCCTGTGTGAATTTGATATGGTTAGAAAAGGGGTGACTACCGAGATGACGACTAATAAAGAAGTATGGAAGAAAAAGACATGTTGCGCCGACCGTAAATAATTTGGGATAAGTACAGGAGAATGATGATGATTACTGCAAATTATAACTATACTAGCAGCGACCCACGGTTTCACCCGCACAAGTGTCGATCCCGTGGGAATATCGGGATAAAAACTCTCCTATGTCCTTCCCCGGAATGCAATCTATCTCTCTGCCAAATGTTATCGAAATCCGTTCAGTGGTTTAGGCGTGAAAAGGTAACATACAGACAGACATGTTACTTTCGAATTTATAATAGGTATTAGGTATGGATAGATACAATATACTATGATAGTTTGTTAGATAAAGTTTGTTTAAAAAATCTGCTGTTCCCTACATTTTGACGAGTTATGCGAACATAAATGTAGGGAACAGCTGATTATGTTTACGCGATTTCAGGTTTGGTCTCTCCGTAAAAGTTGTTCATAATGATGAGTACAATCTCCCATTTCGATTTGTCACATGTTTTCAATATCACCCTGTACATAGGTACCTATAACACAGTAAGGCACCCTTTGTTATGATTCCCATGCGAGCCTGGGCACTAATTCAAATTCCGTTCTGCTTCTGAGAATTTCCTGATGAAGATCTTCACGATCAACATCGAGCTTGCGAAAACTAAACCAAAGAGGTCATGTCCATTCCGGTTTCGCTCCGTATGTCCAACATCACCTCCGCGCTTAGCCCGCAATTTTTTTGCGATGCCGCATTTGATTCGCACGTATCTGTGGCAGTCAACAAGTTTATAAAGTAAAACTATTTTTTTTTTTATAAAATGGGTGTTGATTTTACGGAAAAGGTAATCAAGGAGGTTCGATTGACCTATAGGTACTGTATATACTAAGTCGAAAGCAACGACATTTTTCTCCGACTGCTACAATTAAACTGACTTCCGCTACTCGAATTGCGACATAATGTTGTAATGCATCTTAGCGGAATTCGTTACAGGACCTAAACGCCAAAAACGCAAGTTTTAGAAACAATAAAAGTATATGATCGACTACAGTAAACAAAATCAGAAAAATAATGATATTCTTCAGGATATATGCTAGGTAGATAGTGTGTTGAAAACATAATACAACTAATTTGATACAATAGAAAAAAATCATGAAGATAACTCTTACAACTTTCTTTTTAAATAAAAACCATACTAATATACATACAATCATTCTGATTTTTTTTTTGTCAGATTATTCTACATGCAACATACTAAAACAGTACTGTTTTAATTTTTTAGTCCAAAAAATAGATTTTTTGTAATTAAATAATTGCTTCATATTTTTCAATAAATTACCAGCGTTGTCTCATCATGCTTCTCTTTCTTTTCTATGCAGTCCGACAGTGACCGCGCTTTAGGTCATGTAAGCCCTTTAAGCGGTTTCCCATAATTATTTTCGCGGCGGAGGTATGTTAAGGCCCTCAAACACATTTTGACGGCACGGTTGGCGCAGTGGTTAAGCGATTGACTGCTGCGCTGCGTGTCGCAGGTTCGATTCCCGCACGGAACAAATATTTGTATGATCTACAAGTAGTTATTCCGGGTCTGGCTATTTGTGTATGTGACTTTAAATGTTTGTAAACGTACCCACAATACAGGAGAAATTCCTAGTGTGGGGCAACGTTTTATTTAAAAAAAACAAAAAAAAACAAGCCCATGCCGGTTTCGTTCCGTGTGTCCGATCCGTTCCTGTTGAAAATACAGGGAGATAACTTAGAGAAGAACCTCTAAGTCTATCATATACATAATCTTGTATATACCTGCCGGTAGTCAAATTCCTTGTACCGAACTTATTGCGGAGATACTGTAAGCGAACCGAGAGTAAATGTTAGACGCACAAAGTTACAGGATGTATTTTTTAGATGTTATTTTACCCGGAAATGTTAATCTATGAATATTATTTTGAAGTAAAACAGTATGATTTGTTGGTTAGGAGTTCGCAGCTGTTTCCTCTCTGCAGCATTGGATTATATTATGTATTTTGATTTTGTTATATTTTAACCGCATAGCGGCAAGCGTAATGTAGGACGGCCCCCAGCTAGAGTGACCGACGACCTTAAGATAGCTGGTGGTGGTAGCAGGTAGCTGGGACGGACTGTATGCGCAAGACGGAGGACAGGGTGTTGTGGCATAGTCTGGGAGAAGCCTATGTCCAACAGTGGACTGCGATAGGGTGTTTTTATTGATTAATTGATTGATATTTTAACCTACACGCAAACGCATGCGTAGGGACAGCCCCCAGCTAGATGGATCGACGGCCTTAAGAAGGTGGCTGGGGCAGACTGGATGGGAAAGGCGCAGGACAGGGTTTGTGGCGCACTCTCGGTGAGGCCTATGTCCAGCAGTGGACTTCGATAGGCTGAGTTGATTGATTGATAACTAACTCCTTTTATTTCGTAGCCAGTTCTCTCTGAAAGTTTTAAATAATTAAAATATTTTAATTGCTATTTGGTTTACATTTCTTTCTTCAATGAACAAAAAAGATTAATCTTTTATGTTAAACGAGAGACAAAGATAAAATACAAAATTAATTTTTCTGTTATTTTTAAAGTAGAATAACTTAGACATCTGAAAGTTATAGAGACATTTCTATCAAATAGTCTATGAAGTTATAGTAGTTGCTAACGGCCGAACCCAATTACCTATCTATCACCAACTTTGGCATACTGGAGGTAGAAAAACCTATCTATCTTTGGTTTTGACGTCCCAATAATCTATATTATTAGTAGCTGTATGATTATATTCGGATATCTATGGATTATATTAAACTGGCTGCCATCAGTAGCGATCTCTCTTTAAGGGGAGTACATGACCTAAAGCACATGAGTAGACTTTTGTCTACTCATGTGACCTAAAGCTCGGTCACTGTCGGACTGCATAGAAAAGAAAGAGAAGCGCGATGACACAACGCTGGTAATTTAATGCAAAATATAAAGCAATTATCTATTTACAAAAAAATTATTGTTTGGACTAAAAAATTAAAACACTAGTTCTTTAGTATGTTGCTTGTAGAATAATCTGACAAAAAATCAGAATGATTGTAGGTATGTATATTAGTATGGTTTTTATTGTAAAAAGAAAGTTTTTATTAGAGGTATCTTCATGATTTATTTCTATCGAATCAAATTAGTTGTATTATGTTTTCAACACACTATCTACCTAGCATATATCCAGAAAAATATCATATATTTTTCTGATTTTGTTTACTGTAGTCAATGATATAATATTATTGTTTCTAAAACTTGCGTTTTTTTGCGTTTAGGTCCTGTAAAATTGGTTATGGTGGGTTCGGCCGTAAGTCAATTCGATTAGTAGTTCCGACCTAATTTGTACACCAGCCATGGTCAACCATGTTGTGCCAAAGAATATCCTGTAACACCTTTAATAAACATTATACCATGTATATTATCTACACATGTTTTTGCAAATAAATGAATCTTATCTTATCTTATCTTAGGCGATGCCGCGATGGTGCCGATTCTGTTGTTCACAAACTAAACTAAATTTAAGTTCAGTGCATCTTTTTCCTTTTATTTCATTATGAAAAGGACAGAAAATAAATTTTAGTTTAGTCCAGTCGAATTAATCAGCGCCTGATGTAAATTGACGTAATTTTAGTAGGCAAGTTTTTAATCACGTCTAAACTTGTATTGAGTAGTGTCAGATGCTGATTAATTTGACAGGACTAAACTAAAATGTATCTTCTCTCCTTTTCTTAATGAAATGCTTGGGCTATGAAATAAAAGGCTTGGGATTGAGCTGCTTCCAATTTCTGCATTTTGAATGTTTTTTTTTTCTATTTAAACACATTGAGATTAATGAATTTTTGTATAAACAATGACATTTGCTTACTTTGTAAAGTATTATATTATTTTATTTATTGTGAATGTGAAGACGATGTGGGTCATTTTATTCATTTTTTTTATTATTCTCTCTGTTCTGTTAGTTTTTTTCATGGTCTGGCAGTTTGAGTAATCTATGTGGCCTACCCAAATGTCCTTTCTTTGGTATTGTTCGTCGAATCGTTGAGCTCCTTAAGTCTTGAGTTAAGATGCACGATTTCTGACAAATGCGTGCACTAACTGGACAGGTCCTCTAAATCTGTGTGGTTCTTTCCTCAAAAGACTATCTCAGACATCAATCTACATGGTCTTCATATAACCTGACCAAGATTACGTCTGGACTTTAAAAGAGACCTCTGAGTTTGTTTCGGCCTTTCTTCTCAGAGTAGTCAGATAGGAAACGCCGACCTCATCTAGTTTAAAAAAAAAACATGATTGACGTGTAAAAGTGTTTGTACAAACCTCAAAAATAAAATCATTTATCATTAAATAGAAAGAAAACGATGCACTAAACTTAAATTTAATTTAGTTTGTGAACAAGGGAATCGGCACCGATATCGAACAAATAGCTTCAAGCGGTATTAAGATTGATTAGCAGTAACTAAGCAACGGTTCACTTGCCTTGTATTCAATAACAATACAAGTTTCTCAACGTGATTATTACATATATTTCGTTCTATTTTAGCTAAATAAATAATTAACAATATACCTATTCCACAAATAATCGTAACATATTTTCACTTTGCATGATTTTAAGATCTCAACATAATAATGATTGTAGGCACATGTCTACTCTTGTTATACGCAATGCAATTTAAGTAAAGATACAGTTTCCTGAAAGAGTGCTGGCTGCCATAGAGTCCGCAATTTACCGGTGACTGACGTCACTGAAACGTTACTTATGAAAGTAAGTTGGCGTTTTCCTAGCGATTTCTGACACCGTAAAGTCAAACCCTACTGCAATCATGTTCATGAAACCCGTCACTCCGCACGTGATATGGCGGCCGCACTTATGGGAAACCGTAACTTAAGGGGTGCACACATGTTTGAGTCGGCATGATTCGGCAAAGCCAGGCGGCAAAATCAAATGAATGTGTATAATGTTGAAAGCTGCTCGACCGACCCGAACATGATTAAGTGAGGGTGGATAGCAACCGAAGTATGCCGATCGGCATAAGCCTATAGTAATTGCTACGGGTCAGCTCCAAACGTGCCGACTCGAAAATTTGTGAGAACCTTGACTTTAGATCATGAAGTCGAGAGGACCAACTTTTCGAACATACTCATAAGAAGCACTTTAGTTATTTATGGTATTGTCATGATGAAAGCGTTTTTGATTACGCAATTAGTTCGCAGGGGTCATCAACTTGGTCCCTGTAATTTCGACTCCACAGCAGCCAACCAGCAAATTTTAATATTATAATTACCACATTTATAAAAACAAAATGGGCGACCGTTGTTTATGGTTAACAATAAAAATACAAAATGGTGTTGAGGCGGATTTTCGTACTGTTCCAAAACTGACGACAATTCTTTATACACATTTCATCTTTTGATAAAATACTGGTGATTTACACATTTTTATATTATTCCATAGTATCTAGTAATGCAAAAACTTTTACGACATCAAAGCGTCACAGGTCTTAAACAAGCCATCTCATATAGGTACCGAAGTACTGAAGAAAAGAAAAAGCTAGAAGAAAAAACAAAAACAAAATTCATACCAAAAAGTCGAACTCATACAAAGACTTCAGCCTAAAATTAAAAAAAAAACTATTTACTGAAAATTTATAGCTACCCACCTATATATACACACTACTTAAACTACCTAAATATCTTCCGGGTAAGGTACCTGAAATAGCTTGGAAAATGTTTGGTGTCGTCACAATTCGGCTTTTAGTTTAAGCACCGCCATATGACTACCCATTAACTGTAGTGGGTATCTTTTTGTCCGAGACCCACATTGTTTACAGTATAATGCAACATTTTGGTGTGCCAGTTTAAAGCTTTGTGCACACTGCGGCAAAAGTTGAGATACTTATTGTTTGACAACATGTTTCGGGCACATGTTTGTCAGAAACGATTTTTGTATTAGTTGGTGATTTTCGATCGAAAATTCGTCATCCCAAAAGTGCACTACGCGACCACAACATTTTTCATAGCGTATTAAGACATTTGTATTGATTCGTACATTAGTAAAACTTAGACGTGGCCGATTTCTTTGTAACATGTATGCTCAGTTCAATGACTCAATGATCAATTTTTTTTTTTAAATCGGTTCTTTATTCTCATCCTTTTATTGTACAGCTAAATTACAGAAAACAACGAGCTCTACCCAGAATAGGGTTTTCTAACAACAAATATCGGTGCAATCACAGATATAGATACACCTAGATAACGCAAGAGCAACTACTTTGCGTGCCCAGCTTACGTACAAAAATCGTAAGCTGCCACTTTTGCGCTCAGTCCTGTAGTACTGCTGACTGGGTGAGCGCTAGGGTGGGGCAAGACGGGTGCCGCACGAGGAGGCGTCTTTGAATCGATTTGATTTTCCCATCACTAAATAGTGCTTGTGACGAGTAGGTAGTCAAAAAATAGCACCCTTGATTTTCATTCAGATCGTGATACTTGCGTTATCTAGGTTTGTGTATCTGTGGGTGCAATAGATATTTGTCGTTACAAAGCCTTCATATCCGTAGTATCAGGAAAGAGGCAATGACTTTACAGGGTGGCAGGGACATTGAAACGCAACCTATTACCAAGGATTCGATACATGATTCTGAACGCCCCTGTGTTGAAATTTTTGCCGTCTGCATGCGCCGAAACAAGTTGCAAAACATGTTTGGAACATGTGCCAAACCAAGTGTGAGAACAAAGTTTTAGGTGTAAATCGCGCGGTACATTTCAGTCGCCTGCTTACAGTGTCATCTGATATAATTGCCTCATATTATTCATGCTGTAAGAGATCACTACCACGATTACGGCAGGGCTTATTGCGGGTCTAACTGTTTCTATTATTTAGGTTCAGACCACGAGTGATGTTATGTTGTTAATTCTCACCGTTGGACGTAAATGTGTTGGATGGGGCCATTCTTTGGTACAGCGAATATCTATGATATTATGGTAGACGCCTAAGCAGCAATGTACTGTAATAATCAGTAGTTTTCACATGAGTAGTCACATAGGAGATGTGTATCTGTGTATTTCCATATGCTATTCTCCAACTATCTCATAGTATTTGCCTCTCCATGAAAATCCTACCAAAAAAATGGAAAGGAAAATGTGAAAAGAAAATGGAAAAAAAGGACAATGTTACCTTCTACAAAATAATATGCCTTAAACTAATCTCTCTTTGAATAAATAATTACCCCAAATAAATGAACACCATTCCTACATTAAACTGTCGCACCCCTGAACACCCAACTTTAAAACACATTTAACTGCAAAACACACCTTATTTTATCTGTATTTACTCGAAGGTATTTCGGTACAAAATAATGCAAAAGTTTAAAAAGAGGACAAATTTAATTGGGCGAGTTACAAATGAGTCTGGCCGTAGGTGGAATCTGCGTCGCCGGGTCGCCGGCCATGCGGGCAGCTAGACCTCCCGTTAATTACCACCGCGGTATAACAAAGGCCCTGTGAGCAACTCAGCGGCTTTTGTCGTCAGTTTTATCTTAATTGCTTCAAGAAACTCGATATCGTTTGGCGACAAGATGCTTTTTATTCCTTCACTCCGCTCCCCGACGGCAAACAATGACAGAACTTTGAATTAGTTTTCGGTTTGATAACGCCGCCAATGGCTTTTTTCTTTTTCTCTGTTTTAACGACAGTGCTGTTATTACGACCGATATTTCGGCCCGATCGTTGAGGTTTTATAGCTCTTTCGATTTATTTTCTGCTGTCCGTTTATGTTCGCGGGATGAGGCCAACTTTATGATATCACTATTGTGTAACTCTTTTTATCTAAGATTGTAAGCCATCGCTCATCGTCGTAAAACTATGTGTTCACTTTCAGATTTTGCTCTGAATAAAATATACGACAAGTGGGATGTTCTGAATTATGATTGCCTGTGTTTTATGAAGATGGTTCGAATATGAAAGTTGCTTCTTATTCAATGGACCAAATTCTACTATGATGACCTTTAATCAAATTTTTCTTAGCTGTTGTACAGAGCACCTTCTCTTATTTCTACTTATTTAATATGAGTCTCTCATTCCTACTCTTATACATTAGCTTTCCCATAATTCATTACTTGGTTCAGCCATCTGTACTAAGCCCATGAATGTCACAACTCTTCATAAAGTCGGGTTAGAAACCCCTGACATCAATTTCTAAGCCTATCCACGTGTTAAGATACAAATTCTCGGATTAACCTTCAGTTGTCATGTAAATTAATAACTTACCTCCGTCACAGGGGTGTAACAGGGTTCATATTTAACTTTTTAACCCCTAATGTTGAACTCTGGAAACAAAATTTACGTGGACTGCCCTGGCCCGATTCCAAATCGCTAACAGAGGTCGTAGGTCACCTTACTTAATGTGCGGACATACTTTTGGCACGATCCTAACACGGCGTCACATGTAAATTTTATTCAATATGAAACACTTCGCATACTGTATGAGTTTGTCTTGTCGACTATGCAAAAAAATCCGCGTATGGCACACAGGGTTGTCGAATTATGCGCATATAGTTATTAAGTTGGTTTCTGTCGTGGTCTCTTTAACCTTTGGGAGCTGGTGCTAAGGAAGAGCAGTGTTTTTAGCATGTTACTTAGATTTTAGAATGTTGTACATGCTTTGGTGATTTATTTAATTTCGCCGACTGGTCGACACTTCACGTGACCAGAGAGCTGGCTCGTTCTTTGGCCAAAGAATTAGCATTGCTATTCAACGTGGCAATACTGCCAGTTTTCTCGGCACGATTTCCTCGGCGGAGGAATACTTCAATGTCTAATTTGTCCTTTTGTTTTTGTATTAATTTGTGTAATTTAATTTAATGCCTAGTGCCAAATAGTTGTATAATAATTGTATACCGAGTGGCGACATCGACGCGTAAACTGTATCCGTGAACTCAACACATGACCACACAGAGAGCACAGCACAGGCGAGCGTAGACATATTTAGTCGGTTATCAAAAAAAAATCTGCTGTTTCATAGTAAAGTTCAATAATACCTGCGCGGTCAAAATGAAAAAAAAAAAATTTTTTTTTTTGACGGTCATAATATTTTGACGCAATGGAGTTCAGAATCTTGTACTAAATCGATGGTAACAGGTTACGCTCTTCGAGTTCGAATATTTGGCCAATCACAAACGTGTGCGTAACATTTTGCTCCAATGAGCTATCAGATGCATCGCAAATAAGCTTTTACCCTTTGAAGTGTCAGCATATTGTCAGATACCATTCATATTCGGGTGGTGTAATCCTTGGGTTATGACTAGATGATATGCTATGTATGTCATGTGCATTTTCGTACAATACGGTTGGTGGAAATGGCGTTAGTATCTACCGTTCTATTCGAGTTCGGCTTGTGTGGGTAACCGTTTTCCGAATGGCTTTATCATGTGACTTCAATTGCTTTATGTTACATAATTTAATGGTATTCAGCTACCTCCGGTTAGACTGGAAGTCGACCCCAATATAGTTGGGAAAAGGTTAGGCAGACGATATACAAATTTTGTAGGAACAATTAGCACATTTGGCTAGGAATCTATATACGTCAACTGAAGAGTAATTTACAATATTATATCGTGGTAGCAATACCTACCGCGTAAATCATGACACATAGATTTTGTCGGCCTGCATCGAATGATGGCAATATTATCCAATCGCAGCGCGTTATTCGAATAGCTCTGGCACCACTGGTCTGGTTTATTGTGTCACAACCGCATTAGTCGTAAGTCCACCATACTATACAGTATTGATGTGTCACCGCGCAGCAGACTGACGTAGTGTTCCGCAAACAGTTTTTTGTCTCTCCTTAAAACTTGTCAAAAACTTGCGCGGTATTGTTACCTTATAGGGAACTGTATGCAAAGTCAAATCAATTATTTCAAATAGGCACATAAAAGATACTTTTGAACGTCAAAAATTACAATACTTAAATAAAATAGAATTAATTACTTCCAGAAGGGTCACAATCAATAAATTTCAGCGGCGTAAAATACGTGATCCTGGACGTCTTTTACAATAGTAAAAAGTCATGGTGATCAAGAAGTGAGACGCTATAATTTTAAAATAAGTCCTGGTACTTAGGTATGGCTAAGAATCATCGAACTGGTCGAAGTGGCGATGCTTAGGAAGGACTATGTCCAGCAGTGGACGTAATAGTATGCGTAATAGGTAATACGGGCTGGTGTCCGCAACTCCACGTCAATGCGCGTATTTTGCGTACGGGTGGGAAAATCGATTATTCGATCCACCCCAGCTCCTCAAGGAAGGCCAGCAACGCCTTGATGTTACTGACCGTCTTACATAGGGTACCTGGGTTACCGAAGTACTTTGCTACCACCGGGCAGTTTAGAAGCACATGTGCCGCTATCCCATCGTCCTCCATGCAGGCCCGGCACAGCGGACTGTCTGTTACTCCAATGACAAAGAGGTGTTTATTGAATGACCCGTGGCCAGTTAAAGTTGCAGTAACTATATGCAGCTTTTTTTTAGTTAGTTAGGGAAACTGTTTCGTGAGACGGCCATCCAATGTGGGAAATGCTTCCCTGCCTGTCTGCATTCGCCTTGGACCGTCCATAGTTTGTTATGTTGGTCTCTTGTGCGTTTCCTTACCAGAATGGGTATATAGCCGAAGGGGAGTGGCGCGATGGGCTCAGGTCCCACTGGTGTCATCCACGACCCCCTTCTGGCCAGCTCGTCGGCTGCATCGTTGCCTAGCGAACCGCTGTGTTCTTTGATCCATTGAATGGTTATATTATTGATGTTACCCACCTGGTTGAGGCGCTGGTGACACTCGTATATTAGCCCAGAGTCAACTGTATAACTGTTCAGCGCTTGCAGAACAGCCATGCTGTCTGAGAGTATGCGAATTGAGTGGTCCTTTACTTCCCTGGCCATAATGGCTGAAGCGGCTAGAGAGATGCCCAAGCATTCGGTCTGGAATACTGTGTTGTGGACTCTTAATGGTGTGGCTATATGTAACTATGTTGAAGTCGTCCGAGAAGATTCCGATTCAGTGGACGTATTTGGCTGAAATGATGTTGATGAAGATAAAGCTCCAAACAACAGAACCAATGTTAATATACATCGCATTCCTAATACATGTATCGTCTATTTATTTAGGTAATTCGTCAACACGGCACTCCACATTCATTAGTATGAGAAACATAACTAAATAAAAATTGACACGGCTATAAAAAAACGGATACTATTACAGCAGCCCTGAAATATGACGCAAATAAAATAAAAGAATGTAATTCTAACAATATTCGTTTACAGTTGTTGAGCGCAATGGGTATGAATAAAAATATGGAATACTAAGTATGGCCGTGGTTTTGTCTGGGTTAAAAGTTTTGAGATTTTTGGGAAGAAAAGTACAAAAAAATACAAAAAGTTTATTGCAGTAACAAGTACAACTTTTACAGTAAATCTTACGTAGGGACCTCCTTTTAAGTAAAGATATACCTGTGCTAAAGTAAGATATAATAATAATAATTATTATTTATTAATAACCATCATCTTCCTGCCCTTATCCCATGTTACTTGGGGTCGGCGCAACACGTTTTCTTCTTCCATTCTCCCCTGTCAACCGTCACGCTATCATTCACTCCCTTCTCTTTCATATCATTCCCCACACAATCCATCCATCTTTTCTTCGGCCTTCCTCTCCCTCTCCATCCATCAACATGTATATTCATCACTCTTTTAGTCACATGCGTTTCATCCCTTCTCATCACATGCCCATACCAAGCCAAACGATTTCCTTTCAACTTTTCTGTCACTGGCGCCACTTTCAAACTTCCTCTTATATACTCATTTCTTACTTTATAAATTCTCGTCACTCCACACATCCATCTCAACATTCTCATCTCCGCTGCATGCAATCTTTTTTCATCCGTCTTCTTCACGGCCCAGCATTCAGCAGAACTTATAAATTTTCCCCTTTAACTTGAGGGGCATCCGTGGGTCGCAAGTTGTTCCTGTAACCTGTCGCCATTTCATCCATCCTGAGTTGATCCGGTGACGGTGGCAAGCGACCCGAGGTACCGAAAGTCGGAGCAGATCGATAAGGACGTTCCAGCCGAGCGAGAGATATGGGCACAGGACTGGAGAGACCGCCAAAATCGCAAAACAGGTACTCGGTATT
Organism: Oligia fasciuncula; assembly: GCA_963082905.1. Classification (NCBI taxonomy): domain Eukaryota; kingdom Metazoa; phylum Arthropoda; class Insecta; order Lepidoptera; family Noctuidae; genus Oligia; species Oligia fasciuncula. The sequence continues at coordinate 1,935,776 of OY720394.1, read as the reverse complement.
TATTAATAGCCAACTTATATTAACAGTTTGCACCACACATACAAGTTATTAGTCATACACATGTCATACAATCATAAAATTAGATTAAATCACAAAGTAAAAACTGAACAAAAGATGAAACTAAATGAAATGAAAAAAAATTGGTCAATATTAGATAAAAATTAGATAGTATTCAATAAAATTAGATAGAATTAGGATAAATTGGAATAGAATTATTAATAAACAAGTAACTATTCATTTAATTTATTTACTCCAAGGAGATTGTACCTACTGGGAGTGACAATGGACTCCAGGTATCGAGTGGCAGTGTCCAGGAATCTCAGTTCAGTACTCGCGAAGACATCTGAGGACTCGTCATATAACAGAATGTTGTTGATATGGTGAGGGCTAGGTACAATGGACTGGTCTTAAGGGTAATGGGCCTGCGGACGGAGAGTAATGGGTAGCTCACCGTCCGATTAGGACCAGGCCCGTGCCAGACGGCGCGTACGTGTACCACACGCGCCTTTAAAGAGATGTCAGCGCCAATGAAGGGGCCCGTTAAGGCCGAAGCCTGCCGGGGCAGCGGGATTGTCCGAAAGGGTTACCGCTACCCCGACACATCAAGGGCTAAGGAAGGAACACGGGTGGGTTTTAGTCAGTAAGAGTCTGACACTCCCTTCCGCTCCACTCAGAGCGGGAGGGGGGGTCATTTGATGATTTCACAACACAAAAAAAAAGGGTTATGGTACCGGTTTGAGGTATTTTGATTATAATACCAGAATATAAATGTCCCACTGCAGGGTAAAGGGCTCTTCTCATCAGAGAAGGCATGAGCAGTGATCACAACGCTTGCTCAAGTCGCCAATCCAACTTGAGCCTACTAGCTGCGCCCCGCGGTTTCACCCACATAAATCTCGATCCCGTAGGAATATGGGGATTAAAAGTATCCTATGTCTTATCCAAATCATCGTTTACCCGTGTGCCTTATTTCATCCAAATCCGTTCAGTCTTTTTAGCGTGAAAGCGTAGCAAACAAACATACAAAAAATCAAATAGTTTCTCTTTATAATATTAGTTTAGAGAAGTCCAGGTGTCCTCAAGATGTCCAGTTAAGATAGGTACCAAGTTTTTGTATGTAAAATTGTTGATAGCATTTTAATACCTACTTCTCTTCTTGGAAAAACCAGTAACATTAAATTTTAGAAAACAAATTAGATAGTATTCCCGAATAACTTAAATAATCACAATAATATTATAAAGGCGAAAGTTGGTGTGTGTTTATATGTTTGTTACTTCTTCACGCTCAAGCGGCTGGACCAATTTTGATAAAATTTTGTATGGAGGTAGCTGACACCCTGGATTAACTTATAAGCTACTTTCCTCCCGATATTCCCACGCGATCGACACTTATGCGGGTGAAACCGCAGGGCACAGCTAGTAACAAATAAATCGAAAACACAACTCAAAAAATATACACAAATGATTATTTTCCCAACCCACAAAACATCACAGCCTATTATTCTACACAAACAAACTTACTTACCTATTTGTGGTAATAGAGTGCTATGACCGAGCAAAAACCGATCCCGCTCCCAAATTGCGGTACATAATACTTCATCAAAATTAAAGTTCATTCGTTCCGTTCATTCAATAGAGTTTGCAAAATGTTTTAAGGGTGTATATTCATTACAGCGGAGACGCTTGGGGAGGAAAGTTTTGCGTCAGTTCACTTGTTCGGCGAATTATTCATGATCCCTCCAGAAATTTTCGATTGATTATACTGTTTAGAGCAAATTAACTTGACAATAAGATGGCGGGGCTTACAGTTTAGGGACCCATTTATGTAAGCGGATCTGTGATGAAGATTATTGTTACTATAATAGGCTATTTGACAATGTAAAAAATAAGGTCATATGATTTGAAATGATTTGATTTTATTTTTTTTGTAAGTAGGTTTGTACAAACACTTTTACACGTCAGTCATGTTTTTTATAACTAGATGAAGTCGGCGTTTCCTATCTGACTACTCTGAGAAGAAAGGCCGAAACAAACTCAGAGGTCACAGTCTCTTTTAAAGTCCAGACATAATCTTGGTCAGGTTATATGAAGACCATGTAGATCGATGTCTGAGGTGGTCTTTTGAGGAAAGAACCACACAGATTGAGAGGACCTGTCCAGTCAGTGCACGCATTTGTCAAAAATCGTGCAGCTCAACTCAAGACTAAAGGAGCTCAACGATTCGACGAACAATACCAAAGAAAGGACATTTGGGTAGGCCACATAAATTACTCAAACTGCCAGACCATGATAAAAAAAAACAGAACAGAGAGAATAATAAAAAAAATATATATAAGTATGTAAAATGACCCACATCGTCTTCACATTCACAATGAAAAAATAATATAATACTTTACAAAGTAAGCAAATGTCATTGTTTAAAAAAAAAAAAATATTCATCAATGTCAATGTGTATATAAAAAAGAAAAAAATCATTCAAAATGCAGAAATTGGAAGCAGCTCAATCCCAAGCCTTTTTGTCCTCAATATAATCTTTAACGGTATAAAAGGCTTTCTGGCACAACTTACGTTTAATGAAAGATTTGAATTTATTAAGGCTTAGATCTTGAACGTGGCTTGGTAGTTTATTGTAAAAGCGTATACATTGGCATCTGAACGAGCCACCTATTTTCTTGAGCCTGGTTGTAGGTACAACATATTTGTGTTTGTTTCTAGTATTTATATTATGGATATCACTGTATTTTTTAAACAATTTTATATTTTTATGGGCATATAAAAGATTTTCATAAATGTACTGAGAAGGCACAGTCATTACATTAATCTCTTTAAATTTGTCTCTGAGAGAGTGTCTCGGACTTAATTTATAAATTGATCGAACAGCTCGCTTCTGCAAAACAAAGATAGTCTGAATATCGGCGGCATTTCCCCACAATAGAATACCGTACGACATTACACTATGAAAATAGCTAAAGTACACTAAACGGGCAGTCTCTATATCAGTTAAATTTCGAATTTTTCTAACAGCGTATGCTGCAGAACTTAGCTTTTTTGACAATTTATCTATATGTGGACCCCACTGAAGCTTAGCATCCAAAGTTATGCCCAAGAATACTGTGTTGTCTTCAGGATTCAATTCCTCGCCCTTTATCAACACATTAGTTTTCACCTGCCTTACGTGGGGTAGCGTAAACTTAATGCATTTGGTTTTCTTCTCGTTTAGAAGCAAATTATTAACATTGAACCAGTGGACTACTTTCGAGATCGCGCTATTTACATCGTCAGTAACCAACTGCTGACGTTTAAGTTTAAACAAAAGAGAAGTGTCATCTGCAAACAACACTATATCATGATGATCCTTTATGAGGTACGGCAAGTCATTAATATAAATGAGAAACAAGAAAGGACCAAGAATTGAGCCCTGTGGGACTCCCATTGTTACTATAGATCCGGGTGATCTTTTTCCATTAACGTCAACGCTCTGAATCCTTTTACTCAAGTATGAAATAAGAAGATCCAGAGCAGTGTTTCGGATCCCGTAGTGGCGGAGTTTCCTGATTAACGTTTCGTGAAGAACGCAATCGAATGCCTTGGACAAATCACAAAAGATGCCCAAGGCATCGCATTTATCTTCCCATGCATTATAAATATGTCCTAATAGTTCAACGCCGGCATCAGTAGTTGAACGACCCCTTGTAAAACCAAACTGTTTGCTATGTAATAATTTATGTTTATTAAAAAATCTTTGCATTTGGTCTAAAATTAATTTCTCAAAAATTTTACTAAAGGTAGGTAGTACAGAAATAGGTCTATAATTTGTGGGGTCTGATGTACTACCTGATTTAAACAAAGGTATTATTTTACTATTTTTCATAAGGTCAGGAAACTCCCCATTGTCAATACAACTATTAAAGATAATAGCTAGAGTAGGCGCTACAATGTCAATAATAGACTTGGCTACTTCTACAGAATTACCCCACAGATCTGCAGTCTTTTTTACATTTAAAGTGTGAAAGGTTTTAATTATATCTCTACAGGTAATATATTCAAAATGAAATTCTGAATCGCAACCATTAACATTTTCTTTAAGCAAAGACTCAGCAACAGAAGGTGATGAGTTTAGAGATTTAGTAGTTGAAACGGGAATATCTGAAAAGAAATTTTCAAATGCCTCGGCGACTTGTGTGTCTGATTTTATTATGTTGTCATTAATAGACAGGCTGTAGTCAGTATTTCGGTTACTAGATCTTCCCGTTTCACTATTAATAATATTCCAAGTCGTTTTAATTACATTACTGCTGTTTTTAATCTTTGAACTCAAATAACGTGACTTGGCCATATAACAAACTTTTTTAAATAATTTTGAATAATTTCTAACATACAAATTAAATTCATCAGTGTTAATATAAGTCCTTTCATTGTACAGTTCATAAAGCCGTGTTCTACTTTTATGAATACCAATGGTAGCCCAATCACTGAACGATGCATTACTATTAACCGAAATAGTCTTGGGAATAAAGGTGGAATCAAATTGTTTACAGTATACATTAAAAAAATTATCATAAAGATGATTAGGATCAGCATGAATAGATAAAACTGGTAATTTATCAATGAGTTTAACTTTAAAAGCCTCCAAGCGACTTGCAGTTTTGGGGTTAACAGTGATATCCTTTTTAGCCACTTTTTTGTTTTGATTTTGAATAGTAATCCTTTGCCCGCAATGATCAGAATCTAGTAAAGTTATAATTTCTTTGTGGCTTGGTATAATATCTGTATATATATTATCTAGGCATGTGGCACTAGTAGGGGTTATTCTTGTGGGCTCCAAAAATAGGTTTAGAAGATTGTAGGACTGAAACAGACTTAAAATTTTACTACAAGAACCTGAGTTTTCTAATAAATTGACATTAAAATCACCGCAAATGATAACGGACTTGTTTGAGTTACAAATCCTGTGTAACACTTCATCCATTACCTTTTCAAAGCAGTCATACAATCCTGAAGGGGGTCTATACACACTTAATACAATAGAGTGCTCCAATTCTACACAGGCAATTTCAACCGTACGCTCAACTGATAGGCTCACAATATCTATACGATCTTTAAATTTGAGCTGGTTACTTACTAAAATTAATGAGCCACCATGTATAGCATTTGTTCTGCTAAACGAACTACCAACCTGGTGATTATTAAAATTGAACAAGAACTGGTGGCTTTTCAGCCAATGTTCTGTTATACAAAGTATGTCAATACTATTAAAATTCATAAATAATTCTACTTCTAATTCTTTGTTCATAAATCCTTGAATATTTTGATGCACTAGGTTGATACTATTGACTGATTTTAAGCTTTTTTTGCGTACATTATAGCTAGAGGTTGCCTCTATTGTCTTAATTTCTAATTTAAATTATTAGCAATGTCATTAATAGTGACCAAATTATTGGCAGAATTATTTATAATGTCATTGCATTGCTCAAAAGAAGCAAGTTGTTTAGCCAAATTTTTGGCTGTAATAGAAAAAAAATAAGATAGCGACACAGCTATCTGTCTTTTATAATAGTCAGAAAGATAGTACATAACAATGTTATATCTATCTTTTGTCAAATAGAAATTATTACTAACATAATTGTTAATATCAACTAAATGGAACATGTTATTATTAAATGTCAAGTTATGCAATGTCATATTCAATTCAAATCTTAAGCTATTTTCTTCCTGTGGCAAACTGTTACTATAAGGGAATGTAAACAATACAACTTTTCTTAAACTAAGGTTGCATAATGTTCTATGATACTGGAGCAGTTCTCCTTTGTTTACATTTCCCCTATTACCCATAAAAATTAATAAAGTTGTATCCTGGGTAAAGTTACATTTAATAATTTTTTTCATAATATGAAACAAAGAACAACCAGGCATACAGTAATTTATTATTGAGTGTCCCGGATATTCAGCTGTTAACAAGTGTCCTAAGTCCTTACCGATCTCATCACAAAATAACACAATATCATTATTTAAAGTTTGTTTACACTGTTTATACGAACTATTAGTAGAAGGAATTATCAAATCAACACAGGGCTGCACTAAGGTGGTATTGCAAGTTGTCAATGAATGGTCCGGTGTGACATTGGTTGGTGTTTGACAATGCTCACAGTTGTTTTTTTGTGAGTTTACCAGCTCATTCATTGCCAACACATATTCCCTCATTAGGTCTTCAGAGGTATTATATTTGTTGGTCATTGAACTAAGTTTCTCCTGTAGATGGTCAAGTTCAGATTGCAAGGTCTCTGTGTCAATGTTGTACTTCCTAGTACTCTGCTCCAAATTATAAGAATACATGTCTAATTGTTTAATTAAATTCAACCTTTCTCTATTCAATTTAACGTTTTTGATAAAGAACTTTTGTCTTTTTACCATTTTTTGTGTTTTAACAATGTATTTATTAATTTTAATGTATTTTTTAAGTTTATTTTTACTGCTTACTACCCTCACTGAATTATATGATTTCGATTCATCATCAGCTGTCAAATCCATAGTGTATGTGGAGTTTATGGTAGAAACCATTGACGGGGCAATAGGCATCAACTCATTGTACAGACTTTGGTTCAGCGAGGCGGTGATGTTAAGATTGGTCGTCTCAAGTTGTGTTATTTGACTTTGAGCCTCATGTAGCTGCTGTTGTAATATATGTTTTTGACTAAGAGCTTGTTCATACTCTGTGCTACACTGGCTGAACCCGTCCACAACAAGTTGAAGTCTATCCCGTTCTTCTATGGCATCAGTGTATTGATTATATATCTGAGCCATTTCAATTTTTAACTTCCTATTCTTTTCATGGGCATCAAAGAGCACCTTTTCATTGTCATCTATTTCCTTAATTAGTTGGTCACAGGACTCCTTTGACGCCTTTAAGGCGCTCAAAGCCTCATTGAGTTTGGACTCTCCGAGGCGAGCACGGGCGCTGCGAGTCATAATCATGATTAAAACTAGTAAGGAAGCGACAAGAAATTAGAAGAGAGATGGTAGTTGTGGCAGCAGTAGAGAAGATGATTAGTTTAAAAGGAAAAATGAAATTTAGATGTAATTCTAAGGAGTTCTGTCACCAAACCAATGCAAGGTTATGTTTACGTTCAAAGGTCATTGGCACCAATAAAGTCTTACTAAAAATGAACAAACTAAGTGCTGGTTAAATTGTAGTACGTAAACAAACTAATAGCAAGTAAAATATAGAGTATTGTACCTGATATCAAGATGACAATGCAAAATTCACTTACGTAACTGTCACCGATTTACATAGAAATATTTACACTTAATTTGCACTAGCTATTTGAATCTAACACAATATACACATTATTATCCTATTTACTTGAGGAGTAGTTGGAAATAGGCCTAAAAAACAACGAAATTAAATATTTAACATTAAAATTACAAGAACAAATTTTTAACAGCTGTTAGCTGTAGTGTTGCCACAGGAAAAAAAAAAAAAAAAAAAAAAAAAAAAAATATAATTATTGACACTCGCATAGATTATCGCTTTTAAAATCGATTTGCATTAATTTTACTACAAAACAATCTATTATTTACTTATAAAAAAAATCCCGAAAAAACTTCATCTTTTTAAATCTGGCGCCACGTAATCGAAAACGGTCTGGATTGGCTGAACTTAAGATGACGTCATGATTTAGTAAATTTCTGTCTATCGTTGACAGAACAGATGACTTTTGTCTAGTATCTCGACCGTTTCAACGTTTGTTTACGTGAATCGTGACGTCACGACGCCATATTGTTAAAGATAGCGTTTTGGCGGCTTATTTAAACAGTACATTTTTATTTACTATTTTTTAAAAGAAATACATTATGCAATTTGAAGTAATAGGTTTTTGTGGGCTCGTTAGACACCATTAAATAATCTAAGATGTTTATCAGAAACTAGTCGAATAGCCTATTATGTAATTTTAAGAAACTTGGAGTGGAATATAGTGTCTACCGGGGTAGCCACTAGCCAGTCTGTATTCAGATAAAGAAGAGATAGTTTGTAGACGAAGAAAGACATAACACATAGACAGACATTCAATCAACTCAGCCTATCGCAGTCCACTGCTGGACATAGGCCTCTCCCATGCTGCGACACAACTCCCTGTCCTCCACCTTCCGCATCCAGTTAGTGCCAGCCAACTTTTTCAGGTCCTCGGTCCATCTAGCTGGGGGCCGTCGCACTATACGCTTGCCGATACGCGGCCTCCACTCCAGGACTCGTCTGCTCCTCCGGCCATCGGTCCTTCAACAAATATGGCCAGCCCACACATGGGGTGAAATAAACCAAAAATTAAAAAAAAACTTGCCTAGCAACCAGTCAAACATAACAAACAAAGATAGACGATGAAAATCCTTCTTTGGTTTAGTTTAATCGCTACTTTTAATAAGTTCCAGAAGGCTCTCACAATTTCAACATCAAAAGATTCTATGCCCGAAATCCGACTGTAAGTAAATAAATACACATTCGTGTTTTAAATAAATGAAAATGAATCATTATAAAACCGTTTGTTTATTTGGTGATTAATTTTGTTTCCAATAACGTACAAATATTACTGTTTATTTACATTAAACGTATATCAATGGTTTGAATAATGAATTAATCATTTGTGTATGATTTAGAATAATTACACACCATTTCAAAATAATTACGAAATTTCAGTATTGCGTTTTTAATTAAAAGCAAAAATAAATCTTTTTCAAATTGAAGAGACCTATACAAACAAGTCCCATAGATACAATGATAAATCACCAATTAATTATGTAACAAAAATAATTTTTGGGGATTTTTTTTTTTCAACAATTCACTTTGACACAATCAAATCAATTATCTCAGCCTACTGCAGTCCACTGCTGGACATAGAAAGAAAAGAAAGAAAGAAAAATGCGTTTATTGGCATTACACCTTAAAACTATAAAAACGGAAAACAAAGATTATAATGCCAAAAGGGCTTCAGCTCAGCATAATAGGCCTCTCCCAGGCTGCGCCACAACACCCTGTCCTCCGCCTTCCACATTCAGTCCGTCCCAGCCACCTTTTTAAGGTCGTCGGTCCATCTAGCTGGGTTTCACACTACGCTTGCCTTGTGCGTGGTCTCCACTCCAGGACTTAAACTTCAAAGAGCATCGCGCTTTTGAGCGCTGAGCGGCCTTGAATTTAATAAACACAATGTTTTACATTAATTCGAACAGAAAAAAAACTTTTAAAGCAGCCAATTTTGAACGAACTATTACAAGATAGTATTTCGGTTAAACGGTTCAATAAATTCACAGTTATTCGTAGTTTTATTGCAAAAACAAGTGAATTTAATGCGATTGCTGGGAAACTGTAACATCGGAAGAGTGCGATTAAAATAGGGTTCCCACTCTCTAAAGTAAAAAGTTGTTAATGCAAGTTAAGATTACCTTGTCGGTCTAGTCGTAAGTGCCACTGCTGAGCATGAGGTCTTGGGTTCAATTCCCTGGTCGGGCAAAATGTTGTTAGGTTTTGCCATCTGCAATTTCTCAGTAGCCCGGAGTCTGGATTTGGGTCCCGTTGAGGCGAAATGTGGGTATACTATAGGTACACAACTGCCTAACCTTTCGGGGATTAGAGGCGTGATGTTATGATAAGATGTAATATGAGATTTAAAATTATGTAAGTAGTTAGGAATACTAATCTCATGATATAGTGCAAAGGTGCTGTTAATTCTACAGTATCTACTGTATAATGTCCCAATCAGAATCTAAAAGTCTAGTAAACCTAAAAGTCGTAAGTAAAATAACTTCGAACGATCTTAATGAAAATGTATGTATTGGAATTTAAAACTCCGCCGCTTCAGACCACACTGATCAAAGAAACAAAAAACATTTAATTTTTAAATTAGATTAACAAATAACGCCCACATCACACGTCCGCGTATTAGAACCGTCAGAACTCAACAGCCCTATACAAAAGGCAGTTAATTTAAACATTGGCTGTAGGAACCAGCTGTTCGCCAATTAACGGGTCAACTCATTAAATTACTCCGCACTGGCTCTGGGAGCCTGGTACTCGCGTCGTTATGTTTCCATGTTGATTTTAAGTATTATAAACAGTGCATATGAGTACGCAGTTTGTTTGCCTACTGTTAATAGGAAAAGGTGACCCTTATCTCTTGCGTGGTAGTCAAAAGAGGTGAGTCAGGGATTCTGAAAAGGGATGTTTAGTTAGTTTGTTCCCTGTAGACTTCAGCAGTAATTTCATATATGTGTATATTTATGGTGTCAGGGCTCGTGCAAGTCAATCGACCTGCTGTGCTTGCCGCGGTTGGTATGTGGCTTTGTGATAATCTTTACATATATCGATGTGGGTATTGTGGAGAGATGTGGGCTCCACAGTTTGATTAAAAGAACTATGACTTAGATCTAATATATTTATAAGTAGACTTTACAGTTTAATCTTATTTCTAGCACTCCTTCTATTAAACAATAACCGTATATAAAATATTAGACACTTGCTTGAACGTTCGAATGGAACTCACCAGCAATTATGACCAGCCACTACCTACTGCTAAAGGTAGGTCTACACAGACTCTACAGTATCGACCCACCCGTGTGCTTCGGAAAGCATGTTAAGCCGTTGCACGTTGGTCCCGGCTGTCATTCGTGGATCTTTGACAGTCTTAAGGGTCATCAGAAGTCCGAAAGTCTGACAACCAGTCTTACCAAGGGGTATCGTATCACCCTAGACTGGAATCCGACCCAAAAATAGTTGGGAAAAGTTGGGCAGATGATCATGTATTTTATGGTAAGGGCATGTGATGGGGAGGAATGAGGAAAATGTCGTGAGGATAGTTGTGAGTATGGATGTGGATAGCTATAAGAGTAGGGGAAGAGCAAAGAAACGATTGATGGACTATGGTTGGAAGTGGGGTGACTACCGAGATGACGCCTAATAGAGAAGTATGCAAGCAAAAGCAATGTTTACGCAACCCCAAATAAATTGGTATAAAGACAGGAATTCGAATTCGAGTATAAATCATTTCAGCAGTAATTTCATATATAAGGTGCTATAAAAATATCTGCCACGGCTTTAATGAGAGGTAGTATTGTGTTTATAGATTACAATAGTGAAGAAATTTCGTACCCCGGAACAGTTAATTCAATTTGAGAAAATAAAGTAGTTAAATTAACATTGACTCTACTCTGCATAACGTGGTTCACAAATTACGCGCGATGTGTCGCTTCGTCAATGAAAACAACTGCTATCTCTTTCCAACAGCTTAAATACTATAAGGGATGGTTTTATCCTACTAAATCAATTCAAATTTATAGGAACTTTTTTTTGTATGAAAAAAAATATGACAAATAATCAATAATTTATCTTTACTATAGTAATCTATAAACACAATACTATCTCCCATTGCAGCCGTGGCAGATATTTTTATAGCACCTTATATGTATGTATTTTCTCCACATAGGTCGAAATTCCGATAGAAAACTTTCCCATTCTGAAACTCTGACAACTATGTAGCTATCAAAAAATGTCAGACAATTCGGAATTTTTCAAACTCGCGAAGCGTGAGTTCATTAAACTTTTTCCTCGACTCCCCAATTTACTTTCTATCGAATCCAATCTAAATTCGTTCAATTTTTTAACATAATCACCGATCGGATAACGCTGATATTCGCGAGACAAGAACGGTAGGGAGGGGAAAAACGGGAATTGTAATAAACGATTTATCGAAGAAATCAGAGGCAGTCCCGGGAGACACGGGAATTAAGAACTTCGCTAATGAGATGTTGATTGCATCCAGTCCCGTTTGTCGTCTGCCTGTTTTGCATTAAATCTCCTTTTTAATATTTTCTCTCGTCCATTAAAATGCGGAATGCATCTTGTGATGTTTTGTTGCTCCGCTTTGCATTTCTTATTCGTTTTTGTGTTCTTTGATGGAAAAATTAAACAGAAATAAGTCCGCGCTTTGGATTCTTGCGATTTTTCACGTTGGTATGCACTCTAGAGGAATATCTAGAACATCAGATCCTGTAAAGTGCTTTCTACGTAGAAGCTGTGGTTATTAATTTATTTCGTTTAGTCAGCTGTAAAGAAGGCGCAATGAAACAAGTGCTAGTATACCTACTCGTGTACTTAGGTTCTGTCCTATCGTGCCACCTTTTGCTTTCTAGGGTATTTATCTAAATGAAATTACTTTAAGAGTGATAGCATTTTGGCCTTGATAGCGCACAGACTGGATGTTTTTAACCTGGTACTTATAAAAAGGGTTCTTAAAACCTCAAGCTAACAGAAAGAAAAAATGTTTATTTGCGTCGAACATGACGCAGAGAAAAAACACAAAAAAGAACAAGTTGCGGGAAAATATGCGTCACATCCACACAAAACGGCCATCCATCGCTGAGTATAATGCTACTACCCTAAGCGAGACAGCTCCAGTGCTGGTTTTCAGCGACAGTTGACGTGATGACATCAACCGGTGCAAATACGATGAGATTATAAAGAGCACAATAAGAAATAAAAAACGAAATAAGTAGACAATACCTAGTTCTATGTTTATATAACATAATACACGATGTCTAAACAAGATTAATCGGAAAATTCAAAAGTATAAATTCAAAAGACTGTTAAAGTATAAACTTCACAATGCTATGAAGTCTTTACCGACACAAGCGTCCACTGAATTTCCAAGCCAACATTCATATGAACAATTTTCCTTTCACACTAACAAACGCCGTATCAAGATCGGTTGTATACATGAGGACGTTGCCTGTTTCCCTCCCAGTTCCGTGTTTCGCATGACGAGGCGCGATAAACTCAGCAATGTACGTGAAAACGTTTCGATAATGTGAAAATTTGCAGTGTGACATTATTACCATAACGTAGCAAGGTGAATTAATCGTTGGCTATAGCTTTTCGCGCGAATGGAGGTTATTGTTTGTTTGCATAAATGTGGGTTCGATTTAAATATTTTTCTATACTTAGGTAATAAACCTTGTCGAGAATCACATCAAACTAATATTATAAAGGCGAAAGTTTGTGAGTGTGTGTGTGTACAGTTTATATGTTTGTTACTTCTTCACGCTTAAATGGCTGTTGATAAAATTTTGTATGGAGGTAGCTGACACCCTGGATTAACATATAGGCTACTTTTTATCGCGATATTCCCACGGGATCGACACTTATGCGGGTGAAACCGCGGGGCGCGACTAGTATAGCATTAGACGAGATATAGGTCAAGTTTCATAAATATTATATAATTATATTCGTAAATATTTTTACATGCACATCATAAACAGTTAATTTAAACACGAAATACTTTTTCATAAAAAAGTAAAGTTCAAATTTTATAAGATAACATTAGTAAATAGATAGCTTTCATATTTTTAAGAATCCATGTCTAGCGGTTGACAACTGTGCAACTCGTACCAGAAACGGACAGTAAAAAATCTAATCATTCCAGAATACCAACAAATATCTAACAGCCCTCACATACCTAAAACAAAAAACGAAACAGTCCATCCAGCCGTTAAATTGAATGAAAGAAGAATCGCTTACGTCGAAATTCATAACACTCCTACACAGTTATGTTTCTCGTCACACTCCAAGAATACGGGCTAATCTAAAACCGTTAAGGGTTGAACCCGGACAGTCGGACAGCCGGACAGAATGCCGGACACGTACGCCGACCATCTTCCTTGCGAAAACACGCTCGCCGGACGTACGAAACGACCCTTTTGAGCTAAGCAAACTGATGTTGTGTCTTCGGACGTGTGCTTTATGTTAGTTTTTATTGCCAACTCCGAATTACACACAGCAATTGGATATATAACTTAGTATTTGAATTTAAACATTTATAATAACTGCGGCGTTGACTACTTAAGTGATAATACTGATTAAGATTTTATTGGTTTATCACGTATTAAACTTAAAAGCATTACATACAACAACCACGTGTTGGAAGGTTATAACGGAATAATAAGGCTGCCTTTCCACGAGAGATGAGCGAGAATGCGTAGCAAGGGATGTGTGTGAAACCAAGCAATAACATCGCTTCATTTTTATAGCTTGAACTAAGTTAGCGTTGATATTGGTTAGTTTAACACACATCCCTCGCTACGCATCCTCGCTCATCTCTGGTAGAAAGGCAGCCTTACAGTGACTATAGTTTACTCGTAAACCCAGTTTTCGGCAGCTGGTGTCCATCCGACAACTTCCTTCTCACCAAACGAAAGCGCGATTTCTTTCTTGGCAGACTCCACACTGTCAAAACCGTGGATTATGTTGCGGCCAATTTAGATGCAGAGATCACCACGAATTGTAATATTTTTTTTTGTTTTCTAATTGTCTAACTTAATAATATATAGAGAAAAGATTAGATTTTTTGTATATTGATTTGTTACGCTGTCACGCTAAAACGGCTTAACGGATTTCGATAACATTTAACACATGAGTAGACCATGACCTGAATTAGATAGAACATAGGATACTTTTTATCCCGATATGATGCAATCACCAAGCTTTGCAAACCGATTGGTGAACACAGTTAGTAAATGATAATTGTAAATTCCTACTCACAACTTTTTTTTATTAGCCTTTTACACGACTAAATTAACTTTTCACACCACCTGCTCGAAAATGTCAAATTATATATCAAGCAACCTTAACCTAAAGTGAGTCATTAGTGGCCGGGGGCACAGCCGGTCAATAATGTTGTACTGGATTTCATTATGACCCGCTGGTCAATAATGTGATTTGAATTTGGAATCTCACATGCTCAGCTAAATTGGCAGTATAGTACTAACAAACACCCTTTGGTGCCAGAAAGAGGAAAGCTATTCTCGATACCCTTACTACGCGTGGATGATATTCTCGATTTCCTACAAAATCATAACGACTGCTTCTTCATATCGTTGCCATGTTTTCGAAGACATAATATTGTAAGAATAATTAGATAACTACGAACCATTTTTTAAAAGGAATGGAATAACATTAAAACTGGCATTATTAATAACAAATACCGTACCGCGCCGTAATACCGTAATAGTAATTGGCTGTAACATTAGTTAATTTATTTTAAGTAAACTGCGCAAAGATTGCTGTGGATTTTGTGAATAAATAAATAAATAATGAAACCTATCTATACTACAGTCGATTTATCACATTTTATCAAAAATACTCTATTTTCACGAGCGTCTCCAATGACGTTCTAAATTCAAAATGCATACAGCCAATCATCCAAAACCATTCTACCAGCCCTGTATAAATCTTAGTTTACACAAACGCCACTTCCATGAGAGTGATATCAATAGACACACACGACAAAACCGTAGAAGAGACTTTTTTTTTGAAAATCGAATTGTTCGTGTCTTGGCTACTTATTGGTAGACGCAATGAAGGCGCGAATTTTTGGCATTTAAACTTTAAATTTATCAACAAAGTATTATACAATGTCGAGTGATGAAAGTGATTGTACTCCTGAATTCATTACAACCGAAGCTAATAATATTTCCAATGATTTACTGCCGGAAAAGTCAAAGGAAACTTATATAAAAGCCTACGACAATTTCCAAAAATGGAAAAGTACGAAAGGCGTCAAGTCCATTTCGGAACCAGTTCTATTTTGTTTTTCGTACTATGGCTATTATTTTCTCACAGTAGGTGTAAAAAGTAGAGTATCCTCCTCTGGGCTAAAGGTGTCTTTGCCTTGGGCTAGCTTGAATCCCTCGCTGCATTCAGGATTCTTGTATTAACTCCCTCGCTTCGCTCGTGAGTTAAATCCCGAATCCTTCATTGCGCTCGAGATTCAACATGACGCCCGTGACATTAGACACCACTTTAGCCCCTCGGTGCATAATCTACTATTATTCTCGGTTGATTCCTTCTTGAAAAATGTCGTGAGGAAACTTTTGAGTACGAATGTCGATGGCTATATGTACTTAAGAGTAGGGGAAGACCAAAGAAACGATGGATGGATTCTGTGAATGATGATATGGTTAGAAAGGGGGTGACTACCGGGATGACGACTAATAGAGAAGTATGGAAATAAATTGCGATAAGGGTAAGAAGAAAGAAAGTAGAATAGAATAGAATAGAAATACTCTTTATTATGTACACCAAATAAATTACAGACATAAAAATAGAAACTGTACATAGGGTGACACAATGGGCGGTCTTATCGCTAAAAGCGATCTTTTAAAGACAACCTTTGGATGGATTAAAAAGGGGAAGGACAGACAAATACTGTAGGTAGTCTGTGGTGTACCTATTACATAATACATACATAACATTACAGTACATTTATTTAGCACAGACTAAAAGACACACAATACACCAGATAGTCAGATAATAGTCGTACATTAGATAAAAATAAAAAGTGCAAAGTCCGATGTAAGAAATTAGCTGGAAAGTGTGCCTCACGGCTGCGCCAAAAAGGCCCAGTTCAGCAAAAATGCCAGACAACTAGTGCCTGATGCTGCGGTAGGATAATGACGATGATTCCTTCTTGTAGGTAAAAGATGTCGTTCGAGGAACTAACACACCTACACTAGGCACAAAAATTCCGTGCTTCAATTTTTCGGGGAAATTTTAGACAAGTGAAACTTTACACCTAACCTAACCTAACCACCACCACCTTACCTAACCTTGTTTCTACGTTCGTCACCTTGTCTCTTTAATAGTAGCAGGTGTCTAGCACTGTCCATCAGATAAGCCGTTAGCTAATTTTTTTTTTCAAACCGGGAAAAGCTTGAACTTTTTTATCTGGTTATTCTGACTAAGCTCATGGATCCGCTTGCTTGGAGGAATGGGCACTAAAATATGTATGTACAATCTGTCCGTGCCGGTGCGACCGATCCCTGAGTGAAATAGTGCATAGTTGGTAGTTTTTAAGGTTAGTTTTTACTATATTATGTGTATCTAACAGAAGCTTCTCGCCATCAAACTCGAAAGTTTGGCGAGTAAAATTGTAAAAACAAACAAAAAAAAACTTACTTTTTTTTGCAATTTGCAGGTTAGTGTCGGGTTGTATGTTGAACAAAATATGATTCGCGACCTAAAAAGTATGTATTTACAGAATTATCATCAATATCCTCTAAGTTCATATATAATTATAATCATATTGAATGACAATTTCATGATATATCATTTGCATTTCGGGGATAACCCCGGCGCTTCCCCTTAAATTGGTTTTCGAAGATAAGGGATACACAAAGTGACTTTGCGTTTTAAAATAATGTAAAGACAAGCATAAAGTTTTGGAGCAAGCATAAATTGTGGAAAGGAAAGCTAATACTGAGTCAACACAAAAGTAATATTCCTTAAAAAAAACTGCTCCACAAAATGAGCACTACAAAAAGTCCGCAAACAAAATAAAAAAAATATTAACGAAAAAATTTCATAGTAAACTCTTAACTTTCTCCGCGCCCATAATATCCCATTTCGTGAGTTTAATATTCAATAACCTCTTTTATACACAACTATTGGGGACGGGAATGTACAGGGTGTTCCCATTCGGATCACGTACGCCGCCGCCGCTGTCTTAACATCTGGATTGTTTTGCAACATGCTGTAGTGTCTTGAACTTTGTTTTTAAACTGACATCTGTCTGGTCGCACTTTTTGAAAGTTATTCGGTGGTATTTACGTGGCCGAGACTTGGACAACTTTGAACTACGGTACTTTAAAATGTTGGAGGCTTGGAGCCAATGGTGATGGCGGTGCATTTTAAGCTCCATTTGCGATGTTTTGAAATTGTGTACATTTTTGGTTGTTAGTAGTTGGGAAAATAACAACTACATTATAAGGAAAATACTTGTTAATACGTGATGAAAGAAGTAATCTTTTTAGAATAGAGCTTTGGGTAAAGTCTTTCTAAATTACATTATTATTATTATTAGCCTGTGGTGTCCCACTGCAGGGGAAAGGCCTCCCTACTCTCTTTCCACTTCTCTCTGGTCAAAGCTGTTAAGGACCAGTTCTTGTTGAAGGAGTCCAGCTCATCCCGCCATCTCCGTCTGGGCCCGCCACGATGTCGTTTGCCATTAAGTGGGACCCATTGGGTCGTAAGTTTGGCCCATTGTTCGTCTGACATGCGGCAGATGTGTCCAGCCCAGTTCAGCCAAACTTTATCCATACTAATATTATAAATGCGAAAGTGATGTCCGTCTGTTACCTCTTCACGCTTAAACCGCTGAACCGATTTAGATGAAATTTGGTATAGAGATAGTTTTTGAGTCCCGGGAAAGGACATAGGATACCTACACATTTTATACCGATATTCCCTCGCAGCTAGTAATATTATAAAGAGAAAAGATTTGATTTTTTATAATATGTTTGTCTGTTACGCTTTCACGCTAAAACGGCTTGACGGATTTGGATGCAGTTTGGCACATGCGTAGACCATGACCTGAATTAGAACATAGGATACTTTTTATCGCGAATTTCTCACGGGATCGAGACTTATGCGGGCGAAACAGTGAGGCGCAGTTAGTTCTAAACAAAATTGTCTGTCACACAGACAGTCAGTGTGCTGTGTCAGTCCTACATAAATTCAACATCAACATTTTAATTCTATAAAAAAGAAGCTCTAGGTATAAATTAGGTAATATGAAAATTCAGCTTCAGCACCGAGAGATCTTGCCCATGCACATGATGACCTAGTCACAAAGCTTTCCACCAATATCGCAGATACTCGACATCCCGGAGACGACCATCAAATTTTAATATCGCCTTACTCTTTAATCCATGGAAAGTTTCAGTAAACCAGGCATTACATACGCCGGAGTACGCAAACGGAGCAAAAACTAGTTGGCACACTTTTTGCATCCTGATCTCTCGTTGAAAAGGCTGAAAATTGCCGTGAGGGAAGTACATAACAAAGTGAGGATGAAAGTTAGGCCGGTTACAGGCCCCATCCAGTCACCGAAGCTATTCGAGCGTTAGCTCTGTAGAGTTTTTAATTTCGTTCCGCAGCCACTCGCGGGAAACCTCGTTACAAGTTTAAATTGGCATTTCTCGGAGTAATGGTTAGACGCCAGTGGATAACTTCCCGCGGTGTCTCCTTCACTTGGTCGGGTAATTCTTATTTAAAATGTATGAAAGGTTTCTTACAAGGTATTTGTGAGTCAAGTGTTTAGTGCATGGCGATATTGTGTGCCGCTTGGTGCGCGGGTAATGGAGTTTGTGTTTATCGCAGAGTGGCTTGGTCAAATATATGTATACTTAGTTAAGCCTCTGTTATTCAGTTTATTTACCAAGTAGGTACTGGGCCCAATTGGTGGATTATGGCTACCTACCAGAGATAATGTTTTGATTATTTCTGTAACCTTTCAATAAAATTGTGTTTGTATATGATAAGAAAGAGCATTGGTGGCCCAGTGGCAACGGCCGCAACTTACGACGAAGACCGGGGTTCGAACCTAAGCAGGTATTTTTCTTTGTGTAAATTATTTCATCACCACTGCTCTCAAAACGGTGAAGGAAAACATCGTGAGGAAACCGGCATGTCCTAGAACCAAAAATTGGAAGACATGTGACATCTATCAACTCGCACTGGGCCCGCATGGTGGATTACTCACTCCCCTCTCACCAAGAGGAGGCCTGTGTCCCAGCAGTGGGATAGGCTGATTATGCTATATGATAAAAACACTGCGTAAAACGCATAGGAACCTTTGTTAATTAAAAACTGGAGTACGCCCACCTTAGTAAATCCCTTTGACTCCCACCAGTAATTTTGTTGGTGACACCACATGATCTCGAAGCCATTTGTCGTCCTGTAAAAGAGGAGCTCCAAATCATAAGGATTACTTATAAGTTTTCAACTGTTTTTATTTTCAAGATAACGTTTTTATGACACCGATATAATAGGTCCTTTTTTTTGTTTTTTTTTTTATGTATTAGGCAATGATTTCAAAAGTAAGGATACGCCCGTCTGAACATTTTACATAGAAGTTATTCGTTCGAAGTTCGAAGTTCGCGCGCACCACTGTCAACTGAGTCGCGTTGGCCCTAAAACCGTCATTTTAGGGCCAGCGCGTTGGTGCCATTTAGTCGCGCGGTTAGCCCGGTCCTTACGCTAGTAATATATATATGTCAATGGTATTAGGTCCTTACATAAGAACTTCGCGTTTTGTCGAACTGGCGCATAACGCACTAAATGACGCGATATCTTAAGTTTTCCATTCGTGAAAAGAACGACGTCATAGAAAAATCAAATGGCGCGAAAACAAAATTAATCACTCAATTTACAACACAAATACACAAGCCTCAATTTGAAATAAATTTGAATTTGGAATTCCTAACCAAACGCCATATTTGAGATCAAAGTGGCCAGTTCGACAAGATGCCAATTTCATAAAAGTGAGGACCTAATATAAACAAATAAATTATTTTTATTCATAAGATATATAATACCTACTCGTACATACCTCCTTATCCATTTGTCATTATCCGTAGACTTTTTCTGATGTAGGTACGGTACACCTTATTCACTAATATGTATTCACATATGTTGTTGTTGTTAATTATATAACATTTCATCACACCTACAATCCCCGTCGAGATAGGCAGAGATGGACAGTGGTGGCGGTGCTGGGTGGACATAAATCTGGGAAATAAAATAATTAGTTTGTGGTTTTTGAGTGACGGAAATGACGCTCTATAAAACCTAACTAGACTAAAGTGCCATATTTACAGACAAGTTTTATAATTTCTTGACATAATGTAATGAACATTATTTAACAAAATTCATGAATAATGGCCAAGAATTGCTTGAGAATGACGACACGGAACGTTTGCTCAGAAAACATCTCCAGAATTTGGTTAATAACAGAGACCCATCTCACTGGCCCCGGTACGTGCGTTGTGTTTCTACAAACGTTTGATACAAACAAACGGATATTCTAATATATTTTTATTTACTCAGGTGCTGTACAGTCACGAGCATAAGTAAGGCTTTATTCAAAGACGATTTTCTTCTTTAGTTTTAAATGAAATTTTATGTTATTACGAACAAAGTATTTTCGAACCCATAGGTTTGCGTAAAGTGTCGTATTTCAACGTTGCATTCGTTATTTCACGAAAAAATCGACATATTCGACATTTAAAACCTTTCGCATTTTCATATTTTATTTCTCTCACTTTTACATACAAAACTCTAACACATTCACCTTATGTCGGTATATACTTGATATAAAAATAATACCTACATCCAAACACACGTCGGTAACATCGTTCCCAATAACTCAATACGCTAAGACATTGAACACGACCAGTTTATGACGAAAAATAACTTTTACGAAGCAAATGTATTCCGTCGACGTCCGTATAACCGGCGCACGATATTAATGTTCGGGAGAGAGAGCTCTAAGGAACCACATAGTCTCGATATTACCTTTACTTTGGCAATAAAACATATTCGAATGGAATTCTGGGTTGGTAGCCGCTAATGTTCGTTCTATGATCGGATGAATAGACTTTAGCTTGCAATATTTTTGAGCTTTTGCGATTCGAACACATTGTTAAAACTGTGTTTTATAAGGTGTTCCTTTAACATTAAAAAATAACCTCAATTTATTGTGTTTCTACATAATTTTGATAGCTATTTGGGTCATTTATTATATTACTAGCTATTTGGGTCATTTATTATTTTACTAGCTATTTGGGTCATTTATTATTTTACTAGCAATTTGGGTCATTTATTATTTAACTAGCTATTTGTGTCATTTATTATTTTACTAGCTATTTGGGTCATTTATTATTTTACTAGGTATTTGTGTCATTTATTATTTTACTAGCTATTCTGCTCATTTCAGGTTAGCTTTTCGTATAAGCATCGATCATGATGTACAATTATTGTCTTTGACACTTCAATATGTGGCCTGCAACAACAGTTCAGTTTGTGCAAATTATCAACAGGACAATTCATGTAATTAGATAAGTGCAGTTGCAGTTGACACAACGCTTTTCGTATTTTCTAAGGAAGAATCTGCCCAATCTAGGAAACTGTCGAGTAGCGAATCTGGCGAATTTCGCATCTGTCCTATATCGAATAAAGGGCGAGCGCTACTGCTGAACATGAGTTACTTCGTTCGATTCCCAGATCGGGTCAAGTGTTATTGTGTTATTCCATTAGGAAATTCTCAATAGCAGGCCGGAGCCTGGATTTGTGTCCAGTTTATGGCAATAGGCTCGCCCCCTATTACATGGAACTTAAGCATAACTGGCGAAATGTGGGTGTACTATAGGTACACTCTGCGGTCTGCCTAACCTTTCGTGGATTACAGGTTTGATGTTAATTATGTTGTGTCTACCTACAGGTGCAATATATTGGACACAAACACCCTAACATGAAACATTTCCATTTTAATTCATTAGCCTCACATCTTCTCCGTACACTTAGCACCTCATTATACCCATACCTAAATACTTGAGAACATACCTTAAACTCCAAGTATTGTTGGTACACGCAGTGCCTGGTACATTTTTATAAAATAGGTCGCTCTGTGGTAGCAGCGTGTGGCCCTAATGTGTGTCGTTTATTCTTATGAGCCACCCCACTTACCCTCTTCATAAATAGTTACCTACATTATATTTATAGGAGGTGCATGTGATAGTGGGTTTAGGATGTATTTTTAACGGATTTTTGTACATTATTTTGAAGTTTTTTTTTCTATGGGGGTTGCCAAAAACTACAGAATGCCACATGCTACGATCAATAATAAACTTCTTTTCACACACGGACTTTACACTTTTTTATTTGTTTTTATCAGTTTTTATTTGTTTTGGTGTACAGTCACGAGCACTAATATGTCAACACTTGGCAACTTTCAATGTCGTTTTTTTCGTGAAATAACGAATAAAACGTTGAAATACGACACTTTACACAAACCTATGGGTTCGAAAATACTTTGTTCGTAATAATATAAAATTTCATTCAAAACTAAAGGAGAAAATCGTCTTTGAATATAGCCAAGTGTATACATACTTATGCTCGTGACTGTATGTCTCTTGTGTACTGTGTGTCTTTTAGGCTGTGCTAAATAAGTGGATTTTCTTTCTTTCTTTTCCTATAATTATAAATAAAAAAAATATGATACCCAAGGTTGTTGAAGTCCTTCAACAACCTTGGGTATCATATTTTTTTTAAATGTTGCGGTTATGAAATGATATATATAAAATGATGATATGAAAATATGATACCCAAGGTTGTTGAAGGACTTCACTAATAAAAAGTATGTATGACTTCCGTTGCTCGGACGAACCGTTTCCTCCATGCGATACTATCCAAACTCCGTGTATTTCACCAGAAAATATTAAACACCTTTTGTTTTTTCTCTCAATTTCACCAAATCATCCAACTTTTCAAAATAAACGTGATGTGAAAACCAAAACCTGCTACCACAATGGCGTTCAGTTTTATCTTACAGTCTCATTGGATAATACAAGTTTTAACCGTGATAATTTATTAGAGCGCTGCCCAAAGGTAGACACCGTAAAACGCTCTGTTCTTTGTCGCACTGTTAGGTGTATTGGTACATAACACAAGCCAGAAAAATTGAGTAAGTATATTGTCAAATGTTCAAAGAAAAGACATCCAAAATATTACATAAAAATAAAACTAGTATCATGATAAAACAATCGTGAAACAGAGCTCAAAAAATATTTTTCGCCGCATATGTCGTGTGTGTGTGCCGCATGTGTATGCAAAATTTTATTAAGCGTAAACTGTCATGTAATGATAATAAAAGTAATTTAATCAACTTAAGAAATACCTAAAAATTATTTCACTGATCCGTCACTTTTCCCTAAAGGTTCATTAGAAAACCAGCGTCAGACAGCATCTGTCTGGCATTAATGCTAAAATGAACTTTTTTAGCGCAGCCGTGAGGAATGCAACATATTTTTTTTTATTTTGTTAATTTTGTGTTTCACGAACTGTGTCCAAATAAACTTTTTTCTTTCATCCGTGCATTTATTTTTAATTTAACCATATTCGTTACCGCGATGCGCTAATGTCAATTACATAAAATGTTGCTTCTTACCGCGCCTTGAGGGTCAAAAATACCACTATAAATGTCACTATAAAATGTAGGTGCTCTCAAAGCTCCTAATACCAAATTCCATTATAATTTAATATTAAACCGGGATCATTAAGTTCATAATCCCGAAGTCCACCAGAGTTACTTCATCGTAAAACAAAATTAATGCATTGACAAATTTCCTACTAAAGTTTTCAAAGTTACGGCCCCCGGCAGCTACAAATTGTTACTAATTTCTTTAAGTGCAAACTTGAAATCAACCAGCCGATTTAACGAGGTCGATACTCTTACTGGAAATGGAAATACCAATTTATTTTCAGCTACTCAAGTAGCTTAGCTCAAGGGTTCGTGGATAAACGGCTAGCGCGGATCGTTTTGGGAGGTAAAGCCGTCGTAGTTGAGATCTTGTCTAAGATGGGTGGGCGTTCTTTAAATATTTATAGTGAGAGACGTGTTGCTGGAAAGCCTGGTTTGAATACGAAATAAGTTTTTATTGAGTGAATTCTAATGAATGAATTTCTGAATTTCATTTTTTATTTTAGGTACGTGGAGCAACAACAATATACGTTATCAACACGGTATCATACTGTTACGAGCTTCGGGTTCGTGACAATAAAAACTGCCGATTTAATAACCAAAAATAACTCTTTAATTAAAAACACTAATTACAGCTCAAAACACTAATTAAAAGAACACAATCACACTACTGAGCACTCTTAATTCGCACTTGAATATCGCTTAGATGTTTTCGCTCTTGTCGCTTTATCCAAACTGTGTCGGCTCACGGCCCACACCGGCCTTATATAGTGCCGCAGATAGTTCTAGAACCTTCCATTGTAGAAACATCTAGAATGTTCGAGTACATACCGGCCCCGACCGACTAGGTGACGATAGTTCGAGAAAGTTCTACAAAGTTCTAGTATCGAATTTTCTAGAACGATCGTGACTCGACTAGTTCTGCTACTCGATACTAGATGGCGCTAGTGGTAACTAATGTCAACATGTACCAGGCATTAATTGTGGCGCGCAACACTGCCCCCTCCTAAGACATGCTCGTCCCGAGCATTATCAGCCCCATAATAACGCGCCAGTCGGTCCACATGGACGATCTTAGGAGTACCTCTTGCACCTTTCTGTATCCAGTAGGTTACGTCATTGATCTTTGTCACAATCCGGTACGGTCCGTCCCATTTAGCTTGAAGCTTAGGAGATTTCCCTTTGCTGCGGACTGGATTGTGCAACCACACTAGTGAACCTTCGTCGAACCCTTTATTGTTCATTTTGCGGTCATAACGGGTTTTCATCTTTTCAGACATTTGCTGGCCCGATTGTCTGACGTGCTCATAAATGTCATTCATTTTGTTCCGCAAGTCATTCGCATAATCGGTTATACTGCGTGGGGCATCAGGTGGTATTCCGGTGATCAGGTCTGCAGGCAGCCGTAATTCTCTTCCAAAGTTTGCGAAAGCTGGTGTCACCGATGTACTTTCGTGAACAGCGCTTCGATATGACAACAAAAACGGTTGTATGTGCTTGTCCCAATCTCGTTGCTGATTTTCCACAACTTTTGCTAGGTACCTCTCCAATGTCTGATTAAATCGTTCTACCATTCCATCCGACTGTGGGTGGTAAGAAGTTGTTCTGGTTTTATGAGTACCCATAACTCGACAAGTTTCCTGGAATATTTGTGACTCAAAATTCCTTCCTTGATCACTGTGAATCTCTAAAGGTACTCCAAAACGACAGAAGACTTCATGAACTAACTTATCTGCAACTGTCGAAGCTTCTTGATTTGGAATGGCGAAGACTTCCGGCCACTTGGTGAAGTAATCCATCACAACCATGAAATACTTGTTGCCACTTTCACTTTCCGGAAACGGCCCCGCAACGTCAAGGGCTATCCTCTCCCATGGTGCACCAACATTGTACAATTTCAATGCACCTCTACTGCGAGTCTGAGGTCCCTTTACAGCTGCACAACTTGTACATTTGCGACACCAGTCCTCGACATCGTCCCGACAGTGGACCCAGTAAAACCGTTCTCGTATCTTCAGTAGAGTCCGTTTTACTCCCAGATGACCTCCTGAACAACCATTATGGTACAGCTGTAGAACATCTGGTACTTGAGCTTTAGGGACAACCATTTGCAAATGACAGCTGTCTCCCCGAGCATTTTCCCATTTACGGCACAGGACTCCATCCTGAATCACCAAGCTGTCCCATTGGGCCCAATAGCTTTTTGTGATCGAACTCATCGCTGAGACGTCACTCCACCTGGGCTTAGGAGCTCTGGCCTTCATCCACTCCAGAATCGGCTTGATGTCCGAATCTTCCTGCTGTGCACGTTGTAGGCTTTCCTTCCACTCGTTGCTGAGGTCTGTCTTGAGCATCCTCACAGGTACGACTTCTTTACTTTCTTGCCTAGTACAATGCTTGCAGTCTTCAGGATAAGGTCTTCTTGACAATGCATCTGCGTTGCCATGTGATTTCCCGCTGCGATGTTCGACCACAAAGTCGTATTCCTGCAGTAGCTCAATCCATCTCGCAACTTGTCCTTCTGGATTTTTGAACTGCAATAGCCATTTCAGTGCAGCATGGTCAGTTCGTACGTGGAATCTCCGCCCCAGAAGATATTTGCTAAAATGCTGCAATGACTTTACCACAGCAAGCAATTCCCGTCTCGTGACACAATAGTTCTTTTCCGGCTTTGACAGCGACTTGCTGAAGTACGCTATCACAACCTCTTGATCACCATTCCGTTGAGACAACACACCGCCAAGTCCTATGTCACTTGCGTCTGTGTCAATTATAAATTCCTTGCCCGCATCAGGGTACCCCAAAATAGGTGTTTTGCACAGACGGTCCTTTAGCTCCTGGAATGCGATGTCGCAACTTTCATCCCAGCAGAAATGTCGCTTCTCTTCGGTTAGCTTATGCAGGGGTTTGGCTATGTCTGCAAAGTTCTTGACAAATCGCCGATAATAGGAGCACAAACCCAAAAATGCTCTGACCTGCGTCTTGTCTTTTGGAACTGGCCAATCCTTGACAGCGGCGATTTTCTCTGGATCCGTGCGGATACCTTCTTCAGACACTACATATCCCAAAAAGCTAACCTGTCGTTTGAATAGTGAACACTTTTTCGGACTTAACTTGAGGTTGGCACTCTGGATCTTCATGAGCACGCGTTCCAGGTTTTGAAGATGTTCTTCAAACGTGCGGCCTACAATGATGATGTCATCCAAGTAGACCAGGCAGGCATCGCCAATTAGCCCGGTAAGTACAAGTTCCATCAACCTTTCGAACGTTGCCGGAGCATTGCACAATCCAAACGGCATAACTTTAAATTGCCACAGCCCCTTTCCTGTCGAGAATGCAGTTTTCTCCTTGTCCTTAGGATCAATTTCGACTTGCCAGTAGCCACTTTTCAGGTCCAGCGTGCTAAACCATTTTACTCCAGTAAGCATGTCCAGCGTGTCATCAATTCTTGGCAAAGGATAGCTGTCCTTCTTTGTAATGTCGTTCAGACGACGATAGTCAACACAAAACCGCATGCTGCCGTCCTTCTTTCTTACCAGCACTACAGGTGAACACCATGGACTAGATGAAGGTTCAATAACGCCATCCTTCACCATTCCCTCAATCATGGTTTCCACTTCCTTTTCACGTGCTACCGGCAATCTCCTTGGCCGCTGACGGATAGGCAATTCTTCTCCTGTGTTTATTTTGTGTTGAACTAAGCCAGTCTTCCCGATGTCAGCATCGTTTGACGAAAAAACATTGGCGTACTTGAGTAACATCTTCTTCGCCTTGACCATTTCATTTTGGGACAGAGCGCTGCGGCATTCTTCTAAAAGTGTGGTCACTTTCGTTTGTGCATCCTTGCTGAGGGTCCCAGTCGATGGATATTGGCATTGACGCAACCAATCCACTTCCTCGCAAGTACCGACTAGTGTGCCTTTTTCTATAATCTGTTGCTGATCACAAAGGTTCAGCACACGTACCCCTGAGATGTCGGTGGCTCTGACCAAAGTTCGTGCCACTTTCCATGGAAGGTCATTGTCTACCCTTTCCACGAGAACACAACGATGTGTTTGCCCAGGATTCCGAGGAAGACTAACCGGCACGATCGTTTCTGATCTCGGCGGAAGAACAATCTTCTTAAGGCTGTACACATTCCCTGGTAACGCCCCTTCCACGAAAAGTTCCTCTTGTCCACATTTCAAAACGCCTTGCTTGACGTCAATCTCGCAACAATTCTTCCTCATAAAGTCAAGGCCCAGGATGCAATCGTCCATTATATCAGCCACGATGACATTATGCAGGTAGATTCTGTTGCCTAGCTTCAATTCCATCTTCTTCTCTCCATAGACGGGTATGCGCTGACCGGTGGCTGTTACCAAATTAATGCGTTCTCGGTTGTATGCGGAGTCCCCAAGGGACCGACTTGTAAGTTGGGAACTGACAACCGTGCGAGAAGCTCCAGTATCTATGGTCAGCTTACACGGCGTTCCGTTGACCTCGCCCTTGATGATTAGGCTGTTCCCGTCTTGGGTTTGTGTGATCGAAACCCTTGGGGCTCTTTGAACATCAGCCAGCACCCGCCCCGCAGTCCTGGCTATTACTCGTTTCCCTGCTGCTGATGCTGCGCGGTGCTGTCAGCCGCACTGCTCTCTGGAGATCGGCCGTCTTCTCTTTCTGCAGTTCGCTTAGGGCAACTGGATCGAAGGTGGCCCTTTTCCCCACAGCCGTAGCACCTAGGGCTGTATCCTTTATTGCGGTCGCGAACTGTAGCCGCTGCAACCTCCCTGACGCGATGGGAACGATGATCCTGCCGCACAGCTTCCACCTCCAGTGCATGGGCCAAGGCGACCTTAAGCGTCCCGTGGTGACCGAGCCTCACAGCAACTCTCACTTCAAGGTCGCGGATGCCGTCGATGAATGCCTGCACCAGGTTCCCATCAATAAGCGCAGGTACAGACTGGTACGCTTTACGAACCAGCTTCTCCACTTCAAGGGCCCACTGCTGCAGGTTTTCATTACTGCGTTGCACGCGATCCTTAAGCTGCGCACGAAACACGTGTTCCAGGTGAGCGTCGCCATACCGAGCCTCCAATGCCTCAAGAAGCTGCTCGTAAGTCACTTCCTTACCGAGAGCTTCCAGAACAGTTAAGGCCTGGTCGCGCAGGCCTAGGGTGAGGGCAGTCATGGCCTGATTTTTATTCCACCCGTTCGCCTTCATGACAGCCTCAAACTGGATTTTGTAGGCCGACCAGGAAGAAGTTCCGTCGAAAGGTGGCACTTTGAATCCACGTAGCGAAGGTGTTGTAGCTACGGGAGCTGCGATTCCATCCCCAAGTTTGAGGTAATCCAGCGTTTTCTTCACGTCAGCCATCACGGTTACCTTCACGTCAGCCATCACGTTGTCAACCCGATTATTTACTTGGTCGATTCGGGTTTCAGCTTCCGACAGGCGGTTGTCATGTTGAGCAACCTTATCCTTCACCTCCTTCATGTCTTTCCCGAAGGTAGCGTGAAGGTCCTTCATAAGGAGCATCTGCTCTTCCTGGCGGCGCGCCTGCTCCTCCTTATCCCGCTGGAGCTGTTCCTCCAACCGACGAGCCTGTTCCTCCTGTCGGCGAGCTTGTTCCTCCTGTCGGCGAGCTTGTTCCTCCTGTCGGCGGGCCTGCTCCTGCAGCATCATCATCAAAGCAGCCAAATCTGGTGCTGATGATGCTGGAGCAGCTGTGGACGGGCCGGCCTCCGTGGTCGGTAGCTGGCCTTCCGACCTCTGTGGCGTTGCTCCACCGAATCGCCTCTGGTCCGTCTCCTGCTGGCGTTGACTCCGGGTACGGATACCCTCCGTGTCGTCTTTGGGTAAAACCGGCATAATCCTTGCTTCTGACACCAATTGTTACGAGCTTCGGGTTCGTGACAATAAAAACTGCCGATTTAATAACCAAAAATAACTCTTTAATTAAAAACACTAATTACAGCTCAAAACACTAATTAAAAGAACACAATCACACTACTGAGCACTCTTAATTCGCACTTGAATATCGCTTAGATGTTTTCGCTCTTGTCGCTTTATCCAAACTGTGTCGGCTCACGGCCCACACCGGCCTTATATAGTGCCGCAGATAGTTCTAGAACCTTCCATTGTAGAAACATCTAGAATGTTCGAGTACATACCGGCCCCGACCGACTAGGTGACGATAGTTCGAGAAAGTTCTACAAAGTTCTAGTATCGAATTTTCTAGAACGATCGTGACTCGACTAGTTCTGCTACTCGATACTAGATGGCGCTAGTGGTAACTAATGTCAACATGTACCAGGCATTAATTGTGGCGCGCAACAATACTATTAACCTCCACAATCCAAGGCGTTGAGGAGGTCTGATAGTATCATAGCCAATTGGAACCGTGCACCTAGCTTCTGAAGTTTCTTAAGTGCCCATGTAGGTCTAAGTGAAATAAAATATTTTGATTTTGACGATGGACCCAGTAACTACTGTATAACAGGAGACCCCTTGGCAAAATCAATACTGATATATTAAGATGATTCACTTAAGTGAGGACCGAAGAGAGCTTGGTAGCACTGAGATCATGACGTGACGGTAAAATACATTTACTTACAAAAGCTTCTAGATGAGCCCCATTACTTCGATGCCTAAAACCGGACCCCAAAATGCCAGAAAGTTTTCTTTAAACAGTGATTAACAGGAAACTAAGAGCACCTATTTCTCTGTTTGCACTACAAACATAAATCGCGTCCCGACTCGCACTTGCTCACTTTTATTTTATAGGCGTAAAACCGGCCGATTGTAAACATAATGCGTCGGAGACCATAAATAATGGCGCATTAAATTCCCTCGGCTTTGGCGGTACGTTCCGGTGTTGTTACCACCTGAACCAATTATGCATTTACTGTGTGTTCCGTTTAATAGTTGATCACTAAACTTGATAAGTCAGTTCTGGGATGGAAAAGCCTCATTATTTAAAGTGGGAAATGTATTTTTTATTCATAACATAATCAGCCTATAATGTTCCCACTGCTGGGACACAGGCCTCCTCTCTGTGAGAGTCTGCCGTAAACCTTCACGCGGGTCCAGTGCGGGTTGGTGTATGTCACATCTTCGATTTTTTAGTTCTTCAGCAGCCTGCTGTGTTTCGTTAATGCGTGGGAGTTCCAGTGCCTTAGGCATCTTCTGGGCACGCTCGTTCCATCATAGACCTCATCCATCGCTTTCCATCAGCCGTGATCGAGGCCAAGAGCGGGCCCATTCAGCAATAAAAAACTAAACCGCCGAAATTTCTGAAAAGCAAAAAACCTTTTTTATTTAACCTTAATGACTAAGTTCTTAAACCAATGTAAGTATGCCTAAGTAATTTTCCATCTGTGGTCTTCATCATCAGCTCCACTTTATCAAATGATGATTTTCGAGAGCAAAAGCTCAAGTTACTTTAAAAAATACCCAAATCGCTATGGCTTGGCCTATAAAATTTGAGGGTTTCCCTTGATGTCCATAGGATCCTCTGACCAGATACCATCTTCATGACAATGTGACCACCTTGAGTGTATAGCCTTTCAAACTAAAAAAGAATTATCAAAATCGGACTACTCTAAAAAAAACATATAACATAAAAAGTCATACATAAAAAAAAATAGAAATAAAAATCTTCACAAGATTGCATGAACTTCAATGAAATGCATGAATTTCAATCCCTCGCTGCTATTTGTTCCCCTGACTAAGCTTGTGGTCGGCAAGACAACGTTACCTCTCCGAGACACTTCGTGTATTGCCGTTCTATTTTCGTTTGTCACAGTGTAGAACTCGCCTAAGTCGCCTTAATATTTAGGGCGTTTATATGCAGTAATACACGTAGGTAATTCAAGTGTTTTGAGACAGACCTTAGGTCTATTGGTCAGAATCGTGATTGCTGAGAATAAAGTCCTGTTTTCGATCCCCGCAAATAACTTTTTCCATTAGGAAATCTCAGGCTGAATTTGTGCCTGGTTAGTGGCAATGGGCTTTTCAGCTATTACGTGGGTCTTACAGTAGGTATAACTGCCTAAAAGAAAGTAAACTATGCATCCCTACCTACCCCTTCTGGAATACAGGCGTAATATTACGCTATGTTGTTATAGAACTAAAACATTATCTGAAATGACTATTTACTTCACATTTATAATGAATTCCTATTACTTGCTTCTCGAAAGACTCGAAGATTATTAAAAACCCTGAATAAAATCTAGATTCCCACCTAGGTAGTGGTGCAGATAATAATAACTAGAAATAACCTGGAATATTAAGACGACGAGGTGGTAATCCGGGCTTGGATCCAATGGAAGGGAAATGAGATGACTGCTGCAGTGTTCAGTTATTTTAGATGCAGTCTAGTTGAAAATAGATGGAGCTATAGTGGTAATACAGGTGGAAAGTAATCTTTACATGTTATAGTACGTTACGATGTTTCTAATTGAAGGGTTTCTAATTGAAGTTTAGTTCAATTTCCAAGTCTTAAAATAAAAATAATAATATTAAGAAGTAAGGAAGGGGAAAAATCATTAGGCTTCAAAAATTCATCCGCATGGCTGTCAACAGGAAAATTGCCCAGAACGCTGGCAGCATTGCCAAATTGTATGGCAATGTTGATTCTTTGGCACAAAATAGGCATGTGAACAGTCGACCAACCGCTTGGCGATGTCTCGAAAAACTAAGTGGAAATTTTTTTATTTATATTTTTAGAAGAGAACGTTTGTTTTGTCGCTTAACAGCCATGTTCTCAGACTTTTTATTAGAAACTATCTTTTGCCTGCGACTTCGTCTTCTCCAAATCATTTCATCCAAATCCGTTCAGCTGTTTTAGTGTGAAAACATAGCAAACACACACAAAAAAAACCAAATCTTTTCTCTTTATATTAGAATAAAATAATTTACCAGATTCCAGTGCACCTCTTCCCCCTCTAACGAATATAAATCATGTTAATTATATATGTTTTTTTTTATTGCTGATAGGGCCCGCTCTTGACCACGATCACGCCTGATGGAATGCGATGGATGAGGTCTATGATGGAACGAGCGTGCCCAGAAGATGCCTAAGTCACTGGAACTCCCACACATCGACGAAACACAGCAGGCTGCTTGACGCTGGACTCCGGTGGGAGGGTGGTCGCAAACCAGGCGCCGCGGGCGTTAGCCCTACCACCGCAAGGGAGAAGAATTGGCCAGTCAAATAAGCTGTTGGGTGTGACTGTCCAGGATGCGCCGAGCGCTCGGTTCAGTTGAGTAACTGGCGGAACAAACTGCGCTACACGAAGAGGCTTCTTCATGCATCCCCAACATGTATATAACTTGTGAGGTGTCGAGGTACCTCGTGTTCCAGTCAAGTCATTTACTGCCTTCATTATATTAGGCCATTGCTCTGCAGTGAAACAATATTTCACAATATTCCAGTGGGTTTATTAATAGTGCTCTAAATGGACTTTTTTGGAGCGGAGGCCGGTGTCCCAGCAGTGGGAAAAATATAGGCTGATTATGATGTTATGAATATTCTTTCTCTGAATCGTTTTTACCGCAAGTAAATGTATTTTCTTTCTTTTTATCTCTCACATTGCTTTCCAACAAAATTCTTTTCCAAAGTCATAAAAGAAAAATAAACTCTCATTGATCCACAAAACAACTGAATCATAAACCATAAAAATATGCCATAAACGAGATCCATAACACTCAAATTTTAACCATGACTTAGTAGGATCTATTAAACTTGCACTATCGGACATATTTTATAGTCGCAAGTCGCAAACTAAGAATCGACTTTATGTGGACGTAATAAAGATACCAAGTAATGGTTCCTATTCACGTAACGACCGTCGCACGTCGTAAGATCTGTTGACGATTGCAGCGCACCTGCGATACGTCTGCGGTTGAATGGGCCGCCTTAGTAGTGCATTCACCGTGTAATGCCGCGTGCTTAATAGATGGCTTCGGATTTATACGCCAATATGCATGTAGGTACGTAAGTTAGACTGGAAACCGACCCCAATAGAGTTGGGAAAAGGGTAGGTGGATGATGATGATGACATGCCTAAGTAAGTACAATACTTTTCTTTTCAGATTTTTCTTTCTTGACTTTGTCTAGCTTTTTGTTAGGATATTTAATGTAGCTTATTGAGGTATTTTTTTATTCCTGATCAATTTATCAAACACTTTTATATCAACGATATAAGAGTCGTCTATTATTGTGTATTACAAGGGGAAGCTTTGTAAGTTCTACGCTTAGAAAGTTCGTAGCAAAAGCGTAGCGGTTACGTAGCAGTTTCGTAGACGTATCGTAGCAAATGTCGTTGCCGTAGGTCAACGACAGAAGCTGATTGCGTCTGTAAATAAAACGGCTATGGAGATATTTATTTTATCAAAGACTTTCACATAATTTGAAAAAAGTTAAAGTTGGCAATAAAATAAAATGAAAGCTCTCTTTGAACATACACTTCACGTATTTGAATATTCATATTTATTTAATGAAACACTGTAAGAGGTACCACAGTCCGCCCGCAGGACTTGACATGACTTGTCGATTGCCTCTTGGTTTTTATATAAGATAAATAATAGTAAGTATAAAGAACAAATATATGTATATTTATATAAATAAATATATAATAAAAATATTAATTGCGCACCACGCTTTCAATCACAATCTGTTTCATTTTAAAGGATATTGCTGATCCATTGAATTGAATTTGCAAAAAAAAAGCATAGAGTTCATACATCCATACTAATATCATAAATTCGAAAGTAACTCTGTCTGTCTGTCAGTATGTTACCTTTTCACGCCTAAACCACTGAACGGATTTCGATAAAATTTGGCAGAGAGATATATTGCATCCTGGGGAAGGGCATAATATGAAGCCGCGGGCAGAAGCTAGTTTGTATTTATATCTGGTGTTTTTCTTTTCGATTTTAATTCCCGTGGCAAAAGTTTTTTTTTATATTCATAAGCACTATCGCCCCTTAAAGTGGAGGGAGGGTGTCCAGAATCATGTACTGAATCCATGGAACATCCATGAACCTGTTAAGATTGTACGTCGATATCCTTGCCAACTGTATAAGTAGTAAAAGTTCTTCATATTCCTGAGTACATTTATTATCATCATCATCGTCCACTGCTGGACATAGGCCTCCCCAAGCACCTCCACTTCGACCGGTTTGTACTTCTCGCATCCAACGGGTACCTGCGGCCTTCACAAGATCGTCTTTACACCTTGCGGGAGGCCTTCCAACACTACGTCTTCCAGATGCTTTTGGTCCCATCGGCCATCTGTTCTGCGAGCAATGTGCCCTGCCCACTGCCACTTAAGTTTGTCAATTCTTTATCACCTCTTACAAAATTTTACAGTATTATAGTTACCTACCATTTTATAACACAAAGTCTTTTCACCGACTAAAAAAATATCCATTTTCGCTGCGAGAAAAAAATAAGAACATTATTGTACATTTGGTTGGTGTTTCGCGAAAAATATTACATTATGCAGATGAGGAATGTATTAAGCATGCGCCGCTTACACGTGAATATTTAAAACTCCTACAAGTTGTGGCGGACGAAGCACGCGCGAATGTCGAAATAAATTTTACCGACGTATTGTATAGCGAAAGATCTTCGTAAATGCCCTTTAGGTTCGTACACTTCGTACTACTCTGGTAACAAATGCAAGCATCATGAAAGTCCGAATGTTCACAACTGGACATGAGTTTACAAATGGAGTCGTGTCATCTCATCAAGCTGGTCAAGCTGTGGTTACTTTGTGGTACCTACAAAATGTTGTGTCAACATTGTGTTTGCGATGAGGCCGGCCGCTTGTTCGCGGTGTTGCTGGTGGTTGCGTTGTGGTTGCGACGTGGCTGCGATGTGGTCGGTATCACACACGCGATCGATAATGACGGCAAAATGTGGTCCGTGTGAATTTAACTATTAATTTTCATACAAATTAGCGCCCGCCCACGTGTTGTGATTGTTGTCACGTCACGTCATCCATACTAATATTATAAATTTGAAAGTAACTCTGTCTGTCTGTACGTTATCTTTTCACGCCTAAGCCGTTGAACAGATTTAGATGAAATTTGGTATGGAGATAGTTTGAGTCCCGGGAAAGGACATAGGATAGTTTTTATCCCGATATTCCCACGGGATCGAAACTTACGCGGGTGAAACCGCGGGGTGCTGCTAGTTTAACTATAAAATTGTCTAACTTTACTGAACTCTGTCTAGACTGTTATGTCTTTGTTTTGATGTAAGTGTTCGCCACCTTTGATTATATTTTTGTCATAATCAATCCTTATTTTTTAATAATATAATATATATTTTTTTTAATCATATTAAATACATAATTAGCCTATAATGTTCCCACTGCTGGGACACAGGCCTCCTCTCTCACCACGCGGGCCCTTTGCGGGTTGGCGGATGTCACATGTCTTCGAATTGAAATTCATAAATGATATTTATTTCTGTAAATTGGTTCAAAAACACTTTTATACGTCAAAATTAAATACGTTTTAAAACTAGATAAGTTCCGAGTTTCCTAACTGACTACTCTGAGAAGAAAGACCGAAACAAACTCAGAGGTCACAGTCTATTTTAAAGTCCAGACATAATCTTGCAATATGAGGACCATGCATACCTACCTTCATGGTCCTCATATGGCCTGACCAGAATAGCATTAGCCCGAGATGGTCTTTTAAGGAACGAACCATACAGATTTGAGTGGACCTATCCAGTCACTGCACGCATTTGTCAGTAATCGTGCAGCTCAACTCTGAACTTAAGGAGCTCAACGACGCCTGGAGGACACGGTGGGCCCGGAGGACACGGTGGAGCATACGGTGGAGATCTGCCCAGCTTGGGCAGAGCACCGCCGTGTCCTCACGGCGGCGATCGGCGGCGGCGATCTCTCGCGTCCGGCCCTAGTCCGGGCCATGGTACGGAGCGAGAGTGCATGGGAGGCTATCTCCTCCTTTTGCGAAGCAGTGATGCTCGCGAAGGAGGAGGCGGAGCGCGTGAGGGAGCGGCAATCCTTGCGCCCTTACGCCCCCAGCCGCCGCAGGAGACGCCCCGGGCGTCGGGAGTCGATAGCCGATTCCCGGCCACCGTAGGCGCGGGCTTGCGGGCGGCGAGCAATGGGCAGCTCGCCGTCCGGTAAGGACCAGGCCCGGGTCGACGGCGCGTTGTGTTCCACGCGCGCCTCAAGGAGATGTCAGCACCAACTGACGGGGTCCGCTAGGGCCGATGCCCGCCGGGGTCGCGGGTTGTTCGAAAGAGATACCGTGGCCCCTGGCACAGGCAAGTGAAGGAACACGGGTGGGTTTAAGTCAGTAAGAGTCTGACACTCCCTTCCGCTTCGCCCAGAGCGGGAGGGGTCATTTGATGATTTCCCACCCATAAAAAAAAAGGAGCTCAACGACTCGGCGAACTTTACCAAAGAAAGGACATTTGGGTAGGAATACTATACTAATAACTTTTCGTGTTGAAAAACCAGTAGCTAACTGTTATCTCCATTTGTTTTAAGATTACCCACTTTCAAATAGATAATTTAAATAAAAAAACCTCCTCCTTTTTGAAGTCTGTTAAAAATAGATCTAAAAATCTGTCCAATAACCAACTGTTATTATATATAGGTCTACCAAAATCTCATGGCAAAAAAAAAAAGTGTTTTTCATATAGGTACTAAATTGACATAGCCATATGAAAATCACAATGTTTTTTTTTGCCATGAGATTCTGGTAGACCATATAAAACCAGTTGGTTAGGGACTCCTAATATCCTCAAAGATACGATTTTCAAAAATTACAAATGAAAAAATATGCCAACTTGTGTAGTTTGTTTTAATATTTGGAGCAAGTATAATATGCCATATTAATATTTGATTTTTGGCTCAAGATAACACTTACCTGAAGCTGAAACATACTTTGTATCCAGTGCCTACTTGATTCGATTTCAGTGTGTTTGGTTCAAGTGAAAAAAGACTTGCAAATTCAAATTGTTCCACTGCTGGGACACAGGCGTCCTCTCTGTGAGGGGAGTGGGCCAAAATCTAACAAGTGCAGTGTAGGTTGGAGGATGTCACATGTCTTTGAATTTTTGGTTCTAGGACATGCCGGTTTCCTCACGATGTTATCCTTCGCCGTTTTGAGAGCAGTGGTGATGAAATTGTTTACACCAAGTGCCTGCAACAACTACATTTCGTGAGTCGCGGCTGTTACCACTGGGCCGCCACTGCTCATTCATAACCTGAACAAGTATCAATCAAGATTTCCTGTTGTTTAGTACAGACGCCAGCACATCAAGCTACTACAATCTGTCAAATTTCTTTAATAGATATTCAACTTTATCGCTAGAGCATAAGGTTCAAAGTAGATTGGGAAAATTTGACAGTTTCGGGTAGCGTGATGTGCTGGTGTCTGTACGTTTTCTGTTATGTGGTCGTACAGTATTCTCATTCAGAAGGACACAACAGAGGAATAACAATCGCATGGGTCGATCGGAGGTTAAGTTACGCTTGCCGCGGTCAGTTCGTGGATGGGTAAACATATCGAGACGTTAAGGCATTGGTCTCGGCTGTCATTCGTAGATCTTTGACAGTCGTAAGGAATAGTCAGAAGGTCAGAAGTTTGACAACCAGTCCTACCAAATGATATCGTGAGTAACTGGGTTGTAGATCTCACACAGGCAGTCCCTCCATGTAAGGTACTGGTTTTTTTATGTTTAATTAAAACGGTAAAACACCAATTACATTAATTAACATAGAGACAATAATTACGTTCACAATAATATAATTTAAAACTAACATGGAACAGTGGACTCCATTGCATACTTTCTCTCACAGAACTCCAGACATATACGCATAATTTTAATCCATTCATCCACAAACACATCACATTCAGGGTTGGTATTCAACTGTATCCGATTATACCGGAAGCGAGCCATAACATAGTTAGGAAAAGGCTAAGCTGATTGATTGACAGTATTCGCATTAATTCCTTTGTCTCAATATCTAATGGATTAATGACCTACCAAACCATCTCCGTGTTTCAATAATCGCCTCAGCCCACAACATCACCCTGTATCACAAACAACGCGATCAATCAACAGTTTTGACACCTCATGAATAACACCTATCCTGAGGAAAGTTTTACAAAAGATTTATATTCTTCCTTGAAGGCCCACGAAGTATCCAGCAAAGATTGATTGATCTGAAATAAATATGAATAAACAAAATATAATGGAGTGGACCGATCGTCCTTTTTAAATTTTGGGATAATCTTTTTTTTTTTTTCTTGAGGTAAAAGAACGCAGGTCAAAGGCAGGTCAAAGGATGAGCCAGTCAGCGAGGTAGGTGGTAGAGGTAGTAGAGCTGTGTGCCCAGGGCGTCCATATATATTTTAGTATAAAATATCATTGTACCTATGCGTAAATTGGTGAACTAACCATACTTTTAAGCAATATTTTTACTAACAAAATGGATCAAGTTGTCTGAAAAAAAAGTAATTAGCATGCCATAAACAGGCAAAATATCCTGAGTAGTAAAATATCCTAATATTATAAATGCGAAAGTAAGTTTTTTTGTTACCTTTTCACGCCTAAACATCTGAACCGATCAATTTTGCATATACAGTGTACAGAAACGGACATACCACCCGAAAAAAGTGCTGTTCCCGAGAAAAACAACAATAACGTTATTATGATAATAGATGGCGCCACGTGTCTTTCGAATCATGATTGAATTATGTTAGATCGGATCGAGATTTATGCGGGTGAAACCACGGGGCGCAGCTAGTGGATTATACATTAAACCACTAACTTTTACAACTGGTAACACCTGTATTTTTTGGAAATTAATTATTATTATTCTTCCAAGTTTCATACCGGTAACGTTAAGGCGCGGTACGGTAAGAAGCATTTTAGGTAGAGCATCGCAGCAACAAATAAGGTTCGAAACAGCGATGCGTTTTTACGAATTGCGATTAGCGATTGATGTTAGTTGAATCGAATGACCACCAAAATACAAGTAAATTTACAATTTTTATTAAATAAAAAAATAAATGCACGGCTCTGTGCAATAATTTTTGGATATTTCTTTAGTTGATTGAATTCACATCAGAACTCATTACATAAAATTTCTTTAGTTGATTGAATTCACATCATCACTCATTACATAAAATATAATATAGATAAATACGCCAATAATTTTGAGAATTATGCAACACTATTCATGAAATATTTTTTTTTGTCTTTTCTTTGAACATTTGACAAGACACTGAATTTTTTTTGGCTTGTATGATGTAGCAATAACAATATCTACTGAGCGATAAAAAACTGAGCGTTGTATGGTGTCCTACGTTTGAGCAGCGTCTAAACTTACGTTAGATTCTCATTACATAATCCCCGAAAGGTTAAACAGAGGTGTAGGTACCTATATTACACCCACATTAACATCCTCATTATTAAATGAATAATCCTGGGGGCCTAAAAAGGCCACTTTGACAGAATCATGAAAGGATAACATTATGAATCATAATTATGGTGAAGACAGTCCGTGTTTTTCTTTTTTTCGCTGCACTACGTAGGTATAATCAAAGTGATTGGGATTGGATTGATTGGTATTTTAGCACAGACAATAATAAATAACTGAAAAATCCTTCACCAATGGGATTTGATACGATTAACTTAACAGTTAACTGTCCATTATGATTCATAATGTTATCCTTTTATGATCCTGCCAAAGTGGCCTTTTTAGGCCCCCTGGACCGTAGTATTGCTGTTTGTTTGTCCTTATTTAAAGTTAGGGAAATTCATTGTCTAACAAATTTATTTAAACCAACTTAAATTGTCCGTATATTCAAATCATAACTGACGTTCTTTGATAGTTTTATGAAATGGCTTTTACACTGAAAAATGGCGTAGTGTGTCAATTTGATAAACAATGGGCACTTTTCCCACTGACAGCGTTGCGGATGAATTTTTTGATGCCCAACGAGCTCTTACGTTTTTTTTCATTTATATACGAGTACTTGTATAAAATATTTATAGATTTATTGTATTTAAGATTTTTTTACTATGCAATTTAATTCTAGTTTCAAATATTTGAACTACTCACTTTAACGGTTTTATGGACTAACTAGCTGCGCCCCGCGGTTTCACCCGCATAAGTGTCGATCCCGTGGGAATATCGGGATAAAAAGTAGCCTATATGTTAATCCAGTGCGTCAGTCTCCATACAAAATTTCATCAAAATTGTTCCAGCCGTTTGAGCGTGAAAAAGTAACTAACATATAAACACACACACACACCCCCACAAACTTTCGCCTTTACAATATTAGTGTGATTCAACTACTGACTTTCATAAAAAATAAAGTTTTTTTTATCATAGTGTGGCATTGCAGCTGAAGTGGAAAAATTACAACTTTTGGCGAAACAATTAATTTTTCTGACTGTATGTTGATCTACCCTCTCTCTCAATTTTTTTTCAATTTTCTCCCTGGTAGTAACATACTTTGTATAGATTAATGTTTTCCTCTGTCCAAGAAAACGTTATAATGC
This sequence comes from Oligia fasciuncula, assembly GCA_963082905.1. Taxonomy (NCBI): domain Eukaryota; kingdom Metazoa; phylum Arthropoda; class Insecta; order Lepidoptera; family Noctuidae; genus Oligia; species Oligia fasciuncula. The sequence goes on along the minus strand of OY720394.1, from coordinate 1,894,150 downwards.
TATAGATGCTACATCAATGTAGATACTGCAATCTACATCGTAAGTGCAGGAGCCCATGTTAAATAGTTGCTAGACGCAGCTTCTGGAGAATAAAACTCGCGCTGGTTCGTCAAAGCGTCGGAAAACCAATTTAAAGTTGTTGTTGTGTTTATTAAAACACTTTTAGTTTTCCGCAGAGCACTTGGTTGAAAAAAACGGTGGGTTTCTTGTAGTCTGTGTGTAATATAATGGTGTTTTTCCTGAGAAAATGACATGTAGGTATGCCTGTATTTGGTTAGGTACCTCCTTTTGTAATGTTATGTGTATGCGTGAATGTTTTTTGCTGTTAAAATGTGCTTAGTGGTCCGAATAAGGTTTTTAGGGAAGGAAAACTTTAAGTAAGTTTTCCGAAAAGTAGGAAATATCGGAAAAACCTTCTTCTATGGGATTTTTTTTGACCTATAGTTTGGACAGGACAGCGCCTGTCGGGTCAGCTAGTTGAAAATATAATAAGCGCCAATTATAACAAAGAAGCCCACTCTCGCTCACCGAGAGGAGGCCTGTGTCCCAGCAGTGGGAACATTATAGGCTGATTATGATGTTAAAAAAAAGAAGAATATTGCAGCGGCCTCAAATAATGAGGACAACAGCAGTAAGATAATGATAAATAATCGAGTTCCAGACCATGACAAATGCTTATTTAAAATAGAAAAAAACACAAACCTTATCACCGTGCCTTAATATACAATAATCGTAAAGTTTCATCCAAATTCGATTAAACCTATAACATGTCTACAAAAACGAAGTTTAAGTAGACGTCTAATTACCAAAGTTCCGAGCTAAACCATTATAAAGTATTGAAAAATGAGCGTTGATATTCGATCTTTGCTTAAGAACAAAGTAATTTTAACTCGGATAGCGTTTGCCCGGGGATTAAAAATAAAAGATGCGAGACTGGTTTTAAACTATAGTTAAGATAAGCCAAGTTTCTGTAGCGGCCACTAAGGCCAGTTTATAGAAAGTTCTATCAAGGTTTTTTTCCTTTGAAAATAAGTTTATGTACGAGCTATGAATGTGAAATAAGTAATAGTTTAAGTTGAAAATAAAGTAGCTGCTTTGTGGTTTGTGTTCCGTTGTTATACATTTATGTTTTTTGCGCGTTGAACTGGAAAAGAGCACACTTAAGGTCATGGTCATGGATCGGCACCGTATCGCCTTTCGCCTCGCCACCGTCAAACAGGCGTCAACCTAACGAAAGCACGTAACCAAAGCGGATCAGAACCTCCGATACGTCGAGGTGGCTACGGCTAGGGGACGCCGCGCTTACGGTTTGCCGACCGCTGGTTGATGGTGCAGCAGGCAGGCCGGAGGGGTGAAAGGGGCAAGGGTGGACGAAGAGACGTAAGCTCGGGTACGGAGAGACGTAAGCGCGGAGACGACGAGACGTAACGCACCGCACCGCGGTTCGAGAGCTTGTCCCGAGGCGAGGCGATTACGTTACGATTCCGATTAGTGGGCGTGGCAGTAGGGAGCTTCATACAAAGAATACTGAACGTCTCGAGTTGATACGGTGCCGATCCCTTTCCGGTGAAGGTTCACTTGTTCACTAAGTAAACATCCATAGATATTACGGCTAAGCAAGAGGCGCCACCTCGTTTTGTTACGAAGTTACTGAAATCAATCGAATACTGGCTGATGACAGTCACTAGCGGAGCGTCGCGTCGATGGTTGCGTGGCGGGTGCCTTTTGATGACAAAGATGAGGTCAGGGGAGTCACTGTCGTAACACGTCCACGACGAACTGCTATATAGCAACATAATATAAAATTCAAAGTCCTGACTGACTGATATATCAACGCACAGCCTAAACCGCTGCTCCTAGAGACATGAAGTTTGGAGGGTGTGTTCTTTATGAAGAGTAAGTATCCACTAAGAAAGAGTTATTCGAAATTATGAGGGTGAATGGGGTAGGGTGAAATTTCACGCGGACGAAGTCGCGGGCAGAAGCTAGTTGCGACATAATCCTGATGATAATTTAGTGTGTTTTGTAGTATTCTAGATTTAGGTCTACTAGACATACTTCGTATTGGCGCATTTGTGATTAATGAGACACAATTGAATTTCTATTGTCATAAATCATTTTGATTTTTCAACATTCATGCACACCTGTTATTTGCAAGAATATTGAAATGCCAATTTTAGATGTTAATTGATTGAATTGTAAGTGACAGTGCCGTCGGTGTGCTTATCTATAATATAAAAAATGAATCGCTGAATGTGTTGCTAAGCTCAAATCTCGAGCTGAACCGATTTCGCTAATTCTTTTTTTAGAATATTCCTTGAAGTACGAGGATGGTTCTTACACAGAGAAAATTTTAATATATCTATGGGAGTAGGGTAGGAGTAGGGTAGGAGTAGGAAAGGAGTAGGATAGGAGTAGGAGTAGTTTAGGAGTAGAGTAGGGGTAGAGTAGGGGTAGGGTAGGGTTAGGGGTAGGACACCACGCAAACGAAGTAGCGCCGGGTAGCTAGAAATAATTTATATGGCAAAACAACGTTTGCCGGGTCAGCTAGTTCTAAATAAAGAAATATTGAAGCTGCTGAACCTCGCCCCTCGCGCCACTTCTCGTAAAGGTTATCCTGCGCCGTTAAATATTTTCGATTCGACACATTAGGTAGGTGTTTGGCCTCATCAAACTGCATTTTAGAACCAAATCTATCACCGTAAACGCAATAGACTCATAAAACCGATTCAAAGACAACGTGATCGAAACGCAAACCATTACTTTCCAAGTACGTACGTTACATGTTCTTTCAATAACAAAACAAGCGTTGTAACACGTGATAAAGTCGTTTTACGAAAACAGACAAAGGTAGAACGGCAGAAAAGAATGAAGTCACGAGACACGAATCGCAATCCGTGCTAAGTCTCCCTTTGCGTTTCGGGGTTGTTAGCGCGTAAAGATGTGCTCACACGAGCTATTTTCAGCAATTATTGTCCAGAACAGTTGCCGGGATTAATTAACAAGTTAATAAAGCATATCTGTAGACTTGTACTTTTTTGCTAACAACATAATAATTTGTTTTTTTACTAACACTAGAATTATCTAAGTTGTATAGGTACCTACTAGCTGTTGCTGCTGGTGTGTTGTGTTCGTTTTGTTGTTTTATTGAGTTTTGTAACTTCAACGAAATATACAATGTTATTTTTAGTATATGCGAAACCTGAATATAGTTTGTTCAGAATAAGTAACTGAATCGATTCCATTAATGTTTACCCCATGTTATATTTTGTCCCAAAAATATTTTAAAAACTTGACAAAAATGTAGGGAAATTAGAGGTATTTTTGACAGATTGAAACTGAGATCAGACTGTGAACGTTCTTAAAATTACGAGAATTGACCTCTGAAATAATCCGACCAAAAATAAATGATGTAGGTAGTCGCAAAATCGCTGATGCTTAAAGAAGCATGTCTGCCAAGGCCTTAACAATAGGGGAGGGAAACAAAGACACACACACGTTCAAAGGCGAGCGAGTTACAGACGCCTTATTGACTAGTTTTAGTGCAGAGCTTGTGCTTAATTAAGACTCGTGCGCTTGACACATTTACTAAATTAAGGTTTTGCTAGGAAGGTGACTTTACTCGGCGAATGATTTAAATAATTAAATAGATAAAACATTTATTAGGTGCACACAAACGCACAGTTATATGATAACACATTTGAAAGAAAGAAAGAAAAATAAGTTAATTTGTCACAAACACACGTGCATACAAAGAGATAATTAATTCTAATAATAAGGAAAAATAAAAACAAAATATATCTGTGATCACGAGCACAAAGCGGAAATAGTCAACGGCTGCACATCATGACTGTCACAAGAAGGCTTCACGACATGAATATATACATATGTGCAGACCACAATACGACAATAAATGAAAACACTGACAATACTGGAGTATTCTGGAACTAGGTATCAAAGAAAGCACTTTACACACGGCAGATATAATGTAAAGATGTATATTATAGCACGATACATCTCATTACATCGTATTACCCAGTAACTGGGTTGTGGAGGTCAGATAGGCAGTCGCTCCACGTAAAATACTGGTTGCTGCATCCGGTTAGACTGGAAGCCGACCCCAATATAGTTGGGAAAAGGCTAGGCAGATGATGATGACATCTCATTACATCTTTCCATTGAAATCGTCAGGAGACCACACACGACAGCTATAATGTATATTTATAATGTGGAGACATTAATCATACATTATAGCAGCCGTGTCTGAAGCGCTTTAATCCTAATATCGAAATTTAAAAAGTATTTTTTTTTAATTAGTAGTGATGGGTCGGCTATGGGTTTTGTCAATCGTTGACTGGCTGTAGTGACTAAACTATTGGATATATGTATTTGGTTAAGTTATTAACATTAGTCTGTAGGTACTAGTCTCGGCAGGTTTTGCCCAAATATATCCTCCTATACTGTTATCGCAGGATATATTTGGGCAAAACCTGCCGAGATTCACTCAAAAGGCACAATTAATAATTGAAAAAGGTCTGATATTATAATCAGACCTTTTTCAATGATTGATTCAAACCATGTGGGCGGGGTTCCAGCAGCGTTATATCGTTGTTGTAATTTTGCTTACATAGCAGGCGATTTTATTTCATTTTTGCAGACGAATAGACATAGTTCTCTCTTCAATATTGTGTTTTTATTTTTTTTTATTGTTTTTTCAAATTTTGTAATTTTTGTGATTATGATCCTTTGTTGGTCGAAATAAACGATTATTATTATTATAGTGACTTCTAACATCGCCTTGGATGATTCTGTAAAGGTGTTATAATTGTGGTTTAAATAAATAAATAAAGTTTTCGTATGCAGACTTGGAACGTCATTAGGTATACGAAGTTTAATTCATTGTTGTATTGTCGTCTCCACCTTAAAAAAACAAGTTGCCAATATACAAAAAAAAAAACATACTGAGAGAAATATAGTGACACTATGGCAAACTTCAAAACAAATATCTAACATACGGTGCGGTGTGCGTCTCAAGGTTGCACCAAACGGGAGTCCAGTTCAGCATGTGTCAGTCAAATATACCTGACGCTGATATTCTGCTGGATCCCAGCGGACACCGACGTCGAGCAAACGAGATAAATTGGTGTTGTGACAAAGTACCAACTCAAATTATGTACCTCCCGATTTCATTGTCATACCGGCCAGTTTATGCATGTTTTTAATATATACGCGTATGACAGCAACGTAGACAGTGCTCATTTGTAATTTTTGGAACGAAGTTCCTTATCGCATGTCCTCTGATGCTCTGTACACTGGACGAATGAGAGGTAGACCGAAAAATGTGCTACATTAGACCGTCACGAGCCTTTTGTTTTTTATTTAGTTAACTCTCAAAGGTTGTTGTCATGTGAGCTGTGGTGGCCCAGTGGCAATGACCGTGACTTACGAGTTGTAAGTCCTAGGTTCCAAGAGAACGAGAACTACCAGTCGGATCTGAAAAAATATTTTTGCTTTTGATAGCCCAATTCTTGTGGAAGGCTATAGGCTATTTAACATCATGCTAGAACTCTTAGGAGCCGAGCCAAAAAAGAACAGTGGCACTCTGGGAGTGCCGGCAGAAGTGAAAACAAATCACAAACGGAATACTTTGCCATTACTCACTGACATATCGGATATACAATAAAACCGAGTACATCCCGAGGACAGCCGAACACATCCGAAGCGGTTATTTTTTAATCGTCTTATAAACAAAACACGCGCGTTGTCGGCGGTGTCGCTTACGGTAACAGTGACGCGAGTTCAATGGTTTTTTTCCCATCTCAAAAAATGCCCAACACGCCTAAAGAAGTTTTCACTTCAAAAAAGGTAAGAAAGAACGTGAAAACGAACTAATAGCGCGAGCAGGCGATGCGATGCGACGCGGTGGGTCGGGGGAACATGAAATTTAACGTGGACGAAGTCGCGGGCAGAGGCTAGTGTACCTATACACAAGAAACAAAATAAATGTACAGACGCCAGCACATAAAGCTACCCGAAACTGTCAAATATTCCCAATCAACTTTGAACCTTATTCTTTAGCAATAAAGTTGAAAATCTATTACAGAAATTTGACAGATTGTAGTAGCTTGATGTGCTGGCGTCTGTACCGACGGAACAATGGATTAACTTCGGTGACCGTGTTTGTCATGTTCACAAAAACGTATCTAATTCCATGAATTGGGAAAAAGTGCGTAAGGATGTCTTTATAAGATCTCTTTCTAGCGAAAGAGCGCCCATTTTATCACCCTATGTAAAATCTGCAATTTTAAAAATGTTACCAGCAGAATAAATTAATAGCGAATTAATATTTTCTTTTAATTTGCACAAACCGAAAGTTTCACTTTGCTATCATAATTGTAGTTTCAAGTTGCACCGCCTGATTTTCAGAAAGCTAGCATAAGCAATTAGTGACCGCGAGTATTTTTCAGATTAAGCTGAAGTATTATTTTGCTGCGTTGTAAGCAAACCTTAATTTAAATTTGAATAAAAAGTAATATTCCACAAATGTTGTTGTTATTTACCTATTAAAGGCAACACCAGAGAAAATAACTGACGGCCAATTTAATTAAAAACGTTCAAAATATAGTCACAATGTCATCTCAGCGACAATCAATGTCAAAAATGTAGAGAAATTAGAGGTATTTTGAACAGATTGAGACTGAGATTTACATTTAGGTAGTACTTATAATTTACTTGAATAGTAATCTGTGGAAACTGTTTCTGGATTGTGTTGAACTAATTGTATACTTATGTTTGTTATTACATCTGTTTGTTTCCCAAATAAAATAATAATCACAAAAATGACACAGTTATCGAGTATTGTTTTTTTTTCTCTTTGGAAACTGAGCCGATGTCAACTATTCTCCCATCTTCATGACGTGAACATGGGTTGAAGTGAAATATATTAATCAAAGTACCGTATCCTAAGATTAAAATAACTATCAATTCGAAATCCAAACGGGCGTACGGAACCGCGCTTCTAATTCACTTTGGAATTCGAACGGTGTCATGCTTTGAAGTTGCAATATTATGTTATAAAAACAAATGAATTCGATTTCGAACAACGTGTGAGTGAGATTCAAGTAAACTTGACAGACTAGAGACTAGTACATACTACAGCATCGAAATCAACGACAATCTCAGCAACACCGAAGAATGAAAGAAAGAAAATACTTATTTTATTTAGCACAGACCAAAAGACACACATACACTAGATACATACATCAGTTAAAAATCAAATAAAAAGTGTAAAGTCCGATGCAAAAAAATAGCAGGTAAGTGTGCTCCACGGCTTCGGCAAAAACGCCCAGTTCAGCAAAAATACCAGACAACTAGTGCCTGACGTTGATTTTCAACTGGAGTTGACGATGTAAATTAATACAGGCGGATGGATAGAGACATTGCGAGGCATGCGCAGCGCACGGTGCTCATCGCATGATTCGCAATGTGTGGCATTCATACACGTGCTTCCACATGCCTCACCACGAATATGAACGTCCACACATTGCGAATCATGCGATGAGCGCAAATAGATAAATAGTCTGATAGAGTAACATTGCAAAAATATACTGATAAATAGGTAAATGAGACGACCGCATGATACCCCTTCGTTAATATTGTAATAGAATCATCAACATTTAATCCGTCCCGTCGGGCGACTTAACCAATTCAATAGTCATTCAAGCGTCGTCCGCCCGACGGACCGGTATGCAATTTCACGCACCGATACTTCCTGATATTGCTAACTGTACGTTCTTAGTAACACGTATGACAAAAATTTCTGGCAGACGGACGGACGCCATGAATCCAATGCGTAGCAAATATCGCGCATGGATGGGCATGTGAGCGATGCTTTGTCTGTTTCGAAGGCTTCCACGCGAGATTGGTTTAGTACGGTTAATGGGAATATGTTTCGAAGATAATTATATCGATGTTTTCAAATGTGACGAAGTTCGCCAAGCAATTGGATAACAGATCGGATGGCTAAGTTAATGTGTTAACTGTGTTGTGAATTTAATTATATTTGCATTAAGCATTTGAGATAGTTTTCAAGATATTTAATAACAAACTGAATGTCAAAGCTAACAAAGTTCAAACTCCATTGCAACCAAAAACTTATTAGGACCTTTTTGTTACAATTGGTCACTCAAAAATCAACTTGGAATACTTACTTATATTTCACTAAAGTTGATAACTGATTAGGTTGCGATGGAATGGAAATTATCTGAAAAACTGCTATAGACACAAATTCAAAACAATAAAATGAAATTCAAACTACGGGGATAAAATACCGAAGACACGCACCACGTGCAGTCAAACATCAAAACGTACTGATCCACCTACCAAGAAAGAAAAAAACCATTCAATAATCCCAACACCACCAGTAATCCTTACAACAACCTCCAACAGATAAATACACGACTACTTCAAAAATCACTAATCGAATTACTATAGTACAGAACTAAATCAAAATACAGTCGACGCCAGAGTAATTCAGTGCTTAGCTCCGAATCCAGTGTAACAGCAGCACCGTGAAAATACGGGCAGGTGCATCCACCAAATTACGTGGCTTTAGACTTAATAGCTGTACGTATATGTCACTTGACGTAAGACCTCTGCGCTATGTGTCGACGTTCGCACCAAGTGGAATTTGGAATTACGCCGCAATAGCAATGGGCTCCCCTTCGTTTTAATCTGGCTGTAGGTACAACCTCTTGTGTACCAGCCCTCGGTACAATAGAACACGTAAAACCACGTAGTTAATCAACTATGTGAGGCCTCTCTGGGTTGAAGACATGTTTTGGAACAACACCAATATTATTTTGACTTGTTGTGTAATTATAGAAGGATTTAATTGGTCTTCAGTGTTCGAGTTGCGTAAGTAGCGTAATAAGTCTATCTAGTAATTTTGCGTTGATCTCAGTAATTTTAAGTTTTGAAGTTATTTCGCAATACGGTTAAACCTTCTCGATAGTTCTCAACTTGAGACAAGTTGTTCTGAAATATTCTAGATAGAAATATTTACTTAACTCCTTCATGATTGAACTAACTATTAATGAATCATCAACATAATACAGTATGTGTCTTATTTATAAGACTATTTCACTGACGTTGAACGATCTAAAGACGTACCTCTAAAAACAAAACAAAACTCAATTTATTTACAGTCGCGTTTAAGTGTAGGTAATACATTGTTCGCGGAGGGTTCGGCTAAAAGTGACGGGATAGTGAATATTCCTAGCAAGTTTCGTGTAGTCGACCCCTCGACATATTGATATTACCTCACCGCCGTCGGAATTCGCAATTGCACAAACGTGTAGCGGGGCGTACCGTACGCTAGAATGACAATTGTTCAAGACCGTCCGAAGCGACAGCTCAAACACAATAAACTACGTGAAATTTACCTATTTGAGAAACTATTCAAATGTTTCTGCCGGGGACAAAACGCGCGGAATGTTGTGCTTGGAATATCTCGACTAATTGTCGCCGAGCGCTAGCGTTGTAGTCTTCATAAAAGCTTATCCTCTATTTCTGGTTCTGCGATTTAACATAAAGGTAGAGTGCAATGTTTTACTTTTTTTTTTGCATTTTGGTCTTTACCGCACATCAGAATTAATACCTGTTCGTCTTATACGTTTTTAATGCTTAAGATTTGCAAAACTGTGAAGAAAGAACGCATAAATAAAAAGTAATTTAAAAAAATTAAACCGACTTTAAAAAGAAATTAACTCAAAATTATGAAATAACTTTAATTTCGGAAGTCGGTGTCTTGGGATCTGTATTTTAGTTTTATGCCACCGACTTCCGAAATTAAAGTTATTTCATAATTTTGAGTTAATTTCTTTTTGAAGTCGGTTTAATTTTTTTAAATTACTTTTTATTTCGTAATTTTTAGTTTTTGCACTAGTAGGTATTTGACCAAGGTTTTGAGATGTTTTCCCTTTGACACTACACCCGTAGCTCTTATCAATAAGCCAGGCCGTCACACTTACACGTATTATAGTCCATATCTTGAAAATTACTGAATCGATCTTGATGAAACTTGCACTGTTCCCTAAGTTGAAGAAAATGTAAGCCAATAAAAAAAAATGGTCACGATCCGATTAATAGTTCCGGAGATATGCGTGGACAAACATACATACATACATACATACATACGTCTATGAAATTTTGTATATTTGTTTGGAAGCCCTAATAGATCATCATATGTGAATATAATGCAATTCCAATAATATTACATACATACGTATCGAATTGATAACCTCCTTTTTTTTGAAGTCGGTAAAAAAAGAAAGGTATGATTTATTCAGACTAATATGCTTACATAAAATAATTAATCATTCTATTTTGGTACCTACCTATACTATAGCCGTAAAGCCACACACTCTTGGGGTAAAGGGAAAATAATGTTTTAACTTTCTTATCAGGGTTAAAATGGCGTTGACGTGCAAGGTAAACCATATTTCAAAAGTATGTAATATGGTTTGTTTTAAATGGTGAAACGTTTAAAATAAAATTATTTATTATATTTATTTTAACTAGCTCTCTATGCTGAACACAATACCATTTACTTTATTTCTTCACTAATTATGCTATTTTCGTAATAAATTAAATCTAAGCTTTTGCGTTTGGTGTAGGTAATATAATAATATTACCTACACCAAACGCAAAAGCTTAGATTTTTTCAGAGCATCATAAACATTATTTTAAATTTCATACAAAAACTGTTGCGTTTATCAATGCCTTAAGTAGGTAAATTAATACTTGGAAACAAAACAGACGTCATACTTAAGGATGTGCTACAACACCAAGCTGAGCAACTTTAAGGATGTGCTACAACACCAAGCTGAACAACTTTAAGGATGTGCTACAACACCAAGATGAGCAACTTTAAGGATGTGCTACAACACCAAGCTGAGCAACTTTAAGGATGTGCTACAACACCAAGATGAGCAACTTTAAGGATGTGCTACAACACCAAGCTGAGCTACTTTAAGGATGTGCTACAACACCAAGATGAGCAACTTTAAGGATGTGCTACAACACCAAGCTGAGCAACTTTAAGGATGTGCTACAACACCAAGATGAGCAACTTTAAGGATGTGCTACAACACCAAGCTGAGCAACTTTAAGGATGTGCTACAACACCAAGATGAGCAACTTTAAGGATGTGCTACAACACCAAGCTGAGCAACTTTAAGGATGTGCTACAACACCAAGATGAGCAACTTTAAGGATGTGCTACAACACCAAGATGAGCAACTTTAAGGATGTGCTACAACACCAAGCTGAACAACTTTAAGGATGTGCTACAACACCAAGCTGAGCAACTTTAAGGATGTGCTACAACACCAAGCTGAGCAACTTTAAGGATGTGCTACAACACCAAGATGAGCAACTTTAAGGATGTGCTACAACACCAAGATGAGCAACTTTAAGGATGTGCTACAACACCAAGATGAGCAACTTTAAGGATGTGCTACAACACCAAGCTGAGCAACTTTAAGGATGTGCTACAACACCAAGCTGAGCAACTTTAAGGATGTGCTACAACACCAAGCTGAGCAACTTTAAGGATGTGCTACAACACCAAGCTGAGCAACTTTAAGGATGTGCTACAACACCAAGATGAGCAACTTTAAGGATGTGCTACAACACCAAGATGAGCAACTTTAAGGATGTGCTACAACACCAAGATGAGCAACTTTAAGGATGTGCTACAACACCAAGCTGAGCAACTTTAAGGATGTGCTACAACACCAAGATGAGCAACTTTAAGGATGTGCTACAACACCAAGCTGAGCAACTTTAAGGATGTGCTACAACACCAAGCTGAGCAACTTTAAGGATGTGCTACAACACCAAGCTGAGCAACTTTAAGGATGTGCTACAACACCAAGATGAGCAACTTTAAGGATGTGCTACAACACCAAGCTGAGCAACTTTAAGGATGTGCTACAACACCAAGCTGAGCAACTTTAAGGATGTGCTACAACACCAAGCTGAGCAACTTTAAGGATGTGCTACAACACCAAGATGAGCAACTTTAAGGATGTGCTACAACACCAAGATGAGCAACTTTAAGGATGTGCTACAACACCAAGATGAGCAACTTTAAGGATGTGCTACAACACCAAGATGAGCAACTTTAAGGATGTGCTACAACACCAAGCTGAGCAACTTTAAGGATGTGCTACAACACCAAGCTGAGCAACTTTAAGGATGTGCTACAACACCAAGCTGAACAACTTTCCCCATAGGGTCAAAATCGTCCCCCCCAGTGGGTTCCCGCATTGTCGAGGCGGGGGGGCTCAGTAGCCGTGGCTTGGACACCCACGGTGAAGCGAAGAGGAACCCGAGGAGGGGCCGCTCGTCAGGGCTTTTGCCGACAAGCCGACGACGGAGCGGCCAACATGTAGGTTGCGGTGCCGCTTGGGCGACATCGCAACTGAGGCGGGCCGCGATGTCGTACCGGAGGCATCGCGGCTGAGGGTTGGAGGCCGCGGCGGGAGAGGAGTGCCGGTATTACGGTGCGCCGCTCTCCCTACCTTCCGCGGCCTTGACGGGGTCGCCACCGTTCGATGGCGGACGCGGTGGGGCCGCAGGGGAAGAGGAGTGTTGGTATGACGTTGGCCACTCTCCCTATCCTCTGCGGCCGAAAATTGGCAGGCGGCGGGGCCAATGACCTGACCCGTCGCAGGGGGACCAAGGGTGGCAGAGACGGGGTCGTCTGGCGCCCATGTGCTGGTTTGGTCCCTGGGGTGGTCACGGCGTGCTATGTGTTCTGGTGTGCCGGTGATGGGGAGTACTCCCCGGAGGAGGGTCCGGTGACGGACAGCCGCGGCGGGTTCACGGATGAGTGCTAACGCGTGCCCGTGTTCCCGCCATAAGCGGCAGAGGAGGACACCGTGGAGTTTTAGTGGGTTAGAGTCCCACATAACTGCACTATCTCCCCGTGGTAGTGCAGTATGCATGAGCATTTCTCCACGTAAAAAAAAAAAAAAAAAAAAAAAAAAAAGGGTCAAAATCGTAATCGCGAAAAAAATTCGACTACCCCACACAAATCTTCCATATCTTCTCGACCCAAATGTCAATCACAATTCATATAAAAAAGTTTAAACGAACAATTCACAAAAAAAAAAACTATCATGTTATAAAAATGTTCACTTGGATCTCGTATGTCTCACGTCTGCGTCAAACAAGTCTATTTCAGACATAATGCCAGACATTTCAGCAATAATTCCTGGAAGACTAACATGATATGTTCTTACCGAAGACAGATCGGCGCTTTGTTACCTCAAACAAACATACGAGAACGATATCGGAAACTTGACACATTTCGTACGTAAATAAAGATGTTCAAAATAATTATACCAAATCTTATATAACTCGTAAAGAGCTTTATTACCACGCTTCAGAAAATCGGCTCAAGAAATCACAGATCAACGCTGTAGGTCGTCGAAGTTACTTTGTAAAGGACAAAATGAGTTCTTTGTGTTCACAAAATAGCATGATTGCTATCAAACAACATCCTTGGTTTGTTTTTTGAGAGTACACCATGTGGAAACGAAACAGTAAATCAACGACATTGCGTCAGGGGTTGCCTTGAGTACGAGGTGCCCTTTACAAAGGATGTAAACAAAAATTAAATGTGTAATTTTCCATTCTTTGTGCCTTTTACGGGGAAAAATTCAAACCACGAGAATGACGACAAACAATTTAAGAATTTTGACCGCGATGAAAATGTCTCATTTGTCTTATTTTTAAGTTCATGAAATTACAGGTAAGTAAATGTGAAACAAATAGACAACGAATGCAAACCGCGTTTTGAAACATCCCGACAGGCTTTTGTTTACAATTTAACAGTACTAAATATTGTGAACCCCTAAATTCAATCCAACACGCGGCGAGTAAATTGTCACTGCGTACGCCAGTGTTAATTTGGAGTTGATTTTCTGTTGTGTTTTGATATCTACATCCGATCCGTATTGGGGAGTTGAACAATACCGCGACTTTTCGCGTAAATTTTACGAATATTGTTTCCTTTGTACATTGACAGAGTGCGACAGACAAAAGGCAAATGATCCCCACCCCAATCCCCATCTTTTTCGGTTTCGTAAACTTTTATATCTTATTCCGTTCCAACATTGCAAATAATTGTTATATTTAAGGAAATCGTTTTCGCACAATAGAAAACATGTTATAGCGAAGACGATATTTATTTAACCTTTAACGGAGCTGAGGAGAGTCAAACAAACGATATTCAAACACGCGAAACACAGGTATGAATAATTCCAAGTGTGTACCAGGGACACATAAATCTTTACAGATAGAAGCAGCACAGCCAATCTGATGAGTCGCGCGCCGCACCCCTGTCGGTCGACCGCACGGGTAATGAGCTTGTTTGTCTCAGTTAACGTTTCCTAGCACGTTCTGCGCTCCTGGTACAACGCTCTTTGTGTCACTAGCTTCCTGTCTCTTGTCTCCCTGCCTGGAATAAGGATAATATTGTTTTAGAATAATAACAAGAAGTTATTCTTAGCCTGACAGATGCAGCGGTGAATTAAATCTGCAGGATTTTTATTTACTTTTCAGTAGACGTAATGTGTCCACATTTTCTCTGTGGTAAAATTAACGAATGAAGTGGGTTTACTCGTCCAATCTAGAAGATAAATAAAGAAAGATTGGACCCAAGAATGAAAAGGAAGATTAGTCCCGTCCGCAGATTAGATACTTGTGACCAAAGAGTCCGAAAACACGTCAAACCAGCTTTATTATACCACTTTTGTTAAGTAGCACTAAATATAAACATCCTAAGAGCGCTATAAAACTACACTCTGCGAAGATAGGTGTTTAAGGATAACTTTGGGCAGCAAAAATGCCTTCCTTATTGTTATTTCCTTTTTGTATAGATAGTTAAGAAAGCAAGTTGATCAAGAATATAAAATAAATAAAAACCGTTCATTTATCTTGATTCTCACTGCATTAACAATTCCGTGTATCTCAAACAGGACAGCTTATACATGTAAATTCTGAAAAGAGTAAGCAACGAAAATCAATAAGCATCAGCCTACATGCAGTTCAACCTCCTTCGTCAGCGCCATATAAAATAATATTCTGTTTAATCCCCTTTGAAAATGGAAAACGGATTACAGATTTCTGCACGCCATTAAATTTTCCTCTCTCACTTAACGCTTTTATCCTCATACGTTCGTAGAGAAGTGCTAATGCAGTATTTTCATTTGACGTTCGGAATCTGTCGGGATCTGTCGGAATCTTTCGGACATTTGCAGCACGCTTGGTCACTGGAAATTGGAGAAAAACGTAAAACATCAGTCGCTGAAAATGGTTCAGCTTGTTGTATCCTAGATTCCCTTTCGGTGCATTCGTTAATGGGGATTAAAAATGGAATGTTTGCTCAATGTTCTCTACGGAAGTCGATCAACAGGAAACAGATTTTGTTATGTTGAAGTTACATATTTTCTGAAAGCTTATCGGTGTGTTCATAATCTGCAGGTACAGACGCCAGCACATCAAGTTACTACAATCTGTCAAATTTCTTTAATAGATTTTCAACTTTATCGCTAAAGATTAAGCTTCAAAGTTGATTGGGAAAATTTGACAGTTTCTGGTAGCTTGATATGCTGGCGTTTGTACCTACATATTAACATACTTGAAAAATAGGTAAGTATATATTTTTTTTTAAATACTACTGATAAGAAAATTTTTTGACCAACGTATTTTTTTACAAAAAGCCTTATTTCAATGTATGAAAATAAAGAAAACTGATTTAATATTTTCACTGTTAATATGACAGTTGAAAGTTACCGTTGTCAATGTCTACTGACCACTATCTTCTTCCCCATGACTGTAGATACTTATAGTATTTTTGTAACAAGTGTACAATACAAACACGCTGTGAATGTGTAAGCGCATGAGCTCTCGGTACCGTCCGGGACAATGGCGTCGTCGGATGTATGTGTGTGACTTGTGTGTGTGTGTGACTTGTGTGTGTGTGTGTGTTATGTGCTAACGCTACTCATCTTCAAGCACACATTAACAGCGTGTTTGTACACTTAGCAACCACAACCAAAGCGCGTGTCGCTTCGTGAAATAAAAATACTGTACCACCACTTGCAATTGCTTACTTGCATCCTCGAATTTTAACAGCTTGTGCTCTCGTAAATAACGTACATAACGCCACAGTGCATCAAATCCTGCAGGTCGTTACCACCTCCATTGACAGTTATCATTGTATTGCTATGCTAATGCAATTGAATTAGTGCAGTACCGCCGTCTGTGGATTAGTCACAAATCAATAGACATGCCTTCAGGAAATCAAATTAATTATTGCAGATACTTAGAGGTATTCTCTTAGACATAGTTGCTATTAGAAGAGCATTGTGAAGCTGAGTCGGGCTTTTGAGGTTCATTAAAATGGGTTCTGCTAGTAATACTGCTGTGCATTCTGAACGTTGACAACGTTGCAAATAGCTGTCAAATACTACTTGTAAATTAGAATTACTAGTTTGATTAATTTGTAAATATGTGTGTATGGCGTTTTTACAAATTAATATAAATATAATAATAGTACCAGTCTATTACTGTCCATCCCACTGCAGGATAGATCTAGAGCTCTTCTGATACAGTACACAACTTGATAAAAACAGACTATATGACGGAGAAGTACCTACGTGTCTCGCGTTATCATCAGCCATATTTTATTTACTGTTGGTTATTGTGCAATAGAAAAACCGTTTGCAGTTCAAATCAAATTATAATTTCACGAACAAATTAATCGCACAAGCGAATCACACACTGTAGGTAGGTACACAACACCACTAGATATATGGAACGCAAGACATTTTCTGAGCACATGTTGTCCGTACGATGTCCAATGTCCAAGAGATCCTCCACCTCGTTCTGTAGCGCTCTCGTCGAGTCCCACAAACTCAGGCTAGACTCTGTCAAGCGCCGCCGGGCGGCACTGGCGCATGAGTAGACAAAGCACTGGCGTTTCGAATAGTCAAACGAATAACTCCGACATTTATTTGACAGCTATTTGCAACGTTGCAAAGTTTTAGAATGCGCGCTCGGGGCAGTTTGCAACGCTACCACCTTATTGTTAATACTTTTACCAAAGCATTAGCTATTTTTAGCCATAGTTCGTGCCGGTATGAGAGAGGAAGAAGAAACAATCTTCCGACGCCGCAACGAAGCAGAGCTTTTATACAATGGTACAGACGCCAGCACATCAAGTTACTACAATCTGTCAGATTTCTTTAATAGATTTTCGACTTTATTGCTAAAACATAAGGTTCAAGGTTGATTGGGAAAATCTGACAGTTTCGGGTAGGTTGACCTGCTGGCGTCCGTACTTCAAGTTAACATTTAATAATATTTTTATTCCTAAGAAAATGAACAACTAAGTGTTTCCTCGTACAGTGACGGAAACAAAGCCATTACTTTATAATTAGCGCTTTGCCATGTTCTTAGAAAAACAGAAAATCCGTGAAAAAGGTCAAAGATAATGTATTTCTTAATTAAAAAGCGATCCCTATTGGCCGCTTTTATTACTAAATGGGTTTCAAGGAAATGCCAACAAAAGGAGTGATGTAGGTGATTTGAAAGTGATTGATTTTTGTGATTTTACTTTAACAACAGATGAAAAAGATTGAGGCAAAAAAGCTAAAATGGAAGAAAGAAGCGTTGACTAGTAAGTGTGGGTGTATACACACGAGCGGCACGCATCAACGGCAGAGTCAACTGCTGTCGTCGCCAACGTGCCGCTCATGTATTTGAGTAGGTACGAAGCTCAACCCGAGCGGCATGCTGTCGACGGAAGCCGCCGGCGCGTCGGCAGCTGCCGCAGACACGCGTTACCTGTGCCGTTGATGCGTGTCGGTCTTGTGTATAAGCATTATGACATGAAGATAAGTTAATAAAAAAATATCGTGTTACACCTACCATTGTTTAAACTACAAATAAGCCCAAACCTCCTCCCGAGTAAGGAATTATGGAAATTTCTCAAATTACAATATTCCAAAGCGAAAAACTTATTACATAAAACCGAAATTGTCTCTTTCGAAGTCACCCAAAGTTCTTTGTGAGGCATGACTCCGGCAATATTTTATACGTTTCCAATTTTGTCAGGATCCTGCCATATTGATTGTGAGGAGTTTGTAACTCGAGAAGGAATTGCCCACGATATATTGCCAAAGATTCGCACATATTCGTCATAAATTAAACGATATTATATTTTCTGTTACTAGTTTCATGAAAAGGAAAGTTTCTTCGCTTTTGTTTCAAGGTTTTTTAGTCGGAGTTTGATTTTTAGAAGCATGAGGAGCAAAAAATATGAAAATACTAATGTATTGCTAGAGGCAAAGGTGTTTAATCAGCATTGTCTGTCTAGATATTATATTTTACTAATACGAGTACTTTAGACTAGCATCTGCCCGCGTCTTTGTACTCGTGAAATTTCTTGCTCCCCCGACCCACCCTGTCGCATCGCATCGCCTGCCCGCGCTATCACTTCGTTTTCGGTAAACGTTTTTTCGGTCTTTTTAGGGTTCCGTAGTTCCTACAAGGAACCCTTATAGTTTCGTCATGTCCGTCTGTCTGTCCGAGGTTTTGCTAAGAGACCGTTAGTACTAGAAAGCTGTAATTTTGCAGGAGTGTGTATATAAGTAACGCCGACAAAGTAGTAAATTAAAATTTTGGAAATATTTTTTTTTAGGATAGCTCCCCTACATGTGAAGTGGGGATGAATATTTTTTTCGTCGTCTACCCCATCGTGTTGGATATCATTGTATAGGTCTTCTAAAATGACTCAGGGGTTGCTACAATTATTTTTCGATTTAATGCTCCATTTACGAAATATTAAACTTTAAAGTGCAAATTTTTGTTCCAGTAGGGCGTCCCCCCCCCCCTCTAAAACCTAAACTGCTGGCTTGAAAAATCTGGAAAAATTCACGATGACAATGCCATTCATGAACTTTAAAGGAAAACTATAGCAATTAAGATAACTTTATTAGTTTAGCAGTAATAGTCGTTAAACTTGGGTGTTGGACAATTTTGTTTTTGTTCAAAGATTTTTGTTAATCAGACAGGTAGTTTCAGAGATTAGCGCGTTCAAACAAACTCTTCTGCTTTATTATTAGTATATAGATTACAATATCACCAATTCAGTATAAAAATACCTACGGCATAACATGGCAACGTTTGATCTGTCCATTTCTGTCTTTGGTTCGGGCTAGCTTCACCGGCATCCTCCAGGGCATTCGTGCAAAGGTTCGATTGTCAGTACCTGAACCATTCCTGTATGGTTCAGGTAGTGAGCAATCGAAGTTATGTGTGATATGTTTAAGTGATGTTTTTTTATTTTTCTACTCACTTATGATCCCGTGCTGGTCGAAATAAACTATATTTGTTTATTTGGCATTAAAGCTTTGGGTTTTACTTTTGTATCTACGTTAATTTTTTACCTTACTTAATAAACTGTAATTTGTTTCTTTTTGTAATCTTATCAAAATTCAAGAAAATTACCATGTCTGTGTAACAATAAAAAATATAATAAACATAGCATAGTCAGC
Organism: Oligia fasciuncula; assembly: GCA_963082905.1. NCBI lineage: Eukaryota > Metazoa > Arthropoda > Insecta > Lepidoptera > Noctuidae > Oligia > Oligia fasciuncula. The sequence continues at coordinate 1,874,516 of OY720394.1, read as the reverse complement.
CTATAATGATCCCCCTCTGCTGCTGGGATATAGGTCTCCTCTCTGTAAGGTAAGAGGGATAATCGCAACCACGTAGGCCCAGTGCGAGTTGGCGGATCTCACTTGTCTTCGTTTTTTTTGTTGTAGGACATGCCGTTTTCCTCACGATGTTTTTCTTCACCGTTTTGAACGGATTTGAATAAAATTTGGCACACAGCTAGTTTATAACCAGGATTAACACATAGGATACTTTTTATCCCGATATGCCCACGGGATCGAAACTTATGCGGGTGAAACCGCGGGGCGCTGCTAGTACTCCATAAGCTAACAAAATTCAAGAAAAATAAAAGTCAGAATGTAAATTGAAATGTTCTATTAATGTTTTAGGATAAGAACAAACTGATGATACCTCACTGCAGCAGCCAGATAACATGTGACATCTACCTTCAACTAGAGATGACGCGAAAAGAACAACGAGTACAGTCACGAGCACTAATATGTCAACACTTGGCAACTTTCAATTGCGATTTGTCCGTGAAATTACGAATGCAATGTTGAAATACGACACTTTACACAAACCTATGGGTTCGAAAATACTTTGCTCGTAATAACATTAAATTTCATTCAAAACTAAAGGAGAAAATCATCTTTGAATAAAGTCAAGTATATACAAATACATACCTATGCTCGTGACTGTACAACATAAACAGCAAAAAGAAAACCTTTCCACGGAGGCCGAGAAAAAGACAACTCCGTTTAATTACAACCTGCAAGTTCACATCGAGTACGTTCAAGAACAACGCAGCGAAAACTCGAGAGTCGAGACTCGAGTCCCGCTCAAAGTTTCGCCGACGAATACCTACAGAAGTTAATCGAAGCAAGTTTGATGTGAAAACTATGTTAATCAGCCAACCAACTTTGATTGCTGACAGAACAGACAACTTCTGTCGTCGATATTCCGGGTGAATTGTTCATTTTCACAACCTTAGCGTTTGATTAAAGCCCGCGAATTCCATATTGGTCGTTTAGTTATTGAATTTGTCGGAGTGTGCGTCGAGCGAGCATCTGAGGGTTGTGTCACGAATTGAAGTTATTTTGATTAAGAATTTAATCTCGCAGTGACGTGTCTAAATGCTTACATTGCTGAAGTAACAGGAAATGTATTGCTTTGGAATGAGTTGTTTAATTGAATTTGGTTTGAATTTTTGAGGAAGATGTTTTACCTATACTAGGCTAAATACCGTGGCTAAATAATAACAGCCGTACAGGTCGATCGATCAGGTTAAGCTGCGCTTGCAGCGGTTGGTCTGTGGATGGCTGACCATCTTTACATACCGTGACCCCTCCGTGCCTCGGAAAGCACGTTAAGCCGTTGGTCCCGGCTGTCATTCCTGGATCTTTGACAGTCGTTACGGGTAGTCAGAAGCCCGAAAGTCTTACCAAGGAGTATCGTAATTACCAAGTGACTGGGTTGTGGAGGTCAGATAGGCAGTCGCTCCGTGTAAAATACTGGTATTCAGCTGCATCTGGTTAGACTGGAAGCCGACCCCAACATAGTTGGGAAAAGGCTAGGCAGATGATGATGATGATGATCATGTTTTACACTAGGTTACGAAACAGTTTATGCGGTAACCATTACCATGCCAAATCGTTTGGCATAGTCTAACTAAACTTAATATTCTAATAAATAGAAAAGGTTTGATTTTTTGTATGTATGTTTGTTACGTTTTCACGCTAAAATGGCTGAACGGATGTGGATGAAATTCGGCACATCCGTAGACCATGGCTTGAATCACGACATAAGATAATTTTTATCCCGATATTTCTACGGGATCGGGACTTATGCGGGTGAAACCGCGGGGTGCAGCTAGTAACAGATAAGTTATAAATCCAGTAAGATATGAGACTGATTTTAGTAACCGTTCGAGATTTCATGTCATTTATTTGGCAAGCTATGTTGCTCGGTGGCACTCGGAAAAGTGGGCAAGGGTTATCAATCACTGAAAGCCTGAGGAAGGACATTGCCGTCGAGCTTGACCGTGGCGTAAAAGCAGAGATGGTCTAGATGCGTTTACAGGAGAGACATAGACGGGGTAAACGGAATAGATACGTTTCGGGAAAGGGGAGGCCCATCCCCCCTTTTTTTTTTTTTTTTTGTGGGTTATCATCAAATGATCACACTCCCTCCCGCTTTGGGCGGAGCGGAAGAGATTGTTAGACTCTTACTGACTAAAACCCACCCGTGTTCCTTCCTCAGCCCTTTATGTTCCGTGTCAGCGGTAACCCTTTCGGACAATCCCGCTGACCCGGTAGGCTTCGGCCCTAAGGGGCCCCGTCCTCGATGCTGACATCTCTTTGAGGAGCGCGTGGAACACGTACGCGACGCACGGAGCGTCGCCCGCGGCGGAGGCCCATCCCCCTCGGCGAAAGTGCTACAAGGAGCTTTTGGCGCCTGAATGATATTGATAGAGGGGAGTTGGCGTTGCGTTGTTGGTAAACATTTGTGAAATTGTCACAGAAATTGATTTAACAAAAACCTTTTTTACAAAAAAAAAACAACCGACTTTAAAAAAAACACTACTTACATCAAAGTGAAAAATTACTTCAATTGCGGAAGTCGGTGTCTTTGATTCCACATTTTCGTGTTTTGCCACTGACTTTCGAAATTAAAGTTATTTTTTGGAAGTCGGTTGTTTTTTTGTAACGTCTAAACAAGGCCGGACCTGTATTTTAGAAATAAATACCAAAATGTATATAGAAGTACCGTATCTATTACCTTCTCATATACCTATATGAGTATTTCACATCGTAAACAAAAAACAGTGGCACTCCGGGAATGCCGACAGTAGTGAAAACAAAACACAAACAGAATACTTTGCCATCACTCACTGACAAATTATCGGATATACATTAAAACCGAGTACATCCCGAGGACAGCCGAACACATCCGAAGCGTGTATTTTGAATCGTCTTATAAACAAAACACGCGCGGTGTCGCTTACGGTAACAGTGGCGCGAGTTCAATGGTTTTATCCCATCTCAAAAAATACCCAACGCGCCTGAAGAAGTTTTCACTTCAAAAAAAAAAGTAAACTGAAATAATTATATCATGCTTATTTCTTGTTCCAAAAATATCGTTTGAGAAACCATGTTCCGAAATACAAAGTGAATGTTCCATGTTCCTATTGGCATCGCCTTAATAATACCGTTCCACACTTTGGCACATGTTATTATGACCTAAAATTGAATTTTCAGCTGGCTCGTCGTTTTCACAGCACCCCTGTATAAACGTGCTGTGTTGAAATAAGTCTTAGGAAGCTTTAGTGTTTGAAAAGCGCTGTTAGGAGACAACATCCCATCTAACAAAACGTATAAAACACTAGTGTGAGTGGCTTCGAATAGTTTTGGTAGTTGAAAGTTTATATAAAATCTATAGTAACCAAAAACCCTAGACCCAGAACAACAACTTGTAGGTCAAAATATTTTTTTAAAGTGAATCTTACTTAAAATAACATAACATTTAACATAATCAGCCTATAATGTTCCCACTGCTGGGATAGTGGATTACAGCCAGCAGTTGCAGCAGTTGCAGTTGCAGTGGGCTGTGATCTACCACGCGGGCCCAGTTCGGGTTGGTAGATGTCACATATCTTCGAATTTTGGTTCTAGGAGATGCCGGTTTCCTCACGATGTTTTCCTTCACCGTTTTGAGAGCAGTGGTGGTGAAATAATTTACACAAAGTAAAGCGCCTGTCGGGGTTCGAACCTACGCCTCGTAAGTCGCGGCCGTTACCACTGGGCCACCACTGCTCCTCTTCCTCTTAAAATAGAATAAAAATATTACAAAAAAAAAAAATAAGTAGGTAATTTTTCACTTTGCAGTGTAGTTGGTTGCTTTTTTGTTCTTTTTTTTTATTAACTTTTTAGTTTTTATCACTACTTTTCTTTCTTTGTCTCGAATTTGTGTGAAGTAACACAAATTCGTATACCACTACTTGCATGATACGTTTAAACACAACATTGACAGGAAGTTTTATAACAACATATCCTTAAAGTGGAATTAAATGCGTATTATATATAAGCCTTCTACTACTTCCAAAATTATTAAAATGTATATGGGACCACCGCGTGAGCTTCCACTACCAAATGGAAAACGAATCACGTACCATTGACACGAGAAATCGAGGAACATACTTCGACAACGACATAGGTACACTACAACTTTAAAAAAAAAACAGAAGAACATAGAACATCCTCCTGAAGTAGTTAAAAAAGGTAATTCATCCCTAATTAAATAACACACGAAGAAAAATAATCCTTTGTTGTATAAATTCTCTCATGCAGAAGGAAATAGCGACATTTTCCGATGAAGTAGCCAATTAAAACTGAAACTCCCAGATCAACATGTAGGTAGCAAGGAGACGTCTGATACACGAGGATTTCAAGTAGAACTTTATTTTCTGTTCTGTTTGTCATCAGTCTCACGTCGACTTTAGATTAGTCTGCACCCTAATTGCATAACGCACGATTAATCGGAATCTGAATAATTTTGAAGCAAATTGCTAATCCATTGCTTCATAAGTTCGAAAAAATTGTCTGCTCAACACGTAAATAACGCAATGAATGTTGTTGAACTGTCAAAATGAAACCGATTCCGATTGAGTGTGAGATGTGTTCCGCAATTGCCCCACAGGTTCATGAATCCACGATTCTGAACATCACGATAATTTCGCGATTTGATTATTTTTATTCGCAATTTGTCGTCTGCGATTCAGGATGAAAAGAAGTCTATTTTTTTTTTTTTAAACGTTGCCCCACACTAGGAATTTCTACTATATTGTGGATGCGTTTACAAACATTTAAATTCACGTACACAAACGGCCAGACCCAGAACAACTAGCTGTAGGTCATACAAATATTTGTTCCGTGCGGGAATCGAACCCGCGACACGCAGCGCAGCAGTCAATCGCTTAACCACTGCGCCAAACGTGCCGTCAAAAGTCTATGACCTTCTCCAGGTCCGAGGCTACCTCAAAGTCAAATTTAATAACGATCGGTTTAGTGATTTAGCGTGAAAAGGTAACAGACTGGCAGAAAGACAGACTGACAGACGAACACGGTTTATTTGATTCTGATTAATTAGTATGGCTAATAAAACACTGAAGAAAGTAAAAAAAAAAACGTAATCACCGTTTTAGAAGAAGAACTTATAGAGGTATGAGGAACAGGGTGTAAGGTTCACTCATCTTCTATAAAAAGGGAGGATCCTTCGACCAGACGGGGGTTGTGTCTGTAACTGCCCGACGACGCGACAATTGGTGTCGAGACGTTGTATATATGGTAATTGCGCGGTAAACTGTGCTTTCGCGATGCAGGATTTTGCGTGATGTCCGTGTGCTGCGTAGTTCGAATGCGGTGATATAGGTGGCGCCACAAGCTCTCTGTAAAGGAACTCGTCCGGGATAGTACATACTACCAGAAGAAGAATTACCACTAAAATAAACATACGAAACAGAAGAAAACTGAAACAAAAACAAAATAATGCACAGATGAACCAAAAAACAGCAATTAATTTTCCATTTATAAAACTCCTACGATGTGCAAGTAATTATGCAGATGAGTTTACTGAACTCAACCTTTTACGAAAATACATTAACGTGCTACTCGAAACGTCCCAATTTAATTGATTCGTTCGTAAAAGGCTTTGTAAAAAAATGTAATTTATACCTATGATCCGCGGAGAGAGATATGGGTATGATCGGCAGTCCATCACAGCCCTTTGATGATGAATGTATTATTTTCGATGGATACCTAAACTCCATAATCAAAAACACTCGTTGGACACGACCTGCACAGTATATATGAGAGGGACAATACAATTATGTATCCTGGTTTAGAGCTTTACACGACTCGTTTATAAAATACAAAGCTGAGATCTTGTCTCTGATGTTATGGGTTTGGTTTCCGCACTTAGTCCTTCAATGGACTATTGTGCGTGAAGCTGAGATCTTTTACGTACGCCAAAAGATGTAGTCACACATTGTCGGTGAAATTCAAGCACGATTTTCTTCCAAAGTATCGATTACAACTTTAAAATATTCCGTCAACTGTAAACCCCCTTGTGTGTTCCCAGTTTTCAACATCAAGGAGTATCTGAAGAATTTCTGATTTTCAGATGTAAACTACGAGTCCGGATATCCCGGTAAGGATATATTTTGGTCTGAAATCACCAATGCACTCCCTTATTTAAGAATACCTACATGTGGAATGCAATAAAAGTATTGAGTATTTATAAACGTTTATGATGGACGTATAGAATAAGAGGGATTTATTTTTGAAAACTGACATTTCACAAGTCTTTGTGTGTATGCTTTTATATAGAAATTTGACATCGGCTGTCAAATTACTATCAGGGTAAATTTAAATAACAAACTTTTAGTTTATACAGTCAAAAACATTTTTAATCTAAAACATTTTTTCAGCCTTTCATTATATTTTGTAAAGACGAAGCCGTTCTAAAGATAATTTAACTAAGTACAGTCACGAGCATAAGTATGTATACACTTGGCTTTATTCAAAGACGATTTTCTCCTTCAGTTTTGAATGAAATTTTATGTTGTTACGTACAAAGTATTTTCGAACCCATAGGTTTTGTGTAAAGTGTCGTATTTCAACGTTGCATTCGTTATTTCACGAAAAAATCACAATTGAAAGTTGCCAAGTGTTGACATATTAGTGCTCGTGACTGTACACATTAATTACCTGATTCGTTACGAAATTTCAATTTAATTGATTCGTCCGTTCAATTAATAGACGGACAGAAGAAAAATCCAATCATCTTTGGCTTCAGCCGTCAAAGGTGAGCTCATGAATGGTAATTCTGATGAATATTGATGACGTCAGGTTATTAGCAACCTTGTTAAGAGTTTAATACATTTTTGTGTTCTTTCCTCAACTCTGTAATGAACAGGAAGAGCTTTTTTTCCTTGTTTAAAGGAAAGCTCTCTATTTTCACTCGGGTTTGGTGACGATGAGTTTTTTTCTCTGGTTTTACTGTGGTGTATTTTGCTTTTGTTAATTTTAACTTTTATTTAACTTGAAATAATATTAATTGGAAACAATATTTACATAATCTATGCTAATATTTAAAATAATAATAATATGTACATTTATATGAAAAAATAATCATAGGGCATCAAAAAATTCGTCCGCATCGCTGTCAACAGGAACAGTGCCCAAAAGGCTGGCAGCATTGCCACGTTGTATAACGATGCTAATTCTTTGGCCAAGAAATAGGCCATCCCTCTGGTCACGTGAAGAGTCGACTAACCGCTTGGCGATATCTCGAAAAACCAAGTGGGTACTCGGACCCCATGGCCCTAGTGTTTCAACCCCAAATGGCTCGAACATATAACTCCCAATCAGGTTGGAATATTTTCGCCATATTTTTTTTTTTATTTGAAACATTACTTGGATTAGAAAACACATACACAAATAAACACACATACATAAATAAACTCACGGCTTGTTCCCATGGGGGTAAGGCAGAAACTACAGAAGGCCACCTGTTACGATCCATCTCACATTTGCAACCAATTTTCAGATGTAGGTTACCTTTAGACGTCTAATACGATCTTATACCAATAATCTTCAAAATTTTCTTGAAATCTTGTGTTTTCTTACTTGCCTTTATTATGTCCCACTGCTCCTTTTTCTTTCCAAACCAGCTGTCTTGTGCGATCTCTGGCAAAAATATATTTTGTTTTTATTCCATTTTTATTAAGCAACTGAAACTTTTTAAATAAGCTTATCAGTGTTTTTTACCTACACTGTAACTGAACTCTATTTTTCAACACAACAGGTGCTTCTTTTTATCTCATAAAAGGAACCCAAGATTCCAAAGAAAAATCCCCGACTAGTTACTACCTAGTTTGTAAAAAACTCTGTAATTTCATATCTGCGCACAGTAAGACCTCAACACAAAAGCAGCTAATGGAGGTTTACCTTTTAAAGGATGCCTTAATCAGATAATAACCTGTTTGCCCAGTTCTTGTATAGCTTCCTAGATTTCTTTTTGATAAGAAAAACGTAGGTAAGTAATTCTACCTACTCTTCTATGGCCAGCTTATAAACCCATTACTTCTTCATATTGAAAGATCGGGCTTTAAGGGGCTTACAGGACCTAAACGCAAAAAAAACGCAAGTTTTAGAAACAATAATCGACTACAGTAAATAATCACAAAAATATATAATATTCTTCATGCTAGGTAGATAGTGTGTTCAAAGCAAAATACAACTAATTTGATACGATAGAAAAAAATCATGAAGATACCTCTAAAAACTTTATTTTTACAATAAAAACCATACTGTTATACATACAATCATTTTGATTTTTTGTCAGATTATTCTACAAGCAACATACTAAAACACTAGTGTTTTTATTTTTTGTACAAACAACAGATTTTTTGTAATAAAAAAATTGCTTCACATCTTGCAATAAATTACCAGGGTTGTCATCGCGCTTCTCTTTCTTTTTTTTTTTATGCAGTCCGACAGTGACCGCGCTTTAGGTCATGTAAGCCCCTAGAACATGGCGCACCCTATGTGACAATGACAGTCTGCGGCTGAAAATATTCATAAATATTTTGTTCAAAGCTCCGCACACTTGGCGTCAAGTTGCAGAGTCGCAACGACGGGCTAGGGAAGTCGCACGCTTTCGCTACTTGTCGCAGATGCAAACGGCAACTCTGCGTCTTGTTGCAGCGACTAGATTAGATCATTATGTTTTGTTTACACGAGCCCAATATATTCCACTTGGTGCCGAGGGTCTGATGATGGAGCCAGGAGATAAATAGTGGAACTCTTTAGGGACTACTAGTAAACCTCTCGTGTTTACTAGTCGCCCTTAATCGGCGTAGCTTTGTTGACTTTTACACAGTTTATAAATAATAGACTTTTTGACAGTTTATAAATAATAAACTTAACTTAACTAGACGCAAACGTTTAAAACTAAAAATATGTATTTAAAAAAAAAAAACTAAAAAAGCACGCTTTTATCATGCACTTAAAATGGTAAAATAACTAAGTTAACTAAAATTTAATTCTAAAAGCGTGGAGCGCATTTAAAATTAATTCAAAAAGCGCTTCACGCTTTTAGAATTCAATTTTTTATTAAGTCTTTTTCTTTTAATTTTTGTCTGACCGTTTATTTTGGTCTTGATAAGGATGCGTTTTCACTGAAGCAGATATGAGCGGAGTGGAAACGAGACGTGCAGGAACCGACCTATCCCATCATCATCATCCACATGGCGTCTCGCGTCTCTCGACTCGTTTGTGATTGGCAACCCTTAGTCCTGGTTTCCTCACGAATTCTATTTAGATAGAAACTAATATCTTACTATCTTCCAATATTGTATTGCAATATGTGGTTAGGTAGCGACCCCGACAATTGATTATAATTATTATACTGACCTGAGCAAACGGTAGCAAGTTCGTCATGCTCCATAATATTCAGACTCTGTTTGCGGTAGCATTGGGGGTCGGGTTACCTCCTTCCCTCAAACATGGCGAGGGGGAGGGCGGGGGGGGGGGGTAATGGCTGATATTTGCGTTACATTGCAAAAGGACGTAAAAATAAATTTTATTATTATCTCCTTTATTTCAATAGATACATATAAGTAAATTATATTTTTAAATATTACATTATAAAAACAATTAAAAATATAAAAAATAGTAGCCCACTGGTTTCGGGACCAGGTTCCAAGCTACCAGCGGTCAGGGCTTCAGAGAGAGGAACCTCCTGAATTATTATTATTGTTATCATAGACCTCATCCATCGCTTTCCATCAGGCGTGATCAAGGACAAGAGCTGGACCATTCGGCAATTTAAAAAAATACCATCATCATCAGTCAGCCAGTCTAAAGTCTAGCAATAAACGTATTTTCTTTCTTTCAATAACCAATAATGAAATATTGTTGGTGAAAAATATATTGCTGTTTTTTCCTACGAAAATTCTCCGCACATAATTATTGTCACTCTTAAGGAAAGATAAAATACTCTATCTCTCTTTTATCTTTGTTTGAGTATGTTAAGGATCGTAGCAGGTGGCTTTCTGTAGTTCCTATCTACCGCGATGGAAATAAGGCGTGATTTTATGTATGTACAGTCAACAGCAAAAGTAGATGATCAAAATCAGAAATTCTATACTAATTAACGGAGTTCGCGTCAGAACTGTGTGGCAGAGCTGTTGCTGTTGTTGTTGTTGAGCTGTGTGCAGAGACTGTGTGGCTGTGTGGCAGAGTTCTGACGCGAATTCCGTTCATTAGTAGGTATTGAATTTCTGATTTTGATCATCTACTTTTGCTGTTGACTGTACCTACTAGCTGCGGTTTCACCCGCATAAGTTTCGATCTCGTGGGAATATCGGGATAAAAATATGTTAATATGTAGCCTATATGTTAATCCAGGGTGTCGGCTACCTCCATACAAAATTTTACCAAAATTGGTCCAGCCGTTTGAGCGTGAAGAAGTAACAAACATATAAACACACACACACAAACTTTCACCTTTATAATAATAGTGTGATGTGATGTGTAAAGACACCATATAAATTACAGTATACAATTTACAAAGGGTAGGAATATAATTTAAATATCTGTACATAAAATTAAATGATTCATGTGTATTAAACACATGTCAGCAATACCTACTAGGCGACAAGCCATCACATTAGCGCGCTTGATTGGCTCGCTTCCTAACATTGTCTTTACGTGTCAACGGCTCGATTAGATCAGCCCGACTTCTGCTTCGCTACACAATTCCTTACTAATTGAATAATTAGCGGCTAAATTGGTGTTGAGCCACGGACAGGTTAGGTCGTCTTGTGACGAAGTTAATTTTAATACCAGATTTAAGATAAATTAGATCAACCTTTTTTCAGATTATCTAAAGTACATACATCTTTTATGGGGTACTGTGTTAAATGCTACAACAAAATACCTTGTGACATATTGCAATTAAATGAAAGAAAATTTAAAACTCATATTAAAAGTTACACTTTTTAAACAAGGATATTACAAATTAGAGGATTATATCCAAGATAAGAATGCTTGGAAACATGCTGGTCCTGCTCCATAGGACAATCTAGAGTCTAGACAAAATAAAACTGGTTATTTAAATTATATTTTTTTAAATTATATGACATTGATTTTACAATCTGTGACTACAGTAACTCACACACTTGTTAAAATTCTAGGAAAATCATCTACTTTTACAATATTTGTAAATAATTTGTAAATATGTGAGCACCATGTATCTATCACATAATTGATTTACCTGTCATTGCTTAATTTTTAATTCTTTTTACCTTTTGTGGTAGACTAATTTTATTCTAGGTGCATTCGTTTTCACATATCGCAAAAAAAAAGCTCAACTACTGCGCCATCAGCTTTATCATTATAGTAGGTAGGATAGGTACATCGTCTATGCAAGTGTATGCTCCAGTTAATATTACTGCCAGTGCTCCAGATATTGCAATTTAACTCCCTACCCATAACACCATTTTTTTTTTTTTTTTTTTTCGGATGGGAAATCATCAAATGACCCCTCCCGCTCTGGGTGGAGCGGAAGGGAGTATCAGACTCTTACTGACTAAAACCCACCCGTGTTCCTTCCTTAGCCCTTTATGTTCCGGGCCAGCGGTAACCCTTTCGGACAATCCCGCTGACCCGGCAGGACCCATAACACCATTACATTATACAACAACCACCACGAGAGACCCAAAATTGCCTCAGCAACATAAATGCACTGAAAATCACGTAGCAACGTGTCTATGCGCAATATCAAAATTAATACGACAATGAAGGAAGAGGCTGCACCCAGCCAGAGCATTATGACAAGATTATGACCACAAAACTAATCAAGGCAACTAAATTGAATTTAATATTGCAAGCGTCCGCGCGCCGCCATCGTCGTGTCGTAGTCGACCCGCGCCCAGAGAGCTGCGACAGGCGAGACTGCCAGTAGATCATGATTTATAGCACCCCTGATATAATGATCGTGTTTCTAATTTGGTCCGTATTTGAATTGACTGTACCTGCGGCTTTTTCCATTAAAATGTTTGCAGGGTGACGTGATTGAATTTTGTATTAAATTTGAAAGGGCTGCTTTGATAGCTTTTGTTTTGGCTTGGTTGTTCTAATTTTAAATGTGGCTAAGCTTCTGTTGTTTTAATTTTTACTTAAAGAGTATAAAAACTTTACTCTGATTTTTCAGAGTTTAACATATCTTCAAATTCAATTCAATTCAAATCTTTGTTGCATTCACATGTGTATTATAAAAGATCTTAATAAATGTTAAATGTTTCACATGGACCCTGTCGGGCACAACAATTTAGTATATTATGAAAAGTAGCATGCTCTAATTAATAATTAAAATGTATATCAATGAAAGGTCATTAAAAATTCAATTCATAAAAATAAAATAATAATAATATTGTCACAGATTAATTAATTATTTTTTTATTTATTTTTGATTTGATTTTTGATTTATTTTTGTTTTTTTTTTTAATCTATTAATTTTTGAGACATTTTATTTTACCACTTTTTTATTGAGACTTTCGTTTTATTTGATTTTTATTATTATTTTTTTTTTTAATTGATGTTACATGAGGACTTGTACTGTGTAATTTTAGCCTAGATTGTGGTATTACGAGCGTGTTTTCAAATCGTGAAAGCGGTGCATATCTGCGAGGTTAGTCACTAATTTTAATGTAGAAGTTTGGATATTATCTAACGAATTTATAGATTTCTAGGATATAAATTGATGTCAAAGTTAGAATGTCTAGTTTCCTAAAATACGGTCTACAACTAACGTCACTGTCAATATAAACCTTTATCCTAAAACATTTTTTCTGGAGGATAAATAAGTCGTTGAACTTCTTCAACATCTATTTCCACCTACAGACTTTATATCCAATCATATTTAACGTCACGTAGAAGCTGAAACCACATCAAAGTGCCAATTTACCCATTTCCGACATAACCCTGTTAAAACTACGGGCATATTTTTGCGTGTGACCGAAAATGGCAGCATTGCCAGTCATACTGGCACTTGAGCGCTATCGGTTCACCTCGGGTTTCATCATGACACCGGGTGACGTCGGAGTGACGGCGATCGTGCACTGTGGCATATTTCATCAACTTTACGTACTGTGAAATGAATTTTTATTCTCTGGGAAATATTAGTGGGAATGTATTCGACATAAAACGATACTTTTTTGTTAACATCAGAGGATTCGTGTTCTTAAAAAGGTTTTAAAAGGAATATATTATCTTATTTGCGTGTTTTGATTTTTAATACACTGGGCAAAGATTACTGCATGATTAATTGATTACTGACAAATGCGTGCACTGACTGGACAGGTCCACTCAATCTGTGTGGTTCTTTCCTTATAAGACCATTTCAGACACCAATCTATGTTATACGTTGTGTTGTGTTGTGTTGATCTGACCATGATTAAGTCTGGACTTTAAAAGAGACTGTGACCTCTGAGTTTGTTTCGGCCTTTCTTCTCAGAGTAGTCAGATAGGAAACGCCGACCTCAACTACCTACATAGTTAAAAAAAAATATGATTGACGTGTAAAAATATTTGTACAAAGCTACTCACAGAAATAAAATCATTTATCATTTAAAGCTATATTGGAAGTCGTATTTTTTCTAAGCCCCTTTACCGTTTTATTTTTATTTTTTGTGTCATATTAAATTACTATATTGACTAACTAATTTAACATGTTTATAGAAACAAACAAAAGAAATAGTCAACTTTATTTGCAAAGGTAGAACGAATATCCACAGATGAGCCTCATAACCGAATATGACTATATAATAAATCATGGGACCCCATAAATGTCCATGACTGAACAGGCGTGGGCAGCTCGATTATGTCTTGTGTATCCTGTGCTTATTTTTGGCATAGATATCCAGGATACAAGATAATAGACATCCTCCTTCAAATTAGTTTAGTTCATAATGTTATGGTAATGATACCATCGGCAATGGCGTGATGGCTAATTGCAATATGCCACTTACAAATTAAGTGGTTTGATTTGTTTTTATTTGAATAAATAAACCCTAAATCCCAGTTTTAAATCTGCTAAAAGATGTTTTTCATTTGAAACTGAGGTTAGTTTCATATTCTCAAATTTCGTCGACGTTGTTTCAATTACAATTAAAAAATATTAACTAAACAATAATTGTTGGAAAAAGTGATGATATATAAAGTGGAAACCTTCAAAATACAGGTGAATGTGACAGGCACTAATTCCCTTAAGTTAGGAATACCTTTGGAATTTAATCTGAACAGATTTGTTTACAATTTCTTCAAAACATTCTGGAACAGGGTGTCGTCTACTCACAAGATGACCTCCAATTTCGAAAACATTAGTATTATTAAGAAAATATATAGTTTTACAAAATTAGCGACGCGACTCAGAGTAAGTCCTGCGTCAGCAGGTACAGCTTGACACAAAATTTTAATTTCCACAACATGAACAAAAATATTTTTTCCACAAACTATAGTTACGTGCAAAGCACTAAACGCAAGCGTGGAACGTTCGCAATTTTCTAGAACGACCCTGTAGGTAAATACTGCTAATTAATTTACATTTGTGTTGCCAACTAATTTAATTTTTACCCGCCAGAATACATTTTTAGGTTTCGCTCGTCAGGAATTTGGCAAAATGTCGAGTTCGCGTTTCGGTGAAGTACTGAAGTGGCTTGTGGGCGAAAATTGCGTAATTAATGCAATCCAAACTGAGCTACTTTGGATGAGTTTGTGAAATGATGCTTAACACATTTGCACTTAAAATACTAAAAAGGTTTTCGGGCGTTATTGAATCTATTTTGCTGGCCGTCTCAGAAAAACAAAACAGCCTTCAATAAATGCTGTTTTAAGGCGAATAAATATAAATTTTATTACGTTTTTTGAAGTTTGCGGGTCAGAATCAGGTGGTATGTTGAGCTAAATATTATTCGCAGTCGTGACAAATATCTATTAATTTGTAGAATTATAATCCTACCTACCTTAGCGCATATCATGCCCCTTTGTTTATTATTTTCATCCATAACATGTCTCGTAAGTAGTTCTAGCAAAAAAATGACCAACCATAAATAAAAAACATAAACGCACTGCAGCAACAAACACTCCAACAATCCTATTCACAAGACAATACGCAAACCCGTAATTCAATTTCGAAATTATAAACAAAAGTTTTCAAGCTTAATCAAGTCTTCTCCATTCCGCCAATCGCGAGCTCGCATTTTACCGAAGTGAGACGTTGCTTGCATTCTAAATGCAAGACAGGATCGCAATTAAACTATCTGAATACAGAATGAATGAGCTTGCGAACGGGACGGCGTACTTAGAGCGTATTGTTTTGACTACGCTGCTCTGTGGTTCGTACTTCGTAGCGTACGGGGAACTTACGGATACTCTTGTGAAATTGACTTTTTTAGAACTGAGCTAGTCAGGGATGGTCGTGTTTGTGTTTTGGAGAATGAAACAGTTTTTTTTTTGAAGATTTTTGTTTAATATAGAATGTGTTTTCTAGATGTATGTCTGTTTGATGGCCAAAACAAAACACAACTGGCGAAATGTAGGTGTACTGTTACAGGTACACCTCAGCCAAACCTTTCGGGGAAACAGAGCGGGATGTTATATTACGATAAATTAAATGAATGAATTAAAGGTTTGTTGACTTTGCTTCAAAACAAATGCTTCAAGCGGGGGCTTCAATCAACATACAGTCTATCGCAGTCCACTGCTGGACATAGGCCTCCCACAGACTGCGCCACAACACCCTGTCCTCCGCCTTCCGTATCCAGTCTACCCCAGCCACCTTCTATACGTCGTCCGTTCATCTAGCTGCGGGGCATCTCACTCTACGCTTGCCGATACGCGGTCTCCACTCCAAGACTCGTCTGCTCCATCAGCCATCGGTCCTTCGACAGACATGGTCAGCCTCATGCTGACCACGGATGCTACTGCCACGACAGTTTGCTTACTCTGCAAGCTATTTCGGTAACTCTGCGAAGGCGGGAAGCGGGGCTGACTTGTTTGAAAAGAAGAGTGTGCTCATTAAAAATATAAATGGAATTAACACAAGATTTTTAAATCACTTTTATATAATGCTATGTTTGACGCAACATGCTCCAGTCTCATATCTTTTTCAGTCGCATATCTTAATTGTAACGACCCAATGAAATGATAAATATCGAAATGGCACAATTTCGAATATCCGCTTCGACATCGTCAGGTATGCCAACGGCCGTTCAGAATCAGCATTCAAAACATCCACTTAATTAAAGAATGAGCCATTTTTAAAGTCCGTACGCATATTTTCAATATCAATTTCGTCGGATGAAATTTTTTAAATTTAAGCAATGAATTCATTTTGTTGTAACATTGGCTTATTTCGCGATTTCACGTGATGTCATCTGGCGATTTATGAATCCTCTTTAAAGTCAACACTGGTATATTAATTAGCGTTGTCGTCACGAACGCATTTAATCAAAGAATGTTATTCGTGAGTTAAATTTCTGATCATTTATTTATTTTTACTTCCAAGTAGGAATTTAGGGAATCTGTATAAACTGTCATACTTTAAAAAAAATCTATACTCAAACTCAAAGCATTTATTTCAATTAAACCATTTACAGGCACTTTTGAATTGTCAAGAAGTCGGCCAGTCAGAAAATATGAAGCTAGTTGCCCATTCCAAAGCGTAGGTACCTATGAAGAAGAACGGGCAAGAAACTCCATGGACACTCTTTTAAATTATATTTTTACAAAAATATTAGTTACATCATTAATGTTGAATTTATAATTTTATTTGAGAACGATTTAAAAAGACGTACGCGTTAATAAAATATATAAATTGTATTTGCTGAGCTTTTCGACTGGATTAGAAAGCTTTCTAACTTTCTAGCAGTAGCTTTTAATACTTGACGACTTAGCAAAAAATAAAACAGGCAGTCATGGGGACGGACGACACAAAATAATAGAAAAAAAAACACAAAATACTACAAAAAAAAATATAAATACATCAAAAAACGAAACAGGGTAATAAAACATGAAACATGGTAGTAGTTCTTTATTTCGTTAAACACAAATGGGACTTATATCATTAACCAGGGAGAAAACTAGAAGAATACGTTAGACGGAATTAACTCCAACGACCACGTGACAGCGTTTTCTCTTAAAATTAGCACATCGGTGACGCGAACCCATGAGATTTTCCCTTACCAAATATCGCTCAACGACATTAGAAGTTTCGCTACAAAAAGATTTTATTTTCCACTTCCATATTATATCAGAACCAAATTGAATATGTATACAGTAATATCCATACAAATTATCCTTATTAGCTCTTCTCGTGTTTACTGCACAATATCGAATATCGAAGTCTTGTATACTTTTGGGATATCAAGGAAACTTCCTCCGGGAAGTTACCGAACTCAGTGGAACGTTGCAATATCTCCGTGTTAATATTAACTTATAGGTTTAGTGAGGTGACATCAGCTGTCACGGGGCATTAGGAATGGGTGGTTATATCGATAATTAAATGGTGAGCTGCCCTTTATTAATGAAGGAATGTTATACAATGATACTGACGGTTAGATTTCTACACAAATATAGAAAGACAAAAGTAGACGATTACATTTAAATATGTAGGTAACTACTCAAAGCCTGGTTGGTTATTCATGATCCTGTCTGCGATTTCGTTCGCGTGAAGTTTCTCGGTTTAACATAAAACATATCCGATGGCACTTAGCAATAGTGTAGCTTTCTATAAGGAAAACATTTCGGAATCGGATCTGTTGTTCCGATGATGAATTACCCCCCTACATACAAATTCACAAATCTTACTTCTTTATAATATGTGCCTAAATGCTCAAGCATCTTCTGGGCACCCTCGTTCCATCATAGACCTCATCTATCGCTTACCATCAGGCGTGATCGGGGTCAAGAGCGGGCCCATTTAGTAATTTAAAAAAATGAGATAGTCAGTTCCAACAACGCTGTGCGTGTGAAAAGGGCGAATAATACAACGCTATCAACATCCCATTACCCAACAATTATATAATACTCTCTCTAAATAAACGTTAAAGCGCGGATAAACAGAAAATAATGCTTTTAATTATCGAAGTCTCACGTCAACAACACGTTCCCGCTTCGTTTCTCTCGAAGTCATTTATAAAAGACCAACACAAGCGCTCCGATTACTCCAACAACAAAGTCGAACTTCCTTAATTTGTACTCAAGCGTACTTATAATAAAGTCAAGTGTGAAAGTCGGAAAGAAATTGGATTCAGGACAAGCGATTGTGAAGCTTATGTGCTAGCGAATTTGGTCTCAATTGTAATTGGAAAAGCTGTCGTAGGCCCGTGAGGTGGGCCCCATAATTATGGATATACAAAGGAGGTTTTGATGCCAGTTAATTAGTAATACGCAGCCTGGCGAAAATGTTTGGCTGCTAAGGTTCGCTATATTTCTAACCAAAAGTAAACATTATTTTTATGTAGGGAATGAAAATTCTCATTCTAATAATTCAGTGATCAGTCATGTAAAATCGTCTGTGTTTTGTTTGTTAGTTAATAAAATACGTTCGCGGATCCTTAAAAATGGCCCCAATTTCAGACTCCGTTACTATGGCAATGCACCGAGGTGACAACTACTCCGTGAAGACAGTTCTTAACATTGACACACAGCCAAGAGGTAGAGGCAGACCACATGGTGGTCAAGTATTGCGAAGGACGTAAAACCTAAAAACTTAAGTATCACCTGAGACAACCCAGGACCGACGTTCCTGGCGCAAATGCACTAGGAGCCCCAACTCCAGATAAACTAGGTAAGGGACAGGAGTAAGGAATAAATACGATTACGTTTACGCCGTACGGCATTTCAAAACTTTCAAGCCCTTATTTTTCGAAATGAATGAGCCGATTTTAATAAAACTTCATACGCATATTATGCAGGATACAAAGGTCTAAAAAGTTAGTAGAGAACATTTTCGAAAAATGGTGTTAAAGCCAAATTAGACCTATTTTAAATTTTCCATAGAAACAGAGATTTCCAGTTATCTTTTTTTAAATAAGACATTTCGAAAATGTTCTCTACTAGCTTTTGAAAGTTTGTATGAAATGCCGTACGGCGTAAACACTTCATATTATTCTTCTTTTGAACAGCACAATTACTGTCGTCATTTGTTTTATTCTACAGGATTCGTTAGACCGTCGACCGTAAGGTACCGGTCTCTATCCCTTCAATATGACGTTATCAGTGTTCAGGTGAATACTCCCGTCAATGCGCGTGATATATTGTGATGCCTTATTCTTGTTCGTCTTCCTTGTTGAGGAACCTCAAGAAATAGGTCAACTTCTAAAAAAGAAACATGTGGAATATTTGAATATTTGTTTTTAAGAATTGCGGTTTAAGTAGCTATACGGTTTAAGTAGTTCTTAGAGTAAGATGTAGATTAATCTCTTGACACTCATTACTTAACCTTATCCTTAAGTTAACAAGAAGCTCACCTCACCACAAGAATCAATCAATGTTTGTTATTCATAAACTTACGAAGTTGCTATTATAATTACTTATTTACACCCAAAGTTACGTTAAAATTTGCAAGAAAAACAAATCTTGTTTTTTTTTTTTATTATAGTTGTGAAGAAATTCAACCTAACCAGTAACTTTTCCTTTTTAGGGTTCCGTACCAAAATGGTAAAACGGAACCCTTATGGTGAGACTCAGTCTATCTATCTGTCTGTCACAGCTGGATATCTCAAGAACTACCAATGCTATCAACTTGAAATTTGGAATAGTTTTAGATGACGTTTGCTCAACTATTTTGCTCAACTATTTACGTTTGCTCAACTATTAACTACACCGCAGCATTAAAATGTTCTTACCTCTGGCCTCGACGATGAAAATTTAAAAACATGATGGTACGGAACTCTCGGTGTGCGAGTCCGACTCGCTCTTGCCCGATTTTTTTATGAGACAATACACTACATAACAGCCGCACGTGTCGATTTTCAGGGTAAAGCAACGTTTGCCAAGATTGGTCTGTAGATGGGTGACCGACCATAAATACCGTGAAAGCATGGTAAGTACCTCATTGGTCCCGGCTGTCATACGTAGATTTTTGGCAGGTAGAAGCCCGAAGATCTGACCACCAGTTTTCGTGTACCTACCCAGACAGGCAGTCGCTCCATGTAAAATAATATTAGCCAGCTGCATCCGGTTAGACTGGAAGCCGACCCCAACATAGTTGGGAAAAAGCTAGGCAGATATATACGAGTATTATTCACAACTTTTAGAATATTTACGCAGTTTTTCATCGTTCCATATTAGTTTCCATATCCATATTTTACCACCAAACACTAGTATCTCGTTTTGAAGGGTGTCGGTGAAATAACAAGCGCGTCGCATCAACTTTGTCTCTAAGGGTCAAAATACATCAGAAAACTCCTGGGTATATGGTATCCCAGGTGTCAATAAGCGACGGTAACTGGTTCCCATCGGGTGTGCTGTCAGCCCATTTGTCAAGCTATGGGTAACAAGGAAAACAAACCGTTTTATCAACCTTGTTTTATGCTTATCTCCCTAAAACATCTCATAGCATATCTAACTTGCGAAATGGTTACAAAACTAAAAATCTTGATCACTTTTGACTATCATTAGGTACTTGTCAAACTATGTAAATAACACAAAGTCGGGTTAGTTACACCATTTATAACTCAAGAAAGGCTGGACCGATGTTTATGATCTTTGATTTGTTGGAGTTGTCTCGACCCGGAATAGCAGAATAACTACTTATTAAAACATGTTAAAAATTCACGGTAAAAATAATAATGAAAATTATTCATTTTTTCATACATTTTATATGGAATGGCTTTTTTGATGATATCTTGAGAACGGATTGACTGATTTCGATGGCGGTACGAAGTTCGCCGGGTCAGCTAATTATTAATGGGCTTTTTATTATTTAAACTTCTGTTTTACGTCGTTGATGCATTTTTATTGTCAACATTTGTATCTCAGTATCCATTTGCATCGCACAATAATGACATGGTTACAAATTATACAAGAAAACCTCCTCAAAACCCTACAATCAACCCCCGAAAACCTTGTAAACTGTACAGAAACATTTCGACAAGCCAATCATTAGAATTCCGCAGTAGCAAACGATAGCACCACCCGATATTAGCACCTACGTATTACATTTAACCCCTTTCTCAGCGACGGGGGTCGGGCGAGCCGAATTAGATTCAGTGAGTTATATACAACCTTATTGGCTCCGACTACCTTGGACCGGGTTGATTAATGCCTCTATAGTTCCGTTATATCGTTATCTCTTATAGATATGCGCACTATGATTACCTATTTGAGTCCGACGGCGTTATTAATATTGGATGGTTTGGATTTGATATTTTGGTTGCAGCGTACCTATATGTTATCATGTATTTTAAGGGTAGACTTTTTAGACGTCTTTAAGTTAGATATTTGAAATGTAATACATGTAAAGACAGACCTAAACCCTCCTATCACTATACCTTTAACTCTGCCGACCAACTCTATAGCATTAGTTGTGATCGAGTATCGGTCTGGCGGATATTAGGAAATAATAATTTTAAAGGGTCGCTGATATCGAAATCGATAAGGAGGATTATATATGTGATTGCTTCATAATAATTATGTTCTTTGCGAAATTAATAAAGATCCGCGTAACGTTATCAACAGTGCCTAACTAATTTATGATTGATTGAACACAACAGATAACATAATAAATCACCCTTGTAATCCCCGAAGACTTGGGTGAGGTGTACCCTGTAGTACAGCCACATTTCCCCATATATATGTTTAAGTCCCATGTAATAAGGGGCGAGCCTACCGCCAACAACCGGGCACAAATGCAGATTCCAGCTGCTACTAAGAAATTCTAATGATTGATTGATTAACTGTGAAAACAGTTTTAGGGGAACTCCCTGTGAAGATTTGAATTAGCACTGCCCGGGATCAATTTCCTTAACACAAAGCCTCTGAGCATTAAGGTTCCTTCAAACAGGCGCGACACGCGATATAATCGCGCGCGACACAAAGGCTCCGCTCGTTGCGCGACTTGCGGTGCCTTTGTGTCGCGCGCGATTTTATCGCGTGTCGCGCCTGTTTGATGGAGCCTTTACAAGTTAGCAAATATTAATTTAATAGTAGCTGCGCCCTGTTTATAATGAGCAGATTCATATCTTCTGAGTTAATTAAAAGACATATTTCCCAAGAATGGCCAGTATCGGTTAAAAATAAAAACAAAGACGTATCCTTTATTAATCACACTAATATTATAAAGGCGAAAGTTTGTGAGTGTGTGAGTGTGTGGGGGGGTGTGTGTGTGTTCATATGTTTGTTACTTCTTCACGCTCAAACGGCTGGACCAATTTTGATAAAATTTTGTATGGAGGTAGCTGACACCCTGGATTAACATATAGGCTACTTTTTATCCCGATATTCCCACGGAATCGAAGCTTATGCGGATGAAACCGCGGGGCGCAGCTAGTATAAAATAAATTCCATTTATGTAAAACTCGTATCTAAGAATTCAGAATACCGAGAATATTTAAAACTTTTTCCCGAAAAAAACTAAGAAAAGAATACGGAATCTGGTATTCGGGTAGTCGAGTCGTAAATGGGTAGTAAAAATGCGGTTAACATGCAGTTTTCGAGTAGTTAGCATGACTGCACCCAGAACGTTGCTCGTATAATGCTCCGTTTAATTCAGTTCTTACTGAGGTGTCTTTCTGAATGACGATGACGTAGCAAAAAATCAACCGCGGCTGAGTTGGCAGTGACGTGCTTTATTGGATTTAAATGAAAACGAAATACATTATAGACTTTTTCGTTTTATTTCTGTTGGTTCGTTTATTTCATTGTGATTGTTTAAAAGTTACGAACCAATATAATGCTTTCACTTTTAATAAATAAATTATAAATGATTTTATTTCTGTAAGTAGGTTTGTACAAACACTTTTACACGTCAATCATATTTTTAAAACTAGATGACGTCGTGACTAAGGTTTCTCTTTTCGTGAGTTGTTTTCAGTCAACTTGATGACTTCAAGATTGGTCATGATTAAAATTAATCAAAGTTAATAAAGAAAGATAAAAATTGAGAAAGATATATTTTTTGCACAAATAGAAAAACAAGAGTTATGCGGTGCTTAAAATTGACCCAATCTCAGCACAAGCGTCAAAAGTAAAATGCTGCAGCAAATCAAAATTAAATTCAACGGTAGTCTACAATGACACGCAATAAACCAGCAAATAATTCATGACTAAAATGGAGTAGAAAAACCTATCAATAAGGAAAAACAATTTACACAAGCGAACCCTAAAAAAACGGTTCTCCCATACTTAACACTTAACTAAAGAGCCCACTTTTAAATTTCCCCATTTTCTGCGTTTAAAAACGTACTTTCGAACCGTCAATTTATAACCCTCTCGATAAAGGCGCGATTCATTGCGGGCGCGGCAGCGGAAGCGTGCGGTGGTTACTCGGCTGTATTTTATTTTTAATTCTGGTGATTCAAGGTGTTTTTTGTTTTACATGTACATATGAATTGTATATGTTAATGGTTGTTTCAACAGCGATGTTCCTTTTAAACGTAAACTAACCTCCTGTAATGCTATTGTTAAGTTATTTTATAAACAATGTCGAGACAGGTAAAAATAACAAAATTTAATTCTAACTTAACTAAAACTATACAGAAACTAGAAAATAGCATCGAAAAACTCATCCGCATCGCTGTCGACTGGTAATGTACCCAAGAGACTGGCGGCATTACCACGTTGTATAGCGATACTTAGCCTCTGGCCAAGGTAAAAGCCAGCCCATGGGTCACGGTCAGTTTTTTTATATACAAAGCCTTTTCTAAGAACGACTTGTTTATGTACAATGTTCCAAAAAAATATTACTTCGTATGGTAAAATCTGTCTCTAGAAATCTGTGACCTATCTACGCTCTTTACAAAATACCCAACAAATGAAAAACGAGAATTTAATAGCATCCCTTGTGTTAAAATCAACAAACGCTAATTTATTTATTTAATTGTTCCGTAGAAACACAACACTTAAATCAATTCTCCCTGAAAACGACTGAAGAATTCACAAAGATCGTTTTCCACAAACAAGATCTTGTCTGTAATCTGACGATGATTAATTAAATTATTTACAAAATAAAGAGCTGTTATGTTTACGAAAAGGAGGAGATTTCATGTCGTGTGATTCGAGTAAAGAGTATTGAGTGACAGTACTAACTATATTTTGTTTCATTTTCTGGTGTTCTATTTCACCAGGATTCGGTCGTGGTCCCCTGCTTAGTTCACCTGGGTGGACCACGGGCACTTTTTCTTGCTGGTGGTCCATAATCAGCCTATAAAGTTCCCACTGCTGGGACACAGGCCTCCTCTCGGTGAGAGGGGGTGGGCCGTAATCCACCACGCGGGCCCAGTGCGGATTGGCAGATGTCACATGTCTTCGAATTTTTGGTTCTAGGACATGCCGGTTTCCTCACGATGTTTTCCTTCACCGTTTTGAGAGCTGGTGGTCCACCTTTATAATAATATTGCACATATATCATTTAAATGGTGAGCTTGATGGGGGGATTCTGGGGGAGGTGGGCTGGCTGGAATAACCACCGACAGTCGTCATGGCCCACGCACAATGGTCCACTTGAAGGACTAAGTGCGGAAACTAAACCATTTAACATAGAACATGGTTTCGGTTAAAAAACAGTGGCGAAAGATCTATGGAAAATTGGTGGTTCGTATATTCATAGAGACACTATGAAACAGATGAAGGTATTTAATTACAAAAACTGAAGAATCAGTTATATTTAACGAAATTATACCAACAGATGGTATATGTCACGTTTATTATATCTTGTGAACGTTCATCATCATCATCATCATTTCAGCCGAAAGACGTCCACTGCTGGACATAGGCTTCCCCAAGCACCTCCACTTCGACCGGTTCTGTGCTTCTCGCATCTAACGGGTTCCTGCTGCCTTCACAAGGTCGTCGGACCACCTTGTGGGAGGCCTTCCAACGTTACGTCTTCCGGTACGCGGTCGCCACTCCACTGTGAACGTTATTGAAAAAAAAATATACCAAACGCGAGACGCACCCATTTTTGTAATGTCAAAATAACGAAAACTATTATTATAATGAAAATATATATTAAATACGGTACTTGTAACAAAAAACACTTTTTAAACTTTTTGTCTGTCTGTTTGTTCCGGCTAATCCCCAAAACGGATTGACCGATTTTGACGGGACTTTCACTGGCAGATAGCTGATGTTATAAAGAGTAAGTAAGGCTTTTAATGTAGAAAAATAATTAGTAAAGAGACACATTATTGTTTTTCGACATCCTCGCGAACGAAGGCAACAGTAACAAAACACTTCCGCATAGACAAGGGCTGGTAAATTAATGAAACAAATAAATAAATGCGCCCCACATTTCCCCTCTGAAACTTTTGTTTTTCGCACATAAATACATCAGGGGTGTCGTAACTTACCCTGGTCACACCCTAAAGGATTCTATTGTCGTTATTAAATGGAACAAATCGAGGGAGCACTTTGGTATTTTTATATA
Organism: Oligia fasciuncula; assembly: GCA_963082905.1. NCBI lineage: Eukaryota > Metazoa > Arthropoda > Insecta > Lepidoptera > Noctuidae > Oligia > Oligia fasciuncula. The sequence goes on along the minus strand of OY720394.1, from coordinate 1,848,826 downwards.
GTTTAATAAATATTACCTTTTAGCGTCCAATTTATTTGTTTCAACGTCAGTGTATTTGTTTACAAGTTAGTAGGTACGTGCATTGGTTTCCTCATTTTAAAATGTGGAGGAAAGGTGTTTGTGCCTTGTCTTTAATTACCAATCCAATTACTTGAAAGAAAGAAACAATAAAGTTGTGGACACATGTCGTGGAACACAAAATACAAAATTAACAAAAAAAATATGTTTCAAAAAACAATAACGTGTGCCCTCACGGCTGCGCCAAAAAAGCAGATGCTGTCTGACGCTGGTTTTGATGCCCTTTGATTATTTCTCCTCCTTTGTAATATACTTGTACATATTACTATTATATTATTATTATTTTAATACTGTTAGCTTTTAAAATTATGTTTTCACAAATAAATATTTCTCATAAGCAAAAAAAACATGGTTAAATAAATAAATGAATGTAGCATCATGATGATGAGTTTATGTGCAGCTGTGTTGGTCTCATTTAATTGATTAGTACCGGTTAATAGTACTAGACACGCGAAACTAGTACAAGTTGACTCTAGACCCAAAATACGCTACGCGAAACTGTAAAATTTTCCCAATTAAATTTGAACCTTATAATTTAGTAACAAAGTTGAAAATCTATTAAAGACATTTGACAAATTGTAGTAGCTTGATGTGCTGGCGTCTGTACATGGGGCAAATCTAGGGTACGTAGAAAATGGGCCTTTTGCCCAATGTTATACAAATAATAACCCATAGTTACGTTATTCTAGGAAAACCTCAAGGCAATTTAACAGTCAAACCATAGCTATAATAATTATGTTGCCAGTAATAACAACCGGTTAAAAAAAAACTGGCCAAGTGCGAGTCGGATTCGCACACGAAGTGTTCAATACCACCGTACAATATTTAACTTACAAAACCGTACCTATGTACATATTTATTTCTTAAATGGGAACCCCCTTTAATTTTTAACATTATTTTATTTTTATTATCTGTTGTTATAGCGGTAATAGAAACACACAATCTGTGAAAATTTCAACTGTCTACCTATTACGATTCATGAGATACAGCCCGCTGATAGACAGACGGACAACAGAGCAGAGGCTTAGTATATATAGGGCTCCGTTGACACCCTTTGGTAGGGAACCTTAAAAATGCAGGCACCGCATCGCATTAGAATTAATTCAGTAATTACTAAGGCGTGGTGGACATGCCAGTTAAATGGTCTAAATGACCACGTGCCGGTGTTCACGTGTGTCAGGGGAATCCCTGGAGCACTCAATAATCTGAGTATGGTATGTGTGGGTACATTATTATGTGGTAGGTAGTAAGTACAGTGCATTCAGTCATTTCGCAGTTTTCAGTCACAATGATCTTTAAGCTCGTGACAATAAGGTTGCTGTTCATTTGATGCCATTGACTGACAAGTCTGCCAAAATCACAGTGATCTTTATTTTTGTTGTAATAAGGTTGTTATTGGGTTACTGCTGTCAGACACACAATAACTGTGAACGGACTTTAGGTATATTAAGCAGCGACAACAATCAATGAAGCAATCAAAATCAAAAAAGTCAAGATTTTATCTTTTACTTGCTTCCGCCCGCGGCTTCGCCCGCGAGGTATGTCGATATCCTATGTCCTTACCCGCGATGCAATCTATCTCTATGCCAAATTTTGTCGAAATCCGTTCAGTCGTTTAGGCGTGAAAAGGTAACATACTGACAGACAGAGTTACTTTCGAATGTATAAATACATATTATTAGTATTAGTATAGATTTCTTGAATAGGAGGCTTTTGGCTACTTTGTATGTGTGTACTTTGTCTTTTTAGGGTTCCATACCAAAAGCGAATCCTATTACCTACTAAGCCTCCGCTGTCCGTCCGTCTGTCTGTCAGCGGACTGTATCTCATGAACCGTAATAGGCAGACAAAACACACAATCAGAGGTAAATTGTTACGGAATGTGTATTTCTATTGCCGCTATATTAACAAATCTTTGAAATAAAATAAATTTAAAAATTAAAGTAGATCCCCATACAAGACACGTGTTTTTTTATAAGTGCGTGTACGTGTGCGAGTCCGACTCGCACTTGGCCGGTTTCTTTTTACCGACTTCACAAAAAGGAGGAGGTACTATGTTCGGGTGTTTGTATGTTTTTTTTTTTTTTTGTATGTTTGTTCATCGAATACTCCGCCAATTGTCGACGGATTTTCAAAATTCTTTTTTTGTTCGAAAGTAGATAGTTCTGAGGTGGTCCCATTGTCACCAAGTTAGGATCTGATGATGGGATCTTAGAGAAATCGAGGGCAACCCTCAAATTTTATAGGCTTACTTATTCTTTTTTTCGCATATTTTATGAAGTATCTTGTGTATTTGTGTATGGTTGTCACCATCTCAGGTAGCTGGGCTGATGATGGAAGGTACAACTCCTTAACAGTAAGAAGTTACTCGAACAGGCAAGGACTGTTTTAATAAATTGTTTTGATGTTTGATAGGGCATTTGCCACATTTGGTCTCATGATCATCAAGTCATGACCTGATGCTGCAGTCAGGATAGTCTGCAGAGTACCTAACTCCTCGACAACTAACAGCAGATATATCGTGTTTAGGCTCATTGAGAAGGGCTCGATGTGTGGATAAACGTACTGTTACTGAGGAATACCGAAGACCTGATGCTGAAGCCAGGAGCATCAGAAAAAGTACAAATCTTGAAATTACAGCACCGTAGTCGTGTTTGGGCTCATTTTAAACAGGACTAATTTTATGTTCAATGCAATGTTGACATAAGTCTGACCTGAAGCTGCAGCCAGGATTATCAGCATCTAATCTAAAAACTAATAAAAGGAGAACTCCTCAACAATTAACGTCCCTGCATCGAGAAAAGGAATATTTTATAAAAAGGCGATGGGCAAGTTGACATTAGGCTATTGTAACTTAGATAAATTATAAATAGACCCCACTAAAAAGCGAGAAATAAAAACTGTTTAACAAAAAAAAAACCGACTTCCAAAAAAATCACTACAAACTGAAAAATAACTTTAATTTCGGAAGTCGGTGGCAAAAACTAAAATACTGATCCCTAAGACACCGACTTCCGAAATTAAAATTATTTTTCAGTTTGTAGTGATTTTTTTGGAAGTCGGTTTTTTTTTTTTTTAAGTTTTGTAATTTGCGTTTGGTTGTGCATAGTAAAAGAAATTCTTTCTTTTCAGTGTTACTTTCAATTTTGGCGCTCGCGACACCTGCATGAAGCATGATGCTATAGATTTGTCTAGTCATTGCATTTTTTAAACAGGCCTTTTGAATTGTGACAGTAACTGAATAGCTTTCCTCAGTGCGATGGGGTTGAAAGGCTGCTCAAACAAGAAATGTACTACACCATACCTTGTTCCGTAGGGGAAGTCTTGAACTCTTACTGTTAAAACAGTCATGGCTGCTTCAGAATTGGTTTTAAATGTTCTAGTCTAATTATATATATAAGGTTTTTTTTAAATGAAAACTTCTTTATATCCGCTTCGGATGTGTTCGGCTGTCCTCGGGATGTACTCGGTTTTAATGTATACCCGATATGTCCATGTCAGTGACTGATGGCAAAGTATTCTGTTTGTGTTTTATTTTAGCTTCTGTCGGCACTCCCGGAGTGCCACTGTTTTTTTTTACAGTGATGAATTCTTGCCAGAAATGTCTATTGGCGCCGATTCTGTAGTTCACAAACTAAACTAAATGTAAGTTCAAGCATCTTTTTCTTTCTATTTCATTAGGACAAGGACAGAAGATAAATATTAGTTTAGTCCTGTCAAATAGTCAGCGCCTGGCGTAAATTGACGTATTTTTAGTAGGCAATTTTTTAATCTCGTCTAAAGTTGTCTATGGAGTATCTTAATTTGACAGGACTAAACTAATATTTATTTTCTGTCCTTTTCTAAATGAAATAGAAAGAAAAAGATGCATGAACTTAAATTTAGTTTAGTTTGTGAACAACAGAATCGGCGCCAATGTCTGTGTTTTTTAGTTCTCTATTTTGTTATTTGTATTTTGTGTTTTATGAACTAAGTATGTCCAAATAATAGTTGAGCGGAGTTGTAGTTTTTGAATGCTTTACTGTACTGTTCGCAGGCAGCGCTATGTCTTGACTTTTTATTTGGTCTGAGAATAAGCCTATAACCTTCCCACAGCTGGGACATAGGCCTCCTCTCAGTGAGAGGGAGTGAGCCATAATCCACCACCTACGATGCGTAAGTCGGGGCGTTACCACTGAACCATCATTACTCTCTTTAAACTTGCATAATTATAAAGAAATCTCGATGTTATGTCAAGTCGTAAAAACCGTGCGGAACAGGTGAGCAAATGAGACACTCCACTCACTCACTCACTCACTCTCTCTGATAGTCCACTCCTTACTCGCTAGTTACAAATTAAATCATTTCAATCCAATCAATTTGGCGAGACTCCATTATCTCCAGTGGAACTCGCTGACCTGCCCCGGATATAAGTACCTACACTTGTTCATATTCCCGAGAGTGTGTAATGAAATATGTTTGCAAAGCTTATAATAATGGTAATTAACTAAATGATGTACAGTATTAGTTGCAGAACGTAACGTTTTAATTAAATCTCACGATACACTGTGTTTGACAAGCCGTTGCTATACCTAATGTTGACATTCATACACGAGCTTGAGTATCCACAATGTAAACATACAAATATATGTGTATATGTCTTATTTTAAAAAGCAACTTAAATCGTTTATAATGTGTCAATAACAATAAAAACATTGTCATTCATTCATTCAGTCTAATATAAACATTCAAAAAATACTAGCGTTATTGCTAACGCTAACGGGTTCATACAAACAAACAAATTAAAAATAGTTTTTGTCAGTAAGCTGCCATGAATGCCACATCTAGTAATAAATCCAATTTTACTTTAGATCCGTGTTTACTCGGTTGGTGATTAGTTGATATTTACTTTTTTTTATCACTACCTTCCTTTTTATTATTGTAAATCTACTTTTAACGATGTTATTGTACGCTCGTAAACATTGTGTGTAAATTTAGTTTCTCAGTAAGTGAATTATTGTTAATTCTTAATGAGAAATAATAAAGTTCTTAAACCATATATAGCTTATATTCAAACCCAATCTACCAAGATATATATTTATCTATGCACTAAAACAAAAATCATAAGTAAATCAAATAACTATAGGCACACTACACACACAGCATACACACAGCATACTATACACACAGTCACCGCTCGTTGCGCGACTTGCGGTGCCTTTGCGTCGTCGCGCGCGATTTTATCGCGTGTCGCGCCTGTTTGTAGGAGCCTTAATAAGCGCATTAAAGTGCAGACAGGATAAATAAGTCACCCTGTAAAAATAGACTTCCGTAAAAATGTGCATATTATATAGCCTTTTGCCATTGCAAATGTGTTGGGGTCGGCTTCTAGTCTAACCGGATGCAGATGAATAAAGCGATTACCTATCTGACCTCTACAAACCCAGGTACTGAGTACCGCGATACCTCTTGGTCAGACCTTTGGGCTTCTGACTATAGGTAACGACTGTCAAAGATCTATAAATGACAGCCGTGACCAATGGATTAACGTGCTTTCTGGGGTACGGAAATAAAGAATGTGCATATTAAAGCATATAATATGCATATTCTCAACATAAAAAGATAAAACAACCCAAAACAACTAATTTGCAAAAATTTTAAGGGGCTTGTGGCTAAGCAATTACAGCCGCACAGGTCGATCGATCAGGTTAAGCTACGCGTGCCGCGGTTGGTCTGTGGATGGGTGACCATCTTCACGTACCAAGACCCCTCCGTGCCTCGGAAATCACGTTAAGCCGTTGGTCGAGCCGTATCGTATTACCCAGTAACTGGGTTGTGGAGGTCAGATAGGCAGTCGCTCCTGTAATGTACTGGTATTCAGCTGCACACGGTTAGACTGGAAGCCAACCCCAACATAGTTGGGAAAAGGCTAGGCGATGATGTACTAATTTGCAACAATTTGCTCCAACACGCTCTGTCAATGGAAATAGTAGGTACTTATTAAAGCATTTTATGTTCAGTAAAATAAGAACAAAAATAAAGTAAAATAGCAATACTGCAGCGGAAAATGTCGACAGATAAATGTAGTGCCGAAAAGAAATGTAACGTTGAAAACAAGTTTTTTACCTTTTACGTTAATGTTCAGAACTTCTGTAGTCATTTTAAAGCTAAAATTTTACGAGCACCGACTGTCTATTTCGGCAATATTTTTTGTTTGTACTTTTTTACAACATTTCTGTCAGTGTGTCAGGAATTGTACTTGGATGTCCGTTCAGTTTTGTTTTTAGGAAAATGTAAAAGGGAAACATAACAACCCTGTATTTTGCGAAAGGGTCACAGGGGTAAACCCTGCTCTATTATACGCAGTACACACAAATTTCGAATATTTTGTTTAGTAATGTACCTAATAAAGGGCGAACCTATCGCCATCAACCGGGGCACAAGTCCCAACTTTGCGCTGCTACTAAAAAAAAAACTTGATTTTCCAAATAAAAACACATTACCTAAGTAGGGGATCGAACCGAGGACCTCGTGCTCAACAGTCGCGCTTGCAAGCACACTAGACTAACGAGGCATTCACCTCAATCATCTTAGAATGGATAAAATACCTTTTTTTTTTTTGTCTGGGGGGAGAAACCTTCAAAAGGCACCCGACCTCCGGGGAGGGAAGTCGTGGAGTGTGGGATTTTTACCTCACTAAAACCACCCCGCTGATCACCATCAGCACATAGGGGTGGTCCTGGTTCCTCTTAAAAGACCAATTCATGGATAAAATACCTATAGTTTGCTTAATTCCACTCTAATCTGTAGACAATCCTTAAACAATTCAGAAACTTGCTTATTACGAAACAATTTATATTAAATCTACCAGGAATTTGAGTTATTGCGCCGGCCGCTAGTTTATAGCTTACCCTTCAAAATATAAGTTTATTAATTTCTCAGTATCGGCACAAGTTACTGTTTCGAATGCGTTATTGAAACATTCATAAGTTAGCTTAGCACCCTAGAACGAACGTGGGAATATTTGAAGTTGGCCACTTAAAATATAAAATAAAAAGTCGAACATATAACCTCCTCCTTTTTGGAAGTCGGTTAAAAATAGAATCTTTCTCGTTTCGAAATTGAAAACTTTACATGCTGGCGAAGATGCGAGGACATACTCAATTTATATCCTTTTTATTACGAATTTATAGATCATTGTAGTTGTTTGATGTATGAGCACGTATTATTTGTTTTATTTTTCGTTTACTGATTTACTTTCTGCACTAACTTTTTACTTATTATGATGTTATTTAATTGATCTCTTACTGATGATTTTATATGGCTTTGTTTGATGCCACGCTGATGGCAATGTATATTTTAAGTGTTTTATTTTAATTGATTTTAGTTTATGTTTCCTGTTTTGCAATAATCACTCTAAAACAGTCGCAAGATACAAGCATATCCAAGATACAAGCAAATGCCTACTTTGAGGGTCGCCGTCCTATCTGATAACTAAGATCTAAACGTCCTTTTGATCATGTAAAACACAATTGCTAAACATCCGACATTCGCGGACAGTCAGCACAAATGGGCCGCTATAAAACCAAACTTTGCCTCCCACTCACCTTCACGTTTTAATACCAAAAATGCCAGATAATAGCAGTATGAGAACAGAACCACGACTGTAGCCGAAGTGGCGCGTTTTCCGTACAACACAAAGTTTCCTTTGCAACAGTTCGGCGCGTCTGGGCGGCTGTTTTGCAACGCTGCGTCATTTCAATGCTCTTTTTTCGGTCGTTTGTCTTCCCGGTAAGCTCGCTCGCTCGTCCCCTTCTAAGCCCACACAGCTCAATTTAAAACCGTTCGTTGTAAAGCAATATTTAAAGTTGCTCTCATTTGTGTAACGCAAGTTTAAATGGTTGTGCGAGGATTTTGTTGCGTGTTTTTGTTTTTTTTTTTCGTTTGTTGCTAAGTTCAATTGTTAAGTTAAATGATGGCAAACTGTGATTAAGTTAAATAAATAATAATAATAATATTCCACAACTATCACACAACGCCGTCTAGTCTCAAGCTAAGCAGAGCTTGTGTTATGAGTACTAGACAACTGATAAACATACTTATATATTACAAAATACATACATATATAGATAAATTACACCCAGACACAGAACAAATGATCATGCTCATCACACAAACATTTGTCCTGGGTGGGAATCGAACCCACGACCTCCGGCATAGCAGTCATAGTCACTGACCACTAGACCAACAGGCCGGTCAAAGTCAAAGTTGATAATTATTTTCGGTATTATATTGGCAATTTGTGTTTCTGAAGACTAATATTGAACAGGAAGACTTATCTACGTCTGTCATCTGCAGTGTTTGAATATTTAACTATGAAATTAAATTTAAAAAATCTATATATCATCATCATCTGCCTAGCCTTTCCCCAACTATGTTGGGGTCGGCTTCCAGTCTAACCGGATGCAGCTGAATACCAGTATTTTACGTGGAGCGATTGCCTATCTGACCTCCACAACCCAATTACTGGGTAATACGATACCCCTTGATAAGACTGGTTATCAGACTTTAAAAAACTATATATATAAAATTCAAAGTCCTGACTGACTGATATATATGTACGCACAGCCTAAACCGCTGGTCCTAGAGACATGAAATTTGGAGAATGTGTTCTTTGTGAAGAGTACCTAAGACAGGCTTTTTCGAATTTCCACCCCTAAGCGAGTGAACGGACGAAGTCGCGGGCAAAAACTAGTACATAATACATTTAGTTGCTAACAGGTCCTATTAGTGAGGTGCTGTCCTTAAAACGGATTAAGAGACGAAACCATTAGTTCCCGGACGCAAACGAGCATTGACTAAATAACAAGCAACAGCAATATTATATGGGGCTTATGATGGGATTACGTGTTTGTACGAATGTCTTCGTCTTTTTCCTAAAAATAAGCTAAGCTCAGCTTAGAGATGATTTGCTATGTCATCCTTAGTTGTCAATTGCTAGGCAACGGATTAAGTAGTGGCTTCATTAGAATGAATAGAAGATGTTGCCTAGGCCTTACTGATCGAGGTCGAACCATATAATCTGAATTCGCGATTTATTTGCCAAAAATGTAAACAAATATGAACTAATGGAAAAAATAACTATAAATCCTACATAATAAAGTTCAGTGTACGCTACAATTTCAAACATTTTTTAGAACTTTTTAATAGTTTAAATTAATATTATTTCAAGTTAAACAAATATCGACTTTATTTCAATGATATTTAAGTTGATTTCAGAGTGACTGGCACAATTGAAAAAGTTATACAAATGTTTGAAGTTGTAGCGCAAACTGAACTTTATTGTGTAGGAATTAAAGTTATTATTCCATCTATCTATATAAATAAAAAGAAAAGTCCTGACTGACTGATTGACTGACTCATCAACGCCCAGCCCAAACCATTGGACCTAGAAAGCTGAATTTTTTCACAGAGGTTCCCTTTATAATGTAGACAAGGAATAAGGAAGGATTTTTCGAAATTCAACCCCTAAGAGGGTGAATGCGGGGAGGATGAAATTTCACGCGGACGAAGTCGCGGGCAAAAGCTAGTTAATTCATATTTGTTTACATTTTTGCCAAATAAATCGGCAACGCAGGATAGTCTGCAATCTCTCTATCTCCATCTATCTATGGTCTAGTAGTTTTATAATCGTCGAATCTGAATAAACTACTTTCAGGATTTTCGCTACACCGCTTTCACTCGGTCAACTCTTCAACCCACCAATTTATTTTATCGTTGGCACCCCCTAAATCAGGGTTGCAATAAAATACTTGATGTCCAGTATTGCGGACCGGCCAACTATAACTCTAAAGAAAGGAAGATAAAATATCCAATCCCAATTGGACCATTCTCTAGTCGTTCCGTCTTCGAATTCATAGTATTTATGTTACACCTACCATTTTGTATTAGAAAGAAAAATTGTTAATTCTGCACAAACAAAACGCACATTGCAAATTAAAAAAAAGACAAAATATACACATACAACGTAGTCAAAAGCCTCGTACTCAAGCTTAAAAAATGTTGAAATTAATTAAATAATATTAGTGTAATAATTAGTTTCTTTGGTGAAGATAGAGAATATAAAATAAGTATACGATTATCACGACTATGGAGTTACAGTTTTGACTGAGAACGGTTCGTGACCGAAAGTGCGCTTTCACATTTAGGCGACTTTAGCAGCGCGACTGACGCGCGACCGCCCAGTCAGAATTTCATATTATAAACAGAAGCGTGCGTGAATCTCATGTGCGCTCTAATGTGAAAGCGGCCTAAGGGTGTTTTTGAATTACAGGATTTCAGTAGTATCTCTTTGTTCACTGACTATTCTTAGCGACTCGTCGCATCAAAGTTCGTTTACCTATTAATCAGGGAAAATCCTCCACCATGGGAAGGTGAATGATTTTACCGGAATTTGACCGGTTAAACCAAAACCACTATCTTTAAAATCTTCTGGACATTTAAGGAGGCAGATAGGCTCAGGGCTCTTCTGTGGAACACCCAGTTGCTGCTCCTGAGCTAGCTGCTAATACTCATAACATCATCACTGTCCATTGTACATTATGTACTGTTCGATCTATTTTTTGTTATGTATTTTTGAGGTGAACAACAATTTTTATATAAATAACATCCCAACCAGTGCCTAATACATATTATAAATGCGAAAGTAAATCTCTCCCTTTCTCATCGTCTGCCTGTTCCCTTTTCACGCCTTATTACCTGAACGGGTTTCGATCAAATTTGGCACAAAGGTTGATCATGACATAATATAAACTTTTTATGCCGATAATCACGCGGCAAAAGTTAGTCTCTAAAAAAAACTGACCTAAAACGTATTTCTCACTTAGTAAAGCATTTGTTTATGTCATACTCCGCCCTACTACTACACTTTGTTACCCAATCGATCACCGAGGCACCCAATTGGCTGTGAATTGTTACAACCAACTAAAACTACGTTCAGAAATACAATAAAATTCTCCGCGCGTTATAAAAGCGTGCGGCCGTCAATTTGGTCAGTTAAAACACTATCAAATACTTGGTTGTGGTTCAGAGTAGAAAGATGCAGTAGGTTAATTAAACTGAATGTCCCAGAAATGTCCTCCTCCTGGAACTGTCGCGTTTTACAGCTTGACTAATAGGATTTATGCACAGAAACGGCCCCTGGTTGGTCAATTGATCATCTTAGGGAGTACAATGTTATCCGATCATGCAATAGCCCAATTTTGCTTTCTATGTTTACAAACTTCAACCCCTGAGGGACTCTGCATCCCCAAACAAGCTTAAAGTGGCCTGCTTGTCAGTCGGTTATCTAATATTGCGCCACCGTATGGGAAGGTATTGTCAAAACGTATTTTTTTGGTTTGGAGAGAGCACAGCGAGCCGTCCTGAAAGTGATCACAAAAAAACCATACAGGTACTCTACAGCACAACTGGGGGCTTAAAAAGGCCACTTTGGCAGAATCATAAAAGGATAACATTATGAATCATATTAAGGCGAAGGCAGTCCGTGTTTTTCTTTTTTTCGCTGCACTACGTAGGTATATAATCAAAGAGATTTGGATTGGATTAATTGGTATTTTAGCACAGACAAAAAAAAATTACTGAAAAATCCTTCACCAATGGGATTTGATACGATTAACTTAACAGTTAACTGTCCATTATGATTCATAATGTTATTCTTTTATGATTCTGTCAAAGTGGCCTTTTTAGGCCCCTTGTACTCGGACTGTAGGGGAATAGCCTCTTTGCTTCCAAGTCTGTTAAGAATATACTTTCTGAAGTCCCTGTACTGTGGCTTCAGTGTTGCAACTCGAATATTCCCACAATCTTTTCAAACGCAACGCACACAAAGAGTTTATTGCAATGCGGTTCTATGTTTGATCCGTTCCCTATGCAAAGACAAATGCGGGTTATTGCGGTTATATTGCAACAACTGTACCTGTGTTATACTGGAATTGAGCCGTTACGGTTAAATTCAGGTAAAAAGCTTGTAATACTTGATGCAGGTACATACCACGAGGTGAACAATAGTTTCCCCGCATTTGGGATGTAGGCCTTCTTCGAATATCCTTAGCTATGATTGAGAGAAGTTTTTTAGCCAAGTCAGCTAAGATTTGTCAAATTAATATAGGTAACGGCCCCGACGTACGAGTAGGTCGTGGGTTCGAATCCGAACCTACGCAGGAGCCTTTTTTTTTTTTTGCGGATGGGAAATCATCAAATGACCCCCCCTCCCGCTCTAGGTGTAGCTCTCCTAGAATTAACCCCCTTTGTTCTGGACTATGTCAGGGGCCCGTGGCTAAATAATAACAGCCGCACAGGTCGATCGATCAGGTTAAGCTGCGCTTGTCGCGGTCGGGCTGTGGATGGGTGACCATCTTTACATACCGAGACCCGTCCGTGCCTTGGAAAGCACGTTAAACCGTTGGTCCCGGCCGGCTGTCATTCCTGGATCTTTGACAGTCGTTACGGGTAATCACAATCCCGAAAGTCTGACAACCAGTCTTACCAAGTGGTAAATAAAATTTTTATTATTAGAAAACAAACAGCTCATTTATCAAATTAAATTTCAGTCGACAACATCCATCGGTTTCTTCCTAAACTTCAACTATATCCGACGATCCTGCTTACTTATCTCTTTTGTGGACTGTACCTATCTGATTTATAAAAATTGAAAATCAAACAATTTTTTTTTTACTTAGTTTTGATGTTGATTTTATGGAAAAACTAATCAAAGAGGTCCGAAGTAGACCCATACTGTATTTATTTAGTCGAATGCGACGACATTTGCTCTGATTGTTACAACTCAACTGACTCATGATGTTCCGCTACTCGAATCGCGACATAATGTAGTATAATGTCTCTTAGCGGAATTTGATAAGTGGTTTCCCGTCATTATTTTCGCGGCGGAGGTGTGCTAAGGCCCATAAAGTAAACAAGTGAATTAAGAGAGAGTGCACCTGTGTCTGCGCACATACTTGTGCACTATAATATTTCCCGCGCCGAAGGCTGGTCTCCATTGAGATTGGCCGCCATGGCCGAAATTCGGTCTGGACTCTGGAGGACTATTATATAGTAAAGAAGTTATTCAAATAAATAAATAAATAAACACGTTTTTCGCAGAAAATGCTAAGCTATATGTAATGAAAAACACTTTTTCAAATTCATCTGCATGTTGAAGAATGCTCCTCCATTTCAGTCAACTATTATTCTTCGCTTAGCTTCAGAAAACAACTTTCAGAGTTACTCTCACAAGCAAATTAAATGCTACAGGTCAGAGTTTTAATACGAAACTTTAAATGAACAAACATTATACAGCGTGAGATAAACATGGCATAAAGATAGTTGTCACCATAAAGGACGATGTGTTACCCGGCACATAATACAATGAGGATTCCTTAAATGTAAAACGGTGCCACTCGGAGAGTCGTTGAAACCCCTATAAAAATGTTAGCCCGCCTTTCATTATATTCTGGTACGCGATTTTTTACCTAACACAACTAAAACTACACCTTACCCCAACCTAGATAGAGTTGGTTTTCGATTGGTGTGTATAAAATTTATTTTGGCAAAATGTCCGATACATTCCTTGTGGATAACCCTCTCTCGGTATTCTGTTTCTGTTACGGTTGTGTTGCGATTTCAATAGTTTTAAGTCTGACATGAGTAGCGGCTTTAAGCCGTCTTACCGGTGTCAACATGTTAGATTGATTGCCCCTACCTACCTACTCTATGGACAAGTTGTTGGTTAGATTTGACGACTCGATTATGAAATGAAATGAAATGTTTCCTTAAATAAGTAAATATATTTTAAGACACTTTTACACAACAATATTTTGTTGGTCAATATTTAAAAAAAAAAGTTATTAAAAAAAATAAAAAACCCGACTGCGGTAAAAAACTTAAGTTAAAAGAACTGAAAAGCTAAAACTAGCCCATTTTAAATTAAATAAAAGTTGGAAGCAGGCGGGACTCATTTGACTTTGAAAATATAATAAAAATGGTATTGTAGTGTTTGTAGTGTAGGTACCTAGTGGTGGTAAAAGTTCGAGAACATCCATCGGTTTCTTACTAAACTTCAATATATCCGACGATCCTGCATACTTATCTCTTTTGTTGACTATACGTACCTACTCCTATTAATAAATAAGCATCTCCGGAACTATTTGGCATTTGAGGTTGAGTTGTTAAGAATACTAGATACAAGAATACATTCATTGAATAGAAATAAAAACACTGAATATAAATACTTAGGAAGTTCTCTTCGTTTAGACACACACTGGATGTTATGAAGGTATCTATTGTAATATCGTATTTATACAAAGGAAGGGGAGGAGACCAGTCTGTAGGGAGCTTTTTGCGTGGCATAGAGTTAATGCACTGTTGGAGACCGGGTTTAATAAAAGGCAAAAGAATACAAAGAGATTTTTTATCTTTTAATTTTTTTTATTAATATTTGTTTTTTTTTTTGTATAATGTTCTAGACCGCTAGTTGATAGTGCCGTGCTTTCCTATAATTTAGATACATGCGAGATCTATATTATGTCAATGCTATGTATATTGTCTTTAGTTGGTAAGCCTTTATATTATTTAATCAGAGACGGATGCTACTAGCAATGTTTACTCACGTTTTACTGATAATTCGTCTTGCCCTTGAACTCCTGGAGGGGAAAAAATACATGTCTTCTCTTTAAGGCTGGAACTGCGATATCTTCTTCTTTTTAAATATAAAAATCTCGTGTCACCGTGTATGTTATCGAACTCCTCCGAAACGGCTTGACCGACTAAGAATAGGTCGTAGGCTATTTTTTATACCGTGATAAGGGCGGCCCTCTCCAGATTTTTTTTGGAATCGAAACTTACGCTGGTGAAACCGCGGGGCGGAGCTAGTAGTTCTATACATAAAACATAATAGGTACCTTACAAAATCAATAGGCATAGGCTACCTATAAAATTAATAAAAAAACTAGTACTTACAAATCTACAAATAAAATACTTTTTAGACACTCAATAAAAACAACCCTAATAAATTACACCACAAACTGTAAACCAGCAACAAAATCAAAATTAATGTCAAAAGTAGCAGTTTGTATAGTTACGAACTATCTTACGCGGCATATCCCTTCGCTCACAAACCTCGGATATTTCCCCTGACAGTCATATTACTGCAACTTCCCACCAATTTACGCTGACCTTCGGGAAACTTCCAAAATACACACTAAGTTGTACTTTAGGTAGGTTTGGAGGGCTCATCTGTAATTGGCTACATGATCAGAGGGTCCTGCTTCCCTACGGGCTATAGTTTGCACCTGTAGCCACTGATATTATGTGAGAAAATTTGTGTAACTTGATAGTACCCTATTCGTGATGTGAAAACTAAACTGTTTTGAGCTGATACTGTACGACTTTGGTTTAATATTGTTATGTCCGAACATACATAAAAAAAAAACATATAAACATCCGAATTGAGAACCTTTTTTGAAGTCGGTTAAAAAGATGTGGGTACGGAAGAAAAAGACAGTAATAAATAGAGATTAAGGCAAGGGGACGATGAACCGAACGGGTGTGTAATATATGGCATAATAATAGATAGTTTAATATCACTAAAATGAAATTGTGATACCTAAATTTAGATTAACTAAAACTAGCAAGTCATTTCTTGTAAACAGCATCCGTTTTTATAACAAGTGGCCAAAGCCGGTTATAGAACTTAGCGATGGAAAATTCAAAACCCTCAACAAACGTGTCCTTATCCAAAAAGCATATTAACCTATTGACCGCCACACGTCAAAAAATCAAAAACGTGCCCTCGACGTCAAAATCTGTCATGTAGTCGAACCGTGGCGTGCTGGGCACATTTTAGTTTGACGTCTATACACGTCTGTGGCGGTCAAAAGGTTAAAAAATTAAAGACTACGTTGAAGACAACGTAGTTTGGCAATAATTCCTTCTGCACATGTGACTTCCCTGACTCCTCATTAACAGCATAACTATGTAAATGTCTAATAACTGCTCTTAAATTAGTTTTTTATTTATTTTTTACATACTTCTTTGACATAATCTTTTTTTATTTGACATTATATACTAATTTTTCACCTCTTTATTAGTGATTGTAATGGCAATCATATCACTTGGTTTTAGTAGGTTTTTATATTTTATTTATCCTTTTGATAGATTCTTATTATGTAAATGTGAGGACTTTGTAAGCCTTGTAGACTTTAGATCTGTAGACCATTTTTAGGGTTCCGTACCCTTCGTGTGCGAGTGCGACTCGCACTTGGCCAGTTTTTTATTTTATCAAGTACCTGGTACTTGTTGACAGGCTTACACTATCCTCCCATATATACTGTAATTTTAAAACATTGTAAAAGCCATTTATTTTTAAAAAGAGTTACTTATAGATTTTGAATATAACACTAACTAACAACTATAACTAAACAACTGTTCTGTTACTGAATATTATACTAAATGAATATTAGTTCAAATATTGTGCATTATAGAAAATGTCCATTATACCATATAAAATTAGGTAAAACGAAATTATATCAATAATTCATTATATCATTTCATCGTTATATTAAACAAAAGAAAATTATGCAAAAAATGAAATTATGTCATATGATCACACCGAACCGAACCGGGGTGTACCTACTATTAGTTATTCTGTGCAGAGGTTCTCGTGGTGACTATTTAAATAATAAATAAAAACTCTATTATTCAGCACTAGCACCAGCATCCACACTAGGACTCCTGTGACCTGGAGACTAGTTTAGGTACTTACATGAAAGCATGACTGACACCTTTAAAATAAAATAACGAGCCATCAAAATTGCACCAACGGTAATCAAAACAAACAATATATCATATATTATTATGAAAAAAAAAATATTTTACAAATCCGTCTTCTACGACGGAGTTATGCCCAGAAGTACCTATATACAATAAAAAAAGTAATTTAAAAAAATTAAACCGACTTCAAAAAGAAATTAACTCAAAATGATGAAATAACTTTAATTTCGGAAGTCACTAGAATTTGACCAAGGTTTTGAGATGTTTTCGCTTTGACACTACACCCGTAGCTCGTATCAATAAACCAGGCCGTCACACTTTCACGTCTTAGTCCATATCTTGAAAATTACTGAATCGATTTTGATGAAACTTGCACTGTTCCCTAAGTTGAAGTAAATGTAAGCCAATAAAAAAAGAATGGTCACGATCCGATTAATAGTTACGGAGATATGCGTAGACAAACATACATACATACATACATACATACATACATACATACATACATGCATACATACGTCTATAAAATTTTGTATATTTGTTTGGAAGCCCAAATAGATTGTCATATGTGAATATAATGCAATTCCAATAATATTACATACATACGTATCGAATTGATAACCTCCTTTTTTTGAAGTCGGTAAAAACACGTCCTAATTGAGAACCTCTTCCTTTTTTGAAGTCGGTTAAAAATAGCCACCCAATTTCAAAGTAATTAGGATGTAATTTTCGATGACGAATTTATGTTTAGAAATAATATTATGAATTAGACTAGCTGCGCCGCGCGGTTTCACCCATAAAAGTCTCGCTCCTGTGGGAATATCGGGATAAAATATTAATCCAGGATGTCAGCTACCTGTTTTCCCTTTGAGAGTCACTCACGCCTGCGGAGGCTGTATATGGCTCTGATGGCTCTTTTCTGCAGAATAAAAATAGACTCGATGTCTGCAGCCCGTCCCCATAGTAAAATACCGTACGACATGATACTATGAAAGTAAATAAAATAGACCAGTCTCGCGGTATCAACATCAGTAAATTGACGGATTTTTCTCACAGCATATGCTGCTGAACTTAGCCATCCTGCAAGGAATGAGGACCCCATTGAAGCCTTGAGTCGAGCGTGATCCCCAGGAAAATAGTTTTATCAACGAATTCTAGTTTACTTGATTCAATACTATCTCACAATTACTACTTTTGACCAATTTTGGATCTGCAGTAGGGCGTTATTTACGTCGTCAAGATTTGATGCACGCCTATTAATCTTAAAAATCAAGGAAGTATCGTCAGCAAATTACACCATTTAAAAAAAAATGTTTATTTCAATTACAATGGGCATTTAGATACATATTTTTGGAGATCTCCTTCTAAGCAAGGAATTGCTTGTATTAAAAGAATTTGTGGTTGTTTTTATGAAATGGGGTAGATCATTAAACAAATGGGGTAGATCATCAACACAAAGTAAGCTCGGTAGCAGCTGATTACTAGCTGATCCCGAGCCGAGGTGACGCCATTATGATTCTTATAAGTGTGTGTTGCTGTGTGAAGTTCTATAGAAAGAATCCTGAAAGGCTCGAGTTGAGGTGATGCTAATCCCGTGCATGCTTATACGTGTGCATGGTGTTCCCTTTACGTCGAATTCAGCTACGTCAAGTTCTGAGTAAGAAAGAAAAAGAATTTATTGTGACTCACACAGGAAGATCATGAACTAAACTAAAGACAATCATAAAAAACTGGCCAAGCACGAGTCGGACTCGCACACGAAGGGTTCCGTACCACAAGTCAAAAACACCGAAAAAACCACGTTGGTTGTATGAGAGCCCTCCTTAGATATTTATTTTATTCTGTTTTTATAGCGGCAACAGAAATAATAATAATAATATTCCACAACTATCACACAACGCCGTCTAGTCTCAAGCTAAGCAGAGCTTGTGTTATGAGTACTAGACAACTGATAAACATACTTATATATTTCTAAATACATACATATATAGATAAATTACACCCAGACACAGAACAAATACATCTTCTGCGAAAATTTTAACTGTCTAGCTATCATGGTTCATGAGATACAGCCTGGTGACAGACAGACAGTCGGACAGTGGAGTCTTAATAATAGGGTCCCGTTTTTAGCCTTTGGGTACGGAACCCTAAAAACCAAAATGATATAAAAATAAAGTAAAGAAACAGAAAAAGTCCTGCATGATGCCAAAAGGGTCCTATCTCAGCATGATGATGCGACACTTAAAAATAAGTACTCGCTATTATTCCCTTTACATCGAGCACATGCCATGATTCTTCCTCCATCTTCTTCACTTGCTCGCTCCGCTCCAATGGACAGGCAGCCTAAAACCAAACTATTCATAATTAAGTGGGCACCCCAACGGCGACTCGTTGACGTAGGTCGTTCCCTAATTAGTTATTGAGCGATGTATACCAACTCCAAAGACATAATTAGACGATTAGACAGGCGGGACACTTGAATGCTAAATACGTCCCAAGAGACTTAATTATACAATGCTAATTATACGTAATACTTATCTGTGATACAGTTCCAAATTACAATTTGTCTGGTGACTCTACAAGGAAATTTAAACCTTACACTAGCGCCGGTAAGATTGAAAATGCTGTTGAGATAAGTGTTTAAGTCCAGTCTTGGTACCGGAGATCGTTGTTAAACGCGACGAATTATGATAATTGGTAGATTTCTAACTTGTAACACTGGAAGCTGTTTCTATACGGTTCGAAAAAGCTCTGTCTTTTATCTAGTTTCTATGACCTGTCTTTGTTAATATTAATAACTGACTATTTTTTGTCTATGGCTTCACCCGCGGAAAAAGAAGTCAAAGTCAAATCATTTATTTCGAATAGGCACAGTAAAGGCACTTTTGAACGTCAAAAATTACAACTAAATAGAATTGATTCTAGTCGCTGATTCCAAAAGGTAGTTTTCGTATGGAGAAGAATGGGCAAGAAACTCCACCATTACTCTTTCAAAATGTTTTACAAGGTCTTGTATACATAATATAATTATATGTGAACATGAATTTCAGCACATGATAACACAGGTTGTCAAAGTTCCACAAATCGTCGCTCGCATGACTAAAAGTCCTAAGTATCTCATTTTTTAGCTGATTTGAGTTAGGACAACTACGTTTTTCTATTCGTGCTTCTTTACATTTTTCACTAACCGTTGTACCTCTATGTAATTTTAAAAGGCAACAAAATGTAAAGAATCACGAATAGAATAATGTAGTTGCCCAAACTCAAATCAGCTAAAAAAAATTATATAAGACTTTTTTTTTTAATTATATAAGAAAAATTATAAATGACAGCAGGGACCAACGGCTTAGCGTGTTTTCCGAAGCACGAAGGGTTCTTGGTTTGTAAAGATGGTCACCCATCCACGGACCAACCGCGGCAAGCGTAGCTTACTCTGTATAACTTAGCCCCTAGATCTAACTGACCCGATGGAGTTATAATAAAATTCGTATAAATAGAACTTGTTGTAATAACAATGTGTTTTTCCCATTTAACAGCATCATTTGTATGGCCATGACGTGCGAACGCTTCAATAAGGAAATGTGTCTGGGGCAACTTTACATATAAAGGCGTAGTACCGTTTTTAGAAGACATTATCGCAAAAATAGCTGTTGTTTTGATACTTTTAACTTATCTTTAAGAAGGTAAGTGTACAATGAAAATATTTTACGGACTGCCAAAATGTTTTTAATCACTTTTCAGTAATAAACAAGGATCTTACATAAACAAGGAGTATGACGCTATTATTTATAAGAGCTAAGCAGTAGAAAATTACTCTTGAACACTCTTTGACGGAATTCAATTAAAATTGGAATGGTAGATAGTGATACAACTTACTTATACATATTTCGTAGCACTGCTTATTTTCTTGATTTTTTTCCTTGAATACCTTTACAGGCAAGCATCCATGACATTTAATGTGTACTCTTGTATCTGCACAAACATACACACACATATACATAGCTCATATAGTAACAAAAATTAATGTTTTGCCTGGCGGAGGCTATTTCAGGCAAAACCATAATCCTTATAAGTGTAAAGACTTATTTCCGAGATGATTCAAAACACTGACTTAAAGGAAATCTTCCATCAAACAACACTGTGCAACACAGTCCTCAAACAGCTATTAAAATCCGCCACACAACGTAAAGAAGTTGGCACAGTGACCCTAAATGGAAAGCAGGCTACGTCCGTGTCATCTTTTTCGCCCCCACATTGCGTCATCGCACTTAGGACGAAGATCATGGTGTGATCTCATCGAACTGTTTATGGAAACTTGTTTTTATGTGCTTTTGTGTTAATCTTGGACGTAAAAAAGGATAATTAATTAATGTAAGCATGTCTGTGTAAGCAAGGATTGGGTTTTAAATAAATATGTAGGTACGTACCATGTTCAGTGTCAAAAATGGCACTGAAAATTAATAGAGCTACTTCATTTGGAACATGAGGGGAATTTGGATTTTAATGGGTGTTTTTGATAGTCCAATGCCGTCGGTTTTATTGTGATAACAATAATTTAGGTTCTCGAACCTCTGGTAAGCTCTTTCTTATGCCTACTCATTTTGTGACCAGCGGCCGTCCAAGCATCAGGGCTCTGATGACAAAATTCTCCTTGATAATTTATTCGATGTTGCAAAACTTACATTTCATTGTTTTCTTACAAGCGATTTCAGTACAGCCCTCATCGATCTACGTATTGACCCTTACAATCATAGATATCCGACTTACAATTTAATGCAACTTCAAATGTGAAGACTCAAGTTTCTTAGTCTATAAAATAAAATAAAACTGAATTTCGGTTAGTTATTTTGTATTATTCTAACTAAAGAATACTGAAAAATCATGGTTTGAGCTTGGGAAGGTCTTGCTTGAACGTAACAACTATAGTGCTTTTTGCTATTATCTTATCATTTTCATTCTTATGGACAAACTCGACCATTCCTTTTTCAAACGGCCACACAGATGGAATTCTGCGGTTGAAACTCATGTTAAAATGATATTTGCCCTGAAACGGAAATCAAATTTAAGGCACTAAACTCATAAACCGTGGGTACTGTTTTAATTGTCTTTAGAAATATGTTCCTTAATTAAATAAGGCTTACCGGTTGCATAGGGCAAGTCTTCGGGCCTGTCACCCTTATGCTTTTACCAATATAAGGATCTAAGTTAATGAGATCGCATAGTTTGAAGTGCAACTCAGGAAATGACCTCCTGAATTCGTTGTGAAAGTATTCGTAAAATAAGATATCAACCTGTGCAAAAACATCACTGCTAGACATATGTTTAGCCCAAGCTTCGTAGCATCGAGCGGTTGTGTGCTTATCGCGTTTACGACCGTATGGCATTTCATACAAACTTTCAAGCCCTTGTTTTTCGAAATGAAGGAATCAATTTTAATGAAACTTCATACGCATAAGCAGGATACAAAGGTGTAAAAAGTTAGTAAAGAACATTTCGAAATGTCCTATTTAAAAAAAGATGACTGGAAATCTCTGTTTCTATGGAAAATTTAAAATCGGTCTAATTTGGCTGTAACGCTATTTTTCGAAAATGTTCTAACTAACTTTTAAGACCTTTGTATCCTGCTTATGTGTACGAAGTTTAATTAAAATCGGTTCATTCATTTCGAAAAACAAGGGTTGGAAAGTTTGTATGAAATGCCGTATGTCGTAAACAAGGGTTGGAAAGTTTGTATGAAATGCCGTATGTCGTAAACGCTCTTAAAGGCTCTGTTAAGGGGCTTACGGGACCTAAACGCAAAAAACGCAAGTTTTAGAAACAATAAAAGTATATGATCGACTACAGTAAACAAAATCAGAAAAATATATGATATTCTTCAGGATATATGCTAGGTAGATAATGTATTGAAATCATTAAACAACAAATTTGATATGATAAAAAAAATCATGAATATAGATACCTCTAAAAAAAATATTTTTACAATAAAACATACAATAATAATAAAAAAAAACAATAATAAACATACATTCTACAAGCAACATACTAGAAGCATAGTGTTTTCATTTTTTATTCCAAACAATAGATTTTTTGTAATTAAATAATTGCTTCATATTTTGCCATTAATTACCAGCGTTGTGTCATCGCGCTTCTCTTTCTTTTCTATGCAGTCCGACAGTGACCGCGCTTTAGGTCATTGTAAACACCTTAAAACCAAACTTTGTGAATCTAATAATCTGATAATAATAATAATGAATCTAATAAATTAATCTAATAGACAAAAAAGCTTGGGAATGAGCAGCTCGCTCGCCTGAACACTGAACCCCAAAATACAGGTTGTAGTTGTTTGGGAGTTAGGACCAATTCTTTGTAATACATTCATATTGTAAGAACCATCTTAAAAATCCAACCATCGTCTAATTCAACAGACTTTGAGTGTCTGCCATATTTTTAAGGTATTTATAATAAACTTTTTTTTATTTTTTTTTTATTATAGTCAGAGGCCCGTAAGTCTGACAACCTGTCTTACCAAGGGATATCAATTACTAGGTTGTGGAGGTCAGACAGGCAGTCGCCCCATGTAAAATACTGGTATTCATCTGCATCCGGTTAGACTTCAAACCGATCCGAAATAGTTGGGTAAACGCTAGGCAGATGATGATGATGTCGGTCAGGTTCCCTGTTGGTGGAGAAGCGAGCTAAGGAACTGGAATGTCTTACCGATATCTTGTTGTCCATAACCATCTTAGTGGCCAAAAACATGTTTATATAATAATCTCCTTTTCGAATATAACGTCTCACATTTAATTTTGGACGTGGACAGTCTTCAAAGTATGTTTTATCAAAATATATAATTTCAGCACGTTCTGGGATCGCTTTGAGACACTAAAAAAAGAAGAAATGGTGATAAACATGCCTCTAAAAGAAACATAACTCGTGACAAATTGTTCCCAGTAATGCAATATTAAATTATTTTTAGACCTCTCTACTTTATTCTGGACCTGAAAAAACTACTAAGTATATAAATTCCTCTATTTACATTTTAAATTGTTGCTAGCAAGCAAGCATTATTTTTACTGTGCATTATAATTAAACATTGTAAATATATAAATTAAACGCTATTAATTACATAACATAATACAACGCCTGTAATCCTCGAAGGTTTAGGCAGAGGTGTACATAAAGTATACCCACATTTCACCAGTTATGTTTTAGGTCCCATGTAACAGGGAAAAAATAAAAATGGTAGAAAATGCCTATGGCATTAAGTCATCAGTAAATCCAGACTTCGAGCTGTTACTGAGAAATTTCTGATGAAAAGGTCCAGGCCGGGCATGAGGTATAATTCATTATTTAAAAAATATTCATGCTTTCTGTAGATAAAGCTCTAAAATTAAAAATAGCTTCTTATCTGTACCCTGAACTAAAACCAAAAAACCGGGTATTTTAATAAACTTACTTGATAATTGTTCATGACAAAGCAAAACAGAAATGCACAGAGACATACTGTAGAGCTTCTCATTGCTAAAGAAATTGCTAAGAAAGATATTACACCACAGTATTTCTAATAACAAATGTAAAACATGTCAGTTTCTGCCCCCCTTTATATATATTTTTTCAAGTCCTATCAGACTGTTTATCTAACATAAAATCATGAAAACATCGTTTATTTACCAAGTTAAGGAAATGTTCATAATTAAATTAATGGTTTACGATTTTATCACAATACCCAGACACAAAATATTATTACATTTTAAGCAGCATGTATTTTAACAAAAGGCCAGTTATCATCATAATCTGTCTATTCTAGTCATAAAGCGGAAAAAATGGTTTTTGTTTAATTGTACGCAATAATCTGGATCAACCGGATTTGAAAAAAAAAATCACATTCGATTAGGCTATTTTAACACAGCGCTATGGCCCTTAGGAGCCGAGCAAAAAAAAACCAGAAAGAATGCTAGGCGAAAACAAAGTAATAGCGCGTGCGGGCGATGCGATACGATGCGATGGGTCATGGAACAAAAAGTTTCATGCGAACGAAGTCGTGGGCAGAAGCTAGTAATGGAATATTTTAGCTCTTTTCATTGAAATGCATTCTTTATTTTTTTTTTTTCAAATGTAGACCAGTTTCTTAGTCTATAAAATAAAAAACTGCATTTCGGATAGTTATTTTTTATTTAAAGAATACTGAAAAATCATGTTTTGAATTTGGGAAGGTCTTGCTTGAACGTAACAACTACAACGCCTTCTGCAATTACCTGATGTTTTGTATTCTTGAGGGTAGACTTGATCATTCCTTTTTCAAACGGCCACACAGATGGAAGTAGGTAGTTGAAAGTCATGTTACTCATATCATATTTGCCCTGAAATGGAAATTAAAGGCACTAATACTTAGGGCTATTTTCACTTATGACACTGAACGCGATAAAACAACGTTCAAGAGCTGTCAGTGTCAATAATCTCAGCAATGATGACACTGTTTGCTTTTGAACGCGGTTTAGATGTACTGATCGCGTTCAGTTTGTTTCAAATTGCTCTTAGTAGTTCTTCAGATACAAACAGTATTGCAAAGAGATACCCAATTAATGCAGTTGTTATTCCTAAAGAATAATAATAGCTCATAGACCGTGGATACAGTTTTAATTGACATGGGAACATTTTCTTTTTAAAGGAATATTTAAGAAAGGCAATCTTACCAGTGGAATAGGGCAAGTCTTCATGCCTACCATTCTTAGGGTTTCACCAAGATAAGGATCAAAGTTAATGAGATCGCATAGTTTGAAGTGCATTTCAGGAAATGACCTCCTGAACTCGTTGTGAAGATATTCGTAAAATAAGATCTCAACCTGTGCAAAAAAATCAACGCTAGACATAGGTTTAGCCCAAGCTTCGCAACATCGAGGGGTTTCTTTGCTTATCGCTTCGATTAAATAGCTGGTCAAAACCAATCTTTGTAAAAAAGGGTACTATAATATTTCTGATGAATTAGAAGACAAAAAAGCTTGGGAATGAGCTGCTCGCTCGCCTTGTGATAGAATCATAAAACTTGACATTCTAATTATCATGCAAAACCATCATTATTCAGCATTTTATATACATATTGACATTGATGAATATTGTATACATAATGAATTTTTACTTTGTACAATATTATTTTACTTTAATTATTGTGAATGTGAGGGCTATATCGTTCTTTTTTTTTCTTTTCTCTTGTAGAGTTAATGTAGTTCTGGTAATTTGAATACTTGATGCAGCCTTCACAAATGCCCTTTCTTTGGTATTGATCGTCGAGTCGTTGAGCTCCTTAAGTTTTGAGTTGAGCTACACGATTACTGACAAATGCTTGCACTGACTGGATTGGTCCACTCAAATCTGTGTGTTACTACGTGGACTATTTCCTGTCAGGGGCTGGTGGCTAAATAATAACATCCGCACGGTTCGATCGAAAGTTAAGATACGCTTACCGAGGTCGGTTCGTGGATGGGTGACTATTACATATCAAGACCCCTCCGTGGCTCGGAATGCACGTTAAACCGGCGGTCCCAGCTGTCATTTGTAAATCTTTGACAGTAGTTACGTATCCCAAAAGTCTGACAACCAGTCTTACCAAGGGGTAGAGGAGGTCAGACAGGCAGTCGCCCCATATAAAATACTGGTATTCATCAGCATCCGGTTAGACTTGAAGCCGATCCGAAATAGTTGGTTCAAGGTTAGGCAGATGATGATGATGTCTGCCCGGTTCCCTGTTGGTGGAGAAGCGATCTAAGGATACTGGAATGTCTTACCTCTAAGGTGTTGTCCAAAACAATCTTACTGGTAAAAATCAAATTTATATAATAATCTCCTTTACGAATATAACGTCTCACATTAAATATTGGGTCTTGAAAGTACCTTTTATCAAAACTTATAATTCTAGTACGTTCTGGGATCACTTTGACTTTGAGACACTAAAAAAGAAGAAATGGTGATAAACATGCCTCAAAAAGATTATGTACACAACTCCTGACAAATTGTTCCCGGTAATGCAATATTAAATTATTTTGAGACCTCTCTACTTTATAAAGCGTCTAAAAAAACTACTAAGTATATAAATTTCTCTATTTTCATTTTAAGTTGTTGCTAGCAAGTAATGTTTTTTACTATGCTTAATAATGAATAATTACTTAAACATTGTAAATATTAGCAAGCAAAAAAAAATATTAAATACAAAATTTAAAAAATATTAAAAGCTTGGGAATGAGCTGCTCTCTCTCTCTTTATTTAATAATTTTTAATATAAATTAAACGCTATTAGTTACATCCTACTAATAATATTATAAATGTGAAAGTTTGTGAAGATGTTTGGATGTTTGTTACTCAATCACGCGTAAACCGTTGAACAGATTTGGAAGGAAATTGGCATATAGATAGACCATTTCCTGGATTAACACAAAGGATACTTTATAACCCGATATTCCTACAGGATCGAAACTTACGCGGGTGAAACCGCGGGTCGCTGCTAGTAACATAATATAACGCCTGTAATCCTCGAAGGTTAAGACGTACCTACATAAAGAGGTGTACTTATAGTACACCCACATTTCAGCAGTTATATTTTAAGTCCCATGTAATGGGGGCCGCGCCTGTTGCCATTTTTTTCCGGCCTACAAGTAGAAGTTAAAATGTGGCTTGGGGTGTCGTGGACTGAGTTTCGCAGCAATACCTCTATACGCCAAGAACTCAACATCAAAAAGCGTCTATCTGTTATGGTCCAAACGCGCATCCTCAAATACTTCGGACATGTCTCGAGGCGTGAGGGAGACTCTATTGAGCGCCTTGTCGTGCAGGGTAGAGTGGAGGGTACTAGACCACGCGGACGCTCACCCATGAGATGGACTGACCAAATTAAATCCGCGGTGGGTGGTCCATTGTATGAGTGCACAAAAAACACCCGAAATCGGAGTAGGTGGCGAGAAATCGTGAGGCGAATCACATCAGCCCCTAAACAAGAAACTACATGAGGACCACGACCGCTCTGACAAGAGTGCTACGAAGAAGAAGAAGACAAGATTTGATGATTTCCCATACGCAAAAAAAAAAAAAAAAAAAAAAAAAAAAAAAAAGTAGAAGTTAAGTTATTTTATTACTGTTATTATTATATTATGATTAGGAACTGTTTTAAATGTTTGTTGTTTTACTATTTTTATTATGTTTGATTGCTATTATAATTATATTGCCGTTATTTTAAGTTAATTAATTGCTTTGAAATAACGATAACTAATTTATGTCAATACTTACAATAAATTTGTCGATAGAATACTATAATACTGTTTAAATGGAGTTTTTTGTCCTTCTTCTCCATGATGTCCTAGATTTGGAACGGGCCACTAGCTTTCTGATTACAGACAAGCCTATATTGAAATAAATGTCTGGTCTAGTCTTTCTGTGCTTTATTTTATAAAATCCATCCCCTACATACCATATTCATAGGTATTACACATATTAAATAACTAGTAAGCATAGGTACTGATATTCAAAGCTTTATATTTGGGTAATATTTAGATATACTTACAGATAGATTATACTTTATTCCCTAATATACACATATTAAGTTACTAGTAACCATTCTGATATAAGCTTTATATTTGGATATATGTATACTGTAATATCTATAAAAAAAAACTCAGTAAATAAAAAAAAGTAGTGAATAAGTATAGTAAATTTCTCAGTAGCAGCTCGAAGCTGACTTCGAGCTGCTGAGAAATTTCTGATGGAAAGGTCCATGCCGTGCAACGTGTTATAGGGGTTCCCTATAACACTTTGCCCGACTTGGAAACCGAACTCGGAACCTCAGGCTCAGCATTAGCACTTGTGACCACTACACCAAAGAGGTAATAATTCATTATTTAACAAATATTCATGCTTTCTGTAGATAAAGCTCTAAAATTAAAAATAGCTTCTTATCTATTCCCTCAACTAAAACCAAAAAACAGAGTATTTTAATAAACTTACTTGATAATTGTTCATGACAAAGCAAAACAGAAATGCACAGAGACATACTGTAGAGCAGCTCATTGCTAAAGAAATTGCTAAGAAAGATATTACACCACAGTATTTCTAATAACATAATTATGTAAAACATGTCAGTATCTGTCCCCCTTTATATATATTTTTAAGTCCTATCAGATTGTTTATCTAACATAAAATCCTGAAAACATCCTATATTACCGAGATACGGAAATGTTCATAATTAAATTAATGGTTTACGACTTTATCACAATACCCAGCTAACATTTGTGAAATAAAATCACACAAAATGTATTAAATTTTAAGCAGCATGTATTTTAACAAAAGGCCAGTTATCATCATAATCTGTTTTTAATAGTTATAAAGCGGAAAATTTCGTTTGTTTGTCACCTCAAGGACGGCTTATGAGACGCAATTGATTTTCTATTGTATCGTACCGGTTCTCTATTTTCTATTGTATCGTACCGGTTCTCTATTTTGTAACCTAACATTTTTATCCATAATCTAAAGTGCCATCATTTTTTTGTCCTAATCATCATTTGTCCGAATGATAGCTTGCCCGAAGTTAATGTCACATAATATCGAATGCCATAAAATTGAAATCCCTAAATACAAAATGCCCTAAATTTGTTTGTCATAAATATTACAATTTATAATATACAAAAGACCAGCCGGTCGATTCTGTAAAAATCTCACCGTGAAAACTTAGGTGAAGTGAGCGTGGAGTGAGCTGTCAGTAGTGTCAATTCCTAGCAAAAACAAAGTCACTTCACCTAAGTTTTCACGGTGAGATTTTTACAGAATCGACCGGCTGAAACCGTTTTCAATAAAAATTACAAGTCATAAATAAAAAATACCTAATGTTTATTTATCATAATAATGGTTTTAATACAAAAAGAAAAAAGTAATTGACAAGACTTGATAACATAACATCATAAAGGAACAATCGGAATACATGCGTATTTTAACAAAAGGCCAGTTATCATCATAATCTGTTTTTAATAGTTATAAAGCGGAAAATTTCGTTTGTTTGTCACCTCAAGGACAGCTTATGAGACGCAATTGATTTTCTATTGTATCGTACCGGTTCTCTATTTTCTATTGTATCGTACCGGTTCTCTATTTTGTAACCTAACATTTTTATCCATAATCTAAAGTGCCATCATTTTTTTGTCCTAATCATCATTTGTCCGAATGATAGCTTGCCCGAAGTTAATGTCACATAATATCGAATGCCATAAAATTGAAATCCCTAAATACAAAATGCCCTAAATTTGTTTGTCATAAATATTACAATTTATGACAAACAAATTTAGGGCATTGCGTCATTTAGGTTGTTGGGCAGCAATGGATTAGTAATTTCCTTCTGAATGATTCAGATTGTGGTTGATATTGTGTTACGCAATAAAATTAGAGTGCAGATGTCGAATACCCAATACGAAAAAATGGGTTGTAAGGTTGATAAGCATAATCAAACTATAATGTTAATTTACTACTGGGACACAGGCCTCCTCTATTCGAGAGGGAGTGGGCTATAATCCACCAAGCGGGCCCAGTGCGGGTTGGTAAATGTCACATGTCTTCGAATTTTTGGTTCTCGGATCCCAGTTTCCTCACGAAGTTTTCCTTTACCGTTTTAAGAGCAGTAGTGATGAAATGAGAGGTTTTCTTTTTGAGTATTAAAAAAAACATAGTTTCCAAGAACGCTATAGATGGCATTGAACTGCCTACATTACTAGGTGCCAAAGCCAAAATGCTTGGAAAAAAACATTGCATCACGTCACATAAGCTCGTTGACTGACACTTTCGTTTGCTTTCGTTTTACGATCTCAAAATCACATCCAAATGAAATAATCAAAAAATGATGTGACGTTCCGTTCCTTGCAGTAACTTGCCAAGCGCCATCTATCCAGCGACTAGGGACTGTTAAAAAAATTGTAAAGAAAATCCCTCATTATCTACACAAAGTAAAACGCCTGCCTAGGTTCGCACCCACGACCTGCCACTCGTAAGCCGGGGGGGACTCGTAAAGTGACATGTTGATATAACATTTTAAGTACCTGCTATTAGTACCTATAGAATCAGTAGCTATCTACTAATCTATAAAAAACACTCGCGACTAAACAATGTGACGTGAGGACAGCAGTGTTCAACGTGAAAACAAAATATTAGAAAATTCAATCGAGATTTCGAGAAGGCGCCTTTCGTTTATTCCCGAACGGGATAAGAAAAGCCACCCATTGATATTGCACGGAGTGAAGTAGACACATCACGCGTCTTACTATCAGATTCCTGAGATGCAGCATCGCAAATAAGAAAACAGGTTTTATTTAGCACACTACATTTACAAGAACCATGTGTAATTTGAGAGACTGTATATACAGCTTGTTTGGTAGAAGGACTGACACAATTTTTGAGGGATTTGGGATGTCATTTGCTAGCAGGATAATAAAACACTTCCTCATCATCATCTGCCTAGCCTTTTCCCAACTATGTTAGGGTCGGCTTCCAGTCTAACCGGATTCAGCTGAATACCAGTATTTTACATGGAGCGACTGCCTGTCTGATCTCCACAACCCAGTTACTGGGTAATACGATACCCCTTGGTAAGACTGGTTGTCAGACTTTCGGGCTTCTGACTACCCGTAATGACAGCCGGGACCAACGGCATAGCGTGCTTTCCGAGGCATGGAGGGGTCACGGTATGTAAAGATGGTCACCCATCCACAGACCAACCGCGGCAAGCGTAGCTTAACCTGATCGATCGACCTGTGCGGCTGTTATTATTTAGCCACGGGCCCCCCTCTCTAATAAAACACTTCCTATCCCTAAGAAAATTGTGTTGGTCCTACTACCAAACAACCTGTATATATTAGTATGACAGTATTAGTTCAGGGGCCCAAGTCTGCTATTTTTATAAATTCATCATTCCAACACGATCCCATTGTCATTTTGCTAAAAGTTCGTAATCTGCTAAATTCATAATGGTCGATCATTGGTCGGTCAATGGCACAGAACATAATACTTATATATTATACGATACTCGTAACGAATTAAAAGCAATGACTGCACAGTGACGTTCTAATTGTAGGTCAATGATCAAAGGAACTGTCAAAATTTTTGCAGATTACCGCCTAAGTCAGTCATTCATTTGTCATTATGTACGAGATTACCATTCTATGCCATTTCTTTCAATGGAGTGTCAGTGGTTGACCATTGGAAAGTCATAATGACGCCATTATATTAGTAGATTACCAAACTTGTCAAAATCAACAATTATGAAATCAATGATAGACCATTCTGACACTATTGTAATAGCAGACTTGAGGTCCAGATCCCGGCCCTATGGCATGCATTGAGTTTTCAATAAGTTGGGCTTTATATTTAGTATCTTTAGTCTCCCCTCGTAAAGCACGAAACCGTATGAAAATCTGTTCGGTAATTTTGAAGTGAAAACTGCTTTAGGCGCGTTGGGTATTTCTTGAGATGGGAAAAAACCATTGAACTCGCGACACTGTTACCGTAACCGACACCGCGCGTGTTTTCTTTATAAGACGATTAAAAAATACACACGTAATTGTTCAAGTTTTCACTTCTGTCGGCATTCCCGGCGTGCCACTGTTTTATTATTAGTTAAGGTTAATGTCCCACAGCTGGGCAAAGGCCTCCCTAATCTCTTTCCACCTCTCTCTGTCCAGAGCTGCCAAGGACCAATCTTTATTAAAGGTGTCCAGCTCATCCCGATGGGACTTAGTTTTATAATAAGTATGTAGTAATATTTGACGTCTCTACTTCTCTATGCGTTTGGTCTTTTCAGGAAAGTTTATCCGATCTAGGTTAGCCTCACATCATAGGCCTTTGCGAAATTTAAATTTTATTACGTTTTTTGCAATTTGCAGGTCAGTTTCAGGTTGCATCTTGATCAAAATATGATTCGCAACAATAACAGGTACATATTTAGAGAATTATAATCATTAGAATCATTAATACATCTTTCTAAGTTATATTTCTACCATTATGCACTTTTCCATAAGAGATTGGATTCATATGGTACAAATATAACTTAGAAAGATGTATTAGTGATTCTAATTATTTTATTAGCTTCAATATGTACCTGTTATTGTCGCGAATCATATTTTGATCAAGATATAACCTGACACTGACCTGCAAATTGCAAAAAACGTAAGAAAATTTGAATTTCGAGGTCTACCACTCCCATTCACCTTAATGGCCGTATTTCCTATTTACACTGTAAATAAATATTAAAGTACATAATTATCGCAGTTGATCTTTATTGTAGCACTAAAATATTACAATGAATTATGTTTTACAGCTAAGTAATAAGCTATTTGACTGGTTTCTGATAAACATCTCAGATTATTTAATGGTGTCTAACGAGCCCACAAAAACCTATTACTTCAAATTGCATAATGTATTTCTTTTAGAAAATAGTAAATAAATATGTACTGTTTAAATAAGCCGCCAAAACGCTATCTTTAACAATATGGCGTCGTGACGTCAAAATACACGTAAACAAACGTTGAAACGGTCGAGATACTAGACAAAAGTCATCTGTTCTGTCAACGATAGACAGAAATTGACTATATCATGACGTCATCATAAGTTCAGCCAATCCAGACCGTTTTCGATTACGTGGCGCCAGATTTAAAAAGATGAAGTTTTTTCGGGATTTTTTTAATAAATAATACATTGTTTTGTAGTAAAATTAATGCAAATCGATTTTAAAAGCGATAATTTAAACGAGTGTCAATAATTATGACCTTATTTTTTACATTGTCAAATAGCCTATTGTGAGTAGTAATGGGGTTTCATATAATAGCCAATTGAAATAATTGTGCAGTTCTACTTGTAATGAACTATAACAATTATTTAATTCAAACGCTTCGTGTTTATAAATAGTAGCTTTCCCTGCGGCCCTGTTCGCTTGGATCAATAGAGTAGGTACGTTGCCTAGGAATAAGACGGAACAGGATAACGAAAATAACTAATCAGCGTTTCTCGAGTTATGAAAGCACTTTTATAATATTAAATTCGAAATACAAATACACAAGCCTTTTGAAATAAATTTTAATTTGGATTTCCTAACCAAAAGTCAGATATTTGAGATCAAAGTGGCCAGAGGGGCAAATTCTCGTAATTTTAAGAACTTTCACAGTATGATCTCAGTCTCAATATTTGCCTGGCTTTTAGACAACTGTTTCTATTCAGTTAATGAATTTTTTAATTATAAATTTTGACATTACATTTTATCAATAATTACTTTGTGTGTGTTTAACTATTGACTTGTACTGTTTTTTGTTTTTTTTTTACATTTTTCATTCTTATATAATAAATATAATAAAATTGTGCCTATAACACTTGACATTGTATAAAAATTGCCAATTTTTCCTCTTAACTAATTTATAATTATATTAATGGGGATATATCGTCTTCTAACCGTTTCGATGACAGTGATTATATTGTTGCGGCCTAGAGCTCGGCCACTTTGACTTTGTAAGTTAATTTTAATATTTCTACACCGGCAACGGTAGTGTATGTGAAACTGTTTATTATTAAGATCTTAATGTACCATATACTCAGAAATAAATAAATCTATCTATCTATCTCAATCTGTCAAAAATACCTAAAATTTCCCTAAATTTTTGACATTGATTGTCACTTTGCGACTAGATTTTTAACGTTTTTAATTATTGGAATTGGCCATCTGTTCTGCGTTGTCTCACAACCTTCAGTAGGTCGTTCGTTCCACCTCGTGGGGGGAGGGACTAGGGGGCTACCCACACTGATGTTTACTTACTCTTTGTAAAATAAAGTTCATTTTAATACTTACGTAAAACATTTTAAAGACAACAGCAATACATATAAAATGCACCTCCAAATTCGAACATCCCGATTTTATTAAGCACATGTCTCGCATTATTTACAGTGGAGGCGGTGATCCCGGCCAACGGTATACGCCTCCGACTCTAGAACGTATTTACCAAAAGCGTATTCATATTAGATTTCCGAGCTCCCAATGCCAGCCGGCCGTATCGAGAATGTCACCGATACATTCGATACTTTATTCGAGTGAGCTCGAGAACGCCCGCCGCGACACGGAAGAGTGTCAAATAAATACAGGTTGAAATATATCTCCTGTCGCGTACTGTGATCCTGGTATATACGTGCCATTTAAACGATGAATTTTTGTTTGGTTTTCGTGTTGTTCGGCTATTTTTTCACGTGGAGTGCTGGTATGCTGTACCGACGAGACTCCGACAATGTTTTGAAACCTGGTGGGTACTCTTTTTTTTTATTTTATTTTTTTTACTTGTTTGGGACTTGTAAGATAATGAAAATGCCCGCCTTTTCCCAGTGTTGTCTGTGTTCGAGGATCTTTGCACTCCAAACGAGCCGTTATTAACATTGCTTTTAAGATATAGTTAATTTAATTAATTTTGTTTTAGCTGCGTATTTATTCAAGTCAACACATTATCACGCAGTTCATCAATAAATAAAATATAATTAGGTGTTTGTGATTTGATATGTAGATATTATTTAACTTGAACATAAATGATTTATTTACTCACTCTCTACTATTTATTGGCACACTATTTATTTTAGCTGTTCCATTTAATATTTTTATTGAACCGCTATTTATAGAATGGAAGTGAAATTATTTTTAACAGAATAAACGTGACTTATTTTTTATTGTTTTACAAAAATTCAAACTATGACACACTATTTATTTTAGCTGTTTCATATACTATTTTTATTGAACCGCTATGTATAGAATGGAAATGATTTTTTTTTTTTTTTTTAAACTTTGCCCCACACTAGGAATTTCTCCTGTATTGTAGGTGCATTTACAAACATTTAAATTCACATACATAAACAGCCAGAATTATTTATAACAGAATAATCGTGAATTATTTTTTTATTGTTACAAAAATAATTATGAAAGCTTTAAGTTTTAATACGTGTGCGGTAAAAAAAAACTTGCTTGTAAATAAATGTTAATTAAAACAATAATCACAACCACGAATTATTAATCTACCCCTCGCCTGTAAGTTCGATACAACAGAAAAAGTAATTTTGCCTCATTAGTGACAGTTGAGCTCTAAGCTAGATCATGATCACTTTATTGAAGCATCATATCGAATTTGTAAAAAAAAAAAAAATAGGAAATTGCTAGACACAGGTGCAGTAGTGCAGTAATCCAGCGCTGGTACAGATTACGTCATCATGTGCTGCTCGTGATGAACTTTCGGTCAAATTTCTTTAATAGAATTTCAACTTTATCGCTAAAGCATAAGGTTCAAGTTGATTGGTAAAATTTGACAGTTTCGGGTAGCTTGATGTGCTGGCGTCTGTACACTGTTGCAGAGAGGCATCTTCCAAAAACCAGGGCACGATTCCTTTAGTTATGCATGCTACGTAATTAACAACATCGTTTGCAACACTGATACATTTGTTTGTAGGATCATTTTAACCCTCTCCAGATTGGCTCCAGAAAACTTCGGACAAAAATATAACCCTCCTTCTGGCGCAGACGGGTAAAAATAATTTAACACAAAATCTTTTACGTTTTCGAATTAATCTGATATCCATTGCCAATCCGGAAATTGTCATACAGTGACATGCAAATAAACACGTGTCAAAAATAGAGCGAAATCTCAAAGATAGATAAGACCAGCTGTCTCTATCACCACGTGTAATTAACAGTTGGAAAGAAAGAGACGGAAGCAGAAGGTCACAACAAAAATATGTAAATGTGTTGATAGTGCGACGCGGGCGCAGGTTGCACTGCGTTACCTTGATCAGTAACTGCGCACGATACGAGAATGGTGCACTTTCGAATGTGGACTGTGGTTCTGTCCCGCTTTGGACGTTGTCTATTGGTTCTAGGCAGTATAATGATTTATTTCAACGATACTTTTCTGATGATATTCTAAAACCATAGCTAACATAATATCCTGCCGACGGAATTTCGGACCGAGTTTCGACCAATTACAACGGAGACTATAGCCACATAGGTATGCAGGATATATTAAAGTGGACGTGTGCGTGAACACAGGTGCATTCTCATAGGTCAATGGTGGCGGTCATAATGACCGCAATCCATCACGGCTGAGGGGAGATCAGGCATCATCAGATCAAAACATAAACACTCAAACTAGTCTACCTACATAACTTACTTCACACTAATATTACTTATAACGAGAAAATTTGTGAGTGTGTGTGTTTATATGTTTGTTATTTCTTCACGCTCAAACGGCTGGACCAATTTTGATAAAATTTTGTATGGAGGTAGCTGACATCCTAGATTAACATATCGGCTACTTTTTATCCCGATATTCCCACGGTAGCTAGTAAAAATAAAAAACTGAAGTACGAAAACAAAATTACACTCGCAGTACACTTTTACATAAATTTAACATAACATTATCAGCATAAAATGTTCCCACTGCGCTGAGACATAGGCCTCCTCTCTGTGAATGGGTTTAAAATCCACCACGCGGGCCCAGTGCGGGTTGGTGGATGTCATAACTCACATGTCTTCGAATTTTTAGTTCTGGGACATGCCGGTTTCTTCACGATGTTTTCCGTTGCACTTTTACGTTATTGAAAATATCAACGGTCAATGAAGTTTAACCGATTTGGTAGCAAGCCCTGCTTAACACAAAGCTACGATGTTTGCAAGGCAGTTACGTGTTTAATAAAACTGCGCAACACATGCTTTTATAGAGAGGATTCACTTTTATTACCATTAACACATACGATTTTGTAAAACGTTTTTTTTTATACTATACTTAGTGATTACCGCACTTTGTCCAAATCTATTGTTATTGTTTAAAGCATCTTATACCATTAAAATTCATTTATAACTGGGCAGAGAATTAGCACTTTTTGAACGTCAAAATTACCAAAAACAGTCCCAAACGTCCGCCCTTCACCCTAGTGCTTTAGCTGGGAAAAAGAAGTGGCGCAACAAACTCCCCAGCAGCACACCTGTCTGTTCAGTTAGAAGAACTTGATTCTATGCAATAGTATGCAAAGTTATTAACATTACGAAACATAATATTTGCCATAATGTATGTCAGCTAGCACACCGCAATATACCAACAAAAACATTTAAAACTACTATTACTTTTCGCCATGCTAAGCAGTGATAACTAAAATCCTAGCAGCGCCCCGCGGTTTCACTCGCATAAGTGTCGATCCCGTTCAAAAGACACGTGGCGCCATCTATTATCATAATAACGTTATTGTTGTTTTCCTCGGGAACAGCACTTTTTTTCGGGATGAAAGGTACCCTATGTCCGTTTCTGTACAGCTGACAACGAATATGCAAAATTTTAGGATGATCGTTTCAGTGGTTTAGGCGTGAAAAGGTAACAAACAAACTTACTTTCGCATTTATAGTATTAGTTAGGATCATGTATAAAATACTAACTTTGTAGAAGACCAGCACCCTATCGCGTAACACACTATATATCATTTTGAAGGATATTGATAATCCACTGCTTCATGTTCGGAAAATTTGTCTGCTCAACAACGTAAAAAAACGCAATGAATGTTGTTGAACTGTCAAAATGAAAGCTACGCAATTACTCCGCCGCTTTAAGAGCCTATACTACCTCAGCTAAAATTCACTCTTTATCTCGCTCGCACGATACTGCTCGCGGACTATGTGAAAGCGAGACAGAGTGCGGTGCTGGGCGGAAGGCAGCGCCTATAGTTTAGGTATTTGCTTTTTACGGTGAAAATTAAGGTAATTCAAAAAAACTAACTAACATAAGACCTGCTTTATAGTCAGTTCAGTTAGTATGCAAAGTTTCATGATCTAATTTGAAGTATTTTTTGAATACCAGCGGTTTATTGTTCGGTTAGGAGGTAACTTTGATTTTTTTTTCTATCGAGGAAATTTTATGGAATCGTGTTTTCGTCTAACATAAGACCTTACATTAATCCTCAACTTTAGCATATATTTATTTCAAAATTAATGCTGCGGAATTTTCGACATAACGGAGGATCATGCTAAGCCATTTGAGGTAGTATAGGCTCTTAAGTTGCAAATATGGATTAGGTAAATTCGTCTGTTTACTTTCTCATCCAAACATAGAAAGCAACAAAACACAAGTCATTTTGCCATCCAATTATTTGTGACGATTAACTATTAGATAATCACCGATAGTTTGAAAGTCTCATCCCAACATAATATACAGATAAATATTGGCAGGTGGGTTACATAAGCACAATGCATATTCAAGCAAGTCCATAAAGCGCGGTAAGTGGTCGCGAAGTGAGCGGCCTTGCGCACGCGCCGGTCCACGGTCAAGTCTGATAACGCTTTAGGTTGTAAGTGGAAACAGCTAGGTATTGGATTTTATTAATAATGAAGCTACGTCTTATTCTATAGTACCCATACTTAAATATTTCTTAAAGGAATGGTCTAGATGATTTATTTTTAAAAGCATGATATCACTCTGACTTGAATCGCAGCGACCTCAGGGTAATTGCGTAACACACTTTCAGTAGCAATGGGTTTCATTTTGACAGTTCAACAACATTCATTGCGTTATTTGCGTTGTGCTCAACAACAGACACATTTTTTAACATATGGAGCAATGGATTAGAAATATGCCTTAAAATGATTCAAATGGATAGTAATAGTGTGTTATGCAATTAAGGTGTTGGGCCTCAAGTCTGCTATTACAATAGTGTCAGAATGGTCTATCATTGATTTCATAAGTATTTATTTTGACAAGTTTCGTAATCTACTAATATAATGGCGTCATTATGACTTTCCAATGGTCAACCACTGACAATCCATTGAAAGAAATGGCATATTGGTAATCTCGTACATAATGTCAAATGAAAATCTGCTAAAATTTTGACAGTTCCTTAGATCACTGACCTCTATTGTATAATACAAGTCAGTGGTGACCTACCATTAAAACATCATTGTGCAGTCATTGGTTTTAATTCGTTACGAGTATCGTATATGTTCTGTGCTATTGACCGACCAATGATCGACCATTATGAATTTAGCAGATTACGAACTTTTAGCAAAATGACAATGGTATCATGTTGGAATGACGAATTTATAAAAATAGCCGACTTGGGCCCCTGTTGGTCAAATTCATATTTGCACAGCGCGAGATAAGAACTTGCGACCACACGAACTGTTCTTTTTGTAATCTGAGGCACCTCTCTATTGGCTCAAGAAGGACCTTGGCGCTTGAAGAGCTCAAAAATAATTCAATAATTAATAAACCGGTTGCATTAATATCTAGAAAAACATCAAATGATTCAGATTTTCAACCTAATTTTAATAATTTATAGTATTTGATTTTGCGCCACTGCTGAGCACGAGGTCACAAAATACAGAGAGTACCTGGGTTCGATTCCCGAGTCGATATTATTGGGTGTTTCCATTTGTAATTTCTCAGTAGTAGCCCGGAGTCTGGATTTCTGCCCGGTTGATGGCAATAGACTTGCCCCCTATACTATTAGGTACATGAGACTTACTGGCGAAATGTGGGTGTACTATAGGATTTTTTTTGCCTCCTTTTTGCAACGATTTCTATTTAATTTATACTCCTGCTAGTACAAGAACCTACTTAATTTATATACCACTAGCAGCGCCCCGCGGTTTCACCCGCATAGGTATTATCCCGTGGGAATATCGGGATAAAAAGTATCCATGGTGTCAGCTACCTCTTTCCTAAATTTTATCAAAATTGATCCAGCCGTTTGTACGTGAAGAAGTTACAAACATACAAACACACTCAGGAACTTTCGCCTTTATAATATTAGTGTGATTGTATAGATAATTTAATGGAGATTAATTCTGTACTTTTCAACAATTGCTTTAATGCAATAGAAACGAAAAATACATCAAAATATTTCTAAAACAATTCCCGCCAACCAAGTTTAAAACCTGAAAACTATTGTAGCTTGCGAAAAAAATTATTAATTGAGTTTTTTTTTTTTTATAGATTTGTTTCACCCATAGGAGAAACCCTGTTAAAAATGACTCTTTATTCAAAGTAGTTTTTCATAAACGATCAAATGAGCATTGTGAGTGCACTTTTGAATTTTTCAATTTTTTTATATTTCCAAAGATTGTTTACTGTGACAGAGGTTTAATAACAAAATTAAATTACTAATAAATACAGCGGATTTATGCTTCAGACCCGCTTAGACCAAAATACGGGAATGTGTTAAAGTAAGCCAAAATAAAATAATGTGTGTAACTTACCGTTACCTCGAACACTTTATCACGAAATATAAGGCAACCTTTATTGCAATTTGGACCCTCTTTATAGCTAAAATGTGTGAGTACCATGTAGAAAGGTAACGCGCTTTTATTTCTATGCAGAGATAACGAACATCCTTCGCGATTGGATAATGGAGATAACGCTTGACTTAAGACTTACCTTGTCCTGAGAAAATTATCACGTGAATATATTTTTGTAAGTGAACAAGGAAAAGGAAGCCTTGCTGAAAATAAACCAACAAAATATAAATAAATATAATCCTATTGGATAGAGAATAAAGACATTTAATAAAAAAAAATGTATTTTAAACAATGATGAAAACACGTTAAGCCGCTCCGTGGACAGACGTTACGGGTTGTCAGAAGCCCGTAAGTCTGACAACCAGTCTTACCAAGGAGTAACGTATTACCCAGTAACTGGGTTGTGGACGTCAGATAGGCAGTTGCTCCATGTAAAATACTGGGAAGCCGACCCTAACATAGTTAGGAAAAGGCGAGGCAGTAAGGCGGATGACAGTATAGATTTTCGCTCATTTCAGCTCTCCTCTTTCTATGACTTACTGATGTAACAACATAATGACGTCGTTCTGGTTGTATGATCACTAATTGTAATTAGCAACCTAAGAAGATATCAGAAGGTCAATTCCCGTAAAAAAAAACGTTCAAAAAGTCGCAATCCTTCTCAGCGACAAGAAATTGACTTATTTTTGACAGACTGAGAATAAGATTGGAATGCGAAGTTCTTAAAAAAGGGGAATTATTGCCCCTCAGAAATAACATGTAACAGAACTATTCTGTAACCTTTAAGAGTCCGCAGTAAACTGGGTTAGTAATGGCGCACGTAGCAAGTCACCTCTCACTACAGTATACTGGGACTTTAAATCTAATACTTATGTTCTATTGCGGAGTATAAAGCGGTTACTACTTACTTGTGGTTAAACCCAAACTACCAACAGTAACTCTATTGGTTTTATGGGGGATTGATATGACAACATGTTATTTTTAGAGCT
This sequence comes from Oligia fasciuncula, assembly GCA_963082905.1. NCBI lineage: Eukaryota > Metazoa > Arthropoda > Insecta > Lepidoptera > Noctuidae > Oligia > Oligia fasciuncula. Next base: position 1,806,646 of record OY720394.1, on the reverse strand, counting down.
TTGGCGTAACAAACTTCGAAAGTTGGTAATTCAACCACTGACTTTTGATGAACTAAATTGGCAGTTTTTTTCTATGCAGTGCGACAGTGACCGCGTTTTAGGTTATGTATCACGTGCGGAAAAACTGCTTTTCGTCAGTTCTCTTTTAGATTATTTTAATTCTATTGCAAATTTTATTTTAAATACAATAGCATTTGAGATGACGACCCTGTTAGTCATCGAACAATATGTAAATCATTGGTAACAGTCATCGGGCTGTTCTCTCGAATAGGCCCTAATGAGTAATTTATTCGATGACTAATGTATGTCGTAGCTACCTACGCCTACACAAAGTCCTACGGTGTTTAGTTGTCATGGGTTCACGATCACGGTCAAATGGTTTTTGATGGTATAGAGAGGTATGAGGAACAGGGTGTAAAGTTCACTCAACCTCCATAGAAAAGGGAGGATCATCGGGCCAGACGGGTGTTGTGTCTGACGGGCAACTACCCAATGATTCGTCGGGCCGTTGTTGTATCTATGCTAGTTGCCCGGTAAACTCTGCTTGCGAGATGCAGGATTTTGCGTGACGTCAGTATGACGCGTAGTTTGCATGTGGCGTTGTAGATACCGCTGCATCACTAAGTTATAGCCCGTGTTTATCTGCCTTATTAGCATAATCAGCCTATACTGACCATTATCCCACTGCTGGGACACAAGCCTCCTCTTGATGAGAGGGAGTGAGCCATAATCTACCACGGCGGGTTGTTAGATGTCACATGTCTTAAATTTTTTTGTTCTAGTACATGCCAGTTTCCTCTTAATGTTTTCTATCCTTTTTTTTTAATCGACTGGTCTTTTTCTAGTCAGCCAATGGCAAATGGAAAGTACAAATAAGGTTTTTAAACGACATATAAGTTAGGATGACTTTTTCAAAGAATAGCTTTAGATTTAAGCCCATTCGTGCAGGATTTTCTCAAAAATGACTAGGCTACTTCGTCCATACCAGCGCATTTCCGCGTATGCAACGCATTCACGCAACAACTGCGCTTCGCACATCACCGCTTATTTGGATTTCCGCAGAGTGCACCGAAAATGTGAGCTATTTGCGGATACAGTACGTCTGTTTGATACGATGCATACCATTAGTTTGGTTAATTTTTAAAACTGTTTTTTTCACGCTCTAAGGTCAATAAATTGACTGTTCCTACATGATCAGCCTATAATGTTCCCACTGTTGGGACACAGGCGTCCTCTCTGTGAGAGGGAGTGGGCTGTAATCTATCACGCGGGCCCAGTGCGGGTTGGTAGATGTCACATGTCTTCGAATTTTTTGGGTTTAGGATATGCCAGTTTCCTCACGATGTGTTCCTTCACCGTTTTGAGGGCGGTGGTGATGAAATGATTTACACAAAGTAAAGCGCCAGTCTGGGTTCAAACCCACGACTTACAACTACCTACACTGACCTCACTGGGCCACCACTGCTCAGTGAACATTGTAAAATATCAACAAAAACGACAGCAAAAAGTTTGCCACAATTTTGCCATTCAAATTATAAGATAATAATATAATAATAATATTATCTTTAATATATCACCCCAAGACTATACATAGTAAAGCTTTAATGATCGTTACCACTTCAAACACATTCTTTTTTTACTTTCCCGACATTCAGCATCAACTGAATTCATGATGTTTAAGATGAAGAAAAAATATATTAAGGTGTTGTAAGTAAGAAAAGAAAAAGAAAATAAGAAAATTAGTTAGAGTAGCTGTCGCCGGATACGGCTAAGAGGTAGGAATAGGTATTATTAGTGTTCATAAATGCCTGCCTAATGCCTGTGTAATGCTTACCTTTGTGCGAAAATTGTTCCCGCAAATAAGAATTGTTCACAGCATAAACGGTCTAAGTAATATTTCGTTGTGTGACGCGGAAGGCGACAGTGCCAGCGGAAGTGAGCTGGACGTGTTCACCGGTCACCACGTCACTCAGCTTTAAAATATGCAAAACAACCAGAAACCCAAATTGACTTTTCAACCCAAGATTGTGTGAATAATAAGTACAGTCAGGAAAATCAATTCTTCAGCAAATGGAGGCCGTACGACATTTTGCCGTATTATAGCTGTCAAAGAATGACAGTTATAATACGAACAATTAAAGTTCACCCACAATTTTTTTTTTCTTACCTTTATTTTGTGTATCACGATCTGTTGCCAAATAAATATTATTCCTTCTTTCTTTTCTTTTAAGTGGGTAGTCCATTTTCTTGACCATTCATTTCCCTGATTTCACATGCCTTTTTCAATAGTACCTACAATGACCCTTTCACCCTTGGACGACTACAGTACAACTATACACTGAAATGAATAACAGGAAAAACGTTTCATGTTCCAGATCTGCTGCCCGTGTCGTCAACTGTGATGCCTCTGCCATACTACTCAGTCTACGGCTATGAAAAGAAATTACTCCGAGACAAACACAAGAAACGACCCGCAGGGAAAATCTCCTTAGTGACAAAACAGCCCAAATAAATACACGTAATTTCTGACTATTAGACATTTTTTCCTCATCCTTCATAGAGTAAGAATGGCTTTATTTGTGTTGTTTCGTTTTTTTTTTTATTAAGTTTATTTACTAATAAGGATTAGGGCCGGGTGACACCGAATGTAAGTGAAGAGCATTAACGGATGTTTTACTTGACTTATACATGGTGGAGTCGACTATAAATTAAACTTCGTACAATACGACGCGACGTAACTTGGCGGGCCCGAGTATAACCTTTGCGAACTTTCGCGCATGTTCTCTCACTCACACTCGCCTCAATGGTGGCAACCATTTGGTTCCTAAAAACGTTCGTGCGCAGCCTTCTGCGCGAAGTTCAGGCCCGCCAAGTTACGTCGGTCGTATTGTACAGACGCCAGCAGGTCAACCTACCCGAAACTGTCAGATTTTCCCAATCAACCTTGAACCTTATGCTTTAGCAATAAAGTCGAAAATCTATTAAATAAATCTGCCAGATTGTAGTAACTTGATGTGCTGGCGTCTGTACATGTAATCTCGTTCACAGTCTACATACAATCTCTTTTGTACTAGTTTTCGTATATTTTCATATTTTCGTCTCCAGATTGTATTGTGCTGTCCTGAACTGGATCTGGTATCGCCCTTGAACCTCAAAGTTACACACTAGTGTAACTATTTGAATGACGCATTTGACGTTTATTGTTAAATAGTTTACAATAAATGCGAAAGTGTGTGTCTCTCTTAACAGAGAGACACACACTTTCGCATTTCACGCAGATGTAATTTTAATGGAGAAGAGGTAACCCTCTTCTCCATTAAAATTACATCTGCCTATCTTAACCATTGATACTGACTGTAGTTAGCCAATTTTTGTGAGATGTACCTACCATTAACGCCCAAGCAATGAAAACGAATCACTTTCAATAAAGCTCGATATAAGTGAGTTTCGAACGATTAAAATGTGCAGACTATAAGTAGATGTTACCATTTAAAAGCTTTATAAAATTATATTTAATTTAACTTGTACTGATTTATAAAATTAGTCACAAAAATGCTTTACAATAATTACAAAAATTCCTAAGTGTTTTGTGTGCTTTAAAACCTAAATTTATGACTTTAACATTCAGTTTACTTATGCTTGTTTACATAAAGTACACTAAACGAAAAGCAGTAATTTACACACCCTGTATACAACAATGGAACGAAATGAATGTTGTTTAAAAAATATATCATGAACAATTTGCGTACTGTATTTCACGAGGAATAAAATGGAATAAATAAAATACAAATGGAAGCTTGTGACAAGTGAAATAAAAACTGGTAATGTGAGTTCACTGTCACAACATTTTAGTGAATAAAATTTTAAAAGGTACGTATTTTATTTTTTTTCCTGCTTTTGGCGATAAATAAAAAGGGGCTAAGTGGCTTGTTATATTAGCCTTAATCCCGTAACTTATTGTACAAGCATAATCAGCCTATAATGTTCCTACTGTTGGGACACAGGCTTCCTCTCGGTAAGAGGGAGTGGACCTAGAGTGCGGGTTGGTAGATGGCACATGTCTTTGAATTTTTGGTTCTAGGACATGCCGGTTTCCTCACGATGCACGATGTTTTGTTTCACCGTTTTGAGAGTATGTAGCGTTGATGAAATAATGGTGTAGTTGCGAACCTACGACCTACAACTCGTAAGTCACGGCCGCCGCGTTACTATTCGGCTACCACTACTCTACTTATTGTATAAATCTTAGGAATAATGTAACCAGTTCGATATTATAATTCGCATGTTTTTAAGTAGATAAATATGTATGAATATTTGTTGCTCTCAGGAAACTTCCACATACCTTACGTATCTCCTTGACATTTCAATCAAGCCACCTTATATTATGTATCTAGGCATTATGTGCATGCTAATAGATACGCACGCACATGCCGAAGGATACCTCACTGCCACAAAACGAGGGCTCCATGCCTAACGTGAAAACAAAACGGGCTACGGCAAGCATAGATGTGATCTGGCTCATGATTGGTCAAATCAGTTAAACTTGTTCTTCTGGAGTGGGTAGAGTACAGCACAAACACAGGACTGAGCTTTCCAGTGCGACTGTACCTACGTGTGCGCACCTCCGTCCATGTAGAATAGCGAGTATCGACATCAAGGTATTTACGGGACGTCTCCACGAGCGAGAAAATCGCGGCGATATTATCGTCGTGCCACGTATTTCTATACACTCTCTTAGAACGTGTCTCCACACGGCGATATCATCGCCGCGAAAATTTGATGGCACGGAGAGACTATCGCCGCGATTCTCTCGCTCGTGGAGACGGCCCCTAAGATAGCGACCGCGATCGCGAGCATCTTCGGCATGAAACGTGACATTGGCTAAATGCACAAACCGTGCGAAGCCAAAGAAAAAAAAAATCTTCGGCATGTAGTTACCCTTATACTCTGCACACTTGGCAAATGAGAGGTAGACCGAAAAACCGTGTAACATTTTGCCCGCCACGACAATGTTGTTACGTAACAAAAGTGAAAAAGCGAAAGGAACTTCGTTCCAACCGGATGTCCCAAGACACCTCTCGAGTGTTTTTTGTCAGATCATCTACAAATAACATGCCTGGCAGAATCCGAAAACCAGTAGCCCATGGATACATACATAATCAGCCTATAATGTTCCCACTGCTGGAACAGAGGCTTCCTCTCTGCGAGCCCTCTCGCAGAAAGGAGGCCTGTGTCCCAGCAGTTTGTAACACGTTAGTTTTGAGTAGCGTCGTGGACGAAGGACCTTATTCTATCGTGTCGGCACTAGCTTTATAAGAACTGCTCATGACGTTGGTATTAAGACTTGATGTATACTTGACTTGACTATTTTTCAGTACTGTCGAATTAAAATAAATATTTGAAGCAATTATTTATTGGTCAGCGGGATTGTCCGAAAGGGTTACCGCTGGCCCGGAACATAAAGGGCTAAGGAAGGAACATGGGTGGGTTTTAGTCAGTGAGTCTGACACTCCCTTCCGCTCCGCCCAGAGCGGGAAGGGTCATTTGATGACTTCCCATCCGCAAAAAAAAAAGCAATTATTTATTTACTTAGCATAAGCTAACTGACTGACAGGTCCTCTCAATCTGTGTGGTTCTTTCCTCAAAAGACCACCTCAGACATCGATCTACATGGTCTTCATATAACCTGACCAAGATTATGTCTGGACTTTAAAAGAGACTGTGACCTCTGAGTTTGTTTCGGCCTTTCTTCTCAGAGTAGTCAGATAGGAAACGCCGACTTCATCTAGTTTAAAAAAAAAAAACATGATTGACGTGTAAAAGTGTTTGTACAAACCTACTTACAAAAATAAATCATTTCATTTCATTTCATTTCATTTAACAAATAATCAGCCTATAACGTTCCCACTGCTAGGACACGGGCTATGTCAGTCAGAGGGAGTAGGCCGTAATCCACCACGCGGGCCAAGTGCGAGTTGGTAGATGTCACATGTCTTCGATTTTTTTGATTCCTCACGATGTTTTCCTTCAAAGTTTTGAGAGTCCATGGATAAAATTGGTCTTATTAATGTCACGACAATGTTTCTTACAAACTATACTTATAGCACTGAAATAACCTGTTTTCTTACTGAAACCTCCATCTAAGTTGAGTTTTACAATGTATGTGGGATGAAAAGCTGCTGTTAAATGACTGCTATCCATCCTGCCGACGTAATCCCTTAGTCGAGTCTTATTACATCCCCGGGGAGGAAAGTGGTCTTTTCTCAGCCAAAGATATACCAAAACTCATCTGGAGTTATTAAGCACTGTAAAATTACAGGATTAATTACTTGCCTCGGTGTTCTAGTGGTCCATCCATTACTTCGTATGTTCGAAAAATTGGTCTTCTCAACAACGCAAAATGAAATTAATGTGGTCGATCTGTCAACATTAAAGCCATTGCTACTGTCAAGTGTGTAATGGGTGAGGCAAAGTATTATTGGGTTTTTCATCACGAATTTTTCCGAAGTCTGAATTTGTGCCTGGTGGCAATAGGCACTCTATTACATGGGACTTAAACACATCTCGCAAAACGTAAGTGTATAAAACCCTTCGAAGGAAACAGCCATGATAGTATGATTCGTGTTATTAAATTACTTGCAGATATATCCTAATTATAAGAAGTAATAAGTCCCACAGATGGGTCAAAAAAGTAGCGTTGCGAACTAATGCGTGTACTTGCAATGTCAAACGTCTGAACCAAATTGATTGACTGATTGAAAGGCGCGAAAATGAAAGATACGGCCGACCATGAACGATACACGACATTTACACGATTCAATTTGGTAACCGTAATTATTGAAATAAGTGTTTTCAGACACTTTCTTCACGATATTTTCTGCCAAAGCTTTTCCTCGACATTGGTAGGTACAGACAACAGCAAAAGTAGATGATCAAAATCAGAAATTCAATAGGAGTCAAAACTGATCACGAATATAATGACAGCTGTACTAGTAGTAGGTAAACGTTTGGTATACCTAATTTACAATCACATACTTTTGAATCGCTTCGACGCCACACAGTTCTGACGCAAACTCCGTTCGTTGTTGAATTTCTGATTTTGATCATCTACTTTTGCTGTTGACTGTACGTACTTCAGGTGTCTTAGAGATTACCTAATAAGGCCAGTAGACCATTAGTCGATGTCGTTCGGCTGAAATGATGATGACATATCGTCCCTCGCATGACTAAAAGTCATAACTCATTTTTCTAATTTTTTGGCTGATTTGGGTTGGGACAGCTACATTTTTCTATTCGTGATTCTTTACACTGTTCACTAACCGTCGTACCTCTATGATAATTCGATCTAAAAATATAACCATTTTGAAAGGCAACAAAATGTAAAGAATCACGAATGGAAGAGTGTAGTTGTCCTGACTCAAATCAGCTAAAAAATGAGATAGGACTTTTAGTCATACGAGTGACGAATTATTAGGTGTCCGTGTAATACGAAGAAAGCAAGAAGATTTAGATCAACATTCAACCTGATACTGACCTGAAAATTGCACAAAACGTAAGAAAGTTTGAATTTCAGCTACCCTGACGCTTCCCACTTAACATACACACATCAAAAGTGTCTAGGGATCAACATATATTTTTGCAATAACTTTTCTCCTGATTGATATTAATTAAAATTTTCTTTAAGGATTCATCAAATAAAGTGTTTTCGTTTGTCACAGTAACGATAAACCAAGTCACCTTTGCATTAATAAAGAAATTTGCCATTTTCCTAATAAAGGGATTTTTGACATTTGAACCACTAACACAAAAGTTCGAAAAAAAGACTGAAATAACAGTTTTCTTTAAAATTTTATTGGGTAACTTAAACAATTAATAATCCGTGTTTCTACCGCGAACACTAACAACACAAGAACATCGGTTTGGCATACTCAAAATGAGTTCATCCAAATCACGCTGTGGAATGGCCGCCCATGTTCGTTGCAACAACAAAAAAAGGTCTTCTTGCGACTGGATACCCTCCATATTCGGCAGAGCTCTTCTCTGTAGCATATCCCATGCATGCTCAATCGGGTTCAAGTCTGGCGACTGAGCAGGCCAGGGCAGGACATTGATGTAAGCTGCGGCGAGAGTCTGTCTTACAACTCTTGCGGTGTGCGGTCGTGCATTATCATGCATTAACTGAAATAAGGGACCGATTTGCACTTGTAGAGGAACGATGACGTCTGATACAATCGTCTCAGCATAAATTTGAGCGTTGAGGTTGCCTCTGATCCAAATCAACTCAGTTCTTCCGCCGATCCAAATACCCGCCCATACCATGATGGTTCCACCACTATAAGGATGGACTTCCTGGCAGGATTTTAATCGCTGTTGGCGTCCAGGGGTTCTCCAGTGTCGTATACGTCTTGTATCCGGTCTCATACCAAAACGAGACTCATCAGAAAAGCACACGAAACGCCATTGTTCTTCTGCCCAATTTCTGTGTTCAAGAGCCCATTGATATCGAATCCTACGATTGTGCATTGCTATAGGTGGTACCCGTAGCGGTCTTCGGGAATGAAGGTTCACTTCATGCAAGCGGTTTCTGACTGTTTGGTCGCTAATTAAGTTCCCTGAAGAGTGATGAAGCCTCACGGCTAACATCATGGCGGTTATTGTTGGAGCTCTTCGAGTTAAGATTTGAATGTATCGGTCTTGTCTCCGTGTGGTGCAGCGATACTGTCCTCCATGGCGCTCAGCCACGGTACCAGTGCTTCGGTAACGTGTCCAAAGTCGACTGATAACACTCTGACTTGTATTCAGAGCTAAAGCCACAGTACGTTGCCGGGAACCAGCTTCTATCATTCCCACGGCTCTGAGCATTTCTTCCCTGCTTAAACGACGTCGCCGCTCCATAATAACGATGGTTTTAATCAGTAGTAGGGAAACAGTAGCACTAATAATGTCTTCAATGCGTTGTATGTTTTTATAGGGAAAATATTGACAGCTGATTTTGATCTTTTACTCGAATTTGATTCACAGTTCCTGATTCAAATTATGAAATGCACCAAAAAGGATCCATATAAATTTATAAAATCATAAATTTATTACAAAGCCACATCTCAATCTCAAGAAATCCGCATAAAAATGCTTGATCCCTAGACACTTTTGATGTGTGTAGTTACAAACATACATGGTCCAGACATTGCTATCTATTTAGGTTGATCACCGGGGAGTCTTCAAGTCTCGAGTGAAGGTTACTTCTAGACAGGCGTGCACGATGGTGCATAGCCTCATCGCTTACCGTCAGGTGAGACGCAAGCGAAAGCATATCTTTATTGTTGACAGGTTTTCATAATCAATTTAAGAAAAAACATTTTTTTCAATCAACTTATTAAATCATGAAAATAAAGAAGAACAAAAAATCAAACAAGGAAAACCCACTGGCAAGGAAGTTAAAACCGATATACTTTTCCGGGAACAACACAAAAAGGGAGATAACGAGAGAAACAGAAATTCCGCACAGGCAAAACCACAATCAGAAGCCTATCCCATAATCCGACTACCTAACGTTACAATCGGCTTGGACGTTAATACGATTAACGAATAGTTGCCACGGGCTAAGTTGGCATTGTCAATCAAATGGAACATTCACTAACAATTATTATATGTAGGTACAGCTACTGTGTTGATTGTGGGACAATAGATCAAATCAAAGCATACTCCACTATTGTCCAGCTGCTAATTAATACAGCACGTAACAAAGCTTATGCTATTTGTGATTAAATCATTGTACTAGGACATTATGTCCATAAAGCAAAATTGAGTTGAGCCCAATAATTCAGTGAAATTTTTCGGTTAAGCCATTTTTCCTAGGAGTACTTCTATTTGATTTCAACTCAGAATAAATGGCTGTATTCAATAGGAATCCATTGTAGGTTATTAGCTGGTTGGTCACTAGCTGCGACGTTAACGCTTAGGACACCTAACTGGGAACAGTTAGGTGTCTTAGGTGTTAATGTCCTTAGACAGTGCATCTAGAAGAAAGAAAGAAAACACGTTTATTTGCGGCAAACATGACGCACCAAACATGACGCACCAAACATGACGCACCAAAAAAAGAACAAACAAAAAAAACAAAATAACAGAGAGAACATCTTCCATCATCATCATCATCTTCTTGAGCATCTTCTCCAAAAAATTATAAAACAACAGAGAGAATTAATTTTCAAAAATCCTTCTTTGGCGTTCACCTTTGATGCTTCTAGACCTAGCGGGCAGATTTATAATTCCCTAGATACTTATTTGTTTTTTTATCATTTTTGGAAAACTTACACACAAAACACAAAATAATATTATGAGTTAATGGTATTGAGGTTGCGGTGGTGGTATCAGCACGATATTGAGCAATTGCTGTTTATTTGCATCTGTAAGAGATTAATCTTTTGGCCGCCACACGTCAAAAAATCAAAAACGTGCCCTCGGCGCCAAAGTCTGTCATGTAGGCGAACCGTGGCGTGCTGGGCACATTTTGGTTTGTCATATCTATACATGACTGTGGCGGTCAAAAGGTTAAAATTAGATTCTGTATAAGATTTCTGTACCTCCACTATTAGAAATTTCATAATATATTTATTACGTTTTCTTTATAAAAAAATCACAGCAATCCCTTATATTTACCATAGGGGAGCGTGGGTCACAGTGGATCCTGGGTCACAGTGGATAAATCATTGTAGGTGTGTATTTAAAGCAAACAGACGCGTACGCGTTCGCGACGTGGCCGTTCTTACACTCCCCCCGCAACCGAGCTAGTCGCCATCTTAGTATCGGAGTGGACGCACGCGGTACGGAGCATCCGTCGACAAGTAAACCACAAACTTTTATTTTACGTGTTTTTGTAAAACGTTTTGCCTTTCCGTATATTAGAATTTTACAAGTGTTGATAATGTGATATGATCTAAAGTTACTGTAGAGAATTTTTGTTACTCTAATATGTTTATTTGACAAATAAATAATTTGGTAGGATTTTTTAATTAAGACTTCTCCAACTGGGGCACAGTGGATCGTTTTGAATTGGGGTACAGTGGATCTTGTATCCACTGTGGAGGATTAAGAATATTATGATTGTAATTGTTTGTAAGAGGTTTAGTTATGTCAACCTTATAAGTTGAAGGACAGCAGATGTGTTCTATTTATTAATCGTTTGATTTTTTCATATTGTGAAACTAGTACCTAAGTTTAAAGTATTATAGGTACTTTCCAAATACAAAGTCCACGTCTAAATTACCTCAAATAAAGATTTATGTTATGTTTACAATTAAACGCATGTTTAATGATTAAAAATAAACCACTTAATTTAAATACACGTTTTTTAATGAATATAAATTAATCATTATCCAGTGTGACTCACAGGATCCAGTGTAACCCAAATCAGTATCCACTGTGCCCCTGTTATGGGGCACAGTGGATAATTTATCACTTAAAATAAAAATAATAAAAAAAAAATACGGAGTGCTTTTAGGTCTGTTTTTGTAATACAGGTTCAAATTTAAATATATTTTCTAGGACTCAGTCAACATGATAGAAAATTTGAGGTAAAAAAAGTAAAGTTACAAGTCATTGAAAGAAAATGGATCCACTGTGACCCACGCTCCCCTACACTTTAATAAAAATACATAGCTTTTAGCCCTTAAAACTAAGTGTAACATTTATAAACATAATATTACGTTATCGTTAGCGTAAACATTGGTTAATAGCCGTCGCGAGGGTAGGTATCAAAATAATGTATTAGTGGGATTTCGCTAAGCCGGGTATCGGAGGGACATGTGGAAGACATGAGTGTGGGGGCTCGCCTGGACGTAATATAAGAATCTGGGTCCTCAGTGTTAGATATTTATTTTTACTAATAATTTCATCAGTGTGGAATTTGGGAAAACAAACATTGTGTTATTTTCTGTCCAGTTGCAGATTTCAAAGTTTGAAAAAACGTAATTTCTGAACGCAACACGTTAGAGTGGCACGTGGGGCGTCATTGAAAGCATAAGCTCTGCAGATTTTTTAGCAGCCATAGAGCTGTGGAGTGGAGAGCACCGCGCTTTTGCCGTTGAGGCGTATGTGGCGGTTTCTACAACGCCACATGAGAACAACGCGTCATACTGACGTCACGCAAAATCCTACATCTCGCAAGCAGAGTTTACCGCACAACTAGCATAGATACAACGGCCCGACATTAATCATGGAGCAGTTGCCCGCCAGACACAACACCCGTCTGGTCGGAGGATCCTCCCTTTTCAATAGAGTATGAGTGAACTTTACACCCTGTATTTCAAGTATGTATATTTCGCTTATTGAAACACGTCGTCGATTTAGTAATCGTTACGATATTCGTCGATAACATGATGGACCATCGATCAACCTTATTCAGTCTTGGGTAGCAAAGTTCAGAGCTACAGGACCAACATTAAACAGCCCCAGACCAGGACCTATACCAGCGGTAGCCACGACAGAAAATGTTGAACGTGTTATGGTTTCTGTGACTGAAAATCCCCGTTTATCACTTCGTGCACGTTCATCGATATTGGGAATTACGAAATCAACCTTACAGGTTATAATGCGAAAAAAACCCAAGTTCCATCCGTAAAAATTCAGATCGTTCAAGATTTACACGATTCGCGACGAGAAACACGTTTTTCAAAACATGCTGCAGGAGTGAATAGTGTACTCAATGGTGACTCGAGAGTCACCATTTGAAGAACGTGGTTTTCAAAAAAATAAATAAACATTCTTTATAGAAAGAGGGGTAGTTTTGTTTTTACAATTTTTAGAACTTTGAATTTTGCCATTGGCCATCCTGTGTAACCTTTTTTAATAAAGGATGGCAGGGAGGCGCTAACTATAGGTGCTATAGCCATGAATTCAGTACATGATTCTGAAATTATTTACTGGTATTGCAGTTTTCTATAGTACAGACGCCAGCACATCAACCTACTACAATCTTCCAAATTTCTTTAATAGATATTCAACTTTACCGCTAAAGCATAAGATTCAAAGTTGATTGGGAAAATTTTACAGTTTCGGGCAGCTTGATGTGCTGGCGTCTTCTGTACAATAGATTTTATCCAGAGATTAGTGCGTTTCGACAAACATACAAATTCAAACAAACTCTTCAGCGTTATTTTTAGTAGATATCTCCAAAAACTAATAGCTACCTTCTACAAAGCTACATTTTCTTCGAAAGCATACGTATCTGTTTCATCTCTATGGCTAGAGATTAAAGCGAGTTCATGTCTTCTGTCGGCGCTGACAGCACACGTCAAACGCCACCGATACCCTTCAATGCGACGTGCTCGACACTAGGAATTCGTACCAAAGGAGCACTTTATTGAAAGACATTTTGAAGTTGGCCAATCTGTAAAGTGTGTGTGGTATGAACATCACTGAAACACAATTTGAAAGGGAACCCCTTTTTTTAAATACCTAATAATACAAACTACCGTCTCGAATTGATAACCTCCTTTTTTTTTTTTAAGTCGGTTAAAAAGGGGAGTGTTTGCTTATGACCATACGATAGTAGTTAAAGGTAGTTAGTTTTGGGGTCGGCTTCCAGTCTAACCGAATGCAGCTGAATACCAGTATTTTACATGGAGCGACTGCCTATCTGACCTCCACAACCCAGTTACTGGGTAATACGAAACCCAAAGATCAACATCATGTCAAAGATCCACGAATGACAGCCGGGACCAAAGGCTTATCCCCTCCACCCCGACCCCTCCGTACCTCAGAAAGCACGTTAAGCCGTTGGTCCCGGCTGTCATTCGTGGATCTTTGACAGTCGTTACGGGTTGTCAGAAGCCCGAAAGTCTGGCAAACAGTCTTACCAAGGGGTATCGTATTACCCAGTGACGACCCCGACCCAATTTCACAACTATGTTGGGGTCGGCTTCCAGTGTAACCGGATGCAGCTGAATACCAGTATTTCACATAGAGCGACTGCCTATCTGACCTCCACAACCCAGTTACAGGGTAATACGATACTTGGGGAAAGGATAGGCAGATGATAATATTTCGAAATGTATGCTGTACAATATTATAGAACTTTCGACACAAGCAACCTCTAATACTAATACGCCCGCAGATTGTTTCCCTCAGAGAGTAAAACTTCGACCTTTTCCGATGCTTAGTATAAGGCTGGATTTAAAAACATAAAGTATCCTGAATATCTTCGCGGTGCAGGGAAAGGAACCTTAAAAGAAATTGGGAGCGGCTTTTGTCCAGTAGTGTGCCAAGGGACCTATCGTATAACGCAAAAAATAAACTTCTAACATGGCTTAACTAAAAAGTGTGCAAATATTTAGTATCTGTCAGGAAAATCTCTTTTGGCCTTATTACAAAACAATGTTTATATTTAAACCCAGGGTTATTAAATTTTGTAATAAGAACTTTAATTTTGTCGTACTTAATTAGGTAAGTTTGAATATCAAAAATGGCTCGATGGTTTAAACCCGGGCCTAACTAAATATAACCCTTGTTTATAATAAGGCCATTTTGGTCCACTTTGACATCATTAGTTCATTACTCGAGGGAGCGACCAAAATATTCAGAACCTCAACGCAATAACGACAAAATTTGTAATAATTTCCTTGTTAATATAAGTTCGCAGACGTAGAGTGAGCGAAGATCTTTTTTCCTCAAACCTAAAGATTCATCTCGCAAACTTTCCCTTCTACGCCTCGCAATTTAGAATCCTAAAAAGCAACAACTTATTTTCTTTGGAACTCTCTAATGTTTGAGTTTCTTTATCCACTTTATTATCCATCGTGTATATTTGAATCGGCACTACCTACGTAGGTGGGTTTTCAGGTTTTAACGAGTTTTGTTGACTTTATCATGGACATAACTGACTTCGGTGAAGGAAAACATTGTGAGGAAACCTGGACTTACAGTTAATCATCACTCAATCGGAGACCAAACAAAATAATGAAACCGATCTTGGAGGCTTATTCATACTTACCGAGCTAGTGAAGCTATTAAGTAACACAAAAATATGTATTCTATCGACACCGTAATTTATTGGCAGTTCCCAAACAAGTAAGGAGAAACATGAAAATCGTTTCAAAAACATCAGTCTTATTAACAAATACATTAAGCCGTTATTGTATTACTTATAATATAAGTCGTAATGGAATCCCGACGGATTTTATGTACGTTGCAATAATTCTCCTCCACTGCGAGCGTTATTTTAACGAAATTGAAAGGAGTTTATGTTTTCTTGGTCTATAAAAAGAAAAAAAAAGAGCAGCATCACTTTGCGAAGTTTAAACAAGAGCCTTTTTCGCCAAATGAAGTGGTCGGCAAGTTTATCGAAGGCCGGGACTGCTTTAGACACGTTAATCAATCAAATATTTGGCTAAGTCATGAATAAATCTGCTGGGGGAACTTCCGTAGTGATTTCGCTGACACATACCGGGATCTTGATAGCGCTTGTTGGTGACTTGATGGATCTATGTTTTAATGCCGCTATTGTTCTTGTTCAGCATGATTTTTTGGTGTTTAATTAAACTTTCAATACATAATAAGAAGTTGTTTATCGTGGGTCGCTTTTAAAGTCGGCTCGCTCACAATTCTCTTCTTTCTCAAGTAAAATTAGGTCGAAGCCTTGAGAATGACTGGATAGAATCTGTGAAAGTCTAAGTTTTTCCTAACTTTTCAGACAGACGAGTCACTCAGAAAAAAGCTGTGCGTGAATAATACAATATTATGGATGAAGGGTTAACAAATAAAGAAAAACGTGGATTCGTTTTCCTCTCGCACTACAACAGTAACAAGTAAACCAAAACACATAATCCAATTAAAAGAAACGATAACAGGCAAACTCAATAGTGGAACATAATAAATATTACAATAATCTCCGTTTTACCGTTCGGGAAAACTCTAAAGTCGGAATGGAGAGCACTTTCCACATCAGCGGATTGAGGTCACTCCGTCGATACTATTACCTTCCCCGCTGAAAATAAAACAACATACACGATATATTATTGGATGAAATATATTATTCTCTCAGTTTTTTTGTGAAGGAATATTTTTTACCCGCCAGGTGAAATCTTGGTGGATTTTTGGTATCTGTACGGTCTAGGGTTATATTAGTAATTATGTTAAGCATCATAAAATCATATTTACACTGTGCGATTTTATTGGCTATAGCATACCATATATTGGAGCTCAGTTGGCAAAAGTCTCCCAATAAATGTATATTTGTAAGCCAAATGGCAAAACATAGAGAAACTATAATAAACAATTGTAACATCTTACAAATTGTTGTAACCTATTTAAAAAAAAAAAAAGTATATTAAAAAAATTAAACCGACTTCAAAAAGAAATTAACTCAAAATTATGAAATAACTTTAATTTCGGAAGTCGGTGTCTTTGGATCTGTATTTTAGTTTTAGTTTTTTTTGCCACCGACTTCCGAAATTAAAGTTATTTCATAATTTTGAGTTAATTTCTTTTTGAAGTCGGTTTAATTTTTTTAAATTACTTTTTATTTGGTAATTTTTAGTTGTTGCACTAGAATTGGACCAAGGTTTTGAGATGTTTTCCCTTTGACACTATACCCGTAGCTCGTATCAATAAGCCAGACCGTCACACTTTCACGTCTTAGTCCATATCTTGAAAATTACTGAATCGATTTTGATGAAACTTGCACTGTTCCCTAAGTTGAAGTAAATGTAAGCCAATAAAAAAAGAATGGTCACGATCCGATTAATAGTTACGGAGATATGCGTGGACAAACATACATACATACATACGTCTATAAAATTTTGTATATTTGTTTGGAAGCCCTAATAGATTGTCATATGTGAATATAATGCAATTCCAATAATATTACATACATACTTATCGAATTGATAACCTCCTTTTTTTTGAAGTCGGTAATAAAGACTATTGATTCAAAATCAAATCAAAATATTTTATTTCACATAAACCGAGATAGGCACATATTAAATGTCAGAAGCTAGGTGTACGGTACCAATTGGTCTTTTCCTATGGAGAAGAGTCGGCAAGTAACTCCATGGTTACTCTTTTAAAATTGATTGCTTGAAGCCACAATAAAAGTTGCACCGTATATACAGTAGTGTTTAGATGATGCGAGTCACTTCTTGCATCAATTTTATTGTATGCCACAGACAACTTGCGTCGTATAAGTAAATCACTTGCACCTTATTATTTTTCCGACTACGTCATTGCTTACCTTTTTATTGAACATGGCTGTTTGAAAAAGTGACATGCGCCGCTATGTGGGAAAGGAATTTGTTTGCTAGTGCTCCTTGTTCGTACCTATCTATAAGGTGCGCTGAAATGTTTGAGTTTGAGTCGGAACTTTAATGAAGTAGACTTCTGTTCTCAAAATGATATTGTTTTTTTTTAAACCCAAATCCTGAACTACTTTGTATCATCATCTTCCTGCCCTTATCCCATGTTACTTGGGGTCGGCGAAACACTTTTTATTCTTCCATTCTCCCCTGTGAACAGTCATGCTATCATTCACTCCCTTCTCTTTCATATCATTCCTCACATAATCCATCCATCTTTTCTTCGGCCTTCCTCTCGCCTCTCCATCCATCAACATGTATTCATCACTCTTTTAGTCACATGCGTTTCGTCCCTTCTCATCACATGCCCATACCAAGATAAACGATTTCCTTTCAACTTTTCTGTCACTGGCGCCACTTTCAAACTTCCTCTTATATACTCATTTCTTACTTTATCCATTCTCGTCACTCCACACATCCATCTCAACATTCTCATTCCGCTGCATACAATCTTTTTGCCTGAACTACTTTGTATAAAAATAAAATTATATATAATTGTAGTCTTCCATCAATATATTCTTCATTGACATAAAACGAAATTGCAGCTTTCAACTTTCCACTCTTAGAAGGATTATCTATTAATTGAATATTCTTTCTTGTATATGTAGTGTATATTAGTACATATTATATATTTCTTCTGTGAGGAGATTCATTTACTAACAGAAGAAAAATATAATATGTACCTACTAATATACACTACATATATTATACAGGTGGTTTGACCTACATAAACGGCGTGCCGCTTTAATGGTGATATTAATTTAACACACGTAGGTATACTATGGTTTCACGTCTTCGTTTTATGAACATATTTTAATATAATTAAACGTTATTCTTTATTTAATGTCAATTTTCTAAGAATAACATCTAAATAAAAATAGCATCTTGGAGCAACTTGTACTTAAAAAACTGTAACGCAGGGGTCATTTGCCGGGTCATGAATCATAACGTAGCATCAATGAAATTAAAACGATTAACGTGCAAAGAGTAGGCGAATTGAAGGAAAGAGAGAGAACCCTATGTCGGCGAGCGGCGCAGGCGGTAGTTTTTAAATTACTAATTATTTTATGTTGTAACAATTTTTATGATTACTTGCCAGTAGTCCCACGCGAGTATTAAATTAACGTCGCCATTCTAGCAGAACGTTGTAATCCTTCTCGTGTCTTCGTTAAAACATGCCTACATTGTGAAGTTTAAATGTCGCTACTACATGTGGTTTGAAGCGGAGCTGATACGAGCGACAGAACAACACACCTTTTGTTGACTTGCCTTCAATCCCTGATTAGCTCCATAGGGGGAAAACGTTAACGAAGCCTGCTATAGTATGTTGCTCGTGAAACTACCTCGCAAACAACAAAATTACATGTAGATATTATACAATCAAATGAAACATCGTAATGTTTAAAAAGAAGGTATTAGGTACCATTACTTTCTCCAATAAATTAAATCACGACCTACTCTTTGACGTATTCTACATAATAAAGATCGTACATAAAAAACTAGCACTTGGGAAGCGATCTATGGAAGTGTACAATAATGACAAACCTGCACCCTGCTAGACGAGAAACCGACCCTAACATGATTTAAATAAGCTAGACGCGCTAAAAGTACCCACGTAATATTATTTGTACCAAACGAAAACAAATAGAGGGAAGCTCAAACTTGATATTGTTTACGTTGCTCTTAGCTTCCTGAATATATGTATAAAGCAACCTATACCTAATGTTTATTTTTGCGCGAATAGTTTTTAAATTTTCTGCTCTGTATTTTCTCTTAAGAAACATTTTATTCGTGCACCTCTCATGTGTCGCTTCCAATTTGTTTGCTTGGCTTTTGCTTAGCATATCACGGAACAGCCGCATTCCAACTGCGCGAATAAATGTGAGCATCCGACTTCCTCATTGCTTCCCTCAAAATTCGACTTTAACCTGACAAGTTTACGGTATGGTTTTCTTTGTGGTTATCATCATTGTTGTGACGTTTTGTAGTCGGTATGGCGTCTCTTGCTCGCTTTACCTCCAGCTCATGTTTGCATTCCTGGTACTTGGCAAGCAAACGCTCTTACTTTGCGTTCCTCTACTTTGTGATACGTATTGTCTTTCACGCCTTTGAGAGAATTGTATGCATTTCCCAACTTTTTGTAAGAATAATGATGGAGTTCCTTTTGCTGTCGGTGGAACTACTGGAGGCGGTGTTCGGAACTTTTGTATTGAGATGATAATGATGTAAATGAGTGCGAGGCGTGTGTTGCGTTCTTACTGTTACGTTGGAACATTTCCATTTAATGTTATTTAGTAGATGGAATGAGGATCTGATTCCATTAGAGCTAAAGTATACCTTCGCGGAAACGAAGCACTCTGTTTAACAATATTACGGATCGTCTTAAAATGCTCCTGATTTTAGAAAATGTTTTTTTATATACCATCTCATTTGACATCACGCTTTTTGTTAATGACTCTTATGAATTCTATCAGTACCGTTAAAAGACTTTAATTAATCAATCAACTCAGTCCATCGCAGTTTAATACATAATAAGCCTATAACGTCCCCCACTGTTGGGACATAGGCCTCCTATAACGTCCCCCACTGTTGGGACATAGGCCTCCTATAACGTCCCCCACTGTTGGGACATAGGCCTCCTATAACGTCCCCCACTGTTGGGACATAGGCCTCCTATAACGTCCCCCACTGTTGGGACATAGGCCTCCTATAACGTCCCCCACTGTTGGGACATAGGCCTCCTCTTCTCGAGAGAAAGTGTGCTAATAATCTACTAGAGCAGTGGTTATGAAATAATTTACTCAAAGTAAAGCGCCTGACTGGGTTCGAACCCACGACCTACATGCTCCCTCGCAGTTTAACACTTGCACAAAATACCTAAAGATAGACATAGCTCCTAAACTCCTCAAATCTCTCCTTCAAAGCAAACTATATCTTCGAATATCCAAAAAAAAAGCGTCACTCTGACATAGAGTCCAGAAACTTGGGTAATTTATCATTTTGTTTTGTGCCAAGAATCTCAAATATCTTTAGATGAATTTGTGGAGACATTCAAGTTTGATCAGCTCCTCAATACTTATTTGTTTATTAGACTAAGTTTGATAGCCTCATTAACTCCTGACGGTGAAAATTTTCATTTTTGTTCCACTTGGAGCGTTGAAGTTTTTTTATATCTCCAGTCTAGTCAAGACTGCGACAGGTTTCTATATCGCTTACTGACTGTTACTCGTAAATGTATCTAATGAGCATTCCATTTAATTCACTTCACACTAGAATCCATGTTGTGGAAACTTCGAGATAAACTTACATTCATTGATGGGATGTTCTTGATTATAAATATCGCACTCCGAGTGTTACAAAAACCAATTACGATGTCATTTTATCTACAATCTGTTCAAGAATACCCTCATTTTACAATGGACAAAACAACCTTTTATTGCTTGAATACGAGGCTTTTGGCTTCTTTGTATGTCTTTTTAACCGACTTCAAAAAGGAGGAGGTTCTCAATTCGTCGGAACCTTTTTTTTTTTTTTTTATGTATGTTCCCCGATTACTCGAAGATGGCTGGACCGATTTCAAAAAATATTTTTTTGGTGAAGTGGAACTGATGATGAAGACCACAGATGGCCACCGGAACTACTCAATAATAAGTATTTCATGGGTTGCGATTCGATTACTTTATTATGGTTGCTAAGCAAGTTATGCTCATCACAATGCGAATGGTGAAATGGAGCTGATGGTGAAATACCAGGAGAACTCTCAACAATGAATTTCCCTGCATCGGGAAAAGCAATATTTTGGTAAAGGCGATGAGCAAGTTGACATTAGGCTTTTGTAACTTAGATAAATTATAAACAGACCCACTAAAAAGCGGGAAATAAAAACTTTTTAACAAAAAAGAAAAACCGACTTCCAAAAAAAACACTACAAAGTGAAAAATAACTTTAATTTCGGAAGTCGGTGGCAAAAAACTAAAATACAGATCCAAAGACACCGACTTCCGAAATTAAAGTTATTTTTCACTTTGTAGTGTTTTTTTTGGAAGTCGGTTTTTCTTTTTTGTTAAAAAGTTTTTAATTAACAAGTTTTCTTTCTTTCATTTTATTCTTTTGTCACAATAAAAACCACTCTAAAATACACGCATAACGCAACGCTCAAAACGAAAAACAAAATGAGTTTTACCAACAAATTCAACGGTGCATCGAAAGTTCGGAACCCACTTATTTAAAACTGGCCACCACATACCATGCGAATGGGAAATAAACAAATGAACGCTTTAAAACTCCCACAGACAGTGATATGCCTCAAAAAAAGTTTTTTTACTTAAAATTTAATTTCGGAAGTCGTTCTTTGGTTCCGTATTTTCGTTTTATCCCGCTGACATCCGTTATTAAGGTTATTTTTTACTCTGTAGTGTTTTTTTTTTTAGTTTGTTGTTTTTTTAAGTTATTAATTTCTTAGTTGTGGTGCCTTCCCGTACAACCTAAACCACTATGCCTATGTAAGCAAAAGAGTGACAGGAAGTTTTATGAATCATCATAACTACACCAGGTGGAATAAATGCGTATTAATATAACTAACACAATCATAACTACACAAGCAAAGTTAATAAAATGTACCTATATGGGACCACCGCGCAAGCTACTAGGTAAATAAATAAAAAAAAACTTTAAATCGGTTCACAATTTTATTGATGAAAATATCGATAAACATACATAAAAAAATTTACATAGACGAACATAGAACCTTCTCCTTTTCTAAGTCGGTTAAAATGAGAGGAACCTCCTTCGTTTTCTGATATCCAATAAAGAGCACCAACATTTTTATGAACCATTCGGAGGGTCGAACCTTTTCTAAATTCTTCAAGTTCCGCTTTAATCTTTCACCAAATATTTAAGCTGTGGCTAAGTTTACTGAACCTTTATGACGTTATCCGAGAAAGATATTTATGACAGGTCCTTGAATCTGATCCTATTGTATCGGTACAAAGTTTTACCAACATTCTTTTTAGTTTTTTTGTACTTATTCAAGAGTTGGGATAGTGTGTGGTGGTGCCAGATATATCGTAATTCAATAGTTCGCAAGAAATGGTGTTAACTTTGGGGAAAGTTAAAGAGATAAACTTTTGGTTTGAGTTTGTACTTACCTAACTAGCCTTTTTCAGCTTAGTAGCCAGTAGCTCCCTTTCTATTCAACATTGTTAGTCAATTTGTTAGTTAGTATTCTACCTGACGGTGTCATGTTACTTGGGATCGACGAAAATGTTTTTATCTTCCATTCTCCCCTGCGTCAGTCATTGACATTGTAATTTTACGAAAATATGTCGTTTTTAGATCGTGTAGCGGTAAAGAAAATGTGGAACCTCCGAGTTTATCAAGGCTTCCAGGTATTTTTCTTTATTAGCTGCGAGCGTTTATTATATTAAAAACATTATTGGCGAAGGAAATTTTCCGAGGAATAATAACATTTTGCTGTAAAAGTAATTACGAAGTTACATTATGATTAGGAACAATTACTAGATTAGACACGATGTTCATAATTATTTTATCGATTTATTCTATAGCGTGGCAATCAAGCAGTCTTCTGCCCTTTCACCAGCTGGCCATTTTTTTTTTTCTGAAGAGAAATCATCAAATGACCCCTCTCGCTCTGGGTGGTGCGGAAGGTAGTGTCAGACTCTTACTGACTAAAACCCACCCATGTTCCTTCCTTAGCCCTTTATGTTCTGGGCCAGCGGTAACCCTTTCGGACAATCCCGCTGACCCGGCAGGGTTCAGCCCTAAGGGGTTCTCTTCTGCTGACATCTCTTTGAGGCGCGCGTGGAAAACGTACGCGCCGTCCGGCACGGGCCTGGTCTGATCGGACGGTGAGCTACCCATTACTCTCCGCCCGCAGGCCCGCGCCTACTGTGGCCGGGAGTCGTCCCGTGGCTCCCGACGCCCGGAGCGTCTCCCGTGGCGGCTAGGACGGGAGGCTCGATCGCCTCTACGAGGACACGGCGGTGCTCCGTCCAAGCGGGGCAGACCTCCAACGTGTCCTCTGGGTGATCCTGGAAATTCACCAGCTGGCCTTACAGACCGTTCACTATAACTTGTCCCGTGACGCGATTGGTAGCACTGTTCTGTCAGTCGCTCTACAAAACCAAAGATATGAGTGTTGCCAGCCCTGAAATAATACTGAAATGTCTCATGTGCTTGTAGGTAATCACTAAAGCCTCATCTTCTTCAGCCCGAAACACAGCAACAAAGCTTGGCAACTGGAATAAAAGTAATGGTAGAGCTAAAAAACCGCCCAAGTGCGTGTCGGACCACGCACAATGAAGAGTTTCGTAGTTGGAATGAATTTATCCCAAGAACAAACTTAACATTGTAGTTGAAAATCATGTTCGCCCATACATTGCAACTGCAAAAGTAAGTTCGTCGACTATTACTCGTAAACTTGTAAAGCCTACTTAGCTGTGATAGTTTTCCTTTTAATTTCGTTATAATATACTACTGTGAATTTTTTCACGTATCCAAAAACAACCATTTAGCTGGCAGGGGGCGACACTTGACTCTAACAAAAATTAGCACTTTAAAGCTTAATATTTCACAGACGGATCTCTGAATCGAAAAATGGTTTTCAAAGACCTATGTAACGATACCCCACATCATGGGGTAGACGAGTACACACCCACTTTACGTGTAGAGGAAATACATACCCACTTTACGTGTAGAGGAAATACCCTAAAAAAATGTTTTTTTCATGATTTTCTTTTACAACTTTGTCGGCGCGATTAATATACAGGGTGATTGGAAGATGGATGCAAAGCTTTAAGGCGAAGATAGTACAGACAAATTAGAACCATTTAAGCCATGGTTGTCTTAGACGAAGTCTTACTACTTTTTTTTTTACCAATTTATTAAGATTTTTTTCAAAAATTCCTAAACTTTTAACTAAACTATTTATTTATGGCCAAATTGAATGATAACCGAATTAATTTTTATTGTATTTAATTAAAGTAATGTGTAAGCAATCTAGCAAAACATGTTTTAGGCCTCTGTGTCGTTAGACATTTTTTTTACAGATATTTAAAGTTCATAACAAATTTTAAAATTCATAAATACTTTTTGTAAACCTTATTTTAAAAATAACGGAGCGTGCTTTTTTTGTTCAAACCTTTTTGAAAACATGCTTGATAATCGCTCTTTCTTTTGAGGTAACATTTACGCAGATATCTTACAAATTATTGAAATTAGAACCTAAAAACCAATTTAAGGGAGAAATTTTAAATTTTAGGCAGTCTAAATAAAACAACATTTGAATTAAATTTATTTATGTTTCATGGTCAAAATGTTGTCCGTGATTCCTAATACAAGCACGGCTCCGTCTTCTCACTTCTGTTGTTGTTATTTTCAACATCATATCTCCAGCTTCATTGTTTCAAACTCTGAATTCATTCTCTCTGTCAGTTCTTCTCTCGTGTTTATTTCAACATTCGTATACACCAGCTCCTTGGCCCGGCCCCACACGAAAAAGTCCAGCAGGGTTAGATCTGGTGAGCGAGCGGGCCAAGGGATGGGTCCATCTCTGCCAATCCTGCTGTCAGGAAAGCAATTATTTAAGTGTTCCCCATGTGTTGTGTGGGTTATGAAAGTTTGTAATGCCCTCCCTATAAAATTTGCTTTCATCCGTCCACAAGATTGATTTCAAATTCAAATTTTCTAGGGAGGGCATTACAAACTTTCATAACCTTCATGAATGGGCCGCCAAAGACAACAATCCACATTTTAAGAAGCAGGTGTCGTTTCAGAGGAAATTCTCTGTCAATGTTTGGGCCGGAGTAATTTGCAGGACGTTGATTGGGCCCCACTTCTTACCGGAGACTTTCAATGGTGAAAATGATTTGCACTTTCTACAAGTGGATTTACCAGAGCTGATAGAGGAAACCGGTGTCCCGATATTTGAAAGAGACAGTACAGTCATCTTTCAGCAAGACGGCCAACGCATTGGGTGTTAAATGTAAGGGAACACTTAAATAATTGCTTTCCTGACAGCTGGATTGGCAGAGATGGACCCATCCCTTGGCCCGCTCGCTCACCAGATCTGACCCTGCTGGACTTTTTCGTGTGGGGCCGGGCCAAGGAGCTAGTGTATACGAATGTGGAAATAAACACGAGAGAAGAACTGATAGAGAGAATGAATTCAGAGTTTGAAACAATGAAGCTGAAGATGATGTTGAAAATAACAACAACAGAAGTGAGAAGACGGAGCCGTGCTTGTATTAGAAATCACGGACAACATTTTGAACATGAAACATAAATAAATTAAATTCAAATGTTGTTTTATTTAGTCTGCCAAAAATTTAAAATTTCTCCCTCGAATTGGTTTTTAGGTCCTAATTTCAATAATTTGTAAGATATCCGCGTAAATGTTACCTCAATAGAAAAATCTATTATCAAGCATGTTTTCAAAAAGGTTTGAACAAAAAAAGCACGCTCCGATTTTTTTTAAATAAGGTTTACAAAAAATATTTATGAATTTTAAAATGTTTTATGAACTTTAAATGTCTGTAAAAAAAATGTCTAACGACACAGAGGCCTGAAACATGTTTTGCTAGATTGCTTACACATTACTTTAATTAAATACAATAAAAATGAATTCGTTTATTATTCAATTTGGCCATAAATAAGTAGTTTAGTTAAAACTTTGGGAATTTTCGAAAAAAAATCTTAAGAAATTGGTAAAAAAAAGTGGTAAGACTTCGTCTAAGACAACCATGGCTTAAATGGTTCTGAATTGCCTGTACTATCTTCGCCTTAAAGCTTTGCACCCATCTTCCAATCACCCTGTATATCTATGCCAAATTATAGCTTTCTAGTATGAGTAGTTAGTCTCTGAGCTAAGCTGCGGACGGACAGACGGACATGGCAAAACTATAAGGGGTCCTTGTTGAGTATGGAACCCTAAAAAAGACTGGTCGTGTGGTTTTTTTCTGTTTAGAAATTTTTTGTATGTATTTTTTTTAACTTAGATAATATTATGCATGGAGGCAACGGTCAGCGGGCAACCTGTAACCATGGTTTCAGTACATCGTTCTGGGTTCCGCTGCGTTGAAACTTTTGGTCGGTTATTAAAAAAACATTGCTGTTCCACAGTAGGTATAGGGAATGGTCTTCAATTTGTGGCTTAAGTAGCAATTGTAAGTATGCGCTGTGCATTACTTACCTACATATATATGAGACTGTAAGCTTTCTAAAGAATAAATAAATAAATATTTCCTAAACAAGCTAAATATAATGAGATCAGAGCGACAATTCTCGTAATTTAAAACGTTCAAAATCTAGTCGCAGTCTCATCTCGGCGACAATCAAGTGTCAAAAATTTGTCCAAATGTAGGGAAATTAGAGGCATTTTTGACCGACTGAGACTGAGATCAGACTGTGAACTTGAAATTACGAAAATTGCCCCTCTGATCTCAGTCTCAATCTGTCAAAAATACCTCTAATTTCCCTACATTTGGACAAATTTTTGACACTTGATTGTCGCCGAGATGAAACTGCGACTAGATTTACGAGAATTGGCCTTCTGAATAAGATGAGAACAATTGAACATCGTCTAGTCGCAATTTTGAAAGCCCCTAAAACTGCAACACGAAATGACCTTTACATAATAGTAATGGCCGTAAAATACATAGTTGCTTTAGCCGCATATGTCACTCGTGCATTTACGGCTGAACATGAACAGGCCACAGCGTTGTGCACTAAAAACACTGTGACCGCAAAATGACAATAGTTAGTAGCTACGAGTAATTTGGCTGGCCTTATTCACTTTATACTGTTCGAAATCAACCGTGGATTTCTAGCTTATGTAGCAAATCAGATGTATAGACGCCAGCACATCAAGCTACTACAATCTGTCAAATTTCTTTAATAGATTGTCAACTTTATCGCTAAAGTGTTAGGTTCAAGATTGATTGGGAAAATTTGACAGTTTCGGGTAGCTTGATGTGCTGGTGTCTGTACAATTACATCCTATTTACTTGTTGTTGTTAGTTGTTCCTATGTGTCATTTATACAAAACAGTATTCATATTTAATGTGATTAGATGGCCCATCTCATCATCATCATCATCATCATTTCAGCCGAAAGACGTCCACTACTGGACATAGGTCATCTAATACTATGAAAATAAAGGGACATGAAATACGACCAAGGCCAAAATGTTTTTTTTTTTTTTTTCTTTAAGTATATAATAATTATCACTTCAAGATACAAACATCAGTGTAACCTTGACTCTTGTAGTAGATGTTCCAGTATCACAAAAGCCAGACCTCTTAATTTACAGTAAATATGATATAGAAGCGTGATAGACTAAAACAAAGATGAGATACGTTATAGATATGGCATTACAAGATAGGTTTCCAAATACACAAGAGAAAAAAAAGTAGGTAGTACATAATAATAAAAGAGTTTACATTTTTTTTTAAGTAATAAATATGTGCGCTGTAAAACTTTTGTTTGGCACATTATAAACATTTTTTTCGGCAAAATCTATGTTGTCTAAATTATAATAACAAAAAAGCAATAATCCAACATAAACACAGACAACAGCTTTAATTAAATGCTCAACATTTTCCAAAAAGAAAATCCAATAACTGAAGCATGGGTAGGAACGAAAATAAAATAAATATCCATTATTTCGTCGTTATAACATAATCTACCAACTTCCAATATCCTGTAATCCGATACAGTTATTATATTGAGTTAATGTTATATATTAATAATGAAGCAGCGATCGAGGGCCGAGGGCCGTGGGGCGCTAGTGTCGCCATCTACCGGTAACTATGGGGCTTTATCTTAATTGCCTATATATTTTATTTTTTATTAGGCTATATATTTTATTTTTTATTAGGCTAAACATGACTGGACTACCTATAATGTAATTTACTATCATCTTGCATGCTCTTGTATGTATACCATGTTTATACAAATAAAAAAAATCTTATCTTATCTTATTTGTAGATACAAAAAAGTTTTTGACAAAAATGTATATTTGCTGCATACGGACTAATATCAAGATCTTGTGAAAATAACTTGAAACAAACCCCACACCAACACACACCGCACAAGCTATCAATATGTTTTCTAATAACTAGGTATTAGAAAACATATTGTCACCTGTAACAACCTAGATAAAATATAGTTCACCTAGCCCCAATTTTCACACAATTACAACCAAACTAGATATCTCGTTATACATCACACACACAACAAGTAATTCGGTCATAAAACATAAAAGTAGCATCTGCATCGCGTCTGTACGTCCGCATTAAACTTACTAACTAATACAAATGTGTTCTGCTCAAATATCTGGAACGTAGGCCGCGCGACTTCGATACGAGAAAACAATGAAATATGACTACCGTTATTGTTTCACCAAGTTTCACCCACTTAGGTAGTATACAGACGCGCTACAAACACACCACAGCGACAGAATGTCGCCTGGCAGTGGCTAGTGCGAATGGGGTGTCGTACAGTTACATGTTTGCATGGTTGTAGTCACACAATCATCAGGTTACTGGCGATGTAGTGCAACAAGGCTTCTTCTGGAACATATTTCGGAAAGAAAACCTTGCGTTTGTCGCCGTGGTGTCGTGGGTTTTGACTTCATGTATTGACGTTCTCAAAATTCGTTAAACACAACTTCCAATTATCATACATACGACGACATATCAAGCTATATATTTTCAGTTTTCACTGTCACCTTATACTGGAAATGTATAGTTTGATATGTCGCCGTGCGTACCAAATCTAAACGTTTTCATACGGTGTCAGACCACATTTTGTCGCTGTACAGCTGTGGAGTGATTTGTTGCGGCTCGTCTGTACAGGCCCTTAGTTCCCTGATATTGGGTTCGTGCAATTGTTTTCGGCTGAAATACAAACTTAAGTTTTGTATTTAGAATTGCAGTTTGTGTAAATCAATTTGTTGATTGTTTGCGCTGATTGGGGAAATGAAGCGGGTTCGAGTTGTTGAAATATTGATGAAAAACGCGAGCTGATAACACCTATATGAGAAGGTGGCAGGAATATGTAAATATTGCCCTACAAAAAAATCATAAGTAGGTACTTGAACTTGGGAGTTTTGTGTTCACGAAGGAAAACTCCATAAAACTTTGTAAAAGCAAACTAAAATTTTTATGTGACGCACTTTAATTTTTATTTACGTAACAGCAGTAACCACCCGAAATCCATTACCCGGACGTGTAAAAGTGATCCCTAAAACCCGCTGAGAATGCAACGTATGCCAAACTCTGCCGACACGATATTGGGGCCCTGCGGGACCCCGTCATATTCCCGATATTCAATAAGGCGAACTAACACGTTTTGCTGTCGCCCGGACCTTTCAGGAATCCCTAGCGCATTACTATATAGCATCAATACCTTGGGCCCATCCTGTCTCCAATATTACGAAGACTTTCAAAGGTCGCGATATTTAAATCTGAATACGTTTGCCAGTTCACCACGTAGTTTTGGGTAGCGGTTTAGGTTATTAAGTTTCTTTTTTATTCGTTCGATGGAAGGACGGAACCGTTCGAATTGTGCTGGAGGTCTTATCGAAAATTTTCATATTTTAGCTGAACGTATCGCTATATTGGTCGCCTACACAATTGTGTAACTGCGAGAGTCTCATGACTTCGACAGTCGTTTTTCCGAGACATGAAACATGAGTGTGGAAATAACATATACAAGGTGTAACAGAATCGACGCAAGTCCTGGAAGTAGTTTGTTCATAATTGACTAGGTACTGAATCTTTTTCAGTAACTTTTAATATACGTATTTTTATAGCCCGCACTTAAGTCATGCTTTTCTGTGACTTAAGTAGTCCATTTTTAACACAAAAATGCGTGACTTAAATGCGAGTTTAGGTCACACGAGCAAAAATAGTATGCGATACTCGTGACTTACACAAGTAAGTTTATGGCATGGCGGTTAGCACACTACTTAAGTCACACGTTATAGGTATCTTAGAGTACTATTTTCAAAAATTATGTATTCTGCTATACTGACTGTCGATTGAGTCAAAGAAAATTAAATCTTATTTCAAGGCAATAAGACTCAATGTTATGCATAAAGTAATGATTTTCTTAATAATATAGTTAGCTTTAAAAAAAAAGTTTAAGTCATTGTAATATGCTTCTATCTCAACACTCTAATTGAGGTGTATGAGGTCTTGTGATACGTAACTTATTCTTCTATAATTTCCGAAAATAAAAACAAACGTTTATTCATTATGATCCTAAGGAAAATTTTCTTTCATCCATTCCAACTATGTTGGTATTTTAATAACTTGGTGTCTTCATTATTATTGTATGTTACAAGGCGATGCTGTAACATACAAACTTACACTATTTTAAGACTAATATAATATAAAAGAATGGATTACAATATTACAAAAGAAAGCTATTTTCTTAACAGATATTCGTAAATTTCGTAATAAATATCGAAAATTGGGTCGAATGGAATCATCTGAATGCCTGATACGCGTCCAAACAACAATTGACCATTTTTGGGCAGACAAAACCTTTGATAGACCCTCGAAGAAATTTCGAAACCTTCAGGCTACGTTTCAGCCCATGATGTTTCATGGGATGGATTTAAGCGATCTTTCATAGATCGTCAAATACTTTTTCCATGCTACAAAAGAAGAACTGCAATAAGGTACGGTCGAATAAAATTTAATTTAATTAATAGAAAACAAAAAGTTAATTTATCAAATTAAATTTCATTCGAAATCATCTAAGTACCGGTTTCTCAATAAACTTTAACTAAGTATATCCGACGAGCCCTGGTTACTTATCTCTTTTGATGACTGTACTTGTTAGTTACATAGATGCACAATGCTACCGACATACCCAAGTTACAGTTAAGCTATGAAATTCGACAGTTAGGGATGTTGTCACGAATTCCATAATCTCGCCGTGCTCTACACGCATGCACGTCTGAACATTTGTCAACTCCAAATTCCATCTTTATGGCGTTACCAAAAAGTTTTGAATGTGGGTGTAGAACATCTTTTCACAACCATTTGGAGATTACAGGCCTGATGTTGTGTTATAAAAGTTTAAAAATAAATATTTTCAAAATCAAAAGTATTCAAATGAGGCTGAGAATCAGCACTTTTCGAACGTCAAGATTACTTAAGAGGAATTAATGTAATTTTCCAAACGCCCTTCACCACCTCCCTAGTGCTTTCGCTGAGCAACAAACAAAGTGGCGCAACAAACTCCCCAGCAGCACAGCTGTCTGTTTATTTAGAAAAACTTGATTCTATACAATAATAAATTTTATTTTAGTTTGTAAGTACCAAATATTATAAAATAGTTATGAAGAAAAATGTAACTTAAGGGGACAACATGACCTAAAGCGCGGTCACTGTCGGACTGCATAGAAAAGAAAGAGAAGCGCGATGACACAACGCTGGTAATTTATTGCAAATTATGAAGCAATTATCTATTTACAAAAAAATCTATTGTTTGAACTAAAAAATTAAAACACGTGCTTTAGTAAATGATTGTATTTATATTAGTATGGTTTTTATTGTAAAAAGAAAGTTTTTAGAGGTATATTTATGATTTTTTTCTATCGTATCAAATTAGTTGTATTATGTTTTCAATACACTATCTAACTAGACATAAATCCTGAAGAATATCATATATTTTTCTGATTTTGTTTACTGTAGTCGATCATGTACTTTCAGGCATTAAAAAACTTGCGTTTTTTTTGCGTTTAGGTCCTGTACTTCCCTTAAACCGTTACCGTCTCTCGACAACTTTACCGCACAGGCCATTATCCGAACCACTGATCGTATTTATTGGACGTCCGTACATAACTCGTAATTATATGGTTTTTACTATACATATACAAGTTGCTCGCCAGACGCCAAGATACTTTATGTCAAAACGGACATCAAAGACTATAGAGATCAGAGGCTGCTACAAATCATTGCTTCCTTTGAACAGTGACCTTCTTTGAACATAATGGCTCATAGTTATAAATCAATTCGAATAGTTCAATTGGTTCAATAAGATTCTACTGAATATAGATCATGAATCTAGAGTAAGAAAGATAAAGGTTATTTTGTATGTTTTATATTTTATTCCGGATGATATTTTTACCGGGTCGAAAATGATATACGGTCTACTGAGAGATATTTGCAAGTAAAGTATAGGATCGCGCTACGAATTCATTGATAAATTCCGCGCATTTAGATGAGAGTAATTCAAAATTTCTGTTTTTATTGTTCTAGTACAAAA
Organism: Oligia fasciuncula; assembly: GCA_963082905.1. NCBI lineage: Eukaryota > Metazoa > Arthropoda > Insecta > Lepidoptera > Noctuidae > Oligia > Oligia fasciuncula. Next base: position 1,773,998 of record OY720394.1, on the reverse strand, counting down.
AGTTTAATTCAAATGTTTATTGCTAGACCAATTTTTTTTTTACCTTATTGTGATAAAATCTATACCATAGGCTTCTACTCCGTTTACTTATAAAACCCTATTTTTTCAAGACGGCAAAAAATTACATCTGGGGTATGTATCAATGCATTATTATTTATTCTTGAATGTAATCAGCCTATAACGTATTTATTCTTGTATTTTATAGTTATTTGTGACTTATCGGTCCCTCATGTGGCACCTGCCATGTTTTGTCTCTGCATCTGATGTGTCTTTGTTTAGGTTGACTGGTACAAAATGCCTCAGACGTTAAGTCCGCCTTTGGACAGTATTTTTTACGTGTGCATAAATTTTTAATAAAATAAATAAAACATAATCAATGTCAGTCCGAGAAAATTGTTATTTTATCGAGTTTAAATATCGATATACATCGCGTCTGCGAAGTTAAAAATAATAAAGAAAATAATCCTATTTAAAAATATTACCACAAACAACAACCGTTCAATAAAGACGACCATAATACATATCATATTATCCATACATAGTACACTGTAAGAGGTTCTTTATTTAAATGACACCATAAAGAACAACCCCCTAATATCGAAACATCTGTCGCCAAAAAGAAAAGAAGTTTGAATGTGAGTTTTTACGGCAACACCGCACTTTCCAATGTTTAGTACTAAAATGTTTTTGATTGTTTACCTCGGGACGTCATTTTTATTATTATGATGACGTATTCTAATACTGCTGTGTTCATAATAACGGCGTTTACGTGTTATATTACTGTTTTTATGTTTGTTTTGTCATTACGTCTTTTCGAAGTTCGGAAACTGTGGAAAGTCCAGTGCAAAAGTTTGATCATTACGTTCAATGCTCACATTAAGATGTTTTCCGATGAGCACTAACCTAACAAGCCTACTTTACGTAACTTAAAATGAGTCCCTGACACGGATATCGAGGGATATGTCATGGAGGCGTGGCATATGTCGCCTCCATCCGATCAAACTGACCAAAAATTTAATTGCGTACGCACAATCAGTAGCAATGGGTTTTGTCGGTTCAACAACATTCATTGCGTTATTTACGTTGTTGAGTAGACACATTTTTCGAACATATGTAGCTAATGGATTAGCAATATCTTTAAAAATGATTCAGATAGAGATTGATAGTATGTTACGCAGTGCAGAGTTGCATGTGTGCATTCAGTGACTGTATCTGTACTTTCTAGTGCCCGCCCCTTTTAAGCACGTGTACAATAAGATAGCACTAAAGTGTTACGCCTACTTTCTTGCATGTGTGCCAAAAAAGCATCGTGTAGCCCGTATCTATTTCTTTTGTTTTTGTGTGAGTTTCAGGAGTGAGAGGTGGCGACATTTGAACTCGAACAAATATAGAGTGAAGGCATATCTCTCGGATATCTATGGTCGCTGAAATTACGTTGCATTCAGTGACAGATGAAAGTCTGACACTTGATTTCGTACCCAAGTATTTCGTTGCCATGCGTAAAAACAAAAACCCTCAAACATAAGCGTCATAACCAAATTACTTTCATGATACTCTCAACACCAGTTATCAATAATCAAGAAATTGTTTTAACAAAGTGCACAACAAGATTACATCGGCAGTTTGAGGAACACAACAAACCGCTTGGCAGCGCAAGCGATACGGGGCACTAAACAATGAGTCCGCAAGATTTGCGCGGGAATTATTAATGTATAGCCGCCATATTGGATTCACTCACAGCAGAACTAAATTGATTACAGCCGGTCGATTCTGTAAAAATCTCACCGTGAAAACTTAGGTGAAGTGAGTTTGTTATTGCTAGGAATTGACACTATTGACAGCTCACTCCACGCTCACTTCACCTAAGTTTTCACGGTGAGATTTTTACAGAATAGCACCGCTGTAAAGCTTAGAAAAGTGGATCAATAGGGCAGAGGTATTTATGTTATTAAAATTTAATTAATGACTAATTTTAAACATTGCCATATAACGTGGTACCATAAGCCGCCAGTCTATTGGGTACACTATAACCAGTCAATAGCGAAGGGAATCTTTGGACGTTATATTTTAGTTTGTGAATAGTTTTAGTGTGAGGATATCATTTTATTATTTTTATTAATTAATTAGGTATTACTTAGTTATTAATTACGTAACTACATACCTATTATTTTAAACTATACAGGGTGAATTTTTCAAGTGAGCGTGGTTGGTCAAATTCGAAACTATGAGGAATAGCGAAAAGTACTCAAAGGAGTCTCGTGCTCGATTTTGATGAAAACTAAAACTTCATCATTGGATTTTTGAAAAATCAATATTTCTAGCCAGGAATCGAACCCATTGATTTGGATAAAAACACATACTGTATTATTACACCATTCGACAGTGTCCCTAATAAGGATCAAATTCTGGGAAGTAATGACATTTTTCGAAATTCTACCCCTCAGGGGTGAATGGGGGAGAGTGAAATTTCACGCGGTCGAAGTCGCGGGTAGAAGCTAGTTCTAAATAAATACAAAGAAGCTGTTGATGATTATGAAACACTTTCAAATTAATTTCACATTTTAATAGTTTTGCATGTTTTCGGCCAAGTCTTTGTCAAACTTGTATTTGCATAACCACAGACCTACACCGTCCATTTATAAAAACAAGATCGAGTCGGACTTGCGCACCAAGGGTCCCGTACCATCATTCGCACTGCACGCTGCGGTGTAGAATATTGCAGTTTTAGGTCAGCGCCATCTCTTGACGGATAGTGGAACTAATGTAACTTTTATTGATTATTTCTGAATAAGTGTGCTATTTAAAGACATCGTTTTATTTTTCCAATAATCTTTACATAAACTTCTATCACATAGAATAATTACAGATTTTTCTCTATCCAAACTTTGGAGAAAAGGGGGGGGGCGGTATTTTTTTAAATTTTTCATCTAAAGTCGAAAACTAAACGGCCTAAAAAAAAGAAAAAGTGTTTGAGAATGTGCAAAGTGCGCTCTTTTATGATACCCCACATGTCCTACAAACATTTCTTCTTACTGTATAAAATCAGAAATCGCTTTAATGTGCTGTAGTAAGAAATTATTTTTTCAGTGTATTCTGTCCTACCTATTATCTACTACTATTCTTGATAGAACTTATCAATCTTCTTTGACCATCAGACAGCTTCAGACTTCAGTCTTTGTTCGCAAAACAGCTTATAAATACCATTCCAGTCTCCAGCAACAACCCAATTAACAACAAAAACAAAGAAAACATCTCCGAAAAATAACGAGCTAATCCAATGTCCTTGCCAAATCCCGGCGGAAACAAAGATAAAAGATTAAATACGTAATATCCGCAATACATTTATGAATCTTTCGTACACAACAATAGAAAACATGATTGAACGGCCAGGATCGCTAGTTTGTGCGGTATTAATATCGAAAGTTTGCAACCAATATGGCAGTTTTCGTAGCGGGGCTAATAAAAGATAAAAGTTTGGCCCAACTCTGCTAAGTCGACTCGTATTAGTTGCAATGTTATTAATTCTATTATAACATTGCTTTGGGGGTGAGGTAGTGCTTTTTGATGGGTTATTGATCAGCAATAATCAAGCTAATCTCTGTTCGACAGACATTGTTATGTGAAAAGGATCTGTCCAAGACAATAGCAAGAAAGAATAACTATTCTTTGGACATAGCTCATGAAACACAAAATACAAATAACAAAATAAAAAAACGAGTCGGACTCGCAAACGAAGGGTTCCGTACCACAAGGCAAAAACGCCGAAAAAAATACACGTTTGTTGTTTAAGTGCCCCCCTTAAATATTTATTTTATTTTAATTTTATTATTTATTATTAAAGTAATAATACAACTGAGTATTTTGTGAATATTTCAAGTGTCTACCTGTTGCCATTATTGATATCGAGCAAAAAAGGACCAAAAAATCGCGTTTGTTATATGGGAGCCCCCCTTAAATATTTATTTTATTTTGTTTTTAGTATTTGTTGTTACAGCGGCAATAGAAATACATAATTTGTGAAAATTTCAACGGTCTAGCTATCGCGGTTCTTGAGATACAGCCTGGTGACAGACAGACGGACGGACAGACAGCGAAGTCTTAGTAATAGGGTCTCCCGTTTTTACCCTTTGGGTACGGAACCCTAAAAACCGAAAAACATAGACAATAGACATTTCTGGCAAGAATTCATCACTGTAAAATATATTCCACCAATTAATGTTCCGTGTATTTAAGGAGTCATGTAATTCCTTCGTTAAAAGATTTGAGTCTGACAGACTTGATTCAAATCTAGTTTTCAAATCGATGCTTATGCTTGAGCATCGTTCTAGAAAAGGGTCTTAGTCTATAAACAACCCCCGCATTTAATACAGAGGATCTATAAAGAGGGAATACAAGCGTTGGAAAGGTCCTCATTAACAGTCCAATGGTTCGAATAAACTCTACAAAATAGACCGAAGCCATTGCATAAAGAGAACCGTTTATGAAGGAAACTTTGTTTCGAGGCATTACCGTCTTGTTAGACAACGTATTAAGCAGACGACGTTTCGAAGTTTGTTTCAGTTGCCGTAAGTTCTTTTACTGTGAGTGGTGCATATGAAGGTGTTAACGTCGTGAGGATGTTTGCACTGTACTGTAACAAGACTTATATATTAGTCTTATGTTTACAACACAAAATCTAATCCTATCGCGTACATCTTCTGTATTAGCTAGCCAGCCTCTCGACTACTGTAGTCTGTACTGCAAGTGAAAAACTTTGATGAAATTATCTGTTTATCTATAAAAATACCTAAGTCCCCCGATCCCTTCAACCTGTGTCGTAATAAAATCTGCCGATACTCGTACTTCTTCATATTCTAATCATAATAAAGCGTACACCCGTGCGGACGCCGGCCGTTATCAGCGCGGTACAATCGTGCCCACTCTAAGTGGTTATCGAATAGCTTCCAGCGACCTTTCTGGATTAGGGGGCGGAATAGATCCCCCGGAACAGCGGCCATTGTGTTTCGTTACCGATCTGTGTTATTCCGGGCCGTATACGGACGACCGAAACGGGAATTCGGCCGTAATGCGTAGTGGTTATAACGGTACGCCACGTCCACGGGTTCGGTGTTTCAGTGGTTTTTCAATTTGTCCGCTTGGATTTGTGCTGTGTTACCGCGGCTTAAGACGCCTTTGTATGGCGGGCGGTGGTGTAGTGTAGCCATCCTTCTGTCTGGCGAGATTGAGGGGCGAGATAAAACGAGTGCGTCAATAGAGCTCAAAGAAACTAGTGAGACGACTTATTGCTTCCTTTATTTTTTAAATGTTCTCCCGGTTCTCCGGTAATTTGTTTCCTTTACCTGCGGGGTAATTGCTTAACATAATAACAGTAATTTATTTTTTTTGCTTTAATTTTGACAGTTCGACAAGATTCATTGTGTTATTTACGCTGTTGAGCAGACATTTTTCGAACATAATTATTATACAGCAATTGATTAGCAATATCCTTCAAAATGTTTCAGATTGTGATTGAAAGTGTGTTACTAAATTTAGATGCTGGTCTAATTTGAGAGAATTACAGCGTCCATTCTTAGATTAATTAGTGGACATTAAAAAAATACAAGTACCTACCTACTTCAGGACACGCAATAGAGTTGTCAGCGTTAAAAAAATTATAGCAACATAACTAGAAATTCCGCATCTAACTTCTGCCAGGCATCTTGCTGCCTTAATTTCGTATAATTTAGAGACAATTTGGAAGGCCGAAATTGTCTAAACAACAACCCGAGCCTGGAGGCTCTATTACACTAAGTTATTTTGGTAATGTTACAGCGCACATCTCTTGAACTGTCTAGCTCAAATTCTGTTTAGGTTTAACCTAAAGCTATTTTATAGGTCCAGTTTGTGAGGTAGTTCTGGTGTTGGCTGGCTTTATGCTGGTCTAATATCATGGCAAATTGCATCTCTGTTAAATATTTCTCAACCAAGGTAAGAGTATGGTCTATATTTAGGTTTAGTTGACGTAAATACCTACATTCCACATGAAATTGAATTTTTATATCCTTCTTCTTATCAGGTCGATGGTACTTTTGATATTTGTTGGGCCCATTTGAGAGGTTAATGATTCGAAAGTTTTTTTGTAAGCCCAAATTGTACGTCTGCTGTCTACGGATATCTAATTTCACACTACGGTCTAAATATCAGGAAAGATGGCTGGTAGCAGCTGGATGAGAGTTGCCGAACATGTAGTTGAATGGCGTGCAATAGGGCAGGCCTATGTCCAGCAGCGGACTGCTGCAGGCTGATGATGATGATATCCAAATATTGCTAAACGACATTCATGACAAAAACAAAGAGATATACCTACATTACCTACTTATCTAAAACCAGATCTGGTCAAAATCTTTCAAAAATATGAAAATACTAGCTGCGCCCCGCGGTTTCGCCCGCGTAAATATCGATCCCGTGGGAATATCGGGATAAAAAGTAGCCTGTATGTTAATCCAGGGTGTCCGCTACCACCATACAAAATTTTATCAAAATTGGTTGAGTCGTTTGAGCGTGAAGAAGTAACAAACATATAAATACACACACTCACACACTCACAAACTTTCGTCGCCTTTATAATATTAGTGTGATTGAACCTGAAGCCTAAAACCTACCATTAATAATCCTCCTCCAAAACCACATGATTAATGCACCATTACGGACGAAGGAGTCGGTAACTACGGCGGTATAGCATCGTGCCTTAGCATCCAGCTAGAACTTTTTGCCTTCCCATATAAAACATGTTTTAAAATACTCCACACATGAATTATGAGCTGCAGATTAGCCGCTTTTAAAATATTGTTTAATACCACACCCTTTTGCGGCGGCAGTTTCCTTGGCAGGAGGAATTAAAGGAAAAATGGTTCGGTTGTGTTGGTAAATAGATTAGAAAGACTATTTTTCGTTGACAAATGTTTCATGATTGTTTGCAAGATAGCACTGAAAGGAGTGTAGTGTTTTTATGGTTCTATTTTATAAATCAGAAGCAATAAAAAATTGAACAGCAAATATATGTATTTACAAACTCGAGAAGTCAAATGTATTTTACCAATGGCCTGGGGGTCTAAAAAGGCCACTTTGGCAGAAAGGATTACGAATCATAATAATATGGCGAAGACAGTCCGTGTTTTTTCGCTGCACTACGTAGGTATGATCAAAGAGTTTGGGATTGGATTTGGATTGGATTGACTGGTATTTTAGCTTACACAAAAAAAAAACTGAAAAATCCTTCACCAATGGGATTTGATACGATTAACTTAACAGTTAACTGTCCATTATGATTCATAATGTTATCCTTTTATGATTCTGCCAAAGTGGCCTTTTTAGAGCCCCTGGTGAAAGTAGCGGGAACCTGCTGGATTCGAGAAGCACAGGGCTCTTCGATGTGGACTAGATCTGGGTCCTTGGGAGAGGCCGTTGTCTAGCAGTGAACCTTTTCTGGCTGATTGATGATAACTAAAGAAAATTGTACACCATCTCAAGTTTTAATGGACAGGATTTTACACAAAAATAACAGTGAAGCTCCAAAATTGTTTCCCAGCAAAATCCGAGTCAGCACTATTCGTGGCCCAGTAACCACTGCAGTAACCAGCAAACATATGTAGATACCTACATAGCGTAGTACTAGTAAATAGTCGGATGAGAATTCTAATTGGATCCACAAAAACAAAATTCTTGTTTCCTACCGTGTGTATTTCGGCGGGATTAAACGAACTCCCAAAAACACTACCTAATACCTAGTTTTAAAAGTCCTGTTTGAACCCAGTTTTTAGGATTCCGTACGTAAAATGTTAAAAAGGAACTTTTATGATAAGTAGAGGCGTCAGCATATTAGCGTGTATATATAAAGTAGTCTATGAAATAATCAAATAATGGAGATACGGTTATGGACAATGGACATGAATGATATTTCTATTAAGTTTTATCTGCATTACATTTATTGACAGAGGGGCTATTGGCTAGCGGCACGGGGTCATCGATCAGGTTAAGCTACGCTTGCCCCGGTTGGTCTGTGGATAGGTGACCATCTTTACATACCAAAACCCCTCCGTCTTCGGAATGCACGTTAAGCCGTTGGTCCCGGCTGTCATTCGTGGATCTTTGACAGTCGTTACGGGTAGCCAGAAGCTCGAAAATCTCACAACCAGTCTTAATCGTATTACTCAGTAACTGGGTTGTGGAGGTCAGATAGGCAGTCGCTTCATATTAAATACTGGTATTCAGCTGCATCCGGTAAGACTGGAAGCCGACCCCAACATAGTTGGGAAAAAGGCTAGGCAGATCATGATGATGATTTTTTTATAGAACTTTTCGTCCAGCAAAAACTGAGACTTGTCACAATTCCGTCTGAGTCTCTCGACTAGTGGTGGGTTGATGTCGAATTTTTGACGGACGAAACGCAACCGTTCTGCCGACAACGAAAATGAAAAAGGACGAAACTTATCCAACATGGAATAGAATTGCGTTTTCTGCAACCACTTAAAGGACGAAACTACAAAATACAACATGGAATAGAATTGCGTTTTCGAGGTTTTCGTTTTTTGTCAAGACATTAACGACTGTATTTCATTGACAAAAAGTTCACTTTTTATTGTAACAACTGTTTTGTAAACGAAAACGAACGCGGAATGAGAGACGACGCGACGACGCGACGGACAAGTGTGATAGAGTTGAACCATTGCATTCTCGACTGTATTTTCATAGGCGTAAAATAAAAAATCGCACCAAGTAATTCGAAGACTGCTTTGTGCAACGAAGACTGTTTGAACCCAGGACGTAAAATGGTTGCATCGTTGCAGAATGCAGAAAGGTCTTTGCAAACGGTTCGTCGTCGCAACGCCCACCCCTACTCTCGACGCAGTGTCTGATAATCTTCAAACTTACACTCTCCTCTTCAGTCACAAACAACAGATATATATATATATTATGTTTTGTCACCGTATTTTATATTTGTAAATAAAGTCTCTTTTTAGGGTTCCGAAAGGGTGCCAACGGAAGCCTTATAGTTGAAATTTCCACAGACTGTGTATTTCTATTGACGCTTTAACAAAAAATAATAAAATTATCATTTTTCCCTTGTGGTACGGAACCCTTCGCCAACTTCGCAACGCAACCCGTACTGAGCCGGTTTTTTTGTGAATGGCATCTTGCAGGTCAACTTATGAGGTTGTTGGCTGCCTAAAACAAACTATCCTGTGAATGCCCTAATAATTTAAGGCCTCCAGGCAGGACGTAAATAAAGTGGACGAAATCCGCTAGTTTTATACACATGTATCCTCAAGCCGCTACACGTGTGTCCCGAAAACAATCTTAGTCTAACCAAGAAACAACACCCGAAAAATCACCGCAAATAATAATAAACAGCCGTTGTCCAGCAAACGGACAGAACTCGCCCCCGGGGACGAATAAAAATAATATACAGGGGATTGGCTTAATCCTGTATGATAAATGGGGGTTAACAGCGGCGCGGGCGGCGCAACGGTGGGCGGCGCGGGCGGCGCGGTGTGGACACAGCACTATCGATGCCGCGTTAATTAAAATGCTCTAGTTTTGGCTCGTAATTTAATGTGCTAGTATTTATCCGTGTGATGTTGGTATTTACTGTGGACTAATGTGGTTGGTACTTTATATTAATAGTGGTAATTTGACTTAGGTCAATGTCTACCTTACCTATAGTGTCAATTTGTGTGTCACACACACACACACACCCCCACAGTGTTAAAGTTCAGTGATTAGTAAAAACCGCTAAACGTCGTCCAGTTGTTTTACATAACGGAGTTGTGTTATGTAGAGCAACCTACTTGACAATCCTTTACGACATGCAGTCAAGAAAAAAGATAAGTATGCAGGATCGTCGGATATAGTTGAAGTTTAGTAAGAAACCGATGGATCTTCTCGAATAAAATTTAGTTTTATTAATAGAAAACAAACAGCTCATTTATCGAATTAAATTTCAGTCGACAACATCTATCGGTTTCGTACTAAACTTCAACCATATCCGACGATCCTGCATACTTATCTCTTTTGTTGACTGTACATTCTATCTATCTATTTAACTCCTTAGCTCTGCAGTAATTTATTACCATTAGATAATAGACTAATACTTTCACCCCTCTAAAATACTATATTTTAGCATTAACAAAACAATAAAGGAGAGTGGCCAAACTAACGAACACCTGTACCGTATTTTTATTGCGTAACACACTATGAATCACAATCTGAAACATTTTAAAAGATATTGCTAATCCATTGCCTAATATGTTCTAAAAATTTGTCTGCTCAACGACGTAAATAACGCAATGAATGTCGTTGAACTGTCAAAATGAAAGCCGTTGCTACTGATAGTGTGTTGCGCAATTATGCCGCAATACGCTAAATTCATTTTAGAACCCAGTCATAAACTCATAATCAACTAAACATTAAATAGTTTTACAGCGCTGTAAAATTACGCAAAACTTGGCATTAACCAATTCCCCACACTTCCACTATCTCCGCTAACAGTTCGTAATTCAGCCTTCGCATCCCCCGACTGTCATAAAACAAAATTTACCCTTAATTACAGTAGCTCATGAAACTATTTGTGTACAAGACTTATCTTAAGTTATGTTACAGCGCAGTTCCAAAACAATCCAGTTTGAACAATGACTTAGGACATCTATTCACTGGAAGACACACACGCTGATCTCTATGGCGTTGTGTTAAGGACTAGTTTAGTTTGTAATGTGTGTCAAGTAGTAATGTATCGGTAATAGTGCAGCAGCGCGGTATTTGTTGGAGCGGGCAACAGTTGGAATATTCCGTACACCGCTGGTCCGAAGGCAATAATAGGGAATGCGATTGTAACATTTGTACTTAACTGCGGGAACTCTAAACCGTACTTGCTATATGAAGCTTTTATTCTGTGTATAATGTTTGTTTCATTCAATCATAGCTATACAGCTCGCAGTATTCCGACATTAATGTGGAATTGTGGATGTATCCCGCACAAATTGGTATCAGAACGAAATTTGGTCGTTTCAAAGTAGTAAATTGAGCGGCGCGCAACGTTTTAAATATTTTAAAGTAAATATTGGGCGAATTGGTATTTTCCGTTTTTCCGCGGCGCAGCAGCACTTGGACGACCATGTTCCGCGCAGTTGATCGCTAATGGCGCACTCAATTTAAACGATTGTTAAATGAAGTCTCTAATTTCGGTTAGAATTGTTTAACTCCTATTGTTCCGTAATATATTGCGTTTAGTTAGTTTTGTTATTTTGCCAGCTATTTAGCCGTGATTTAGGCGCGATAATGGTCGCTCGTTAGCACTAATATATTGACTTCGGTGTTGTAATTAATGATATTACGTGATTTTAATGCGTACATAAGAAAATTACGCTTCGTTGGTATAAACCACGTACATTTCTCAAGCTGACAAATGACTGGAAGAAAATAAATAATGGTGTTCGTAGTGTTTGGAAAATATACAAAATTCATAATGCTAACAGCATTATGCATTTTATTTCTCCGTAAGAGAATATGGCTGCACTGTGTATACTTACACATGCGGCTGGAGTTGCGTCACTACCGGTTTCCTCTTATAGAATAAGCCAAGCGGGACCATTGCGGGGCATTTCAATGCGATTGGCTTTGGTCCTTGAGTCCATGAACAGGCTATAAAGATAAATACAAACACCCTCTTTATTTTCCTGTGGTCTGATCAGAACACAATCGATTTTTTTGCAATTGTTTCTTTTTAAAACCATTGCTAGAATGTGTTTACGGTTTCTGTAATTTTTTTTTGCCTATTGTTTATATATAATACGTCAAATTATTGACTACAGGCCAACGGACTACATAAAATTTATTAACTTCTTTTAACATCCTGCATGCTTTAATTAAATTAGGTAGCGAAACGCCTGTGATAAATAAATTCTGGATCACTGTCCGTTCTTCTGTGCTTCCATAAGTCATAACATCCCGCTTCCAGTTACAATCAAACACATTAAGTACTCCACAAGTCAATCTTCACTTCCGAACAAAACACAAGTTCTGGCGACCTGCAAGCCAGCCTGCAGTATTCCTCGCCACGATGGTTCCCATTGTGTTTGCTCAACCAGTACGTGAGAGGGCCCCTTGTCAAAGCGGAACTCCGGAACTCGTGTGATCCGGATTTAAGACAATATGGCACACCACTTCGCTTCAAGTGACAACGCTCTTGGGTCAACATTTAAATAACTGCGGATTTCCAGTGATTTTAGATTTAGAGAGGCTGTTGGATTGCGATGTAATCTGAAAGGAATGTTGACTCGAAATGTTTTGGAAGAAATTCTGGATAATAATTTATTTAAATTAATTTATTGTTTTCGAGTTTGTTTATTTCTAAGAGTAGGTACTGGTAAAACAGCGTACTTAGAGAGAAATACTGAGACTGAACGGAGACAAGAATTAAAAATACCTAGGTAATCTAGGTGTAAGGCAACAACAAAAGATAAAATAACGTGCTAAGCAACACTAATATAATTTAATCTTTATAATCTTATACAACATCCTCTACTTACTACCTAATCACACTAATATTATAAAGGCGAAAGTTTGTGAGGGTGTGTGTGTGTGTTTTTATATGTTTGTTGCTTCTTCACGCTCAAACGGCTAGACCAATTTTGATAAAATGTTGTATGGAGGTAGCTGACACCCTGGATTAACATATAGACTTTTTATCCCGATATTCCCACGAGATCGACATTTACGCGGGTGAAACCGCGGGGCGCAGCTAGTAGTGAATAAACAACAGGCGTTCCCTAAAATAATAAAATATTATCATAACAATGACAAATGGCTGGCCAGCATCCCCGTAGCTATTAGTTCACAGGTGGACACTGCCCATTCTGTCCATGCTCTCACTCATTAATCCACCTTTACCACCCCCACGGGACAAGGACATAACCGCCAAAACAATTTGGACGTGTCATGGTAAAACACCGTGAACCATTAAGCCAATAATCTCCAAAAACCGTTGGAGGGAACTGGCTTTCTATCTTGACTTATTGCTTCGTTGATTTAGTGGTCCGAGCATAGCATGGGATCCTAGGTTCGATCGTGGAATGCCCTATGTATGTGTATGGTGAAACCATACACTAATAATGCACTAACACTTATTCGTGCATTTTTACCTCAGTTCACTAATTGATATTAGTCGAGCATTCAGTACTTACATGATTAGCGGTCATCGCGTGTGCTCCCTCGCTCCTTTGTATTACCAAACCTTTGGTCTGAATATTATATTTAATTTGACTTTATAAGCAGCAGTATCTTTTAGCCATCCTACTAGCTTCTACAGTATGACAGTGGTCAATCTTGTCACAGAAATAAAATCCCACCAAAAACATTTTCATGTAAAATGTTGCCAAGACGAGACCTCATATGGCTCGCACTGCCAAAAAGTTATCAGATCTCATGTAGAGCCAAGCTTCTAACTCTACACGCCCTAACTTCACAAACTCTACACCTTAGTCAAAATATGAGGCTTGGCCGTTTCGTTACTACAAAAACTATTGTATAACAGAAAAGTAATGAACAGTGAATAAATTTTTCACCTTACTCCCATGTGATGGTAGCGAAACGGCCAAGCCACATATTTTGACTAAGGTGTAGAGTTTGTGAAGTTAGGGCGTGTAGAGTTAGAAGCTTGGCTCTACATGAGATCTGATAACTTTTTGGCAGTGCGAGCCATATGAGGTCTCGTCTTGGCAACATTTTACATGAAAATGTTTTTGGTGGGATTTCACATCTTTTTGAAAGTTGCTTATGAAATATATTTTTTTGGGGGGTTCTTTACTAAAAATCCTGAAATATGTATTTTATGATTTATTACAAGGAGTCCCTATATCAATTTTCAGAACTCTAGCATCAAAATTTGCGGAAGTCTCTTACAAACTTCCATCCCCTAGTTTAAGGGGTTGGAGGGTAAAAGTTCCAAGTTTTAGAATTGTTTTGTTGTTTGTGTACTATTACTAGCTTACATACCAAATTTCAGCTTTCTAGGACTTCAGGAAGAACCTTAGAATATTGATGCTTATGAAATAAAAAAATATTTGTTTGGTATTTGGGGGGTTATTTACTGATAATCCTGAAATACGTATTTTATTATTTGTAACAAGGAGTCCCTATATAAATTTTCAGAACTCTAGCATCAAAATCTGCGGAAGTCTGGTACAAACTTCCATCCCCTATTTTAAGGGGTTGGAGGGTAAAAGTTCCAAGTTTTAGAGTTTTTTTGTTGTTTGTGTGCTATTACTAGCTTACATACTAAATTTCAGTTTTCTAGGACTTCAGTAAGAACCTTAGAATATTGATGCTTATGAAATAAAAAAAATTTTTTTGGGGGGTTGGGGGTTATTTACTGAAAATCCTGAAATACGTATTTTATTATTTATAACAAGGAGTCCCTATATCAATTTTCAGAACTCTAGCATCAAAATCTGCGGAAGTCTCGTACAAACTTCCATCCCCTATTTTAAGGGGTTGGAGGGTAAAAGTTCCAAGTTTTAAAGTTTTTTTGTTGTTTGTGTACTATTACTAGCTTACATACCAAATTTCAGCTTTCTAGGACTTCAGGAAGACCCTTAGAATATTGATGATCATCAGTGAGTCAGTGAATCAGTGAGTCAGTGAGTAAGTGAGTCAGTGACGAAATCGGGGTATTTTAGATATCAATTAAATCTAAAGTATAAGAGCTATGCAATTGAAACTTTATAGGTTTAATAAGTCAACCACTGACATCATATCCCGAAAATTTTGTTTATCTGGTATAATCCAAACCCAAGTTATGAAGGTTCAAAAATACGACGAAGTGCTTCGAGAAAAGGTAGGTAGTGCCCTTGCGCTTCGCTTGGCTCGTCTTGGCGGGGGCACTCCCGTGCCCCCAGATTGGCGGGGGCACTCCCGTGCCCCCAGATAATAATTATTATATTTCGACAAAAAATTCCCTAGATTTAAGGCGCTAAGTCCCGCAAAATTCAAATTTTCTAACTTTTTTGCAATTTGCAGGTCAGGCCGTTTGTTGATATTAATAATTAAATTGATTCGCGGCCATCACCAATCTTTATTTATAGAATTATAATTATAGATTTATTAGAATTTTAATTAGAGCTCCTCCAGTTCTGAGTTGAGCTGCACGTTTTTGACAAATGCGTGCACTGATTAGACAGGTCCGCTCAATCTGTGTGGTTCTTTCCTCAAAAGACCATTTCAGACACCAATCTACATGATCTTCACACGATCTGACCAAGATTTTGTCTGGACTTTAAAAGAGACTGTGACCTCTGAGTTTGTTTCGGCCTTTCTTCTCAGAATAGTCAGATAGGAAAAGCCGACCTCATCTAGTTTAAAAAAATATAATTGACGTGTAGAAGTGTTTGTACAAACCTACTTACAGAAAATAAATCATTTATCATAAAAAACATCAACACAACTCTTTAATTTCATATCACCCTATTGAATGACTATTTCATGAAATCATGATATTTGAGGCCAATTATAAGTCAAGGAGTTGTAGGTATTGCTGATTCTAATGATTATAATTATGTAAAGTCATAGGCGCCTGACGCTTTCGCCTTATTGATGAACAATAAAAGTAGAGTATTGCCAGAATAGAAATATCTCACCTGATTATAGTAGTTTATCGCATTAGATTCTACCATAATAATGAAAACATAACAAATCCCATAAATCATCATCCAATAATGTCAAAAGTCCACGGTGCCACTAGATTTATTACAATAATAGTGGTCGCGTAAACTTTTAAATCACTTGACACGGCCGGACATAAATACGGGGGGTAAATTGACAGGGGACCTGAGTTGTGCCCGCCATCTTATAGAAACTGAACCCCAATAACTCTTCGCACAGATTCACGGGTTTTCAAACAAGGCGTTTTAGGTAGCGTTGCCATTTAACTGTGGCCCACAGCTTTTTGTTTATTGATTTCGTTCGTAGTTAGTTTGTGTAAATAAATGAATGTAAATACGTTGTTGGCAATTAGTTTTCTGTTTGTTAGATTGGTTGTGGATGTATCTGCTATTTTTAACTAATTTCAGTTTTGTTTATCTTCATCAAAAACTTGTTGCTAATTGGAAGCGCCCGGTTAATGACCTCGGCCAGTTCGTCTGTCACGTGAAACTTAGGATTAAACGTTCGATATTAGGGGTCGTGCTTGTCTGTTCATTATTCAAATATTTGCCTTTTTAATTAACTTAAAAGCTAGAAGTTTTTGAGGAGACTAGTGTGCCAGTAGTGGAAGCATTATTGGCTGATTATTCTGTTACGCTAGAAGTTGTAAAACGTAGATACCTACATGAATAAAAGTATTATAATAGTACCTATTGGTTAAATATACCTTACCACTCTTTTTTGAGAGTGAGCCTTATGCTTATTAGCTGATTGTAAGCATGGTTACTAAAATACTAGCTTGAGAGCTCGGAAGTGCCCAGTTTCACTAAAGTCTATTCAAATTTATGTTTCAAATTGATGTTATTTCAAGTTAAACAAATATGCCAGGATCGCCCAGAGGACACGGTGGAGCACACGGTGGAGGTCTGCCCCGCTTGGGCGGAGCACCGCCGTGTCCTCGTAGAGGCGATCGGCAGCGGCGGCGACCTCTCGCGCCCGGCCCTGGTGCAAGCCATGGTCCGGGGCGAGAGGGAGTGGGAGGCAGTCACCTCCTTCTGCGAAGCAGTCATGCTAGCGAAGGAGGTGGCGGGACGGCTCAGGGAGAGAGCCTCCCGTCCCAGCCGCCGCGGGAGACGCTCCGGGCGTCGGGAGCCGCGCGACGACTCCCGGCCACCGTAGGCGCGGGCCTGCGGGCGGAGAGTAATGGGTAGCTCACCGTCCGATCAGGACCAGGCCCGTGCCGGACGGCGCGTACGTGTTCCACGCGCGCCTCAAAGAGATGTCAGCATCGAGGAGGGGCCCCATAGGGCCGAAGCCTGCCGGGTCATCGGGATTGTCCGAAAGGGTTACCGCTGGCCCGGAACATAAAGGGCTAAGGAAGGAACACGGGTGGGTTTTAGTCAGTAAGAGTCTGACACTCCCTTCCGCTCCACCCAGAGCGGGAGGGGTCATTTGATGATTTCCCATCCGCAAAAAAAAAAAAAAAAAAAAAAAAAAGTTAAACAAATATCAACTTTATTGTAATCGTAATTATGTTGATTTCAGAGTGATTAGCACTATAAAAATGTTTGAAGTTGTAGCGTAATTAAAGTTAATTTTCTATAAACTCATATTTGTTTACATTTTTGGCAAATAAGTCGCGAATGCAGATTACATAAGCTTTGCATAAACTTTTATAACTAGTCGCTTTCTGACTATACACATACATACATAAACTTACGCCTTTATCTCATGCGGGGAGGCAAAAACTACAGAACGTCACCTGCTACGATCCTTACTAGGCAAAAGGAGTATCTTTTGCCTTATTTACGTTCATACATCTGGTCATACATGAACGCCGGTTGCGAGTACTACGTACCTATAGAAGTATGAAGAACAGGTTGTTAAGGTACACTCTTACTCCATAGAAAAGGGAGGATCCTCCGATCAGACGGGTCTTGTGTCTGGCGGGCAACTGCCCGGTGATTCATGTCGGGCCGTTGTTGTATCTATGCTAGTTGCGCGGTAAACTCTGCTTGCGCGATGCAGGATTTTTTATGACGTCAGTATGACGCGTTGTTCGCATGTGGCGTTACATACCGCTAGATTAGATACCACTACATACCTGATCTTTCTGAAGAACATCACACTACATACCTGATCTTTGTGAAGAACATCAATAAGGTCACTATAGGGTCACTCTCATCTACTTAGTACTTTTTGTAAGTCGCCCTCAGACTATTTAGTCCAGAAAGGTAGAGAATAATCTAAAAACCCCCACTGAAAAAAAGCAGCACTGCTATTACCGTAGAATGGGCCATACATTAATATTTCAGACAAATAGCACGTAATGTGACCGTTATCACGGTGTTTACGAGCCGGCCACCATGATGCTTTGCCAAAACTGTACCCGCCAAATTTTTGCAAGGCAACCTCCACAGCTCTGATTGAAACGGTTTTGTGATACTTAACAATAGCTTACTAAAATATCTGGATCTTAATTCCATTTAGGTACCTAGTTGCAGAATAAAATAAAGTTTTAAATACAATATACAAGTTAACACTATATTATGTACAAGTACCTACATAAAAACAAAAGGTAAGAGCTTATTGGGCATCAAAAATTCGACGGCGTCGCTATCAATGGCAAAAAGTACCCAAAAGGCTTGGAAGCAGGCCACTGCCATTGGTTTAAAAATTGGCCAGCCTTCTGGTCATGTGAAGAGTCAACCGCTTGGCGATGTCCCGCAATACTTGATGAGCACTCGGACCCCATAGCCCAGTCTAGTTTTGACATAATGTTATGGAAAATAACGGATTTAAGCGAGAACATTTTAGAGTATTTAGTACTGAAGAAGGGAAAATATTCCCAAAAAAACATCTGCTGTTTTGCAAAAACTTTTCATACCGTAATAACTTCAAACTTCCAATAGCCATAGTGATCCGAGCCAACGAAAGAACACAGCATTTCAATTAAAATAAAGACAACAACAACAAACTTACAAGGAGACTAAGTGGGTGGAGCGAGGATCATAGAAAGTAGAAATAGTGTGGATGCGTCAGTACGTGCTCAGGGCGGGTAATACCTGCGCTACAAAGACGTTCTCACACGTCACCTTACGACTTGTGGCGTGTCCGTCGGTCGGCGGCAGGAACTTGCTGGAAACCGTGAAAAGTGACGCACTTCAATCTACAAAGCAACTAAATGTTTTGAAACAACTAAATGTTTTTGTCTTGAAGACGAAGAAGCGCAAAAAGCGCCAATTACTCAAAAGTCACACATTACAATGATGCTTATCAGTTCTTGTGACTGGGTTTTCAAGATCAAATTTGGTTTTGCAAGTAATCAGAGAGCTTACGAAAGAAATGAAATTAGTCTGGGTCGCCGTCGCCGCGCCGGATACTATGAAGAGACACACAATATCTAGCTTTTCTAAAGCTTTTTTAAGGTAGATTTGTATGGTGACCAGCATTAGCCTGATTTCGGTGTTGGCCAAAAAGGATATCCGTTCTACCATGTTCTCCAGGAGTCCTTAACTGGGTCTTAAACCGGTAGCAAAGACCGAAAGTAGGTAATGGATAATTAAATATATAGTCCTCCTTATCGATTCGATAACGGCGACCCGTTGAAATTATTATTTCCTAGACTAGCCTTCGGCGCGGGAGATATTATAGTTCACATGTGTGTGCGCAGACACAGGTGTACTCTCTCTTCCCTCACTCTCATACTCATAGACTCTCAATCCAATGGGACGGCATGTAATCCGACACGACCGGAGCGATCAGGCGCAGGATCACCGGGCTGTTACTAAGCAAGTCCTAATGGAAAAATAACACTATGCCCGACCCGGGAATCGAACCCAGGACCCCATGCTCCGCAGTCGCGCATGCGCCCAACGGGGCATTACATGCAGAAACATCCTGTTTTACCGCATTACTACTGTGTAGTATTCGCGATATGTTTTGATGACGCAGTAAATACGGGTCTGAAAGATTCTAGCCGGATGCGTATTTTGTACATATTAAAACAACGAGTTTAGTGAACCTACCGTGTCCACCTCGTTCCAGGGATGGAGTTCCAGCATCGAACTCAAACAGAACTCGCGGCGAGTATGTTTACGATACCCCCATACCGGTGACACGATCAAACATGCACGGAGACGACATACACGACTTACTTTGGGGAAAAAACATTGAAATTGAATGAGGAACACGTGTGACGTTATACAGGGATTTTGTTTTAAAGTGGACATATTCTTCCGGTGATCGGACTTGTGATGCGGAGAAATGCAATTGTTTATTCTGTAAATAGGACGTCGGTATCACTTTCACACGTATATATTTAAAAAAAAGTTACCTGTAGTCGACATTTCCTCTCTGACTACCCGTGAGAAGAAATAACACAAACTCAGGGTTCAAAGTCTCTTTTAAAGTCCAGACGTCATCATGGTCAGATCATGTCAGGTCATGATTGTGATCTTGAAGAGCATGTGACAAGAAAGTGATAAGAATGAATGTAAGAATAAAGGCAGATCAAAGCAATGGTAAATTATGTGGGAGATAAGAGCAGTGGTGACCCCAACCTATGTGTTCGTATCGTACCCAGTTGCGAGTCGTGGGCTCGGACCCAGGCAGGCCCTTTACTTTGTGTAAATAATTTCATCACCGCTGCTCACAAAACGGTGAAGGAAGACATCGTGAGGAAACCAGCATGTCCCAGAATCAAAAATTCGAAGACATGTGACCTCTACCAACCCGCACTGGGCCCGCGTGGTAGATTACAGCCCACTCCCTCTCGAAGAGAGGAGGCCTGTGTCCCAGCAGTGGGAACACGTTAGGCTGATTATGTGGGAGACGTTAAATGGTTAGGTGCGAACAGAATTTTGTTATGACGGCTAATAGAGATTTATAGAAGAAACAGGCGAGCTGTGCCAACCCCAAATACATTCAAAGTCAAATGTCAAATAGGCACATAATAGGCACGCCAAAAATTACAATAAAATAGAATTGATTCTAGTCGCCTCTTCCAAAAGGAAGTGTTCGTATGCAGAATAATGGACAAGAAACTCCAACGTGACTCTTTTAAAATGTTTTACATGATTTTTATATACATTCATTAGATAATTATATGTGAAGACGATGCACCTAGATTATAATTAGTCTACCACAAAAGGTAAAAAGAACAAGAATGCTGGTCTCAAGGAAAATTACGAAGGCTCGGGCAGACAAACAGATCACCGAGTTTCGGCTAGCACCTTGTTGCGTAACACATTCATCATCATCATCATCTGCCTAGCCTTTTCCCAACTATGTTGGGGTCGGCTTCCAGTCTAATCGGATGCAGCTGAATACCAGCATAATCCTTCAAAATGATATAAATTAAGATTAGTAGTGTGTGTCCACCTCGCAGGGATATGATACTTAACCCTGTAATTGAAGTCTCCAGGTCCCACGATATTTATTGCGTCTGAAAAACATTGCGTCCTAGCAAAGAGGATTGACTGTGTCTCTGATCAAATGCAATGTCCTAATTATTTAGTACTTACAGAAAAACTACGTCTTTAGAGTCCCTTTTCGCCTCTCAAGATCAATTTCAGTAGTATGTTGTGTGATTACTTAATTCCACGGCTAGTGGGCAGGGACCCTCATAAAGATAAGACGGGAATGAGTGGGGTTCTTCTTAATTTATGAACAAGTGTCCTCTCGGGAGCCCCTTCATGTAGCCACGCTCTTACACGGATATCGCGACGTATAATAAAGTCTTGATGATGTTTATCTTCGTTTTTTATCTTAATGCCTTACATTGGACCCTTAAAATAGATTTTGTTTTAAGTTGTGATGGTGTAAGTGGAAGAGTCTTGGAAGCTGTGACCCGAATATCTTTTTTTTATGTTGAATCTGTTAACAAGGGATGGGGCTTTTCCTTGTTTAGTTAGCCATCCGGGAAAACATCCGGTAGACATTGACAGTTGTCTCAACCACACCTCTTTTCCCGACACGACCGGAGAGATCAGACGCAGGACCAACGGTTTAACGTGCCTTCAACTTCTAAACTCCCGGATTTTACTAAGAAATTCCTAATGGAAAACCTCAATAACACTTTGCCCGACCTGAAATCAAACCCAGGAGTCCTCAAGCGCAGCAGCAGCGCTTGCGACGACTAAACCAATGAGGCAGTCAAATCTCATAGTTTGACAACGAAGGTCGTGAATAGACAAAGAGAACATTCTCTTTCTAGCTATACACGATTTTCTTTTGCTCAACTAAAGAGGCTAAATCTTCTGATAATCTTAAACGATGTTCAGTGAAAACAAGATATTTGAAACTAATGACCCGTGAGAAGTCGTAGGTACGCGTGTATGACTGAAACTTCGGCGAAAGTACAAGTTTGGCAGCTTTATCACACAGTTCGGTTTCCAAGTTAAACCGGCAGAAAGTTCAAAGTATGTAGACAGATCGTAACATATATGTCATATGTCAGTGGTTCTGGTCTCAAATATGAATAAGTACATAACTTTCGATCTGTCATGGACCGTGGTAGATTAGTTAGGACCAACTCTTAAATTAATTACTCTTCCTGAATGAATTTTTATAACGTAATTTTTAAGATTGTGTTAATTTTAACTCAGGTATGGCTGCCAGAGAAGCTAAAATCTAGATTTCCTCACGATGTTTTCCTTGTCTTAGATACCACTTTTCGATGAAAGAAGCCAGATAAAAGCACAGAGGCGGATTTTCTACCAGTAGGTGGTAGGTGTAGATGCAATCTTCTTATTACATATATATACTTTCTATTTATAATCTTATAGTACATATATATACTTTCTATTTATTTATTTGTTTTAAATGTAGGTAGTACGCACATATTTATGGGTTATTTATTTTCAGTTTTTCATTAACACAATACAACACACACACAACAATGTCGCAACATTTTATTTGATTTTGTTAATTTATTTTTACGGACACACATATCTCTATGTGTTTGTTATTCCAGCGTATGGCACTCGTGGGTTGCAGCTGAAAATCAGCGTCAGGTGGTACACCTTGTGTTGTCATCTGACATTATGCTGAGCTGAGGCCCTTTTGGCATTATAATCTTTGTTTTCTGTTTTTATATATTTTTAAGGTGTATTTTGATGTAATGCCAATAAACGCATTTTTCTTTCTTTCTTTCTTTAATCATGAAAATATAGGAATAAATATTTTTAAATATAAAGATACGCATAAACATTGGGTACTTATATATATTAAATATATTTAAAGCTATATATATAATGTATATATCTAATCTATATAAATAAAATAAAGTCGGGTTAGTTACACCATTTATAACTCAAGAACGACTAGACCGATTTTTATGATCTTTGATTTGTTTGATTTGTCTCCGCTCCGAATAGCAGAACAACTATTAAAACATTGGAAAAGTTCGCCGGATTAGTTAGTTACATATAATAAATATAACCCAACTACATCCAACCCACCACCATCATAACTTTTAACAAACAGCAGACTTAAGTAGGTACCTAGTAAGTTAACTTATCTAGTTACTTGCAATGATAGCTAGAATCCTTTCAGTGGTTTTAATCCTACTTGGATTAAATAAACAGCGAGAGAAGTTTCACATGTTCTGTAGAAGACGGTATGATGAGATTGAAGGAGAAATTGAACAGTTGGCCTAATGAATTACTTACAATTCGAGTGAGGATAAGCAACTTTTGTCTTATTCATTATACAAAGTTTCGTCTATTAGTGTCGACTAAGCCTACTTTTATTATGAGCTTTTATATTATTTTGTGAAAATATGGTAAGTCGCCTGGATGAGTGAGTGGAAGCAGCTACGTGACAGTTGCTGAGAATCGAATTGGTTCTTCGATCATTATATCACCCGAAAGAACGTGTTGGACACCTTTGCCACACAATACAAGGCAGAAAACCAATACAAAAATAAGCGATCATCAAGAACGTCAAAAAACCAAATTAATAACCTTTTCTCACGGTGCCCACTTAATTCCGTCCTCCAATTAGCGAGTGGATGTCATCTTTCGCGTCTCATTTATCCGGATTAGGCTTGTCGAGGGCGGCCGGGGCCGGTTACAGCCGGTTATAGCCGGTTATTGCCAGTAAAGCGCGTCTTGCCGGCTAATAGAGGTAGTGCGCTTAATTGAAGCCCTTCTATTCTATGTATGTTATCATTGTGTCCGATATTCTCTAAGCTCCTTGTTTTCAAAGTAAGTTTTATGCGAGCAATGTAATTAGGTACTGACCTACCTATAGTGAAGGGTGGGCGTTTTGGGGGTCTTTTGTAATTATGACGTTCGAAAAGTGCTGATTCTCAGCCTAGATTGAATAAATGATTTTTGATTTTGATTTTATATTATTTTTAGAGAAGAGGATGTGTCTTTGTTGAATATTATTTTACGTACAAAAGTAATTAAATGTTTAGTCCTTCAGTAAATATTTGCTGTTTATTGAAACAGTCATTGAACAGTCAACCACTAGCAACCACCAGTCACCAGTTAATTTTTCATAAAAACGAGCACAATGTTAAATTAAAATCAATTAGGTATTATGAATCTGGAATAACAATGACATCCGCCTACAATAAAATCCGCTCAAGCCACAAACTGAAAGACTAGTAATTAAATAATGAGTTGCATTCACTGAAAACTGTAAAGCGAATTAATCCACCTATCGGTTACCAAAGACCCGGTAAAGCAATTTTTACAGCGAGTGCGGCACGCTTTAAAATAAATTAACTGGGACACGTTTAATATTAAATTAAAATGACAGCAATTTCGGATACAAAGCATCGTTTAATGCAAATGTTGCAACTATTGTGTCTGTGATTTATACCTGCAGCCACTAGACATTATTTAAAATGCTCGTAAAAACCCTCCCAGATTACAGCGACTAGCATTTGTGTCACATAAAAGGCTAGTAATAGCCGCTGTAAATATTGTTAGTATTCGTACGCGATGTCTGGGTCATTTCTCCTGAATTGTGGCCGCACATATGCCACGTATCTCGCGAACTACCATTTTTTTGCGGGCATTACCGGCTTTTTGTTGTAATAAAAGTCGGCTTACATTATTTTGATAGAAGACTCACAGGACGAGATTGAACTTTTTGGATTGTCCCACTTTTTTGGGAGTGGACACGTTTGTGACAGGGTAACATATCTTCGTGTAAGCACCACGTTGGACTTACTCTAGTGTGTTGTGAGTTATGGCAATATCAATTGTTGAAGACAGTGACAAATCATTGCTATCCAGAACATTGAAACTAGAGCTTTCTTAGTGATGCAGGTAGAATATGAGGTCCATTACTGCCCTCTTCAACAAGCCGGCTAAATAAGCGACTAGGTAGATATTTGCTGATTGAGCTTGGAGTTGAAAAACAATGATTGTTTTTTAAAGGTACACAAGTTTCGTTTAAATCTTTTACTTAGAGTCGTTTTGAAGAAAAAAAAAAGGGTTACAATTTTTTTTTTATAATTGTTATTAGAAAGCCTTAAAATACGAGTAATTAAGAAAAAGGATAAGAGACTCTTATTTAACTACACGCCCAACAAACGTTATCCCAACAACTTCTAAGACCGTTATCTGGAAGCTCACACCGCGATTGATACTTAAACTGGCGATAATATCTTCTATGACAGTTTGTGTGACCATAAACGAAGCGATAACCACTCCACAAATACCGTTCAGAAGGGGATGATCATCGAATGAAAACCACCCGACGCGCAACGGAGGAACGATAGCGGAACTGACCGGTTAAGGTCTACTAATAGTATTGTCCCTGGTCAAACAGACTAATTGATCGTTTTCAATATTATTGTGACAATACGACTGTAGTTTGGCAATAATTCTTGAGGAAATAGTAATGTGGGCATTGGAAAAAGAAAGAAGAATATTTTATTTGGGACTCGCACAAAAAATACAGTAAATTTTCAGTCAGTACATTTTTTTTTTATTAACTAAACCCTATGTAAAAAGATCTTTTCGAGGCCAAAAAGGCTCCTATCTCAGCATAATGCTGCAATATTCAAAAAAATAATACAGCAGCGCTGGTAACGGGCTACCTAAGTACTAACTTTTCATGCAAATCGACAATTCAAATTGCCCAAAAACAAACACAGTACGAATCTATTCCCAATAAACCGTCTTATGGTCCTACTTCAACAACTATTAACTAGTTTCGAACCGAGCAGTTGTATTTTAAAATTGAACCCTTCACAAACTAAAGGAGGTTCAACCCGAACTCCGTTGTTTCGCTCTCAGCCGCCGCGCGCCGCTTGCAACATTGTTTCACATTCAAATATCGTGTAATTTAATTTATATTAACGCGGTAATAAGATTAGCTTTAATATAAGCGTCCTGTGTAAATACTTTGATCTCGTTAGCATTGTCGCGTTGTGTTTATTAACCCAGTTATAACAGAAGACTGGAATCTCCGGCTAGCGAGGAGCAAAGTCATAGTTGGAAACAAAAGGTAAATTGTTATTAGGTACATTTTGCCGTTTATAAGCCAGTCATTATCATCAGACAATTTAATTTGATTTGCCAACAGAATAGGTACCTACAAAACTGGCCAAGTGCGCGTCGGACTCGCACACGAAGGGTTCCGTACCACAAGGCGAAAAAGCCGAAAAAAATTTTTATCCTTTGGGTACGGAACCCTAAAAACTGTCAGAAATTAAAAGCCTGCACCTTGACTGCGTAACACACTATCAATCTCAACCTAAATCATTTTGAGGGATATTGCTAATCCATTGCTTCACATGTTCGAAAAATTTGTCAGCTCAACAATGTAAATAACGCAACGTCAAAATGAAAGCCATTGCTATTGATAGTGTGTTACCCCGATTCAATTACCCCGCAGATTGGAGCGATTGGTGCTACATTGACAGAAATGGTTGCTGACTAAGTCACTTCAGACTGTTTTAAAACCACCAGCAAGGAAATAAAGGAACTACTTTTTTTACTAAAATCACAAAGCTTCTTCGCCATCATCTGTCGAACTAGATGCAGCTGAATACCAGTATTTTAAATGGAACGACTTCCACAACTACAGAGTAACAAGATACCCCTTGGTAAGACTGGTTGTCAGACTTTGGACTTTGAGTGGTTGTAAAACCAAAGGCTTTGTGTCCTTTCCGAGGCACTCGAGTCTTTGTATGTGTTGCAGCATCTACACCGCCACATGCGAACTACGCATCATAGTGACGTCACGCAAAATCCTGCATCGCGCAAGCAGAGTTTACTGCGCGACTAGCAATATACTACAGCCCGACATAAATCACAACACCTGTCTGGTCGGAGGATCCTTCTTTTTCTATAGAGGTTGAGTGATCTTTAAACCATATTCCTCATATCATAAAGATGGTCACCCAGACACCCATCCCCAGACCAACCTCGGCAAGCGTATTATTTAGGCACGAACCTCTCCAAATCTCACAAAGCAACGTCTCACTTTAAAAATAAACTCAAATCTGGCATGTCACTGTCTACACAGCTACTCAGGAATAAAACAATCTAAAGTGACTCTAAAAACAGCCTACTAAGTATTTCAGTATCCCGCAGTGAGGACTCATTCTAAAGTCTCAACGGGGCCATATGTTGGCGGCAACTGGGCGTAAAACTGTAGCCAGTGTAGCAGAGTTACCTGTCTGGTCCACTTAGAGCATATCGGCCGTAAAGCGCTGTGTCGCTGTAAACCACTCATTAATTCTCTACGCCGGAATTAAAAGGGTTTTTAAGCTGGAAAATATTGTTTATGGTAGACATTTCAGTGGATATGTAAGTACAAAGAAGATTTGCGATAGAATTCTTTCAAAGTTTATGATGTCTGTTGATATCTCAGTGACAGCTGGAATGTAGCAGAAATATCGAGTTATCTGGATGCGTATTGAGACGACGGGTTCCTTACCCGGACGACGGATTCCTTTACAAAAAGTTCAAGTAAGTAGTTCTGAATACCGATTTATTCCGGTCTGATCCCCTGAACCACCCCCCTCCTCGATCCCCTGCTAAATCGTCTTCTGTTTTAATCTCTGTCTTATATCCACTTTATCGAGGTTACTCTTTTTGACAGGTAAGAAGTCAAAAGAAAATAAACGTTTTATGTTTTACAAAATTAAATAAAGATTTTTTTAATGTCTCATCCGTGCTCGATGGGATTGAGGCCACAGCAATACCCAAATGTTTTCTCCAAGTACTCTTTGGTGCCCCGAGCTGTGTGCGAACGCGCATGTTTCGTCATGGGTGTCGATTTCGTGGTTTTCAATACAGGGTGGCCAATTCGAAGGTAGAAGCAGAATCAGCCTGTAATGTTCCCACTGCTGGGACTCCCACTCTCGGTGAGAAGTCGTGGGCTGTAATCCACTGTACCAATGTAGATGTCACATGTCTTCGATTTTTTTTGTTCTAGCATATACCTACCGGTTTTTTCATGATGTTTTCTTTTACCGTTTTTATAGCAGTAGTGATGAAATTATTTACACAAAGTAAAGCGCCTGCCTGGGTTCGCAACCACAACTTACAACTCGTAAGTCAGGGCCGTTAACATTGGGCCACCACCACAGAAATTTAATATTTAGATTTCTTTAGGTGTACCACTGCCGAAGGTATACAACTTTTAATTAAGATTAATTTATTAATTTTTTAGTTAAGATTTTTTTTATATTAGGTACCAGATATTTTCCGGGTATTTATAGAACCGTAAAATAGAGCAACATATAAAAATGGTGGCCAAAAAAGTTGTAACATTCGAATTGGCCAAAAATCTATATTTTCACTACTTAAACATCTACTTAAAAACAAAATAGAAAATACAATGTATATTACGATTCTAAAACCGTAATCATGCGATTTCATTACCGCTATCCGCTCACTAAATTCAAGTTCCATGTCGAAGACTTACGCTAAGTGTTTAATTGTCTCAAGTGTAAAGACAACTAGGTACTTACTAACCCCACTTAAGTTCTTTAGCGCAATGCTATTAAGTTTCTACGTGACAAAACATAACACTGGAGGAATGCTTTATCAATTTTAACTTAAGTAGTGAAAGGATTTACCTAATCGGTTATTTAAAATACAAAAAAATCCTTTTTGTTATGTCTTTGATGTCCCACAGCTGGGCAAAGGCCTCCCTAGTCTCTTTCCACCTCTCTCTGTCCAGAGCTGCCAAGGACCAATCTTTATCAAAGGAGTCCAACTTATCCTGCCATCTCCGTCTGGGCCTGAAGAGAAAACCTTATAAAAAAAAATCGAAATTTGGTGGCAAAAAACGAAAATGCGTAGGTAACCTGTCGAATATATAGAACCTCCTCCTTTTTGAAGCCGCTTAAAAAAAAAAGTTCATTAGCCGAATTTAGAACTTTTTCCGTAGAGACAATCTCGTGTTTATAAGAACATTCACATTTTAATCGCAGTCTCAATCTGTCAAAAAACAAACTGTTGCTCCTAGCTCAATGGTTGCTCCAATACTCTTGAATCGTTTATGACTTTGATTGTCGCTGAGTTGCGAGTTGACTTGAATTTTATCGTTACTAGCTTCTGCCCGCGATTTCGTCCGCGTAAAGTTGCTTGTCCCACCCGTCGTATCACATTGCTTGTCCCACCCGTCGTATCACATTGCTTGTCCCATCCGTCGTATCACATTGCTTGTCCCACCCGTCGTATCACATTGCTTGTCCCATCCATCGTATCACATTGCTTGTCCCACCCGTCGTATCACATTGCTTGTCCCACCCGTCGTATCACATTGCTTGTCCCACCCGTCGTATCACATTGCTTGTCCCACCCGTCGTATCACATTGCTTGTCCCATCCATCGTATCACATTGCTTGTCCCACCCGTCGTATCACATTGCTTGTCCCACCCGTCGTATCACATTGCTTGTCCCATCCGTCGTATCACATTGCTTGTCCCATCCATCGTATCACATTGCTTGTCCCACCCGTCGTATCACATTGCTTGTCCCACCCGTCGTATCACATTGCTTGTCCCACCCGTCGTATCACATTGCTTGTCCCATCCGTCGTATCACATTGCTTGTCCCACCCGTCGTATCACATTGCTTGTCCCATCCGTCGTATCACATTGCTTGTCCCACCCGTCGTATCACATTGCTTGTCCCACCCGTCGTATCACATTGCTTGTCCCATCCATCGTATCACATTGCTTGTCCCACCCGTCGTATCACATTGCTTGTCCCATCCGTCGTATCACATTGCTGGTCCCACCCGTCGTATCACATTGCTTGTCCCATCCGTCGTATCACATTGCTTGTCCCATCCATCGTATCACATTGCTTGTCCCACCCGTCGTATCACATTGCTTGTCCCACCCGTCGTATCACATTGCTTGTCCCATCCGTCGTATCACATTGCTTGTCCCATCCATCGTATCACATTGCTTGTCCCACCCGTCGTATCACATTGCTTGTCCCACCCGTCGTATCACATTGCTTGTCCCACCCGTCGTATCACATTGCTTGTCCCATCCGTCGTATCACATTGCTTGTCCCACCCGTCGTATCACATTGCTTGTCCCACCCGTCGTATCACATCACATTGCCTGCCCGCGCTATTACTTCGTTTTCCGCTTAGCGTTCTTTCTAACGTTGTATTGTTTTTGCTCGGCCCATATGGGACCGAACTCTTCCGCTTTATTATTAGTATAGATAATATGTACGAGAATTAGCATTATGGTTTTATGAAAACGCGACACCGCGCGGGGAATTTGACTCGGTTTAACGCGCCATCTCGCGAGCTGCGTTGTAGTCTGTGATCCGCCTTAACATGAGATTGACATTGAAATTGGTTTTCAAAAACGAGGCCGTTAAAATTCCATGTGGTGTTAAAATTTTGTAAAAGAAGAACAAAATTGTCTGGCTTTTACACAGAATGATGATACTTATCTACTTTCATTAAAAAGTTTAACATACATAAACACCTTATAGTGTTCCCACTGCTGGGGGACAGGCCTCCTCTCTGTAAGAGGGAGTGCACCATAATCCACCACGCGGGCCCAGTGCGGGTTGGCGGATATCACTGATTTTGAATTTTTGGTTCTAGGACATAGGCCGGTCTCCTCACGATGTTTTCCTTCGAGCTGCTGTGGTCATGAAATAAATTATACAAAGTGCCTGCTTGGGTTCGCACCCACAACCTACAACTCGTAAGTCGTGACCACTGGGCCACCCTGCTCAAAAAGTATAAATCAGTCTATAAAATGCATTACTTTAATATAATGAGCAGGTTTATTCAACGGGCAGCCGTTTACGCTCTTCCATAGCTCCATTCCACTGAAATGATTTCACAGTTCGGATACACGGACTAATAACAGTAGATATTTTAATTAACCATTTGGTGTAATGTGACCCCGTATCCAGTCGCCAAATAGCGGTGCCCGCCATTACTTTGACAATGGTGGCGCAAACGAGCGCCAACTATTACTTAGCTGGTACATATTATGGCGTATCTGCGATGTACCTAACTTGTTTATAGCGTTGTACCTATCTATTTTGTGTAACTAGGTGCCTATCGTTAGACTGCAAATGGAAACAGTTGAGGGAAAAAAAGAGGGATAAATGAAGATTGTCTTAGCTTTTAACATTTACTTATTTAGATTTACCAACGTTTGTTTACACTACAGAAATTACAGGAAGCAACAGAAAATAAAGAACTAAGGGCGCATTCCACCAAACTTTTATACATAGACTAAGGGCTGATTTTTCAATCACCTGTTAACTTTATTCGAGGAATAATTTTGAAATTTTGACAGTTATGTCAAACAAAAACTGTCAAACGTCAATTTAATTCCACGAATAAAAGTTATCTGGCGATGGAAAAATCAGCCCTGAGTCTTAAACCTACTGGGAATAAATTTTGAATTTTTGACAGTTTTTCCATAGGTACTAGAACTGACCTAAATGTAACAAACTATTTTAAGTAATATTTTAACAATAAAAAAGAAAAGTAAGAAAGAAAATTGAGAAAATGCCTCAGGCATTAAGTCCGCCTTTGTACAGTTTTTACTTGTGCATAAAGTTTTAGTATTTACTAAAACTTTATGCACAAGTAAAAACTCCGTGTGTGTAACACAAGCACACAACACAACATACTTACTATACTAAAAGTATAGACGCCAGCATATCAAGCTACCCGAATCTGTCAATTTTTTTTTAATAGATTTTCAACTTTTGCCAAACGTTTGCCCTTATCCTACAAAACCCAAAAATAGCTAGTAAAATCAATTAATAGTCAGCATTAATTAAGTAATTTTGCAAACTATTTTTATCCTGAATCAAAAAAAAATATTTGTAATTTTTTTACTGGCAACATTATCGCTTGACAAAGCACCTCTAAACAGATTACCTCTACTGTACCTCGTTCAATTCGATAGAACAGCTCAGTCCGACACAGCAGAAAATATGTAAATTTAATGTAGGTACGTAATTAATTTCATCATCCGAATAATAGCGCATAATGCTATCATTTGGAACGCTCACACCCTCTTCGAGATTATTAATTTTGTCAACGGCCATTACACACTTCATGAACCTTTTATATACAGGGTGAGTTATCTATTTAACTGGTAGTACCATATTATGGTGGCGGAAGGATTCGTTGTCAGATATATAGAGGTATGAGGAACAGGGTGTAAAGTTCACTTATACTCTATAGAAAAGGGAGGATCCTCCGATCAGACGGGTGTTGTGTCTGGCGGGCAAGGCCACTGCCCGTGCCCAATGATTCATGTCAGGCCGTTGTATATGTGCTAGTTGCACGGTAAACTCTGCTTGCGAGATGCAGGATTTTGCGTGACGTAAGCATGACGCGTAGTTCGCATCTGGCGTTGTAGATACCGCTACAGATATACAACAGTTTCCAAAATTAACTTAAATTAATTAAATTAAAAACTTCGCGTTACTTACTTTACCTACATAATTACCTCCTGTAAACATAACCTCATAACTACACGCCTATTCCCAGAAGGGTTAAGCAGAGGTGTACCTATATATGTATGTGCACACCCTTTGCGCCCGGTTGATGGCATTAAGCTCGCCCCCTCTCACATGGGACTTAAATTAAATATAAATTGTTGAAATTAGTGTTATTAAAGGTACACGTCTACTTAACCCTACCCATCTGTATTTTTAGGGTTCCGTATCTCAAAGGAAAAAACGGAACCCATAAAGGATCACTTTGTTATCCGTCTGTCTGTCAAGGCCCTTTATCTCAAAAACGCGTGAAAGTATCGAGTTGAAATTAAAACCATATTCTGAAGTCTACAGTCCCTTGAAGCTCTGAAAAAATCAAACTTCTAAGTTAACGTAAAAAAAAAATACGGCTGTTTAAGCCGCAAAAAACGTATATTTCGACACTCTCAAGGGAATCAAAATTTATAGGGTACTCTTACTTCCCGTTGACTTGACCTAGAATCATGTTTGGCAAGAAGCAAGAAATGAAGCACAATTAAAGGAAAAAATCCGTAAACCGTTAAATTTGTAGTTTTACAAGCAATCCTCCTCTAGTTTCTTCAGAAAACTAATTTTATTTCCGCACACAGCATAAAAACTCAAACGCCCGACGAATCTCCCAAAGCCAACAATGAAATCCGTGTTTAACAAACGAAGTCGACAAACTGTACACAATTAGATTTAAGTACTAGCAGCGCAGGGATCAGAGGTACGTTAAATAAAACCCGGCCAAGTGCGTGTCAGACCACACACAGTGAAGGGTTCCGCAGTTGGGATATTTACGTATGAACTGTGCTGATTTTTCCGGGCGAAAAAATTAGTTTTGTTTGTAACTTTGTACCAATTTCATTGTAATTATTTTTTGCGGTTGAAATTAAAAATATAACAAAAAGACTTAAATAGCAAAGTCACTTAGAAACATTATATAAACTTTTAAATTATAGGATCCAGCAATACGTAATCGCTTATGTGCATTGTTTTTTTTTTATCTTCCAGCTACATTGGTTCCGCTTTTGCCATTTGGCTACAGAACCCTAAAGATACAGGGACACATGGGTTAAGGTGACCCACACCTTTCAACTTTTGGGTGTCGTGTGTGGCCTCCCTTTTTTTCACTCTTGAAGACCATCACAGTGAACAGCTTTATGATTATAGACTTTTCGGCCATGGCGTCCTAACTCAGCGACTCAGTGACTTAGCCAGCTCTAGATGCAGGAAGTTTTCTTTTCTCTCACTCTCATAGTCCCATAGAACTTATGAATAGGAAAGTATTTCAAATACTCACCATAATTTGAGTTGCAGGTAACTAATTCGAGTTTGCATCGAAACCCTTATGTTTCTTTAATTTGGTCACCCGAATTAATCCTCGTGCTATAATAGTGAAACAAGTGTTCTAATTGCTGTCCCGTTCCCAGTGTTCCCATTAGATAAAGAGAAGTGAGAAAGCAAACGTTGCAGTGTTTTTTTAGCTCTTTTACAATAGACTCTTCTTAGGTTTTAACATCATTTTTTAATCAAGCTTTTGTTGCTCAATTAAATCAACGTTAACGACGTTAATTAACGTTAGTAGTTAGTTAAACAGCAGTGGTGCACGGCTCAGTGGTAACGGCCGCGCCTTCCGAGTTGGAGGTCGTGGGTTCGATCCCAAGCAGGCACTTTACTTTCTGTAAATTATTCCATCACCACTGCTCTCAATGTAGATATGAAGGAAAACATCGTGAGGAAACCGGCATGTCCTAGAACCAAAAATTCAAAGACATGTGACCCAAACCGCACTGGGCACGCGTGGTTGATTATGGTCCACTTCCTCTCAAAGAAGCTCTCTTTTCAAAAGTGCCTTTAATGTGCCTATTTGAAATAAATTACTTGACTTTAATGTGCCTATTTGAAATAAATGATTTGACTTTGACTTTGACTCACATAGAGGAGCTGTGTCCCAGCAGCGGGAATATTATAGACTGATTATACTAAACTCGTAGAGCTACTTTACCAACCGTGTATGTCCAGTTTAGAGGTCCTTTGACATTGAAATCACATCCAGCCCACAGTAGCGCAGTCAGTTTGCCTGTGGCGACACGGCCGACACTAATTTGCACGAAGTGTGACACGCCCTGTCGGCCGTTGACAGCTACTGTCGGATATTGTCGGGCCAACTTTACGTGCTTGCGTGTTTGACACCTCGCCACTATTGTCAGGACTTGCATTCAAAGGGTTTCTACCGACCTACAGCTGTTAGGGTCATAATTAAAAGTTTTTACTGTCTATTACCTACATTACCTAATGAAACTTGTAGGTACCTACTTTTATGTTGAATATGGTGCCGATTTTTTCCCTTTTTTTTCTGAATGGGGGAAGGAAGGGAAGGCCTGATCATTAGTGATGCTGACACGAAACATCAAATCATTGCCAAACTTCATCTAATTTGATTAACCAAACTAACAACAAGAAAACATTCAGGAACCAGGGTTAAGTTTGTTTTGTTCTGAAAGTAAGTACCTAAATCAATTATCATAATATCTAAAATCCAAATAAGTAGCAAAACGTACATACCTACATGATGCTATTCATTGGCAGCGCCAAAATAATAACAACTACAAGTAAACACCACACTCTACCTTTCTAAAATGGAAAAAGCGTTCAGAAATCCAGGATAAGTTTGAACATAATCTATCCAAGTTATTTGCATTCTCTAAAATCCAAATCAGAAGCCGAACTATTAATTTTATTGGCAGTGTTGGAACAACTTTAACATTAACAGCAGCCAATCGCGCTGCGGCTGCATTGAATAGTGTGGTGCTTAGTTGTTATTGTTAGTGATCGAGGATCGAGTCAATTTTGCAGCGAGCCAAATCGAAACAACCACTATTTAGTACTTTACTGGTCTGTTCTATATGAACATCACGTGTTGTGGAGATAATTGAGCGCTTAAAGCGCTTAGTAGGGTTTGGTGCAGTAGGCGTTGTTTGTTTTGGGGAGGTATTTTGGAATGTTGCTTAGTTGGTATTTATGGAAATACCTAGTGGAAGATTCCTTGTGAAACACCTTAGGTAGGTAAAACACTATAGGTACCCAATGCAAACGTGCTATTTAGCTGCAGTACTGCAATAGAATATCATTACCGGCTGTATTCCCCGATGAATTAAGGCTCCTACAAACAGGCGCGACAAGCGACGCGAATCGCTATCATTAGCCACAGTTGAGCTGAAGAAAACACCCAATATTAATTTGTCGTAGGTAGGTACAGTCACCAAAAGAGATAAGTATACAGGATCGTCGGATATAGTTGAAATTTTGTAAGAAACCGATGGAGGTTGTCGACTGAAATTTAATTTCATAAATGAGCTATTTGTTTTCTATTAATAAAATAAAATTTTATTCGAAAACATCCATCGGTTTCTTACTAAACTTCAACATATCCGACGATCCTGCATACTTATGTCTTTTGTTGACTGTACCCACCTTATACCTGGAATGGAAATCGAAAACAGAACCTCATGCTACTATGACTTTTGACTTTGACATGCTCGATATAAAAAATAGGTTGGTACAGTCAACCGCACATCAGTTCACAATCAACCTTGAACCTTACCCATGCTGTAGCGATAAAGATAGGTTAGGTGCTTATCTACTGACATGCGATTGACCGTTCTTAACGAGAAGAAAAATAAAGTAGCTACATTATATAATAATAGCCCATGGGTTGAGGCGTGGACCGGTCAGCGATAGACTGTGAGTTCGATCCCTAATTCCCCAGTCGTTACACTTTTGCTGACAAAGCAAACCAAGCAATCAAGCGTAAACCCGCTTCTCGCTTAAATGCCTATAATTTACTAAGCCTTGTTAAATCGAAACAAGAATTAGGGTAGCAGCACAGAGGGACATCGACGGGCAAACTGTAACCAAGAAGAATTCAGCACAGGATTTTAAACCCCCTAGCGTAGAATTATTTTGCCGGTAAGGTATTTAAAAAAAATGCAGTAGGTTAATACGCGGTCAAAATGAATAGAACAGCCTTTTTTAGGGTTCCGTACCCAAAGGGTAAAAACGGGACCCTATTAATAAGACTCCACTGCCTGTCTGTCACCAGGCTGTATGTCATGAATATGAACCGTGATAGCTAGACAGTTGAAATTTTCACAAATGATGTATTTCTGTTGCCACTATAATAACAAATACTAAAAACAGAATAAAATAAATATTTAAGGGGGCTCCCATACCACAAACGTGTTTTTTTCGGCGTTTTTGCCTTGTGGTACAGAACCCTTCGTGTGCGAGTCCGACTCACACTTGTTTATATTCCGCCAAGTCGGGGGATTCAGAATAATGTACTGAATCCATGGTATCTAAAAGGTTGCGCATCGATGCTCTGCCACCCTGTAGATATCATTTCCAGATGACTAAAGATGTGATGTGACATGTGGTTTTTACCCGACTACCGAAGAAGAAGAAAAGCTGTCTAAAGAATAACTATAGATATCACGTTTCTAACGTGTTATCATTATGTAACCTCTCACAGCCAAAACTACAAAAATGTACATTGGATTTTTTTGGTTTTAGACAATGCGGTCCTGAATTTCGAAAATGATTGGGGTGCTGAACTGCTGAACTTCGTTCAACTAGCGCCATCTTGTAGATTAATGATGTACAAATTACTCATTTCATGAGTATTGTGAAGTAATGTAAAACGGAGATAGTTCGACATTTTAATAGCCTTTGGAAGTGTTTCTGTTAAACAAGAACACTTCCAAAATAGGACCTGTGTTTTTGAAACAGTAGTCGTAGTGGCATGCTACCGTGCCGAGTTTACGGGCGCTAAGTCAAAGAACTACGACAATAAAAAATACGTTACTGTTACGGAGATATGCAAGAATGTTTATAGTTGGTTATTTTTTTTCAATTTGTATTTCTCTCACTCGTTTTTCTGTTTTTCATTTGTTTGATTTTTTTTTATCTACCGTCCAAAATAAACTTTCTGAGCTGGCAACACTGACTGTTGCGTTTGTTGATCTCTCAAACTCATTGTCTGAGAAATTATTATCCATAACCAAAATTCTTTTAAAGTTATTTCTAGGTCTTTTTCTAAGACGAAAATGCAGCCAGATGATTCTTAACCGTGCCTTAATTAATTTACGTGCCAAACAATTTAGTGTCATAGTGAAATAAACACATGAAAGATTGGACGATTGTTATGCATTTGTTTTCATTATGACAAAACGCCGAAGAATACTTCACGCGGACAAAATAATTCAAAATATTATGAATGTGTTTTGTTTGTTAATGTTCCTACAGCTAAAAGGTTAGTCCATATTCGTTGTTAATGCTTGCTTAACACCTATATAACAAGTATTCATAACATTGCATACTTATCACCCAGCCAAGATGTGAACTTCTTGACATATTCTCGAAAGATAATTAATTCGTGATTTATCGAAACACTTTCCTTGTTTCTACAAGACATCATAATCATAATTTACGAATGAGTATGTTGTTTATTCGTTGATATTAAGTCACTTTGTTTATAATTGACATGATAACATTCCTGCATTAATCATTTGTTTTTAATTTAATATTATTATCATGTTTTTCACACATACAATCAAGATTATTGTGTTATTCAATAGTAATATAACATTTATTTTTATCAAATGGCCAGAACTGCATTGTTTCAAGATTTATGAAACCAAGTTACCTGCGCTTGTAAATAGATTAAACTTGCAACCTCAGAAACCAGACACGAAACTATTCTTAAGCTACATCCAGTTTATTTTAATTACATTAAATAATGTTTCAGGTTTCTATGCAGTAGTTAGTAACCCAATATTATTGTACTCAACGGCATCAGACATACGAGTAGTGAACACGTTGAAGCTCAGTAAAGTAAACACTATAGTTAAGGACCTGGAGCAAGGATCAGCCGTAGACTTCCTTCACAGAAAGGATCTTATATGCTGGTCAGATCAGACCGCAGAATTGATACAATGTATGAGTTATAATGAGACTCATGTAGGGGATAAGGTAATTAATCATCATAATAAATAACCTGTGATTTGGGCGCATAACCAAAACAGTCATATCAATCCTGAATCCTCAACCAACTTTTTAAAACAGTTTATCATTCTGTTGCAAAAAAAAATGGTTGCCTGTAAAGTCGGTTTTACGGGCGAAGATTTTACGTGACAACGACCGATCATCCGATCATAGTTGAGTGGGAGAGAGACGCAAGGCATTCGGCGGGCCTCTCTCTCGTTCGGTGACTCATCGTAACGTTACCGAGCGTTACACTTTTTCATAAGTGACTCCCAGTCGCAACCTAATTTAAGACGTTGTCACGTCAAAAAATATATGCATCAACTTGAGAACCTACTCCGTTTTTTCGTCAGTTAAAAATATGGCCACAAATGTAACATAAACGTTAGCATTGTGCTTATCATAACTAGTGAATTGTGGTTTTACCTCTACCCAGTTGTTCGCGGATTACAGGTGTGCTGAAATAATGGAATTTAAAATTGAAAATAAATTTGTTGTCTATTGCAGGTTAGAATAGTATCAGAGGGATTAATAACACCAACCGGTATAGCAATAGACTGGTACACAGATAAAATATACTGGACAGATGGGGAGACCAATAAAATTGAAGTCATTAGCATAGAGCAGAGGTACAGAAAAGTGCTGTTCTGGTCAGAGGTAGACCTCGCTCGGGCTATTGCTGTTGTTCCTAAAGAAGGGTAAGATAACAATTTCATTCATGCATTTGTAAAAATTATTTTCCTTTCCATTCTTAAATTTTTCTTCCGTAGAAATACTCTACTAATCTCTTGTTTTCCTCTGTATGTTTTTTTATACTGTGTATTAATTAATTTTCTTCCTTGTCAAACTTAATTATACTAGAGGCACTCACCAGTATTCTGTACAATAGTTACATACATATCCATGTATGTAAAATTTTTGTTGATTATGGATGTATATGTAACTTTTTTGTAAGGATGGCAGTATTGGTCCCTGTAGTGCCAATCTATAAATCTCACCATGAAAACTACTATATTTTTGCAATCAACACGCTAAGAAGAAGAAGACCATGAAAACTTGGGTGAAGTTAGCAATTTAGCATGATATAAGCTGTAATTCCGGCTGATGCTAGGAATTGATTATATTGACAGCTCACATCAAGCTTATTTCACTTAAGCTTTCAGTGACATTTTGACAGAATAGATCAGCTGTTCTTGTAAACTTTCTTGTAAATGTGTAGACTCTCCAACAGATTCTATACAATTACAAAAAAAATTACAAGAACAGCTGATCTATTCCATAAATATCCAATAAATAAATAAATCACTCTATTTTCAGTCTCATGTTCTGGACAGACTGGGGCGAAGTACCCAAAATAGAGAGAGCTGGCATGAACGGTGATCCAGCTACACGTAAAATTATAGTCAAAGACCATATATTCTGGCCAAACGGAATCACAATAGATTATGACAACAACCTGATATACTGGGTGGATGCAAAGCTACATTTTGTTGATGTTATTGATTTTAATGGAGAGAAGAGAAAAAGTGTTGTTAAAGAGGATCTTGTGTATCCGTATGCACTTGCGTTTTTTAACTATAAGCTTTATTGGACTGATTGGAAAACATGGTAAGGTTTTATTTATTATAGTTATTATACAACTAGTGGAGTAAATTGAGGTCTAACAATTTGTTATTAATTGCAAGGATGTCTTAACAGTTCGTAATACGGGTCAACTCGCATTGACCCGTATTACAAACTGTTAAGACATCCATTTCATATTTTGTGTAAAGGTGGGAAAATCGAGTATTCGAAACCCCAAGTTCACAAGGAAGGCCAGCAACGCCTTGATATTACTGACCAACAGTTGCTATTGGTGAAGTAAAAACTTCTGTAGGCGCACTTTGCGCTCTTTCTGAACAGTGAACAAAACTGAACCTCCCTCGGGTCGGTGACGCTGAATCGGATATACTCGGCTCCAATCGGTCTGTGACGCTGAATCGCGTATACGTCAAGTAAAGAAATCAATCAATCTTTGATGGATCAAGTCGTCATCAGATTTTAAAATTAGAAAAATCATATAATTTTTCACTTGTATTGTGTGATCATAGGCACACTTCCTGTTTTTTTTTTGTTTTTATGAATAAGTGTTAATTACTACATTTAATCAACTATTTTCCTCATTAAATTAAAGCCTTATTACTTCCCATTTAAGGTCAATTCACACATGGGACATATCAACAACAGGCCCAATGAAGGAGATAATAAAATCCGACCCAGTGCCTGTAGATT
Organism: Oligia fasciuncula; assembly: GCA_963082905.1. NCBI lineage: Eukaryota > Metazoa > Arthropoda > Insecta > Lepidoptera > Noctuidae > Oligia > Oligia fasciuncula. The sequence continues at coordinate 1,733,060 of OY720394.1, read as the reverse complement.
TAAAGGTATATGATGGAAGCAGACAAGTGATGCCCTCTGGTGACTATCCATGCAAGGAAAATAATGGAGGATGCTCACATTTATGCCTTTTAGCTCCAACTCCACCAGGTAATATTTTATTATACTCATTTTAAATCCACCATAAATCAACCCTCACTGGGCCCGCGTGGTGGATTACGGCCCACTTCCTCTCACAGAGAGGAGGCCTCAGCCCCAGCAGTGGGACCAGTTTAGGCTGATTATGCTATTGTAACCATTGATAAAAAAAATCACACAACATTCTTCTACTGCTTATCATGTCCTTTGTCCATGGTAATCTTTAATAGTTTTAAGAGTTACAATAACTGTTTCATTATAAGTATTGACAACAACATCATCATCTGCCTAGCCTTTTCCCAACTATGTTGGGGTCGGCTTTCAGTCTAACCGGATACAGCTGAATACCAGTATTTTACATGGAGCGACTGCCTATCTGACCTCCACAACACAGTGACTGTGTAATGCGATACCCCTTGGTAAGACTGGTAAAGATTCACGAATGACAGCCGGGACCAACGGCTTAACCTGCTTTCCGATGCACGGAGGGGTCTCATTATGTAAAGATGGTCACCCATCCACAGACCAACCGTGGCAAGGATCGGTCGACCTGAGCGGCTGTTATTTATCAGCCAGGGGCCCCTACACTATACTGACTGACATATATCGTTATTATATCCAGGCTACCAGTGCGCCTGTCCAACGGGCTCAAAACTCCGCGACGGCAGCAACACGACCTGCTACAACAGTCCACAATCACTACTGGTCGTGGCCCAGCGCTCCGCCATCTCCAAGATTTCACTAGACTCACCCGACTTCACGCCCTACACGCTGCCGCTCAAAGACCTGAAGAGGGCTCTCACTGTGGACTTTGATCCTAAGTTTGAGTATATCTACTGGGCTGATAGTTTGGTAAGTGAATGAGAAGCGAGTTGCCTAACAATGAATAATAAACCTTAATTTTTATGTGTTAAAGTGCAAAGTTGTATGAACAGCGAGCAAAAATTAAACAAAGTATGGATGTAATGGATATTGAACTACTAACTTTAGTATGAGTGCTATAATATAAATGTACCGTCGACACGAAAAGAAGGAGAAGTGTTTTAAAGTGCAAACGAAACAGCAGCAGTCGCAAATGTCTGAGGGGCCGTTTCGTATATTGTTTTTTTTTGTTGGGAAATCATCAAATGACCCCTCCCGCTCTGGGCGGAGCGGAAGGGAGTATCAGACTCTTACTGACAAATCCCGCTGACCCGGCAGGCTTCGGCCCTGGAACACGTACGAGCTTCATATCGGCGTTGTTTGTACAACTTTGCACTTTGTCACTCACAGACAAAGTGTATTATTTAATGTCATCAGCTAATCACTGTTTTGTGCTCGTTTTTTTTTTTTTTGTCACCATTTTTACTTTTAATGCTTTTGTCTTTTTTTTAAATAAATAAATCTTCATGTATTCAGGCAAAGACAATATCCAGAGCAAGACTAGACGGAAGCGAACAAACAGTAGTTATACACAGCAGTGGAGTGCCTGACAGTATTGCAATCGACCCTCTGGCGAGGAACATCTACTGGACAGACCCCGTCACTGATACCATCAACGTGGCCCGGCTCGATGGCACCTCTAAGAAGGTATGTTACTTCTACAGACAGAAGGAGCTAGGGCCTTTTGGCATTATAATAATTATTTTCTGTTTTTAGGGTTCCGTAGCCAAATGGCAAAAGCGGAACCCTTATGGATTTGTCATGTCTGTCTGTCAGTCCGTCCGTATGTCACAGCCACTTTTTTCCGAAACTATAAGAACTACACTATTGAAACTTGGTAAGTAGAGTATTCTGTGAACCGCATTAAGATTTTCACAAAAAAAATAGAAAAACACAATAAATTATGGGGGTTCCTCCATACTTTAGAACTGAAACTCAAAAATATTTTTTTTTCATCAAACCCATACCTATCTATGGATAGGTCTTCAAAAATTATATTTAGGTTTCTAATATAATTTTTTTCTAAACTGAATAGTTTGCGCGAGAGACACTTCCAAAGTGGTAAAATGTGTCCCCCCCCCCCCCCCCCCTGTAACTTCTAAAGTAAGAGTATGATAAAACAAAAAAAAAAATATGATGTACATTATCATGTAAACTTCCACCGAAAATTGGTTTGAACGAGATCTAGTAAGTAGCTCGCCAGTGAAAATTTAAAAACATACGAGGAACACGGAACCCTCTGTGCGCGAGTCCGACTCGCTCTTGCCCGGTTTTTTCTTTCTTTACCATAATTCTGTTGATGACTATTGACTAGACCCCCTATTTTATACATTAGACTAAAGCACAACTGACACAATGTTAGTGCACCATACACATTTGCTTACCCTTTTTTTTTTTTGTGGTTGGGAAATCATCAAATGACCCCTCCCGCCGGAGCGGAAGGGAGTGTCAGACTCTTACTGACGAAAACCCACCCGTGTTCCTTCCTTAGCCCTTTGTGTTCCAGAGTAACGGTAACCCTTTCAGACAATCCCGCTGCCCCGGCAGGCATCGGTCCTGGCGGGCCCCTCCTGTTGCTGACATCTCTTTTACCCTTCAGAGAACACAAGCTTGATGTTGTTATGTAATTCTAGGTGATAATCCACAACGAACTATATGACCCCCGAGCCATAGCTCTCCACCCGACCGCTGGCTGGATGTTCTGGTCAGACTGGAACGACAAGAAGCCGAAAATCGAACGCGCCAACTTGGACGGCAGTGGGCGAGTGCTGCTGGTCTATGAGAAACTCACGTGGCCCAACGGCATCGCACTCGACACAGTGAAGAACAAGCTTTACTGGGGAGATGCCAGGACACATAAAATTGAGGTAAAATCATTGATTAATAAATACAAATTAAATTACTAGATATGGACACTTCACTCAGCGTATTTCACCAAATACTTTTGTTGTGCCAATACAAAATATACACTATTTTCGTCACATAAATTTTATTTTGTAATGGCAAAACAGCACTAACATTTTCGTACAAATTACAAATGTTAGTGATGTTTAGCCATTACAAAATCGCCATCTGAGTGCCAATATCGACGCGACTTTATGCTGGACATATTTAATTGGTAGTATCTCCTACTCTTCAGGTATGCAACATGGATGGCACAGAGAGAAAAGAACTCCACAGCAGTGAAATTTTACACATCTTCGGTCTAACCTTACTGGGCGAACACCTCTACTGGACGGATATGCAGAAAAGAACGTTAGACAGGATTAACAAAAATACAGGTACACACTTGTGTTGATTGTTATTTTTAACCGACTTCAAAAAAGGGAGTTATCCCTCCCCTCCTCGATCCCCTGCTAGTTCTTCTTCTCTTTAAAAGGAGGAGGTTCTCAATTCGGATGTTTATATTTTTTTATCTGTATGTTTTGGAGGAGGTTTTCAATTCGGATGTTTATACTTTTTTTTTACTTCCAGTCACTGATATTGACATAACAAGTAGTGTTAAATTAATTTGTGTGGGGTAGGTACAACTAAGAAGTGAAAAATAAAAACTTAAAAAATAAACAACCGACTACCTACTGTTTCTGTTTTTTTTTGTTTTGTGAAAATGTTTTTTGTCTACAGTGTCAAATCAAAATGCTTTGATATCGAAACCCGTCAGTTCTGTGACATTCCTCCTATTTATTTAATTTAACCTATAAGTATTTAAGTTTTGTTTTTTTTTTATATATGCATTCTGCACCACTTCCGGGCATAAGAGCCGTTTGACTCCTTTTTTCCTGTTCCCCGAGATCCTACGCCTCGCCTTTGCTGGTCTCAAGGGATCCAACTAGTTCTAATACTTCTAATTGATCCCGCCATGTCCTTCGTGGGCCCACAGTTTGCGGTTTTTTGACATGCGTCACACATGTCTCGCTCAATCTCATACTACCTATTTATTAACAAAACAGCCGGTAGATCCTGTAAAAATCTCACCGTGGAAACTTAGGTGAAGTGAGTTTGTTTTTGCTAGGAATTGACACTATTGACAGCTCACTCCACGCTCACTTCACCTAAGTTTTCACGGTGAGATTTTTACAGAATAGCACCGCGGTTGCCTTAAATCTACAGGTCTAGAACGTCAGCCCGTAGTAGAGCAGATGGCGAACATGATGGGAGTGAAAGCGTTCCGCCTGGGCGAGTCGTTGGGCTGGAACCAATGCGCCGACAACAACGGAGGATGTTCACATCTCTGCCTCAACACTCCCGACCACTATGTGTGCAGTTGTCCTGTTGGTGAGTGATGACTGACTGGATAGGTCCGCTCAATCTGTGTGGTTCTTGCCTTAAAAGACCATTTCAGACACCAATCTACTTGGTCTTCACATGATCTGACCAAGGTTTTGTCTGGACTGTGACCTCTGAGTTTGTTTCGCCTTTCTTCTCAGAATAGTCAAATAGGAAACGCCGACCTCATCTAGTTTAAAAAAATATGATTGACGTGTAAAAGTGTTTGTACAAACCCACTTACAGAAAATAAATCATTTATAATTTATCATGATGTACTAGTAGGATTGTTATTTATTTATTTATATATACTTTATTGTACAAAAATTGTTACCAAAAAAAGAAAAAATATAAATGTATCTACAAAAAATAAAAACTTTTTTACAAAAAAAACAACCGACTTTCAAAAAACACTATAAAGTGAAAAATAACTTTAATTTCGGAAGTCGGTGTCTTTGGATTTGTATTTTAGTTTTTTTGCCACCGACTTCCGAAATTAAAGTTATTTTTCACTTTATAGTGTTTTTTGGAAGTCGGTTGTTTTTTTTTGTAAAAAAGTTTTTATTTTTCACCTTTTAGTGGGTCAGTTTGTACTTTATCAAAGTTACAATAGCCTAATGTCAACTGCTCATCACCTTTTACAAAATATTGCTTTTCCCGATGCAGGGACGTTAATTGTTGAGGAGTTCTCCTGGTTCTTACCAACTCCTAAACAACCACTCACCATACGCATTGTGACGAGGACTGAGGTTGCTATACGCAACCATATTAAAGTAATCGAATCGCAACCCGTGAAATATTTGTCATTGAGTAGTTCCGATGGCCATCTGTGGTCTTCATCATCAGCTCCACTTTACCAAATGATGATTTCCGAGAGCAAATGCTCAAGTTAAAAGATACCCAAATCGCTATAGCTTTGCCTATAAAATTTGAGGGTTTCCCTCAATTTCCATGGGATCCTCTCATCAGATTCCAACTTGATGATAATGGGACCACCTCGAGAGTATACCCTTTCGAACAAAAAAAGAATTTTGAAAATCGGTCCTCAATTGGCGGAGTAATCGCGTAACAAACACACAAAAAAAAAAACATTCCGTCGAATTGAGAACCTCCTCCTTTTTTGAAGTCGGTTAAAAAACAGAAACATAAATGTGAAAACTGAACCTCTTGCAATATTAATAAAACAATAGAACGAGCAGTGGTGGTCCAGTGGTAACGACTCTTTGGTTAACTGGACCCACTTGAACTACGACCGCGACTTACGAGTTGTAGCTCGTAGGTTCGAACACAGAAAGGCGCTTTACTTGGTGTAAATTATTTCATCACCACTGCTCTCAAAACGGTGAATGAAAACATTGTGAGGACATCGGCATATCCGATCGATTACAAACAGGGCTCGGAAACCGGTTGAAATTCTTAACCGGTTACGGTCATTGACCCCAAACCGAAATCGATTTAGGTTAAGGTTTGCACTTTACCGGTTTATGCGGGAAACCGGTTTTTCATGAATTTTGGTTTTGATAGTGGAAATTAACCAGCAAACACAGCCCCTAAAAAATCGCACCTTTTCGTCACTCATAGGTCTGGAACTTAGCAAAGACAGGAAGACTTGCGTAGAACCTGACGCTTTCCTGGTGTACAGTCGCAAGAATGTCATCGGTCACATCAGTATTGAGAACGAGGAGAATGACGTCGTACTGCCCCTCAAAGACTTGAAAGAAATCAGGTAAGTGCGTCATACATGATTATTGGTCATTTCATTTAAGTTTTATTAATTCCACCGGAAAATTCGTACTCTCTCATCATTTTCCTGCCCTTATTCCAATTTATTTAGGGTCGGCGCAGCATCTCAGGGACATATAGTTTCTTTTTTACATACCGAAACTCACATTCTGTCTTATTTTAATGATGTCTTATTTTGTAATGTGTTCATTATTACGATGTCAAAGTTACACAGGCATTAGTCACATGTAATTGGGGGTGAATTGTATCTCAAATTGTTCACTTATTTTACAAATCGTGTAAAGGTTGCATTGGGAAAGATCTGCAGTATGTGTCAACCACATAAACCATTGTGAGTTTATCGACAGTTTGTATATAAATATTGTTGTTTTTGTCAGTGCCTTAGCCGTGCATGTATCTGGCAACAAGCTGTACTGGTCAGACAGTAAGACTAAAACCATCAACCGATGTTCTGTCAACGGATCCAACATGGAGAAAGTGCTGGAGTGGATGGGGCTGGTTGAAGGTATGTGCAACATTGTTCACAACACTTTTTGGTTTTTGGAATGAAATGTACAACATTTTTAAGTTGTAGTGATAAATGTGGTGAAAAGCTATCTGAGCTAGATGTCAAAGAAGAAGAAACTGCATTTTAACAACTTTAAGACGATTTGTTAAGTTAAACTATTATGGCTTTCATTACTTTATTATTTATCCCACTGCAGGTCAAAAGTCTCCCTTTATTATTTCCACTCCTCGCTGTGTTGAGCTAGTGTAGACCAATCCTGTCTGTAGGCGGCCAGGTTTTTATTACTTAAATTAAAATAATTTCAAAATCAAGTCAAAACGTACAGTCACGAGCACCAATATGTCAACATTTGGCAACTTTAAATTGCGATTTTTTCACGAAATAACGAATGCAGTGTTGAAATACGACACTTTACATTTACTTATGGGTTCGAAAATACTATGTTCCTACTAATATAAAATTTCATTAAAAAATAAAGGAGAAAATCGCTTTTGAGTAAAGCCAAGTGTGTACATACTTTTGCTCGTGACTGTACATTTCAATAATTTGGAATGTCAGTTCCAAGAAAATAAAAGAGTTGTTTCTAGTTGCCCCGAACAAATAATGGGAATGCCTTTGTAATTTTTGCTGGAGTTCCGTAAATTAAAATTATAAAAACTATAATTTTCCGTACTAGGTATAGCAATCGACTGGTCTGGTCAGAACATTTACTGGACGGACACGGCCACCCAACGTATTGAAGTGGCGCGACTAGACGGGTCCAGTCGAAGAGCCCTTGTCTGGCAGGGACTCAAGAAACCTAAGAGCATCGCTCTGGATCCTAAGAAAGGGTAAGTTCACAACTAAGATCCGAATTAATAAGGTTTTTTTTTTCTCTCTGACGAATTTTATGAGAATATCTCAAGCCGTCGTAAAATAATGATTTGATTTTTCAGTGTACACCAGACGTATATTTTCATTATTTATTTATCAACGTACACCAACAGCTTCTATGTATAATTTAATTTATCATAAGTAATATAGATCATAAAAGTCTCGGTCTTACACAGTCGCCAGTTACAGGTTTACCAGCAATCTCAGAATAAGTGATCACACATAATAATAACAAAACTAAACTAAAGGCAAGAACTTAAAAAAAATATATGGCAAGATACGTCTTAAACTTAAGACTAATAACAATATTTTAAGTATCAACCACATGTGAAACTTCGCGCCTGTTGAAAAAATAATTATGATGCTTAAAAAAATACCCTTCATTTTGTGAAAATGATTTTCATCTTGCGAACGCTTATTTCTTAAAAAGAATGTTGTGTCAACTCAAATATCGAGTAAAAACGCAAAAACTTAGCCAACATTCTAAATGCAAAAGTACCTAGATTAGTACTATTATTTGACTCCCTTGTTCCAGCTACATGTACTGGTCAGAACTAGGCTCTAAAACCATCAAACGAGCTGGCATGGATGGCTCATCACCAACCATACTATTCGACCAAGTTGGCAAAGTCCACTCCATAGCCATAGACTATGAACGACGCGCCATCTACTGGGCAGCATTGGACCCGCCCGCGATTGAGTTCGCGTTTCTCAATGGAACGGGAAGAAAGGTGCTAGTGAACAATGTGTCCATGCCCTATACGTTGGCGCTGCATAATGACAGGATATTCTGGGGTGATTGGAATACAGGTATGTTTTGCTTTTGATTAAGTATTTTTTAGACATTTTGTGCTACGGAATTTGTCCAGTATCTTGGGTGTGCGTTTATAGACAATGTTCACATACACAAACTGTTCGGCTGCTCAGTTGTTCAACTGCACTGAAATGTGGGCTTTATGATGTGTGACGTAAAGTAACATTCGAAGTGAACACACGGTGCGGCGGCTCGTAGTCAATGCGTCTACGATATTGTCATATGTATAAAGAAATGTTAATTTAGGTTTTACTGTCCGTGACAAGACATGAAGTTTTTATTTCAATGCTTTACTTTGGGCCGAGTTGGTGTTGAGTTATTTCGGTGGGTGTGACGACCCGAAACAATTACATATTTGTTTTGATGAACAAAATTAAAAATATTTGTTCAAACGCTCCACCACACCACTGTGTCAAACGTGCCGTCAAAAATGTTTTTTTACCAACAGGCATCGTAGAATCAGCTTCAAAAACCTCGGGCGAATCTCGCAAAGTGATCCACTCGGGGGTGGAGTACATCTCCGAGCTGAAGGTGTTCGGTCAGCGCGCGCGCGGTGCGCCGGCGCAGTGCGCGGCAGGCAACGGCGGCTGCGCGCACGTGTGCCTGGCCGCGCCGCAGGACTTCCGCTGCGCCTGCCCGCAGCACTACCGGCTCAACAGGGACAACTTAACGTGCACAGGTACGGCCATCATCTATGTACAACGGCGGCTGCGCGCACGTGTGCCTGGCCGCGCCGCAGGACTTCCGCTGCGCCTGCCCGCAGCACTACCGGCTCAACAGGGACAACTTAACGTGCACAGGTACGGCCATCATCTATGTACAACGGCGGCTGCGCGCACGTGTGCCTGGCCGCGCCGCAGGACTTCCGCTGCGCCTGCCCGCAGCACTACCGGCTCAACAGGGACAACTTAACGTGCACAGGTACGGCCATCATCTATGTACAACGGCGGCTGCGCGCACGTGTGCCTGGCCGCGCCGCAGGACTTCCGCTGCGCCTGCCCGCAGCACTACCGGCTCAACAGGGACAACTTAACGTGCACAGGTACGGCCATCATCTATGTACAACGGCGGCTGCGCGCACGTGTGCCTGGCCGCGCCGCAGGACTTCCGCTGCGCCTGCCCGCAGCACTACCGGCTCAACAGGGACAACTTAACGTGCACAGGTACGGCCATCATCTATGTACAACGGCGGCTGCGCGCACGTGTGCCTGGCCGCGCCGCAGGACTTCCGCTGCGCCTGCCCGCAGCACTACCGGCTCAACAGGGACAACTTAACGTGCACAGGTACGGCCATCATCTATGTACAACGGCGGCTGCGCGCACGTGTGCCTGGCCGCGCCGCAGGACTTCCGCTGCGCCTGCCCGCAGCACTACCGGCTCAACAGGGACAACTTAACGTGCACAGGTACGGCCATCATCTATGTACAACGGCGGCTGCGCGCACGTGTGCCTGGCCGCGCCGCAGGACTTCCGCTGCGCCTGCCCGCAGCACTACCGGCTCAACAGGGACAACTTAACGTGCACAGGTACGGCCATCATCTATGTACAACGGCGGCTGCGCGCACGTGTGCCTGGCCGCGCCGCAGGACTTCCGCTGCGCCTGCCCGCAGCACTACCGGCTCAACAGGGACAACTTAACGTGCACAGGTACGGCCATCATCTATGTACAACGGCGGCTGCGCGCACGTGTGCCTGGCCGCGCCGCAGGACTTCCGCTGCGCCTGCCCGCAGCACTACCGGCTCAACAGGGACAACTTAACGTGCACAGGTACGGCCATCATCTATGTACAACGGCGGCTGCGCGCACGTGTGCCTGGCCGCGCCGCAGGACTTCCGCTGCGCCTGCCCGCAGCACTACCGGCTCAACAGGGACAACTTAACGTGCACAGGTACGGCCATCATCTATGTACAATTAAACTCGTAATTTGGACGAGATTACGGCTCGAATAGACGATTATCGAAGTAAGTAAAAAAAATACTCGTACACGTACGATAGCCGCATCACGACAAGCAGGAATAGTCTCGCCTTTGAAAATGTGAAGCTGTATCTAACCAAAAATGTAATTCCGAATTACAGTAAAAAAAAAACGTCTTAATGCCTCCTAAGACATTACAACTACGCATTATAATAATTTGATCGTAGTGCTACAAAGATTTTTTGGTGCTTGAATGACATAGACAGGGGGCCGTTGTCGGTAAGCATTTAAGTCGTGTAGATCTATTGATTAAACAAGATGGCGGCGTTAGTTCCGATTTTGGCCACGCGTCAAAAGATCCTTGCTCAACTAAAGCCGAGTATTTTTTGGTTTCTCGCTTGAATATGATAACGCTGTAGGATTTTTCCTAACAACTTTACGTCGTGGTAAAATTAATAATACTCGGTACAGAAGCACAACTCAACGTATTTACGCCCCGAAATTATACGCTTATAGCGTGGTTTTGAATGGTAACTACCCTTCCAAATAAAGTATTATAACTTTTTATATGATTATTTACCTGTTCACAGAACCCGAGGAATTTCTGATATTCGCGCAAAAGAATGCAATTGGACGGATAGTAGTTGCTAATGGCGAATGCAACGATGCTTACATACCTCTGACCGGATTGAAAAACGTGAAAGCCATCGAATACGATCCTGTAAACAAGTAAGTATTGGTCAAAAAGTTTGTTGACATACACTTGTGTCCATTTGTAAATTGTAAATGAAGGTTCAAATCACTTACAACACACATACATTATTTTTATTAATACCTCCTTAATAGCACAATATCACCTATATTTTATGCCTTGATTGTTTCATATAGGCCGGTACTAGCCCGACTGCACTCGCGATTCATTTGCCAAAAATGTAAAAAAATAACTTTAAATCCTACACAATAAAATTCAGTTGACGCTACAACTTCAAACATTTTTATAACTTTTTCAATATTTCTAGTCACTCTAAAATCAACTTAATTAACAATAAAATAAAGTTTAACTTGCAATAATATTAATTTGAAACATAAGTTTGAATAGACTTTAGGTACTTGTGTGTTAAATATCGAGATGCTCCGAAGCCAAAGTATGTGGTGTGGTCATAAAGGTATCGTGGGAGCGAGATGACACAAGACTTACCACACAAAATATTCACCGTAAAATATTCACTCATACATTTTATGACTGCGTTTTCGCGATTGTTGTAGTTTGGTACCTATCCAAGAGTTTAGTCATTATCCATCTAGCCTATATAGCAACTCAACTATTTCTTTGTCTGCCCCAGACATTTCTACTGGATGGACGAAGACTCTCACTCAATCCGTCGAGTCCCGATCTCTTACTCCGTCACCTCCGCCATCACAGAATCAACAACAGTGATCTCAGGACTCAGTCGTCCATTCCACATGGTCCTGGACATATTAGGACGAGCCTTATACTGGACCTGTGCGGATACGGACTCGATCAATGCAACCTCTATTGACAACAACTCATCGTCCGGAGTGATTCTGAGAGGAGATAATATGATGCCACGGTTTTTGGCTTTTCATCAAACTAAGAGGTGAGTTTATTAGTTTACTTTTATTTACCTGTTTTGAATTGACCATAATCAGCCTATAATGTTCCCACTGCTGGGACACTGGCCTCCTCTCAGTGAGAGGGAGTGGGCCGTAATCCACCACGCGGGCCCAGTGCGGGTTGGCAGATGTCACATGTCTTCGAATTTTTGGTTCTAGGACATGCCGGTTTCCTCACGATGTTTTCCTTCACCGTTTTGAGAGCAATGGTGATGAAAGTAATTTACACAAAGTAAAGCGCCTGTCTGGGTTCGAACCTACGACCTACAACTCGTAAGTCGCGGCCGTTACCACTTGGCAATTGGTGTGTGTTGAATTCCGCCGCAGAAATTAGTACCTAACGTCAAAACACTAGAGAAAGTCTGTCCTTTTACTAAACTTGGTTTTATGATTTGATTCATCTTTTCTTTCAAGCATTCTCTGGGAAACATATTGTTTAGCTAATTGAATTTCAACTCAAATTGTTCGAAAATTTCGATCGCCTGAGTAGTATGAACAATCACAAAAGACGTAAGCACGGCTCAATCTGCTAGCTAAACCATACATTTATCTGTACATATTAGATACTATTAAAATATGCCTTATTTCGCAGGTTCTTGATCTGGAACGACGCAGCCCTGGGCGTGATAATGCGCGCAAACGTGGACGGTACATCACGAGTAGAGCTGGCGCGGGCGAGCAATGTCACCGCGCTCACAGTGGACCATACTACGGGCACAGTGTACTGGGCCGTTAGCAGACAGATTCATGCCGTCGACCTGGATGGCTCTAACAAGTTAGTACCTATCATAATCATTCGCAGGGCAGTTAATAGTTGGTGCAAACATGGTACAAAATCGCATGGCATTTCACTTTAAAAAAAGGATAAACTAAAAAACGAACGAACGTAATAATTTACTTTTTTTTTTGTAAAGTTGCAAAATGCTCGAGCAGTTTTGTATTGATTGATAATGTACTTAAATGCAACTGAAATAGAGAGACATGCAAGGGCCACTCAGAAAGTATTGCGAAAAAAAGTTTTTATGTATGAGAGACTGGCCAGTTATAATCTATTTTGAAAATATGATTATTTCTAAATAAAAATAGGTACATTCCAATTTCAAAACCGTACACATTGTTTGCTACTTTAAATATCGTGTCTCATTATTATAAAACGGTTCTGCGCCGGAAACATTTTCGCGCTATGATTTTTACGATTTCAAGTGTCGCCTGAAACTGGACGAATCGTACGATTGCATTCATTGGCATTCATGGATGAAGGCCCTTCTAAACATATTCCAGGATGAGACCTCGAAACCTATCCTTCTGCAGAGAGGTGTAAGACAGGGAGACGTTATCTCTCCGAAACTGTTCACCGCTGCACTGGAGGATGTCTTCAAGGTTCTGGACTGAAAAGGGGCTGGCATTAACATCAATGGCGAGTAAATAACTCACCTTCGGTTTGCCGACGATATCGTAGTCATGGCTGAGACCACCTTTTTACACTTATAATATCATTGGCTGAGACTATGGAGGACCTCAGTACAATGCTCGATGACCTCAGAAGAGCCTCCGAAAGAGTGGGTCTTAAAATGAACATGGACAAAACGAAGGTCATGTCAAATGCCCATGTAACACCCACTCGCATAAAGATCGGAGACGTCGTGGACGAGTATGTTTACCTAAGACAAACTGTCCAGTTAGGTAACAACTTCAAGAAAGAGGTCAATCGTCGAATCCGACTCGGCTGGGCAACGTTCGGGAAGCTACGCAATATCTTCTCGTCCCACATATCGCAGTGTCTCAAGACGAAAATCTTTGACCAGTGCGTGTTGCCAGTGATGACTTATGGCACTGAAACGTGGTCGCTCACAATGGGCCTTATATGAAGGCTAAAAGTCATTCAAAGAGCTATGGAGAAGGCTATGCTTGGAGTTTCCCTGTGTGATCGAATCAGGAATGAGGAGATCCGCAGGAGATCCAAGTTAACCGACATAGCCCGAAGAATTGCCAAACTTAAGTGGCAGCGGGCAGGGCACATTGCTCGCAGAACAGATGGCCGATGGGGCCGAAAGGTTCTGGAGTGGCGACCGTGTACCGGAAGACGTAGCGTTCGAAGGCCTCCCACAAGGTGGTCCGACGACCTTGTGAAGGCCGCAGGAACCCGTTGGATGCGAGAAGCACAGAACCGGTCGAAGTGGAGGTGCTTGGGGGAGGCCTATATCCAGCAGAGGACGTCTTTCGGCTGAAATGATGATGATGGTGATCCATCCAAAGGTTGTCTTTAAAATATTACTTTTAGCGATAAGATCGCCTAATGTGTCATCCTATGTACCTAATAAAGAGTTTTCTATTGTTGCCCCACAGACGCGTGGTGTGGCAGGGCGGCTGGGCCACGGCGCTGTGCGTGTGGGGCGGCTGGGCGTACTTCTCGGGCCAGGCCGGCGCCATGCGCGTGGCGCTCACGCGGCGTGAGGCGCCCGCCGCGCCCGTGCCGCACGTGCCGCGCCTCGTGGCCGCGCGAGCCGTGCACAAGGTATGTGTGGGGGGCTGGGCGCACTGCTCGGTATGTGTGGGGGGCTGGGCGCACTGCTCGGGCCAGGCAGCGCCGCGCCTGTGCCGCGCGAGCCGTGCACAAGGTATGTGTGGGGGGCTGGGCGCATTGCTCGGGCCAGGCCGGCGCCATGCGTGTGGCGCTGACACACAAGGTATGTGTGGGGCGGCTAAGAGAACTGGCTGAGGTTGAACGGAGGTTCATCGCTCATACATTTGACAGTACTTGAGAAATGTTAAAACTGCTAGATATCACATTATTTATTAGTTTACAAGAATGATCGTTGTAGTAGTGTAATGTAGACGTACTTAAGGTTCGGTCGGCCGGCAGATAGCGCGCACGCACCCGTGCTGGCTGGGCGGCGCGTGCGGGGGCGCGCCGGGCGCGTGCGGTGCGGGCGGCGCATGCGGCTGCGCGCTGCGCTGCGGGCTGCCCGCGCCCTGCCACCCGCAGCGCTTCCTGTGCGACCCCGCCGCGCCCGAGCCGCGCTGCATCCCGCACCACTGGAAGTTAGTATCCGCACAACCCTACTTAAAGGCCGTACCCGATAAAATTACGAACTTCCATACAAACTTACATTACCTATTTGAGTAACCCCTAAGAGGTGAATTTTTAAAAATTCTTACTGCTCGTTTTATAAAGAACTTTTGTGTAATTTGGTAATTAGTTTTCCACGAATAAGTATATATTTAACCAATTTTCGTTGTCAATAAATATTTATATATTACTTTTATTGGATATTCACAGATACCTTTTTTCAGTCGAAACAAAATCATTATTCGCGGTCTCCATCTTGAATTTTGATATTAATCTATTTTCCGGCTGTATCTTAGCTTCTCTGTTGTTGTAATTAATATCGCTACTGCACAGATGCGACGGGCAGAAGGACTGCGAGAACGGCGCGGACGAGCTGTCGTGCGGCGCGTGCGCGGCGGGGCTGCGCTGCGCGGACGGCGCGTGCGGCGCGGCGCTGGGCGCGTGCGACGCCGGCGCCTACTGCGAGGCCGCGCCGCTGCCCGACGCCTTCCGGTACGTGCTTTGATTTTGTCTTTTAAGCGTTCGATGGCAAATTAGATAGAGATTTCTTCTTCTTTATTTAACCTTTTCGCAGCCAACTCACACAGAACGCGATGCCTCGCCAGGCACCGAGCTATAAATGTATAACGAAATATACAGTAAACAGTAGTGATGAGGGTACCGTCATATCGATGAATGAGATTGTACAAATCTCATAAAACGATATTTATTTCAGTAAATTAGTTTTAAAAAATCTGTTTTATAACTAGCGGCCCGCCCCAGCTTCGCACGGTTGCAATTAATAACCAAACCTTGTCTTGGCAATACCGAACACAACAAAAACAGAATTATCCAATTTGGTGCAGTCATTCGGAAGTTATACCCGTACAGACAATTCGGCGAATTTATTTTATACTATGTAATAGATGTGCGCGCCGAGTTAATAAAAACCAACGGCGGCGCGCCTTCAAAATTACGTCAGCGGCGGCGTGACGCCGGCGGCGTGAGAATTTTAGCTTTTTTTGGTTTAATACCTGTAAATTTAGGTGATATATTAAAATCAATCCTGTTTTTGAAAAAAAACTTTATTAAAAAATCAAAATCAAGCAAGGATCACTCTTTGACATCTTTTTTGCATTGCTAAACTAAAAAAACTAAACTGCGAGAATGCGACGCCAGAAATGCAAAATTTTTCCGCTGTTTATCTGAGCTAAGCTTCGACGCGAGTGTGCCGTGCTAGCTGGCGAGCGGACCCTCCTACACGCGCGGCCCGCGTGGCGCGCGCAGCACCCCCGCCTATTTTAAATTTCGCTCTCGCTCAACTCGGCGCGAAAATTTTGTACTGTCGGCGACGGCGGCGGCGCGCTAGGTCTAGGTGGCGGCGGCGAGCCGCGGCGGCGCGCACTTCTACTATTAATAAGGATAAGTTTGATGTTTCCTATCCAACTATTCTGAGAAAAAAAATCACGTTCAATTACTACTTGTTTGTCGAACAAGTAAGTAGCAATAGAACGTTTAGCTTTGTTGTCTTTTGAGTGACTATTTGCAACAAAAGATCTGGGTGCAAAGGATTTAGAGCTTTGTTAATTATGAGAATATTAAGTTTGTTGTTTGTAATACCTAAAAATAGTATTATATTGTTTGCCAAGAGAGCAAACAACTATTTTAAAGGAGAGAGTGTTTCTTTGAATCATTCGCTCCGCTCTGGATAGTACGACACTCGAGCTTAAAACAGTGTTGCTCCCGAGGTAGACACTACTTTTTATCACTCTATGAAAAGATAAGTAAGTGCAACTTATGAATAAGAATAGTAGGTACGTTTATTTATTTACATACAATTTTGATTAAACAATTACGAACGAAGGCAGAATGCTTTACGCGTTTTTTATTTTTTCACAAAGTTTTTATTTGTCTCGCGCGCGTTTTACTTTATCACACAGTTACTTATTCATAAAATGTTCGTGATTGATCTCTTTGGTGATTGGAACTTTTACTAATAAGATTTCAAATTTAAATCACTTTTAGTCCCTAGGGATTAAAGAGCTATTTTAGTCCCTGTTTACGAAGAATAAATAACAAAATAAAATAGAATAAGTTTATTGATAGCTTTTTGTGAATACATGTGATAAAAATCTACATATTTGTATTCTGAATTTGTTTAAGTTCTACTATACAACACAGTAGTGTGACAGTAGTTTGTCACAAAATTGTCTTGTACTTACTACAGTTGCGACGACCGCCTCTGTCTTGCGCCGCGCCTGCTGTGCGACGGACACCAGCACTGCGCCGACGGCTCCGACGAGGCGCCGCCCACCTGCGGCCTGGCGGGGGCCCGCGAGCAGCCCGCGCGCCGGCCCGGGGCCGCCGTGCTGTGCGGCTGTGTGGCCGGGGCCGCGGCCGGCCTGGGGGCCGCCTGGGCCGCGCTGCGCCGCGTGCGCCGCGCCGCCCGGGCCCCCGCCGCGCGGCCCCGCGCGCCCGGCCCCGCCGCGCAGCCGGCGCCGACACTGGTGCCGCTGCACAAACGTGACCTCACCGCTCTTGTCGCCCTCACCACCACTTACACCGAGTCAGTATACCTACATCATTTCTTTTTTCTTTTGCTATAGTGTTAAATGATGCATTATGCTGAAAGTATTTTTTCCTCATACAACCCTGTACTTTTATTAGTTTTTCATTCTGGTTTGTAATTTCGTGTGTGAGTCCTAATAAATACACTTTCTATTTGTATACAAAAACATATTTAACTTGGCAAAGCTTTATCTCTAACAGTGTATCAATACAAATCACACCCAAATATAAAAGTTCGCTCGTTGCAGCACGTTGGACAGCAACTGCGCGCGCTACCCGCGGCCCACGGCCAACCCGCCGCCCTCGCCGGCCACGGGCAGCGACGACGCGCCCCCGCGCCGCCGCGCCTACCGCCACTACCGCGCCTGCAACCGCCCCCCGCCGCCCACGCCCGCCTCCACCGACGCGGCCGAGTCCGAGCCCGAGCACGCCGCGCGCGCCCCTCCGCCCTCGCCCGCGCCCCCGCTCTACTGACGCGTCGGTGTCCCGCCCGCACGAGTACCTACAGGGACACTCAGCCGCACAAGTGATGATAGTTTCGTGTGGTGACGGGGCGAACGCTCGTACGCGGAAAGTGTGTGGAAGCGTCATGCTCGTTGTGCGAATCGCGTCCACACCGAGCCTAGTGTTGACCTCACGTGGCAGCCACTCAAAGCGGCGCTTTTGGGAGTAAACACACTTATCAACGCGGAAGCGGATTAAGCCGGTATGAAAGAGCTTTATGTTCATATATAATAAAAGCGAAAAAAAAGTAATTTGCCTCGTTTCGGTTCAGACGACGCGACACGACACCGATCGGAAACGACTTAACATCATGCCAAATTTCCGATCGACTCAATCTGATTCCCCCCCCCCCCCCCCCCACGTGTACGGACGCGCCACAACGAGCCCTCCTCCCCCACTTCCTAGCATGTGCCACTACCCTGCACTACCGCTCTCCCTCAACTCGCACCCACTCTAGTGCCACCAGCACTAACGCTCTCCCTCAACTCGCACCCACTCTAGTGCCACCAGCACTACCGCTCTCCCTCAACTCGCACCCACTCTAGTGCCACCAGCACTACCGCTCTCCCTCAACTCGCACCCACTCTAGTGCCACCAGCACTACCGCTCTCCCACAACTCGCACCCACTCTAGTGCCACCAGCACTACCGCTCTCCCTCAACTCGCACCCACTCTAGTGCCACCAGCACTACCGCTCTCCCTCAACTCGCACCCACTCTAGTGCCACCAGCACTACCGCTCTCCCTCAACTCGCACCCACTCTAGTGCCACCAGCACTACCGCTCTCCCTCAACTCGCACCCACTCTAGTGCCACCAGCACTACCGCTCTCCCTCAACTCGCACCCACTCTAGTGCCACCAGCACTACCGCTCTCCCACAACTCGCACCCACTCTAGTGCCACCAGCACTACCGCTCTCCCTCAACTCGCACCCACTCTAGTGCCACCAGCACTACCGCTCTCCCTCAACTCGCACCCACTCTAGTGCCACCAGCACTACCGCTCTCCCTCAACTCGCACCCACTCTAGTGCCACCAGCACTACCGCTCTCCCTCAACTCGCACCCACTCTAGTGCCACCAGCACTACCGCTCTCCCTCAACTCGCACCCACTCTAGTGCCACCAGCACTACCGCTCTCCCTCAACTCGCACCCACTCTAGTGCCACCAGCACTACCGCTCTCCCTCAACTCGCACCCACTCTAGTGCCACCGGCACTACCTGCTACAATCCAACACAAACATTGGCTGCTTAAAAACATTTGACAAACGCCAAGGTTGGTATATGCCTGTGACGTAGTTATTGGCTAATTACTGGGCCTAGCTGTTACTGTAATATTGCTGTATGTACCACAATACGACAGTTGTTTCACATTATCATTTATAAACACACCAGACACGTCATTTTTTAATACAAAACAGTATAAACACTGATTCATTTTTCTAGTCTCCATAACTTAAATAAAATAATGCAGGATAAAATATAAAACGCACAATAAAATGGCGCAAATGATTATTTGACGTAATTAACACTGATCTGGATGTTTTGTTAATAGAGTGTGAAATAACTACTGGTGCTATTTCACTGTTCGTGCCTCAATAATCGTTATAAGAATAAAATCTCTATTATTTGTATTATATAGTATTAAACGAAATAAGTTGAGGAGAAACGCATAAAGATACTCGTGTAGAAATAACAGGAAGTGTGTAAAGAAGAAATCTATACTACAGTGTCAAATTAAATTCGCTAGTGAAACTGCGCAGACGTGATGGGAATCGATATCTAACCCTACGTTCCGAGTTGGGAAATAATCGATTTCAGCGTGCTTAAACCCGTAGCGAATTAGCGTGAGCGCAATATCGATGTCCCATGAATCGTCATAGATGACGTCATGATATGTACCATCTTGCGATAACGCCGACCATGCCTTTTAATAATATCACCGTGAGCGCTGTCAAAAATTACAGTGCCTGTGTGAGGATGTGTCAGTGTGTGTTTTGTTTTGAGTTGCATCATATCTCTAAATTAAACTAACGTGGCATTTTCGAAATTGTGCTTCTGGCTGATAGTCGACACCTAACCAAAGAAGAAGAAATGTGGTGTTTAAACAAAGAAGTACTGTTTTAATATCGTTTTGACATTGAGTAATCACTGTGAGCGCGTTCACGAGCGTTCCGAATTGTTGACAGCTCTCAGCTGTCATAATCGTAATATCTAAATCGGAACGCATGTGAGATGATGTGAGTGCTGTGAGCGATTATAGCTAATTCGGAATGCGGCCTAAACATGATAAAACCCGTCTGTGGAGTTTCGCTAGTTAATTTAATATGTAATTGACCCTGTGTATGTGGAGTGATGATGTAGTTACCAGCCGGTCGATTATGTAAAAATCTCACCGTGAAAACTTAGGTGATGTGAGTTTGTTTTTGTTAGGAATTGTCACTATTGACAGCTTACTTCACCTAAGTTTTCACGGGGAGATGGTTACAGAATCGCACTGCTTCAACTCATACCGATCTAAACAAATTATACAAAAGCACCTTCCACGCTCACACACATCACGTACTCTCGGGGAAATTTATTGTTTAGCAGATTGAGAAGCTACGTAAATAAGCCGTGTTACACCCATATCGTATACAAATTCAAAACATTTTCACAGAAGTGAGGGGAAATGGTCGTTTCTTATGAAGAAGAGTCTGCGAGAAACTCCACACAAGACTGATAAGGATGGGACAGTTATGATTTTAATATAACAAACGATGTCAATTTGTTAAACAATCCGTTTTCCTAAATGTGCTCGCTCTCGTACCTACATTACGACACGCTACAACACTTCCATAACTAACTCATACAAAAAAATATTGTTTTGTTTCTTTTGGTTCATACTTTATGTGTTTCTCCTTGTTGTAAATAAAATAAGTATTGTAAACAAGTGTTTATTAGTTATAATATATATTATAAATTGACTATGCGGGGTGGCAGGACATAGACGCACACGGCACAAGCTGTTACCGTGGATTTAGTACATGATTCTGAATTCCCCGAGTTGCAATTTTTTTTTTTTTTAAATTGAAAGAAAGAAAGAAAGAAAAATGTTTATTTGGACACAGTTCGTGAAACACAAAATACATAATTAACAAAATAAAAGATTATGTTTCAACAACAATAGATAGTGTGTTCCTCACGGCTGCGCCAAAAAGGTTCATTTCAGCATTAATGCCAGACATTAATTGTGACATTTATGGAATTGCTGTTCCATATATATTGACCTCTCTACGAAATAGCAGTTTGTTTTTTTTAAGTGAAAACTTCTTTAGGGTTGGGCATTTATCGAGATGGGAAAAAACCATTGTACAACCACACGCGACATTGAAAGACCGACGCGTTACCGTAAGCGACACCGCGCGTTTTTTGTTTATAAGATGATTAAAAAAATACCCGCTTCGGATATGTTCGGCTGTCCTCGGGAAGTACTCGGTTTTAATGTATATCCGATATGTCAGTGAGTGATGGCAAAGTATTCTGTTTGTGTTTTGTTTTCACTTCTGTCGGCACTCCGGAGTGCCACTGTTTTTTTTTATAACCAATGAAAAATTTCTATAAAAAAAATACTTCAGACCTTGATCCATATTATGTTAGTAATACACACTTATAAACTATGTTATTAACTAACAAATGTAGGTAATACAATATTTTTTAATTCATGTATCTGTTGGAATCACCTGACGCACCTTTGCTATGTCTAGAACCATGTGCTGAATTCAGGGTTACAGTTTTCGCGTCGGTGTTCCTGCCATCCTGAATATATCACTTATTATTGTAGGTTACAGTGCACCTACTTACGTATGTTATTTGTTAACGTGCTTAGTAAAATTTTGTCGTTATCTAACTACTTAGTTAAAAACCTAAAACGTTACAGGACCTAAACGCAAAAACTGCAAGTTTTAGAAGCAATAAAAGTATATGATCGACTACAGTAAACAAAATCAAAAAATTATATGATATTCTCCAGGATATATGCTAGGTAGATAGTGTATTGAGAACATAATACAACTAATTTGATACAATAGAAGAAATCATGAAGATACCTCTAAAAACTTTCTTTTTACAATAAAAACCATACTAATATACATACAATTATTCGGATTTTTTGTCAGATTATTCTACAAGCAACATACTAAAGCACTAGTGTTTAAATTTTTAATCCGAACAATATTTTTCTTATAAATAGATGATTGCTTCATATTTTGCAATAAATTACCAGGGTTGTGTCATCGCGCTTCTCTTTCTTTTCTATGCAGTCCGACAGTGACCGCGCTTTAGGTCATGTAAGCCCTTTAACCTGAAAATATTAATTTGCTACAATTTATACTGTAACCAGTAAAAATGTCGGAATCACAAAGACACTATGACCTGATGTGTAACTGTGTAGCACACTAACAGTAGCAATGGCTTTCATTTTGACAGTTCTACAACATTCATTGCGTCATTTACGTTGATGAGCAGACAAATTTTTCGAACATATGAAGCAATGGATTAGCAATATCCTTCAAAATGTTTCAGATTGTTATTGAAAGAGCTGTATCGCAGCTATTTCGGTAAGCTATGTTTTTGCCCCACTATTGACTGTTTTGTAAAAAGTTACAATGTTTAAAAAAATGCAGCTATGCAAACATAATTATAATTCTAACTAATATTTTAAATGCGAAAGTGAGTTTGTTTGTTACGGATTTTGATGAAATTTGTCACACATGACATGATCATGATCTGGGTGGCTTATCATCCTGGATCGCAGACGAAGTCGCGGGCAATAGCTAGTCAACAATGTAACTACCCGTAAATATTTACTTCTTGAGTTTTAGAAAAACTTTGGCTTTGTAGAGCGTTGGCTCAGTCAGTTATATCTGTGTACCTGTTTCTAAACCTAAATGTATCATATTTACGCACAGTAAGGCCATTTGTCCACCGCCACGTCAACGAGACCGAGATGATGTAGCGATACATGTACATTTACTATGGCCGCGGGTCCACCGCACGTCCGTCAACGAAACGTCACGGACGATTCGAATAATCTCGTTTCTCATTGACGTCCCGGTGACGGTGGTAGTACTTGCAACTCAGATTGAGGTAACTTTAATGACGGTACTGATTCTGCTGTGTCCTAAACTTGGCTGCCACCGTATTTTCCTTAAAGATAAAATAGAAAAGAGACAGGATTGAAAATGAACAAATTAATTTTAAAGTAGGTACATATTTCCAAACTCCTTCCAATTAGTACGTAACATTAGAAATTAAAGTAAATCCTGAAACACGCTGAAGTTTAATATGTAAACTAGTTTGGCAGCTCTTGAACTTGGTTTTTCTATGATTCAAAGATAGTCGTGCTCTAATTTTAGTTTATTGGTATACAAAAGAATCAGCTCTATTGTTTAATAACATAACTTAAGTGTTTCCAAAGTCGTCTAATTTCTTTAACCCATTGATAAATGACTCAGATTTAAATATTAGTTATTTTTAAAGAATTACTCGTTTTCTGAAATAGTCAACAAGACATATTTGATGTTACTCAGTGTATATTATTTTTATCTCACGAAGTCACGTGACACAAGTAAATTGTGGTAACCAAGTGTAGAAACAAGCTGTGAATTTGTGCAAGAAGACGACTAGCGTCAGCAGTCGTCGTCGTTGGGCAACTGCCCGACGACACAGGAGCTCTCGGAACTCCGAGAGCTCCTGTGTTCTTACAGACACATTCACAGCGTGTTTGTACACTTAATAACCACAAGTAAAGCTTTCGCCGTTTCGTGACATAAACATACTGTACAAAAAAATAATGTAGGTACAGTCGGGTAATGAAAATGTTAAGTAAACTTTTACTTACATCGTGCATGAGATTTATATTAGATATCTTTTCGACTTCGTACTGCCAACATGATCAATGAAAATTATTCTTTTTACTAAAAGGCGACAAGAGATCGCTAATCGAAATAAAAAAATATTTTTTGAAAATTGCTATACTTTTTCGTTCTGTGAGTGAAATTGCCGCAAGCGTTTAGAATAATAAAGACGGTATATCGGTTTATCGACCCAAAAAATTACTACATATTACACAATATTAATGTGATTTATCAAATAGAATACAGCCCGATTCAAACTTTAGGGTGGCTCTGACTGAAGTGCGCTACTCGCGGCGCAGTACCTCACCCTCCCATGACTGGTGAAATCGCTACTGCGCATCGACTCGTCTCATGTTCCGAGCCGACATAAAGTTTGAATCGGGTTGTACCAGTGTACCTTTTTTAAGGTTTTTTTTGTCACCAATCTAACAACTTATAGGTACTTTAGGTACTTTAAACGCCTGTGACAAACCGAAATGTAAATTAATGTATAAAAAAGATAATTGTTTGTGATTATTTGCAGTTGCCATTTATATTTGCATTTATATTATTTTATGTACCTAAAAAAAACTTGATTAGTTAATTTTATTTTGATTCGTATTAAATCTAAAACTGACTGATTGTGAGATTTTTTGTAATAAACTTTTGTACCTGTTATAACTTTTTTTTTTTTTTGCTTCGACGCACAAACTGTTTGCATGAATTGAGCTCATGATTCTAGACCCCCTAGAGTAGAAACTTTCCGTCGGTTATTTAAAAAAAAAAGAATTGCTGTTCCATAGATATTTCTATGCAGCAGCAATTTTTTTTTTGTATAACTTACAGTACGGCCGATTTATCTTGGCAGATCTGAACTTCGCGCAGAAGGCTGCGCAGTAAGATTTTTTAGGAACCAAATGGTGACATCAGGCGAGTGTGTGTGAGAGTAGATGCGCGAAAGTTCTTAGTGCCTATGTTCAGACTTGCCAAGATATTTCGTAGTGTACGTCCGTTCAGAATCATGTACCTACTGCATCCATGGTAACAGTTTGCGCGACGATGTCCCTGCCACCCTGTATATTTAAAAAAAACCGGCCAAGTGCGAGTCGGACTCGCAATCGAAAGGTTCCGTACCACAAGGCATAAAACGCCGAAAAAAACGTTTATTTTATACCCCTTTAAATTTTAACTATATTTTATTTTTATTATTTTTTGTTATAGCGGCAACAGAAATACATCATCTGTGAAAATTTCAACTGTCTAGCTTTCACGGTTCATGAGATACAGCCTGGTGACAGACAGACGGAGAGTGGAGTCTTAGTAACGGTACCGTTTTTATCCTTTGCGTACGAAACCCTAAAATAAAAAAAAAGTTTAAATCGAGCTAGAAATATAAAAGGTGAGAAACTTTTCAACATTTTAGAGTCGGTCCCGTAACAACTGTTGTACAGAATGATGATAAAAATTATTGTCTTCAGATTCGAAACAAATACATATTTCGACAATTCTACATTAAGTTCAGACCGCAAACAAGACGCATGTGATTGCGATCATCTGCAGACGTGGAACGACGAACAAGATGAAAAACTAGGAATAAGGTGAGTCTTTGATAACATTTATTTTAATTTAACATACCTAACGGCCATCGGACAAATAACATTAGTTAAAGATTTGTTCAAAATTGCATTGTACTTCTGCTGCAATTTTGAACAAATATTTTGCTCAATAACCGAGATGAAAAAAACTGAAGTGTTAATAGAGTTTTGATGCTGACTGTACTTACGTAGTATAAGATCCTACCGGACCTTTACATAATGTGTTTTTTCCAATTGTTATTTTTTAACCGACTTCAAAAAAAGGTGGTAGGTATGCAATTGATGATTTTTTTTTCAAGTATCTAAACCGCTTTTTCCTTGATTACCGGGCCGTACTTGAGCAGTTTTTTTGAGTTGGCTTATCCATACTAATATTATAAATTAGAAAGTAATTCTTTCCGTCTGTCTGTATGTTACCTATTCACGCCTTAACCACTGAACGGGGTTCGATAAAATTTGACAGAGAGATAGATTGCATCCCGGGGAAGGGCATAGGATAGTTTTTATCCCCATATTCCCACGGGATCAACACTTACGCGGGTGAAACCGCGGGGCTTTGCTAGTAACTTATAAATCTACTTTGTGTGTGGATGTTATAATCCTATCACTGTTATTTAAATAGCAATTAGTGGGCATACGAATTTGTGAGGGGTAGATACCACAACTAAATATTCTTATTACCTACTATAGGAATATTCTAGGGATGGGCCGAAATTTCTTTCACATTCGGTTTAACTGAACTTCGGCATTCGACCGATATTCGGTACAAATACCGAACATTCACACACTGAAAAATTAAAATAACTAAACTGTTCTGACTCAGGGCTGATTATAGCCAAATAACTTTTATTCGAGGAATAAAATTGACGTTTGACAGTTTTTGTATGAAATAACTAATTAACGAAATTATTCCTCGAATAAAGTTAACAGATGATTGAAAAATCAGCCCTTAGACAATTAAACCAGTCAAATAAAATCTAATAAAAAACTTAATTCCTAAATGCCTATGTTTTTATTTCTATTGTTCTTTACTTGTTGGGTAAATAACAGCCGCACGGGTCATCCACAACAAATCGAGACTCCTCCGTGCCTCGGAAAGCACGTTAAGCCGTTGTTCCCGGGTTTTATTTGTAGAGCTTTGACAGTCGTTACGGGTAGTCAGAAGCCCGAACCGTCTGACAACCAGTCTTACCAAGCGGTAAGAATTTAAATAACCCAGTAACTGCGTTGTGGTCGTGGCCATCCCTCCGTGTAAAATACTGGAATTCAGCTGCAACCGTTTACGACTGGAAGCTGATTCTACACATTACCAAAATGTTGTAATAATTATCTCCAATTTCACTGTTTTTATTTTATATTAAAGTGTAAATCTTACCGTATCAAATATTAGCTAATGGTATTTAAAATGTGACAAGAGCAGGTTATGGTGCGAAACACCAAGAATTCTGCGATATCTGGTAAGAGTCTGTTACGGTTTTGTTGGTGATTTCCGGCCTCTAAGAAAAGTCGAACAGAATGTACGAAGCTTCCAGGAGGCGATAAAAATATTCGTGCGCGTAAACAAGATTCGACGAGTCACTCTCGAGAAAGCGCGTTAAAAAAATAACCGAAGTTCGCATTCGGTTCAAAGCACGTTCAGCCCATCATCCCTAGAATATTGAATCAAAATGAGGCGTGAAAAAGCTGTCGTTGATAATCACGAAATCCACAGTCCGATATCGATATAAATTCATAATCACACAAAGTAATATAATCTTATGATATTCTAGAATACACATATCATCGATTACATTGCACCAGATGGCCCGAATTAGTTAATCATCAACATGTAATCATCGCTAGGGGCGTACAGCAATACGCCCCCTTTGACAATACAAGTTGTAGTGGCACTCGAAACACCAGTGCAGCCCGCAGTGCGAACACAACCGTCTATCTAGACACATGGACCATGTCCAGCATACTCGGAAAATGCCTCTTCCTACTAGGCGTATTTTGTTTTGTTCCTCTTGATTGTGAAATCTACCAGGACCGTCCAAAAATCAAGACTTCGGGAGGTGATCTAATTCTAGAACCAGCATTTGATAAAAATATATATCTACGCCCCAATGGACCAAAATCGAGCATCTTTGTTGGTGATATTAACGTGCTCAAACCAAACGTCCCGAGTGAGGGAACGCAGTACCAGCCATCGAATAATGAAAACACCGACAAGAATATAAATGGTATATTAGAAAGACTTGAGAGATTGGAGAACAAGGATTCTACGCTTCCGAATGACTTACTTTTCAATATATCATTGCTTTGGCGAAAAGTTAACAATATTCACAGGAAAGTGCTAAATCTACAAGTTCAATTAAATAATAGAGGAAAAGACGAATGTCAATCTCATCCGTGCGAGCATGGTGGAACTTGCCTCAACTTAGTAAACGGCTACCATTGTCTTTGCCCTTCAAATTGGGAAGGCAAAGATTGTGACGTCGATGTAAACGAATGCCGGAATTTTGCTGGAACGGACCTTGGGTGTCAAAATGGAGCTACGTGCATCAACAGACCAGGATTTTATGAGTGTTTGTGCAAATCTGGGTGGTTTGGTTTACATTGCACTAGGAAGGAAAAGGATTGTTCCGGTGGTAACTTTGAAATGTGTGGCCATGGAACCTGTGTACAAGTATCTTCAGGAGTGGGCGTTCAATGCATATGTAACCAGGGATGGACAACGAATGGTACCGGTGTCGCTTGCTTAACCGATGTTAACGAATGTGAATCATATGAAGGTCCACGGTGTTCCGTGAACCCCAGGGTTGACTGTATCAATCTGCCGGGCTCATTCCGATGTGGACAGTGTCCTTCTGGTTACGAAGGCGACGGTCACAGCTGTTACGATATCGACGAATGCACAACTATTCCCAACGGAGGCTGCAGTCCTTTAGTGACATGTCACAACACCATCGGGTCACGAATATGTGGTTCTTGTCCGCCTGGTTACCAAGGTGATGGAGTTACGTGCTCTTGGAGAGGTACGTGCAACATCGGTCATGGAGGCTGCCACCCGTCTGCACAGTGCATAGAAAGCGCATCGCCAACTGGCCAATCATCACAATGTATATGCCCCGACGGCATGGAAGGCGATGGAGTAGGAATCAGTGGCTGCTACGTTGCAACAGGCCGCAACTACACTGATGGTTGTGAAGTCAATCCTTGTGGCATCCACGGACAATGCCATTCCCTTCGTACCGGCTACACCTGCATCTGTTTCAAGGGCTACGGTGGCGCTCACTGTGAAATGCCCACCGCCGTTTGCGGAGTGAATCCTTGCCACAACGGAGGAATCTGTAGACCAGACGACAGTGCAATTGGAGGCTTCCGTTGTGAGTGCGCGGCACAGTTCTCGGGTGCCTTGTGTCAGGTAAGGACAAAGTCTTGTGGTGGTGTTCTCGATAACGAAGAAGGCAGCATTGTTTACCCTTTAACTAATACGACTTATAATCATAATTCTCAATGCGCTTGGGTAATACACACAGCTGCCGATAAAGTAATTAATGTTACGTTCAGTAAATTTAATTTAGAAGCAAGTCCCGAATGTATGTACGATTTCTTACAAATTCACGATGGTCGAAAATCTTCTAGTCAACTTATAGGAAGATTTTGTGGTAATAACTATCCTAAAGGCGGTAACATTGTGTCAAGTCATAACAATTTATATTTCTGGTTCCATTCAGACAAAACAGTAGCTAAAGACGGGTTTTCACTACACTGGACTAGTATAACCCCAGTGTGCGGGGGGGAGGTAGACGCCACCACGCACGGTCACATCAGCTCCCCCGGCTCTCCCGGCCCGTACCCTCCTAATCGTGATTGCTATTGGCGCTTAACGACCACTCTCGGTAAAAGGATTAACTTACATTTCTTTGCTCTCGATATTGAATCACATTCAAACTGTAGTTTCGACTATTTAGCAATTTATGACGGTGAACATATGACGGATCCACTTATCAATAGGTACTGTAACACGACACAGCCCGCGCCCGTGCAGTCCGCAGGCTCCGATATCTTGATACACTTTCATTCAGACGCTTACGGTGCGGGACATGGATTCCAAATTGCTTACGCGCCTGTCGAAGGCATTCCTGGATGTGGAGGTTACTACACTGCCGATAAGGGGGAACTTGTTTCTCCTACTTACAATGGGCTTTACCTAAGTAATTTATTATGCGAGTATAAAATTAAAACTAGTTCGGATACCAAGATAAAACTCGACTTCAAGTTATTCAAGCTGGAACGGTCTTTTAGATGTCAATACGATTATTTAAAAATTTATGACGGTCCATCTCCGGATTCACGTCTCGTCGGGAAATTTTGTGGAACTACTTTTCCAAAATCATATACATCATCGTCGAATGAACTATATTTTAAATTTAAAACTGATAGAAGTATGCCCGCCGATGGGTTCCGAATCACGTACGAGGCGATATGCGAGAAAACTATCGAAGGTGATAGTGGAATTATAAAATCACCCGGTTATCCGTTCAGTTATCCAGAGAACAAAGTGTGTGTTTATATCATCAAAACAGTTCCCGGCAAAGCAATAGAATTATCATTTCAAGATTTTGATATTGAAGACAACCGGTACTACGACTGCCGGTACGATAGCGTTGAGGTCAGGGACGGCCACGACCAAAACTCTACTTTACTAGGCAAATACTGCGGCGGTGCCGCGCACACGCCGCCTGTCCAAACATCCACTCTTAATTATATGTACATAAGATTCACATCCGATTTAAGTCTTTCGGGCACGGGATTCTATGCTAACTATACTACTATCGATACAGAGTGCGGGGGTATTCACAGAGAGACCACTGGATTAATAAATCATCCGTCCGGAGATGCTGCTACTTACAAAAACTATCAGACCTGCAAGTGGTTACTAATTGCTCCTGAAGGAATGCACATAAAGTTAACATGGAACAGGTTTGACATTGAGGACATGCCCAGCTGTGGCAGCGATTACCTGGAGCTGCTAGAGATAGATGATAACAATGAAAATAATGTATTGGGCAAATTCTGTGGTACTCACGCGCCTCCTGCCTTGACCACGTCCACTAACCGGCTCATGTTAAACTTCGAGACTGATGGCAGCATTCGTTCTTCTGGTTTTTCTGTATCGTATACATTTTTGGATGAAAAATCTCATTGCGGCGGAGCGTATATTAAAACTCATGGCTTCATATACTCTCCCGGCTGGCCTCGGTCGTACGAACCCAATCGCGACTGCACATGGATCATCACGGTGCCTGTTGGGCAACAGATCATGCTCAACATTTCACAGTTTAATTTAGAACGACCTATACGTGATAAATGTAACCTCGGAGACTTTTTGGAAATAAGAAATGGTGGCAACGAAAATTCACCATTGATTGGCCAGTATTGTGGGATGTTCCAATCAAAACGAATCGTATCATTATCTAATGCCATACATCTTCATTTTCATTCTGACTTCTATTTAACCGGGACTGGGTTCAAAATTGAATGGGATGGTACTATAACAGGATGCGGAGGAACACTGACGAGCCCTTCTGGCTCTGTATCATCGCCGAACTATCCAAATGATTACAACGAAAATGCCGAATGTTTCTATAGAATAGTTACTAGTGAAGGTTCACGGATCCGTATTACATTCACAGAGCTTGATCTTGAAAGAACTCCTAATTGTAGAGATGATTATGTTGAAATTTTTGACGGTCGCGATACGACTGCCTCGATTTTAGGAAAACATTGTTACATGTCAACGGAGCTAGCTAGCATCGAAACATCAACTAATTATGCGTACGTTAAATTCAGATCCGATATATACCAGGGCGGTAAAGGATTTCTGTTTAATTATCAAACAATATGTAATAACAATATAACCGGAAGATACGGAGTAATTGAGAGTCCGGGTTATCCAAGTAATTACCCGTTGAACTTAAATTGTATATGGAGCATCACAGTTCCCACAGGAAATAAAATTAATGCAACCTTCACACACTTTGATGTTTACAAAACCCAACGATTTTATCGTAATTGGATGAGATCTCGGCATAGCATGTACAACGACGATTGCCATCTAGATTACTTACAAACAAAAGAGTTATCCGATCCAAATTATTCTAGTAAAATCTGTGGTAGTACAACTCCGCGTCCAATTAGTACAAAGAGTAATACATTGCAAATTAAATTTGCCTCCGGTATTTATATGCCCCGCACTGGGTTCCGTTTAGAATGGATCAGTTATGGCTGTGGGGGCCATATTAAAAAATCCACAGGCTCTATAATTCTCGATAAAAGTAAAACTAACGACCAAGATCTTGATTGTGAGTGGCTGATAGAAACACAAGTAGGCAAGAGTATCACAATCTCATTTACAGACGTATATATGACAGATAACGCTAATTGTTCTATTGATGCTATTGAAATATATAACGGTCAAAATACAATGGCTCCACTTCTTACGAAAATTTGCCATCGACAACAAGTGTCTGTGCAATCTGATAGCAATTTCATGTTGGTGCGTTTGTCCAAACGGTCAAAGCTCAGGGATGTTCACTTCTCATCACAGTTTCAATCTGCCAATTCCAAATGTGGAGGTGCTATAAATTCCAAATCTGGGCTCATATACTCTAAGAACTATCCAAAGAATTACGACAATAATTTGGATTGTTTTTGGTATATTTCTGTCCCCGCATATCATCGTGTTGAACTTAACTTTATGGATCTTGATCTTTATTCTGTTATTGAATTCGATGATGGGGAACGTGTCTGTGGAGACTCGATTCAAATCTACGATTATGATAAGAACTATAGTCCTTCCTCAAATTACACGTCCCGTATATGTCCAAATTCAAATCAAACACAATTTATTAGCAAATACAATAGCATAGTTGTGCAATTCAAAACCGATCCTTATGGAACGGCCAAAGGTTTCAAAGCTAACTTTACTGTTACGTGTGGGGCTCTTATAAGTGCTGCACATGAAGGTATCATACAAAGCGATAACTTTGTTCAACATACGAACAAAAGCTGTATTTGGACCATTCTTGCGGATTCCCCCGATCAAAAATTATATTTAACATTAACTCTAATGTCGTTGCCAAAAGACAGTAATGTAGTCACAAATAGATCATGTCCCTCCTCTTTCCTACGAGTTCTCGACGGAGATGACAGTAATGCTCCTCTAATCGGGGAATACTGTGGACGCAAAGTACCACCTATGATTGTCAGCCGCGGCAGTGCCTTGACGATAGAGTTCGGCAGTTACACCGGTAGAACTACTGGAATGTTCGCAGCTCACTATTCACCACTTAGTAACGCCTGCGGAGGTACATTAACTTCAGAAGAAGGAACCATCGCGTCTCCAAACTACCCTGGCCCGTATCCTGTAAACACTGACTGTGAATGGGTACTAAAATCGTCTCCTGGAAACACTGCATACGTCCAATTTGAGCGATTTGACTTAGAATTTTCTGAAGGATGTAACGACGACTACGTAGAAGTTCGCGAAAATAATGGTGCAGGTCGACTACTGGGTGTATATTGTAGCAGTGAAACTCCCAGCAATCATAGCACAGCATCACAAATATATGTTAAGTTCCACAGTAATTCCAAAGCCAGTGGTCAAGGTTTTCTCTTACATTATGGATTCCAACGAGAAAATGATATTACGAGAGATAGTGGCGAGATATCTTCACCATTGTACCCCACTCGATATTTAGGCTCTGGCGAATATAGTTGGCGCGTGCTCGTTACCGATTCAGATGCTATATCTATTACACTTGATGTTTTGGAAATTTATTCACACAGCGAGGTAAACTATAACAAATTAACTGTTTATGACGGATATGATTCAACTGCTCCAATTTTAGAAGAACTTAATGGTGTACTGGTTGAAACAAAAGTAATTCAGAGCTCCTCCAGTGTAGTTTACATAACCCTTACAACGGATGAATCAAATATGGGTTCGATGTTTCATATGAGTTGGACAAAAGCTTCTAGAAATTCTGAACCTGAAACTGGAGATGTAATAAACTGTGGTTCGAATGAGACTGTAACAGTTTGGCCAGGAAACAGTACGATTACTTTCATGTCACCGAATTATCCAAAGGACTATTCAGATAATTTAAATTGTGAATGGGTTTACAAATCACAAGTGGGAAGACATTTAAGTTTAAGTTTCTCAGATTTTAATATCGAAGATACCCACTCTTGCTTTGCAGATTCGGTTTCCATTTATTCCTCTGACACTCTTGGAAATTGGAAGCCTGTCAATGAAAATATATGTACCACAGAATCATCCAAAATAGGCTTTAATGCATCTACTTACATGAAAATTAAATTCAAAACAGATTCATCTATTACTAAAAGAGGATTTCATGCTCGAGTCAAGTCTAATTGCGGAGGACTTGTGACTGGTTTGTCCGGTGAAGTCGGTCCGACTTGGTGGGATATACCGGAATATCGGAAAATGAAATGCAACTGGGTCGTCAAAGTGCGCCCCGGCAGGACTATCAAATTAGAATTAAATCATTTTAATATTACAAATGAAAACGACGATTGCACAACATACGTTGTTTTACGGAATGGCGATTCCGAGGAAGCGCCCCTTTTGGCAAGTGGAAAGTATTGCGGTTACGATCACGAAAATAAAGCAGATATAACTACTTCTAGTAATACTTTATTTATAAGTTTCACAAAAGGATCATACACACATCAAAGTTTTGTGGTTCATTATGAAGAGAACAATTATGAATGTGGTTCAACATCATCTCTTACTTCTGACCACAATTGGGAAATAATAAGTTCACCAAATTATCCATCAGTGCCAGTTCCGTATTCAGAATGTGAGTGGGTCTTTACCGGCCCACCTGGAGAAATTATTAGAATAGATTTTATTGATAGATTTGACTTGGATCATGTAGATGATTGTGGAACTGAAGCCGTTGAAATACGATTTGGATCATCGCAGTATTCTCCTCTACACGGCCAATATTGTGGCAATGATAGACCTGGAACTATTAAGAGTACTGGGAATACAATGTATATTAAATACATAACCCAGTTGGCTGAACCGCGAAATGGATTTAAAGCCAACGTGTCTATCGATACGTGTGGTGGAACCATTGTCACCGATGCCGGCGAACTGACATCGCCTGGGTACCCACATATGCAAATGCTTCCTTACGGGACAGTTTGTGAGTGGCACATTATAGGACCTCCAAGACACGTTTTTCTAATTAAACCCGATGATATTGAGTTACCTCAATCTGAGTTATCTTGTGGAACCAAAATAACTATTGAAGAAACTGTGCTTGCCAATAACACTATTGTCGTACTAAAAAGCTTATGTAATGATGATGCTCACTCCCTTGAGCCGATTGAAACTTCAAGAAACGAGTTTAGTATCAAACTTTATATCGGTAAGCCGGATGCATGGGATCAAATATCGGACAATAGAGGATTCCGAATCAGCTTTAATTCTTCCCGACCTATGTGTGGTGGCGTAATAACGGCTTCAGACGGTTACTTAACATCTCCAAGTTATCCTCAAGAAACCACATTACGGAACTGCCAATGGCTAATAATAGTGCCAGATAAGTCTCGAAAAGTGCGTTTGGAACTTATAGACATGGACGCAGAAAAGCACCGAATTGATATTGTCAATGACAATATCTTTCATACCGTTATACAATCAATTCCTAGCGTCGATTATATTCCTGGAACAAATGTGTTTGAGTCTTCTGGAAACAAATTGGGACTTTATGTATGGCTCAACCGTACCTTTCCCTCGCACCGCTTCAAAGCTAGGTTTAGCTCCGATGAACAAGCACTATGCGGCGGAGATCTATCTGATATGAACCAGGTTCTCGATTCACCGGACGTAAACCGATCTTATACTTGTTCATGGCATTATAATAGTCAAACAGACACAGATAATCATTATAATACAACAAATCTTACTTATAATTCTATATTTTTAACGGCCAAGATAAATTCGTCAACAACTAGAACACGTTGTAAATTCTTTGACCCCAAAGTCGTTATTAGGTCACCTATTAAAAGTAGATTTTCTGTGGAAATCTGCGGGAACACTGATGTGTCATACAGAATTCCATCAACAATAATTGATATTACTGCAACAAAAAATAAATTGAGTTCGATTTACTTCCATTTAGAATGGAAACCTCAACCATGTGGTGGTGTTATTCAAATAGGAGAAAATCCTGTAAATATTTTAAACATACCTGATTCTTATAGTGATACCATAGATTGTGCTTGGATTCTTACTGGTCCGACTAATAGAGTTGAAATTAAAATGGAAGGACGTTTCACGTTAAATTGTGATGAGGAGTATTTGAAAATAAGTTCAAACACAAGACAAAACGCACCTGGAATTGGTGATTATTGCAAAGAAACACTTTTAGATAGCCCATTAGTTACGCATTTCAGTAACATGTACATTCAGTATCACTCGAATGTGAAAAACAATACAAATATAAAGCTTATGGTTAGAGCTGTTACTGGCCAATGTGGCGGGTTACT
The DNA here is from genome assembly GCA_963082905.1 of Oligia fasciuncula. Lineage (NCBI taxonomy): Eukaryota > Metazoa > Arthropoda > Insecta > Lepidoptera > Noctuidae > Oligia > Oligia fasciuncula. The sequence goes on along the minus strand of OY720394.1, from coordinate 1,697,124 downwards.
TAGTTCATATCAAAACACATTTGTATCGCCAAATTATCCTAAAAATTATTTACCTAACCAGGAATGCTCCTGGGAAATAAAGGCTGGTTTAGGCTACAGAGTATCTCTTAAATTTGTAGAAAGATTTTTTGTTGAGGAAACAACTAATTGCACTAAAGATGCTGTCATAATTTATGACTGGAAAGACGACGTTTACACGGAGATAGCCAGGGTATGTGGACGAAACACACCACCTATATATAATTCCACTTTTAATCGCATGAAAGTTGTCTTACGCACAGATGCTGATAAAAATCTCGATGGATTCAAAGCTGAATGGGATTCTATATGCGGTGGAAATTATGTAGCAACTCTTAAAGAACAATTTTTATATAGTCCAGGTTTTCCATATTCTTACCGACCGCGTATGAATTGCCAATATGAAATATCTGCTCCAAACAACAAAGTTGTACTCAAGTTCCTTGATTTTGAACTAGAAGGCTCTAGTCCTGACTGTTCGTTTGATAATTTAACAGTATCAGGCCAGTCAAATTATAACTATCTATACGAAGTTTACTGCGGTGACAAAATTCCTCCCGTTACAACTCGGTCTGAAACAGTATCATTGACGTTTAATAGTGATAGATATATACAGAGGAAAGGATTTAAAATTGCTTACTTTATACATTCATGTGGAGGCAGAGTAAACGATAGTGCTGTTCTAACATCATCGCTTTCTGAATATTACGAAATAAATATGAACTGCACGTGGTTCATTGAAGCACCACCTACTAAGGTTGTTGTACTTAAATTCCTTTATATTGACTTAGAAAGCCAAACAGATTGTTATAATGATTATATCGCAGTGTATGATGGACTCAAAATTGATGATGATAAGCGTTTAGCGCTAATGTGTGGTAATATCAACTCAACGACCACACTTAGAAGCAAAGGGACCACAGCGTTGTTACAGTTTGTATCAGACGCAAGCGTAAATCTTAAAGGCTTCAAAGTTCAAGTTTACTTTAGTTATTCTGAAGCAGCTAAATGTGGTGGACTTATTAATTTAACAACCGCGTCATCGCAAGCTCTGAAATCCCCCTTCATGGGTCATACTGTATACGAAGAATTCTTAGATTGTCATTGGTCAATAATATCACCACCTGACACTGTTATTAAAATCGAATTCACCTCGTTCCACGTAGCCCCTTGCCAAAATGTCAACCAAACTGCTATAGGGTACAGTAAATGCGATTGCGACTTAGTTGAAATAAAGGATGGCTTAAATCCTAATGCCTTATTAATGGGAACCTATTGTGGTCACAGCCTCCCACCGCAATTAATATCATCGGGAAATGTGCTGAGCGTCAGGCTGTCCACGGATGGCGAAATAGGTAGTCAAGGCTTTGTGTCCACATTAACAGCTCAGCCGGCAGTATGTGGGACTTCCGTCATTTCAGTGAGTAATACGCCACAACGCTTGAAATCTCCCGGTTATGAAGCTGGGTCCATCCCTCGGGGGCTTCATTGCGTATATCGCTTGGATGTTAGTGCGTCTCCATACATTTTACTACGGATCACTGTTAAAGATTTAGACATACAGCCCCCCGTCACTGATAGTACAGGCGTAAAGCGCTGCAATAGAGACAAGCTGCTGATATCCAGTAATCCAGGCGTTCAAAATAATACGTTCGGAAAAGATTTTATCTTGAACCAACGGACGGATGACTTCTTTAGCCGTAGTTCGTTTTACGACAGCTCTTTGCGCTTTCCCGATCGGTTTGAGCTATGCGGGCGTAAAGAACCAACGGACTTTTATGTTTATGGAACTACGTCTATTAACTTAATCACATCAGCAGACTCGGATTCTAATGTATATAAAGGTATGGAAATAGAAGCAGTGTTCACAGGATTTTGTGGGAGAAATTATACGGAGCCTCACGGACGAGTTCAGGCTATTTATGTAACTGACGATGATAGTAACCCCAACCATGACTGTTACACGCTGATCACTGCTCCAATTAACTATACGATATCTGTGTATTTCTTGAACGCCGTCCCAAATTATTGGAACTCAGAATGTTACCTTGAAATTCTTGATGGAAATAACGCTAGTGCACCAAGAATTAACAAAATTGTCACAAACTATGATAATAATAACCCTGTCTTCTCCACTGGTAGATATTTGTTATTGCACAATCATGAAAATGCTGGTGATCGTGTCATGTTTGATTTGGTTTACGTAATATCCGATAAAGGTCGTGGGTGTGGTGGAAAACTTCAAAGTGTGGTGGGTACAGTCACCAGTCCCATGTATCCGAACGTTTACAGGCAGGTATCGAGCTGCGAGTGGGAACTTGAGACTCCCTTAGGAACACGGTTACTGCTGCATTTCCCTACGTTCGACTTGGGTATTACTTGCGAGCAGAATTATGTGCAGCTGGTGGACAGTAAGGGTGTAGTAGTGCGAACGTTCTGTGAGGACGTACCTGCAGACTACACGAGTGAGGATAACTTTGTGAAGATTGTGTTTGTAACCACCATGAATAATGGCGGCACGGGATGGGTAGCCGAGTTTATTGGAATTCTTTAAATTGAGACTGCCTCTTAAGAATTTGCCTGTCTTTTGGAGCTTGTCGGAGTGGAGCGGAGAAGTGCAAACATTAACCAACTTGCACTCTCCCGCGCTCATGTTACCCACACATGTAGCGTTAGCGTCTATGGTTAGTCGCTTCTTGATTTACTCCAGCTCTATCCTGCTACACGTTAGCAGTTTTGTTGTCTGACCAGAGGGTTACGTTCTTTGCCCAAAAAACTGGCAATGTTACCAGTCTTGTGACCACGCTAGCGTGGTGGAGAAGAACTTTGATGCTATGAGCCTTTTTGTATTGTTTAATTACTTAGGTACACAATTAGGTTTTTTTTTGTAAATCATAATATAGGTTACCTAGTAAGACTACGTTCACACGGCGGAGTGTTGTCATGCACGTTTTTAACAGTTTTCGATTACCCTGATTTTTCTATACTTAGGTACCTTTGCAATTAAATATTACCCCACAGCAACCTCCTATGTTAGAAGTTATTTGTGAAGTGTACTGTTCTTTTGTTTTTTTTGTAGATAATTGTGACAGAAAATTGTTAGACTTTTGTATTAGGTACCTACTTAATTATTTTGTTGGCATCTGTGTTAAAATTACAGTAGAATGAAAATGAAATAGTAAATTAATATTATTTTTAGATTACCGCTCATAATATTTTTTTCGAAGAGCCTTTTCCCCAGCATATTATTCACAAATTATGACCTATGTAACGTGTTCTATTTTTTTTTAATGTAAAAGAACATTGAGGAACGAAGAACGCGTTCACTTGATCCTCAATACAAATTAATAAAATATTTTATGTCTAGGCAAATCTATGTCCACTCCAAGGCCTGGAAGAGATCGCAAAAAGCGATAAGGCCGCCCATTGTATATTTTGAAGTGCTGATTGATTTTTTGTTAAGAAGATATTATGTACTTTTCTGGTGTACCATAAAGTACCTGCTTATATTTAAATAAAACATAGGAAACAAAACAAATTACAAGTGTTTTATTACCTTTTATGCCTCTTAACCAATTTAAGTTGCTTGTTGGGCACGTTTCCGGATGACAGCGATGCGAACGAGTACTTCCACGCCTAAGTGTCCTTTGGTTTTTTTATTTGTAAAGCAAGTTAGTTAGTCATTTAATTTAGTATATAGTGTAAATAGTTTGTATTTGTTTAATAATTCGTTGCTTATCAAATCTGTAGGCAGTTAGTAGGTACAGACGTCAGCACATCAAGAAAAAGTAAAAAAAAAAAACCCCCCTATTCAAAATAATAATAAAATTAAATGTAATTGGAAAAGGATCAAATAATTTAACAACCCCCGACTTACGAATCTAGGTAACGAGACTAAAACAGAAAAATTCATATGGCAGTCGGGGGACCTCTTAGAATAGAAGGTGTTCCACAGAACGGTCCCCCGACTTTCTTTAAGAAACAAAAAATCAGTAACCCTTTATTTGAAAATCTTAAAATTAAATAACGAAACTTATATTCTCTTTTTCATAGTTGCGATATTTTTTTGAAACTGAATTTCTGTTAATTCGCTGGAAAGAACAACAACAACTAGGTACCTACGAATTTACTAATAATAATAATAATAATAAGCCCCCTAAAATCCAACCTTACGTCCAAGCTGAACATCTAGCTACGTGGGGGGCGGACACGCGTACTGTACATCTGTACAAAAAACTTACGCGGCTAACAAGGCAAGGTAACCCTTTATGGAGATGAATAATAAGAAAGTATATAATTTACGGTCGCTTCCCGGGGAGCGCCGGGGCGCATCTGGAGCCGATGCTAGATGCCACAGCATGCGAACCATCGGCGGTGAGGAGTTGAGCAAGCGGGCTCCTACCGAAAAAATTGCTACAGCTGGTCGTAGTGAACTGAACAGGCGGGCTCACTACGTAGAAGCTACAGCCGATTCCACGGGCGATGATACCATTTCATTATTTTCCTCCATCCCTTCTACTCGTCCCTCCTACATGACAAGAAGAACAGCTAGCTTGTCCACAACCAGCACGCTTGATAGTGTTGTGCGAGATGTCAACCCTGACTCTGAGCTTGCACCCACTACAAGCACTCCTAGTACGCGCAGACGATGGACACCTGAAATGAATAAGTTCATACTGCGCACTTATCTTCAATTAACTTTACTAGATACAGACAGAAGAACCTATCTTGAACCGCTCCACCTAAAATTTACAGAAAAATTCCCGAACATGCAGGTTAGTCGACAGAGAATTGGAGACCAACGTAGAGCTGTAATAAATAACAAATTACTATCACAAAAAATAATAGATGAGATACGAAATGAAGTAAAAGACGAATTAGATCAACTACAGTTAAACCATTTTACCTTACATACACAAAACTCTAGCAAGCTTAGAAAACAAATATTTACACCAACACAATCTACAGAAAAACATCCTACAACACTAGAGACACAAAGCACACAAAACAGAACACAGACCCGAATGAGATGGACCAGTGAACACAACGAAGCTATAATGCGGTCATATTATAGAGTTACAGCTCTGGGCACTAACGAAACTACATACCGAAAACCTATGTACGAAGATTTCATTAATCAATACCCTTCACTTGCTCACCTAAGTGAACAACGAATAGCTGATCAGAGGAGAGCAATTATTAACAATCAATACTTAAGCGATGAGAAATTAAATTCATTAAAGTTAGAGATATCGGAAGAACTAAGTATAGATAACACACGCAATTACGATATTGAAACGGTAGCAGTTAATAACAATATCAACAATGCCAATGCCGAGTTTACAAATAACATTGATATAAACTCTATAGAAGAACCCACACCTAGTACACAAACACCGGATAACACCGAAATAAATAGTACAGAAATTCTTCCTAACCCACAAATTAATTTAGAAAGGGACCCAATAATAGAAGATTATTTCCAACAAGCACTCCAATTTTATAAAAACACTAGCCCTACAAACCGAATTTATATCCCAAAACAAAAACCATCTAAAAACCTTGCAAGAATAATTAACTACCTAAACAAAATTATTCTCCCTGAAAATATTAACAACGACACAGATTTTCACACATTTCAGACCGTTATATATTGTGCGGCATGGACCGTTGCTAAGGTCAACGGAGCCAAGATAACACTCGAACCAAGAGAAATAACCCGCCGTGGTACAAAAACAGAATATAAACCAAAATGGCAAAGACGACTAGAACGAAAATTAAACGATTTACGATCAAAAATAGGTAGAATGACACAATTTATCAACGGCAGTAGAAGTAGAAAATTAAAGAAACATGTAAACAAGATCTTAAAACTATATAGAATTCACACAGTACACGAAGAACCAAACACACAAGCAGTACACACACTTGACACACTTAAACAAAAACTCTCAGTAGTAACGGGCCGACTCCAAAGATATAAAGCATGCACTTTGAGAAAACAACAAAATACCCAATTCAGTCAAAACGAAAAACTTTTTTATCGTAATATCAGACAGGCAACAACAAATGTTCAGAATAACAATCCAAGTGGTGATGAGCTTAACACTCCTGACCCAGAAGCATTACAAAACTTCTGGGCAGAAATATGGGAACAACCTATCCATCATAACGCCCAAGCCGATTGGATACAAGAACTATCAAATAATACAAACATTCAGACAATGGCATTTGAGCACATCTCCCCACAAATATTTCATAAAGTTCTATCTCGCCTGCATAATTGGAAAGCACCTGGGTCAGACCACATTCACAGTTACTGGTATAAAAAATTCACAGCACTTCATTGTTATTTATTTAATTTTATAAACAACTTCATCAAAGATCCCAATATAATACCTTCTTATATAACGTCAGGCACAACTTATATGATACCGAAAGATCGCAATGACCTCTCTAACCCAGCTAAATATAGACCTATTACATGCTTACAGACCTTGTATAAGATCATCACATCCTGCATATCCGAAATGATATACGAACACATTGAGGCCAATAACATCTTAGCCGAACAGCAAAAAGGATGCCGAAAATATAGCCAAGGCTGCAAAGAGCAATTAATCATAGATTCCGTTATCTTAAAAAGAGTTCAGAAAACTAAAACTGATTTATTCACCATGTATATTGATTACAAGAAAGCGTATGATTCTGTCCCCCATTCATGGCTATTGCAAGTGTTAGAAATTTACAAAATAAACCCAACAATAGTTACATTTTTGAAGACTATGATGACAAATTGGTGTACAGTATTAAGGCTGACTACTTCAACAGAAACAACAGAAACTAGCCCAATTAAAATACAAAGAGGAATCTTCCAAGGAGACGCACTCAGCCCACTGTGGTTCTGCCTTGCTCTAAACCCCCTATCTAAAATATTAAACGCTACCTCATTAGGAATCTCTCTAAATTCTACAGCTACTAGCGGACAGACTGACCCACAGAAAGACGTTTTAAATCATTTACTGTACATGGATGATATTAAGCTGTATGCAGAAACCGAGAGTCAACTTTACGAACTAGCTAACCTAACAGAAACATTCACAAATGACATTAAAATGGAGTTCGGCATAGATAAATGTAAAATAAATTCAGTTAGAGCAGGACAGAACTACCAACACCAATACACTTTAGGTACAGGAGAACAAATAGAACCATTAGATGAACTAGACACTTATAAATACTTAGGGTACAATCAATCCCGTCAGATACACTACAAAGATACTAAACAAAAACTTAAACAACAATTCCAACACCGACTTAATACAATACTAAAAACACAGCTCTATTCACGAAACACCATAAAAGCAATCAACACCTTTGCTATACCTGTGCTCACCTATTCATTTGGGATAATAAATTGGACCAAAACTGACTTAAAAAATTTGCAACGAAAAATAAACACTACAATGACTAAATTTCGCAAACACCACCCAAGATCTTGTATACAAAGGTTAACGTTACCGAGAAAAGAAGGAGGCAGAGGACTTATAGATATCCTAAATTTACACAACAGACAGATCACAGCTCTTAGGCAATATTTCTTTGCCAAAACTGAATCTTCCCCACTCCACAAATTAATAGCACAAAGTGACCAACACTTAACACCTCTTAATTTAAAAGACACCACAGAACAAAGAAACGAGAAAGTGACTGATGACAAAACCAAATGTCAAGAGTGGACCCAGAAGTCTCTACACGGAAGACATCGCCAAGATTTATGCCAATCAAATGTCGACAAAGATGCGTCGAACGCGTGGTTGAATCGAGGCGAACTATTCCCGGAGACAGAAGGGTTCATGCTTGCAATTCAGGACCAAGTAATTGAGACCAAGAACTACAGAAAATATATTATAAAGAATTTAACAACCGATATTTGTAGAAAATGCAACAGTTCTCCAGAAACAATCCAACATATCACCGGCGCCTGCAAATCAATAGCCCAGACAGACTACAAACATCGACACGATCAAGTAGCCAACGTCATACACCAAAAACTAGCTCATAAATACAAACTTATAGACACTATAGTACCTTATTACAAATACAACCCTGAAACGGTATTAGAGAACCCCACAACAAAACTGTACTTCGACCGAGCCATACTCACAGACCGCACAATTCACTTTAATAGACCCGACATCACATTAATTAATAAAATTACCAAAACTGGGTTCCTTATAGACATTGCCGTGCCAAATACGCATAACGTACAGACTACAATAGCCGAAAAATTATCCAAATACACCGAACTAAAAGATGAAATAACCCGACTGTGGCATCTTCAAAAAGTCACAATAGTCCCCATAGTGCTATCTACAACAGGAGTAATTCCAAAACAGCTTCATCAGTCCCTTAGTTCCCTCAACCTGCCACCTAACACCTACCACCTGCTGCAGAAGGCAGTGATCCTTAATACATGCAGGCTAGTTAGAAAATTTATTCAGTGTGATTCAGACAACTTACATCAATACTCCCACTTAAATATTGTTTCGTCTACCACACAGTCTACTTATAATATTACTCCCACACCTAACCCCACTGTTGGACACTTGGCTTAGGCCCGTGCCATCAGTTCTATCCGGCTAGGCCGAGAGAAAAAAATATATAAACAAAATAATAATAATAATAATAATAATCATTTTATTTTCAGGCAACTAAGGCCCATAGATAAAATACACAAAATAATCTTATAAAATAATAAACTAATACATAATTAAAAACCTTAAAACTATGAACTATACACGTAACATCGGCGTCGTGTTTCGCTGCGTGGTGTCGCGTAACCGTCCACGGAAACGTCGATATACGACACCTTTCGGCCAAAAGTCCTCTTTCAGACAGGTCTGTAGATGTTGGGTTGGAACTCGTACCACAAAAGACTTGAAGTTGATGTTGTGGCGCGATTCCAACCTTTCGACCCTCAGAGTCCAATTGGTCTTCACCTTCAAATACTGCACGACTTCCTCAGTTGTCGTGGAGTGATGCAGACGTGAAAGGTACAGCTGCGTCGTAGGCACAGCAGGGCGCAGCAGCATGTTGGGTCCACTCGGTGCGGTGCCACGCAGGTTACGAGAACAGGGCTTAAAATACTAATTATACTCAACTCACTAATTACAACTGTTTTTTGCAGCAGTTGTCGAATAAAATGACACGCCTTTGTCTAGTAGCACCGCTAAACAAATTATTTTGAACTAGCAGCGCCCCGCGGTTTCACCACACTTCGCCTAAGTTTAAGTTTCAAAAACAAACTCACTTCACCTATCATTTAATTGAATTAGCAATTATGTATGTAAGAAAAATTCTACATCTTTTTAATAAAATAAGCGATAGACATCATTTTAATACTAGAAATAAAGATAAAATACATCAACCATTTTTCAGATTAGCCAAAGTACAGACGCCAGCACAGCAAGCTACCCGAAACTGTCAAATTTTCCCAATCAACTTTAAACCTTATGCTTTAGCGATAAAGTTGAAAATGTATTAAGGAAATTTGACAGATTGTAATAGCTTGATGTGCGGGCGTCTGTACATCATACATCTTTTATGGGGTAGGTACTGTGTTAAATGTTACAATAAAATTCCTTGTAATATATTGCAATTAAATGAAAGAAAATTTAAAACTCACATTTTGTAAACAAACATATACCTACTCTAAATTAGAAGGTTATATCCAAGATAAGAACGCGTGGAAACATGCTGGTCCTGCTCCATTCTAGAGTCTAGAGAAAATCAAACTGGTTGCTAATTTAATATTCTTTTTAGGGTTTCGTACCAAAATGGTAAAAAGGAACCCCTATGGTGATGTATATTTTTTGCAACAGGGACTGAAAGGGGGTTTGAAAAATTATTAGTGGTCCTACTAAGGAATGTGGGGTATCATGTGAAAGAGCGCAGTTTGCACATTCTCAAACATTTTTTCTTTTTTTTTTTAGGTCGTATAGTTTTCGACTTTTGATGAAAAATGTAAAAAAAAATACCGCCCCACCCTTATCTCCGAAGTTTGCAAGAGAAAAATCTGAAATTATTCTATGTGATAGAAGTTTATGTAACGATTACAGGAAAAATAAAACGAAGTCTCTAAATAGCACACTTTTTCAGAAATCATCCACAAAAGTTACAGTAGTTCCACTATCGGTCAAGAGATGGCGCTGACATAAAACTGCGATATTCTACACCGCAGTGCACGGTGCGGTGTTAAAATTCTCTGACTAATATAGGCCTCGCCGATGAAAAATTAAAATGTAGACGCTCGTTTATCAATTTTCACAAAGAACAATCAGGACCCTAAAACTTTAATTCGTAAAACATATAGCAAATTAATTCATTTTAAAAATCAATAATAACAGGAATACATGTTTTTTTGTGTAATTGATTGATTTTGATTATAATTGGATGGAATTAGATTTTCATTTAGTATTTTTCATAATATTAAAAAACACCTTTCAGCAATTGCGGGAATTCTACAAAACTAGTAACTAATTTTCAGTATAGTGTACTTGTTTCAGTTGATTTAATACTTTATAAATTGTCTTTAAACAGGTTTATTTTCATGGCAAATTACGTTAAAACTTCTCACACACCATGTCTCAATTCAGGTATTTACGAGTATCTTACACACCACTACACAATTATTTATACACACCACACGAATGTTTCTCTGATATTACATGCTCAAATCTGGGGGCACGGCAGTGCCCCCGCCAAGTCGAGCAAAAAGCGGCACGGCCGTACCATACCATACCATACCATACCATCCTTTTCTCGAAGCAGTTCAGGCCATTTTCGACCCCCTATAGCTTCGTTGTGGATAAAACTAGAGACCTGAATTTTCAGTAATCAAGCAGGTATTTTATAAACACGGTATATATCAAATTTCATTCGATTTGAACCAGTAGTTTAAGAATTATAACTAGTCACAGTTTCTTAATTTTGTCACTCACTGACTGACTGACTGACCGATCATCAAAACTCTAAGGCACTTCTAGCAGACATAGAAGCTTCAAATTTAGAATTCAATTAGTGTTTAGTGTATAACTCAAGGAAAAACTAAAATATTTTGCTATTTCGTTCCACTTTTCAAGATACACCAACTGCATAAATAACTTTGTAATCCCATATAAATATATAGAATTACAAAGTTACATCTGCAGTTAATGAATCAGTGTACCTGTATATGCTCTGTCTGTCCCTATGTATGCTTAGATCTTTAAAACTGTGCAACAGATTTTGATGCGGTTTCTTTTAATAGATAGAGTGATTCAAGAGGAAGGTTTATTTGTATAATACATGCATAATATAGTAAAGAAACACTAATAATTTTAGAGGTTTCTAATGTGATGTCGTAAATAAACACATTTTATTGTGCTTATATTGCAAAAGCTAGCTGAACCCTACGAGATAGATCAAAATAATGTACTACAGTATTACACACCATAAAAAGGTCTACAAAAAAGTCCGCGATGGTATATGTCTATCTCTTAGGGATCACCCACAATAACCATTTTTTATCCTTTACTTTTTACGAGAAATAATGGCTTATTTACGAAGCGATTTTAAGCAATACAGCATTAATCCTTATCCAATTAAGTACCTTATAGTAGATTGTTATATAAGGGTGGAAAGGAATCAATTCCTATGCGAGGCATTTAGACGCCCGAGCGCAGCGAGGGCGGCTATAGTCCGAGTGGGAATTGATGACTTTCACACGTGTTAAACACTCTACTTTTCATTTCGAATATAAGGAAAGTAAAAAATAGCAGTTTTTCTAAAATATTAATTGATAATAATAACATGAATAGTAGATACCTATATATTAGTCTTTTTTAAATTTGAAATATGGAACACACCGCGTCACTTTTTTAGTGCTGACCGTCCCCACAACTTTCTATTTAGATTCAAAACTTGCATTCAGCCTAATCGATACTCGCAATAAAAAAAAATTGTAGAAACTGAATAAAAAACTCTTTTAGCTAACAAAATGTATTGAAATGTAAAGTGTTTGCTGAATACCCAATTTATAGAATTAACTAGCTGTGCCCGCGACTTCGTTCGCGTGGATGTCGGAACTGTGAAATGTGTCGCTTCGGAAAGGTGTAAAAGGAAAAATCTTCCGATCTTGTCTGGTAACGCTTTCCTTGCCTGGGGTTCTCAACCATAGCCCTTTCGACTGCACAGCAGTCACTGCGTCTTCAGGGTTCATAATGACAATGCGACGAAGTGTCACTTTGATTTTTGAGGATAAATAAAAATGAAAGCGCCCGCTCGAGGCTGATTGTCTGACCAAATAGCCATATTATGTCCATTTACCATAAGATACCTTGAGGGTCGATATGGTGCATTTCCGACGTTTGGCCCCCAAACTGGAACGTGTCGGGGCCGCCATGGGATCTGGAGGCGATAGTCCTCGCGCGCCTGTATGAGTGGCGCGCGGAGGCACTACGCCGGGGGGAAGATCCGCTTCCGCGGCAAATCGGTGCGGAGCGGACAGATCTCCGGCGCGATCTCATGGCGGCATGGAAAGAGCGACTGTCGCTACCCAGCGCAGGACACGCCGCGATAGCGGCGATAAGACCCCTCTTTAAGGAGTGTCTAGAGAGGCGCCACGGCGCCCTCACCTACCGCCTGACGCAGGTCCTCACCGGACACGGAAGTTTCGGGAGGTTCCTGCACATCATCAGGCGGGAGGAAACGCCCGGGTGTCACCATTGCTAGGATCGCTCAGAGGACACGGTGGAGCACACGGTGGAGGTCTGCCCCGCTTGTGCGGAGCACCGCCGTGTCCTCGTAGAGGCGATTGGCAGCGGCGGCGACCTCTCGCGTCCGGCCCTGGTGCAAGCCATGGTCCGGGGCGAGAGGGAGTGGGAGGCAGTCACCTCCTTCTGCAAAGCAGTCATGCTAGCAAAGGAGGTGGCGGGATGGCTCATGGAGAGAGCCTCCCGTCCCAGCCACCGTGGGAGACGCTCCGGGCGTCGGGAGCCGCGTGACGATTCCCGGCCACCGTAGGCGCGGGCCTGCGGGCGGAGAGTAATGGGTAGCTGGGTTTTAGTCAGTAAGAGTCTGACACTCCCTTCCGCTCCACCCAGAGCGGGAGGGGTCATTTGATGATTTCCCATCCGAAAAAAAAAGGGTCGATATGGTTTTAACCAAGACAATGGCTAAAAATTTAGTTATTGTCTTGAAAACATAATTTACAATACCTTTTTACGACATGGCAGTGCTACTTGTATTGGGTGTTCACCTTGACGTATCGCTGCCGGCCGTAGTCGAGTCGACGGCAGCGAAGAGTCCTGGGACGCGGTGGTTTCCTTCTGCGAAACGGTCGTCTCGCAGAAGGAGGCTGTGGAAAGGGAGAGGGAGATCTCATCCACTCACCCGGCCCGCAGTAGGCGCATCGGGCGTCGGCGGAGGGCGTACAACGCCCTCTTCCAGCCCCCCTAAACGGGTCCAGGGGCGACGAATTCGAGGACGTCTGTCACCGCCAACACATCAGGAATTGAGCTGGCGGCGCGTAGTGTTCCACGCGCGCCCCTCTTTGACGTCACCAGTCGGGGGTTGCGGAAGGATCGTACGGTCCCGCAACCCCCGACGTAGGTGTGAGACGGAACACTGGGTTGATTTTTAGTCAGTAAGAGCCTGACAGACCTCGCCGCCCGTTCCAGGGCGGCGGACATCCATGAAGATTTTCCACCCCGGAAACAAAAAAAAAGGGTGTGCACCTGCCGAACCTATACTCAATAAATCAACAGCCCGTCTTGAGGTGTGCGTCGAAGCGTTATCATGGTAAAGAAATTTAAAAAAAATCGAGAAAAAAGGCAAAAAAACTATGAAAGTATGATAATTATGATCTTAAAACCTTATGTCACTAAGAAAATGCTTCTCTGTTAACAATGTTAGAAAGGTTGCTTGCTTCGGCCTTTCTTCTCAGAGTAGTCAGATAGGAAACGACGACTTCATCTAGTTTAAAAAATAAAAACATGATTGACGTGTAAAAGTGTTTGTACAAACCTACTTACAAAAATAAATTCATTTATCATTGCAATCTTTATCACTCAGAACACCACATTACATAATATTATCTTACATTATCCTCACTTTTTATTTGAAATTCTTTTAGCGCCACTAATCAACCAACAATCGAAAGCGATTAACATTATATTATGTAATCATTACTTTTTCAAATAACACAGGCAGAAGTGACTGTGATAGTCATCTTATAGGTAAGCCTGCATGACGTGATTATTCACATAATAATGTTATAAACACAATAATTATGTTTTCGTTAGTACTATAAAGCGCCAATAGATGTCATTACGTGTATCCAACTTACGTAATGAAAGTTGTTGTAGAATACATTAAATTGATTATATCTTTTGATACAGTGAAGCGATTGCGATGAAACCAAAACTAACTACTACTCCGAGTTCTACACTATATTTGAGTATAAAAATTTACCATATTGGTTTGGTACTTTTTACGTTGAACGTGTTCAAATCAAATTTTGTCACATCCAAACAGACAAACAGACAAACCGACAAACCGACAAACAGACAAAAATTCTAAAAATTGATGAAATGGCATCTGTTGGTTATGCTATAACACCCCAACTATTTTTTTTTTTAATATTTTCAATGTACAGAAACGCCTCGTCTACAGATTTATTATATGTATAGATTTATCATCATTCTCAAATAAACTTTTGCTAAGCCTACCTAAAAAATGTTATTTATTTATTTATTTATTATTTATTTTTAAAAAAAAACGTTGCCCCACACTAGGAAAAAAATTGAATTGTGTAGCATACTATTAGAAAGTATCAAAAATAAAATCCATAATAAATAATTGTCCAATAAATTAAAATAATTTTAAACAGCGAGCGCTTTCCGAATATAAATTCAAATATAGAAACATTTCGGCGCGAAATTCAATAAATGCTGCTAGTGACATGATAATTATTAGAAGAGATTGAAATGATATCTATTAGAAAAGCATAAATCATTAAAACAATGCATGTATTTATTGCTTAAAATAATTTTATTTATTTTTCAAGTATCGATTACATTCCTCATATTAATTAATCGTCAGTGGAAATTAAAAAAAAATTGTTGGAATAATCGCTTTCGCACATCATTGCAATAAAAAAAAAACATAATGGTCGACGATTTTGAACACAAATTGAGTAGGTAGTGGTAATTTGAATATTACGTTAAAACCTGGGCATTTTCGTGTTGTTTATAATATTTTCAATAATATTTGTCACATTTTAAATCTTATATAAGTACATCTGTGTGTGAAATTTGTGAAAAGAAAACACGCACGATTGGCGCGAAACTTCGACATTAGATATAAAAAAACTTCATTGCCACTACTTATTTACCTTAAACTATGGATAAATTCGTCGAATAATTAAATGATGTATATGCACAGCCCCCTATGGTGAAGTCAGGATGTTCGAAATCCCCAATTTTTATGTTTTTTAGCCTCGACCACAACTGACATCAAAATTATTATCGTACCTTTAAGTATGTTGAATTTATTCAAGGTAAATTATTAACTAAACTTGTGCGCTAAATATGAAAGATTTAATGGCGTTAACATAATGAGCTTTTTATCCAACTCTCCTAATTAACGCACATTTATAAGATTTGATGGGTAGCCTAATAAATATTTACATAATCAATTAAGGGTGTCTGACTGAGCTGACTACCTAACCAAATTTAGTTCCATTTTTAAAATTCATTCCCGCCTTAGGGAGGGAAGCAATTACTATGAGTCTTTCCCGCCCTATGGTGGGAAGCAGCGTCTTCCACCCGCTATTCGGATCAAACAAACACTACTTTCCGAGCATGAGAGATGAAAAATACATTGTGCATTTACTATAGATCAATTTGGCCCTTTAAAGCATGTAATTTAAATGAATATTTTCGAAGATATTACAGATTTAAAATGTAGGGACATAGCGGTTGCGCTGGTGAGTTTACCTAAGGCAACGACAGGATAGTCCGGTTAAGTAGTCACGACCTCTCATCGTTTGGGGTGGGGTGTCCGTCGAGCTCAGCAACTCCCCTAAATATCTTGTTGTTACCCTGGACAGGTCTTTAACATTCAGCAAAAACTGCAAGAATATCAAGCAGAAGGTGCACACTCGCAACAGTCTTCTTCGTCGACTGGTCTCATCGAAATGGGGTGCTTCGCCTGAAGTTATGCGGACTACTGGACTGGCGCTATCTTTTTCTGCGGGAGAATTTGCGTGCCTCGTGTGGAGCCGTTCTGCCCATGCAAAGCTGGTGGATACATCTTTTATGTTTTAAATAAATAAATTGACTTGGCCATCGCCATCGCATGAAAACACAATGTATCTCACAGTGCGATTGCCAAGTCAATCTATTTATTTAAAACATAAAAGATTTTTAATATTGATGGTCACTACAAGATGTTGTTAGGTTAGCTAATTATGTAATAACTAACCCTCTGTATCATGTTGTAGACTGTAAGCAACATACCGTTTGATCTCTCATAAAATTAAAATGGTTCATTTTTTGTCGTCATATTGCACTGTAGTCTGTGGTCTACAAACCGAAGTATAGAAGTAGTCCTAATAAAATTTACTAGATGGCGTTATGTGTCGCAAATCAAACTTCATTTGTCAGTTGTGGGTAATTTGAACAAGTGCGTGCGTGCGTGCTTCGATTTGAAAAATAGTAAATAATTCGTTTTTGGACGTGTTTTGGTGTTATTTTGGAAACATGGATAGGTAAGTGTCTGAATTTTAATATATAAAGTTATCTTTACGAAAATATTGTCTTGTTTTGTTTATTTTTTTTTAATTCTTGTTTGTTGCTCGTGCCCAATAACTTTTAAACTATTTTAATAAATGAAAAATACTGAAACACGTGTATTTTATTATGTCGTTAAAAACCCGGATACAAAAAATTATAAAAATCCACGTTCTTGAGTGATAGAGGTTCCTTAAGTAGGGAGTGAATAAATTAACCGACTTGGTATTTCATGGATCTCACAACTTTTTACGGTAGAAAAACTGAGTTGCGAGACTTGGCTTTTTTTACAAGTTATGTTTTGATGGCATTAATACTTTCCCGTTTTCTAAGATCTTTCATGACATCTAATTAAGTACAATCTCTCGCAGTGTTACATTCCAACCTTTTCTAAATACTGTTAATTATGTCTAACCAATATAATACGATTAATGACCTCGATAGGACTGATATCTACATAAACACTAAACGTAATACCCCAAATGAATGTTCACTGGATATTGGTGATGTTAAATCACAACTCACAATAGTATGCCAAAATATACGTAGTATACATAAAAATTTCGATAACTTTTCAGTCTTTTTGAGTGGACTAGATTTTATGCCCGACATAATTGTCCTTACTGAATGTCGATTAAATGAAATGACACCTTTAGTATATCTTAATAACTATGTGTGCCACTATTCTAGATACTATCTCAATCAGAATGATGGAATTGCTGTATTATACAAAAATAATCTCCAGGTGACTATTGAGGAGCCTTTTTTTCAGGAAGCAAATTGTCTGCTTATACACATTAATAAATTATATATACAATATGTGCTATATATAGGTCACCATCCAATAATTTTTGTGAGTCCCTGGAAAAAATTATGCAAGGATGCAAAAGTCCTAACTGTATTATAATGGGGGATATCAATATTGATATCTCCCCTGATTCCAAGGACAGACGTGCAAGTGATTATCTGGATGTAACTGGACACTATGGTTTCTACCCGGAACATCAGTATCCTACTCATGACCGTACTTGCTTAGACCACGTATTAATAAAATCAAAAAAATCAGTAAAGGTCGTCATATGCAGCTCGGGTATAACTGATCACGATACGGAATTACTGGAATTGCTAAAGAATTTTCACGCTCTCCACCCGTTTCAAAATCTAAAATTAAATTTGACTAAACTAACTTGTCCAAAGCTATTGAAAACATAAATTGGGATTTTATATATAAACATAATGATGCAAACAAAGCATTTGCTGATTTTACTGATACATTGAGTAAAACAATACAAAATTACACTTCTGCAGAGACTAGCCGTAACTCAAATTCTATTAGAAAACCCTGGATGACTAAAGGATTAATAAAATGCATCAGAAAAAGAGACCTCCTACATATTGAAGCACGTAAAAAAAAGAATAAAGATAATTTCACAATACAGCAGCGGTATAAAAACTATAGGAATATTTGCAATAATTTAATACAAAATCTAAAAAATGAGTACGACATTAAGACTTTAGAAGATTCTAAAGGTGATAGCAAAAAGACATGGACAGCTATAAAAAACATATGTAATATAAAAAAGGATATGACTAACAACTTAGAACTATTGCATGCCTGTCCCGACCCTAAAGACTCTCTAGATAGAGCAAATTATTTTTTCACCTCTGTTGGTGAGACGCTTGCTGCAAAAACACTTTCAAAATTTAATACTAATGAATCAGAACTGGCTCTGTTAAATAGTAGTTTATATTCCAACTCATCCCCAGTTGACTCCTTTTATGCAAATCCAACTGATAATTATGAAGTCAATAAGATTATCACAAATCTCAAAGATGCTTCAGCACCCGGGTGGGATGGTATTACAAACAGAATTCTTAAACTGAACAAGCTACACCTCATCCCCCCCATTGTTTTTTTGTGCAATTTGAGTATTTCCTCTGGAGTAGTACCAACTACTCTCAAAATGGCAAATGTCTGTCTAATCTTCAAGTCTGGTGATAGGACTGTTGTATCCAACTATCCTCCCATTTCTCTTCTCACATCGCTGTCCAAAATCGTAGAAAAG
Organism: Oligia fasciuncula; assembly: GCA_963082905.1. Classification (NCBI taxonomy): domain Eukaryota; kingdom Metazoa; phylum Arthropoda; class Insecta; order Lepidoptera; family Noctuidae; genus Oligia; species Oligia fasciuncula. The sequence continues at coordinate 1,678,205 of OY720394.1, read as the reverse complement.
ATTATGAATGCCAGACTATTAAACTACCTTGAAAGGAACGGCATTCTATCAGGCAATCAGTATGGTTTTCGCAAGAGCAGGTCAACGGAAGATGCAGTTACAGATATAGTTGACTTTGTTGTCACCAAATTAGATGAAGGTAACAAATGTACTGGAGTCTTCCTTGACCTTGCGAAAGCCTTTGATACCGTCTCTAGAAGCATCCTTTTAAGAAAACTTGAAGGCATAGGTGTGCGTGGCACTGCTCTTGACTGGTTCCAGTCCTACCTTAGCAATCGCACACAGAGGTTAATATTAGGTCATAACTACAGTTCTTACGCCAGCCTTAACTACGGTGTGCCGCAAGGTAGCGTATTGGGCCCTACTCTTTTCATTATATATGTCAACAGCCTTTGCTCATTACCACTTTGCAAAGTAAAAATTTTCGCCTATGCTGATGATACAGCTATAGTATTCTATGCTAGGACGTGGGAGTCTGTTTACGAGGCGGCTGAGTCTGGCGTAAAGCAGGTTGCTCAATGGCTAAATCACAATTTGCTGACACTAAACGTGACCAAAACGAAGGTAATTAACTTTAGTATCAGCGCAAACAATACTTGCCCAAGTCACTTAGGCAGGTATGCATTAAATTGCATACCTGCCATAGTGGCCCAGTCTCTGAATGTACATGTCCGTGCTTTGAACAAGTAGCACACATAAAATATCTTGGTGTCTACATTGACAAAAACCTCACATGGACAAAGCAAATAGAGAATGTGACTGGACGAGTCGAGACGAGAATGGGTCAGATTGCAAACACGAAGATTTTGAAGATGATTTATCACACTCTGTGCGAATCTCTTCTTAGTTATTGTATAGTCGCATGGGGGGTTGCACTAAAGACCCATCTGATAATGGCAGAACGCGCACAACGGGCCGTTCTCAAAGTGGCTTATAAAAAACCAAGGCGATTTCCAACTAATACTTTGTACCAAGAGACGGGTGTAATGCGCGTGCGGCAGATTTATATTATGGCTGTAACTCTAAGGTTCCATAAAGAGGCTTTAGCCAAAGTGGTGGCTAAAGAGCATTCCCGAAGGAAGCCTACATGGCATAAACCAAAGCGTAAACTTGTTTTTGGTAAAAGGTGTTTTTGCTATATGGGGCCATTCCTTTATAATAAACTCAATGATAAAATTAATTTATTACACATGACAAAATCGGTATGCAAATCGCACATCAAAACTTACCTAAAAGGTCTGGATTACGGCGACACAGAGAAACAATTAAATTCTTGTTATTAAACTACCTATTAAATCTATCATGACACTTAGTTTTTGGAGACACGATGCGCACAACCACAAACACACACATACATACCAACACCACACAACTCACACTTTTGTACACTCCTACTGCAAAACACGCCATGTAGTTATAATTATTGTTTTTGTTTTACTTTTAATTTGTTATAAGTACATAAATATACTTATGTTACATTGTATTTTTTTGAACCACGATGAAAGAGACTGGCCTCCACGACACAGGGAATCCTAGTGTGGAGACCAGTGATTTATCTGATAAAATTGTGTATTTTCTTGAACAATAAAGATTATTATTAAAAACCAGTTTATCGATATCGACCATTTTCCCTTAATGAAGTAGAGCTGCCCTAACGATAGGCATACCTACAAGAACTGACCAATTGCAGCCGCGCGTTCTTTCTCCTCCCCCGGCCGGCGATAGTGAGTCGTGTGCTTCGAAGAAATCGGCCTATACGCTCTCTAGTGGTTATATTATTCTCTTTGGGTGGTTATCACAACTAAAACTCGTATTATTATAGAAATATTGTAGGGATGGGCCGGAATTTCTTTCACATTCGGTTTTACTGAACTTAAACTTTACTAAACTTTATTCTACCGATATTCGGTACAAATACCAAACATTCACACACTGAAAAATTAAAATAACTCAACTGTTCTGACATTAAACCAGTCGAATAAAATCTAATAAAAAGCATAATAAAAATGCCTACCTATGTTTTTATTTCTATTGCTTTACTTGTTACTTACTGGGTAAATAATAACAGCCGCACGGGCCTCGGAAAGCACGTTATGCCGTTGTTGCCGGGTTTTATTTGTAGATCTTTGACAGTCGTTACGGGTAGTCAGAAGCCCTAAGTAATAATTATCGCCAAATATCACTGTTTTTATCACACTAATATTATAAAGGCGAAACTTTGTGAGTGTGTGTTTATATGTTTGTTACTTCTTCACGCTCAAACGGCTGGACCAATTTTGATAAAATTTTGTATCAAGGTAGCTGACACCCTGGATTAACTAGGCTACTTTTAATCCCGATATTCCCACGGGATCGACATTTACGCAGGTGAAACCGCGGGGCGCAGCTAGTTTTATATAAAAGTGTTAAATGAAATCTTACCGTATTAAATATCAGATAATGGTATTTAAAATGTGACAACGGCAGGTTATGGTGCGGAAACACCAAGAATTCTGCGATATCTGGTAAGAGTCAGCTGTTACGTTTTTGTTGGTGATTTCCTGCCTCTAAGAGAAAAGTCGAACAGAATGTATTAAGCTTCCAGGAGGCGATAAAAATATTCGTGCGCGTAAACAAGATTCGACGAGTCACTCTCGAGAAAGCGCGTTGAAAATATAACCGAAGTTAGAATTCGGTTCAAAGCACGTTCGGCCCATCCCTAGAATATTGAATCAAAATGAGGTGTGAAAAAGCTGTCGTTGATAATCACGAAATCCACAGCCCGATATCGGTTTAAATTCATAATCACACAAAGTAATATAATCTTATGATATTCTAGAATATACATATCATCGATTACATTGCACCAGATGGCCCGAATTGGTTAATCATCAACATGTAATCATCGCTAGGGGCGTACAGCAATACGCCCCCTTTGATAATACAAGTTGTAGTGGCACTCGAAACACCAGTGCAGCCCGCAGTGCGAACACAACCGTCTACCTAGACACATGGACCATGTCCAGCATACTCGGAAAATACCTCTTCCTACTAGGCGTATTTTGTTTTGTTCCTCTTGATTGTGAAATATACCAGGACCGTCCAAAAATCAAGACTTCGGGAGGTGATCTAATTCTAGAACCAGCATTTGATAAAAATATATATCTACGCCCCAATGGACCAAAATCGAGCATCTTTGTTGGTGATATTAACGTGCTCAAACCAAACGTCCCGAGTGAGGGAACGCAGTACCAGCCATCGAATAATGAAAACACCGACAAGAATATAAATGGTATATTAGAAAGACTTGAGAGATTGGAGAACAAGGATTCTACGCTTCCGAATGACTTACTTTTCAATATATCATTGCTTTGGCGAAAAGTTAACAATATTCACAGGAAAGTGCTAAATCTACAAGTTCAATTAAATAATAGAGGAAAAGACGAATGTCAATCTCATCCGTGCGAGCATGGTGGAACTTGCCTCAACTTAGTAAACGGCTACCATTGTCTTTGCCCTTCAAATTGGGAAGGCAAAGATTGTGACGTCGATGTAAACGAATGCCGGAATTTTGCTGGAACGGACCTTGGGTGTCAAAATGGAGCTACGTGCATCAACAGACCAGGATTTTATGAGTGTTTGTGCAAATCTGGGTGGTTTGGTTTACATTGCACTAGGAAGGAAAAGGATTGTTCCGGTGGTAACTTTGAAATGTGTGGCCATGGAACCTGTGTACAAGTATCTTCAGGAGTGGGCGTTCAATGCATATGTAACCAGGGATGGACAACGAATGGTACCGGTGTCGCTTGCTTAACCGATGTTAACGAATGTGAATCATATGAAGGTCCACGGTGTTCCGTGAACCCCAGGGTTGACTGTATCAATCTGCCGGGCTCATTCCGATGTGGACAGTGTCCTTCTGGTTACGAAGGCGACGGTCACAGCTGTTACGATATCGACGAATGTACAACTATTCCCAACGGAGGCTGCAGTCCTATAGTGACATGTCACAACACCATCGGGTCACGAATATGTGGTTCTTGTCCGCCTGGTTACCAAGGTGACGGAGTTACGTGCTCTTGGAGAGGTACGTGCAACATTGGTCATGGAGGCTGCCACCCGTCTGCACAGTGCATAGAAAGCGCATCGCCAACTGGCCAATCATCACAATGTATATGCCCCGACGGCATGGAAGGCGATGGAGTAGGAATCAGTGGCTGCTACGTTGCAACAGGCCGCAACTACACTGATGGTTGTGAAGTCAATCCTTGTGGCATCCACGGACAATGCCATTCCCTTCGTACCGGCTACACCTGCATCTGTTTCAAGGGCTACGGTGGCGCTCACTGTGAAATGCCCACCGCCGTTTGCGGAGTGAATCCTTGCCACAACGGTGGAATCTGTAGACCAGACGACAGTGCAATTGGAGGCTTCCGTTGTGAGTGCGCGGCACAGTTCTCGGGTGCCTTGTGTCAGGTAAGGACAAAGTCTTGTGGTGGTGTTCTCGATAACGAAGAAGGCAGCATTGTTTACCCTTTAACTAATACGACTTATAATCATAATTCTCAATGCGCTTGGGTAATACACACAGCTGCCGATAAAGTAATTAATGTTACGTTCAGTAAATTTAATTTAGAAGCAAGTCCCGAATGTATGTACGATTTCTTACAAATTCACGATGGTCGAAAATCTTCTAGTCAACTTATAGGAAGATTTTGTGGTAATAACTATCCTAAAGGCGGTAACATAGTGTCAAGTCATAACAATTTATATTTCTGGTTCCATTCAGACAAAACAGTAGCTAAAGACGGGTTTTCACTACACTGGACTAGTATAAGCCCAGTGTGCGGGGGGGAGGTAGACGCCACCACGCACGGTCACATCAGCTCCCCCGGCTCTCCCGGCCCGTACCCTCCTAATCGTGATTGCTATTGGCGCTTAACGACCACTCTCGGTAAAAGGATTAACTTACATTTCTTTGCTCTCGATATTGAATCACATTCAAACTGTAGTTTCGACTATTTAGCAATATATGACGGTGAACATATGACGGATCCACTTATCAATAGGTACTGTAACACGACACAGCCCGCGCCCGTGCAGTCCGCAGGCTCCGATATCTTGATACACTTTCATTCAGACGCTTACGGTGCGGGACATGGATTCCAAATTGCTTACGCGCCTGTCGAAGGCATTCCTGGATGTGGAGGTTACTATACTGCCGATAAGGGGGAACTTGTTTCTCCTACTTACAATGGACTTTACCTAAGTAATTTATTATGCGAGTATAAAATTAAAACTAGTTCGGATACCAAGATAAAACTCGACTTCAAGTTATTCAAGCTGGAACGGTCTTTTAGATGTCAATACGATTATTTAAAAATTTATGACGGTCCATCTCCGGATTCACGTCTCGTCGGGAAATTTTGTGGAACTACTTTTCCAAAATCATATACATCATCGTCGAATGAACTATATTTTAAATTTAAAACTGATAGAAGTATGCCCGCCGATGGGTTCCGAATCACGTACGAGGCGATATGCGAGAAAACTATCGAAGGTGATAGTGGAATTATAAAATCACCCGGTTATCCGTTCAGTTATCCAGAGAACAAAGTGTGTGTTTATATCATCAAAACACTTCCCGGCAAAGCAATAGAATTATCATTTCAAGATTTTGATATTGAAGACAACCGGTACTACGACTGCCGGTACGATAGCGTTGAAGTCAGGGACGGCCACGACCAAAACTCTACTTTACTAGGCAAATACTGCGGCGGTGCCGCGCACACGCCGCCTGTCCAAACATCCACTCTTAATTATATGTACATAAGATTCACATCGGATTTAAGTATTTCGGGCACGGGATTCTATGCTAACTTTACTACTATCGATACAGAGTGCGGGGGTATTCACAGAGAGACCACTGGATTAATAAATCATCCATCCGGAGATGCTGCTACTTACAAAAACTATCAGACCTGCAAGTGGTTACTAATTGCTCCTGAAGGAATGCACATAAAGTTAACATGGAACAGGTTTGACATTGAGGACATGCCCAGCTGTGGCAGCGATTACCTGGAGCTGCTAGAGATAGATGATAACAATGAAAATAATGTATTGGGCAAATTCTGTGGTACTCACGCGCCTCCTGCCTTGACCACGTCCACTAACCGGCTCATGTTAAACTTCGAGACTGATGGCAGCATTCGTTCTTCTGGTTTTTCTGTATCGTATACATTTTTGGATGAAAAATCTCATTGCGGCGGAGCGTATATTAAAACTCATGGCTTCATATACTCTCCCGGCTGGCCTCGGTCGTACGAACCCAATCGCGACTGCACATGGATCATCACGGTGCCTGTTGGGCAACAGATTATGCTCAACATTTCACAGTTTAATTTAGAACGACCTATACGAGATAAATGTAACCTCGGAGACTTTTTAGAAATAAGAAATGGTGGCAACGAAAATTCACCATTGATTGGCCAGTATTGTGGTATGTTCCAATCAAAACGAATCGTATCATTATCTAATGCCATACATCTTCATTTTCATTCCGACTTCTATTTAACCGGGACTGGGTTCAAAATTGAATGGGATGGTACTATAACAGGATGCGGAGGAACACTGACAAGCCCTTCTGGCTCTGTATCATCGCCGAACTATCCAAATGATTACAACGAAAACGCCGAATGTTTTTATAGAATAGTTACTAGTGAAGGTTCACGGATCCGTATTACATTCACAGAGCTTGATCTTGAAAGAACTCCTAATTGTAGAGATGATTATGTTGAAATTTTTGACGGTCGCGATACGACTGCCTCAATTTTAGGAAAACATTGTTACATGTCAACGGAGCTAGCTAGCATCGAAACATCAACTAATTATGCGTACGTTAAATTCAGATCCGATATATACCAGGGCGGTAAAGGATTTCTGTTTAATTATCAAACAATATGTAATAACAATATAACCGGAAGGTACGGAGTAATTGAGAGTCCGGGTTATCCAAATAATTACCCGTTGAACTTAAATTGTATATGGAGCATCACAGTCCCCACAGGAAATAAAATTAATGCAACCTTCACACACTTTGATGTTTACAAAACCCATCGATTTTATCGTAATTGGATGAGATCTGGGCGTATCATGCACAACGACGATTGCCATCTAGATTACTTACAAACAAAAGAGTTATCCGATCCAAATTATTCTAGTAAACTCTGTGGCAGTACAACTCCGCGTCCAATTAGTACAAAGAGTAATACATTGCAAATTAAATTTGCCTCCGGTATTTATATGCCCCGTACTGGGTTTCGTTTAGAATGGATCAGTTATGGCTGTGGGGGCCATATTAAAAAATCTACAGGATCTATAATCCTCGATAAAAGTAAAACTAACGACCAAGATCTTGATTGTGAGTGGCTGATAGAAACACAAGTAGGCAAGAGTATCACAATCTCATTTACAGACGTATATATGACAGATAACGCTAATTGTTCTATTGATGCTATTGAAATATATAACGGTCAAAATACAATGGCTCCACTTCTTACGAAAATTTGCCATCGACAACAAGTGTCTGTGCAATCTGATAGCAATTTAATGTTGGTGCGTTTGTCCAAACGGTCAAAGCTCAGGGATGTTCACTTCTCATCACAGTTTCAATCTGCCAATTCCAAATGTGGAGGTGCTATAAATTCCAAATCTGGGCTCATATACTCTAAGAACTATCCAAAGAATTACGACAATAATTTGGATTGTTTTTGGTATATTTCTGTCCCCGCATATCATCGTGTTGAACTTAACTTTATGGATCTCGATCTTTATTCTGTTATTGAATTCGATGATGGGGAACGTGTCTGTGGAGACTCGATTCAAATCTACGATTATGATAAGAACTATAGTCCTTCCTCAAATTACACGTCCCGTATATGTTCAAATTCAAATCAAACACAATTTGTTAGCAAATACAATAGCATAGTTGTGCAATTCAAAACCGATCCTTATGGAACGGCCAAAGGTTTCAAAGCTAACTTTACAGTTACGTGTGGTGCTCTTATAAGTGCTGCACATGAGGGTATCATACAAAGCGATAACTTTGTTCAACATACCAACAAAAGCTGTATTTGGACCATTCTTGCGGATTCCCCCGATCAAAAATTATATTTAACTTTAACTCTAATGTCGTTGCCAAAAGACAGTAATGTAGTCACAAATAGATCATGTCCCTCCTCTTTCCTACGAGTTCTTGACGGAGATGACAGTAATGCTCCTTTAATCGGGGAATACTGTGGACGCAAAGTACCACCTATGATTGTCAGCCGCGGCAGTGCCTTGACGATAGAGTTCGGCAGTTACACCGGTAGAACTACTGGAATGTTCGCAGCTCACTATTCACCACTTAGTAACGCCTGCGGAGGTACATTAACTTCAGAAGAAGGAACCATCGCGTCTCCAAACTACCCTGGCCCGTATCCTGTAAACACTGACTGTGAATGGGTACTAAAATCATCTCCTGGAAACACTGCATACGTCCAATTTGAGCGATTTGACTTAGAATTTTCTGAAGGATGTAACGACGACTACGTAGAAGTTCGCGAAAATAATGGTGCAGGTCGACTACTGGGTGTATATTGTAGCAGTGAAACTCCCAGCAATCATAGCACAGCATCACAAATATATGTTAAGTTCCACAGTAATTCCAAAACCAGTGGTCAAGGTTTTCTCTTACATTATGGATTCCAACGAGAAAATGATATTACGGGAGATAGTGGCGAGGTATCTTCACCATTGTACCCCACTCGATATTTAGGTTCTGGCGAATATAGTTGGCGCGTGCTCGTTACCGATTCAGATGCTATATCTATTACACTTGATGTTTTGGAAATTTATTCACACAGCGAGGTAAACTATAACAAATTAACTGTTTATGATGGATATGATTCAACTGCTCCAATTTTAGAAGAACTTAATGGTGTACTGGTTGAAACAAAAGTAATTCAGAGCTCCTCCAGTGTAGTTTACATAACCCTTACAACGGATGAATCAAATATGGGTTCGATGTTTCATATGAATTGGACAAAAGCTTCCAGAAATTCTGAACCTGAAACTGGAGATGTAATAAACTGTGGTTCGAATGAGACTGTAACAGTTTGGCCAGGAAACAGTACGATTACTTTCACGTCACCGAATTATCCAAAGGACTATTCAGATAATTTAAATTGTGAATGGGTTTACAAATCACAAGTGGGAAGACATTTAAGTTTAAGTTTCTCAGATTTTAATATCGAAGATATCCACTCTTGCTTTGCAGATTCGGTTTCTATTTATTCCTCTGACACCCCTGGAAATTGGAAGCCTCTCAAAGAAAATATATGTACCACAGAATCATCCAAAATAGGCTTTAATGCATCTACTTACATGAAAATTAAATTCAAAACAGATTCATCTATTACTAGAAGCGGATTTCGTGCTCGAGTCAAGTCTAATTGCGGAGGACTCGTGACTGGTTTGTCCGGTGAAGTCGGTCCGACTTGGTGGGATATGTCGGAATATCGGAAAATTAAATGCAACTGGGTGGTCAAAGTGCGCCCCGGCAGGACTATCAAATTAGAATTGAATCATTTTAATATTACAAATAAAAATGACGATTGCACAACATACGTTGTTTTACGGAATGGCGATTCCGAGGAAGCGCCCCTTTTGGCAAGTGGAAAGTATTGCGGTTACGATCACGAAAATAAAGTTGATATAACTACTTCTAGTAATACTTTATTTATAAGTTTCACAAAGGGATCATACACACATCAAAGTTTTGTGGTTAATTACGAAGAGAAAAATTATGAATGTGGTTCAACATCATCTCTTACTTCTGATCACAATTGGGAAATAATAAGTTCACCAAATTATCCATCAGTGCCAGTTCCGTATTCAGAATGTGAGTGGGTCTTTACCGGTCCACCTGGAGAAATTATTAGAATAGATTTTATTGATAGATTTGACTTGGATCATGTAGATGATTGCGGAACTGAAGCCGTCGAAATACGATTTGGATCATCGCAGTATTCTCCTCTACACGGCCAATATTGTGGTAATGATAGACCTGGAACTATTAAGAGTACTGGCAATACAATGTATATTAAATACATAACCCAGTTGGCTGAACCGCGAAATGGATTTAAAGCTAACGTGTCTATCGATACGTGTGGTGGAACCATTGTCACCGATGCCGGCGAACTGACATCGCCTGGGTACCCACACATGCAAATGCTTCCTTACGGGACAGTTTGTGAGTGGCACATTATAGGACCTCCAAGACACGTTTTTCTAATTAAACCCGATGATATGGAGTTACCTCAATCTGAGTTATCTTGTGGAACCAAAATAACTATTGAAGAAACTGTGCTTGCCAATAACACTATTGTCGTACTAAAAAGCTTATGTAATGATGATGCTCACTCCCTTGAGCCGATTGAAACTTCAAGAAACGAGTTTAGTATCAAACTTTATATCGGTAAGCCGGATGCATGGGATCAAATATCGACCAATAGAGGATTCCGAATCCGCTTTAATTCTTCCCGACCTATGTGTGGTGGCGTAATAACGGCTCCAGACGGTTACTTAACATCTCCAAGTTATCCTCAAGAAACCACATTAAGGTACTGCCAATGGCTAATAATAGTGCCAAATAAGTCTCGAAAAGTGCGTTTGGAACTTATAGACATGGACGCAGAAAAGCACAGAATTGGTATTTTCAATGACGTTGACTTTAATTCCGTTATACAATCAATTCCTAGCGTCGATTATATTCCTGGAACAAATGTGTTTGAGTCTTCTGGAAACAAATTGGGACTTTATGTATGGCTCAACCGTACCTTTCCCTCGCACCGCTTCAAAGCTAGGTTTAGCTCCGATGAACAAGCACTATGCGGCGGAGATCTATCTGATATGAACCAGGTTCTCGATTCACCGGACGTAAACCGATCTTATACTTGTTCATGGCATTATAATAGTCAAACAGACACAGATAATCATTATAATACAACAAATCTTACTTATAATTCTATATTTTTAACGGCCAAGATAAATTCGTCAACAACTAGAACACGTTGTAAATTCTTTGACCCCAAAGTCGTTATTAGGTCACCTATTAAAAGTAGATTTTCTGTGGAAATCTGCGGGAACACTGATGTGTCATACAGAATTCCATCAACAATAATTGATATTACTGCAACAAAAAATAAATTGAGTTCGATTTACTTCCATTTAGAATGGAAACCTCAACCATGTGGTGGTGTTATTCAAATAGGAGAAAATCCTGTAAATATTTTAAACATACCTGATTCTTATAGTGATACCATAGATTGTGCTTGGATTCTAACTGGCCCGACTAATAGAGTTGAAATTAAAATGGAAGGACGTTTCACGTTAAATTGTGATGAGGAGTATTTGAAAATAAGTTCAAACACAAGACAAAACGCACCTGGAATTGGTGATTATTGCAAAGAAACACTTCTAGATAGCCCATTAGTGACGCATTTCAGTAACATGTACATTCAGTATCACTCGAGTGTGAAAAACAATACAAATATAAAGCTTATGGTTAGAGCTGTTACTGGCCAATGTGGCGGGTTACTTAGTTCATATCAAAACACATTTGTATCGCCAAATTATCCTAAAAATTATTTACCTAACCAGGAATGCTCCTGGGAAATAAAGGCCGGTTTAGGCTACAGAGTATCTCTTAAATTTGTAGAAAGATTTTTTGTTGAGGAAACAACTAATTGCACTAAAGATGCTGTCATAATTTATGACTGGAAAGACGATGTTTACACGGAGATAGCAAGGGTATGTGGACGAAACACACCACCTATATATAATTCCACTTTTAATCGCATGAAAGTTGTCTTACGCACAGATGCTGATAAAAATCTCGATGGATTCAAAGCTGAATGGGATTCTATATGCGGTGGAAATTATGTAGCAACTCTTAAAGAACAATTTTTATATAGTCCAGGTTTTCCATATTCTTACCGACCGCGTATGAATTGCCAATATGAAATATCTGCTCCAAACAACAAAGTTGTACTCAAGTTCCTTGATTTTGAACTAGAAGGCTCTAGTCCTGACTGTTCGTCTGATAATTTAACAGTATCAGGCCAGTCAGATTATAACTATCTATACGAAGTTTACTGCGGTGACAAAATTCCTCCCGTTACAACTCAGTCTGAAACAGTATCATTGACATTTAATAGTGATAGATATATACAGAGGAAAGGATTTAAAATTGCTTACTTTATATATTCATGTGGAGGCAGAGTAAACGATAGTGCTGTTCTAACATCATCGCTTTCTGAATATTACGAAATAAATATGAACTGCACGTGGTTCATTGAAGCACCACCTACTAAGGTTGTTGTACTTAAATTCTTATATATTGACTTAGAAAGCTACACAGATTGTTATAATGATTATATCGCAGTGTATGATGGTCTCAAAATTGATGATGATAAGCGTTTAGCGCTAATGTGTGGCAATATAAACTCAACGACAACACTTAGAAGCAAAGGGACCACAGCGTTGTTACAGTTTGTATCAGACGCAAGTATAAATTATAAAGGCTTCAAAGTTCAAGTTTACTTTAGTTATTCTGAAGCAGCTAAATGTGGTGGGCTTATTAATTTAACAACCGCGTCATCGCAAGCTCTGAAATCCCCTTTCATGGGTCATACTGTATACGAAGAATTCTTAGATTGTCATTGGTCAATAATATCACCACCTGACACTGTTATTAAAATCGAATTCACCTCGTTCCACGTAGCCCCTTGCCAAAATGTCAACCAAACTGCTATAGGGTACAGTAAATGCGATTGCGACTTAGTTGAAATAAAGGATGGTTTAAATCCTAATGCCTTATTAATGGGAACCTATTGTGGTCACAGCCTCCCACCGCAATTAATATCATCGGGAAATGTGATGAGCGTCAGGCTGTCCACGGATGGCGAAATAGGTAGTCAAGGCTTTGTGTCTACATTAACAGCTCAGCCGGCAGTATGTGGGACTTCCGTCATTTCAGTGAGTAATACACCACAACGCTTGAAATCTCCCGGTTATGAAGCTGGGTCCATCCCTCGGGGGCTTCATTGCGTATATCGCTTGGATGTTAGTGCGTCTCCATACATTTTACTACGGATCACTGTTAAAGATTTAGACATACAGCCCCCCGTCACTGATAGTACAGGCGTAAAGCGCTGCAATAAAGACAAGCTGCTGATATCCAGTAATCCAGGCGTTCAAAATAATACGTTCGGAAAAGATTTTATCTTGAACCGACGGACGGATGAGTTCTTTAGCCGTAGTTCGTTTTACGACAGCTCTTTGCATTTTCCCGATCGGTTTGAGCTATGCGGGCGTAAGGAACCGACGGACTTTTATGTTTATGGAACTACGTCTATTAACTTAATCACATCAGCAGACTCGGATTCTAATGTATATAAAGGTATGGAAATAGAAGCAGTGTTCACAGGATTTTGTGGGAGAAATTATACGGAGTCTCACGGACGAGTTCAGGCTATTTATGTAAATGACTATGATAGTAACCTCAACCATGACTGTTACACGCTGATCACTGCTCCAGTTAACTATACGATATCTGCGTATTTCTTGAACGCCGTCCCAAGTTACTGGAACTCAGAATGTTACCTTGAAATTCTTGACGGAAATAAAGCTAGTGCGCCAAGACTTAACAAAGTTGTCACAGAATATGATAATAATAACCCTGTCTTCTCCACTGGTAGATATTTGTTATTACACAATCATGAAACTGCTGGTGATCGTGTCATGTTTGATTTGGTTTATGTAATATCCGATAAAGGTCGTGGGTGTGGTGGAAAACTTCAAAGTGTGGTGGGTAAAGTCACCAGTCCCATGTATCCGAACGTTTACAGGCAGGTATCGAGCTGCGAGTGGGAACTTGAGACTCCCTTAGGAACACGGTTACTGCTGCATTTCCCTACGTTCGACTTGGGTATTACTTGCGAGCAGAATTATGTGCAGCTGGTGGACAGTAAGGGTGTAGTAGTGCGAACGTTCTGTGAGGACGTACCTGCAGACTACACGAGTGAGGATAACTTTGTGAAGATTGTGTTTGTAACCACCATGAATAATGGCGGCACGGGATGGGTAGCCGAGTTTATTGGAATTCTTTAAGTTTAGACTGCCTCTTAAGAATCTGCCTGTCTTTTGGAGCTTGGCGATGGCGGACTGGAGGGAGAAGTGCAAACATTAACCAACTTGCAATAACCTGCGCTCATGTTAATAATTATTTAGAATTACCCATAGGTAGGTACATGTAGCGTTAGCGTCTATGTTTAGTCGCTACGTCCAGCTTGGAACACCGTGGTGTATCCTGCTACACGTTAGCAATTTTGTTGTCTGACCATAGGGTTACGTTCTTTGCCCAAAAAAAACTGGCAATGTTACCAGTCTTGTGACGTGTGTCTTATGCACTATATTACTTTACTCTTTGGTCTAGATTGTGTGTTGTTGGTGGAGGAGAAGTTTGATGATGCCTTTTTGTATTGTTTAATTACTTACACAATTATGTTATAATGTAAATCATAATAGGTATAGGTCACCTAGTATGACTACGTTGACACGTCGCATTGTCATGCACGTTTTTAACGGTTTTCGATTACCCTTATTTTTCTATAGGTATAAGGTACCTATGTAATTAAATATTACTCCACAGCATATACTCCTATATGTTAATATTATATTAAGTTATTTGTAAAGTGTATTGTTGTTTTAGTTTTTTTGTAGATAATTGTGACAGAAAATTGTTAGACTTTTGTATTATTTATTTTGTTGGCAACTGTGTTAAAATTACAGTAGAATGAAAATGAAATAGTAAATTAATATTATTTTTAGATTACCGCTCATAATTTTTTTTTCGAAGAGCCTTTTCGCCAGCTTAATATTCAGAAATTATGACCTATGCAAAGAGATTTAAGATAGGTACATAATATTTAATGTCTTTGGATCTATGTAACGTGTTCTATGTTTTTTTTATATAAAGAACATTGAGAAACTAAAAACGTGTTCACTTGATCCTCAATGCAAATTAATAAAATGTTTTATGTCTAGGCAAATCTGTAGTCCATTCCAAGGCCTGGAAGAGATCGCAAAAAGCGATAAGGCCGCCCATTGTATAATTATTTTGAAGTGTTGATTTATTTTTTGTTTATACAGTAGTAGATATTGTGTACTTTTATTGTGTACCTACCATAAAGTATATTTTAAATAAAATATAGGAAAAAACGCAAATTACAAGTGTTTTATTACCCTTTATGCCTCCTAACCAAATTAAGTTGCTTTTCAAATCTGTAGGCACTTAGGCAGTTAGTGGGTACATAGGTTTTCCAGAAAACAGATATATGTTTTTATTTTTAATTAGTCCATAGCCGACGAATATTGACTGTTGACCATGGGGTCCTGGATTCGATCCCCAGGTCGGACAGTGTTATTCGAAGAGAAAAGTCTCTATAGCACTGGAGACTGGATTTCTGCCCTGCACCCTAATTGCGTAACCCACTATCAATCGGAATCTGAATCATTTTGAAGCAAATTGCTTATCCATTGCTTCATACCTAAGTTCGAAAAATTTGTCTGCTCAGCACCTAAATAACGCAATGAATGTTGTTGAACTGTCAAAATGAAACCGATTCGGATTGATAATGTGTTACGCAATTAGAGTGCTGGTTGATAGTAATAGCACAGTATAAAAACCATACAGTAGGTCGACGCCTTTGATCTCGTGGTAAATGCCGACAACGTCTAGACATTATCGCGACAGCTAGGGTTGTCACTTGTCTCAAGTAAACAATATTAATTAATTTATTTATTTATTTGAGATCAACATCGTCATCAACATTACTATTATCATAAACAATAATTAACAATTATCAAAATATCGTCTTTTTAACCCCCCACGCAAAAACGACGGTGTGTTACAAGTTTGACGTGTCTGTGTGTTGTGTCTGTCTGTGGCATCGTAGCTCCCGAACGGATGAACCGATGGTGAATTAGTCGGAAGTGTTCTTAGCTATGTTTGATGAAAATCGGTTCAAGATGGGCCCCACCACAAAATGACGGATTATATAATTTTTCACAACTCCCTCAATATGGGTATCAAATGAAAGGGCTTGACTAGTGGAATACTATACACTATGATAAATTTCAAATCCAAGATGGCCGCCACCACAAAATGGCGAATTACATTTTTTTTTCACAACACCTTCGCTATATGTAAGTATCAAATGCAAGGGCTTGACAAGTAGAATAATGTACACTTTAATAAGATTTAATAAGATTTATTTTCTCACCACAATATTATAAAAGTACTTATGTTACATGGTATCAGACTCAGATATCATTTTAATATTGTGGGAGACTGGTGCCTAAACTAAGCTCTAGGCCTGTATTTCAGGACACCAGGTCTCCGCCCTTTTACAAAAAGATACATTTAATTTTGTTATGTACTTGTACACTGACAACCAATCAACATTTTAAAGATTGATGGCTCGAGTGGAAATTTTAAATTTTAAAGTATATATGAATATAAACTAAGCTTTTGTTAATTAGGTTATTTGTGTGTGGAAGTGTGTGTGTGGGGGTGTGTATGTGTGTGGGGGTGTGTAGGGGTGTGTGTGTGTGTGTGTGTGGAGTGGTGCTGGTATGTGTGAGTGACATGTTGGTGTGTGCATATGTTGGCGCTTTTATGGGCGTTCGTGACAGAATGATTGTGTTATTTATTATATATTATGTGACTTATAGGTAACTTTAAGACTTGAGAATGATGATGTAAGCAGGTTTGTATTTTGTATGGTTATAGCTATATCTGATATACCATAGAGGTAAGTATGTTTTCGGTATCCTCATAATTTAGTTGTTCTAGTAAGGCAGTAACCTTCTTTTTGCACATAGTTTTAGTGAGGTTAACTATAGGTGACATCCTGTTTATTTTATTATATAGAAAACCACCTAGGTGGCAAAAAAACCGCTTTGAAAATTGTGTAGTAGATTGGTGCATTAGACGGCGGTCTACGGGGTTGTACCGTCTTTTGCGATGTGAGGCCGTGGGATGATAGGTAAGTAATGAGTGCTGTTTTAATACGATATGAAGGATAAAGAGTTGACGAAACACTATATTGAAAGGGAATGAGGAATATTAAGTAAAACTTGAAAATTATTTTTTTTCTAGATTGATGAGGAAAGTGGAGTGATGACTGGAGTTTGACCATTTTTACGAATGGAATTATTCTACTTAACATACGTTTTTCTACATCAGATAGTGTCGCAGTCCCATTTTCAAACAACAGGCCAAACGACATCTATGATGAAAAATTACATTGTTTCCCAGCCGCCATCTTGAATTTTGATTTTGACCTCATATTCGCTATCAGCACCCTCGAAATCTTTGGAAACGACACCCATGACGAAATTTGAAAATTTTCGCAGCCGCCATCTTGAATTTTGATTATGACCTCATATTCGATGTCAGCACCCTCGAAATCCTTGGAAACGACACCCATGATGAAATTTGAAAATTTTCGAAGCCGCCATCTTGAATTTTGATTATGACCTCATATTCGTTGTCAGCACCCTCGAAATCCTTGGAAACGATACCCATGATGAAAAATTTGAAAATTTTCGCAGCCGCCATCTTGAATTTTGATTATGACCTCATATTCGTTGTCAGCACCCTTGAAATTCTTGGAAACGACACCCATGATGAAAAATTTAAAAAATTTTGCAGCCGCCATTTTGGATTTTCGTTTTGACTGCAATATCGGCTTTAGCGTCCTCAAAAGCCATGGAAATGTCAAGTAAAAAAAAATAAACTGAAAAGAAAAATATAAGTAAAATAATTAGAAAAAAAAAACTTAACAAATAAGCAAGCACTCAAATGTTACATGTCGTATCCAATGATTTCAAAAGTAAGGATACGCCCGTCTGAACATTTTACAAAATAGAAGTTCTTCGTTCGAAATTCGAAGTTCGCGCGCACCACTGTCAACTGAGTCGCGTTGGCCCTAAAACCGTCATTTTAGGGCCAGCGCGTTGGTGCCATTTAGTCGCGCCGTTAGCCCGGTCCTTACGCTAGTAATATATATGTCAATGGTCGTATCTCTGTATTTGTCTTCATAAATAAAAAATTAAATAAAATGTGTACCATTACATTTTTGAAAATAGTATCCCAATAATAAAATCAATACCGAAAAGTCAAAATCATCAACCCTGAAAGTTATGTCCCGAACTACTAACACGGTCACCGTGTCACGGTGGCAGTATGCAGTTCGGTCTCGCACCTCCCGCGTCTCGCCCCTCACACCCCGCACGATTGCCCTGTCTAGACGGCTTCTTCGAACGACTGTATGATGTATAGACTGTGGTAATAGCATGAAGTCTATAGTACAACTCGTCCAGTTTCAGGCGACACTTGAAATCGTAAAAATCATAGCGCAAAAATTTTCCCGGCGCAGATCATTGACATATATATTACTAGCGTAAGGACCGGGCTAACGGCGCGACTAAATGGCACCAACGCGCTGGCCCTAAAATGACGGTTTTAGGGCCAACGCGACTCAGTTGACAGTGGTGCGCGCGAACTTCAAACTTCGAACCATTGACATATATATTACTAGCGTAAGGACCGGGCTAACGGCGCGACTAAATGGCACCAACGCGCTGGCCCTAAAATGACGGTTTTAGGGCCAACGCGACTAAGTTGACAGTGGTGCGCGCGAACTTCGAATTTCGAACGAAGAACTTCTATGTAAAATGTTCAGACGGGCGTATCCTTACTTTTGAAATCATTGCTTCGAACGAAGAACTTCTATGTAAAATGTTCAGACGGGCGTATCCTTACTTTTGAAATCATTGGCGCAGATCCATTTTTTAATAAGACACGATAATTTAAATTAGCGCTTGCGGTCTGTTAGGACTGATTCCTTCAGTGTAGGTCCTACCTACTGATCACATAATGAACAAATCTAAAAATCACCTTTTCCCAAAATTACTAATTTTCTAAATGTCTTTTTTTTTTTTAATGTCGGAAATAAAAATGTCATATTGGTGTACAGTCAGTAACACTTTATTTGAAAATCTTAAAACTAATTAACAAAACTTATATTCTTTTTATTAAACAAAAAATCAGTAGGTAAACTTATATTCTTTTTTTCATAGTTGCGATATTTTTTTGAAACTGAAATTCTGTTAATTCGCTGGAAAGAACAACAACAACTACTAATTTACAAAACTCAATAATTATAAATTCAACTGTTATTTACAGCAGTTGTCGATTATAATGTCACTCACGCCTTTGCTAGTAGCACCGCCGCGCTGCTAAACAAATTATTTTGATCAAGGAGAGATTCTATTTCCCAAATATGCGTCAATACATGGCGAAGTATCTCAAAGCTTGCGATCTTTGCCGGAAGGGCTGCTGCAAACCCCTGTCGCCCAGCAACGCTTTGAAGTTCACGCCATGGAATTGTTTGGTCCTCTGCCTGAGGGTAGTAAGGGTGAGAAGTGTATCTTCCTAGTTGAAGATACGGCGAGCAGATGGGTAGAGTTGTTCCCTTTGACCGAAGCCAACGCAGATAGTTGCGCTAGAGTATTGATAGAAGTTTTTTATGAGATATGGGTTTCCCCGTAGAGTTATCTCAGATAATGGAACACAATTCGTCTCAGCGGTGATGCAAAAAGCAATGCACGTTCTCGGTGGTCATCAAAATTTAACTCCAGTCTATCACCCCGAGGCCAACACCGCTGAACGGAAAAATCGCGAAATGAAGCAGATGTTGGCGATCCTGATAGATCCAGAGCATCGTCGTTGAATACGGCTCCTAACCAAGGCCCGGGACACTCTGCCGCCTTTTTAACGTTTGCGTGCGAGTTCCGGTCCCCGGTGGACGTAGCCCACGACTTGCGAGCGGTCGCAGACCAAGAAAACTACGTACCCCAAATTACGCCATATTTACGGGACGTTGTACACCGCCTGCAAGAGGTGAAGTGGAGAGTCGAGCGCCAGCAAGACATACGCAAGGATGCATCGGACAAAAACCGCCGTCCTGGAACTAAGTTTCAGGAGGGTGACTAGCTCGTACTCGTGGATAGCCATCGACAATCCGCGAAGGGTTTCACCAGTAATTTTGCCCCGAGACGAGATGGCCCGTATCGCATTAGTAAAGTTGTTTCCGCAACCACTTACGAGGTTG
Source organism: Oligia fasciuncula (assembly GCA_963082905.1). Classification (NCBI taxonomy): domain Eukaryota; kingdom Metazoa; phylum Arthropoda; class Insecta; order Lepidoptera; family Noctuidae; genus Oligia; species Oligia fasciuncula. The sequence goes on along the minus strand of OY720394.1, from coordinate 1,657,941 downwards.
TAGATAAAGAGAGCGAACCTCGAGGGAAGTATCATGCCAGTCTCTTAACACCGTATGTAGGCGATTCAGACGTTGTCGTCCATGGTAGAAAGAAGGGCAGACCCTGTAAGCTATCGGTTCCCAAGCCAGCTCCAGAGTCTTCAGCTGACTTGGAGGAGGATGTAGCGGCGACCCCTATCAACTCCCCGCACTTCTAGGTTTCGTCGTGTGCCGGCCAGGTTACGTGACTAGTTCCGGTTTGGCACAACCCTAGCAAAGTCGCCCCGCCGCGCGCTGCCGCGCGCCACCGCCAGTGAGTCACAATCACAAGCAGTGCTACCAATCGCGGGGAAAATCCCCGATTTGCGGGGAATTGAGGATTAGCGCGGGGAGATCGCGGGGAATGACAAAAATCGGGGAATTTCGGGGAATCCAGACCAATTTTATGTACCAATAATGTGATACGCGTCTGTGGAGGAGAGGGTTTTCAGCAACCTAAATAACATCAAAACTACACCGTAGGAGTCTCAACAATGACTCAAATAAGATATACCTAAAGCGGGGAATGTTTTAAAATTTGACTACTGCGAAAATATGGCAAAAATAATATACTATTTCAAATAAAATAAACCACTAAAGATTAAATAAATCCTTTTTTTTTGTAAGAACCTACCTACCCTAATTTAAATAAGCACGTGGCCCTTAATTTGTTTTGTAATGGATGCCCGGATGTAGTCTGTAGATGTAAGATTTTTTTATAGGTATATGTTGGCGGCACTGATCACAAGCGCCCGCCGCCCGGTAACTGCGCAGGCGCACGCGCTCTGCGTTCACCAAAGAGAGAGTATAATAATGGCGTTCACTGACACGTGCGCCTCGCGAGCCGTCCATTACCGATATTTATGTTGTAAAGAATGTCCCACTGTTTCTTTAAATAGGTAGGTACGTTTTTACATTAATATACAGTTTACATGCACAATAGTTGGAGTTTCTTTTGCGTAAAGTACCCCGACTAGAACTTTACTTTTGGGGCGCGAGAAGTTTTATGCACACTTCTGATAATAACTACTTCTTTAAGGAGGGTGTTTAAAACACGTATTAGCTATTTATGCAAACATATACCTAATAATTCGAAAATAATTACAACCCACAAAATCAAACGCATTTCGCGGCATGAGAAAAATAATAATGGCGGGAAGTTTCCTAAAGTTCCTTCCTTCAAAAACTTCACCGTCACCGCCAGCCAGCACTCGAAGTAGCTATACTCGGTGTTGCCAACAATAAATACAATTATATCATAACAAGTTAATGTTAGTAATTAATTTAATTTATAATCATATTTATATTTATGTCAGACTAGCTTCTGCCCGCGACTTCGTCCGCGTGAAATTTCACCCTCCTCCCCTTAGGGGTTGAATTTCGAAAAATCCTTCCTTATTCCTTGTCTACATTATAAAGGGAACCTCTGTGCAAAATTTCAGATTTCTAGGTCCAGGGTTTGGGCTGAGCGTTGATGAGTCAGTCAATCAGTCAGTCAGGACTTTTCTTTTTATTTATATAGATAGAACACTTACTAACGTAACGCGTGAATAGTTGGTCCACGCGTTACACGCCGACGATTTTTTTTTTGTTTTTGCAGCAACTTTAATTTGTATCCACACCTATTTTTATCGTAAACATCGCAAACAAGCAACGCGAACAATGTTCTTTGTCTTTTAAGATTTGCTCAGCTCTGGTAACACCGTTGGTTTCTAAACGTACAAAACTAAAATAACTAAACGTCGACTGTCAACGTCACAAAACGACACAATTTCACACACAAACAGTATTGCCACCTTAGCCCTTTTCGGGCTAGATCTAGTACTTTTTACTGTAGGTGAACTCGTTTTTTCATGCTTTAGCCCGAAAAGAGCAATCTAGCCCTTTTCAAGCGAGACGAAAACTTCGCACCGCGATTACCAAGTTATGAAACAATGCGTGTCATGTAGATAGATTTCGTCCGTTTACACTTTATGATCACTAATTGGGTATATTTTTAGTTTTGCTATAGTAACATTGGTAACCCTACGGCCCTACCTACTCTTTCTGCTTCTTTACTGGGGAATTCCCAAAGTTTGTTTCTAAGAATAAACCTTTGTTTCTAAGAATAACTCTGATTTTTAACAATTTAATAACTTAATTTTAATTAGATTTTGGACGTTCTGAAATTAATACGTTTCAAATAAACAATTTTTAACCCCTTGCATTTATATATATGTTTTTTTCACTTTCTAGCACTTTTCATGGCAAAATTTGCTAAATCTAGCTCTTTCTAGCTTGTCCGACTGCCCCTTTTCAAAAACCGAGGTGGCAACACTGCACACAAATCATCAATGACAGTAGATAAGGCATATTTTCATTTTCAGCTCAGTAACTCAGTTATTATTTCCTCTGAATAATCCTGAAGTTCAGCACATTGTGTTTAAACAAGTAAGAAAGAACAATAAAAAAGTAGTAATTAAACCAAGCTAGTAGTCACAAATAGTACAATGGATCTATTTATATTTATTTGGACTATTATTATATACGGTTCTGCGGCCGCTGTAACCTTACTTGTTTCGGTAAGTAAAAACAACAAATTCAAGTAAATACGTGGACCAAGTGTCTTGTTGGCAACAAATAATCGGTGATAACCTAGAATTCTTTCCGGCAGAACTACTTATTCTTAAAAGAGTTCATGAATGAAAACTTCTTCAAGATTTAACTCACAAGATGAATTTTTATTTGTGTATTTTGTAGATATCCATCTTAATATATGTGATAACAAAACCATATCCAGTGGTGGAACGCTTCGAAGAAGAAACCACCTACAATGATCCTAAAACCAAGAGTAAAGCAAAGTTCCCAAACATTGCAGAGCCACAAAGTGTACACTTGAGTGTGGTAGTGCCTGCTTACAATGAGGAAGAGAGATGTAAGTTATTTGTGGTATCTTGTTCATTCATACCTGGGGTTGCCAACCCTACTATATAATTGTATTTAATATAGTATCCTGCTATATTAGAGGCCTAAATACTATATTTTCATTTCAATACAAAATGGGATGACCGCAATAGGGCCAGTATTAATCTCAATGGTACTATTTGGTAACCTTAATTTAAGAGTGTAATAGGTAATAGTTTTGAGACTTTAAAAAAACCTGTTAATAAAGGCCCAAAGTAGCAAAAAGTCCATAATCAGCCTATAATGTTCCCACTGCTGGGACACAGGCCTCGTCTCGGTGAGAGGGAGTGGGCCGTAATCCACCACGCGAGCCCAGTGCGGATTGGCAGATGTCACATGTCTTCGAATTTTTGGTTCTAGGACATGCCGGTTTCCTCACGATGTTTTCCTTCACCGTTTTGAGAGCAGTGGTGATGAAATAATTTACACAAAGTAAAGCGCCTGTCTGGGTTCGAACCTACGACCTACAACTCGTAAGTCGCGGCCGTTACCACTTGGCCACCACACTGCTCTCAAAAAGTATGTATTCAAAAATTATTTGTAGGTTAATATTATCTTTCTAGTACCACCTATGCTTGATGAAGCCATAGAATTTTTAGAAGGCAGGGTGAAAGAGCAGCCTTCATATAAATATGAAATAATAGTAGTAAGTGATGGCAGTAGAGACAACACCGTGCAAGTGACTGAGGGGTACTCCATAAAGTATGGCAGTGAGAAAGTGAGGTGCCTTCAACTGATCAAGAATAGAGGGAAAGGTGGTGCTGTGCGGCTGGTAAGTTTGAATTGATTAGAAAGTAATATTATGTATACTCTATTTCAAAAGAATTTGATGTAAGTATGAATTTGAGCTAAACAGCAGGGTAATTGCATAAAAGACTATGCAATGGCTTTAATTTTGACAGTTCTACAACATTCATTGCATTATTTTTACGTTGTTGAGTAGACAAATTTGTCGCCCATATGAAGCAATGGATTAGCAATATCCTTCAAAATTATTTAGATTGTGTTATGCAAAGGGTGCAGACTGCAGGTTTGCTTACGCTGACAGCTGACTGACAGGAGCAGGGTATAGACTAGTAGTAGACCTCTATGTGAAGGAACTCATCCGGGGAATAACAGTACCTTACCAATTTCTGTTGCCGAGCAGTTTTGCTAAGTTTAGTTTAAAGGGAAAAATTTTAGCTTTGTTTCCGGTGGAGGAGACTACCATCAGGTGGGCAGCATACTAGATTGGCACTCGGTCACATAAAAAAAATGTGCAGACAATCATCAGGGCCATTAATTTTGTGGCACTCGTGTGCTTTTTTCCCAGCCTCTAATTTGTTAAGAGCCCTGAGAACTTTTATTTTATTTATTAAAAAATCAAAGTATCAATATTTGTTTTTTTTTTCAATTAATATTAGTTTAAGCAATTATTGGAAACTCATCATTTCAGCCAAAAGACGTCCACTGCTGGACATAGGCCTCCCCCAAGCACTTCCACTTCGACCGGTTCTGTGCCTCTCGCATCCAACGGGTTCCTGCGGCCCTCACAAGGTCGTCGGTCCACCTTGTGGGAGGCCTTCCAACGCTACGTCTTCCGGTACGTGGTCGCCACTCCAGAACCCTTCGGCCCCATCGGCCATCTGTTCTATGTCAGTTACCTTGGTTCTCCTGCGGATCTCCTCATTCCTGATTCGATCACGCAGGGAAACTCCAAGCATAGCCCTCTCCATTGCCCTTTGGGTGACTTTTAGCCTTCTTATAAGGCCCATTGTGAGCGACCACGTTTCAGTGCCATAAGTCATCACTGGCAACACGCACTGGTCAAAGACTTTCGTCTTGAGACACTGCCGTATGTGGGACGAGAAGATATTGTGTAGCTTCCCGAACGCTGCCCAGCCGAGTCGGATTCGACGATTGACCTCTTTCTCGAAGTTAGACCTACCTAACTGGACAGTTTGTCCTAGGTAAACATACTCGTCCACGACTTCGAGTGTAGCGTCTCCGATCTTTATGGGAGTGGGTGTTACATGGGCATTTGACATGACCTTCGTTTTGTCCATGTTCATTTTAAGACCCACTCTTCTGGAGGCTCTACTGAGGTCATCGAGCATTGTACTGAGGTCCTCCATAGTCTCAGCCATGACTACGATATCGTCGGCAAACCGAAGGTGAGTTATGTACTCGCCGTTGATGTTGATGCCAGCCCCTTTCCAGTCCAGAACCTTGAAGACATCCTCCAGTGCAGCGGTGAACAGTTTCGGAGAGATAACGTCTCCCTGTCTTACACCTCGCTGCAGAAGGATAGGTTTCGAGGTCTGATCCTGGAGTCGGACTGACATAGTGGCGTTTTCGTACAAACACTTCAGCACCTCGATGTACCGATAGTCGATCTGGCACCGTTGAAGAGACTGCAGCACAGCCCATGTCTCGATCGAATCAAAGGCTTTCTCGTAGTCCACGAACGCTAAGCAGAGAGGCAGGTTATATTCTTCGGTCTTCTGTATAACCTGTCGCAGCGTATGTATGTGGTCTACGGTGCTAAAGCCTTTACGGAATCCGGCTTGTTCGGGAGGCTGGAAGTCGTCAAACCTGCGCGCGAGACGGTTCGTGATGACTCTCGAAAACAGCTTGTAGACATGGCTCAGGAGTGAGATGGGCCTATAATTCTTAAGAAGGGCATTGTCGCCCTTCTTAAAGAAAAGTATCACCACGCCTCTGTTCCATGCCTGTGGTGTTTTGCCCTCGAGTATGACGGAACCAAACAGCTTCTGAAGGGCCTTAAGAACGGGTTTTCCGCCGGCCTTCAGCAACTCGGCCGTAATTCCGTCATCACCCGGCGCCTTGTTGTTTTTGAGCTGCTTCAGAGCCATCCTAATCTCGTACAGGCTGACGTCCGGGATGTCTTCGGTATAGTGCCGGGTCAATCTAGCTCTCGGGTCGTTAGCCAGATTCATAACGGGGTTACTTGTTGACGTGTATAACTGTCCATAGAACCTCTCGATCTCTCTCAACAGCTCAGGTTTGGCGGTTACGATCCTGCCATCTTCGGTCTTCAGTTTCATAAGCTGGCTCTGCCCAATAGACAGATCTCTAGCAAAGACCTTGGAGCCTTTATTTCGCTCTATCGCGTCCTTAATGCGGTCTGTATTAAAGCGGCGAAGATCGCTTTTCAAGGACTTAGAGATCTGTCTATTGAGTTGCCGGTAATTTTGCGCATCATCCGAAGACTGCAGGATCATCTCGCGCCTCTCCTTCATGAGCCGCAAAGTAGGATCAGAGAGCTTCTTTTTTGAATTCGTACGACGGGTCTTGAAGATCTTAGACCCGACCGTATGGACAGTTTCCACGAACCCATCGTTATAATCGTCCACGGAGCTCCCTAGGCATTCGAAACGATTCTGGAGTTCGAGCTGAAAGCTCTCGGGGTTATGGACCTGGATCGGTGCAGGACGGAGCGTAGACTTCATCAGTCGAGATCTTTCCAGCTTGATATTTAAGTTCAATGTGCCTCTTACCATGCGGTGATCACTTCCGGTTTTCACCGCGTTGATCACAGAGACATCATTGAACACTTGCTTCTTCGTCGACATAATGAAGTCGATCTCATTTTTAGTTGCACCATCCGGGCTCTGCCAGGTCCACTTTCTGTGCTCACGTTTTCTGAAGAAGGAATTCATCATAAAGAGGCCTTCCTTCTCCATAAAACTGGCCAGTAGGTGGCCCCGGTGGTTCCGGCGTCCAACTCCAAATTGCCCCACTCGCAGCTCATCATCGTTTCGTTTACCCAGTTTCGCGTTAAAGTCCCCCATGACAACGGTAAAGTGAGTTTTAGACCCATGCATGGCTCTGGAAACTGGAAACTATTTTGGTATAAATACTATGTGAACATGATGTAGAAGTTTGGAGATATTCAGACTTGTTTCCAATAGAAAATTGAATTAGGGCCAGTCATTTTTTCTTTATTTATAACTTTATATGTATAAGGCATATATCAAATATGTATTCTATTATTATAAAAGTTTATGATATTTGTGATAACGAAAAATATTGTTTTGATAGATTATATTCAACAGAATCTGCAAATTAGAGCTGTCAAATCAGCTCTCCATGAGTTTTGCCTAAACATGCATCAGGAGAACGATTATTGCTAAATAAAAAATTGCTTTATTATTATTGTAGAAGAGAAAATGAACTATCTTTACCAATTAATTGCTATTATTAATAGTATTCAATTTTAACGAGGAAATCATGCATCTACATGCATTTTTGTAATAGGCCTCTTAAATGATAAATGATTTTATTTCTGTAACACAAACAGTTTGCACAAACACTTTTATCAATAATATTTTTAAAAACTAGATGAGTCTGCTTTTCCTATCTGACTGCTCTGAGAAGAAAGCCCAAAACAAACTTCCGAGTTTGTTTCAGTATCTTTTAAAGTCCAGACATAATCTTGGTCAGATCATGTGAAGACCATGTAGATTGGTGTCTGAAATGGTCTTTTTATGGAAAGACCAGTTCAGTCAGTGCATCCATTTGTCAATGATGTAGTATTCATTCAGCCATCACAATGATTTAATAAATTATTAGTATGTTACAATCATTCATCTTTATATTTCAGGGTATTGAGAGCTGTAGAGGAGCCAGTATATTATTCGCTGATGCAGATGGAGCATCTAAATTCGAAGACTTAACGAAACTAGAAGTTGCTTTGAAGAGTCTTACAAAGTGTGATCCATTCTCCCAGCCAAGTGATATCAGCGACAGCATAGCCATTGTGATTGGATCCAGGGCGCATCTAGAAAAAGAATCTTTGGCGACACGTAGCGTTTTTAGGTAAGAGATATGCGCACATTCCCGATCAGTAACACCTTGTCGTCGACACTGTTGACGATCGGGAAAAAATTGTTTCATTCGTTCAGTGTTGACGAGCGGGACTTTTTTGCTTTTTTTTTTTCGTTTATTCCCGATCAGTAATACCTATACGTCGTTCAGTGTTGACGAACGAAAATTTTTGTTCTTGATCGTCAACAGTGTTGACGAAAAAGTGTTGCTGATTGGGAATATTCGGAGATATGTATTTTAATCTTTTTAGGTTTCCGTACCCAAAGGGTAAAAACGGGACCCTATTATTAAGACTTCGCTGTCTGTCCGTCCGTCCGTCTGTCTGTCACCAGACTGTATCTCAAGAACCGCGATAGCTAGACAGCTGAAAGTTTCACAAATTATGTATTTGTGTTGCCGCTATAACAACAAATAGGTACTAAAAACAAAATAAATATTTAAGGGGGCTCCCATACAACAAACGTGTTTTTTTTTCGGCGTTTTTGTCTTGTGGTACGGAACCCTTCGTGTGCGAGTCCGACTCGCACTTGGCCAGTTTTTTAATCTTTTTTCATTACTCAAAAATATTGTTATTGTATTGTAATATAGTGAAGAAATTACAGAAAGATGTAATGGCAAAAATTGAAAGTGTGCTAGATGGTTTGGTCAAATATCGTGTACGAAACAGTATAAATGAAAGGACATTATCAAAAAAGAATTTGTTAGGCAGTTGTTCGTCGAAACGCAAGGATAAAGCTGAAGCCACACTGAAGCGAAAACGACGCATGACGAGACTGCGCGCAGGATGTCACGCGACTATTCGCGGTTCAGTTTGAACACTTCCATACAAGTTAGTTGACACTATCGACGCAAGCTAATTGCGTCCTGCATCGCCCGCGGTATTTGCACATTCTATAATACCCATCAGACTATAAGAGTGAGGGAAGAGAGAGTGCACCTGTTTCTGCGCATGCACTTGTGCGCTATACTATCTTCCGCGCCGAAAGCTAGTCTCTGTTGAGATTGGTCGCCATGGCCGAAATACGGTCTGGAGGACTATAACAGAAACTGATGTTATTGACGATGTCCATAAATATGTGGTCTATCAGGGTGCTTGCATAAAGAAACCGGATTTCGGACCTGACTGCCGGTACAGATCTCTGAAGTTGATCGTCTGAGGGAAACGGTTACATGTTTATCTGCTTTTTGATGTGTATGCTAATGTGGGACTATTTCACCCGCACCGATCTGTACCGACTTGTCGGTAACGGGAATCCGCTTCTTTATGCAAGCACCCTTACTCGCGGCGCGCCGGTATGAAGAGCTGCATGACGTGGCCGTCCCACGTGGCGTTTATTTATTCCGATTGGATTACAGAATAGCTAGGTTTCCAAATACTTATATATTTTGAATGGACACCGATTGGTATTACGTTTGTATGAACTAAGCATTCACATGCCTAGTTCGCCGTGCCCCTTAAATGTTTTTCTGTTCTGCAACAGTCAACCTAAAAACTTTTAATTCATGAAAAGATTATAATCAATACACACGTCATTTCAATATTCTAAATCTGTCGATAACACTAGATTTGACATACTGATTGTATTGTAAACAATGTATACTCACCGCCATTTATATACTGATTGTATTGTAAACAATGTTTACTCATCGCCATTTATATGCTCCAGTTGACTAAATACTAGAAATGACATCATAATAAGTACTACTTACAACTGTCCTCTCTATGATAATTATGCGCATAGTATTAGTGGAACGCCCATAGATTGAAACGGATACCGTGCGCAAATAATAACTGAATTGCGGACACCAGCCCTATATACATACATGAATAAATAAGTAATAAGTAAATTAATGATAAAACGGGTGCAGTAGGTTCATACCTTTATTCAGTCACTCTTATTATTATTAATCTACTTAGCCTTTTTCCGAACTAAGTTGGGGGTCGACTTCCAGTCTTACCGGATGCAGATGAATACCAGTATTTTACATGGAGCGACGGCCAGCCGGAGCCCCACAACCCGGTTATTGAGTAACATGATACTCGATACTTTTATTGCATTCCACATGTCATGTAGGATACCTATTGGTAAGACTGGTTGTCAGACTCCGGCTTCTGACTACCCGTAACGACTGCCAAAGATCTATAAATGTCAGCCAACCAACGGCTTTCCGAGACACTGAGGGGTCTTGATATGTAATGGATGGTCACCGATCCACGGACTGATCTCGGCAAGCGTTGCTTAACCTACAAGATCGACTCGTGCGGCTGTTATTATTTAACCACGAGGCCCTCATGCAGTACATACCATGAGAAAAACCAACATTTTAGAAATCTGATTACAGAAGAGAATGGCCATAAAATATAGGTGTTCAAACGGACAGAACCTAAAATTATTTAATTGACTGTAAAGTTATATTTAATATTGTATCCAACTTAAAGAATAAAAAATCTAAAAATCGTCTCTTGGTGGCTTGTAAAGTAAGCATTGAAACTCAAATAATCATATTTTTATATTTCTTTTTTAGGAATATTCTGATGTATGGCTTCCACTTCCTCGTGTGGCTGTTTACTGTCAAAGGCATTAAGGACACACAGTGCGGCTTCAAGCTATTCACTAGGAAAGCAGCTGACATTTGTTTCAGAAGTCTACATGTAAATAGATGGTAAGAATCTTAAGCACGTAACTAAAAATTAATTAACGAAGTTAGTTTCGCCATTGTGTAAATTCCCAGTACATTAATTAAGTTGGTGATAAGATTTTTTTTTACAATTTCCTTATTTTGTGGGCACATAAAATACATTCTTACTATTACTACATGCCCTAACCAAAGCGAACGGTCACGACCGCGAGGGTCGCTTTTATATGTCCATATTTGTTCGGAATACCGGCAGGCGCCGTCTGTTGTTGCGACGAAGCGTTCGGGTTCGCCGAACAAAATGAACGCGACAAACGCGTGTTCGCGCGATGGTCGCTTCGGTTGGGACACAACCTTATAATTTCTGTTTGTGTTTTTTGCCTACAATATGAATCGATAATCAAGTTGACGTTTTTTCTAGGGCGTTTGACGTAGAATTACTGTACATAGCACAAAAACTTGACATTCCAATTGCCGAGATTCCAGTTAGATGGACGGAGATAGAGGGCTCCAAAGTGACACCGGTACTTTCGTGGTTACAGATGGGCTGTGACTTGGGCCTTATTTGGCTCAAATATACCATAGGAGCTTGGAAAATAAAGAGTCAGAAGACAAATTAGACCAAACTTTTTAAACATTTTGTTATATCAAATCTAACTAGCATAATTATAAATAGTTAAGATCTTCTATAAATAAATACCATAAACAATTATTATGACTGATATTATGATGGATGGTATCTGTCTTATAAAATTAGTGATTCCTCTTCCAATTTTACTTTATTTGGGCTACGTACGCACTGACAGGTGGCTTGCTTAGCGCCTAGAGCCTATAGACTTAACATCAGAAAGCCAATTCTCGTAATTTAGGTAACCTTTTGACCGCCACAGTCATGTATAGATGACAAACCAAAATGTGCCCAGCACGTCACGGTTCGACTACATGACAGACTGACGCCGAGGGCATGTTTTTGATATTTTTCACGTGTGGCGGTCAAAAGGTAACGTTCAAAATCTAGTCGCAGTCTCATCTCTGCGGCAAACAAATGTCAAAAATGTAGGGAAATTAGAGGTATTTTTGACAGATTGACACTGAGATCAGACTGAACGTTCTTAAAATTACGAGAATTTTCCCTCTGTTCGATACATGCTAGGCGACTAGTGAAGACGCCAAGCGCGCAGTGTGGCCGGTTGCGAAAATTCTAGAACGTTCGTTTCAGTTCGCGACTCGCTAGGCGCTAAGCAATCCACTTTTCAGTGCGTACTTAGCCTTATGGTTTATTCGTAGGAGATTCCAAACGTACGCATTTGTAAAACAAGATTAACTATAATTAAAATAAACACTTTAATTTAAAAACATTTATTGAAAAGTCTGTCGGTGTATACCTAAACAGAAAAGATATAATTTGCACATTGTGATCATTCTTAATGAGCTGTAATATTAGGTTTACACATTTAAAAAGTAATAAATAATTTTACGAACTTTGGTTGCAATTACAAAATATTATTTTCCTTTTGCTAAGTCATATCAATGATTTTCTTTTAATCTAACAAATGATGGAATGGATCCAAAGCTTTTATTTTTTATATTGATACACAATAGGAAAACTTTTTTATTTCTTTTTAGTACTTACATTTTATATCTATTTTATAAGGATGTACTTTTTAAATAAAATCTTTTGTTAATATATTTTACATAGACACATTATTATACATGAACAATGTTATTTTTCAGTATAGTGCAAACCTGCAATTAGTTTCATAGTTGTTGGTAACAACGTTTTAGGGTCTTACTATACCAAAAATAACGTTGTTTATTTGTTTTATTTTTATCTTAGCAGTTACACAAAGCAGATTTATTTAAACTTGATAATTATTTAATCAATAAGTACACCAATAGCTTATAGCAGAATATTAATCTTAAAATATTTAGGTGTAGGTACCATGCAATATTCTTATGCATTTATATAAATTGTAGGTATACAGCTTTCACGAATTGAGGTAAATGCCCGGAAACATTTTTTGAGCGCTCTCATAATATTAACATTCGAATAAAAGGTAAATAGTTATAACAAACAAAAATAAGATCTATAAATTTAAATCACTTGGCAAGGCAACTCTTGAACACGGTTTCATGTACAAGCTGTCTTATTTTAAATACGAATACATATAACGAGAAAAATGTTATTCCAAATACTAATATAGTAAAATTTTGAATTTAATTTATGTTTGAGCATATTAATTTGGTTACCTACGAGGAGCAGAGCCGCGGGTACAGCTAGCTAGAAAATGCTAGTGGGGAATACCCCATTATACGGAATTACTGCTAGAAGAAATTGTAGACCCGCGGAAACATTTGAGTAAGTACTTGTTCACAGATTACAATACATCGAAATATAATATTTCTTATTTAAAATGAATGGAGTGGTAGACCGCGAAATTCAAATTTTCTTACGGTTTTTGCAAATTGCAGGTCAGTGTTAGATTGTATCTTGATCAAAATATGATTCGCGACAATATCAGGTACATATTTAGAGAATTAGAATCATTAATATATCTTTCTAAGTTAGATTTCTACCACCAATCACCCAATCTCTTATGGAAAAGTGTTAATGGTAGAAATCTAACTTAAAAAGATGTATTAGTGATTCTAATGATTATAATTCTCTAAATATGTACCTGTTATTGTCGCGAATCATATTTTGATCAAGATACAATCTAACACTAACCTGCAAATTGCAAAAAACGTAAGAAAATTTTAATTTCGCGGTCTTAACTACCCATTCACCTTAATGATTACCTTTTACAATTTTATTATAAAATTGTTGTGTATCAGTTTGCCTGAAGGCATTTCCCCGGGACCGTTTCAACTGCGATGTTTACGGCACACACTGGACGAAAGAGAAATTTTCCTATTAGTGCATCAAGACACGATATTTTTAGCAACTTAATTCCAAAAGAGTAACTTAAAAAGTGACCTTATAGTAATAAACATTTTTGAACAGCTAGCATTATTAGAATAAGACCACTAAACGCTAAGACACGAGGCAGTCGCGGTCAGTAAATGTGTGAGCAGGATGGCGAATATTTATTAGGGGTTTTCTAATGCTATGTCTTGTGTCGCCTCTCTCCCACGTTTATGACCGCGCCTGTCACGAACGTTGGCGTTTACTATCGATCAAAAATACTCAACGTTTCCAAGCCTGTGTTGTTGTTTGTTGTATATGTTGTTTTATATAAGATTCTACATTTTCTGGCATGCAATAATATACTATTTCACCCGTGCCTGATACAAGGACGTGTGTCGAAGCGCAAGCAGTCAACAACTGAGCCACTAAGTTACTAAATAAGTAGTAAGGAAGTACTTATGAATAGGTATCCGACAGACAGGCCGCAGGATTGTATGAATACCCTTGGCCCTTACCCTATGTGTACCCTTGGTGAATGTTGGACATCTTTCTTACAACGTTACTGTTAATTCGTTCGAAACGATGGCGGGACGATTTCTAAACGTAATAAAAACGAATGAGAAAACCATTTTTATTATGATTAGTCACCCAGAAATTGTTTTTGGAATCTTGCCAACTTATTGAAAGTAACGTTGTATATGAAACGTTTGAATGCATGCATGGCCTAAAAAATAAAGCACAGTACATGCGTCAAAGGCGGAAAAATGTTGAGTACTATTGAGCTAGATTTTCTCACATCATACGAAAGTAAGCTAAATTGGAAGACCAGCGGTGTTTCTTTACTTACATTATAACAAAGATTACATCGAGTTACATTTAGAAATATTCAGACCTATACAGTTTTACAAAATGCAATTAGAATTTACAAGTAAATTACATTTCTCATCTTAACATTTATAAAACACACATTCTGTCTCTATAATTCACAAAACACATCTGAAAAGTTAAACTTTTTTTCTTTGTTCACAAATATTAATTAGCTTAATTTTAATACATAAGAGGTGATAGTGAATAATCATGATTGGTTAGTGATGACTGCAGAAGATACGCCTTAAAAAATTCTACAATGAAGGCAATATGTCTACCATGCAGAAAAACAAACTTATCATCTACCCAGAAGGGATCTCTACAGCAGCTACGCTAACGATAGAGATAGGTGGTTTGTATTTAAAAATACTTCTAGTTTGGTCTATATGTTACTAAAAAAACCGGCCGTGCGAGTCGGACTCTCACACGAAGGGTTCCGTACCGCAAGGCATAAAACGCCGAAAAAAACGTTTTTTTTTTATACCCCTTTAAATTTTAACTTTATTTTATTTTTATTATTTGGTGTTATAGCAGCAACAGAAATACATCATCTGTGAAAATTTCAACTGTCTAGCTATCACGGTTCATGAAATACAGCCTGGTGACAGACAGACAGACGGACAGTGGAGTCTTAATAACAGGGTCCCGGTTTTACCCTTTGGGTACGGAACCCTAAAAATCAGCCTTAAATCGATAAAATATTGAAATCGAAAATACAGTTTCGCCATTTTAATCATTCTGTAGGAAGCCTGCATTAATTAGTTATCACTTTTTATAGAAGAGTATGTGTGTAGCACTTCAATGCATAAGGGTTATCTAAATAATGCAGGCGTCAATACTAGGCCAGCACTTGATACAAACAAATACTTTAAGGCGTGTCCGCACTGCGTGCATTCGGCTACGAGCATTCTCAAGTACTCTTGAGGAGTGTACGTACAGCGCGAGGCGTATATTTCGCAGTCACCCAACAAACGAGAGTGATTGACAGAACATACAGAGATAGATGGGAGGTTTCGATTGTAGCAAAAGTCGTATTGAGTTTGACTAATAATATTTTACAGCTTAAAATATTGATAGTCATTATGGAGACATTTATACTTTTACCTTTAACCCGAACACCATCTTAAGGAATTGTTCGTAGTGGATAGTTATAACGCCATCTTGGTCCGTGTCGTAAGTGCGGAATGCTGACGTCAGAGTCTAAAACAAAAAAAAAAACACAAATAAGCCACACTGTTTACGTGTAAAATACTTGGCTTAAAATCGTCTACATAATTGTAATTATGCTATACGAGATGAATTATTTAAAAAAATCAACTTACATATAAAGTGACACAACACTGGATAAAGTCATCGAACAAGATGGTGCCGCGGCCAAATCTGTCGAACTTCTGTACCATAATGTTGACCACTTCATCTGACAGTCTATACCCAAATGCTGTGAGAGCATTCTTCAACTCCAGCTTATCAATGTTCCCAGAGCTATCTCTATCAAATGACCGGAAACAATTTTGCCAATCAGTTACATATTTCCATAGGGCACCAAAATCCTCGAAATTGATTACACCTCTGCTCTGTTTGTCAAACATGCCTGAAAAAATAATGAAACATTTTATTAGATTTCACTTGAAAATATTAAGATCCAATTTTCCTTCATAACTGGGAAAGTACAGTATGGGAAAACCTAAACCTTCGGACAAGAATACTGAAAGATCCGGAAAACAACAGAATAGAAAAAAACAAAAGGAAAACATTCACACATTAAAAAACTTTTTTACACAAAAAATAAGTTTTTATTTTTCACTTTTTAGTTGTACCTACCCCACACAAATTCATATAACACTACTTGCTATGTGAATATCAGTGACAGGAAGCTATTAAAACATCATCAATATAAACTAAGTGGAAAAATATCCTATTATTGAAGCTAACTCAAAAACTACCCAAGCAAAGTTAATAAAATTTATATAGGACCACCCCTGAAGCATACCTTATCCATTAAAAAATTAGAGAATTTTTAGATTAGAGGTACCCAATAACAACTTTGACAGAAATGAGGGTGTACTGACCACAGTACTGAACACATCTGCGTACCCCTTTAGAAGGTACAGGCAGGCGTGATGTTATGTTGTGTGATTGCATGCATACATATAATGCAATAGCAGTAATCGCGGTTGATTTGCTGGCATTTATTGAAAAGTTCCGTTGTCTCATGTCTGCCTCCGAAACTCATCATCAGATCTTTACGAAATTGAAATGGGACCATTTCGGAATAAACTTCTTTCGAACAAAAAAAGAATTTTGCAAATCGGTCTATATTATGACGGAGTTATGCCCGAAAAACATTAAAAAAAAAACTGGCACTCCAGGAGTGCCGACTGAAGTGAAAAGTTGAAAAAGCATATTAATTTTATAAATATGTTTAAAGGTCATTCTTCCCAAAGAAAATGTACCGCGCGTTGATGTCTTTATAATGGCCAAACTTAAAACAGAGGTGTCGGTTACGGCAACAGTGTCGCGAGTTCAATGCTTTTTTTCCCACCTCCAAAAAAGCCCAACGCGCCTAAAGGTTTCACTTAAAAAAAATATATACTCGTATAAACATCCGAATTGAGAACCTCCTCCTTTTTAGAAGTTGGTTAAAAAATAATAAAAATAATTGGCCTAATTAATTAATCTATTCCCTGCTGGAAACGATGAATGGACTGTGTCAGTGATGATATAGTTAGAAAGGGCGTGACTACCGTGATGACGACTAATAGAGAAGTATTGAAGAAAAAGACATGTTGCGCCGACCCTAAATAAATTGGGATAAGGGCAGGAGAATAATGATGACTGCTGAAAACACCTATCGAAATGCCTTATCAATTAAGCACTTAATATGTCCTACGTTTTCCTAGAATTGTAGTATTTTAAGGCTATAGACATTGTCCCTGTTCAATAAAACACACTGTATGAAACCTCGAAATTAGACTCTAGACGTACCTATCATGAGACGCACAGTCTCAGGATTGAATGCATTCCATGTTCCATTGGACAGTGCCTGTTGCAGCTCATCAGCTGATATGTACCCACTGCGGTCCTTGTCAACTCTGCAAGAAAAAAATTCTCATAAATTATCTGAATAACGCACAATGGTCTTCTTGAAGAAAGGGAGATTTTCGAAATTCTCCGTCTAGTTCCGGTTTGCTGTCCATGACAGGATGATGGAATTTGAGTGACACTACCAAACTATATTCCATGTTTTAAAAGGTAAGGATTTTGTTGTAATAGTGTTTGGAAGTGGTCTGTGAGCCCTTCCCTGTGTCGTGATCCATGAATATTATTTACAGTTGGCCAAACCCTCTAACATAGAATGTAGAATTATCTGAATCCGCATTATAATGGTATAAATAAATAAAATACATTACCTAAATTCATAATTCCAAGTAAACTGATGACCGTGTCAACAGCAACTACAAGTTTAATAACTTGAACGTTTAGAAAATCATTTAGTTCTGTTGTCATTAGAATATTATTGAGCCATCTGTGAGTAGTTTTTTCAGTAATTTTTTTTGACCTTGTAGTTTCGCAACTCAATGGTCTGTGTAGCTACACTACAGAAAGCTTCGGTTTATTAATGTTGACATTGGTTTCACAAGCTATTAATAAGTTAAACATACATTATTGGTGATGAACTATATCCCCTTGCATGCAAGGTAATTATTGTGTCTCAGTAGTGACAGTTGAGCTCATAAATACATGACAATGGATATCAAATCATATGACACAAGACCACTAATGGGATCAGATTCCATAAAGTGGAACTGCCATCCCTACCCATGACACATTTAACATTGAGTTTATATGCTGCAACAATTATTCAGTTACTACAGGCTGAGTCATAACTCAATGAATTTGTGCATAAAACAAGTGCCTAATACTATTAATGATTAAAATGAAGTTTTACCTCCTAAATACATCCCAGAGAAACTCCCGGCTTGGCATCGGAGATTGGAATGTCATCTTGCTGTAAATAAATAAAGATGCCTATTTTACTAAGTTATTCCTGTTTTAAATACAAGACTTATTATTTTGAAGGTTTTTTGTTATTTGTGACTTGATATAAACCTGCAACAACTAAGGCAGGCCGCATCTAAACTGTATAACATTATGAACATCATCTAGATTTCTATCAAACTGAAAAACAAATATCTCCAGCCCCTTATGCTGGGATACCAAGTCTAGATCTGATCTGAATTACGATTTTCATTAATATAATGTACTTTGCATCTGTATAGAAGAACACTGTAAAAAGCATATAGGTAATTGCTAGCCAAAAGAAACTGCAAGATGTAATACAAAAATTAGGCGCAGTCTTACTTTGAAATCCAATAATAATAAACAAAAAACTGGCCAAGTGCGAGTCAGACTCACACATGAAGGGTTCCATACCACAAGGCAAAAACGCCGAAAAAAACACGTTTGTTGTATGGGATCCCCCCTTAAATAGTTATTTTATTTTAATTTTATTATTTATTATTAAAGTAAAAATACAACTAAGTATTTTGTGAATATTTCAAGTGCCTACCTGTTGCCATTATTGATATCGAGCAAAAAAGGGAAAAAAAACGCGTTTGTTGTATGGGAGCCCCTCTTAAATATTTATTTTATTTTGTTTTTAGTATTTGTTGTTACAGCGGCAACAGAAATACATCATCTGTGAAAATTTCAACTGTCTAGCTACCGCGTTTCTTGAGATACAGCCTGGCGACAGACAGACGGCAAAAACGCCGAAAAAAACACGTTTTTTTGTATGGGAGCCCCCCTTAAATATTTATTTTATTTTGTTTTTAGTATTTGTTGTTATAGCGGCAACAGAAATACATCATCTGTGAAAATTTCAACTGTCTAGCTACCGCGGTACTTGAGATACAGCCTGGTGACAGACAGACAGACGGACGGACAGCGAAGTCTTAGTAATAGGGTTCCGTTTTTACCCTTTGGGTACGGAACCCTAAAAAGATGGATTCAAAGTTTCAAACGTCACACCAATTAGGAAAAAACGGAGCAAATGTGTTGAACTGTTGACTCAAAGATATAACATTCTATTTTTTTGTAAGTAGTCTGTATTGTACTGCTGATGCTGTTGACTCACTCACCTGTTGGTTTTACTGTAGTTTAACACTTAAATCACGATTATGGTATTGTTCTAGTAACTCGAAATAAAGAGCGGTCAATGGTTATTACTTTAGCAAAGAATGTAACGCTGTTTGTAGACGCCTTTCTATTTTCTTAGTGATAAAACAAGTTTATCACTAATCGACAAATGTATGCTAGCTACCAATTGGCTGACAATGACAGACTTGACAGATCTGAGTGAAATGGATGATGTCATAACTCATGACATTGACTTTGACGGTTAAATTCAGTTGCCACTATGGAAAAATCTTTGCATTTTGATGAGAAATAATTTTACAAACCTTGACCTTGTGAAGGCCGCAGGAACCCGTTGGATGCGAGAAGCACAGAACCGGTCGAAGTGGAAGTGCTTGGGGGATGCCTATGTCCAGCAGTGGACGTCTTTTAGTACCGCAAAGAGTATAAGGCTCAACACACACCAAAAGAGCGGCGAAGCGGATCG
Organism: Oligia fasciuncula; assembly: GCA_963082905.1. Classification (NCBI taxonomy): domain Eukaryota; kingdom Metazoa; phylum Arthropoda; class Insecta; order Lepidoptera; family Noctuidae; genus Oligia; species Oligia fasciuncula. The sequence continues at coordinate 1,638,115 of OY720394.1, read as the reverse complement.
CAGTTTCAGTGTCATATGAATTTTAACTTTATTTTCATTACTATAATACTTATTATCGCATGAGAAATCGAACGAGTCGCGCGGATGCCTTGAATTGATGGAAATGGATGAAGAAAAGCTTATTTATTTGGTGCAAATGTATGACTGCCTATACAATATCAAATCAAGGCACTGCAAGGAATGAATGCGAATGCTCGCGCGCAACAGACGCGCGCGGGGACCGGGCGCGAGGGGCGGGATATTGCTAGCGGCCGCTCGCGACTGCTCGAGCATTCTCGGGACTTCCCGCGACTTCTCGCGCAGTCGCACGGCTAATTCGCTGGAATTCCAGCGGCGCCGCTGGCATCCGCGCGACTCGTTCGAGTTTCTCATGCGATAATAAGTATTACAGTAATGAAAATAAAGTTAAAATTTATATGACGCTCTTTTGGTGTGTGTTGAGCCTTATATAATACGGGAGTAGTAGCGTCTATACTCACTCTCGCGCATACCGTAGGCAGAAAAAAAATCAGTCTTGATTTGCTTTCACGCTGTCTTGACGCGCTCCGTAATCCTTTTTACGAATTCCTTGTTAAAGTTTTCTGTTATTTTTCCGTTGTTACCACTGACCTCTATACTATATTACAACTGCGTACTTGTATGTACTATAAAGGTCAGTGCTTCCAAGTGTATTGACAATCAGACGGATTGTATGTCGCAATCTCAATGCAATCTCATCTCTGCTCAGCGACAATCAATATCAAAAATTTTGGTATTATTGACAGATTGAGACTAGGATTATGCTGCGAACAATATGAGAATTGTCCCTCTGATGCTACACGCTAAAAAATCTTTGTATGTACAGACGCTATTTATTTAATAGATTTTCAACTTTATTGCTATAGCATAAGGTTTAAAGTTAATTGGGAAAATATGACAGTTTCGGGTAGCTTGATGTGCTGGCGTCTGTACATACACACGGCTACACACCAAGCTATAGTGTATTTAATAAAATAAATAAAATACATTTCCAGTTTTAGCTGACCTCGCATTGGTTTTTCGTACATACAATCAGAAGTCAGCATATACTGCGGGGTAATCGTATAACACACTATCGGTGGCAATAAAAGATTTCATTCAACAATATTCATTGCGTTATTTACGTAGTTCAGCAGCCACATTTTTCGAACATATGAAGCAATGGATTAGCAATATCCTTCCAAATGATTCAGACATTCAGATTGAGCTTGATGTGTAGCAGTGCGTTGCGTACGCACGACGAGGTCTTATCAAGCTTTAGACAGACATTATCGTCGTGTGTATGTATGTACAACCATTTTTTTTATTGGTTTTTGAGAAAATATTTTGAAATTATTAATTGGTTCAAAGTATATCAGTATAATATGCAATATATAAAATAATTGGTTGAAAGTATGCCCGTCTAAAAACATGTAAGCTTATTAACATTTGTTGCGTTTTGTTGTTCGCGCGTTTTGTTTCCTCGCGAGTTGTGGTAGTTACGATGATTTGGTTATGAACCAAACGCAGCAACACTATGCTTTTGCTTTGATACGAAAATGGCTGATGTCTCAAATATTGAACGAAAAGTAAAGCTAACTAAAAATGGGAAAATCATCAAAAGACGTCTAAGGAATCCAGAAGGTGAGTTTTATCTTTACCTGATTATCAAGATAGAGGCACGTGATCCGTCGCTTAACTTTTCCTTAGACATTGTTCTCATTGATAAGTCTTCATTACTTCAACCAGTTTTTGACTCTTACTACCTTACTACATTTTTGCGTAAGTAGTTGTTGATTGTTCTGAAACTGTTTGCTTTGACTTTATTTGATAGTGTTTGATAGTAACGCTCAATAAACACTGCAGGAACCTTAAAGATCTAGCGCAATATTTATAACGGAACGTAGGTACGTACAACGTATGTACTAGGTATTTCAGTAATAACGCGATATCGTAGTCTACACAATAGGTAAATATAGGTCCTGACTCGTTCGTATTGACTCGTACATAATGCATATTATTATTTACAGAATGGCACAAACAAAAACAAAAGCGTTTAAGAATAGCAGGACTAGAGTACATAAACGCAAATGGAAAAGTGGTGCCACCTAAACAGCCTGGTCCAGACTGCAACTGCCGAAGACGATGCTTTCAAAAAGTTCCAGAAGAGATACGATTGAAAACTTTTCAAGGCTTCTATTCTATGAAAACCCATGATGAACAAAATGCATATTTGTTTGGACTTATGAGGCAAGTGGATGTTAAGAGAAAAAGGGTGAAAACAAGCAGTCGCCGCACATGCACGTTCGAATACTTTGTGAGAGTCAAGGGAAGAGAGACTCAGGTGTGCCAAACAGCTTTCAAAAATATACATGCCATAACTGAGAGGAAAGTCAGAGTTCTTTGTAAGAAAATGGATGATGGTGTTATGTTCCCCAGTGACAACCGTGGAAAGAATAGCCATCGTCGCTCTGGAGAGGTCCGCTTGCCATCTGGAGTGTTAGATCAAATAAGGAATCATGTTTATTCTATAGTTCACACTCACCGTTTAAAAGATTTTATCAGGTTGGATAAAATTGCTGGTTTAGAAATTAATATTTCCAAAATGTGGAAAGATTATATTAAAACTTTTGACCCAGATAACATATCAGCAACTATGCCTAAATCTAAGCGGAGCATGGATCTTGTACCCCAGGTGGAACCCCCACAGCAACAAACACAAACTTCACAAGACTCTCTGGGGACCATTACATATCCAGGAAGTGGTCATCTGGTCAACATAGCTGAGAACTACTTTCAAAACCAATATCAAACGGCTACATTGGCTACAAGCACTGCTACTAACTTTTATCAGACTCCAAATGGAGGACAGAGCATGGGGATCTTACTTCAGTCAGCTGCACCAAGACCAACACAGCCCACAACAGCATTCATTGTGCTGCAGGCTAAACCTGAGCCCCAACAACACACTATCACAATAGACAATCCCTATGGACATGCTGCAGAGCTTCAGATGCATCATCACATTGAACCAAAACCAGAAAAGAAAATTAAGAAAGAACGGAAGAGGGGTCCTATGGTAAAACAGTGGAGATACACAAATATTTTCCATGATGAAATCAATGGAGCAGCTTTGGCAGCTATTAAAACTAGACTGGGGATGTACTATGCCGAGAGTGACGCTGCTCGCAAGAAGGCCAAGCAGGCGAGGCCCCCGGATGTGGTCCAGACACAAGCTCCCCCAGAGCAAGTCCCACAGATGAGGCAGACACACACAGTTACAATATACACTTAACCCCACAAAGACTTACATGTCTGACTGAATTGTTAATCAACTCGAATTTGTAATGCTTGAACATTCAAAAAGTATCTGCTATGAAAACTAATAGCAGTCTTGTGTGTTATCTTAGCTTTGTAGATTCTATAAGTACACAAAATTATTTCAATAACTTACAATAATAATTCTAGTTACTGAATGCAAGGCCAAAAGTACGCCATATAAATTATATGAGGTGGGTAAGGAACAAGCTTTGAAAAGCAAGAACAAAATATCTATTATAGATAGAAACTATTTAGAGAAAATCATGTATCACATACACAAAGCAGGCTATTTGTTACGAAATGGAATCTGCTTGAAAATTGTGCAATCTTGTCTGGATTTCATTCATTCAAATTGAACATGGTTATTTGACAAGTAGAATAGGTCTGTATTCCTTATGCATAGATTTAGCATGCAGAATGGAAACATGTCTGATTAAAATGTTCCAATGAAACCAAATCAAGGGAGAATGTTTGATACTTTGAGGATATACAGTTTTAATTAAATCTACATACAGCTATAGTGATAGTTTTTGTAGGCCATGAACTAAACATTGTAATGTCTTACATTGTCATTGCAGCATAGTTACTCCAGCCTAAAGTACTACACACAACATTTATAGAATTAGCTACATTACTGCTAAAAATCTCTTTCATTTAATTAAGTACTGATTAAGAGAAATCTGAAGGTTATTGTTTTACTGATCTCATGGTATAATTTGCTTTATAATAATTCGAAACCCAGTGCTTTTATTAAATAGGTACAATATTGTAAAGGTGGATCCACATTTGAGCATTTGTAAATAGAACTTCGCGGCACATTATGGCTCAGCCACATCACAACGCGTGCAACGGCGAGGTGCGAACACCGTCGGGAAAAGTTACAATTACATGGAAATGCGTGGAAGTGTGTACTCACCTTAAGAGTATGTTTATAATGTACTACGAGTACATAATTTAATTTAGTACCTACTGAATTAATTAATCATTTGAGTTTAAAGTATTGAGTATTTGACATGACCGATAATTATGTATTGTGCTTAACCTTAAGTTTACTTAAGCAAGCATATTTTAAGTATTATTAAATGTGACGATATAATATATGATGGCTGTTTTACTACATGAAGTTTCCGGGTTGGTGCTCTCGATTACACTAGTGGCAAATAAGGCTCAACACACACACCAAAAGAGCGTCGAAGCGCGGCGAAGCGGAACGCAGTTTCAGTGTCATATGAATTTTAACTTTATTTTCATTACTATAATACTTATTATCGCATGAGAAACTCGAACGAGTAGCGCGGATGCCAGCGGCGCCGCTGGAATTCCAGCGAATATCCGTGCGACTGCGCGGGAAGTCCCGAGAATGCTCGAGCAGTCGCGAGCGGCCGCTGTCAATATCCCGCCCCTCGCGCGTCTGTTGCGCGCGAGCATTCGCATTCATTCCTTGCAGTGCAACGAATACAGAATTGATGGAAATGGATGAAGAAAAGCTTATTTATTTGGTGCAAATGTACGACTGCCTATACAATATCACATCAAGGCATTACAGCGATAAACACATGAAAGAAGAAGAGAAGGCGCGCAGATTCCCGCGACTTCTCGAGCATTCCAGCGACTTCTCGGGAAGTCGTTGGAATCCGCGCGCCTTCGCTGCTACAGGGCGCTTCGCCGCTCTTTTGGTGTGAGTTGAGCCATACAGCGGCGCCGCCGCCGCAGCTACGGCATAATGTGTAAAGGGCCTTACTGATCCGGTACAGCTTACACGTTGCGTGGACCAACCTACATGTTCGCGAACACATCGGTGGAGCCCTGGTTTGTTACATAACATCGGACATCACGCTTATATTCTCCTATGGGTAGGTAGACAGGGGCGTCTGTTATCACATTTTTACCGACTTCATATACCAGTTATGTTAGAAGTTGCGCCATCACCTCCACTCGGGCACCTAGAATACAGCCACCAAACTCACCGTGAAAACTTAGGTGAAGTGAACTGTCAATCCCTTGGAATGATAGCTCACTTCATCGAAGAAGTTTTTACGGTGCGATTTTTATAAAATAGACTGGTAGACTAAGCACGTGAAATTACTGAAAAAACGACCTGGGAATCGAACCCAGGATCCCCGCGCTGCACGCGCTAGTTACTACTAGACTAACGATGCAGTCCTAAATAGGATTTAATCGTGAATATGGACAAATCGGTCGTCGTAGACGCACTACATTCTGCCTGAGGATTGCGCAAGGGTAAGCCGCAAAATTTAAATCTTACGTTTAAAGGTCAGTACAAAGTTGTACGGTAGGTGCATAATCAAAAATCTACGACGCGCCCGTAACAAACACGCATCTGAAAAACGTAAGGGCCTGTGCACACCACGTCTTTCAAACGCGCGTTTGTAGCGATACAGAAGCGATACGCACGCAAGTCAGACGCAGCCTGTAGACCTTCTGTAGGATAAAAGCGCGCCGTCAACACACGTTTCTAAAACGCGCGTCAACGGCGCGTTTAAAAAACGTGGTGTGCACAGGCCCTAAGGGTAAGGCAATTACAATGCATGCTAATACACATCGCGGGCTGCTTCGGGTTTTACCTCGGTGCTTTTTTTTGTTATCATGTGGAAATCCTCATGAATGTCTACCACCCTGGGGTGGGTGGAGAGGTCTGTCCGACTCTTCACCGACTAAACCACACGGTGTCCTGCTGCTACCTTTAGCCAGGTTGCTGGAGTGCTCGCGCATTTCGTCAAGCTCCCCCGCCGGCCAGGGGTTGGTCCCCATGAATCCATGCGGAACCCGCCACCCTCAGCGGCCGTATACGGCCACCATTCTCCGGGTTGCAGCTTACAACTTAGCTTAGGTCTTGGTCTGCAACCCACATTCTAGAGGAATGTGGGTTGATGAGAGGCGCGCCGCTGTCTCGGGCCTTGCACTGTTCAGGCAGCAAACTCGGATCCCCAAGTCTGTTGCCTGCAGGCCTCACCCTAAGGCGGCCGGAGATCTTTCCGCGTCCTCCGGCGCCCGGTGCCTCTGCTACGGATGGAAGGGAGGTTGTACCCTCCCTTTCCGCCGCCACCTTCGCGATCATCATTTCCTCGCAGAACGCGACGGCGTCCCACGCGCTCTCACTTCCGACCATGGACTGGACCACGTCCGGAAGCGAGAGTATCCGCAGCACCAACCGCCGCGACGAGGTCACGGCGCTGCACTGCCCAAGCAGGGCATTCAAGGATGTGATGCGCCGTGTCGTCGAGGCAGTTGCAAGGTGGCAACCGGGTGCAGGTTCACGGCCTATGCGGCACAAGTACTTTTCGAAGCACCCATGTCCGGACAATACCTGTGTCAGCCGGAAAGTAAGGGCGCTATGCCGTCTTTCCAGCCACTGCCTCACAACGGGTCTTACTGCCGCCGCGCGCCGCTATAGTGGCGTGCCCTTTTACCTCGGTGCCTATTCCCAGCTTAGCTTAGGTTGGCGGTGGACGATCGGCTTTATGCTGTCTCTGCCTGTAGATGTGTGTTGTGTAGTTTATGTAGATGTAGGTAATCTATTGATTTGGGGAATAGGAACATAAAAATAAGAATGGCAAGCATGATTTTCACTTTTTTAATGTATACTTAAATTACGCAGACAAAACGCAGGCACCGCCGACAGCTTTGATCTTCCTCTCGGCAGTCTTGGAGAAGAATTTGGCCTTAACTATGACGGGCTGCTTGGGAAGCTTGCCTTTGCCTAGCAACTTGTAGTAACCCTGAAATTAATAGAAATTAATTTGGTTAGCACGGATTTAAACCGATACACGACGTGACATTCTACACGAGAGATGAACACTGGGTCACCGCAAAACGTATGTGTTACATAATATATTTTTTAAGTTTATTTAGCAAGACACTTTTCATAGGGGGCATGTGAAGGTTTGATATGAAAAACACAGAAATCATGTGCATGATTTTTTTTTTTTTGAATTGATCATCAATTTGGTGTTTTCGTAAATTGGTCATTCTGTCAACCTGATTGATTACTTGGTGATTATGTGCGCATTCTTATACATGTTCAAAGATACAAATAACAACAAGTGTTATATAAGTTAGATATCTAATGGAGCCCTAGCAAAAATTGTGGGATTCAAAAACACCCTGAATATTCAATAGCTTATCACAGTATACTTACAGCCTTGACAATGTTGATGACGGGCACTTTGCCATCGGTGGCCGTGGCGTACTTGAGCCTCGACTGCTCAGACACCAGAGTCCACAGTTTGTCCAGGTTCAACACGGGGTTGAACAGCTTGTTTTTCCTCTCGTGATAATTCCTCATACCGAGCTAGACCAAACATAATGGCACATAAGTATTTATAGAGAAACCATTATTTTCTATAGCAAGATATTTATGGTCTTGCAACTAGACATTCAGCTAAACAAATACCAATGCTCGAATCATTCAATGCATGGTTCATTAGCTAATTGCTTTCAAGTGTTTTGATCAGTCCAGGTTTCCTTAATTTCAGCACTGTTTTGGTCATTTCACCACCTTGTCTGTATACAAAATTGTGTACCTTACCAATATAAATGGTTGTGTGCACAATCATATGTTTTAGTTTACAGCTGTTGAACCTATTATGAATTAGCATTGTTGTTTCTACAAAAAAAGTATCATAGTGAGCCTAGTTGTTGAATTGAGCTTACTGTGGGGAGTTACATCAGTTGAATGTGAATGGGTAGTTGAGACCGCAAAATTCAAATTTTCTTACGTTTTTTGCAATTTGCAGGTCAGTGTCAGATTATAACTTGATCAAAATATTTCGAGAATTTAACTTATACTAACATTTTTCCATAAGAGATTGGTGGTAGAAATCTTACTTAGAAAGATATATTAATGATTCCAATTCTCTAAATAGGTACCTGTTATTGTCGCGAATCATATTTTGATCAAGTTAAAATCTGACACTGACCTGCAAATTGCAAAAAACGTAAGAAAATTTGAATTTCGCGATCTACCACTATCCATTCACCATAATAATCATTATTATACATATCTATCATCTTACTACCCTTGACCTTTGTTACTTGGGGTTGGCACAACATGTATTTTTTTTTCTTTTGTTGATAATGTTACAGTTAAAAACAACTAACTTACAGTCTCCACTGCATACACTTGAGGAATAACTATCAAAAAGGAAAGTATGGCGGAACATTGACTTACTTTTCCAAAGTATCCAGGATGGTACTTGTCCATGTTGATTCTGTGGTGGTGCTCACCACCAGCGTTACCGCGACCTCCAGGATGCTTGCGGTGCTTGCCTGGAAAGTTACAATAACATTGTTACATGAATAATAAATACAAAAGTTCAAGTCAAGGAAATCATGGTGTACACAAGTTGTTTTCAAATTAAGTCATCTTTCCTCGTAGATCAATTTCAAAGAAGTAGAATGTCTTGTGTCACTCCACATAGTCCTCATCTTTATTTACCAGGTAGTACATCATGTCATGCCCTGCGTTCCGAGTTGGGAAATAATCGATGTGAGCGTGCTTAAACCCGTACCGAATTAGCGTGAGCGCGATAACGACGTTCCGTGAATCGTCATAGATGACGTCATGACATGCGCCATCTTGCGATAACGCCGACCATGCCCTAGAATATTATCACCGTGAGCGCTGTCAAAAATGACAGTGTGTGTGTGAGGATGTCTCAGTGTGTGTTTTGTTTTGATTTGCATCTTATCATAAAATTAAACAAACGTGGCATTTTCGAAATTGTGCTTTTGGCTGATAGTCGCCACCTAACCAAAGAAGAAGAAATGTGGTGTTTATACAAAGAAATACTGTAATAATATCGTTTTTACATTGAGTAAGCACTGTGAGCGCGCTCACGGGCGTTCCGAATTGTTGACAGCTCTCAGCTGTCATAATCGTGACATCTAAATCGGAACGCATGTGAGATGATGTGAGCGCTGTGAGCGATTATAGCTAATTCGGAAAGCGCCCATGGTAAACCAACAGAATAAGAATAACAAAAGCCATGCGTAAGAACAACATTCTAAGACAAGAAACTAATCAATATTGATACATTACACACTTTGCTTAGGTGTTTAAAGAATCAGGAATTACTAGTTTAGGAGGCAGGTCGAGCCCGGGTCTTACAGTTAGAAACAATTTCTAGGTTAGGTTAACAAGTTGCCCGTGATGTTTGTATTTGTCACAATAATGATTGAAATAATAAATAGAACTTACCGATACGACCGTGGCCATGGCTCACGTGTCCTCGTAACTTCCTGGTCTTCTTCTTGGAGGTGGCCTGCAGCGGAACAACAAATAGGATTTACAAAAAAATGTTTCCACATCATAACTAGAAATAATATGCTGTATGACACTGATATAACTTATAACATAGAAGCCACACTTATTTTAACATATTTAGTAAGTGATTTTACTGAAATATTCAGATAAAAATCGTAGAAATACACACGAACCATATTTTCGTCTTCCGTCAAGTTTTGAAAAGAGAAAAAGAGATGGTACAATCCAATCTGTCACTGTCACAGACCAGCCAGTCTATGGTAACTTACTAGTGCTGTCAATCTGTCGCATTAAATAGGCGATTTCTATCAATAAGGGGAGCCTATGACGATTACTCGGATAGTAGTTTAATTCGTAATTTGGTTTTATATCTAGATTCTATTAGGCTATTTATAGAGATCGTGTAAGCCAGAGCCCTGATGTTTTTTTTCTGCGTGCGCTCGGTAACCGTAAAACCACTAAGGGGCACAAACTGTTAAACAAAAAAAAAATGGTTGCCTGTAAAGTCGGTTTTACGGGCGAAGATTTTACGTGACAACGTCTTTTTCTCGGTAGAATATTTATTGATATGAATATAATTAAATTGCACAATAGGAACAAGGAATTAAATGAAAATAAGAACGTAACGTTACCGAGCGTTACACTTTTTCATAAGTGACTCCCAGCCGCAACCTAATTTAAGACGTTGTCACGTCAAAAATATGTCAGGCTTCGATCAATAATAGTACTAGATGCCCGATAAGCGCTTCAAAAACGGCCCGAAAAATACGAGCACGAATACTTTTGTGCTATTATTTCAAATTAGTATGGTCCAATCATAGCCAATGTTAAAACGTCAAAATGGCAAAGTGCGCGTTCAAAAGTTGTGTAAATAACCACCGTAACACCAAGATTTTGGAAGGAATATCTTTTTTTCGGTAAGTCTTTATCATTAAATGTTTTTCATAAAATAGTAACACAGTTAAATAGTAAATATAAATCAATTAGCAAATATTATGATTGTTGGCCAATGTTTGCGACAACGCGCCAACTATTCTAACAAACATTGAAGCATTGAAATGTGATTCCAAGAACTACGTCTAATTCCAAATTCGAGTAAGTACGAAATTGTCAACAAAATGTTTTTAACCGTATTGCTTAGACGTTAAGTTTCATTTTAGAATAAATATTTTTGTACTTATTATAAAAATGACTTTTTATTTTCAAGTGACATTTTAAATTTATTGCTTCGATGACAGAAGGACTTAAATATGAATCATTTGCAATCGTAATTAAACTTTATGTTAGAGTGTTAAGGTTTATAATAGTCTGAAGTTGTTAATATTATTAAACTTTTTTCTATAGTTCGTAGTAAGAAGTATAAATGTTTATCTGTGTGCAAACGTGGCCACTTTAGCGACTTATTTTTGTTCCTAATCATTCATCTAGTACTATTATTGATCGAAGATGTCAGGGCTAAAACCGGCAGGGCGTGCGCTTGTAGTATTGTACAAAATCTTATGCTTATACTACGCCGTATTTACGTAGTACTTTTATTATTTGCAGAAAATAGGTAAAAATAACAAAATTAAATTCTAACATAACTAAAACTATACAGAAACTAGAAAATAGCGTCGAAAAACTCATCCGCATCGCTGTCGACTGGTAATGTACCCAAGAGACTGGCGGCATTACCACGTTGTATGGCGATGCTTAGCCTCTGGCCAAGGTAAAAGCCAGCCCTTGGGTCACGGGAAGTGTCAACCAGCCGTTTCGAAATATCTTTAAAAAGACCATGAGCACTCGGACCCCACGGCCCGAGGGTTTCAACCCCAAACGGCTCGAAAATATAATTTCCGATGAGGTTATTATATTTTCGCCGCTTGAGGTTTTCCGCAGCCGCAGCAGCAGCGCCAGCATAGCATGCCGAGCCAGGAAGATGGGATGGCGCAAGAGTATCGACACACGTAGCGTCCCACACTAAAGGCCTACCCACCTTCCATGGAAATAAAGACATACCGTCCGGTCTCTTGCCATCGTCGCGTGCCAAACCATTGGGTTCTAATACAGCTGGAACGCCGACGGTGACAAGAGCTCGTCGGATGATGTCATTAATGTTCGCGTGCCGCGCTAAGCGACCCGCACTTCGGCTGCAAGACAGGCCGTGGTGTCCGAGGCTGTTGACATCTTCGCCACAGTGACAGCGATGGGGAGAACAGCAAGGAGTGCCTAGTCGTAGGGAAGCAGCGAGGCGAAAAGTAGTGTCGTCGAACAAAGTGCCTATGTTCGACGAAGGTAGTGCATGAAGCCAAAGACCCGACTCCCACCTACCCACAGCCAGCAGGCGCGCACGTTCCGCAGTAGTAGCAGACGAGTCAAGTAAATTGTTCTGTACTACTCTGCAGAGCGGCTCATCCCACCGTATTTATTATTAGGTCTTTGGCTATGAATGTGAATTGCTTCATTACAATAATTAAAATAAGACAGACCGAAGAAACGATGGATGGATTATAAGAAAGATGAAATGTCTAGCAAGGAGACACGCTTACGTCAAATATTAAATTGGAAAAAGGGCAGTACTTGGGATGATGACTTCTGTTATAAGGTAACGGCGCGTTGTCTTTCCAATAATACTCTACTAATTCCAATAATACTCTACTAAAAATCAAGAATATTACCTGCCCACTTCGCACATTTTCAACTGGTTTATATCGGGCAACAATTTGAGCGGAGAGCCGAGAGGTCTCTTATCTTTGGTCGCCTGGCAGGTAAGTGGCAACACTGGTCAGTACGTTTCCAGAAAATGGTGGGATTGTGTATCAAAATCGGGCATGACACGTATTTTACGATTTTTATAAAATAATTTGTGAAAATTTTGCAATGTTGTTATATTCGTAGAAGTTTTACCTCTGCAGAATTGTGAAATTGCGTGAACATGGAGTTTCGCGAGACATTATTAGCTGCTCAACGAAATCAACAACAAAAGTCATCTGTGAGTTTCAGTACATATTTTGCGAAATATTATGCGCATATTTTTTGATCAGTTAAGTAATTTGATGTTAATGCGAGTGTTTCTGTGCAATAATAATTAGAATTAACACATAAGGACTTTCGTTACAAACTTGAACATGAACCTGGACGTCCTTTTACTTTGTTGTTATTGTCATTGTGTACATCACCAACTCTCTGATGTGATTTCAGGAAAATGCTTATTACAAGGCTCGCTTCGATCCTCCCAAAAAGGAGCAGAAACAAAAAGATAAGTTGTCAGCAAACATTCAAAAGTTTTTGGCAAAGAAAGATGAGGAAGAAAAGCAAAAGAGAATCGACGCCCAGAAGAAACGAGATGACCTGAGTGCATTGAGAGACCCTAAAGCCTTGAGAAAAATACAAAAGACCTTAAAGGTCATTAAGTCAGCCAACAAGTCTGTGATTGCGGATGCCATTGATCGGGACAACACTGCAGTCACACGTGACGGCCCGGACCAGCCTGATCAGGATGACTATGGCTATGAGTCCCAGGAAGCAGCCGCTATATATGAAAAAATGATGGAAAAGTACAGTAAAATGCCTGACGTACCCAAATTCCCTGTTGGAAGTAAGTGTATATTATAATCTATTTCTAGTAATATGTATGTAGGTCAACAAATATTACAGAAGTCACATAAAAATCTATAGGCCTTAAATTTTCCAGAAATGAATTAGGATGTAGTAAAGTTTTCACTTATCATCATCTTCCTGCTCTGGCCCCATGTTACTTGGGGTCGGCGTAATACGTTTTCTTCTTCCATTCACCCCTGTCAAGTGTCAACCCTCACACTATCATTCACTTTCTTCTCTCTCATATAATTCTTGACACAATTCATCCATCTTGGCCTTCCTGTCCCTCTCCATCTATCAACACATATAAATTCATCACTCATTAAGTCATGTGTTTCATCCCTCCTCAGCATATGCCCCATACCAAACCCTACCGGTTACCTTCAACTTTCAAAAATATCTTTAATATATTTGTTCTGGGATTGATCTATAATTACAGGAATAATGATTGTCTATGATAAGCCTGAAGTAGTGGTGATACTGACCTTCACAGTCATTTTACATCCGACTTTGTATCACAGTGAACTTTATTCTTGGTGCTATAAGGTTGCTTGTGAAAGAACTGTAGTTCACTACACAGTGGTTGACAATGGTTTTTTCATTGTGAGGTTGTTTTAGATTATTCTTGATGAATTTTTGTATAAAATAATCTGTAATTATTTGAGAAGAATTGCCATATGTACCACATTTTCAATTTTAAAGTTGTGTTTTTAAATTGTACTATAGTTTAAATAGTTTGGTTTGTATGACCTGTCTCTCTGTTCCCATGTCCTTCTAATGGATATCATACCATAACATTTATAATGCTGCATCCATTTTTTAGGGTTCCGTACCCAAAGGGTAAAAACGGAACCCTATTACTAAGACTTCGCTGTCTGTCCGTCCGTCTGTCTGTCACCAGGCTGTATCTCAAGAACCGAAGTAGCTAGACAGTTGAAATTTTCACAAAAATGATGTATTACTGTTGCCACTATAACAACAAATACTAAAAACAAAATAAAATAAATATTTAAGGGGGGCTCCCATACAAAAAAACGTGTTTTTTTCGGCGTTTTTGCCGTCTGTCTGTCGCCAGGCTGTATCTCAAGAAACGCGGTAGCTAGACAGTTGAAATTTTCACAGATGATGTATTTCTGTTGCCGCTGTAACAACAAATACTAAAAACAAAATAAAATAAATATTTAAGAGGGGCTCCCATACAACAAACGCGTTTTTTTTCCCTTTTTTGCTCGATATCAATAATGGCAACAGGTAGGCACTTGAAATATTCACAAAATACTTAGTTGTATTTTTACTTTAATAATAAATAATAAATGCCTACCTAAGGCCCATTACAATAGAAAACCAATTGTTTCTCATTAGCGGTCATTAAGAGGTTAATTGTATTTGTTTTTTATTCCAAATAAACAATAACTTTGTTCTGATTGGAAGTTCTTGTTTTGGTACATACATTTTAAAAGGTTTTCGTCATTTCTGTCTGCTTTTATTCAGTTTTGTAAAAAAAAAAAAAACATTGGTAATAGAAAAACAACTGAATGGGCCACCTTATAATTTTATATTAAAAAGTTTGTTTTTTCCAGACAATTCTGTGAAAAAGGATCTGAACGGCACGAGAGAGAGAGTGAAACACGCCTTGAGACACGAAGATGATCCAGTGCCTCACAAGAGAAGGCGGAAAGGTGAAAATGGAGGTAAAACAAATAATTTAGTAATTTTTTAATATGTTTTCCATACATTTATGTGCTCTTCCAAAGGCGACGGCAACCGCAACCGCAACGGGCATCATCGCCCAATCGCAATGACAGACCGCAGCAACACGACTAGTTTCTATCTAACTCTATGAAAACGCTTCCGCAGGTAACGATGCGATGTCGCCTGACGCTGCGGTCGAGCATCGACCGCAGACTGCAAACTAGTAGTACCGTATTTTTGCGCGACGCGCGCCTAAGGGCCTGTGCACACCACGTTTTTTAAACGCGCCGTTGACGCGCGTTTGTAGCGATACAGACGCGATACGCACGCGAGTCAGACACTAGCAGGCAGTGCCAGATTAAGACTACTTGATGTCCTAAGCAATCCATGCCTGTAGGCCCTCCTATCCACTAGTCACCTCGTATTTTTCCAAAACATCGCCGAGGGATTTGTAAAGATTGGCGCACATCTCTAGCTTGAGTGACTTTTGGGTCTTGTAATATCTTGCTAATAAACCGCCTTGCCTTTCATGTGCTAGCAAATACTGTTTCGGTGCTGTTTCTGCCTTGCCCCCCGAGACGTGATGTCCTAAGCAACTGCTTAATTTGCTTAGGGGCTAATCCGGCACTGCTAGCAGGCACTGCTCTGTAGGATAAAAGCGCGCCGTCGAGGCACGTTTCTAAAACGCGTGTCAACGGCGCGTTTAAAAAACGTGGTGTGTACAGGCCCTTACGTGTGGTAACAAAGTGTACAAAAACGCACGCACACCATATGTAAAGTAAAGCGCGCGTCGCTATAAGAGATAAAAATACTATACAAAGTAGAGATGACAATACAACAATAAATTAAACTTCGTATACCTAATGACGTTCCTAGTCTGCATGCGAAAATTCAAACAAATATATCCAATAGTTTAGTCACACACATTATTTTTCATTTTTACATTATCTAAATTATATATCTGTTAACACGCCAGCACCCACAGGTTAAAGACATCTTGTTGCCAGCTTGCTACTTCAATAACCTTCGCCAAAGTTCTTTAATTTTATTTCCCGACGCGAACTAACGCATATTATACCTATTCTTGAGACATTAGTCATAAAACGTGTCATCAGAATTAGATAAGAAAATAATGCATGCGGAAGTTACGACTACAAATGTTTAATTTTTTCCAAACCTGGAAAAAATATGCCCGGCACATTTACATATACCAGTTTTTGCAGGTTTCGACCATAATTATGTTTATTGGGTCAACGGCACCGTGCTGTTGCCGCAATATTTAAATGGTGTTCTTTTTTGTTTACATTTTATGCTATTTAATATGTTAGAAAAAAACACTTTTTTAATTTCAATGTTAGGATTTATTTGATAGATTCTAAATACTCATATGCATTGTCACTGGTTGTTTAAGGGGAACGCCGCTGCCGTCGAAGTTGTGACGCCGCGTTCGGAATTAAAACCGCAACAGCATGTTGAGTCGCTGCGGTCTGTCGTTGTTGTCGTTGAGCGAAGTTACCGCTTGCGGTGGCTGTCGCTTTAGGAAGAGCAACCTTTATCTGTCTATATAAATAAAAATAAAATTCTGTTCGTTTGTAAGTGCATCACTTGAGAACGGCTGAATCGGCTATTTATTGTTTTAAAATATTTGTAATAGTTCGAAGAAGGTTGTTACGATAAAAATATTAGAAGTTTTCCAGAAAATTTTTACGTCCTGTTTTCCATGGCATTTTTGTATGAACTCAAGACCACAGGACAATGTCTGTCGAGTCAGCTAATATGAAATAAAAATGGTTGGTGATTGGTTAGAAATTCTACAATAAACCCGATTTACTAAGTTTTTCTACGAACATTGGGAATTTCCACCTGTTTTGAACACTTGTTTCGTCACCACACTGTTGTATGTTCTATAGATGTGTCATGCAACAAATATTACCTTCAACAGACAGTAACGATGTTATAATGTTGGTTGTAGCTAATATTCCAAGTTTTAAATTTATTTATTTATTATTATATATATTATTTATTATTTATTTACACTAGAAAACTCGTCAGTCAAGTTCACATTTTTTTTGTTTAAGAACGGCCGTCGAGCCCCCCAGCAAAATATGAGCCTGAGAAAAAAGAAACTAAGCCAGATAAACCTAAATTCCGTAAACCGGCCCCGCCTCCTATGGACTTCAACCAATTGTTAAAACTGGCTGAACAAAAGAAAAGTGAGCCGGTGGAGATCGGTAAGAGGAAAGAGGTTGTAGCTGACATGGAACCGGGTGCGGAGAGGCCGATGACTAAGAAACAGAAGCGGGAGTATGAGGAGGAAATGGCGAGACGTCAACGTCGACAGGAGAGACTGGATGCTGAGAAAGGAGGAGGAGGAGGTGGTAAGAAAGGTAAGGGATTGGGATCAAATAGAGATGGTTCGTGTTTTGGACACATATGCATTTAGGTAGTGCGAATGTGCGCTTCGATTCTCATACTTATTATTCTATAAAGTCAGTTTTGATTTTACTTCAAATCATTAATTAAATAATCCTCGATTGTGTATTTCAGTTTCAAGAGATGACAGACAACAAAGGGACGTGGAAAGAGAGAGGAGACCAGAACCGAGTACTGGTTTCGGCCGCATCCCGAAAGTCTCCGACAAATTGAACAACTCCAACTCTAGAAACGACAGCCCTTCCAGACCGGACAGATCATCTGATAGGTCAGACAGACCTTCTGAAAGACCCGATAGACCTTCTGACAGGCTTGCTGACAGAGAGAGGATTGAGAGGGAGAAAATTGAAAAATTACAGAAAGAAAGAGATAGATTAAGACTAGACAAAGATAAGGCTGAACGTGAAAAGGAAAAAACAGACAGAGAGAGACTTGACAAGTTGAAAGCAGAGAGAGAACGCATCGAGCGAGACATAGACAGACTAAACAGGGACAGAGAAAAATTAGAGAAGGCAAAATCTAAATTAGAAAGTAACACTAGGACTTCTGACAAGGTAAACAAAACTGTTGACAAATCCGTAGATAGATCAAGATTAAATCATAAAGAGAGCTTAAAGCAAGATGTTAATAAAAACATAGATTTAAAGAGCCAAAACACATACAGGATAGATAAGAATTCTAATGAAAGGAAATTATCTGTAC
The DNA here is from genome assembly GCA_963082905.1 of Oligia fasciuncula. Taxonomy (NCBI): domain Eukaryota; kingdom Metazoa; phylum Arthropoda; class Insecta; order Lepidoptera; family Noctuidae; genus Oligia; species Oligia fasciuncula. The sequence continues at coordinate 1,620,105 of OY720394.1, read as the reverse complement.
CAAGTAAGCAGTCTGATAGTAAATACATAAACGGCCATAGCAGTCAAGGTAAACCTGTGCCAAAGCAGAGAGAGCAACCACAGCAGAACGGCCTCAAGGACAAGGCTTTACTAGCGAAACAGAGAGCATCGGGCGAAGGATCTCAGAAACAGAACGATAAAAGAATGCCTGAAAGTAAAGGAGCGCCTTCTAAAAGACCTGATGACAGGAAATTTGGTGCCCCTAATGACAAAGCAGGCCCAAGTAAGTCGAAGGTAACAAATACATTTGATTTTGATAAACACATTAATTGTTTGGGCAAGAATGGTGCGAGAAAGCCGGATGGTTCGCGGCAGTTCCCGCCAGGTGACGTCAAGAGAAAAGGACATCCGGATCAGAAGAAGAAACGTAAGTGTTGTTTAGCTTATTATAGTGAAAATATTCCGAAGCGATGAACCGATTGTGGCAGCATGAAAATGTAGTTAAAGTCCCCAAGGTAACCTTGCTATCTCCTATTCATGTAATGTCACCCAAGCCCGTATTAATTAACCAGTTTCAGATAAAGTCGGTCCGGGCTTATTTAGGCGTTTGTTTAGCCACTAAAGGTAGATTTGATTGATAAATTGTTAAAAAAAGTTTATCAATACGGCTTCTAGTCTCATTTCCATATAGTTCCAGCATAATTATTAAATTGAAGTGCTTTTTTTTTTGTCGATACAGTTTAAGTTGATCGAGTTTATATCTCAATTCCTATAAACTTTCTTCCCCATATTCATTGGAAACAAAGTAAACAATTTCCGCAACATAAAATTTTGCAACACGTAGTTTTGATACAATACGCCGAGATCTCTCACGAGATGGTTTTCCCCCGAGATTGAATCTCGAAAAATACTACCGGCAACACTGCAACATATTTCCCGCAACTCAAAAGCATGTTGCTGTAACAATGTTGCTCAGCTTTGTTTTTCAATGAATTGTTGTGTTGACGCATTATTTGCATTGCATTATTTTATAATGATGTTCGTTGTCACAGGTCGTGCCCTAGATTCGGAGTCGGAGTACGACTCGGAGCTCGATGACTTCATTGACGACGGTGACGATCAGATGGACTACTCCAAACACATCAAGGAGATATTCGGCTATGATAAGTCCAAGTAAGTAATAATAATACCAGCATATTATTGTCCTACTGCAGGGCAAAAGCCTCTTCTCATATAGAAAGTCAGGAAAACTGATCACCATGCTTACTTGCTTAAGTGATGTGTTTGTCCAAGGCATTCGATTGTGTTCTTCATAAAACGTTAATCACGAAACTCCGCCACTGCGGGATCCGGAACACTGCTCTGGATCTTCTTACTTCACACTTGAGCAAAAGGATTCAGAGCGTTGTCGTTAGTGGAAAAAGATCTCCCGGATCTATAGTAACAATGGGAGTCCCACAGGGCTCAATTCTAGGTCCATTCTTGTTTCTTATTTATATTAATGGCTTACCTCATAAAGGATAATCATGATGTAGTGTTGTTTGCAGATGACATTTCACTTTTGTTTAAACTTAAACGTCAGCAGCTGGTGAACGCGATATCGAAAGTAGTTCACTGATTACGTGCCGTCAAAAACATTTAATCAGTGAACTACTGTTCACTGATTAAATGTTTTTGACGGCACGTTTGTCGCAGTGGTTAAGCGATTGACTACAGCGCTGCGTGTCGCGGGTTCGATTCCCGCACGGAACAATTATTTGTATGACCTACAAGTAGTTGTTCCGGGTCTGGCTGTTTGTGTACGTGAATTTAAATGTACAAACATTTAAACGCACCCACAATACAGGATAAATTCCTAGTGTGGGGCAACATTAAAAAAAAAAATTACTTCTAAACGAGAAAAAATCCAAATGCATTAGGTTTACACTACCTCACATTAGGCAGGTGAAAAATAATCTGCTGATAAATATAATTGACGTGTAAAAGTTTTTGTACAAACCTACTTACAGAAATAAAATCATTTAGCATGAAAAAAACTATTGACACGTAAGAAGACTCATTCGGACTTACAGACGTGATTTTATGTTTTGTATTTAACACGTTTGAATAAATATTTCAGATATCGGGACATGGACGACGATGATGATCCGATGATGGAGTCGAGTTTCGCACGGCAACAGCGTGAGGAGTACATCAGCAAAAAGTTTGGTAAGTCCTCATTGTCTAACGGTAGGCGCAATGTCATCACCATCCTCCTGCCCTTATCCCAATTTATTCAGGGTCGGCGCAACAAGGTTCTTCCATACTTCTCTATTAGTCGTCATATCAGAAGTCACCCCCTTTCTAGCTATAAGTATGATCTGTCACACAGTCCGTCCATCGTTTGTTTGGTCTTCCCCTACTCTTACAGCCATCTGCATTCATACTCAAAACTCGATCACGACATTTTCCTCATTGCTCCGTTTCATAAGCCCATACCATGACAACCTGAGGCGAGATAATCGCGGCATTTCAGCAGAAAGACGTCCGCTGCTGGCTTTGTCCAGCCTCCCGTAACCCGCTCCCAAGCACCTCCACTTCGACCGGTTCTGTGCTTCCCGCATCCAGCGGATTCCTTCGGCCTTCAGAAGATCATCGGTCCACATTGTGGGAGGGAGGTCTTCCAACGCTACGTCTTCCGGTACGCGGTCGCCACTCCAGAACCTTTCGGTCCCATCGGCCATCTGTTCTGCGAGCAATGTGCCCACTGCCACTTAAGTTTGGCAATTCTTCGGGCTATATCGGTTACCTTGGTGCTCCTGCGGATCTCTTCATTTCTGATACCATCACGTAGGGAAACTTCAAACATAGCCCTCTCCATTGCTCTTTGCGTGACTTTTAGCTTTCTATTAAGGCCCATTGTGAGAGAGCATGTTTCAGTGCCAGGTAGTGTGTGTGGAGATTATGGAATTTGATGCCACGGCGTGACTATCACCGCGATACTCTCGCCGATTTCCTGATTTCATTCTTAAAAAGAAACCTTATTAATTAATATTGTTTTTCATCCAGGTATTATGGAAGATTTAGAAGACATGAGAATGGAGGCTATGCAGAAGAAAAAATCTAAGAAAGGGCGACGTATCAGCGATGATTGACCGACGATGAACTAATACCGGCTAGCGATCACTTACAATTAGAAGACAATCATTTGCGATTGATTCATTTTGTTTTACGAGGGATCAATTAAACTCAATTAATTGTTCATTAGTTGTTTGCAACTGATTGTCTCCCAATAATAAATAGTCTTATTTCAATTAGTTACCTGTACATTAAAATAATTTGTGTATTTGTATAAAGTGAATTAGTTTTTGAGTTGTTAATGAATAGCTTTTTTCGCTCATGTTATTGTATGTACATTTTGTCTGCTATTTTACCGTAACAAGCACTGATGTTTCACTTTCACAATAGAGTAACTGATCGGATTCACAACACGTTATTATATTAATACTGCTAATATTTTTAACATGCGCTGTTTCTATAGTTCGTGTTGATACGAGGTGATCAACATTATGATAATTATGAATATCAGATCTATTCAACATGTGCAATAGATAACTTTTCCACAATCATTAAATATTTATTTACGTTTGCAGATATAAGTTTGTTTATAGTTTTATTTTAGTATATAATATATCTGGTACCAAGTTAAGTTGAGTTTGTAAGGTTATTCTGACGAATTTATTCAACTGTTTAAATAATATTCTTGGGACGTTATTGGCATAGTTTTTAAATAAATTTAAGTATATTTTCTGAATCTGAACAGAACATACAAGAGTGCGTATGCCAGGGTGGTTACCCTGCATAGGGGTGGTCTGCGTGTTATAATAATAAAACGTAAACCTTATGCAAAGTAGTACACCAATAAATAATTATTTTTGCACCCACGTTAATCTAAATGCTATCTTTTTCATGATTTGAAAAATTACAAACAGAAATGATGTCTACGCCAAAATTTGTTTTCTTTCAAATGGCATCCATGAAATAATAATAATAATAAAAAAACTTGCGTGACAACCCTGTCGTCGGCACGATGTGTATCGTAAATAAATCAACAAGGGTTGTTTTTAATGATAGGTTTGTTAAATAATGAATTGATTAATTTATATTATTTTATTAGTTTAGTTACTTTGAGTTATTTACATTAATTCTAGAGACTTTGTTATTGAATTAGTACTTTTGCATATACGTTTCATTGAAGCCTGTTGTTTCATACTGTTGTAAGAACGTCCTTGTTTCATTATGCCTTATTGTAATTTAATAAGTTCTTAAACTTTACAATTCACTGGGTGGTCATAACGAACATCACATCACCATAGTGTAACCGCACACGAACCATTCGCGACCACCCATTGCCAGACTCTGACCACTAGAGGTGGGCAAAGTGTATCATTTTTGCGATTGGAACATTTGCATCTTGATCACTGAAATAAAATTTGGCTCATTTGGATCACCGGTTCAAAGTATAAATATAAAATACAGAATCAAAATTTGTGAGAGTATGAGTGATACACATCTCATTTGGTATCTCTTTCTGACTTGTATAGATTGTAATTATGTCGCCCGCGCACTCGTAACTCAGTGTGTCTCAGTCTCCCTCTCTCGCTCGCACATTGCTCAGTCGCCTCGCGAGTGACGCGTTGCGCGAAATGAGCACAGAGCAAAGTAATGTTTCAGATCCAAATGATGCATTTGAAACGTTGTTACTGAACCAATCTTTTGAATCACTTCAATGATCCGGATCAGTGAGTCGGTTCCGTAAAGAGTTACACACGCCTACTGACCACTACAGTCCGTTCACACTTATTTTCCCTCTGACAGCAGCAACCTATTTGTAACCTACCTCATTGTATCAAGATTATAGATTACAGTGATTTTGACAGACTTGTCAGTGGCAATAGCAACCTTATCTTAATGAGAATAAAGATCACTTTGGTTTGGACAGTGGTGCAAAATCAGAGCTTTAATAACTGAAAGGACTGTACTGGTGGTCACGTGTGGTAAGTTTACGAGTAGCCTTATATTTTCCTAATATTAATTTTATGTATAATATAAAATTATTCGGAATTTACTAAGTATATAAAATAAAAAGACACTGAAGAAAATCGTACAATCCAACTTGCCCCAATATTATAATAAACAACGCCAACTCACCGAGAGAGACAATTATATTATGACACTTTACTTAAAGTGTGGAAAAAACATGAACACCACAAAAGTTACTTTGTGCACATGCAGAAAGTACTGTATATTACATATTCACAGTTGTGAATTTTTCATCTTTTAATTTAGACATTCCCGCAGTGGCCCGACACCTATGTGGCTGTGCTTGTGAAAGTTGAAAAATATATATTTATATTTTATCGATAAATAATCTAAACGGCTCATAAACGCGAGGAGACTTTTTCCCGTAGAACGACCGATTAGCGAAAGAGTTGACTCCCGTAAGCGGTATGTACAACCCGCAAGAATAAAGCTTCGGCCAAACCTGCGCGACCAAAGCAACTGCGAAGCGGGAGCGTCAGTCGCTCGGCGGACGCTGCTCGTGTTAATTTATGGTGAATAGCACACCTACGCGACCGCTGTAGTCCCGCAGGTGTTCGCAGTCGCTTTGGTCGTGCAGGTTTGGCCGAAGTTTTAACTTGAGACCCGAGCGGTCCCTTCCGACACCCGTGCTTTTACCTAATACTCTCGACATCGACGCTTCAAAACCGCGCGCATACGTCATCCGAGCGAAGTCTCAGTTAACTCTTGCGGATTGTACGTGCGATAACCGCATGTTTTAGACATTCTCCTGGTGTAAATGAGCCTTATTATACAATACTATGAAAGCATAATGAATGTAACCTATTTGAATGTAAATCTTGTATACTTTTGTGATACTGAAGAGGAAAAATAACAAAAATATAAATAAATGAATATTTTGAAAATAATGTTTTACTATTGCACTCCTGTAACGACAGACGACAGTCCTGGTAAACGACGGCCGATGTAATGCAGTGGATGATCCGAAGTTTGTGAGGTGTGTCCCGAGACCGGAGCAGCAAAAATACCACACACGGCCTTAGGTTTGAGCCACACGGTGCGGTGCGGCGCCGCACTGCAAAGATTTCGACCAATCTTCGGGCACACAAGCAGCTCCGGTGCCCCGCCGATGCAGCTCAGGTGCCCGCCGATTGGTCGAAATTTTTGCGGTGCGGCGCCGCACCGCACCGTGTGGCTTGGCCAGTGCTGCCAACTTAGCATGTTTTTGGCTAAATTTAGCACATTCCCCAGTGATTTAGCACGAAAAAATTCAGTTTAGCATATAGCATATTTTTTAGCATTTTACCCTGATAAGATAAAGTCTGCATTTTGTATATTTTTTTAAATTTTACCATTAAACTTGTAACAGAATTACAAGCCAAACACAACAAGTTAACAAATGCCATTTTTCCTATGAGGTCTCTGTCTCAAACTTGCGAAAAATAGGGACATATATAGGCTTATGCATCTACGTCTTCCGCGCTATATCTACCGGCTGCTTCTATTCAACGACGATGTTTTATGTGTCACAAAATTGGTGCTTCTTTTACACTAGGTATTGTAAAGATTTTATAATGAATGCTCTTTTTCTCCCTATTGGCATTTTTTTTATATTTTCCGAAAAATTTTAGCATATTTTTAGCATTTTTCGAATGTAGATTTAGCATAAAATAATTTTTAGAGTTGGCAGCACTGGGCTTGGCTCTTAGTCTAGTTGGTAGACGCAACTGTTACTAACAAGGTGTCTAAATCGACTTTTTTTTATATAGGATGACTGGTAATTAGTGACCGATACTTAAGGGGGAAGCTCTAAGGTGGCCCGCGAATTTAAAATTTTCTTACGTTTTTTGCAATTTGCTGGTCAGTATTAAGTTGTACGTTGATTAAAACACGATTCGCGGTCGTAACAAATATGTATTTACAGAATTATAATCATTAAAGTCATCAACACAACTCTCTAAGACCATGTAATCCCCAAATGTCCAGATTTCATGAAATAGTCATTCTTGGGGATTACATGGTCTTAGAGAGTTGTGTTGATGACTTTAATGATTATAATTCTGTAAATACATATTTGTTACGACCGCGAATCGTATTTTAATCAACGTACAACTTAATACTGACCAGCAAATTGCAAAAAACCTAAAAAAAATTGAATTTCGCGGGCTACCCTGGCGCTTTCACCTTAAACACGTGATTTTACTCATCATTATGAACAACTTTTACTATGGGACCAAACCTGAAATCGTGAAAAAAAAAACAGCTGTTCCCTACATTTTGACGAGTTAGACGAACATAAATGTAGGGAACAGCTGATTTTTTTTTCTGGACTGAAATAAAGGGCGCTTTCCGAATTAGCTATAATCGCTCACAGCGCTCACATCATCTCACATGACGTTCCGATTTAGATATCACGATTATGACAGCTGAGAGCTGTCAACAATTCGGAACGCCCGTGAGCGCGCTCACAGTGCTTACTCAATGTAAAAACGATATTATTACAGTATTTCTTTGTATAAACACCACATTTCTTCTTCTTTGGTTAGGTGGCGACTATCAGCCAGAAGCACAATTTAGAAAATGCCACGTTAGTTTAATTTTATGATAAGATGCAAATCAAAACAAAACACACACTGACACATCCTCACACACACACTGTCATTTTTGACAGCGCTCACGGTGATATTATTCTAGGGCATGGTCGGCGTTATCGCAAGATGGCGCATGTCATGACGTCATCTATGACGATTCACGGAACGTCGTTATCGCGCTCACGCTAATTCGGTACGGGTTTAAGCACGCTCACATCGATTATTTCCCATCTCGGAACGCAGGGTTAATTTAATAAATGAGCTGTTTGTTTTCTATTAATAAACTAAATTTTATTCGAGAATATCCATCGGTTTCTTAGTAAACTTCAACAATATCCGACGCTCCTGTATACTTAACTCCTTTGTTGACTGTACATACAGTCAACAAAAGAGATAAGTACGCAGGATCGTCGGATATAGTTGAAGTTTAGTAAGAAACCCATGGACGTTGTCGCTTGAAATTTTATTTGCTATATGAGCTGTTTGTTTTCTAATAATAAAATAAAATTTTATTCGAGAACATCCATCGGTTTCTTAATATACTTCAACTGTATCCGATGAACCTGCATACTTGTCACTTTTGTTGACTGTATGTACAGTCAATGTGATAAAGAAATAGTAAATAAATAAATGTGCCGCGCCGTGTCGCGCATGAGCCTATTGCGTTTTCCCAGTGTTTCCCCCTTTTTGGGTACGTTCAAAGAGTAAAGTAACTATAGAGTACGTTTAATATGATCTGTGTCGCACTGTATCAAGAAATGACAGCTGACAGGCAGGTGACACCTTGACACTGACAGAAGTCAGTCAGTACGCTGTTTCTTTCATCAAGGTCGTACGTGGGTTATTCGACTTGTTCGTCTTGTTCTCCTACTAATATTATTCTAATAATATCGCTACTTATTGCTTAACGTGAATATATAATAAAATAATCTATCAGAAACTTTGTGACTAGTTCCAGTAATCATTTCTTTAGCAGGTAGGCATTTTAAAATTCGTTTGTTTGGTGGGTGACTTGATTTTTGTGTATCTTTTATTTATTCAACACGAATTTATTGATAAAACTAGTTGACAAAATATTAACGTAATCAACAACTATCGCTTACTGATTGATTTCTCTGTTGTAGCTATGAAATTTCTGACAAGTTTGGACGATGTACCCGAACTCAAGAAAGAGAATGTCCACATCAGGGATGAAGCTGAGTTGTTACAAAAATTAAATAAAATGATAAACGATGGACATAGTAAGCTACAGATTGTAACAGATTTCGACCACACTCTGACAAGACACACTCTGGACAATGGAAACACTGTGCTCACAAGTTTTGGTAAGCTGATACATTTTTATCTCAACATTTGATATTAAATCTTGATTGAATTTTTTTTTTACGACCATTTTTTAATTACTATGATATGACCATTTATGATAACATAAACTGGTATTAATATATTCAAAAGACTTGATTTTTATCGTTTCTATCAACAGCACTATCCATTGATGAATAAAGATAAGCACAAACTGATCTGCCTGCGCAACCTCTGTCAGCACGGCAGAATAAACTCCAAGATATATTATCCGATGTCTTAAATTTCATTGTAGGTATGTTTCGCGAGTGTCCATCAATACCGCAGCACTATAAAGATGAGGACAATCGACTCTCGGGCATCTACAAGCCCATCGAGTGTGACCCTGTGATGAGCATAGAAGAGAAAACCCAACATATGATTGATTGGTATGTGGCCGCACATGCATTGCTCAAGTAAGTATCTGTTGAACTTTTCTCAAAACATAAGTTATAGATTCAAATTCAAGATTTATAGTGTAGTTTAATTTATGATGTACCCATTCAGCTGTAGTTTGTTGTGGGTAATGATAGAATATAAATGTTGTTGATGGCACCAAATGACTCTGCAATGTAAATTATTTTAAATCTCATATCAACTCTTTTTAATTGATAAAATACATATTCAATTATAATGTTTTTGGGAATCACTGTTTGGTCACACCTGCTTGCAATAAACTATGAATGACTTATCTGGGGGCCTAAAAAGGCCACTTTGGCAGAATAACATAAGGGTAAGTTAATCGTATCAAATCCCATTGGTGAAGCATTTTTCAGTTATTTTATTTTGTCTGTGCTAAAATACCAATCAATCCAAATCCAATCTCAATCTCTTTGATTATACCTACGTAGTGTAGCGAAAAAAAGAAAAACACGGACTGTCTTCGCCATATTATAATTCATAATGTTATCCTCCAAAGTGGCCTTCTTAGGCAACTGATTTAAAACTTTGGTAACTGATTTAAAATTCTATCAGAGCGGTGTTGCCATAATTTAAAAAAGTTCACAGTGTGCACCCTAATTGCATAACACACCATAAATCTGAATCATTTGGAAAAATATTGCTAATCCATTGTTTCCTACATTCGAAAAATGTGTCTGCTCAACAACATAAATAATGCAATGAATTGAAAAAACTTGAAATTGTTTATTGAAATAATTGATTTACATAAATATTTACAAATTAAACTAGTAGATGGTAAGAAATAATTGGATTCTACCTGAACTAGGAATAAACCTGTATCTCAGGTATCTCACTCAAGAGCTAAGTATTATCTAAAATTCCAACAAATAGTAAATAATGTATCTACTTTAATAAAGGTTATATAATCAAATTGAACAAAATAGTATGCTACTTTTTTGCATCATCGTAAGACATATTTACAACCAGGTTCTATTATGATTTTTGCAATGTTACATTTTTAATAAGGTCGCGTTTGTCATACAGAAAAATTTGCCGTGTCAACAAAAATGTTATCATTGCATGTTTACTAATATAAATTGTAAAAACTAAAATTAATATTACATATTAAAACTAGTAAAAGACAAAATAAGAATAATTATATAACATAAAATAAAAAAAAAGGCTTATAAATAAACAACTGAATGTTTTTGAACTCTCAAAATGAAACCCATTGCTACTGATAGTGTGTTATGCAATTACTCTGCTGATCTCAGTCTCAATCTGCCAACAATACCTTTAATTTCCCCACACTTTTAACAAGTTTTTTGCTGCTGAGATCAGATTGCCCTATTAAGTTTTTCTACATATTTGTATGTTTTCAGAGGTGTGAAGTTCCCAAGAAATGAGTTAATGGATGCAGCTCACAGAATGGTGCAGTGTTTCAGGTATAATCAAATATTTTGTTAGGTATTAGGTGTAAAACAATGCCTGTTTGGTTGGGCTCCGTCTGTGCACTGAACATGTCGCCATTACGTATTCAACATGGCCCTAGCAGTGTTTAGTCGTGCATTTCTTTTTTCTACGCAAAATACGCGCATTGACGTGAAGTTGCGGACACCAGCCCGTATTACCTATTACTAGAATAACAGCAACTTCAGCTTCATGCATCGACAATGTATTCACTAATTGTAAAATAAAAGACTCGTCTTTAATTAGTGGCGTCAGGTCTGACCATACTGGTCAACTTGTGTCATTTGACTTAGGTAAAAGATTACACATAGATCAATCAATTCAATTAAGACCTCTAACTAAACATAAATTGAAAATGTTTAATAATAATGTTCTTAGCAATCTTTCAACAGCAAGTTTTGATTCACAAGACCCCAACATAAACTATGGTACATTATTTTCTACAGTATGCCAAGAATTCAATAAAGCATGTCCTGTAAAAAAAGTTACTATCAATACTAAACCAAAATTTAGTGAATGGGCCACTGCTGGCATTAGAAAAAGCAGAGATATTTTATATAATCTGTATCACGAGAAATCATTAACCTCTGATCAAGCCCTTCATAATTATGTAAGAAATTATTCTAAAATATTCAAAAGAGTCTGCGCTGAGGCTAAATCTAAATTAATAAGTAACAAAATTAGTATGTCTAATAATAAAATAAAAGCTGTGTGGCAGGTAATTAACAAAGAAACTGGAAACACAAAACAGCGAGATCAGAATGAGTTGTCCCTAAAAATTGATAATGAAACCATTTCAGATAAGTTAAAAGTTGCTGAGACACTAGAAAATTTCTTTACCAACATCCCAATAGAGGTTACAAAGTCTCTCCCCTCATCACCTATATTAGCTGAAGCTCTTCTTAAAGAAAACTTTAATAAGGATATTCCAAGCTTTGAATTCCAGCCCATTTCTGTTGCCACAATTAAAAAAGCATTTAAAAGTCTTAACATAAAAAACACTGAAGACTTATGGGGGATTTCTGTTAAGGTTCTTGGAGATATTATTGACACAATTGCCCCTGCCCTAACAGGCATATTTAATCAATGTTTAGACAGCGGTACGTTTCCTGACTTAATGAAACATAGTAAAGTAGTACCAATTTTCAAATCGGGTAGTAAGTTTGATCCCTCTAATTATAGACCTATATCTGTGCTACCAGCTATGAGCAAAATCTATGAAAAAATCATGCTGGACCAGATGTTGTCACATTTTAATTCAAATGGGATTTTACATAGTCGCCAGTTTGGTTTCACGAAAGGTAGGTCGACGACGGACGCGGGAGTAAAACTCATCAGTCACATTTTGGAATCCTGGGAGAAGTCCCAGGATGCAATTGGCGTTTTCTGTGACCTCTCAAAAGCGTTTGACTGCGTTGACCATAATACACTGATCTGTAAATTATACCATTACGGAATTCGTGGACAAGCTGCTGATCTTGTCCTTTCCTATCTGTCAAAGCGGCAGCAAAAAGTAAACGTTAATGGGGCGACGTCATCGGGGTCTTTAGTTAAGATGGGCGTGCCTCAAGGCTCAATTCTTGGCCCTTTTCTATTTCTAGTTTATATTAATGACCTTCCTTACATGATGGCTAACTTGTCGGATATCATTTTATTCGCGGATGACACTTCCCTTATTTTTCAAATAGATAGAAAAGATACGGATGTCTTACATGTTAACGAGAGTCTGGCTGTTCTTTCGAAATGGTTTGCAGCTAATAATCTTTTACTTAATGCGAACAAAACTAAATGTCTTAAGTTCTCATTACCAAATGTACCTCAAGTGGGTCTGAATTTAGAACTTGATGGCAAAAAACTAGACGCTGTTACGGAAACTGTATTTCTAGGAATTACTTTAGATTCAAAATTACAATGGGGCGCACACATTAGAGCTCTCTCAGGTAGATTAAGTTCAGCTGCATATGCAGTAAGAAAAATAAGGCAGTTGACAGATATAGCCACAGCTAGGTTAGTATACTTTGCTTATTTCCACAGCATTATGTCTTATGGTGTTCTGCTGTGGGGATCGGCAGCTGACGTAGATTCAATTTTCATTTTACAAAAGAGGGCAATCCGCGCAATCTATCAAATGGGTCCTCGCGAGTCTCTTAGAAACAAATTCAAAGAAATTGATATACTAACTCTGCCTTCTCTTTATATTTTAGAAAGTATTTTGTATGTTCGCAAAAACTTAGGACTCTTCAAAATAAGAAGCGATTTCCACAATATAAATACACGTAGTAAAAATGAAATTGTGTTACCTAAATTTAGATTAACTAAAACTAGCAAGTCATTTCTTGTAAACGGCGTCCGTTTTTATAACAAGTTGCCAAAGTCGGTTACAGAACTTAGCGATGGAAAATTCAAAACCTTCATCAAACGTGTCCTTATCAAAAAAGCATATTATAAGATTAAAGACTATGTTGAAGACAAGGTAGTTTGGCAATAATTCCTTCTGCACATGTGGCTTCCCTGGCTACTCATTAACGGCTTAACTATTTAAATGTCTATTAACTGCTCTCAAATTACGATGTTCATTTTTTATTTACTTTATTTACTTTTTTGACATAATCTATTACTTGACATTATATACAGAAAATTCAATTTTTTTTTTCCATCTCTTTATTAGTGGTTGTAATGGGAATCATATCACTAGGTTTTATTAGGTTTTTATTTTTTATTTATCCTTTTGATAGATTCTTATTTTGTAAATGTGAGGACTTTGTAGGCCTTGTAGACTTTAGATCTGTAGACCATTTTTTATTTTATCAAGTACCTGATACTTGTTGACAGGCCTACGCTATCCTCCCATACCTACTGTAATTTGAAAATATTGTAAAAGCCAATTATTTTTAAAAAGAGTAACCGTGGAGTTTCTTGCCGGTTCTTCTCCATAGGAAACGACCAATTGGAACCGTGCACCTAGCTTCTGACGTTTCATAAGTGCCCATGTAGGCTTATGTGAAATAAAATATTTTGATTTTGATTTTTTGATTTTACCTATTTAGTCGTGCATTTCATAACAATATACAAAATGTTGAAACAATCTATCAAGTAAAAATAAGTAAGTTATTAAAATAAAACATTAAAACTTACTTATTTACTTTAGTAGAGTGCCTGGTAATGTAAAAGAATATACTTTTTTTTTTTTAAATTAGTAGCTGTTTTATCTAAGCGTTTCTGAAAAATAATATATTTGCATTGCACCTTGCAGCATCCGAGTATGCAATGTATTAAAGATTTAATTTCTTAGTAAATAAATAAAGTCCTCCAGACCGTATTTCGGCCACGGCGGCGGCGGCCAATCTCAATGGAGACTAGCCTTCGGCGCGGGAGATATTATAGTGCATAAGTGTGCGCGCAGACCCAGGTGCACTCCCTCTTCCCTCACTCTCATAGTCAGTAGTAGTAATTTTTTAGTAAGCAGTTCTTGTCACAATAACCAACTGAAATATTTTTACAGAAAAGGTGTGGAAGACATGATAGAGTGGAGCAAATCCCAGCAGGTGCCAGTGCTGGTGTTCTCAGCAGGTCTCGGGGAGTCTGTACTGGCTGCTATGAAGACTGCCAATTTCTTGCTTCCACATGTCAAGGTACCTACCTATTTGTGTGTTATAGGTTTAGGCTCAACACACACCAAAAGAGCGTCGAAGCGCGGCGAAGCGGAACGCAGTTTCAGTGTCATATGAATTTTAACTTTATTTTCATTACTATACTTATTATCGCATGAGAAACTCGAACGAGTCGCGCGGATGCCAGCGGCGCCGCTGGAATTCCAGCGAATTAGCCGTGCGACTGCGCGAGAAGTCGCGGGAAGTCCCGAGAATGCTCGAGCAGTCGCGAGCGGCCGCTGGCAATATCCCGCCCCTCGCGCCCGCTCCCCGCGCGCGTCTGTTGCGCGCGAGCATTCGCATTCATTCCTTGCAGTGCAACGAATACAAAAGTGATGGATATGGATGAAGAAAAGCTTATTTATTTGGTGCAAATGTACGACTGCCTATACAATATCAAATCAAGGCATAACAGCGATAAACACATGAAAGAAGAAGAGAAGGCGCGCGGATTCCCGTGACTTCTTGAGCATTCCAGCGACTTCTCGGGCAGTCGCTGGAATCCGCGCGCCTTCTCTACCGAGCGGGTTGCGGCGCTTCGCTGCCCTTCGCCGCTCTTTTGGTGTGAGTTGAGCCTTACAGGGTAAGGCATATGAAAAGAAATTTGGATGTATGAAAAGCCTGTGTAACTCCGTATTAAATCGACGGCCGCAAAATATATAATTATGGTTTTCTACAAAATCATGATTAAAACTGTGATAATTCTTCTATTGCTATCTTCTTCTATTTTACAACATTTAGTTAATACATACCAAGGAAATGGTTAAAGCCAATTACTGTATTTTTTTTCTTTCGATAATACGGTAGATGTGTATCTACTTCGTACAAAAATTAAACTAAGTAAGTTTTAAAAGCCGACGTTATAATGGCTATGTGACTGATATCTTTGTTTACAACTGGTGAACGTACTGATTGTCCGACGTATACACGGATTAACGGTATATGTCCGTATCTACGTCGTTACTATGTGAAAAGTAGATGTAGTTATCGAATTTTGACTGATAACTAGTAAAAAATTTAAGTTGGAAGAGAGAATTCTGAGTCGAATTATGTAAAAAAGTGAATTTATGTAAAAAGTGCAGATGAGTATTTATACTTTTTACCATGTTACTGTCGAAATATTTTAGTTCGAATCTGCTATGATGATCATGGATCGCTGAATGAACATTAAATAAAGGAGGCTGCGCAATATGTACCTACTGGTACCTCCACTAATAGTGATCACCTGTTGGCCTTCGAAAGATAATGCTTTTAGTTTATTATTTCTATGGCAGCATATATCAATGAATAATGTGTGTGGGAAGGCCTCCCACAATATAGACCGAAGACCTGGTGAAGGCCGCAGGAATGCGCTGGATACGAGAAGTACAAAACCGATCGAAATGGCGATGCTTGGGGGAGGCCTATGTCCAGTAGTGGACGTCTTTCGGTTAAAACGATGATAATGATATATCAGCATACATAACATTAACAACTAATAATTAATTTCCAGGTAGTATCCAACTTCCTAGCCATGGACGACGACGACTACATAGTTGGCATTAAAGGTGAGATCATCCACACCTACAACAAAAACGAGACCGCGATCAAACACACCGAGTACTACGACATGGTACAGCAGCGCTCCAACGTCGTACTGATGGGCGACAACATCGGCGACGCGGGCATGGCCGAGGGCATGGAACACTGCGACGTCGTCGTCAAAGTAGGCTTCCTAGGAAACAATGCTGAAGGCAATCTGAGAAACTATCTCAACAAATTCGACATTGTACTCGTGAACGAACCGTCTGTCGACGTTGTTAACGCCATACTGCAATTTATACTGTGATTTTTTATTGTGATTGTAACTAAAGAAACTAACATCTGGTTTCTCAAAGGTTCATTAATAAAGATATTTGTTGACAGATTGTGATTGGCTGATTGAAATAACAACAGCCAATCAAATCACTTGTCATGAGTTTAAGCCTTTCAGAGACTGGGTGCTAATAATAATTTATTGTTAGTGACAGCGATCTGTTTAGGAGATTGTGCAATAGTGTTTATTTCTTAGGTAAATCAGCCAGACCCGGAAATTAAAATATTTCATACTTAAAAATATGTTCAACTTATACTGTACTGCCTTTATTTATCTTTTAAGTGATGGCTATGTAAACTAAGTGTCTAGTTTTTTTTTTAAAGCTGCGACTAATCTTTTGAACAAAATAATATTAATGTGCAATAGAATATTCGAGCCATTTTTCGTTTGTTTTTACAAATTTTGTGATGAATGACACATTAATAACAAAGTTGTGGGTCTGGCTACATGGCGATATTATTGAAATATTTTTGATAATTTGTCTCGAGTTATTTTGAACTAAGCAGCATTGTAAACTATGAGCTGCTCTTTGTTTGTATCTTTTCAAAGGTCATAGACCTCTGGTACATACATGTGTGCTTCTAGATGACTCAGACTCGCTGTGAGAAAGCTTTGTCTCTTATCCTCGGCATTTTCGGTTCTACTTAGTAGAGTAGGTTTACTAATTGTATAATTTATAAGTATTTGATAGGTATCTACGCGGAGAAAGGAAACTGAGCGATGGTATACAAACCAATTTCATAGTCGTATCGTCTGTTGGTAATAAAAAAATGCCCAGCTTCCTTTAATTTTAAAGATTTATTTTGTTTTGTTATTGTTGTTTCTGTTAAAAAATCATCATCATTAGTGTGTCATTAGATTTGATCACACTTAATATTATATCATCTGGGTTATGTTTCCTTCCAATACATACAGAATAATAAAGTTTATCCTCTACGTGTTATTTTGTTCTAGAATTATATTTTTGTTGAAAATGTTTTGTAAAGCTGTGGCGCCACTCGGCTTAGATATAAAGTTATAAACATGATCGGCCTTATTACAAAACAAGGTTTATGTTTAGACCCAGGTTTAAACCATCGAGCCACTTTTTAATTTGGAACTTCATTCTGACAAAGCAAAAGGTTCAAATTAAAAAAATAACGGTAAAACAGAGTCTAAGTTGTAAGTTTTGTATGAACTTTACCTTGCTCGGAACAAAGATCAAAATACGATAACAGGCTCGATGGTCTCAAGGTAGAAATTAGTTTTGTAATGAGGCCGACTGATTATTTTGTTTTCGAAAGTATAACACATATAATTCTGTGTGCGAGACCCGTTCAAAAAGTTTGCAGATACTTTTTCTAATTTCTTACCATTTTGGTGTGAAAGTACGCTGCAAGCTGTTCGTTGTCTGCTGGCCCTTATGCGATAGCTTGTATATCCAACAGTCACTCCGTCGCCGTCGTTGTAGCGGACGTGATAGTTGAGATCTTCGGTGGCTTGTGTCCATTACTTGAGTAACTTTTGTGAATATGAATAGAATGTAGAATTTCGTGTAAAGATGAAATGACGCATTTTTTAATGTTTTCTACACTTGCTTATAAAACTGTTGTAGCAATGTTAACTGCACAAACCACTTTTATTATGAAATTGTGACAAATTCAAAAGACATGTATGACGAGGAGAAAAATAAAACAATATTTGTAATGAAATTAAATAATTTGTTATTATTATAAAACAACACATCTATATGATGTATTTTCTAGTCATTGCCGTGCTTACATTTTGATATAGCGACTATAAAAGAGATTTTTGTTTTGATAATATCACAAAAACTAAATGCACAATATTAGTATAAGTAAGAATCAACATGATTTATAATATAATGGAATAAACAACAGATTAAATGCTAATGGTACTACGTAACCAAGCTACAGCGACGCCATGTTTTCTCTTTTGTCTTCGAAAATACGAATGTAAGATGATTCTAGTATTATTATTGGAATAGTAATATTCAATTATGATGTAGAGGCGCACAATCAGTTGCGTAGTACTGTACATTGATAAAATGCCATACATTCATGGAAGATTTTTTATAATACTAAAAAGATTTTAACAAAATCTATATTTCGTTGATTAGACTAGTAAAAATTTAAACTATAATGGCTTGTTTTACCACCCCCGAGTTCCAGTTAACGTATCCGGTAGGAAATTTCGTGTAGTCTCTATCCGGAAAATGTAAAACAGGCCTTTATTACAGCGCGATTCAAACTTTATGTCGGCTCGGGACATAAAGCGTTTCTGCGCAGTAACAAATTCACGTGTCAGCGGGGGGAGGGGGAGGGGGAGGGGGAGGGGGGAGGTACTGCGCAGCGCGTAGCGCACTTCAGAGCCTCCATAAAGTCTGAATCGACCTATAATACAAATATCAAAAATATATCCAATTAACAACACAATAAGTACTGATAATTTTAAACTGGCAATAAAACCTCACTGCTTACATACGAATCACTTTAAAACGAAGAAAGTACAAAGTAAACATTCAAGTACTAACATACAGAAATTGTTCTAAACCTTGTTAACAACATGGCAAGAATGAAGATCGGAACTATTCAAAGTTGGTCAGCATGATAACAAAATGACTGGAAAATACATGTGTTCATCACAATACCCTATTACATAGTTAAATTTAACTGAACGAACTAAAAGCTCTAAAGTAAACAACAGTCTTAGAACATACAAGTTATTTACACAAAGATTTGTTTCATATAAAAATATCCTACTGTACACGTAACAATCATCTCATTCATATAGAAATATATTTGTTTCTATGTACAAAACTAGAAACGATAGTAAAAATAGTTAAATCTTTAGGAATCATCTACACGACGTCGGCACGTCGCGGGGAGCACACTCGGCGACTGTGGTCAAGGCACTTGTTGCATTAACAAAATTGAATTGACGTTTGCGCGGGATCAATGGGATATTTTATATTATTTTTACCTTATACATCTCAATTCAATGTGTTGAATTACTTTAGAATATAATTACATTTTAAAATATCTCTAAATGCTTGCTTAAACATAAAATAGGGACGTCGATGTCGACACGGGCTTGCTTTATGTCTGATATTACAGACCCCAAGATGCGATCAGGGGCCATATTACAGACCCCAAGATGCGGTCAGGGGCCATATTACAGACCCCAAGATGCGATCAGGGGCCATATTACAGACCCCAAGATCCGATCAGGGGCCATATTACAGACCACAAGAGGCGACCAGGGGCCATATTACCGACCCCAAGATGCGATCAGGGGCCATATTACAGACCCCAAGATGCGATCAGGGGACATATTACAGACCCCGAGATGCGATCAGGGGCCATATTACAGACCCCAAAAAGCGATCAGGGCCCATATTACAGACCCCAAGATGCGATCAGGGGCCATATTACAGACCCCAAGAAGCGATCAGGGGCCATATTACAGACCCCAAGATGCGATCAGGGGCCATATTACGAAGTATTACTGCCATCATGATTCAGTGCCAAAAAGGGATGGTGCTATCGGTCATGTATAGCTCCGTCTCTCTTACAAAGACGGCCTGGGCCTCAGAATTAAGGAGTCGTAAAGATCCTTGTCGCTGATTCATACTCGAATCATAGTTTACTGAATTAAAGCTCCGGCGTTCTCGCCTAATGTTAGGACTAGTTACAATGTCCTGTCGGACAGTTGAACGTGAACGCGACAGTTCCGCGAGTGTATTCCCCGCTACGATTAATATGTATGCCCCAATAGCGGGTGCAGTCTCAGGCAAGGCAGCGTTTCTCTATAAATAAATATAAATATTCTGAGAAGGAAGTCAACCGTTATCACACACTAGTAACCTACTAAAATACAAGATTTCATCAACAATCACAATCGTGTCGTACGTTGCCACAAAACACGGTACTACATACCAGGTATATAATAGACAGACATACAAACAATAACGTCTATTTACTAGACGCCAACGTCAGTGGTACTCGCGGTCACAGAACGAGGGAGCGGGATGACACGAGACTATTTAGAAATTCCGTACTTAATATTCACCGTCCCACTTGCACGTTTTACGACCGCACCACAAACGTTGGCGCTTAGTATAGTTCAACACAGACTAAGAACTAACGAGAGTCCACTTGACACTTTCCCTATGTTAGTTAATGTGTTACTGGAATACTCCTATTTCGATACTTAAAATATTATTGTTTATGTCATTTCTTCTTACAGAATCCCCAATAACTATGGCCCTATGTATCTTTAGCGACCACTCACACACATGCAAACCTTACGACAAAGCTGACCGCTGTACTTTGTTCTGACAAAACTTTCTGCATGCAATTTAATCAAATGTGGGAATGAGATAACGCATATTGTGCGCACTCTCCTACTTACGGGTATTCATAGTTAGACGTAGTGTAGTAAAGCGTAGATTGATTTATAATTAATATTATTGTACAGCGCACTAAACTAAACGCCAACAACCGAGATAGATACGGTCATAAAGCGTGGGAGCGAGATAACACGAGACTCAGTATAGCTTTCTGAAGTCCCATACTAAATAATCAATTCACCGTCCCACTCGCACTTTTTATGACCGCGAACGCTACGTGTCTTGGCGTTTACTATAACGTACGAGGTTTTAGTCTGAATACAACATTTAAACATTAAATTGTTAAATACCAAGACTCTGACTGAACATATACTCTTGAAGATGATAAGCAGCGAAACAAAATATTGTTGTCTTAACGCGAACCGGTTCTAGTCGTTGCAAGTCACGAGCGCTCGTCAAGGGACTTTTATGTCATTGAAATGAGGTTTAAATTGCAATGATTGACGTGCTCGTGAAATTGCACCTACTATAACTTAGTTTATGTTCACATTCAAGTATAAAGGGTGTAAAAAGACAGTTAACCAAGCCGAGAGTCACTTGTACTCTCCGTCACTGTAATTTTTTTTTTGTAGGTACTGGCCCATACCTGGGAACCTTCCTCTGGTTACGGAGATATTGATTCCAACTTTTACTGATGTTTTTTTACGAAAACGTGTTTAAATACCCCTACGACCCCTGTACTGTTGCATGTACCTATAAGCATAATGTTTTGCGAGCGTTACATTGCGCACAACCGCAAGCAGCAAATTTTCACACGAAAAGTCGTTTCCCAGCAACAATTTTTTTTGTGCAATGTTACTTAGATGTACAGAATACGTAGTTGACGGCTATGTGATGTCTTTTTACACCCTGTAGACTTTTACGATTATTGGCGCTGATGTCCCACGATGTAATCCGTCATGAATTTAAAATACGTCGGAACATGTTTAAAATTGCAATTATTGTTTACACTGACAGGATTAATGGTATTTAAACCACACTTATTGTCTGAACCGTCCTATCGGTTCTAAACCCATGGCCGAAGTACATCGAAATGCAGAATACTGATTAAAATTAACAAAGGAAATACTTAGTGGTGCTGACCGTACTATATTCTATGGTCAACTAGGTATACGTTCTAAGAGACTTGACACTGAAAACCACAAAAAAAAAAGATTTTTTTTGCAGGATTTTTTTTTTCACTCCCTCTTGCCTAAGGGTCGTCGAAAGTGGTGTTTCTTTACTATGGAATGCGGGGTATTTGAATGTGGTACGGTCAGCAAGACCACGTATATCGTCAATAACATTGGCAGATCTATGAGATACCGCGTGATGCGGCGCGTAAGTACTATGTACTATAAATACTACACAAATAATAATGTTATACATATAATTATGGTAACTAACAACATCGGAAGTAATTTCGATGATATGGTAGATTATACGTTATCGTTTTGAACACTTGCGATGAAATATTTACAAAGAAACAAGAATAGTGTATTAAAAAGAATTCAGATTCAGGTTGTGTAGTACAATATAATTATTTTCTTGACTCACTGAAAACTATTTTCGCACTATGTGAGAAACGACATAAATTCACTCAATTTGCAAAAGTGTGAGCCAAGATAAATGCTAGCTAAGTCTCGCCGAGCGCACGTGCTGCGACGTGCCGGATACGTCTCTCCGACGTACCGTTGGTTGGCGTCTGTCCGACGTACCGTATGCGTCCTTCCGACGTACCGTATGCGTCCTTCCGACGTACCGTATGCGTCCTTCCGACGTACCGTATGCGTCCTTCCGACGTGCCGGCCGCGTCTCTCGGACGCGTTGGTCCCGCTTTGCAGTATAAAAGCACAATATAATCTACATGTATTACAATAGGTCTATCGACAGATCACAGCCTAGTTCAGTGTAACAGTGGAGGTAATGCGGCGAGCGCGTGACGTCATCGCTCAGGTGATGGCCGCCACTTCCGGCTGCGGCTTGTGCAGCCCGTCCTCGTCCCGCGCCCTGTGGGACACACGAGTCAATACACGATCTAGTGCTACAAACCGTTTCAGTTTAAATTCTTACACAGTCATTAACTTTAGGGAATAAGTAAAACATTCAAATGTATTTAGAAGGTTTCAACTTCATCTTTCAGCCAATTTTCCAACAATTATTATTTGAATAATATTACTAAATTGTAATTGAAAAATAATCGGCGAAAATTGAGATTATAAAGTTAACCTCAATTGTCAAATGAAAAAACAGCGTGTTGGTGTGTGTGTGTGTGTGGGGGTGTGTGTGTGTGTGTGTGTGTGTGTGTGTACGTACCGGTAGAGCGTGGCGTGCGGCGGCGCGGAGCGGTAGTGCGCGGCGTAGGTGCGCGTGCGGCGCCGCGCGGCCACGGCGCGGCCCAGCGTGTTGGTGTGTGTGTGTGTGTGGGGGTGTGTGTGTGTGTGTGTGTGTGTGTGTACGTACCGGTAGAGCGTGGCGTGCGGCGGCGCGGAGCGGTAGTGCGCGGCGTAGGTGCGCGTGCGGCGCCGCGCGGCCACGGCGCGGCCCAGCGTGTTGGTGTGTGTGTGTGTGTGGGGGTGTGTGTGTGTGTGTGTGTGTGTACGTACCGGTAGAGCGTGGCGTGCGGCGGCGCGGAGCGGTAGTGCGCGGCGTAGGTGCGCGTGCGGCGCCGCGCGGCCACGGCGCGGCCCAGCGTGTTGGTGTGTGTGTGTGTGTGTGTGTGTACGTACCGGTAGAGCGTGGCGTGCGGCGGCGCGGAGCGGTAGTGCGCGGCGTAGGTGCGCGTGCGGCGCCGCGCGGCCACGGCGCGGCCCAGCGTGTTGGTGTGTGTGTGTGTGTGTGTGTGTACGTACCGGTAGAGCGTGGCGTGCGGCGGCGCGGAGCGGTAGTGCGCGGCGTAGGTGCGCGTGCGGCGCCGCGCGGCCACGGCGCGGCCCAGCGTGTTGGTGTGTGTGTGTGTGTACGTACCGGTAGAGCGTGGCGTGCGGCGGCGCGGAGCGGTAGTGCGCGGCGTAGGTGCGCGTGCGGCGCCGCGCGGCCACGGCGCGGCCCAGCGTGTTGGTGTGTGTGTGTGTGTGGGGGTGTGTGTGTGTGTGTGTGTGTGTGTGTACGTACCGGTAGAGCGTGGCGTGCGGCGGCGCGGAGCGGTAGTGCGCGGCGTAGGTGCGCGTGCGGCGCCGCGCGGCCACGGCGCGGCCCAGCGTGTTGGTGTGTGTGTGTGTGTGGGGGTGTGTGTGTGTGTGTGTGTGTGTACGTACCGGTAGAGCGTGGCGTGCGGCGGCGCGGAGCGGTAGTGCGCGGCGTAGGTGCGCGTGCGGCGCCGCGCGGCCACGGCGCGGCCCAGCGTGTTGGTGTGTGTGTGTGTGTGTGTGTGTACGTACCGGTAGAGCGTGGCGTGCGGCGGCGCGGAGCGGTAGTGCGCGGCGTAGGTGCGCGTGCGGCGCCGCGCGGCCACGGCGCGGCCCAGCGTGTTGGTGTGTGTGTGTGTGTGTGTGTGTACGTACCGGTAGAGCGTGGCGTGCGGCGGCGCGGAGCGGTAGTGCGCGGCGTAGGTGCGCGTGCGGCGCCGCGCGGCCACGGCGCGGCCCAGCGTGTTGGTGTGTGTGTGTGTGTGTGTGTGTGTACGTACCGGTAGAGCGTGGCGTGCGGCGGCGCGGAGCGGTAGTGCGCGGCGTAGGTGCGCGTGCGGCGCCGCGCGGCCACGGCGCGGCCCAGCGTGTTGGTGTGTGTGTGTGTGTGTGTGTACGTACCGGTAGAGCGTGGCGTGCGGCGGCGCGGAGCGGTAGTGCGCGGCGTAGGTGCGCGTGCGGCGCCGCGCGGCCACGGCGCGGCCCAGCGTGTTGGTGTGTGTGTGTGTGTGTGTGTGTGTGTACGTACCGGTAGAGCGTGGCGTGCGGCGGCGCGGAGCGGTAGTGCGCGGCGTAGGTGCGCGTGCGGCGCCGCGCGGCCACGGCGCGGCCCAGCGTGTTGGTGTGTGTGTGTGTGTGTGTGTGTACGTACCGGTAGAGCGTGGCGTGCGGCGGCGCGGAGCGGTAGTGCGCGGCGTAGGTGCGCGTGCGGCGCCGCGCGGCCACGGCGCGGCCCAGCGTGTTGGTGTGTGTGTGTGTGTGTGTGTGTACGTACCGGTAGAGCGTGGCGTGCGGCGGCGCGGAGCGGTAGTGCGCGGCGTAGGTGCGCGTGCGGCGCCGCGCGGCCACGGCGCGGCCCAGCGTGTTGGTGTGTGTGTGTGTGTGTGTGTGTGTGTACGTACCGGTAGAGCGTGGCGTGCGGCGGCGCGGAGCGGTAGTGCGCGGCGTAGGTGCGCGTGCGGCGCCGCGCGGCCACGGCGCGGCCCAGCGTGTTGGTGTGTGTGTGTGTGTGTGTGTGTACGTACCGGTAGAGCGTGGCGTGCGGCGGCGCGGAGCGGTAGTGCGCGGCGTAGGTGCGCGTGCGGCGCCGCGCGGCCACGGCGCGGCCCAGCGTGTTGGTGTGTGTGTGTGTGTGTGTGTGTACGTACCGGTAGAGCGTGGCGTGCGGCGGCGCGGAGCGGTAGTGCGCGGCGTAGGTGCGCGTGCGGCGCCGCGCGGCCACGGCGCGGCCCAGCGTGTTGGTGTGTGTGTGTGTGTGTGTGTGTACGTACCGGTAGAGCGTGGCGTGCGGCGGCGCGGAGCGGTAGTGCGCGGCGTAGGTGCGCGTGCGGCGCCGCGCGGCCACGGCGCGGCCCAGCGTGTTGGTGTGTGTGTGTGTGTGTGTGTGTACGTACCGGTAGAGCGTGGCGTGCGGCGGCGCGGAGCGGTAGTGCGCGGCGTAGGTGCGCGTGCGGCGCCGCGCGGCCACGGCGCGGCCCAGCGTGTTGGGGTGCACAGAGTTGCGGATGGCGTGATACACCATCCTGTATACAGAAATAGTCATGAATGAATATATTGTCTTTCTTATGCATGCATCACATCATCATCCAGTTTAACCGTTGTAACGAAGTCGTGAAGGTGCAGCTATTTACCAGTTACTGCACAAGCGTTTGCACAGTCGAGCTGTGGAAAAACATGAGAGTGCAACCCAGCGCCTCGGGGCTCGCGATGTGGCGCGTGTCCCGCGCGGCTGGGCGTGCAGGCGCACACATCGCGCGGCTACTCCTCTGGTAGCCGCGCTAAGGGAATGGAACCACAACCCCTACCAGGCCTCCTCCACTCGGCCGTACCTACAGCGATAAATGTCTACACTTTCGCGTGGTACCGTCGCCACTTCGCCAGTCGGTTGTCACCGCTCGCGCGCAGTGCTCGCGCGTGCGTAATATTTTAAATAAGTTTCGAATAGTGAACAACAAGAATGGCTGCCCGGCTGGTTTAAAGTATTGCTCATTTGACGGATGTGAATAATGTTGGATAATTACGAGAGCAACTTGAAAATATTATTTTTTGTTAGTTGAGATATCTTAACGATTTGAAAAAAATCAGCTGTTCCCTACATTTATGTTCGTATAACTCGTCAAAATGTAGGGAACAGCTGATTTTTTTTTCGCGATTTCAGGTTTTGTCCCTTTAAAAATTGTTCATAATGATGAGTACAATGACCTCTTAAGAGGTTGCTGGTGTTTTACCAATAACCCTGTATAGGTATTACATGAATATTAAAACTTACATATAATTAAAATCTCGATATTTTGTCAAATTGTAAAAACTCGTGCGAAGCAGGGGCATATACCCTATATTGAATAAATAAGTAGAAGATACTGACCTGGGCGTCAACGCGGTCACAGTAGTGAGGATCAGGACGAGCCAGTACACCGGCTCGCGGATCGTGTTCAGCATGACGTGGTACGTGGAGGGCAGGTTCAGGAACGACGGCCAGATGGTCTGGTACAGCAGCGTCAGGATGAAGAACGACAGCAGAGAACCCGACAATGCCAGCACATGGATCACCGTCTGAGAATGTTATGAACAATACATATTAGTTTTTTAGCATGTCGTCAGTGCCAGGGGTAAATCGTGAACTTCAAGTTTTCTTGAGTTTATGCAGGTTGTATGTTGAAATATGATTCGCGACCGTTATAAATATTTATTTACTAGCTGACCCGGCGAACTTCTTACCGCCTCAGAATATGAAATACCTTCGCTTTTTTTTTCGTAAGTTTTTCCCATGTTTTAATAGTTATTCTGCTATTTCGGGGCGGAGACAAATCCAACAAATTAAAGATTATAAAAATCGCTCCATCCGTCTTTGAGTTATAAATGGTGTAACTAACCCGACTTTGTTTTATTAGATAGATAGTTAGTTGTGTATTGTAAAGTCAAATCATTTATTTCAAATAGGCACAATAAAGGCACTTTTGAACGTCAAAAATTACAACTAAATAGAATTGATTGTAGTCGCCCAATCCAAAAGGTAATTTTCGTATGGAGAAGAATGGGCAAGAAACTCCACTGTACAGTTCGCGTCAAATAACTTTGCCGCTCTGAAGTAGGCAACAAATCACTGCGCAGTAGTTAATCCTACTAATACAACAGCAGCGCGCATGGCGCGGATTGGCGCGGCTAGGGAAGAGCCTAACTTCCGAGCGGCAAAGTTATTTGACGCGAACTGTATATAATCATTTTCAATGTTTATGACATACGAAATAATTATGTATTTATCTCTCAGTTAGAATTGGCCTCAAATGTCATAATATCATGAAATAATCATTCAATTAATATGAAGTTAGAAGTGTATGAATGATTATAATTTTGTAAAAACATATTTACTAGGGTCGCGAATCGTAATTTTAATCAACATAAACCTGGAAATTACAAAAAACTTAAGAAAATTGGAATTTTGCAGGTTACCTTAACGCATATCCCTCGGTAACAGTTTGGCAAACGGCTCTTTGTACACGTGATAGTCAAAATTGTTTTTAGCGCACACTTTCTTGCAAATACTAGGTATTAACTTTCACTCGTGTAAAGCTACGGTTTCCTAGAAAAGCGGAGGCCGCTACATAGCGACCGCAATTTACCGGCGAATGACGTTACTGAAACGTCGTTATATGAAAGTAAGCTGGTGTATTTTCCTAGATAACGTTTTCGACACCACAAAATCCTAATCAGAACCAAAGATTTAAATCGCTAGATTTGCCTACACTGTACTTAGTTACGCCGAAAAGTGCTCATACTGAGAAGAGTGAGCTCACACGTTTCCATCATGACAATCAAGTCAATTTAAGTCACTACGTCATTGTGTGTCAGAGGTGTTAAAACGAAACTGTAACGCGACTATCTTTTGACGCGGTAGGGCGAATCTATCGATTTTATTCATTGCCGCTGTCATCATTTTTATGACAGCTGTCACTGCGGCCGTTTGTGGCGCTCACCGCACTTCTAGGAAACCATAGCTTTAGATTATAAAGTCGTACAATCGATCGTATATCAGTAGTAAGTGCACTACGAAAATCAGACAGACTTATTAAGGTGCAGTAAATATAAAATTGTTACTACGGACTTGCGGTTGACTGTACTTTTAATTACACTCAACCCACTACTGTCTAAATCCTCATTCCATGCATACACACACACACACTCCGTAATCTACACTTACGAATGTGAAATTAAAAAGCTGCATGTAATCATCATGAATAAGTTTATAAACATTTTAAAATAAGTTTATCGTACTCTTTATTTTCTTTCACAATAAGGAATATGCAAGTAATTCACAACTTTTTATTATTAAAGTTGTATAGAAGTCTAGAAAAAAATTGCAATAAAAAAAAATGCTTGGCTTTTTTTTGTTAGCCTATATTGTGTCCCACTGCTGGGCTGGAATTTTATAATTCATTATTTAATGTTGTTATTTTGGTGGAACGGAACGCAAATTTGAAACGTGCAGTTTTCGACAATGACGGACGTGACGTAAAAAGCCATGTGATGATTATTTTGTGAATACACATCACTAAGACGATTGGCATACAGAGAGCAAAATTTTAATATTATTTCTTGAATAAAGTTATCTGATAACTTTAGTTATGTGTTGTTGTGTGTTGTTAGTTAGTTATGTCAGTTATCTGATAACTTTATTCAACAAGAAGTAATTTTAAAATTTTGACAGTTATTTCTGTTTCAGTGTTTTCTGATAACTATAAAATAATATGGCGGATAATGACGTCACATCACGGCCGCGACAGTTTGAGTAAAATATTTTTTTGAGCAACAAGTAGTAGTTGAATTAGACTTTTAATACATTTATTGGGTTTATATTACTGTATTTTTGATAAAGTGATGAAAGTAAAATTACATGCATATTCCCTATTTTGCCATCAATCTTGTTAACAAATAAAACGCTGCAAAGAAACAGAAAAAAAAACAACAGCTCACCCAGCTCCTAGTCTCGATAGCCACATACAGCAGCATGACGACCAGGCAGCACGTCATGCAGCACACGCCGAAGGACCAGATGTCCACGGTGGTGTCCCAGTAGGCGAAGCAGGCCGTGAAGTACAGCACGACGCTGATGTACACGCACTCGGCCAGCACGGCCCAGAACGAGTGCGCGCGGTACGCCAGCCCGCGCCGGCTCGCGCTGTACAGGCCCGGCCGCTCCGTCAGCAGCGCCGCCGGCGCCACGCGGTCGTACGCGCCTGGGGAGGGCACGGTACACTGGGGTGTTCACCTGGCAGCGGGGTGAGGTACTGCGCAGCGGGGTTGGGGGTGAGGTACTGCGCAGCGGGGTGCGGGGTGAGGTACTGCGCAGCGGGGTTGGGGGTGAGGCACTGCGCAGCGGGGTGCGGGGTGAGGTACTGCGCAGCGGGGTGCGGGGTGAGGTACTGCGCAGCGGGGTGCGGGGTGAGGTGCTGCGCAGCGAGTAGCGCACTTCAGAACCGCCATAATGTTTGAATCGGACTGTACAATGGTAGACCTTGCGCAATCGCGGCGTAAAGCGAACTCAACAACAACAACTCAACACTAGACATACGCTCAGTGCTCAGTTATTTATGGCAATCAGAAAGACGATTATTAGAGTACTTAAAAAAACGTTTAATTCCAGTCGCAATCTCATTTCAGCGACAATCAATATCATAAACTTGGCAAAAAATTTCAGTAGATTTGAGGTTTTTTTTCTTGACAAATTGAGACATAAGAGTACAATACAAACGTTTAAAAATATGAGGACATTAAGTTTAAGATATAGCTTTATACATTAAAAACAACTCAGAAATTAAAAAAAAAAACGTATGAAATCGAAACTAGACGTATTGCACACCCTGAAGCAGTTAGATACTAATGCATTTCGACCGTGAGCCTTACTTGTATCTAACGAAGTTATAATTTTTTTTTCTATGTGTGGAGGTAGTTAGAACTCGAACTTACCGATGACGATGGGCGGCAGCGCGGTGAACATGAGGTTGTAAGTCATGAGGTGCACCTGGTCTATCATCACCATCGATGAGAAGCCGCAGTAGAACTGGTACCAGAACACCAGGAACACAAACGTCTGCGGACACAAACATTTACTTATGTTACTTATACAGGGTTATTGGTAAAACATTAACAACCTCTTAAGAGGTCATTGTACTCATCATTATGAACAACTTTTACTATGGATATAAAAAAAAATCAGCTGTTCCCTACATTTTGACGAGTTATACGAACATGAATGTAGGGAACAGCTGATTCTTTTTTCGCGATTTCAGGTTTGGTCCCATAGTAAAAGTTGTTCATAATGATGAGTACAATGACCTCTTAAGAGGTTGTTAATGTTTTACCAATAATCCTGTATATAGGTTTTAAATTTTACGCATGTTTCAGGATTAAGGCCCGCTTGCACCATGAACAGTATCATTCCGTCTCTGTAATCTTCAAACTATCAACGTAAACAGAACGATGGTTTAAATTCGTTAACGTTAAATGGGCTTAGTGATTTGTTGTGCAAACGGGCTTGATTAAAATGAAGGTTGAATCAGTAAATTCTAATTACTACATTTAAAAAAATCTATCATTATTTTTCTTAATTAAAAAAAATCTGATATTGTACTAAAATAACTACTATCAACCATAACAAACTCCTTAAAAGTGATCATCTTGTTTTAAACATTTAAGTTGGTTTTTGATTTTTACAATTAATCATTATTTTATTTTCTAAGTAGCTCAAAACTCGCTTAAACAATTGAACATTTTAAAGACTGAAAACTTAGCTTTCATGTCTACTTGATCAAATAAACTGAAAGTACCTAACAACGTGACATACAACAAGACTTACAGCATTTTTAAGAAAGAAGTAGAGTATCATTCTCGCCAGTCGGTCGTAGCACCAATGTCCGTGCACCAGTAGTAGCCTCTCTAAGTACTTGAACCGCGACACTGCGAAGTCGGACGCCATCACAGCTTGCATGCCCTCCTGCCCTGATATACCTACGGAAAACATAAATTATGTTAAAGCTGGCTGTTATCGCAGATAAGTTTACATAATTTGACATAGTTACTAAATGCCCAATCATCTGACAACCAGTCTCACCAAGGGGTATCGTATTACCCAGTAACTGGGTTGTGGAGGGCAGATAGGCAGTCGCTCCATGTAAAATACTGGTATTCAGCTGCATCCGGTTAGACTGGAAGCCGACCCCAACATAGTTGAGAAAAGGGTGAGGGTGATGATGACTAAATGCCCAATCATCATGAATTTGATAAGAAAGAAAAATTTGGATAATTCTTACTGTCGACTAGCCTTTGACCGAAATATTTTCAAATAATGTCAGTACTGACAGTAATGTCTGATTAACTTGGTTGGCCAATAACAGACGACGGAACTGTACCAGTGTTTCGTAATGTTTTTTCAGGGCTCGAGGTCTGAATTCATAATCTACATGTCTGCATCAATATTTGTACAACTTTGCACTTTATGAATCTGATTATAAAGTTTATTATAAAATCAGAAAGTCTTCTTCACTGCGCTCTTCTGTCTCCTCACTAGTATCATGAGACATTTTATTATAACGACTTTATTCAAGGTTACCGAATCATTGACACAATTTTATCTTATTAATTTTATTGCGTCGAGTAACAAGCACGCAAATAAAACATTATTGAATTAAATCATTGACTTCAATTCTTCTCATGTGTTAATAAGAAGAGCGCACGTCATCGCAGATTTACAAGACATCACAATTTTAACGAAGTTCATAGACAACTTTGTTTGAAATAGATGAGGATTAATTGGTCAACATCAGAGGGGCAATTCTAGTAATTTAAAGAACATTAACACTCTGATCTCAGTCTCAATCTGTCAAACATACCTCTAATTTCCCTACATATTTGACAAATTTTTGACATTGTTTGTCGCCGAGATAAGATTGCGACTAGATTTTGAACGTTTTTAATGACGAGAATTGGCTTTCAGGTGTTATTGAAATGACTCAAAACCAACCATAGATGCGTCAGCGTCGCCATCTCAGATACAAAATTATAAATTGTAATAACAGCACAATTTAATTACCGATTTACAGGTAAACCAGAAAAGGTATGGGTAAGGTAATCTTGTGCATCTATCATTGCGCGTTTGTATGAAGTTTTCTCTCTGTCGGATTACCTACTCCGATCTTAGATCGTCATTTGGCACTCAGAGGTTTTGAAAAGTATTTTGGAATTGCATAGAGTTGCTAAGCTACATAAGTATATTTTTGCAAACATGTATCTACGAGTCTAATATAAAACAAAGTCGGGTTAGTTACACCATTTTTAACTCAAGAACTGCTGGACCGATTTTTATGATCTTTGATTTGTTGAATTTCATTTTGTCTCCGACCCGAATAGCGGAATAAACTATTAATTTGACTTGACCGTTATTCGAAGCTTATTTAATTGAGATAGGCCCTACGTTTCCCGCCTTTTACGTTTGTATATATCTATCTCTTTCTAGCACGTCACTTCCGCTTGGCAGTGGTAGGGAGGCTCGCTAAGCGAGACTCGCCATTTTGATTTCATTGGCGTCTTGTTTCCCGCCGTGATCGGTCGTGTCGTGCTGAAGTGCCGACACTTAGCTGCCTTAAAATATTATTATTTAAAAAAAGTTTACAAGTGAAAATAATCCTAACTGTTTTTATTCGAATTAATAAGTGTACAAGTGAAAATAATGCTAACGGTTTTTATTTGAATTAAAAAGTGTACAAGTGAAAATAATCCCTAACGGTTTTATTCGAATTAAAAAGTGAACAAAGTGTAATCTTTCGATATTCAATATGGAAAATTCGTGTGATAATGCCGATAGGGCGATAAGTGATGTTCTTCCAGGACCTTCCTTGCCACAGAAGCGGAGAGCTCGATCGAGTAGTTCTAGTAGCTCGAGTTACAGTAGCTCGAATTCCAGTAGTAGCTCCTCGTCTAGCGGAGGCAATCCAAAGAGAAGTCGCCGCAAAAATAATAAGGGTGGCAAACGCAAGCGTCGTTCCAAACGTAAGTTTCGGAAATTAGCTAACGTACGTAGCCTTCGTCGGCAAATGATTTGCAAGGACAACGGTCAACACGTGAGTACCAATTTGGATTATGATACAATCTCACTTATGTCCGATGTTAGTGAAAATCGTTACGAACAAATGCTTGATGCTGAACCTAATTATGTTAGTGCACATGGTGATCAAGAATTTACTTTAACTTTTGAAACAAAGCTGAAGGAGCCTGCGATGCCTAAGACTTCCGAGAATTATTTGAAGTTGCTATGTGATTTCCAACATTTAGATAAAAGTGACTGGAATGAAATTAGGTATTCTGAGACCCAAAAATTGTACAATCACTCGCCGGGTTATACAGACATCGAAATTAATGAGGAAGTTAAGGTATATGAGTCGCCTCGTCACCTCGTGTATGCTGATAAGGCTTTCGCAGCCTTGACCATGTGTGTGCTCAAACAAAGGGAGGTTTTGCAAGGAACTTTTCAAGAACTGTTACTATGGGCAAGGAATAGTGACTCACTAAATTCTGACACTCTTCTTCAAAAGGTAAACGACCTTTTTTCCACAGGGGACTTTAGTAAGTGTTCTTCAGACTTATTACAGATCGTTTGTGGTCATCGTGCTGAGATTCTCCAAATGCGGAGAGACTGTGTCATTAAACAGGCAAAGGACCCCTTGATGAAGGCCAGCTTAAAGAAAATTCCACCGACATGTACCAACCTGTTCAACGCAGAGAAGTTTACTGCTGCTATAGAAAAAGCTGGCGGCGTAAGAAAATGTTTTTCGCCATTGCAAAAGGCTAATACGTCTTCTGCCTCGCAGGTGGATGCAAAAAAGTTTCGTGGCCCCTCGCAGGGGTCAAGGCCTTATAGTAAGTCCTCGCAGGACTTTGCTCGTACAGTTCAGGCTTGCCAACACAGTAATGCACATTCGCAATGTGCTAGCAGTAACCCACCTACGCAAGGTGGTTGCAGCAGCAGTAACCCACCTCCGCAAGGGGGCTGTAACGCTCATGGTCATGCTGCTCAATATAATTCGGTCGCACCGAATAATCGCAATAGCTTTCGAGGCCGATCGAATGCTAAGAAAAATAATCAGCCAAGGTACGGGCGAAGACGTGCGTCATCGCCTCCCCAGCAGAATAACGACAACAAACGACGTAAGTATTGACTCGTTCAGAGCGGGCCGTCTCCTACAGTTTCGAGACCAATGGGAACAAATGAATGCACCAAATTTCATTCTAAAAATAATAACAGGGTATCGCATACCCTTTTGCCAGAAGCCACCGCTTGTTTACCCAAGCGTTGTCGGAACCAACATAGAGGTTCCAGAATCTGCCTTAATGACATCTGTCATAAACAAAATGATAGAACAGGGAGTTCTAGAGCGAGCTATTGTTTCGCCAAGCTTCCTGTCATCGATGTTTCTCGTCCCCAAAGGCGACGGCTCAACTCGACCAATATTCAATTTAAAAGCCCTGAATTGTTACATCTTAACGGATCGATTCAAGCTGATAAATGCATATCGTATCCCCGATTTCCTACAACCACAGGATTGGCTATGCAAAATCGACCTCTCGCAGGCGTATTTTCATTTGCCTGTGGCTCGCAGCCACAGAAGGTTTCTGCGCTTAATTTATCGCAACGAATTGCTAGAAATGACATGCTTACCTTTTGGCCTGAGCACAGCGCCCAAGACCTTTGCTGCGCTTACAAATTGGATAGCCCAGACACTCAGGCAACGAGGTATCAGGATAATAGTCTATCTAGACGATTTCTTGATCGCTCACCAGGACGAAGACAAGCTTCGGAGTCATGCGAAAATTGTGCTCGACACTCTGGAAGCGTTGGGTTGGCTGATCAATTACAAAAAGTCGATAATCACACCGTCGAAAAGCCTAGTGTTTCTGGGAATTCATTGGGATCCATGGACGAATCGAAAGCGCCTTCCCGAGGAAAAAATTCCGGGACTTTCAGACAAAATCTGCCATTTGCTGTGGAAACAAAGTACAACGCCCACGGAGCTCCAGAGCCTAGTTGGTCTACTCAATTTTGCCAGCTTTGCAGTTCCGAAAGGAAGACTGAACTTTCGAGCGCTTCTACACCTACTAAACGAAATCTTGAAGTCGGAGCACAGGTTACTACACACCTTACCTCGTGCTGCCATAGACAATCTGATGTGGTGGCGCCAGAATTGTCATCTTCCATCGGCCATACACATGCCGCCTCCTTCTCATTTCCTCACAACAGATGCGTCGGACATCGCTTGGGGAGCTCGCCTGGACAATCTCTCTCTATCGGGTCTGTGGTCAGGAGCCGAGAAAGATCTTCATTGCAACCAAAAGGAAATGTTAGCAATCCTAAAAGTTTTGGAAGATCATTGTCGGCTCCTGAGACACAAGACAGTTTTGATTCAGAGCGACAACAAGTCTGTAGTCGCATACCTCCGTCACGAGGGCGGCACCAAGTCGGCTCCTCTTTTGGACTTAACTTACAAAGTTTTCCAAATAACGGAGAACTATCAAATTCACATGAACATCTTTTACATACCAGGTATATACAACGGCCACGCGGATCACTTGTCGAGGTTTCGCGTAACTCCAGAGTGGCATCTGTCTGCAGAATGCACGAACAAAATATTCTCCAAATGGGGAGTTCCCCTGATCGACCTATTTGCGTCCAACCGAGCTCACGTAGTGACGAATTACGTGTCCTTAGACCAAAACGACGAACAAGCCCTGTTTCACGACGCGTTCTCCCAGATGTGGAATTACAACCTAGCGTGGGTGTTCCCTCCACCCTTTCTGATTCCCAAGGTCCTAGGTTATCTAAATCAAGCACAGGGAACGTACCTACTAGTAGTTCCACGATGGGAACGAGTTTTTTGGCGACCTGACATCAAATTGCGCGCCCTAGCAGCCCCATTTACGCTATATCACCTAGACAAAGTCCTGATCGACACGACAACAGGACTACCACCACCGAACGTCCACAACATGACTCTGGAAGTGTGGAAATGTGGGGGTGGTCTGGGGTGCTAACAACCTGGAATAGTAGTCAATTAGAACTTCTTGAAAAGTCATGGCGTCCCTCAACACGTAAAGTTTATAGCGTTGCTTGGAAGAGATGGCTAGTTTGGTGCGAAACGCACCAGGTTAACCCCTCAACTCCAATAGCAAGCGATTTGGCTAGATTTTTATCTGATCTCCATTTAATTAATAATTTGTCGTACAATTCCATTCTGTTACACAAATCTGTGGTCGCAACCCTTTGCAACCCCGAATCATCCGGACAGTTAAGCTCAAATGTCTTGGTAAAACATGTTCTAAAATCTATAGCATTACATAAACCGGTCACCCATGTTAAGCCCCCGGTTTGGAACATAAACGACCTCGCTAGTTTCTTAGAGGGTAAGCGCATTGATGAAAATAATGTTTTTCAAGTGCAGAGACATACAGCTGCTCTACTTCTCCTATGTTCCGGGAGAAGAATCCACGATTTGACTTTGCTCAGAGTTGATTCTAATAATTTTTCTAATCAAAATGATGTATTAGTGTTTTGGCCGGTTTTCGGATCGAAAACTGATTCTGTAGATTATAGACAATCTGGGTGGAGGTTAATTTCTAATGTAGATATCAAAAACTTAGACCCGGTTTACTGGGCTAAGCATACGATCTCGCTTCTTGAGGATCGTAGAAATGCCGCAAATTGTAGCAATTTGTTTATTAACATTAGAGGTGAACCTAAACCTGCATCGAAAACCCTAATTTTATTGCAGGCTGGATCAAGTCTCTATTAGTAGAAGCCGGTATTAAGGCATCTCCTGGGAGTTTTAGGTCAGCTGTGGCCTCCAAAAATTGGGTCGATAATTATCCTCTTGAGGAGATTCTTGCTAGGGGTAACTGGCGATCGCAAAATACTTTTTGCAAATTTTATAAACGTGAGGTTAGACCCTCTGTAAGCAGTCTCTCTGTAACAGCTTTATTTAATCCAGTTGATTAGAAATTATGTATTAAGTTTCTGATTTTATTAAGTATTATTATTCCTTAAGAGGTGTTTTTGTTTGGATCAAATATATACTTTCTATTAATTATACCCATTTTTATTTTATTAATGCTCACATTGGCGTCTTCGTCACTTCCACCAGGCGATAACAAACACGTCTCAATTAAATAAGCTTCGAATAACGGTCAAGTCAAATTAATAGAAGCGTTTTACCTTACAATAAAACGCATATTAATTTACTTACCTTATTCGAAGCTTATGAACAAGCTCTGCCTGGTAATTAAGACTCAATGAAATCAAAATGGCGAGTCTCGCTTAGCGAGCCTCCCTACCACTGCCAAGCGGAAGTGACGTGCTAGAAAGAGATAGATATATACAAACGTAAAAGGCGGGAAACGTAGGGCCTATCTCAATTAAATAAGCTTCGAATAAGGTAAGTAAATTAATATGCGTTTTATTGTAAGGTAAAACGCTTCTATTAAAACATGGAAAAAATAATAATGAAGATAATTCATTTTCTGAAGATTCTAAGGCGGTGTGAAGTCAGCCGGGTCAGCTAGTCACACTAATATTATAAAGGCGAAAGTTTGTGAGTGTGTGTTTATATGTTTGTTACTTCTTCACGCTCAAACGGCTAGACCAATTTTGATAAAATTTGGTATGGAGGTAGCTGACACCCTGGATTAACATATTTTTATCCCGATATTCCTACGGGATCAAAACTTATGCGGGTGAAACCGCGGGGCGCAGCTAGTAATAATATAAAATTGGCAAGTACTTCGATGGTAGTAACAGCTCTATATTAGATCTCATCATCGCGCGTTCGTATTTCCGAACATAGACGATAACTTTCGAAGCGCATACTTTTCTTTGGAAAGTTTGATAGATATGAATAAAAGGGTATAACTTACCGACGCCCACGTCCGCGGTCTGTATCATGGACACGTCGTTGGCGCCGTCACCGATAGCCAGCGTCGTGACGCCGAGCTCTTCCTTTACCGCCTGAGGACACAATCATTTACTATCAAACAAATTGTATTTTATACTGGTAACACAGTCCTCCGGTGTTATTTTCACATACGACACACCAAGCTTTAGAAAGAGACTGTCATACAAGGATGAGTGACAGAGATGACACTTTACAGTGCTGAATTTTTTGTGTGCATGTAGGTAAGTCTGGCGCACAGTGAGCAGTCAGCTCCATCATCTGCTACCGACCAATAGAGGTACGAGGAACAAGGTGGAAAGTTCTTTTTCCTGCATAGCAAAGAAGAAGGAGGATCCTCAGACGTATCGAGGATCCTCTGCGTTGTGTTTGGCAGGTTACTGCTTGATGGTTGTTGACGGGTTTCTGTATTTATACCAATCGCGCGGTTAACTCTGCTTGCGCGATACAGGATTTTTGGGTGATGTCAGGCGAGACGCGTAGTTCGCGTGTGGCGTTAGTGTAGCGCACGACCGTCCGGGATGTAGTCAGTGTGTGTGTACCTTCACGATGTACGCCTTCTGCAGCGGCGTGGCGCGGCAGCACAGCACGGCGGAGCAGCGCCGCGCCAGCGACAGGAAGGGCGCCACCAGGCCGGAGCGCCGGTCCAGGATGTACGTCAGGGTGCGCCCATCCACCACCAGCGCCTGCCCGGTGCCCACGGAGCTCGCGCCATTCTCCAGGTAGTTCTTTATCGTGGCTTCAGCATGTTCCTGTACACACACTCATATATCAGTAATTATTTCGCCCGCCAAAGCCATACAGGGCTATTTAATTGATTGGCAAATCTTCACAGATGTTATGGTATTATGGATATTGGAGTCTAAAGCATTATTATGCAAATGAAGTAAAAGACTATACGCGACACGAGACCCCAATCAGCTGTATTTGGATGACATTGTACAGGGTTACGGTACCTTGTCCCGCGACATGAGGTGCAGCAGGCGGTCGCTCTGCGAGAACAGCGCGGCGGAGTAGGCGATGTTGATGGCGGTCTCGGGCTTGTCGCCCGTGAGCACCCACAGCACCACGCCCGCGTCCAGCAGCGCGCGCACGGTGCGCGGCACGGCGGCCTGCAGGCGGTCCTCCACGCCCGTCGCGCCCACCAGCGCCAGCGCGCTCTCCAGGCGCGCCAGCGACGCGCGCAGGCGCGCCTCGCGACCTGGGGAGGTATAGCGCTCATACTAGCGGTCGTTGATGGCTCTTCGTACGAATCCGAATGACTTATGTATCGTTTTTCGTTAGTCAAAACAAATAAAGAAAGAGTACAATACGACCGATGTATCTTGGCGAACTTTGCGCAGAAGACTGCGCAGTAAGATTTTTTAGAAATCAAATGGTGACATGAGGCGAGTGCGAGTGAGAGAACATGCGCGAAAGTTCTTATTGCCAATGTTCAGGCCCGCCAAGTTACGTCAGTCGTATTGTACTCATTGGGACTCGAAAAATGTTGACGACAACAGCAAGTCAAGATACCAGTGACTTTATTTATTTAAAAAAAAATGCGAAAATCTGTAAAACAATTGTGATAGCTTGCCGATATACACTCAATTACTCGTCTCTTTCAACACCTATTAGATCTTTAAAACACACCTTCTCCCAGCTCCATGGCCCGGTGATGTCCGGCCAGCCACTCCTCCCACAGCGCGGGCTGCATGGTCCGCTTGGCCATGACGAGAGTGCGCAGGCCGGCGCGCGCGTACTCGGACAGCAGCGCGCGCGTGCGCTCGTACGCGGCCGACTCCGCCGAGCCCGCGCGCATCGGGGCCAGCGCTCCCAGGACCGTGGAGTCCGCGCCCTTCACGTATAGCACGACCTGGTGATACGACAAGCGGTAGGTTGAGATACAGGATCATATTTAATTAGCTAGCAAAACTCCTCAGACGTAAATGTAAATTTACTTGACGTAATTTTTTTTTTGTTTTATCGTGTTCAGATATCGAAAAAAAAATATTCTTTTGAACTGAGATTAATTCACGAAACTAACATGCGCAGACTCAAAAAAAAAACAATTTTTTATTGTTTGTCTTCTTTAGTATCCATTACGTCTGCAGAGTTTCGCTAACTAATTCAATTTGTCCTTTTAGAAATAAAATTGTGAATAAAAATAATTTAAAAAAATTAAACCGACTTCAAAAAGAAATAACTCAAAATTATGAAATAACTTTAATTTCGGAAGTCGGTGTCTTGGGATCTGTATTCTAGTTTAAGTTTTATGCCACCGACTTCCGAAATTAAAGTTATTTCATAATTTTGAGTTATTTCTTTTTGAAGTCGGTTTAATTTTTTTAAATTATTTTTATTTCGTAATTTTTAGTTTTTGCACTAGAATTTGACCAAGGTTTTGAGATGTTTTCCCTTTGACACTACACCCGTAGCTCGTATCAATAAGCCAGGCCGTCACACTTACACGTATTAGTCCATATCTTTAAAATTACTGAATCGATCTTGATGAAACTTGCACTGTTCCCTAAGTTGAAGTAAATGTAAGCCAATAAAAAAAAATCGTCACGATCCGATTAATAGTTCCGGAGATATGCGTGGACAAACATACATACATACGTCTACAAAATTTTGTATATTTGTTTGGAAGCCCTAATAGATTGTCATATGTGAATATAAGGCAATTCCAATAATATTACATACATACGTATCGAATTGATAACCTCCTTTTTTTTGAAGTCGGTAAAAAGGCCCATCACATAGCCGTTTCTGTACATTAAACTAAGTAACATTGAAAATTATTGCTGGGACACGACTTTTATTTCTGGTGTAATAAAACGCAATGCAACGCAGCGCAATGTAACGTAGGCAAAATATTGTGCTTATTGGGTGCAACGGTTCAGGACTTGTGGGGGGGTTATTTAGGTTTAACATTTAAACGTTGTTTTCGTAAAAAAAGGTGGAAGTTAGAAGTTCGAAATTGGAAGTTCCAGGCTAGAGTCCAGAATAAAAAGTGATAACAATGACGGGGAGTATAAGTGACTCTCGACTTCGATAAACAGCCTTCAAATTTATGTTTATCTTGCCTTTAATCTATTTTTATAAAAGAAAGTCGGGTCAGTTATACCATTTATAATTCAAGAACCACGGGACCGATTTTTATGATCTTTGATTTGTTGGATTTGTCTCCGCCCCGAATAGCAGCAGAATAACTATTAAAACATGGGGAAAATTCACAAAGAAAAAAAAAAAACGATTTTCTCATACGTTTTGCATGGATCGACTTTTTTGATTCTGAGGCGATACGAAGTTCGCCGGGTCAGCTAGTTATGTACTGTATAGATATTAAATAAGTCTGGTATAGTCAAGGAATGAAAAGGTAAACCACATTTAGGGCGACTTTTAAACACGTGAGGCTTATTATTGTTTCAACTACATTACAGTTAGAATTTAATTTTCCTCGATTGTAATTAATGTAAATCCTATTTTTACTTTACTTTATACTTGAATAAAATTTTATTATTTATTATTATTATAACTACGGTGGCTGGTTTCTTCCCTATTAACAATATAAAAGGAATGTGTATGTGTTTGGAAATTGACGGAAAAGAAAATCGCATCTAAATCCTATTAAAATCCTTGTTTCCAATAGATGCTATTTACACCTAAACGAATATCACCTTTCTGCTAATGTACTCGTAAATTAAGTTGATTTCAAAATCCATATTTTTTTAAATTGTAGCGCAGACTAAAGGCTAGCCATTTTTTACAGTCATACTTTATTATGTAGTTACGGTATCGAGGGCAAGATTGCCAGCGCAAGCATTTGTCCATTTGTCCGTGACATCGAAGGTATTACATTGTACAGTAGATGTATCAAACTCAAACTCAAACTCAAAGCATTTATTTCAATTAAACCAATTACAGGCACTTTTCAATTGTCAAGGGGTCGGTCAGTCAGAAAGATGAAGCTAGATTGCCCATTCCAAAGCGTAGGTACCTATGGAGAAGAACGGGCAAGAAACTCCATGGACACTCTTTTAAATCAAAATAATATGGTTACAAAGTCTTGTTTACATCATTCATGTTAAAAATTATGCATGTGAGAACGATGCAGAACGTTAAAAGCGTCCGTAATAAAAAAAAAACAATTCAAATATTAAATAAAATTAAAATAAGCCATGGCAGCAAAGAGATGACCAGTCCCTACTGACGGCGCCCGTTCACGAACTTGACGTATGTATTTTTTTTTTGCCAATTTCACCAAAGGTCGGGGCAATGTCATGTTAAGACTAATATTTCTGTATACCCCAATATTTTATTTTAATTTAATCGACGACTTTTATGTCATAAAAACCAAAAACAGGCAATTGAGGACTGAATCGATGGTAATTGAGGTCCCCCATTATACATTCGATGATACAAAGTGTTGAAGCAAAATAAATTAAGTACTTAAATCGGATATGTGGTTATCGAGTTATAGCACTAACACACGATAGAGACAATATTTTTTTAGATTTAAGTGTTTTCTTTTTTTTTATATTGTGTGTATGTACTTATGACATGTGCCAAATACAAAAAAAAATTTTCTCTCTAGATGTTACGTTTGGTGCAATAAGATTACAGCCGTGTGACGTCGACCAGGAGATATTGATCGTCTCAAATATATGACGATATCATAGATTGATCACAATCTAATCGTTCCTTTTCGTCACGGGTGTCGTTTTGATGGTTTTCGAGGGCGCTGACGCCGATAGTGAAATCAAAATGTAAATCCAAGATGGCAGCTATTAATAATGCTTTTTGTGACTACACATATAAGTGCTCACCTGTCCATTAGCCTGCCTCATAGCCACAGACATGCACTTCCTGGTGGCGTCGAACTGCTGCACCCTTATGACCTTCATCTTGGAGAGTTCCCCTCGGATGCCCAGTTCCACTTCATCAGGAGTCCGGTTCCGCAATTCATAGCCGTATGCCATCGCCGCCTCCGCTAAAGCCAGCTCGTCCGGACTTTCCGCTTCGTACCGAATCAGCTGAACAAACAATACAAGGTGTAAAAAGACCCAACATAGCCCTCAACTACGCATTCTTCATCTAACTTAGTAACATTACACAAAAACTTAACCAAATAAGTTCTGTTAGAGGCAGTTGTATAAAAATCATGAATTAACATGGTAATAAGGTACTCACAGTGTGGTCCACTGAGGTGC
Organism: Oligia fasciuncula; assembly: GCA_963082905.1. Lineage (NCBI taxonomy): Eukaryota > Metazoa > Arthropoda > Insecta > Lepidoptera > Noctuidae > Oligia > Oligia fasciuncula. Next base: position 1,576,855 of record OY720394.1, on the reverse strand, counting down.
TGGGTTCGCTGGTGTCGTCCTTGCTACCTCGAATGAGTTTCGGCAGTCTTATCCTGAGAGGTGAGCCGGTGGACGGCGGTGGTGACGGAGTGGTAGACCGGGACTCAGTCAGGCGAGCGTATCTGATAGCAAAATCTAGTTAATACAATTCTTGAACTGATTCTCTGGCAAACAACAGACACATGAAATTTCGCTGAAGAGTTTATTTTATAATGAAAGTGAACTAAGAAAGGATTTTTAAAAATTCACTCTCTAAAGAAGCTAAATCAGATAAAAAAGTTTTTATGGAAATTCATCATTTTCGCCGTCGGATAAACCCATCGCGCGCACGGCTTGCTTGTGAAAAAACGTGGTCTGCCTTCAGATCCTACTAATCTGACTAAAATCTGAGCCGTGTGATCAGGGACGGATCGAGACTATTCTTTCTGCATAGCCTTTTCCCAACTATGTTGGGGTCGGCTTTCAGTCTAACCGGATGCAGCTGAATACCAGTATTTTACATGGAGCGACTGCTTATCTGACCTCCACAACCCAGTTACTGGGTAACACGATACCCCTTGGTAAGACTGGTTGTCAGACTTTCGGGATTCTGATAACGACTGTCAAAGATCCAAGACTGACAGCCGGGACCATCGGCTTAACGTGCTTTCCGAGGCACGAAGGGGTCTCGGTATATAAAGATGGTCACCCATCCAGACTATTATTAGAAGAAAATCGTTGAAAGTCGTCTGATCGTTTTGTGTTTGTGCATGCATTCGGTCTGACCAATCTGGCGCAGGTTCTTCTGTTAAGATAGATATTTCCATGTATCCGGGAATCCGGCTTAAGAATGTATAGGCTTTAGATCTGGCACCCACGTGTTTGAGTTAGTGTGATTGTTCATATAAGTGAATCATTTTACAAGAATCTGTTGTACGCTATCTGACAGACAGCTTGTAAGCCCCCGCATTGTCGACTGATATTTAATCTGTCAGAATGTTATCCTTATCTCTAAAGGGCTAGATTTGCAGACAGCACTTTAACTTTGCTAAGCAAGCATCGCATGAGGATATGAACATTATTTGTACAACATTTATGTTAATGAAAAAAAAAATCGCTTGCTCACGTTCGCTCATACGAATATGATCTTTTTTTTTTATTAGCCTGCGCTGTCCCACTCCTGGGCAAAGGCCTCCCTCCACTCCTTCCATCTTTCGCGAGCCCGCGCGTCCTCCTTCCAGTCTTGGTGGAACCTCCAGCTCGTCCCGCCATCTCCTACGTGGTCTGCCACGACCCCGCCTCACTGTCTCAGGGCACCAATTCTGCGCTATTTGAGCCCACAGTTTGTCATGCGGCAGACATGTCCTGCCCAGTCCCATTTTAGTTGAGCAGCCTTTTGGGCCACGTCAGCTATCTTTGTTTTGGAGCGCAGTATTGTGTTTCGAACACGATTCGTTTATGTAACGCCTAGTATACTGCGCTCCATTGCTCGTTGGCAGACCTTGTGTTTGGACTTCTGGATGTTAGTCAAAGACCAAGTTTGTGCACCATAGGTTAATAAATATGATCGTTATGAGACAAAAAAAAAGGTACATATCCAAGAAACGCCTGTTTGACTTAGCAGATTTAGTCAAAGTGCGGTCTGTGAATCTTGCCCTATGGTATTATTACTCGGATTAATATTCATTTCTAAATAATGGACGCTAGTGATGGCGCCAAACTCGTAGCTAAATACTGGGTCGACACAATTTAGATTGCTATCGATACGCTAAGAAGAATATTCATCTCAATTCTTAATAATTTACTACAGCGCCACTATAGTATTCAGTATCATAACTAATCACAAGCCAAGAATTATGTAAATGGGAACTAATTAATGACTACCCACTCTTCTAATTATAACTTTGTTGGAAGGTATCAGTCGCACAAAACAGTAATTTATATAATACTTTACTGTTCTAGATGCATGACTGCAGTGATTTGATTGTTAAGTGTAATGTGTGAAGGGATGGTATTAAAAGGATGAATGACATCCTTCAATATGTTAGTAAACACATACTGCGAGTTCGTTAGTTAGGTAGTATCATCAGCCAAGATTGGATATTCGAGATCTTGCCCCGCAACCAGGTGAGATGTCGAGCCTTTTTTCAAGATCCAACCTCGTGGGAAGACAAGACAATCTCGTTCTAGAAATTTCGACATCTCTCGAGATCACAAAGGAAATTTTGAGACTGAGCGCGCGCGACTGTAGATTGCATTCCATAGTCTAAACGCCTTCCGTTGTTAGCAGTCTACAGTGGCATATTAGCACGATTGCCTTTTACTAAAAACACTACAATATATTAATGAAAAGGTTAAGATGTTTGACTTACTAGTTACTTACTTGTCGTTAGATCGCAGGGTTCCGTTCGAGCGGGAAGCCTTCCCTGGAGCGATGTGTTCGCCCGAAGTTGACGCGCTCAGCTGTGACGTGTCCACGTGCGGCTGACTGACAACCACTGTGTTGCACACAGCCAGGATTAGGAGAAATTCGCGAACCTGGAATTTTATTATGGTACTCACAATTTGCTCCATGAAAACAGATTAATTTGACAATAGGGTATTTGACTACTTTGACTTTAAAACGCATATAACTTCGCCATTAAAAAAAAAATACTGTGGCTTAAATTTTTTCTGGGTTGAACTTTGATAAGAAAAATCCCTTATCAAATACCCTATTGATATAAAAAATACCCTATTCATTTGAGCGAATCGTCGCGTCGTTACCTTTTGCGTGTGTTGTGCGTCGTTGTTATCTAGTAAGTGCTGCAGCAGTCGTCTGTTGGGCGACACGCTGGTGATGGGCGTGACGAGGGGCGGCAGCTCGGGCGCGTGCTCGGCGGGCGCGCCCGGGGGGTGGTCGTAGTCCACGCCGCTCACCGCACACCGACGGAACACCATCTTGTTCTCCGTGAGCGTCCCCGTCTTATCCGTGAACAAGTACGACACCTGACCCAACTCCTCCGTAATGTTCAGCGCGCGACACTCCGTCCGCATATTCGTGTCGGGGTCGTACATCTGGATGTCTTGGTGTATATGGTACACTTGTAACAGTTTCGTCATCTCTATCGTCACGTACAACGACACAGGTATCATTACCTGCAGCGCTATGATGTAGGTCCAGAATATGAGAAGCCCCTCGAAAGCCGGCTTGTTCACCATAGTTATGAATGGGGTCTGCTTGTATGAGTTAACGTAATATTTGTCCAGCCACATTTTGCAGCCGACTGCGCCGGCGCAACAAAGGAAAAGTAACACTAAGACACACCATATCACATCTGTGTTCATTTTTTTCTCTAAGCTTGAACACTTGTATCTTGGTCCTCCGTTGTTGAGCATCGCCTTGGTCTCGTGTCCCGCATACACGACAATGCCCTCCACATAGTCTGTGTTCTTGATCGTGCAGTCCCTCAGCAGAAGGTTCTCTGATGTGAGAGGCACTCGCGCTCCGTTAGGGTGTGAGATGCAGCCCGTAAACCTATATATTTTTGTAGATGGTCGCTCCACTTCTACAGAGCTTTTGAACTTCATTGGAGTGAACTCTGCTTGCTGAAAAATATAATTTATTTATTATACCTAAATATCTTTGAGTTCAAACCAACTGTTTGGTAAACTGGGTCGCGGCTCGCGGTACTACAGCGACTATTGTGATATTCTACAATTGTTGGAGAAAGTGTTCCCACGCTCTGTTTTTTCGGTGGTTTGCATTGCGCGCATAGCAAACAAAAACAGCATTATGATGCTCATCCAATTATAAAACCGTCGACCCAGTGACACTATAGAAATCCAGACGAATTTAGAAGAATGCAACTACTTATTGAGTTTCGCAATATCAGCCGGGAGCATAAACAACTTAAATTCGCAAACATTTCGAACATTGTATTTATAAAAAAAAAACTATTATTTCATTCCAGGGTGTTGTTTTTGGCTGCACCTATATAAGGCATATGGATGATGACCTAAATTAACCGTGATTGTTTCGCCACTCCTATCAATAAGCCCAGCAAGGTGTTATAAAATTCTTCATAATAAAAATTCTTCCGATATTCGGTTGATTTGTATAGATTTTTTACCTTTTCCTTAAACCCCGGGGCCACCAGCCTCTGCTTAAGATTGGTCTCCCCGTCTAGGTTGCACGTCTCTAAGTAGCAGTAGCCGAGGGGGTTGGAAGAGTGCAGCAGCACGATGTCTGCCGGCACCGCTTCGTTGTTCGACAGGTGGACGAGATCCCCGACGCGCACATCTCGCCATTTCACTCGCACGTACCGCTCCGCTGATCTGCAGGACAGATATAGAAACAATCAATAAAGGTCTATGAACAGCTCAACAGATTTTCGTACAGACTGTCAGCTTATTAATCAGTTTATGATATACGTGTTTTTCGCTGACAGGACTGACTCGTGCTGTTACTGTTCTAGTTTCACGCCTCCAGGTTAGAAATAGCGAAGAAATTCTGAAGTAGCATCAGCAAGTCTACTTAGGTACTTGCACACTTGTAGGTTCAAACAGGCAGCTATGATCGCTATAAGTATTTTTAACCACTCGATGGCTTGAGTGAAACAAGCAGCAGTTTCAATAGTCCCCAAAGACGAGTCAACCATCATACATTAGTTGATATTTACAAACGAAAGGTAAACTGGTTGCAGAACCACCGTGACAAAATCTCAGGTAAGTTACGTCATATATCGTCACGCACGTCAATATCAATGCATTGCGCAATGCAAGGGTTCTACATCAACGTTGCACGATTAGCGCATTAAAATGAAATTGCCTTTCCATAGCTGCATGCGTAGACAATTTACTTTGCGGCCTATAATATCGCGTATTACCGTGATACCACGAGATCAGTAGTGAAATGTGATTACGTTCAAGTACGTCATTGGCGCACATATAAGTACTTCGGTAGTAAGTAGTTTAAGTACAGTTAATAGCACACCTATTTGAGTGCGTACATTCTACTCGTAATGTTTGTCAAAGGTATTATAAAAGTATAGATCGATACGATGCACGTGGCGTGGCAAAGGGAAACTGTGTGAAGCGTTGCATGTAGGGTACAACCTGGACAGTTATTTTTAAAAAGTGCCGCACTTTTTAAAATCACTCCATACTTATCTCTCAGTACGAAAAGCAAAATACTTTATTTGTAAAAATGGCCGGTACTTTGATTTTTTATTATCTATAAATTTATTAAAAGTAAAAACATTATCTTTACTATTTCCAGAGTATTAGCGATTTTTGCGATTTTGGGACATCTATCCCACATATTATGTGGTAGTTGCCAGATCCCGAACGTAATAAATTACGTTTGGGATAGAGGACCCGCTGAGAAACTGAACAACTATCCCGCAAACACTTTGATCGCATTTCGCCTTCCTATGCAATCGCACAGAGACATGCGACACGGTCAACTTTGTGGTAGTTGGAGAGTCTTTCAATAGATAAACATGTAAAATATGTAGTATGCAATTCTTCCTCAAAACTAGAGTAATTACAATCGGGGCAACTATATTCCTGGTGCTACACTGGTTTCTTAACATGACATGCAGCGCTGCCATTACATTCACTGAGATGTTTATCGGTCTATCTATCCAAACATTTTCAACAACGTCATTGTAGTCAATGTTATCGGTGGGAACGCTCCATCTAGCGAACGCTGTCTGTCTGACACTCCAAGTTACTCCAACTATGTACTTGTAAGTTGTTCGGCCAAATTCGTGAGTCAAGCAACAGGTCGCGATTAGAGATTGTGCCATGATATTCGCTTCGGGCAATACTTTCTACAGTTTGAATGAACTTTACAGATCATTTCGCGATAAAAGTTGACTTTCCGACATTACTGTCTTTCTCTATGTTCTTGTTTGTTGGAATAACAATGAGTTTACTGCCGACAGTCACGCGTACACTCATTTAATTATTATAGAACAGCTACGAATAAGTACTTATTCGTAGTAGAACAGTAATAACTATAGACGTCTAACTTTCTGTGTCACGCACGTACGACACTCTTGAAGTTGTTATACAAACTTGCTACGTTGAGCATAGACTCGACGTAGCAATAAAATTGTTCACTGATTATTGAAACTTTGAAAGTATCAAGAATTATTTTGGAAGCATTTAGTTTTGAACTAGCTTCTGCCCGCGACTTCGTACGCGGATCCTGTTGCTTATGCCAGCGACAACGGGGTCGTCAAAATCGGAGATCTGAAACGTCTGATGTCGAATTCTAAGAGCCCAGGGACTGAAAAACAACGGGATGCGCGAGACGATTCGAGACGTCATTTTCAGGCAAAATTGCAATAACTCTTCTAGAATGTTTGTTGTGGCTAAACAACAATGAAGTAATATTGGAAAGTGTGCTTGATGATGTCGTGACCCGTTACATGAGTCATAACCAAAACAATATAGGTACTCCATAGAGCACGAGCACGTCTCAAATGCCGTAGACAAAACTAAAGTAATGCCGAGTGGCAGGACAAAGCCGGAGTGTTTCGGGTAAGAGGTATTGAAGCTTGCATAGTACCTACCGGCGACAGATCATGCATAAGAATTTTACCTAAGAGACGGTAGAATCAGTGTTGGTAAATCAACAACTAAATTGAAGCCCCACCAAAGATCAAGGGTATAAAGGGTAAGACCTAAATGAGACTAGCAGCCAGATCCAGGCAGCAAAAATGGAGGAGGCCTCTCAGCTTTGGCTGGAACATGAAGTAAATGATGATGATCTATGCATACATTCCCGTCCCGTCGCGCTGGCGCCAGCTAAGTATACCTACGGCATCCGAAGCGTGTGAAAAGAAGCTAAATGATTATGCGTAGAATTACGGGGCCTTCATACCCCTTAAACCGGAACACAGCCACACTGCTTAACGATTGAAATAGGAACTGTGATTCCCCGATCAAATTCCTCTACAAAGAGCTCCTTGTACTGCTAAAAGTACCGTAGTTCTTAGAAACGATGGAGTGAAATGAAACAATACTGTAATAAATACCATTATAAACAATAATATTTGAAGTGTGGCGGCTTACTCGACTGAATGGCAATGGAGTAACGAGTGACGCCTGGGAATCTGTGTCACCGACACAATGCAACTATTAACCGAGCTTTATGTTTATTTAGCCAACAAAACAAAGCATTGTGAGTCTTATAAAATATTCGTAGTGAATGCAATTGCTGCAGAGGTAGAAGTGAGCTACTACACAGAAGCGGATGGTCTAACTGGTTTTCAACGACACCTATGGACCTTTGCTATCCAGAGAAATCGCTTAAGCGTTGCACACACCCAAAAGCGGAGCTAAAATATGTCATACATGGAATATTGAATTTCAACAAAAAATTTAAGATTTAATTATTTCATCCAATGATAAGTGCTTTTTACTTATAATATCATTGATTTCGTCACCACATTCACCACTGTTCTCAAAAACGGGGAAGGAAAACATCGTGAGGAAAAAGGCATGTCCTAGAACCAAAGATTCGAAGGCATGTGGACATCTACCAACCCGCACTGGGCCCGCGTGGTGGATTACGGCCCACTCCCTCTCACCGAGAGGAGGATCTGTCCCAGCAATGAGAACATTATAAGCTGATTATGATGATTTTGAACTGAAAGTTACCTAAGTTGCCTAAGCAATAAACAGCACACACAATCGCATCCCGACTCGTGGCAATCGTGGCGCTGATTTCTCATCTTTTGAATAGTCCGTTATCAAAAATAATAATAAATATGAGTACACACACACAGTATACGGACAAATATGCTGACAGTCTAACGTTTGTTGTTTTCAAATATTTAATTGTAAATAACAACAAAGTTATTGATATTATACACTACTAAGGCCCGTCCCAGCTTCCCACGAGTGCAATTTTTTCTTTCGAATTTCCTAAATTTTCTTCCATACAAACCTTGTCTTGGCAATACCGAACACAACAAAAAACGAATTATCCAATTTGGTGCAATCATTCGGAAGTTATGAGCATACAGAAATTTCGACGACTTTGTTTTATACTATGTAAGGAGGATAAGGATAAATGAAGTTACTTTACACACATCACATCACCTTACGCCTTGTTTCCCCGCAGGGTTGGGCAGAGATGTACCTACCTAGTCATCACCATCATCAGTAAAAGCATTTTTTTTTATATAATCGTCTGCGCAGGCAGACGATTATATAAAAAAAAAATGCTTTTCTTTTCCCAACTATGTTGGGGTGGGCTTCCAGTCTAACCGGATGCAGCTGAATACCAGTATTTTACATGGAGCTACTGCTTATCTGACCTCCACAACCCAGTTACTGGGTAATACGACACCCCTTGGTAAGACTGGTTGTCAGACTTTCGGCTTTCGGGCTTCTTACTACCCGTAAAGACTGTCAAAGATCCACGAATGACAGCCGGGACCAATGGCTTAACGTGCTTTCCGAGACACGGAGGGGTCACGGTATGTAAAGATGTTCATCCATCTAGAGACCAACCGCGGCAAGCGTAGCTTAACCTGATCAATCGACCTGTGCGGCTGTTATTATTCAGCCACGGGCCCTTCCATTTAAAAAAAATAACTGACGAAAAATTTCAACGCAGGGGGATTCAGAATCATGTACTTACTGAAATGGATTCAGTAAATGATTCTGAATCCCCTGCGCTGGTAACAGGTTGCGCTTCGATGTTCCTGGGTTGTTCCTGCCACCTATACTGTTATCACATGGATACAAAAATACCAATATCTGATGACAACATTTACAGCTTACATCACAGAGCATTACAAGGCGGAAATTGTAAAATCTGCTTGTTTACCGAATATTGTCTTATCGATGATGTAAGGCTCGTCAAACGAATTTGTAAACTACTAAAAGGTACAGCCATCCATGAATCATCGTACGAAAATCACAAGTATTTGCGCAGCAGTTCCAAGATTTCGTAAAAAACAAAGCCAAGAGGCTTACGTAGTAGTTACGTCGTATTAGGAACACACTTGCTTGCTACTATTAATTTTCTGTTTTTTTTTTCTTTTTCATTTTAGTATTTTTGGCAAAACAATTTAGCCAATCTAAAAATTGTTGGATTGAATGAAACTGTGTGTAAAGTTGTGAATAGAGGAAAGATTTGGTAAAAACTATAAGATATGATAAAGATATAAAATTGTAACGTAACAATCGTAAAACACGGGACGTTATCAATTATTTGGATGAGTCGGTTAAGCCCAAAGAGGATGGGCTAGTCTGACGCAGAGATAAGTCAGCTATCAACAACTAGATAGCACTAATGTTATCATCCCTATACTCCATCACATTCAATTGTACGCTTTGTGACATTCCCTGCAGTGCTTCGGTGAGATACTACCTAACCTACATAGTACAGGCTGACACTGAATAATTTTGCAATCATTTTGAGAGTGAAAGTACTCATGGTTATGGAAAAACTTTTACTAAACATAACGAAAAAAAAACCTAGGTACTACATGTATTTTTGGTGTACATGTATTTTTGTATCAAACAGTAGATAACTTTATTCTGAGTATTTTCGCCACAGGAAAAAAATCAATGAAGTCAATGTAATCCTATAGCAATAGTCGCGGATTACAGTTTATTTATATGTGCTCAACGAAAGAGATAAATTACATCTCCTACGCATCTTATCGCAAACATCTTTTCGTTTTAAGAGCATCAAATCCTGACCAACAATTGATAAAGGCTGCACAAACACTAGAATAAAGATGTAAGATAAAACCTTATTTAAAGAGGAAAATTCTTTAATAAACATAATAAAAATGATTGTATATCAGCACAATATCGTTATGATAGAATGGCGTGCGGCGACTGCCTCGTAAGATGTGCAATTTATCTCTCTCCGTTGAATGAAACATCTCAGCTCACTGTCTGCAGGTCACGACAATCAATGTTCAAATTAATCAACAAATATAATGCTAAGGATTCTTCTCAGGAAAATTGGTATTAGGAAATTGCACAGCAATTGTATTTATTACAACAAGCGAGCAATGAGAGCAATCACGATTATGAACGATCACAAAATATTCGAATGAAACAAGATATTAAAGTAATACAAAAGCCGTATGCAATGTAGGCCATTAAAATATAAAACCGCCAAGAGCGAGTCAGACTCGCGCACCGAGGGTTCCGTATTGTGAAACGTGAAATGTTTTTAAATTTTCATCGGCGGGGCCTATATTCGTCAGATAGTTGTAATAATGCGGTGTAGAATATTGCCGTTTCAAGTCAGCGCCATTTCTTGACCGATAGTGGAACTAATGTAATTTTTGTTTATTTCTGAAAAAGGGTGTTATTTAGAGACATCGTTTTATTTTTCCTGTAATCTTTACATAAACTTCTATCACATAGAATGATTTCAGATTTTCCTCTATGCCAACTTCGGAGAATATGGGGGGAAACGGTATTTTTTTTTTCATTTTTCCACTTCGAAATTTGAAGACCCCTTACAGCCCTAGTAACAAACAAAAAAATCTTATTTAAAAAATACTTGGGCAAACGTCATCTAACAAGTTGATAGCATTAGTAGTTCTTGAGATATTCAGGTAAGTCAGACGGACAGACAGACACACAGGCACTGACAGCCAGACTGAGTCGCACCATAAGGGTTCCTTTTACCATTTTGGTACGAAACCCTAAAAACAGTTTACTTTGATCTCAAAGTAAATACAAGTAACTATGAGATATTGGCAAAACAGAAGCCCTCTACGTTTTTACATATCATCGATATTTACATATCATCTAAATGTAAGCGTACCCATTGTAATCCTGTTAGTTTAATATCCATGCAAAAATCTTTAACTAAAGATTTTGTGTCTACAGAATAATCGGATTCATTATTCTTTGTTTATACAACCTTGTTATGTTTTTACGAAACCTCCCAAACGTGCTAGGTCGATAGGTTATTTTCTAATAACGTTTTATAGGGCAAGGCATAAACAAGTAAAATATTTTGTAAATCTTCAAGATTCCACAGTCGGTTAAGTCTGCGAAAGCCGTAATGACGACATGGCTGGTCAGAACAGGCAATGTGAAGGTCGAAACGTTCACTATTGGCCTTAACAACCTGTTGGTAATCTCGTGTAATTACAAAATGTACTCTTCGAAAATGATGTCGCATAATTTTGCAAAAAGGTGTAAATTTTGTGAACTCGTGCAAGCGTTCAAGCTTTAATTGGCCGTTACCGATTGAAAGTAAACTTTATGATTCTTGCAAGATTAATTTACTGGTGGTGATTGTTACATACTGTATACAGTTTACGGCAATTTGGAGAAATATTGTTAAAATTAAAACAAAAATGTAAGGATTTTCTTAGGTTCTACATCAGCAGGAACTCATTAGGAAATGATTAAACGTATTAAACGCTTAAGTCGCACTAATGTGATTTCCTCGCATAAAGCACAATAGAGGTATATTTAATCTGTACTAAATTAAGTATTCCGGTTCCGGTATCGTGCAGTGAAGTCGTGTCATACTAGTGCTCATAATAAAAATACAATTTCAGTGTTCAAAGTGAATATCCGTTATAAATACTTACAAGAACGATAACGTACAGTTCATACGACTCATTTGAATTGTAAACCAGCGCAATATACCGCAGAATTATTAAAGTGAATAAACGAATTCAGAACAAAGGATTCAACGGTTAAACGTCAACGGGGAAATAAACTTTGTCATCAAACGACCATAGACAAAGTCAGCGCTACCAACCTAAGTACTGTCACTTTGGGAACGTGGCTTTTGGCAGGAATCTTAAAGGTGCGTTCGGAAACTGCAGCAAAAATGTCTCAACAATTGTCACCAGAAATTGCACTATTATTTACAAAACTACAGGAAGAACTTGGGAAGCAAACCAGTCAGCTTACAGAGAAAATAACTGCCAACGTATTGCTAAGTATTGAAGAGAAAATAAAACCAATTAAAGAAGAAAATGAGAAATTAAAATCTGAAGTCGAAACCTTGAACATAAAAATAAAAAACCTGGAGATAAACGCAAGAAGAAATAATCTCATTATACATGGAGTAAAAGAACCAGAGGAAGAATCTATAGAAAATTTAACGGACCTAATTGTGTCAACAATGACTGAATTAGAAGTGGAAATGGGGAAAAATGAAATTGTAAAAATTCATCGTCTCGGAAAAAAAGGCGAAACTGGCAAAATTAGACCAATACTTTTTACTACTACTACCCTCTTAAAAAAAATCGAAATTTTAAAGAATAAAAAGAAAATGAAACCTAACACCTACATCACGCAAGATTTCACTAGAGAAGAATTACTGAATAGGAAGCAAAGGGCTGGAAGTAAAAGGGACAGTGAAAAAAGGAAAAGAACAAACACGAACTCCCCTCAAAGCATAGAAAACAAAGAGGCGACAGTAAATTTAGATTCTAAATTACAAAAAACAGATGCATTCGCATACATGCGAGCAAGATCATTTTCGCTGTCAGAAAACAAGAATTCTAATAATAAAAAATAGGAAATAATTGACACCGGTAACCGAAAACAACTGCATGATTCAACTTACAACACAACAACACTAAAACCAAAATACCAAATAAAGCAACCTCAGGAAACAACTTTTACTAACAATATCCCCAATCCGGTTGGTCACCGTGGGGAAATCGACCAACACCCTCCATATCCAAAATTGCAAAAGGAAAAACGGAAGCACCTATACATAGCAACAATGAATACGAGAAGTTTAAAATCAGAAGAAAGTCTTATGGAACTGGAATCAGCACTAAACGACACAAACTGGGACATATTGGGCCTAAGTGAAGTTAGAAGACAAGGGGAAGTGATACAAACAAATGGACGATTTTTATTCTACCACATAGGCGAAACACCCGGCCTCCACGGTGTGGGTTTCATAATAAAGGAAGAGTATGCAAAGAATGTCGAAGAAATAGTTGGAATATCAGAACGCATTGCCGTCTTGAATATGGCGATTCCGGGCTATAAAGACAAATGGACTATTGTTCAAGTGTATTCACCCACAGAGGCAACTGACAAAGAGAAAACAAAAAATATCGAAAAATTCTATACAGAGCTGAGTCAAACAGTAAAAGATTATTCTCATAAAAATCTTATCGTAATGGGTGATTTTAATGCCCAAATTGGAAGTAGACAAGACTTCGAGGATACCATAATGGGCCCTCATACCACAGGACGACGAACTAAAAACGGAGAAATGCTTATTAGCTTTGCATTCGAACACAATCTCACAATTCTAAACAGCAAATTCCGGAAAAAACTAAATCGTAGATGGACGTGGAAATCCCCTAATGGAGAAACTAGAAACGAGATTGATTTTATTCTCACAAATAACTCTAAAAGTTTTGATGATTTTAACGCTTTAAATAACTTTAACTTCAACACAGACCACAGAATGATCAGAGCAAACCTCAAAGCTCTACCTAAAAAACAATCTAGAACCAATTATCACACAAAACCAGCAAGATTAAATCAAGAAGAACAAATAAATAAGAATCTACAAAACATACTAAATAACTACGATAAGACAGAAACACAATTAACAGTACAAGAAAAATACGACCAGATAGAAAAAACTTTACAACGAACAGACAAGTCAGAAAATAAACCTATAAACACAGAAATTACGGATGAAATCAAAGAACTCCTACTAAAAAGGAAAAACCTGTTAATAGAAGAACACAAGAACAAAGAAATTCGAAAGGAAATAGCACAATTAAGCAAAGTAATAAGAGAAAAAATTAGAAAACAGAAGAAACTAAACAGACTGAAAACACTAGAAGAAGAAATCACTAAATCAGGAGGAATCCGAAAAGCGCAGAAAAAACTAAACGACAAAAAACACTGGGTTCCAAAGCTGAAGGACAAAGTTGGTCGCACCAGGACAAGAAGAACAGAAATAATAGAAACAGCCACTGAATTTTACACTACTCTATACAAAAACCAAAGAGAAGGACAGGTAGTTGACCTGCTAGGTGATTCAGACCAGACTCCAAAAATATTAGAAAGAGAGGTAGAAAACGCTATTCAAACCCAAAAAAGGGAAAAATGTCCGGGTCCAGATCAGGTAACAAACGAGATCTTACTTAGCACAAAACTGTTGTCGGCAAAACTATTGGCGAATATATTTAATGAGATTTTATTAAGCGAATATATTCCGACCCAATGGACAGAATCAGCAATAATCCTTCTCCACAAAAAAGGTGATATATACAATATCAATAACTACAGACCAATCAGCCTGATGTCCAATATTTACAAGGTGTTTTCCAAAGTCATCCTAAACAGAATATCTAGAGTACTGGACGAGAATCAACCTATTGAACAAGCAGGATTCAGATGTGGATATTCTGTCGTAGATCACATACACGCAGTCAAACAAATCTTTGAGAAATATAACGAGTACAACCTCCCCTTGTACTGCTGTTTTGTTGACTACAATAAGGCATTCGACTCTTTGGAACACGACACAATCTGGCAGGCTCTGAAAGAACAAGGGGTTACGAACAAATACATAAGAATAATAAAAAATGTATACTCAAAAAGTTCAGCAAGGATACAGCTAGAGAAAAAGGGTACAACCATTAAAATCAAAAGAGGAGTACGTCAGGGAGATCCACTCTCCCCAAAACTGTTTTCAGCAGTTCTGGAAAAAGTATTTCGCGGACTGAACTGGGACAACTTGGGGATAGCAATCGATGGAGCGAGACTGACCCACCTTAGATTCGCCGATGACGTAGTTATCTTTGCAGAGTCTCCAACTGCCCTCAAAGGAATGATAGTAGACCTAGCTAAAGAAAGCGAATTTGTTGGACTTACTATGAATACTGACAAAACCAAAATTATAACTAATTGTCAAAGACATGAAATCATGGTAAACAACAAAATCATCGATTACCAAGATGATTATATATACTTAGGACAAATCATTTCCAGCATGAACCAGAGCGAAAAAGAAATAGATCGACGAGTAGCAAACGCATGGAATAGGTACTGGTCCCTGAAGGAGATTATGAAGAGCCCTGATTTTAGTATAAAATTAAAAGGGAAACTATTCGATTCATGCGTGCTGCCGGTCCTAACGTATGGATGCCAGACTTGGGCTTTAACAAAGGCACAAGCCAACAAATTAGCTGTATGCCAACGTGCCATGGAAAGAAGTATGATGGGAGTAAAAAAGAAAGACCGGATTAAAAACGACAACATTAGACTGGTAACGATGGTGACTGACGTCACACGGAAAGTCAGAAAATTAAAATGGAAGTGGGCTGGTCACACCCTCAGAGGTACAGACAAATGGAGCAAAAGGGTAACAGTCTGGTACCCGAGAAATGGTAAACGACACAGAGGAAGGCAGAGAAAACGCTGGTCCGACGAGCTGGAAACCACAGCAGGAAAATTATGGACCCGAATAGCAGTCGATAGGGAAAAGTGGAAGGAAATGGAGGAGGCCTTTGCCAATGGGCACACAGACGAAGTCAGCCGGTGTCAATAATATAATTATTTTTTTTTGTCTTTATTTTTTAGCTATACTTATTTACAACAGTTTATTAATAATTTTATTGTATGTACTAGCATAAGTTTCAAATGGTCTGAATAAATGGCTTTTATTTATTATTATTATTATTATTATTAAATTAAGTATGGAACTTTACGAGTATTACACCTGATTACCGGAACTTATCACTACTGAAGTTACTGAAACACTACATGATGTTGTTCTCATAATTTCCAACAGGCCAAGAATAGTTCCTTGCGGAATCCTTTTCCTTAACGGAGTGGATGACGTATTGTTTGCATGTTTCACGCCAGTAGACTTATAAACTTTCCGATCACAGAAAATACTGTTTCATCGACCCCTATAAACCTACCAAATTCTGGTAAATATTTATTTTCCGGGATTGTAACTTTATGAGGTCGGTATTTCCATGCCTACCAGTCGCATAGATGATATCGCCTGTTTATCCTCCTATATTTTTAAAAGAAAGCGACCTCGGTCTAAACTCAATGTCGACCGATCAATGCCTCCATGTATGCAAATCTATGATAACCTTTTCCAAATAACACTAGCTACATTTTCCAACAGTTTGGCACACGTTTCTAATAATGTAAGGACACATGAAAGTCGAGTGCAAATAAGAATGATTTAATTGTGTTCGATTCATCTTCCTTCTGCCCTGATTCCAATGTATTTGAAATCCGCGCATTTTATTCTATAAATCTTTATCAGTTGTCATCTCAGTGTTCCCGTCCTTCCTAGCTACATCATTAGCATCTGTCAGACAATCCTATCATCTTATTCCTTTGGTTTGCCTCTTTACTTCAAAAACCTTTCATTAGTAAGATCGCTTTTTTAAATACGCACTAATAGGCTTTGTTCGTCAGTTGTCACCAGAGAGCACGAAACACTTATTGCACAAGGAATTGGACGGTTTTTGTCTTCGTCTAATTGCTAATTACAGACTGTGAACAAACATTTGCATAACTTGCAAATTGCTTTACTTTTTCAGCAGTAATTGACCGATCTTTTATTTTTATTGCATACCCTTAGTTTAAACAATATAGGTGACTTACAGCTAATGTTTCATGGTAAAGAGTGAGTCATCACAACAGTTATAGAAAATTGCTACTATGAATAACCGAGTAGCGATAAACCCATGATTGACGCGGCACAAACACTGCACCTACTTATCAATAATTACTAAAGTGCATTATTGTGGAAGCGACGATTAGTCTGGATTCGAGTTTGCTGACTAACAAAACAATACTATTAGACTTGGTAAATATTAAAAATAAAAACCGGCCAAGTGCGAGTCGGACTCGCACACGAAGGGTTCCGTACCACAAGACATAAAACGCCGAAAAAAACGTTTCTTTTATACCCCTTTAAATTTTAACTTTATTTTATTTTTATTATTTGTTGTTATAGCGGCAACAGAAATACATCATCTGTGAAAATTTCAACTGTCTAGCTATCACGGTTCATGAGATACAGCCTGGTGACAGACAGACAGACGGACAGTGGAGTCTTAGTAATAGGGTCCCGTTTTTACCCTTTGGACACGGAGCCCTAAAAATGGTCATTGTTGTTTAGAAATGTGTGAATTTCAAAATAAACTGTGAAGCTGTCTGGAACATTTGAAGGCAGTAAAGTCACAAAATGTTGTCCTAACTGCAACTAAAACAGAACTGAAGGTTTCTTTATTTCAGGACCCACGGAAAATACTGGGATTGCGGCTTTACAAAACACAATGGACTTAAATCAGTGCTGTTCACATCAAATAAGTTTTGTTGATACAGAACAGCATGTGCTAGAAAATATGTGTATTAACAAGATCCGACATTTGGCAAGCAAGGACATGCAAGTTAAACATTCTAAAGAACAATAAATAAAGAACAACGCCCCCGCTTCATTTCCATCACTACACGTGCAATACGTTTAGCCTTATTTATTTTAGCTAATTAAATTATTACTAACCTTGACGCTAATACCACAGCTAATACTGAGAACTACTTGATAATTTATTCTTGTAAGTAATAATAAAATGCTGGTAGTGAGTTTCCCCATATATGTCGCCTGTCCCCAAGTGCAAAATGGACAGCTATGAGAACAGCGCAATAAGTTTCTATTTTGCACAATATTGACATTTCTTTAGGATGGCTTTATGGATGGGTAATCCCAAGGGTGTAAAGATAAAATTGTTTTGAGACGCCGTTGGTGGCTTAGATTGTTTCAGCTCATTTTTATTGACATGAATGTATACTTGCTGTTGTACAGTCAGCAACAAAAGTCGATTAACACTTCAGTATTTTTAATCTCAGTTAAGGCGAAAGCGCCAGGGTAGCCCGCGAAATTCAATTTTTTTTAGGTTTTTTGCAATTTGCTGGTCAGTATTCAAACCTGAGCTGTTGAGAGAGATCGAGAGGTTCTATGGACAGTTATACACGTCAACAAGTAACCCCGTTATGAATCTGGCAAACGACCCGAGAGCTAGATTGACCCGGCACCTTACCGAAGACATCCCGGACGTCAGCCTGTACGAGATTAGGATGGCTCTGAAGCAGCTCAAAAACAACAAGGCGCCGGGTGATGACGGAATTACGGCCGAGTTGCTGAAGGCCGGCGGAAAACCCGTTCTTAAGGCCCTTCAGAAGCTGTTTGGTTCCGTCATACTCGAGGGCAAAACACCACAGGCATGGAACAGAGGCGTGGTGATACTTTTCTTTAAGAAGGGCGACAATGCCCTTCTTAAGAATTATAGGCCCATCTCACTCCTGAGCCATGTCTACAAGCTGTTTTCGAGAGTCATCACGAACCGTCTCGCGCGCAGGTTTGACGACTTCCAGCCTCCCGAACAAGCCGGATTCCGTAAAGGCTTTAGCACCGTAGACCACATACATACGCTGCGACAGGTTATACAGAAGACCGAAGAATATAACCTGCCTCTCTGCTTAGCGTTCGTGGACTACGAGAAAGCCTTTGATTCGATCGAGACATGGGCTGTGCTGCAGTCTCTTCAACGGTGCCAGATCGACTATCGGTACATCGAGGTGCTGAAGTGTTTGTACGAAAACGCCACTATGTCAGTCCGACTCCAGGATCAGACCTCGAAACCTATCCTTCTGCAGCGAGGTGTAAGACAGGGAGACGTTATCTCTCCGAAACTGTTCACCGCTGCACTGGAGGATGTCTTCAAGGTTCTGGACTGGAAAGGGGCTGGCATCAACATCAACGGCGAGTACATAACTCACCTTCGGTTTGCCGACGATATCGTAGTCATGGCTGAGACTATGGAGGACCTCAGTACAATGCTCGATGACCTCAGTAGAGCCTCCGAAAGAGTGGGTCTTAAAATGAACATGGACAAAACGAAGGTCATGTCAAATGCCCATGTAACACCCACTCCCATAAAGATCGGAGACGCTACACTCGAAGTCGTGGACGAGTATGTTTACCTCGGACAAACTGTCCAGTCAGGTAGGTCTAACTTCGAGAAAGAGGTCAATCGTCGAATCCGACTCGGCTGGGCAGCGTTCGGGAAGCTACGCAATATCTTCTCGTCCCACATACCGCAGTGTCTCAAGACGAAAGTCTTTGACCAGTGCGTGTTGCCAGTGATGACTTATGGCACTGAAACGTGGTCGCTCACAATGGGCCTTATAAGAAGGCTAAAAGTCACCCAAAGGGCAATGGAGAGGGCTATGCTTGGAGTTTCCCTGCGTGATCGAATCAGGAATGAGGAGATCCGCAGGAGAACCAAGGTAACCGACATAGCCCGCAGAATTGCCAAACTTAAGTGGCAGTGGGCAGGGCACATTGCTCGCAGAACAGATGGCCGATGGGGCCGAAAAGTTCTGGAGTGGCGACCACGTACCGGAAGACGTAGCGTTGGAAGGCCTCCCACAAGGTGGACCGACGACCTTGTGAAGGCCGCAGGAACCCGTTGGATGCGAGAAGCACAGAACCGGTCGAAGTGGAAGTGCTTGGGGGAGGCCTATGTCCAGCAGTGGACGTCTTTTGGCTGAAATGATGATGATGATGATTCAAACTCAAACTCAAAGCATTTATTTCAATTAAACCATTTTACAGGCACTTTTGAATTGTCAAGAAGTAGGTCAGTCAGAAAAATGTGAAGCTAGTTGCCCATTCCAAAGCGTAGGTACCTATGGAGAAGAACGGACAAGAAACTCCATGGACACTCTTTTTAAATTATATTTTACAAAAATATTAGTTACATCATTACTTTTGAATTTATAATTAAATAATGTGAGAACGATGTAAAAATAAACAAGACGTATGCGTTAAAAGCGTCCAGAGTACAACAATTATTACTAAAACAACAATCCAAAAATAAAAATAAAATAATTAAAAATAAGCCGAGGCAGCTAAGTGATGACCAGCCCCAACTGACGGCGCCCGTTCACGAACATGACGCATAGAATATTAAGTTGTACGTTGATTAAAATATGATTCGCGGTCGTAACAAATATGTATTTACAGAATTATAATCATTAAAGTCATCAATACAACTCTCTAAGACCATGTAATCCCCAAATGTCAAGATTTCATGAAATAGTCACACCAGCAAATTGCAAAAAACGTAAGAAAATTTGAATTTCGCGGGCCACCTTAGAGCTTCCTCCTTAATGAGCAAAATATTAATAGTTCCGTTTTTTAAATATCAATTATTGAGCAAAATTTTTTTTCAAAATTGCATTGTAGTTCTGTTACAAATTTTGAACAAATATTTTGCTCAATAACTGAGATTAAAAAATCCGAAGTGTTAATCGACTTTTGTTGCTGACCGTACCACCATTATTTCAGTACTGCCACAAGGAAGATTATGAAATGAGTACAGTAAGTATTCTGACCGGTTTACTAATGTTGCACCATTGACAAATTTCTAGTTTACAACCAACGTTTCGTATAGGTACTATTTATTTCACAATCAACTTATTCGTAACGGCCAAACCTCATATTTTGACTAAGGTGTAGAGTTCGTTAAGTAAGGGCTTTTAGAGTTAGGGCGTGTAGAGTTAGAAGCTTGGCTCTACATGAGATCTGATAACTTTTCGACAGTGCGAGCCATATGGTCTCGTCTTGGCAACATTTTACATGAAAATGTTTTTGGTGGGATTTATACATTTTTCATTTAATATTTAGATTATTTTGGAAAAATCACGTTTACATACAAAATATAATTTTATAATACACTACTAGCAGCGCCCCGCGGTTTCACCCGTATAATTGTCGATCCCGTGGGAATATCGGGATAAAAACTATCCTATGTCCTTTCCCGGGACTTAAACTAGTTCTGTGAAGAGGTTAGAGACCGACACACTTTCGCTTTTATAATATTAGTATGGATTTTCCAATCCAGTCACAAAGTGATCATAACGTCATCCCCTTCGAACGTAATAACCTGTCCGAGTCGGGGTGCCCCAAGAGCTCGCTCTCGACACTTACTCAAATAAAAGTAAGTAAAGTAGCAGTAGCAGTTATATTCATAGTTTTAATAGGTTTATGATTGCACCTACCACTGTTTGTCTCTGCATCACCCAAAGGTTGACTGGTAGAAAATGCCTATGGCATT
Source organism: Oligia fasciuncula (assembly GCA_963082905.1). Classification (NCBI taxonomy): domain Eukaryota; kingdom Metazoa; phylum Arthropoda; class Insecta; order Lepidoptera; family Noctuidae; genus Oligia; species Oligia fasciuncula. The sequence continues at coordinate 1,555,745 of OY720394.1, read as the reverse complement.
AAGTCCGCCTCTGTACATTTATGTGCTTAAAGTTTTAAATAAATAAATAATTATAATATGTATATGCACCAGGTAGGTACTAAATTAAATGACTAACTTAATGCCTATTTAATGAGTTTTATTTTTAGGAAATTGCGTAATAATTAGTCGATAATATGTAAAACGTTTTTGTTCCAAACGTTTTTTTATGAGATAAAATGAAAAAAAACAATGAATTGTTTTTTTTTTTTTTTATTTGAAATGGGTTTGCTCTTGACTCTAGTCTAGGTCAGAGTTGACAGAGACAAAGTTGTTTGTCAAATAATACGTTATTAAAAAAAGTTTATCGGATAATTAAGTATTTTCATAAGTGAATTATTTGGCAAACTGTTATTGTATAATGATGAATTAACAAACCATGTTTTTGCTAATCGTTGATTGGAGTCAAGTAAAAATTCGTAAATTATATTTTGGTGAACTGACAGGACACCATTCTGACCAAGATCGTTTTTAAAATAATACCTTATTTCTGTTGCTTGGGCCTTTGTAACTCATGGTCGGAGTCAAGGTACAATTGAAAACCGATACTGTTCACGAACTTGACGAGTTCATCGGCATCGTTGAACTCAACCACTTTGGAGAATCGAACGCTCCAACAACCGTGCCATCGCCAGTCGCCACCACAAGATAGATAAATTGGAATATACTTTTTTGTAATAAATCAAAATTTTAACACACCTCTTAACACAAGATAGGCTAATGACGAGTGACGACTAGAGCGATTCAAACACTGAGGGGTATTCGCCCATCAGTTCCTGTAACGTCCACTGGTGAAGGCGCCAAACAAGTAGCCGAATTCTGGGCGGAGTACATTTAAATTGCTATCGACACGCTAAGAAGAAGAAGAAGGGCATTATCGCATTCTAATCACAGTCTCAATCTGTCAAAAATACCTCTTAACTCCCCCCTATATAGATTAAACCCATTTTTCTTTCGTTCTTCTCTCTTTACATTTTTGACACTAAATGGCAGTGAGATGAGATTGCAATTAAATCTTGAACGTTTTAAATATAGGATTTGGCTTTCTGTTAGCTGTGAACCTACTACTTAATCATCTACTTTGCCCATAGCTACTAGTTTATTTAGTAAAGTTTTAACAGTAATTTGTTCGTCACCTTTTCCAAATTCGTTTTTGACTCATCTGTTCACTGTTATTTTTTTTTGTAGTTTATTTCCTTTAGTTATTACTATTTCAATTTGGCCATTCTAAAAAGTAATTTAAAAAAATTAAACCGACTTCAAAAAGAAATTAACTCAAAATTATGAAATAACTTTAATTTCGGAAGTCGGTGGCATAAAACTAAAATACAGATCCCAAGACACCGACTTCCGAAATTAAAGTTATTTCATAATTTTGAGTTAATTTCTTTTTGAAGTCGGTTTAATTTTTTTAAATTACTTTTTTTATTTCGTAATTTTTAGTTTTTGCACTAGTATTTGACCAAGGTTTTGAGATGTTTTCCCTTTGACACTACACCCGTAGCTCTTATCAATAAGCCAGGCCGTCACACTTACACGTATTAGTCCATATCTTGAAAAGTACTGAATCGATCTTGATGAAACTTGCACTGTTCCCTAAGTTGAAGAAAATGTAAGCCAATAAAAAAAAAATGGTCACGATCCGATTAATAGTTCCGGAGATATGCGTGGACAAACATACATACATACATACATACATACATACATACATACATACATACATACGTCTATGAAATTTTGTATATTTGTTTGGAAGCCCTAATAGATCATCATATGTGAATATAATGCAATTCCAATAATATTACATACATACGTATCGAATTGATAACCTCCTTTTTTTTTTGAAGTCGGTAAAAATGGAGCGATATTTTTGTCTTGGACCATATACTATGCTGATGTCATTCGACATCATTTAATATCATTCCATTTGTGGTTCGGCTGTAAGGTTCACTTTTACTTTCCACCATTAGAAAGTTATGTGTTGAGCGACCCGCGGTAATGTGTATGTATGGGTTATCTGATGTAACTAATTTGACCGGTTTAGCACGCGATTAATATTTTAGTAAAATTACAAGAATTCTTGAGCGGGGGCGTAACAGACATATGACCAATTTCATAGTGAAACCCTGTTTATTGGTCGATCAAGAAACTGTTGACAATTTGAAGTAGATAGAAACTTGACAAATTAGATTCTCCGAAGAAATGGCCAATAAATAAGCTGCAAACTACGAAAAGCAATTAATTTGTGACGTCATCTGTTACTAGTTCTCCGTTAAAAGTGCTAGTGTGGACTATGGCCATATTATTTATCTCGCTACCATGACACCAGCGCGTGAGGTTTATCAAGTGAATTGAGTTTCAATGGACAATTGCGAATATTGCGATGAACAGGGGGGGCTTGCTCTCGGGCACTGCCTGCGACATTGAACGCGTTTGTTTTGTCACAACCGTCTAGTATTTGATTACATGGCCAAGCATGTATAATAATATGTTCATATTTGATCTACATAGACGATATAAATTAGAAACAATCATCGAAAAAAATACAAGACAAAGGTTTGTCAACAAAACGATTTAGATGAATTGGCAATCAATCAACAGCTGGAGATCAGCGGGGTAGTTGCGTAACACACTTTCAGTAGGAATGGTTTCAGTTTTGACAGTTCCACATCATTCATTGCGTTATTTTACGTTGTTGAGCAGACAATTTTTTCGTTCATATGAAGCAATATCCTTCAAAATGTTTCATGTGTTACGCATTTAGGGTACTGATTGTCAGTGGACTGACAATCATCCCCCCCCCCATCCCCCCTTCGGTTTCGTACAATCGTCGGATCCGTGACGTTACACATTGTGCGTCATAAAACTCTAATGAAGTTTCAAACGAACGGGTTTTGGAACTGAGACAGATAAAGTAGGTTCACCGTTTTCGATTTAACATAAAATACCTACAATCATATACATATATAGGTATTTTGTATCGAGGGCGTTGATATGTGAGTCAAGACAACAACTATTAATTAACTTGATTCTTACATCAACACGAGCATAGTAGGTAGGTGTGGTAGATTTAATATGAACACGAACACGAATATAATAAAATAATTAATTACCTACTTATAATAAAACGTAGGTACAGTCAAGGAAATAAATTGTTAAGGCAATTGCAATTTGCTGTGATAGCGCCTTATAGCACATAAGTGCTATATATAACACAGAAAATTGCAATTGCCTCTCTGTCTCTTTGAAATTCGTTTACATGGGACAAGACACAGTACAATTTATGGTAAACTATTTTTTTTCCTGACTGTTAGCAACCAATGGTAGCGCGCGGTGCACGATCAGTACGCTAATACATTGCACAAATCCTCACTACAAAAGGCGCACGCGCTGCTTGGGGCCTCAAAGATTTGACACTTTCGCTTATATTGGGTCACATGGCACTGGCACGGATGCGGTCAAGTCACTTCGTACTCGTCGTCGATTACAATTAATGGCTTTTTAGCTTTTTATTACTCGCCAGAGATTGCAATTTGTAACTCACTGTTTGATGATTTGTTAAACGATTTATGATAGCAGGGGCACTTGTACAGTAAGCACACAAGTTGTAGCTGTGGTCGTAGATACTCCTTGTCCAGTTGATTAAATTAACAGACTTAACTGAAATTGGATCGTATTAACCTTCTGCCCACACGATGTCTTCTTACTAGGCATGTACCTTGAAACTAAACTTATGACGTGATTTCATATTAATATTAAACCTACGCTCAGGTTTGTCTAAACACAGCTGCAATAAGTAAGGACTTGAGGAAAATTAATTCCTTAATGAGTCTTTGCAAATTCACAATTACCTATTTCTTTATTTATTTATGCATTGGAAGAGGAAATTAAAAAGTTGAATCATAGCATGTAAGATAACGTAAGGTAGTATAAGGTAAAAAGGTAAAGCACCATAGTTTAATAAAATACGAGTCATTATGCTGAGTCGCGCAGTACCGTTACCTATTAGCTTTCTTTTCTGACGAGAGCCTGCGCGCGCGCAGCCGGGAGAAATTCATGATCCAAACACATGCGGAATGATTTCGCGGAACAACAACACGGTGAATGAGGGAAAACATGTTTTGTTTAAATTACACAATGTCAATGGTGGGTCTAGCACTAAAACAATAACTTTGCAGGTCTTTGTTGTATAAGTACTAATTATATGTTATCGTATATCGTTCCAAAATTTGTAACGATACTAAAACCTAAAAATATCAATAACGTTACAAAAGAAAACGTTATAGAATATCACTTTCGTAGAACAATATTATAAGTACTTAACGTTATAGATATCAGTAACATTAAGCTTATCCGCTTGTAATAACGTTACAAGAGAAACGTTACAGATTCATTTGTAACGTTATTCTTCATACTTTTTCGTCTTTTTCGTAATCTATAAGTCATGAAGCTGGCAAAGTTGAGTATCGAAATGAATAACGTTATTATATCGTTATAGCCAAGGAATTAATTTTGTTACGATCCTGGTGGAACGGTACAAATTATCGTTACGAGTAACGTTATTTTGAGTAACGTTTCAAGTCCCTGGTCACAAATCGACAAGAAAGGGCCATATAACATGTTTTGTCACTTCATGATAATAACTATACAAAGAAACACCGAACATAAATGCAAGTTCCACTAACAAACCACCACAAGAACAGAAAATATTAAGATAAATGAAACGGAAAGTCGGATAAAAATGATAAGCCATTCTCAGGTTTAGGTTTTTGCCTCACAAACAATCAAACAATAGCTTGAGTGAAGTCGAAAGTTAATGTTCCGTTGTGACATTATTAATGGAGTGAGGAGTATTGTTAACATTGTTGACGTAAACCGAACGATACATTTCAACTTCGTCAGTTTAGTGAAATTTTCTTCACGAGAAAATCGCTGCAAAGCAATAAATTAAGCGTTAAACAAATGTTTCAATAACGGTTAAACCGCTAGCAACAGTAAACTTTGATGTACTCAGTGACCTATGAGCGAAATGCAATGTTGCTCGGTCATTGCCGTGAAATCCGTGTATCTTTTAAGGTTGAGGAGAGCAACTTCAAAAGTTCTTGTAACATTTGAACGCTACAGTTACCAGCAGGAAGTAACAGGCCGGCCGACATCTCGACCGACCTCGGCAAACTCACAGTCGCACCCGCGGAAAAAACAGCTCCAAGCTATGCCTCGCGAGACTTATTGTACCGCGGTCTAAAACCGGATGCTGGCCAACCTTCATCCACCTCAGGGACTTGAAACTAGTTCCGACTATTACAATAGAGATTGTGTTATAAATGTAACAATAACTACGTAAACTCTCAACACTAAAAAACTTGCTGAATTGTCCGATGCAATTCAAAGTCATACTGAGTTTTATTAGAATGAATTTAAATAAAATAGGTGCTCTACACAATTTTTTATGCTAAGTTTGTTTATGTACGAAAGCGAGATTTTTATATCCATCCTAGCTCCAAAGCATGATAAATCTGCATATAAATGGATGACCAATCTTGGTTCAATATTGGAGTTGTGCCAATTGTTTTCCTTGAACACGAAGACAATATCATCAGCATCCCTCTGTTTTTTAATAACAACCGTACCGAGTTTATTGAAGGTCGTACCATCGAACGACGTTACATCAAAATCAAGTGCCAATGACGCCGAACCTCATAAACATAAGCGTCAATATCATTTTATTAGTTTGTCCCAGGTCGTCCCCAGCTCGGAAGACCTTCGCCAACGATTCAGCTCGTTAATATACTGTTCATATAAAGTATGCCATTTAAAGAGCCATTTCAACCAGTTGTGCACTAAATTAAAGCAATTCAACGTGACAGATTTTAGCGCCAATTTTTAATTCAGACAATATTTTACGCATCGAATCAGACTAATAGATAGGAGCTAAGCTAATGGATAGTCTTCATTTTAATCGAGCTAATGTTTACAGTTAATAGCTACTTTATTAACCACGCTGATTGGAAACCGTTACAAAACTAGCAGTTCAGCGAAAGTGGAACACACAATGATGTTGAGCCAGTAAACGAAAAAAATTGCGGAATTGTCTACAGTTTAACAAGATCAAGGTTGAAATGCGTTTCTTATACAATGATAATATTAGTGTCGATTGTGGCACATTCGGTTCTTTGAGTTCCTATTTCATGATTGGACATGAACCGGACAGTAAAAAGCTTATAGGTGACCCGGATACGTCGCGTTGTCGCCAGGCTTCGTTGTACACGCAACTGTATCGATTGACATTGACCGTGCATCGCGATTCGTGGTCACCATTCTCTTTGCCGCCGAGTGTCATGAATATTCTAGTCTAGTACGGTACGATGATGATAACCGTTTTACGTTTTTTGTAATACAATCAGTGCAAAGTATCGTTATCAGGAGCTGACGTGCGGAAAACTAACTTTAGATTGAAAAGAGAATATTATTACCTCTATCTTTTAAATGGGTGGGATTAATACATCTCTTTATGACAAAGTAACAGTCATGAGCTCGTCAGCTGCTTATCACGCTGAGGTATTATCTTAAAAGTAGGTCATTCGGTTTAATATTGCAGTGGATGTAATTTAGAGCTGAGAAGTTTGTTTTGACATTCACAGTCACACAATAGTCATAGGCACAATCGTGTTTAAAACGCATCTAGACCGTAGAGATTAAAGCGCTTGACAGAAAAGACCGTCATGCTCAGTTGCGAGGTCGTGACCTCAAGGATGATCACACGCAGACTTGGTTTGTTTTGGGTGCTATATGATGGCCCTTTTCCTAACTCAAGGTAAAAAGATGATACTAAACACGGAGTCAAGGACGAATCATCAATTTGCAAAAAGCACTAGGAAGTGGTAAAGGGCGGCGTTTTGGGGACTGTCTTATGTAATTTTGACGTTTAAAAATACTGATTCTCAGCCTAATTTGAATAAATGAATTTTGATTGATTTTCTTCCGGTGCAGCCTGGGCAACATACTTAGCCCCCTAGTGACCCTTTTACCACAGTATGATCTCATATAGCAAGTTTGGTTACAGGAGCATATGAAACTCTTGTAGTATCCAAGAATGTAGTATCAAAGTCTCGTAAACGGAAAACCCAATGAGTCAATTCATTATCTAAAGGTTAGGGTTCGGGGTGAATGCTTTCGGACAGACATGCAAGCTACAAATCGAGGAACAAACATTCGTCATTGCTGTTTATTTATTCAGATTAAACCACAAACGAAATATATTGTTTATCGGGTTAGCGTGCACTACTAAGATACCCAATACTGATAGAAAGTCAATCAATTCCGTTAATCAATTGTTCAGAATGTGTACAAACACGAATAAAAAAGCAATTACAAGTGCTGTCTGGGTGGACTCAAGGTTCAGTTTTCCGTGACAGTGCTGGCTCTAAGGTCAATAGAAATTAATACTCTAGTGCCCACTTCATATTAATGTAATGAGTTTTAGCCATCGTTGTTGGAAGTAATCGTGATTTCTATGTATTTCCTTTGCCCTAAATGTGGCATACTAGGAAGGAAAGTGCCCATAATTGATTATGTTGCTAAAGGGTAAAGGCTATAAAGCTCCGATTTAGATTTTACGCAGATAAATAAATTAATGACGCTGTTAGCTGTTTATTACATCATTCTGACACAGCTGCCGTTTCTACTGATTTTCCTTTGCCGGCAAATACTGGTGGCAGAGTGGGGGACGACGACACTTGACTCTAACAAAAATTAGCACTATAATATAAAGCTTAAATAATACACAAATGGATCCCTGAATCGAAAAATTGTTTTTACAAAACATTATGAATATTTTTGAAAGACCTATCCAACGATACCCCACACACCATGGCCGCATGGGGTAGACGAGAAAAAAAAACATTAAAAAAAAATTGTTTTCAAGATTTTATTTTAGGTAAGTACCACTTTGTCGGCGTAATTACTTAATATGTATATCCATGCCAAATTATAGCTTTCTAGTACTAAAAGTCTCTGAGCTAAGCTGCGGACGGACAGACGGACATGGCGAAACTATAAGGGTTCCTTGTTGACTACGGAACCCTAAAAAGGGAGCATTCTGACTCCGATACCTACGTCAAGTATTCATTCGTGAGCTTCCTCTAACATTGTAGCATTCTGGACCGGGAAAGTTTAAGTTTTTTTCTGTTAAGAGCGAGCGAGCGATGCACTTTACAAATGAATGAGAGTTTGAGAATTGGCCCGCGCCTGTAGCTTGAACTCTTTTGTAGGTAAACTATAAAACATCACGTTAATTTTCATATTTTATTATAGCTTTTTATCAATAAATGAATGATAAATAATAATCTGTTTTTGTATAATATTAAAAAAAAAATAGCTTACATACGTCGGGGCCCCCCGTAGCTTGGTGACCCCGTATCATTGATACGGCGGTAGCTACGCTCCTGATAAGGCTAGTCCATGGTCAGCCAAGGTAGACTGCTTGGCAAAGCCATTATCCGTCTAAACTAAAAGCATAATCGAATGGCAGTGATCAAACCACCATTACCGAAACCGAATCTCCGCCGTTTGCCATATATTTCTGATGGCTGACGCAAGCCGGTTAGAGTCGACAAACGGCAAGATATTTTCGGTTCTGATATGGTAGACTTGCGCCAGTTGAATCTATATGAACGACATTATAGATATATACATGGAACATTAATCTAGAACTAGATCAAGGACATACACCTCTATATATAGACTTTTCATATCACGGGGATGACCTACTTTGAGTGAGAGCAGGGACTTGAAAACGAAATGAATTTCGTTCCGTTTTCACGTTACAGATTCATTTATAACGTTTACCTTTGTTACTTTTTCGTCATCTTTTATTTCACGAAGGTGGCCAGGCAAAGCTGAGTATCGATATGAATAACGATATTATTGATCATATCGTTAGTGAACAGTTTAAGATTTTGTTCGGTTTGTCAGTATCGTTATAGCCAAAGAATTAATTTTGTTACGATCCTGGTGGAACGGTACAAATTATCGATACTGGAACTACGCGTAACGTTATTTTGAGTAAAGTTTCCAGTCCCTGAGTGAGAGTTATCTGTTTTATAAATAATTGTGATTGGAAAATTGAAAGTATAGGCTGTTCATCTTATAAAGTCTTTGGTTTTTATTTAAGGAATTAGTTAGTTTCGTAAGACAAATTATATGAGATAAATTTCGACCCCGTTCGATTGGTAGATGAAAAACCAACCCTTATTAGAGTTTATAATATCTGTCATAATCATTTTTTACTATAGCAACACTACCAACTAACACCACCCCTCAGGTAGGTGTTATCGGTCAACTATCCACTTATCAACAATTATTTACCAATCAGATTTCGGAAAACTACATAATTATACATATAAGTTTTAGCAACCAAACAACCAACCAAACCAACCCCCATAACCACCAACCCAACCATGAACCATCCAACCATGACGAACGACGAGGACAACGACGATGATGGATGTAACCATGATATCTGCTGCGTATGGAACCGCGTATAAAAGAGAAGTCGAGCTGCCTCGATAGATAGAGAGATACTCGTAAGAATCGTATGACAAAAATCAACGCATACTTCGACCACGAATTGTTGATCCAGAGCGGTCATCTTTTGTTATCAAGCGTCATAAATGATAATATAAATATTGCCTTTCATAACACACGTAACATTCCGTTCATTCAACCTCAAAGGTATCGGCTCCTCGTTCCTCGAGCAGTTTCCATTTCTCATAAGGATCTGCAGTATAAACACGCCCACTTGTTAGCAACTTATCGTTAATTGCATTATGTTTCTACTTAGGACAACATGGGCGCGGCGGCATGACGTCAGTTCATCACGATACGGCTTTGATGACCGGTCGAAGGACTTGGAAGGCTTAGCCAAGGTAACTTTGAGCTGAAGATAACGTCACACGGCCACATGGGTGACATCGCGACAACCCCGAACGAGGCTAAGAACATTAACTGAAGACCACAGGGATCGTTAACCAATCCCCGAACTACAACTTCGGGTAACAAACGCGTTTCTACACTAAAAGTCAAAATAGAAAAGATATAATATAATACAGATTATAAATTCGGTAGTAATTATCTCATTATATTATATTATCCATATTTCTATTTCAATTGTCTTGTCTTTTCGCAGGTCTGCTGGATGAAATTTCTTAAGAAACAAGCAGTATCTTTGTTCTCAAATTTTATTCATGTCGTATTTATATCTATTTTACTGTGTATATAAATCCATACTAATATTAAAAATTCGAAGGTAACTCTGTCGGTCTTTCTGTATGTTACTTTTTCACGCCTAAACCACTGAACGGATTTCGATAAAATTTGGCAGAGATATATTGCCTCCCGGGGAAGGACATAGGGTAGTTTTTATCCCGATATTCCCACAGGACAGACACTTTTTCGGGTGAAAGCGGGGCGCTGCTAGTAATAAAATAAATTATAGGTACGCATCACGGTTTATCAAACAAGTTCTTGCTGCCAGAGGGTTCAATCCTTGGACCCTCAACATATTCTGACTACTCGCATTTTCGGTTTAGCTTTAGTCTTTGTCAGTCGCATTAAGAACGGCACCCTTATTGCGTAACACACTATCAAACTCAATCCGAATCATTTTGAAGGATAATTATGTTATGGCTAATCCATTGCTTCATATGTTCGAAACATTGGTCTGCTCAACAACGTAAATAACGCAATGAATGTTGTTGAACGACAAAATGAAAACCATTACTAAACTGATAGTGTATTACGAAATTACCCCGCAGTTATTATTTGCTAGTATTTCAACACGATGTTGTTTTTTAAAATCTACGCGAACGGAGTTGCACGCTAAGGCTATAGCCAGACGCGACTCATAGCTCGGCCTAAGGTCGCTGTGACCGCATTAAACATACATTTACCAAGGGAGTGGTGACCGTTTATGGCTGTTTTCACATTAAAGACTTTAAATTCTAGCTTTTGGACTAGACACGCCTTGTGAATAACACGAAAATTTCACGTGTATGTTAGAGTACCTACGTGCCAAAGTAGTACTAAGTACAGTCACGAGCATAAGTATGTTTACTCTTGGCTTTATTCAAAGGCAAATTTCTCCTTTATTTTTAATGAAATTTTATGTTATTGCGAACATAGTATTTTCGAACCCATAGGTTTATTTATAGTGTCGTATTTCAACGTTGCATTCGTCATTTCACGAAAAAATCGCAATTGAAAGTTGCCAAGCGTTGACATATTAGTGCTCGTGACCGTACTCGTCTTTGTTAAATAGCTCGACAGGGTTCATGTAGATTGCTTCAGTTCGAATCGTCCGATTTCAATCCGATTAAGGTGTCACTGCACTGGTGACTGGTTCGGGTCATATCATAGATACCATACAATCATAGAAATGCCCAAGATTAAGGTGCTAGTTACTCAGACAAAACTAAAGCATTAAATACTTATGAGGTTTGAAAGTACAGGCAGGAGAAAGACTGTCTAGCAAATTGACTATCAACTTAAATGGTCCGTGTATTCAAACCACAACAGAATGACGTAGTATGAAATGGCTATAACACTTACACGACAACACGTGGTTATTGTAACTAATAACCACGTTTGCCGTGTTATAGCCAATCAGCACCCTAATTGCGTAACACAATATTACTCTCAATTTGAAGCATATTGCTAATCCATTGCTCCATATGTTCGAAAAATGTGTCTGCTCAACAACGTAAATCACGCAATGAATGTTGTTGAACTGTCAAAATGAAACCCATTGCTACTGATAGTGTTTTACGCAATTACCCTGCTGGTTAACAATACAAGGTGGCGGGGACATCGACGGGGAAACTGTAACTATGAATTCAGTACATGATTCTAGCAAGACCCTCTAGTGTAGAAATATTAAAAAGGCTATAAAAAAAAAACTGCTGTGCATAGAAAAGTGCAATACCTAGTTTTCTTTTAAGGGGACTACACACAGACTTACATAAGTCTGTGGGACTACATGACCTAAAGCGCGGTCACTGTCGGACTGCATAGAAAAGAAACAGAAGCGCACAACCCTGATGGTAATTTATTGCAAAATATGAAGCAATTATCTATTTACAAAAAAGTCTATTGTTTGGACTAAAAAATTAAAACACTAGTGCTTAGTATGTTGCTTGTAGAATAATCTGACAAAACATCAAAATGATTGTTTGTATATTAGTATGGTTTTTATTGAAAAAAGTTTTTTTTTTTGAGTTTCTTCATGATTTTTTTCTATCGTTAAATTAGTTGTATTATGTTTTCAACACAATCCTGAAGAATATCATATATTTTTCTGATTTTGTTTACTGTAGCCGATCACATACTTTTATTGCTTCTAAAACTTGCGTTTTTGCGTTTAGGTCCTGTAATCCCCTTAATATACGACGAAAAATTCCATCGCATGGGGGTTCAGAATGTACCTACTGAATCCATGGACACAGGTTGCGCGATATCCCCTGCCAGCCTGTATATTCCCCTGACTGTTCATTCATGATTAAATAATAACAGTCAATCAAAATAGCAAACACTGTGCGTGCATAGGAATAAAATAATTGTCTATGCGTTTGTTACCAATTTTCTAGCAAGTTCAAACTACAAGCCTGAATCTTAATCAAAGGAACGCAAATCTAGAAGCTGTTGTATACAACGGAAAGATATTAAGAGAATGTGAAGTCATTAGCAGTAACCAGTGAGCACAAACAATTAACATGTAGTCAATACACAATTAGCAAATACCGTGGAATCATACAGTTACTGTATAAGGAAGCTCTACTAAAAACAAGTAAAAAATAAAAATATACGTACACACGACGACAAATCAAGCTAAGTACACATTTGCAGTCCTAGCCAACCTCGCATTGTATAAATGCTTTGCTTTGCTTACAATGAGAATCAGCTTATACTGGAAATGTATAGCTTCATAATATATTATGTCGTCGTGCATACCTGCATACCGACTATTAATAATTAAAAGTAAGGGTTAATCCGAATATAATGTTTTTTTTATTTAATTTGTACACAATCCATTAATATACTTACATATATCCAATAATCTATATTTTAATAAGAGGTAAAATTTGTTTGTTTGTAAGTTTGTATGTAGGGGGTAATCTCTGGAACTACCAGTCGGATTTAAACAATTCTTTTTGCTTTCTATGTATATCCCAGTTCTTGAGGGAGGATATAGGCTATTTACGACCCTTAGGAGCCGAATAAAAGAAAAAAAGTCAGAAAGAACGCTAAGCGGAAGCTAAGTGATAGCGCGGGCAGGTGATGCGATGCGAGGCGATGGGTCGGGAGACCAAGAAATATCACGCGGACGAAGTCGCATGCAGAAGCTAGTATATAATAATAATTAAACAGACCGAAGTGTTAAAATCGGTTTACCTGTAGGTATCAACATTTACATAATATATTATGTTATTTTGATTAAAATTGAATTTAGCATACTAATTAATTTAACAGGGAAAATATTATTATGTCAAATTCTGAAGGTCATGTGCAATTAGATCAGACCATAAATTAATCAAAAATCACGTATTTATTTATTTATAACTATGTAGAACCGTCTTTTTATCACCACTGCTCTCAAAACGGTGAAGGAACACATCATGAGGAAGCCGGCATGTCCTAGTGCCAAAAATTGGAAGACGTGTCATGTCACCCACCAACCCGCACTGGGCCCGCGTGGTGGATTATTAGCCCACTCCCTCTCGCAAGAGAAGAGGCCCGTGTCTCAGCAGTGGGAACATTATAGCCTGATCATGTTATGTAAAATCTGGTTAGTAAAATCATTCACCCATGTTTAACATAGAATAGAACTTGAGTTTTAATACAGAATGCTGTCATCTTCGGAATAATATTGCAAGGGCTTTCTTCTCTTTTCATTCGGTTTTCATAGTTTTAGTGTTTTTGTTCCTATGCCAATAAACTCATTTGTCTTTATTCTTTGGTTTATATCATTTGAATTCCCTGTGGGACTTCGTCTAACGAGTTCTCACGACAATCTGGTAAATAAAATCAGACAAGTGCAAGTCGGATTCTATGTATATCATGTGCCTAGCCTTTTCCCAACTATGTTGGGGTCGGCTTCCAGTCTAACCGGATGCAGCTTTCAGGATTCTATGTATATCTGACAGCTTTCAGGATTCTATGTATATCTGACTCAGGCATAAGTCGAGTTCTGGACTTTAAATAAAAGAGACTGTGACCTCGTGAGTTTGTTTCAGACTTTCTTCTCAGAGTAGTCATTAAACGCCGACCTCATCATCTAGCTTAATTTTTAGGGTTCCGTACCCAAAGGGTAAAAACGGAACCCTATTACTAATTAGGGTTCCGTACCCAAAGGGTAAAAACGGAACCCTATTACTAAGACTTCGCTGTCCGTCCGTCCGTCTGTCTGTCACCAGGCTGTATCTCAAGAACCGCGGTAGCTAGACTGTTGAAATTTTCACAGATGATGTATTTCTGTTGCCGCTATAACAACAAATACTAAAAACAAAATAAAATAAATATTTAAGGGGGGCTCCCATATAAAAAAACGTGTTTTTTTCGGCGTTTTTGCCGTGTCTGTCGCCAGGCTGTATCTCAAGAACCGCCGTAGCTAGACAGTTGAAATTTTCACAAATTATGTATTTCTGTTGCCGCTATAACAACAAATACTAAAAACAAAATAAAATAAATATTTAAGGGGGCTCCCATACAACAAACGCGATTTTTTTGCCCTTTTTTGCTCAATATCAATAATGGTAACAGGTAGGCACTTGAAATATTCACAAAATACTCAGTTGTATTTTTATTTTAATAATAAATAATAAAATTAAAATAAATATTTAAGGGGGGCTCCCATACAACAAACGTGTTTTTTTCGGCGTTTTTGCCTTGTGGTACGGAACCCTTCATGTGCGAGTCCGACTCGCACTTGGCCAGTTTTTTAATAATTTTATAATATAACGTGCAATTTGATTGCGATATCCTATTTCCGGAATAAACAATTTTATTTAATTTCATTCGTATTGTTAAAAATACATATTTTCGTTACATATTGTTAGGGGATTCCCTCTTTTTTTAAATAATTGCACTGGTAACTGATAGATGACATAGGACATAGTCACAAGTACAACTTGCTATCTATAGTCTGTCCCAAAAGTATCAGATGAAAGTGTAAACAGAGGGGTCAGAATCAGAAAACATACTTGCAGATGACTCATGATGACACTTACCTAAACCCGAAATTAAGACCGCGTACCTATAGTTACGGTTAAAAAGACGCAGCCCCTTTACAGACAGAGGCCGACTGCGAAGACATACTTTGGGTACAGAATCCTAAAAACTCAGGAACAATGAATCAGAACACGTTCAATCATTCCATATCACAAAAAGACAGGCCGACATTATTCAGTCCATACAACATTTTTGTTGATAAAAACTGTTTTACATATAGAAGTAAATGCCAATGGCCTCACTTGGTAGGCCGCTAAGGTCACGCTGCCAAGGCCGCAGCGAAGCACGCAATTAGTAGTTTCATTAGTTAGGCTTCAAATTAACACCCAACGCTTATTTTCAATTGCTTTTCATAATACTAGCACCAACTGAATTACGTAGAAGCCTGAACTTGAAGGATGTTAGCTGGTAATTAAATTGTAAGTTGTAAATATCGACTGTTATAATTTAATTTTGCAGTGCTTGTCAATGATGAGTTATGAGGAAGATGTAGCTAAAAGGGGGGTAATTTCGTAACACACTGACAGTAGCAAAATTTTTTATTTTGACAGTTAACAACTTTCATTGCGTTATTTACGTTTTTGAGCAGACACATTTTTCGAACATATGACGCAATGAATTAGCAATATCCCTGAAAGTGTTCCAGATTGTGATTAATAGTTTGTTACGCAATTGGCGTGCGGTCCTTTAATTAAATCTAATAGCTATGTTTTATAACATCACAATGTGTCCTTGTCAGGAAAGAATGATGATCACGATGAGGAAACCATGGTTAGGTAAAGTTTAAATACTTTCTGTGACAGTTTCAGTGCTGAGAAAGACCCAGCAATCTAAAGCTAATTAAGATTGGACTTTATTAAATTAATATTCCTATGGCTCACCAATACGGTAGGAAAAATAACTATAATAAATAAATAATAAAATTTTATTCAAGCATAAAGTAAAAATAGGATTTACATTAATTGTGTATTGTAACTGTACATACATATATTAAGCCTTCCTCAAAAACGGACAAATTAATTAAATTAGTAGAATTCCGATATTTGTATTTTAATATTCATGATAGAGAATGCAGCTTTAGCATAACAGGTTGTACTCAAATGAACTTGTAAACCTCTGGGTATCGAGGTAGCCGGCTTTATGACGGAGACACTTGTCTCTGTCTCAGGGCTGCAAGCTGCAACCATTTGGGTATATTAACCACGAGTATGTAATAATAATATTTATAATTTATTTAGAGCTTTTAGGTCTTTATTTTTTTTTTCAGTACCCTTCGCTGTCATGAATGCCACATCTAGAAAGTAATACATCCAATTATACTTTAGATCCGTGTTTACTCGGTTGGTGATTAGTTGATATTTACTTTTTTTATCATTACCTCCCTATTCATTATTGTAAATCTACTTTTAACGATGTTATTGTACGCTCGTAAACATTTTGTGTAAATTTAGTTTCTCAGTAAGTGAATTATTGTTAATTCTTAATGAGAAATAATAAAGTTCTTAAACCATAATTATAGGTAAAGGTTTTGTAGTACAGTCAACAGCAAAATCAAAATTACAAAGTACCTATGCATTATTAATTACAAGGTGACGTACCACGAATTGTTTGGCGACTCAATACTATCCTAGCTAGATCACCGCGTAATCTGTATTTAGGAGAGACGATGTGGAGTGCTCTCTCGAAGAGAGAAGACCTGTGTCCCAGCAGTGGGAACATTATAGGGTAATTATGCATGTGCAGTGGACTACAATCAAGAAGCATTGTTGGGCATTATTCAGTTGTAATTTTTTAATATATATATAGTTGATGAACATGTCGGAGACCAAGCTGATGACAAACACCACTAAATATAGGATCAGAGTAAATGGTGAGGATTGCAATATGTCTATCATATGAATTCATCTACTTAGGCCAGTTAGTCTCTATCCAGTCCAGACAAGGAAGTCTTAAGACGAACCGAACTGCCTGGAAGAGCTAGGTACTGGTCTTGGAGTACTGGTGGTGGTGAAAGAGCTTATGAAAGGCAATCTGCCTTTGACACTAAAGCGAAACATTATGGACATGCGCATCTTTCCCATTCTGACCTATGGATCCCAGACTTGGTCTATGACAAACATTCAAAGTCTAAACTCAAGGTTTGCCAACGTGCAACGGAGCGCAGTATTCTAGGCGTCAAATTGACAGACCATTATGCGCAACACCACACTGCGCTTCAAATCACAGTTTACTGACGTTGCTCAAAAAGCCACTAAGCTGAAGTGGGACTGGGCTGGCCACGTCTGCCGTAAGCCCAATGAGCTGTGGGACAAAATAACCACCACGTGGAGCCTGACACAGGTAGAAGGCAGACCCCATAGAAGATAGCGGGACTAGCTGGACAAAACAAACGACCAGTGGTCCACTTTAGCCCTGGATCGAAAGAGGTGGAAGTCATGGGGAGAGGCCTTTGCCCAGCAGTGGGTTGTTGCAGGCTAACAGTAACAAGTAATATTTTAATGTAAGAACAAATTAATTGAATCTCCTAATAGCACCTCTGTAGTAGTTAGAGTATGTAGGGGGCCATTCAAGTATTACGTAAGCACTACAGGGGGGCGGGGGGTTCTTTGCTTTGCTTATATTTGATGAGATGGGGGATAGGGGGGTTTGGATGGTGATTACGTCAGCAGTATTTGTTTGATACTTTTTCGGATTTTCTACAAAATTAAGTCGAATTTGGTTTGAACAGATAATATGACAACGCTACCTGTCTATGCTTGAAAACGAAACGCATATAACTGCTGCTCATGAATCAATAAAGAAACCAGAACAAATTGAAAAATGCATGTACCAATGTTTACGTAAGGGGTATACTATGATGCTATGTGGTGTAAGTATCACAAGTTCACCAACCCGTGCGTGACAAGCCTGAAATCGTTCGTGTAAAACTCTAAATACCTATGTGTGTATATGTATAGCCAATTTATGAGTACTATTTCAAACTTCTGTGCTACCCACAATGGTTTTTAGTGGTTTATTGGTGGTTGCTAGGCATGGCATGAAGATAAAATAATATAATGCTGTGCATGTTCTTATTATTTTCAAAAAAGGGGCCAAGTGCGAATCGAACTCGCACACGAAGGGTTCCGTACCACAAGGCAAAAACGCCAAAAAAGAAACACGTTTCTTGTGAGAGATTTTTAATGTTTAACTTTATTTTATTATCTATTTGATATTATAGCGGCAATAGAAACATACACTGAACATTTCAACTGTCTACCTAACCTATTACAGTTCATGAGATACAGCCCGCTGACAGAAGGACGGGCGGACAGCGGATCTCGAGGCTTAGTAAAACTTAACGACATCCACACATTTCTTCACACTTCAGCCGTATAAAACGGTTACAACACCACAAATTGACGTAGTGTGTCAATCCGCTCAACCTTCAAATTCCCTGACTGTATAATAACGTGTAAATACCGTAGTTATTTATAATTTTGTGCTGATAAATCTACAGCAATCATCGAATTATTCACACTATAACATCACACTAAATTATAAAGGTGAAAGTTTGCGAGTTGTAACTTCCTCACGCTCAAAGGGCTGGACCAATTTTGATAACCCTGGATTAACATCTAGGCTACTTTTTATCCCGATATTACAATGGGATCGAAACTTATGCGGGTGAAACCGCGGAGCACAGCTAGTAGTTTACTATTATTAATTTTAAACGCACAACGCATGATTGTTTAATAAGTCGATCCTATCGGCGTTGTGGTCCGTAACTTACGAGTAGTATTGATTGGATTTAAATTCTATTGGTTCAGTGAGTCAATTTATCGATGATGAGGATGACTGGTGAAAGACCAAATATATAAGTGGGTTCTTTGCGGAGTCATTTTTCACAGTAACGATTTGTACACTGGCGTAATCACGGCATGCCCTACAAAGCCGTCCTTAAAGTGTTGTCAACAACCCTTATCTATAAAACGGTTAATTGGAAAACTGGTACAAGTACCTACAGTGCCCTGTTAGATAAACCAATGATGGACATGGGACAACTGCAGGTTACAGCCGATAGCGCAATGAGTCTTTGAAACTTTGGTCATAATATAAGGATTTTGAGGTGTATTGGTATATTTGGTATACAGGAGCTACCCATGGAGAAAGTTGTTCAGTTTGATATAGAAAGAAAATATATTTATTTAGCACAAACTAAAATACACACAATACACCAGATAGTCAGATAATAATCGTACATCAGATAGAAACAAAAAAGATAAAAATAAAAAGTGTAAAGTCCGATGTAAGAAATCATGATCATTTGATGGTCTGTAGAACACCCTTAGATTTGACCACATCTTTCTGATACATGCTGTATATCGTGTATTATGTAATGGATATGTTGATGATTAACATAAAGCATTATTTTACTTACAAAGGTTGTAAAAAGTGCCTAAAGTTTCGTATTACCACAACATTTATTATTATTAGTATAAAATAGGTCAAACTAAGCACTCTAGCGCACGTGACAGATAAAGGGAATCGATTAGGGAAAACTCCAT
The DNA here is from genome assembly GCA_963082905.1 of Oligia fasciuncula. Lineage (NCBI taxonomy): Eukaryota > Metazoa > Arthropoda > Insecta > Lepidoptera > Noctuidae > Oligia > Oligia fasciuncula. Next base: position 1,535,898 of record OY720394.1, on the reverse strand, counting down.
TAAGAAACAATATACAACAATACCAAATCATCCAAACAAAGAATATTTCATTTATTTTTATGTACACACATAGGTATAACCGGACTCGGAAAGCACGTTAAGCCGAGCTGTTGACAGTCGTTACGTTAGTCAGAAGCCCGAAAGTCTGACAACCAGTCTCATCAAGGGGTATCGTATTACCCAGTAATTGGGTTGTGGAGGTCAGATAGCCAGTCGCTCCATGTAAAATACTGGTATTCAGCTACATCCGGTTAGACTGGAAGCTGACCCCAACTTAGTTGGGAAAAGGCTAGGCAGATAATGCAGATGATGATAGGTATAATAGACAAGAAGAAATGAACAGAAAAAAAAATGGTTGCCTGTAAAGTCGGTTTTACGGGCGAAGATTTTACGTGACAACGACCGATCATCCGATCATAGTTGAGTGGGAGAGAGACGCAAGGCATTCGGCGGGCCTCTCTCTCGTTCGGTGACTCATCGTAACGTTACCGAGCGTTACACTTTTTCATAAGTGACTCCCAGCCGCAACCTAATTTAAGACGTTGTCACGTCAATACGTACAAAGATGATGCTTATTTCTAAAGAGATCTCTTCCAGGATGTACCTGTGATAGGAGAGTGGTTCAAAAGAGATGTAGGTAACGTGTGTAAAGGTGAGTATAGGCTAGAGCATTTACTTGTAATAGAACACCGAACATTCGCCGTTTTAAAATTTTATCGAACCACACTTCGAACACGAGGCTCGATGTTTTGTTACAACCTGATTTAAAAAGCCAACGAGCGTATTGGTGTAATATTTTATCGAGCAAAGTCACGAGCGGTACCTATAGGTCCGACAGTTCAACAATGAACGCAAGGTAGAAAGAAATGTTACAAGGTAAATGCTAACTCGCCCCGTGAGCAATTACGTCGAACACAGCGTCGAGCATTCGCAGAAACGTTACATTACATGGAAATGCTTTTGGAAACAGCTTTTGCCTGTATTGTACGATTCGTAAGAACGTTACATTACATGGAAATGCTTTTGGAAGCTGAGCTTTTGCCTGTATTGTACGAATTGTACCATTCGTAAGAACGTTACATTACATGGAAATGCTTTTGGAAACTGAGCTTTTGCCTGTATTGTACGAATTGTACCATTCGTAAGAACGTTACATTACATGGACAATATGGACATGCTCGAGAAAATGCTCTAGTGTATCCTCACCTTTATAGAAGGGAAAACCAAATACATAAAATATTAGTAGCCAGTGAATATTTCTAAAATGCACTCTACTGTTATCTACGTCCTACATACTAACAGACGTTACTGTAAAGCATGTATCTGAAATATATGTAACCGTAATACACATGTTTATAGTAGGTATAGTAATTAACGTTATAAAGCGAGGATGCATTTGTATCGAAACGTTTTACGATAACGAAACCGTGCTGAAACTGTGTCGGTCGATTGCCATGATGTGGTGACGCTCACGACCACGGAGTTTGCACAAGTGTTGTGTGTATACTCGGCCCACGTAAACTGTAACATACTTTTAGTAATATTTCTATATGTGGATGACGCACCTTCCAAGTATGATCTATTGGAGTACCTAAAAGTATTTGTATCAAGAAGATTGTAGGGCTAAGGACCATGTTAGCACTTTTCAAACAATTACATTTTCCACACAGTGGTCACTTCTTTGAACTGTCATTGTCATTCAAAATGTTGGCAATACGTAGTTGGAAATAATATATACCTTCAGGTTATCATTTTTGTACATTTTGAAAGAGCCTCCGAGCTAAGTCTGCCTTCTCCGTTGGATCAACTTTTTGGAACCTTGCAACTGAATTCGTGACTTGGCAAGAAAAACCGGTAATTAAAGGTCAATTTCAAATAACAAATGAAAATGTAACACCATACTTTTTCGGTTCCTGTTCAACTGAATTGAAAATAACTGTTTACCATTGAATCCAATATGGAGCAGTACCTAATGATTTACAGACCTGACCGGTTAATAAAAAGTAATTTAAAAAAATTTAACCGACTTCAAAAAGAAATTAACTCAAAATTATGAAATAACTTTAATTTCGGAAGTCGGTGTCTTGGGATCTGAATTTAATTTTATGCCACCGACTTCCGAAATTAAAGTTATTTCATAATTTTGAGTTAATTTCTTTTTGAAGTCGGTTAAATTTTTTTAAATTACTTTTTATTTCGTAATTTTTAGTTTTTGCACTAGTATTTGACCAAGGTTTTGAGATGTTTTCCCTTTGACACTACACCCGTAGCTCTTATCAATAAGCCAGGCCGTCACACTTACATGTATTAGTCCATATCTTGAAAATTACTCAATCGATTTTGATGAAACTTACACTGTTCCCTAAATTGAAGTAAATGTAAGCCAATAAAAAAAATGGTCACGATCCGATTAATAGTTCCGGAGATATGCGTGGACAAACATACATACATACGTCTATGAAATTTTGTATATTTGTTTGGAAGCCCTAATAGATCATCATATGTGAATATAATGCAAATCCAATAATATTACATACATACGTATGGAATTGATAACCTCCTTTTTTTGAAGTCTGTAAAAATGATTCGTTTGCGGAAAGCCCAGCGCAAATAATATGCGTGACGTTTGATATTCCTGTGGTATTTTCCTTGTAAGCTGTTGGGCACTTGTATGCTCAGTAACTAGCACTAAGTGCATTGACCGGTACTTCCAGAAAATCGTCTACCTACATAGAAAGAAGGAAAGGAACGTCCAATTGCGAGTCAAACCGGGCTCCGCAGTCCGCAATGTTCCTTACAATTCGAATTAAGATTACAACAAAAAGAGGGGCTTGTGGCTAAGTAATAATAGCCGCACGAGTCACTCGATCAGGTTAAGATACGCTTGTCGCTGTTGGTCCGTGGATGGGTGACCATCTTTACATACCAAAATCCCACCGTGCCTCGGAAGCCGTTTTAGTCCCGGCTGTCAATCGTGGATCTTCTCGTTACTGGTAGTCAGAAGCCCGAAAGTCTGACAACCAATCTTACTAAGGGGTATCGTATTGCCCAGTAACTGGGTTGTGGAGGTCAAATAGGCAGTCGCTCCATATAAAATACTGGTATTCAGCGGCATCCGGTTAGACTGTAAGCCGACCCCAACATAGTTGGGAAAAGGCCAGGCAAGAAAAAAAAGGCAGAGAGAAAAAATTCCAAGAGAGACTAGGAAACATATCCAAGAGGGCTGGTTTGAGGTGGCCTGCAAAGAACTGGGGAGGTCTTTACCCAGTGGGGCAGTATAGGCTAAACAAAAAAATACATCAAAACAAGCTATCGGAAATTAGTCATGCTGTAATTACAATTAAATAATGATTATTGTTCTTTGTCCAATCAATCCATTTTTCTTTGAAGTACTCCATTATCGATTTATCACCTAATCCGCGTTTGCGCCAGTTAGAAAATGAATCAAAGTTAGATGGTTGGGTATATGCAAAGACCTAATTACTAGATTAATTATGATGATTTCATCTTAAGACGGAGTCGTATTCAATATTCGTTACCGTATCGAGAATTATGTCACGAATCCTTGGGCAATTAAAACAAGCTGACGTTTATCTTAGTAATTATTTTTAGTATTTCTTGGAAGTTATGAAATATCCAGATCAGCTGGATATTTCCTGACTTCCAAGAAATAATAAAATTACTTAGATAAAACGTCATCAGCTTGTTTAAATTGGTCAAGAATATACCTACGTGACAATTCTCGATAGTATTCTCGATTCTCGTGGGCTTTTCATACACGTCATAAAGACCGTATCGCCTACTGTGGTATCGCTTCCAAGTGTGCATGAGGCGACTTAGTGCATGCCATTATTACGTCTACCTATTTAAAAAAATACAAAAAGCGGCCAAGTTCGAGTCGGACTCGCACACGAAGGGTTCAGTTCCACCATACAATATTTAACATTTTCATTTTTTTTTTAATATTTTAGTTAAAATAAACACGTTTCTTGTATGGGTTATTGGGATCCCCTTTAATTTTTATTGTTTGTTGTTATAGCGGACATTTTACTTCAAACTCTGTGAAAATTTCAAGTGTCTACTTAGGTTCAAATGATACACAGCCCTGTAACAGACGGACGGACGGACAGCGGAGCCAGTAATAGGGTCCCATTGGCACCCTTTGGGGCCGGAACCCAAACCACTCACTCACGTGCTACTGGCGGCATGCATACCGCTTTATACAACGTTATTTTTAGTATATGGGAAACCTGAATATATATGTACATATAGTTTGTTCAGAATAAGTAACTGAATCGATTCCAATAATTTTTTCCCCATGTTATAGTTTGTCCCAAAAATATTTAAAAAGGTTAAAAGTTGGACACCGAGCGACACTAAGTAGGTTATCCAATCTCCGCGCCGAACGGTTAGGTACCTAGGTACTATTATAAATAAATGAGCGCAAGACGGCGCGGCGCGAGCGGCGCGGGTAAGCATGTTTTTGTACAGACAAACAGGCTTATAACTTTGTGATTTTTCATGATACAGTTTTAAAACTTTGTACATAGATTACACAAAAATACTAGACACGTGTTTCGGGTTTCGCATATACCTACTAGAAATAATGTTGTAATTGGGTTTTTAGCACAGAACATGGTGTTGTGGAACTGAGAATTTCCGATACCGTTATTTATACCACATTATACTTGGCTGCTGATTTAATTACACATTGTAAGGGACATAAAACAACCGACTATTTTATTTATTGTTATGTCCAGATGTAACTACGAACGACTACGTTACGATTAGACACATTGCCAATTTGGTTAATTATCAGTGGAAATATTACTTTCTAAACACGATTTCTTTTTTTGGGTGTGTGGTCTACGCAAAGAGAATATATATCGTCGTTGGGTCTACGTGACAGTCTCTAAAACTTTGAATTAACGGTCATGAACAATCTTTTGCTGGTTGCTTATATGATGTCTATTAGGACTACAGGACCTAAACGTAAAATACGTAAGTTTCATAATGCCTAAAAGTATTTGATCGAAAAAATCAGAAAAGTATAATTATGATATTCTTCAGGATATATGCTAGCTAGATAGTGTGTTGAAAACAGAATACAACTAATTTGATACGATAGAAAAAAATCATGAAGATAACTCTAAAAACTTTCTTTTCACAATAAAAACCATACTAGTATACATACAATCATTTTGATTTTTTGTCAGATTATTCTACAAGCAACATACTAAAACACTAGTATTTTAATTTATTAGCCCAAACAATAGATTTATTGTAAATAGGTAATTGCTTCATATTTTGCAATAAATTACCAGCGTTGGGTCTCATCGCGCTTCTCTTTCTTTTCTATGCAGTCCGACAGTGAACGCGCTTTAGGTCATGTAGTCCCCTTGAAATTTTGCGTGTGATGAGCATCATAAATATTATTTTGCCCTTATCCAAATTTATTTAGACTCACCCCCTTTCTAGCCATATCATTCACACAGTCCATCTATCGTTTCTTTAGTCTTCCCCTACTCTTACAGCCATCTGCATTCATACTAAACCGAGATATAATATAACATGCGATCAGAAGCATAAAATAAATAATTAAGCTATAAAATAAGATGCATCTGAGCAAACAACAGGTTTAAAGTATCGAAGAATTGCTATAAACATAACATTATGAGCTCACGAAACATTCCAACAATTCAAACAGACACAACGCTCGGGGATTTCTTTGAAACACGTCGAGTAAACCAAATACCATTATCTCACCTTGATTTTTGTGTACAACACAGCACAATTGATAAAATACGTTCACCGTACGAAGTGAATCAACCCATTGAGATAATCTGCGTCAATCGCCTAGCTGATAGTGATACCGTTAACAGAACATCGTCGTACCTACGTCATTATTTGAGCCAAGCCGATTTCTCGTTGCTTACATAACCTAACCTAACCTCGATCTTTATAGACCAGTCAATCATCTGCCTAGTCTTTTCCCAAGTACGTTGTGGTCGACTTCCAGTATACCCGGATGCAGCTGAGTACCAGTGTGCCAGTGTCCACAACCCAACTGGGTAATACGATACGCGGGCCTTAGTAATACTGGTTGTCAGACTTTCGGGCTTCTGACAACCCGTAACGACTGTCAAAGATCCACAAATGACCGCCGGGACCAACGGCTCAACGTGCTTTCCGAGGCATGGATGGGTCTTGATGGTCACCCATCGACGAACCAACCACGGTAAGCGTAGCTTAACCTGCTCGATCGACCCGTGCGCCTGTTATATTACTTAGCCACAAGAATAGAATAGAATAGAATACTCTAACTACTCTCTCTCTCAAGTTGCTTTATAGACCAGTCAATACACACTAGAAAATAACCAAGAACGACAATCTGATTCATAGCACGTCTGATTATTTTCACCATAAAAAACATTTTAAGAAAACCATAAAAACTGTAACAACTCAATTAAACGATTAGATTCGGAAGTACGTCGTCCATGAAAACGTATTCACTCTAACCTTTTCAACCACAACAACAACTTACTGTAATTTGTAATAATAATGCCTGTCAAACACGCACAGAATGGACGTTTTATTACGAGGACTACGGGAAAGACATTGTGTGCCACGTCCCAACAGACCTTGACCAATGACCCAGTTAGAGACACGCTGCGTGTCCAGGGCGCGGGCGTCCAATACAGTCCACAAAAGAATTTTGTGTTCAGACTAAAATTACCATCTTTCGCTGGTGGTGGGTTACGGACTTACGGCCCACTCCCTCTCAACGTAAGAAGGCCTGTCCTAGCAGTTAGGTAATATTAGGCGGATTATGCTGTAAATACTAAATTATATTAATTGTATAAGTTGGTTAGAAGTAAAGTTTTAACACTTTGAATCTTTTTTGAAAGCGGAATGAGATCGATGTTACAATGAGAAAAAACGTCGAAACAAACGTCAAGGTCTCCTAATGTCTGAGATGCTCTCTTGAGGAAAGAACTATGAAGGATTTGGGAAGAGCTGTCAACAAGACACACTTACGAGTACAAGAGCGATATATCTATCACTCGACTACTCAGCACAAGCAGAATATTGATTAATGTAGTCGAAAATAAGCTGCCCGTCATGGTCAACATTTGCCTGTCTTTTCCCAACTATGTATGTTGGGAACTTTCCGACTTCTGACGTCCCGTAACGACTGTCCAAGATCCACGAATGACGTGGCTTCCGAGGCACGGAGGGGTCTTGGTATGTAAAGATGGACGCCCATCCATGGACTAACCGCGGCAAGGGTAGCTTAACCTGATCGATCAAACCACGCAGCTGTTATTATTTAGCTACAAGCCCTAATAAGGTGCCTGTATTCTTGTCTGTTTTTTCCACTGTACTTACCTACATATCTACACCCTCATTCCACATTCATTCGGAACACAATCACAGCCCCTACTAATGGACATTCGTGAAGGTTTCCACTTATACCACTGCATCATAAAACAGTCATAGTTCGACGCTAATGTTGCTGTGGACATAAATCGTTCTTTTATCGATCATTATCTATTCATTTGAAGGGACTAATTGAAAGATCGAATGAACCATTTATAATGTAGTTTATGAGTTGGAATTATTAGCCGAGGTCTATAACCATAAGACAGACCGATAGTTGTTCCCCAAGACTTAGAAAATAGCTCAAATAATTTATGTCCAACGTTCGTGCAAAGTTCAGAAATTAATACAACCTAGTACTTTATACTCGGCTTACAGTCTAACCGGATGCAGCTGAATACCAGTATTTTACATAGACAGCCTATCTGACCTCAGTAACTTGGTAATACGATACCCGTTGGTAAGACTGGTTGTCAGAGTTTCGGGCTTCTGACTATCCGTAACGAGTGTCAAAGATTTCAACAAATGACAGCCGGGACCAACGGCATAACGACGTGCTTTCCGAGGCGCAGAGGAGTCTCAATATGTACAGTTTGGGTTTCTTTTATGGAAATTATTTGCAAAACATACATACAATTCAAGTACTAGGCAGTTTGCAAAAAATATTTCCATGAGTTATGTAATAATGTGTATAGATGTTGCTAGGTTACAAAATCCAGTTCACATTCACACTGCAGTAACTAGACTATGAATAACGATTCTAAATGTAGTACGAAATATCTCTAGGATACATCTAATTGGACTGCGGTTTGAAATGGAAAATAGAAGCAATCAACATTCTAGAACAATAGCGCGAATCCACTATGATCACCATCATCATCATTTCAGCCGAAAGACGTCCACTGCTGGACATAGGCCTCCCCTAAGCACCTCCACTACGACTGGTTCTGTGCATCCAACGGGTGATCCTGGTGATCCACTATGAACCGCTTTTTCCAACTATGTTGGAGTCGGCTTCCAATCTAACCGGGTACAGGTGAATACCAGTATTCTACATGGAGCGACTGCCTATCTCATCCCCACAACCCAGTTACTGGGTAACACGATACCGCTTTGGTAAGGCTGGTTGTCAGGCTTTTGGGCTTCTGACTTCCCGTAACGACTGTCGAAGATCTAGGAATGACAGCCGGGATTGTCGGGCCAGACTGGCAGCGCAGGCGCGGGGTTTCCTTTGAGTGTCCACAGTGGGCACGCGGGCGCGGTGAGCGGCGCGGGCTCCTCGGCGCGGGAAGCGCGCGGGCAACTCATCCCATAGCTCGTTCATACAAGTGGCCGCAGTGGGTGCGCGACGCGGGCGCCCCGCGCGGGTCCGGGGTTCAAAAACTAGTTCGAGCTTTTTTCTAGTAAAAATAAATCTTCTTCATCCATATTATATTTGACAAACACTGGACACGGCAACACGCAGAACGCAGCCGCGCAGCGCTCCACTGCGGGCAGGCAGACCGCGCGCGTTCCTGCACCCGCTCCCGTCCCCGGTCTGGCCAAACACTTATTAAGCCTTATGCTCCTCTAATGATCCGTCAATAATTAGACCCGACTTAAATTATTTTACGCTCAAGTCCAACATGGACAATGCGACCTAATCAATTTGATGTAATAAACACACCGATGTAACGAGAAAAGAGAATAAATTAGCGTGACTTAATTAACAAGTGGTCATTAACAATGAAGGTTTTCTAGTCGAGAAGATTTACTTTGGCTTATTGTATTGTATTGGTCAATTTTCTTTGTGTGTCGGTGCGTGATGACGAATACTTGTGTATGTATGTAATACAACAATTATTTGCGTGTCAATAATAATTAACTCCCGACAATAGTTATCAACACGGAGTAGGTGTGAAAGTGTTATGAACTAACTGATAATGTAATCAGCGTTAGTGCCTTAAAATATCTAATAGACATTGGGTTTTTGAGCTTATGTTCATGTCAGCATTGACATCTATAGATCGTTTGTCAAGGAAACGTTTACCAACAAAAGTGTAGACCATAAATAATAAACTACAACGAGTGGCGACCTTGACGCTGTCAGTCCAGCAATCTCAACAAAATCAATTGAAATTACAGTTAACGAGGTGCGCGCCTGAAAGCTGCTTTAAGTTCAACGATGTTTGTGGAACTGATGAAATATTTAGACGTGTCATCGATCAGACGATTGGGATGCATGAAGAAGCCTCCTCGTGTAGCGCAGTTTGTTCCGCCAGTTACTCAACTGAACCGAGCGTTCGGCGCATCCTGGACAGTCACACCCAACACCTTATTTGACTGGCCAATTTGTCCCTTGCGGTGGTAAGGCTAAGGCCCGCCTGGTTTGCGACCACCCTCCCACCGGAGGCCGGCGTCAAGCAGCCTTCTGTGTTTTGTCGATGCGTGGGAGTTCCAGTGCCATAGGCATCGTCTTCGGTCGAAGTGGAGGTGCTTGGGGGAGGCCTATGTCCAGCAGTGGAAGTCTTTCGGCTGAAATGTTGTTGTTGTTGTTTTTGATGAGGCATCTTCTGGGCACGCTCGTTCCATCATAGACCTCGTCCATCGCTTTCCATCAGGCGTGATCGAGGTCAAGAGCGGGCCCAATCAGCAAAAAGACGACACGGACTTAATACTGTAGTTCCGTCTGGCCTTACATAGTGCTTGTTTTATCCATGGCACGGAAGCTATAGCCAAGCTCGTCTCCATCACTACAATATCACATTTGACATTTTAACGTTGAGCGGCTGCAAACATATGGACAAGTTAATAAAATTTTAATTTTCTGTAGTCATTGTTGTATGTACGGAGTTTACTGAATATCCATAGATGTTTATTGCCAAACGGAAATCAGGAATGATGATAAAGAGTTCTTGCTCATGTTATTACGCAGACGTCTTTCGTGGAATCAAATCTAATAAGTGCTTCTTCCGCCATAATAACTCAGGTACTCACGTACTCAGGAATAAATTGTTTTGTTGATCAATTTGAGTTTTCGATGTGCGTAAGGTAAAATCCATTTATGCGCCTAATTAGCGGAGTAACTATTACGTAGAATTTTCCCCTAAGATCCTTAACAAGCTTCGTTCAAAGACGACGAACTTAACAAAAGAATACTTGCTGACAAAGATTTTCTTTCGAACAAAAATTCACTTCAACAATAAGTAAATGGAAGAAAATTCGGAAGAGAAAAGCAATAAACTTTCTAATAGAATAAATAAATATCCGATTATTTACGGGCAATCATGACCAGTTTCCATCATACGCTTGTAATATTAATAGGTAATTTATTCCTTGAGTGGCTGAACCGCCCAACTACTTGGTGTGGCAAACATCATAAGAAATTCACTGTACATGACGAATGAATTACTTATGTGCTGCGCTATGGACATGCCACCAAGGGCCTTCGCTCAATGATGACACGAAGGTTCGTATCCCCCTTACATATAGCTATAAGAATATTTTGTAGGGTCACGGTTCTCACAAAAATAAATAGATTCAAGCGAGCTGTTGGTCCGAAAAACACAGGATTGATGCCCCAAAACAGCGAGTTAGGGTCCCGGTAGACGACGAAGGCGATGGCGAGACGAATTGGATGTTTTCCTAAGAGTTAGCAAGAAGTAGTACAGCCTTTGCTCAACTGTGGGACGGTACGAGCTAGCGAAAAATATATGAGTGAAAAGAGATGTTGTAAAATAAAGGAAACGAACAGAAGCCATTCCCGGTGCCAGCCAGGAATGTGGAAAAGATGTTAGAAATAGGCTACTAATAAAAAAAAGAAGATGGTTGTCTCTGCGACTGCGATGGTTACGGATCTGCGTTGCTTCCGGTATTGCACCGCTTAACATCCCTCCCCTTGTTGAGCCCTCATCATCAGCTCGTTTGCCATCCAATTACACATATAAAACAATATGACAACACTACAATATCAACAAAGTTAACAGCCACACTTATAACGTACATAAATGGATTTATAAACGGTCAAGTGCCTACTTTGATACGTTCAAATAACCAATGGTTGAAGGATCGACGGTCTTTTACGTTATCTACAAATAGTTAGTTTTTGATGAAGCGTTGGTTTTTAGTAGTAGTTTGCCACCTGAATACACAAACACATGTCTAGCGCGTCCTCCCCGTTCTGCGTGCATTTCGACTAATGAAGTTGACAAGTATTTGCACTACCTATTGTGTTTGTTGCTGCCAGTTCTTTATCCATGTCATTAATTCTCGGCTCTCTGCTAAGTTAGCGTTGTTAACTTCCCATCACAAGTTGTATATGTGGGCCTTAGTCCTTCGACATGTCCTCGAGCGTAGTCCCTACTGTATCGACGCCAGCTCGTACATCTGGACAACCTTCAGGCAATACCTTCAGTTGCATTACAATTATTTGGAAGTACGCGACGCTATTCGACACACGGCCAATTTTTTTTAGAATCCTATTTAATTTATTGTTTTCTTCAGTTGAACCTGCCGCCTTTGGCTTTGTTAAGCAGGAACCCGAAGCCACCTTGGGATCGCTGTTCTCTATTTCTGAGATCCGTAATGAGGTGGTACAATTCTATAGTAATGGTGCCTCAGGCACAGAACATAATCCTTATCGGCTATATTATGATTTCTTAGAAGAATATTCTCTTGTTTTATGCTCTCTAGTAATTTGTTTCCATAGTGGACTTTTGCTTCTCCTTGGTTTAGCTCTAGAAGATCTGAACATAACCGCCACTGCCACCCTGGATATCGTGCTAAATGGCGTTTTCTATGATCCTACAGGCTTGCCAGTGGGATAGCTACTTGGTAACTTCCAGAAATTAAATAATCCGCGTCAGTAAAACGGTAAATACTCCAGTTGGTCATATCAGTAGGAAAATGTCGACTATGACGAGGTTAACGGACATTTTTTTCCTTACGAACCTAATAAATACCGGGTATTAACAATGTTTAAGATAAGACGGCATAATTTACAGTACCTTGTGCGTGCGATAATATTCCTAATTAAATTCTTGGGGTTTCCTGTAAGTGATTATTTTAGGTAGGAAGTTGTTACCTCAGGTAGTTACTACCTGTTATGGGTAGGTACTAGCAATGATATTATATTAAAGAGGTAGATATGGCACTAGCGGGCGCAAATTGTTGCAGACAAATTCAGACAATTGTTGTAGTTTTTAGTCCGCTAATAGCAGCGAGCAACACACTACAGATAGCTATCTCTTTCTGTGTCATACGTTCCGTATTATCTATCGCAGTAAGTACTTTGTAATAACAACGCAACAATACAGAACGTCGCCGGCGCTCAGTATGAGCGTAGCGTATCTTTCCTTTATCCAACAGCGTTATATGTATAATATCAGCAGGAAAATTTTAATCAGTTGACCGAATTCCGCTTATTTTTCGGGAACCTTTTCACTAGGTATTGTTTCCATTTTAAAATAATTGACGACTACACAAACGAAAGGTTATAATTATGTATACTAAGAAAGGTAGGGTAATAGTTTACCAATTAAAGACGTTCATTAGAGATTTTTGAAGCGTTAATAAATACCTTCTCGGGTGGGTTCGCGTTTCACTGATAAATCACGTTTAATAACTATTATAAGAAGAAATTCACTAGAGGCTTGAAGCCTATTTAATAGTTAGGTAAGTATACCGTATGCTTACAGCCTACCTTCCCACACAAGTCATAAAAATCGACCAGCGAAAGTTGAGGCGTGTTATTGTTATAGTCAACACTATCAACTTTTACCGATTCCTATGAGCACTGATTTACTGTGTTCATGTTATTGTGGGTTATGATTATGAATAAGTTTTTACCTGGACATCAGTTGCCTTAGGTTATCTGGAAGTCTTTAAATCTCTGGACCAAGGTAGGCTGAAGTAAGGAAAACCTGAAGGTGGAGATTCACAGCTGACTCTGTCTTGGAGTGTAAATGTGTTGCTGTCCCACAAACAAAGCACTTAATATCATGTCCAGTGTCCTATTGCTTGCACTTTACAGGAACTGTTATGGCTATTGAAGGTGCGAAACTCTATTTAAATTGCCATAACATGCTAAGAAGAAGAGAAATGTAAGATAATAATGGATTGTTTTGTTACTTATACTTGTAAGTTGGCCAGAAATGGATGCCAGCCGTTGCGCCTGTTGCCAGGACGAGATTGTAGTGAATGCTGGACAAGCCTGGCTGTCTTCAGACAGAGAAAAGTGGAATTCTTTGGAGGAGGCTTTTACCCAAAGACTGTCAATGGACAAAATTATATTATTTTATTTTAATCATACATAATATCGCAATTATTAATCAATTTCAATATCTGCCTAGTCTTTTTGGTAGACTAATCGGCTCCCAATCTAAACAGATGAAGCTGAATACCAGGAAGTATTTTAAATGGAGCAAATGCCCATCTGACCTCCACAGCCCAGTTACTGGGTAACACAATACCCTTTGGTTAGACTGGTTGTAAGGGCTTTATTACAGAACCTTACTCAAATCTCAAGCATTACTTAAAATTTAAGTCAATTGATTGGTTGAAACTAGTTTTAGGTAATGCTTGAGTCTTGAGGTTCTGTAATATGGCCCTTAGACTTTCAGGCTTAAATATTTCTCTCTAAGTACTAAAATACATAAATAATTAATTCCGTACGCAAAATACGCGCATTGACGTGGAGTTGCGGAAACCAGCCCGTATTACCTATTACCTAAAGAATTAATTAATACAATATATTAAAGAAATGCTTTTCTCACATCGCAACTATGTAATTTTGCGATGTTCTTATTCTTTGTTCGCAACCAAGTTGCGGTTAAGGTAAAAGTTTTCTTAATTCGCAACTGGTAGCAAATTGCAGTTGTGAAAACGGCCCGGAGGGTATACAACTACTATGCATGTAATTAAAACTAAATTACTTACTTATTATCACAATAGCATACTTTTGCAATAGTGTAGATAATTAAAAGAACTTCATCATTTTAACTCCTACTGAAATTGTACAGCAGGACTTGCAAATCTAACAATTTCATACTAATTTAAGAGAATTGATGGTAAATTTTTGATAATCCTAGTTTTCATTATATTGACACAATATTCCTTTTTGGAAGGTGAGATTGTAGTTGCTCATATAAATATAAACTTTCATGGGTCTTGTTAAAAGATGGCTGTGTTCAGAAAATAACCATGTACCTTAACCTAGTTGGTAAATAGCTTAAATTTATCAGAAATAGTACCATAGTCCTTTATGACAAAAAATCAGGTAGCAGTCTGACTGCCACTATCATCTTCTCCTAAGAAGATACAGGGTGACACACTAGTCTTCAACCAGTTTGCAACCGGTGACAAACTGGTAATTGTATCAATAATTGTTTTTTAACATTATTGTCTTCATACAACATTTTGGGTGTTTTTAAACAGTATTCAATACTCAGATACTCAAAAAATCTCTGATTCTTCAAGCAGAGGCTAAATTACTCTTTCAAACAGGATGAAGCATACAAAATAAAGATTACTTACTTTTTGAAGACTCTGCAAAATGAGTTGTTTATTCTTTTATCAGAATTGTGTCTTCTGCGATCTTCAAATAAGTCTTTAATGGCAGTCACACCAAGCACAAACAACACGGGCAGCATGGCTATCTCTTTACCGAACGCACTGATTGCAGGCACCCAGTTCAACAACACTATGAATATAAAGTACACATTTGCAATCCTATGAAATTGTTCAAATAAGTTCTTCGGTAAAAATGATAGTAAAGTATATTTTGTAGTCCTAATTTGATTGTCACATCTTTGCCCATTAGGGTGATCTTTGAGTGGCGTTTTATCTGGCACCAGGAGGTTGGGGGTGACTATAAGATGTCTGGTGTCAACAGCAGGCTGCTGTCGCCGCAGCAGCCAGAAGGCGGCTCGCCTCCAGGGGCTCACGACGGATGTGCGTCTGATGGTGTATATGGAGTCGGAGCGCGAGGCCTGCCGCGAGTGGATGCGCACGGAGCCCAGGCGCGGCTGGGCGCTGGGCGCGGGCGGGTCGCGGTGCCCCGGCGGTAGGATGAAGTCCGTGCGGCTGCCGGCGCGGCTGTGGCCAGGCCCGCTGCTGGGCCGCCCGCCTTCGCCGATCTGCCCGTGCGACAGAGCGCGCTGGTGACCGCGCATCGCCGACTTGAGGGAAGGCCGCGGCGCCGCGGGATTCCCCGCAAGCATAGGAGTGCCTCCATGACTTACAGACCTCGAGTGTCCTTTCGCTTTCGGAAACAGGTAGGTCTGCTCCGGTGCCCCGGGTAAACATGGCACGGCAGAAGGTGTCTCTCCACTGCCTTCTGTTGACATTTTTATTCATTTGAACGGTGTTCACCCCACTTTTACCTTTCATTTAAAACAGTTATGTCGCCACACCGTTTACATGTATTTGTTGATGGTGATTTATGAAGAATGTGCCGTACGAAATCAAACATATGGTAGGAACTCATCCGTTCACAGATTCACACATCACTAACTTAATTATTTCCAATAATCACTAGACGAACAGATAAGTTTTGGAGTAGCCCGTGTATACATATTCTTAAAACTTTTTAAAATAATTATTTGATCGCCAAGGAGCGATTATACACGATAGAGTACGAAACTTAAAAACAAGCAAAAAACACGAGACAAGTAACTGACTGAACTCAATGACTGACTGACTGACATGACATTTCCTTCATTGCTTGCTTCAATTTGCTTGGTCGCCAGACATGACAAGACATATTTGGGTTTGCCAACATCAAAATATGTTCTCCTTTTTTTGGACAAAACCTATCGATAACGCCCAACCCTATTTTTACATGCATCCAAAGACTACAATATGATGCATCGGGCTGCATCATTGAGATAGGAAAGTAACCAAATGGTGTGCACTCATGCGCCAAATAGGCCTATATTTGGCGCATGAGTGCACACCAATACTGCCAAGCTTTTTATGTTTTTTTTTTTGTGTGTATACTGTGTGCTTAAAATTGGGAGAAATAAATTAATTTTAATTTCTTTCTTTCACCAACTGCTGAAAATTGAAAATAAGCTCGTTTTGAACTTTTAGTTGCTGTCAGGTTTCATGGTTTTGTCATTTTTCTTTTATTTTCAACCCTATGTTCGTTTTATAATCCCAGAGACTAATCTGACAGGTTTAATGTCAAACTTCTATACTAAAAAACGCAAACACAGAAGACTTAAAATATGTCAAATTAGTCTCTGGGATAGAAAAACGAACTTTATTAAGGTATATTTTTTTTAAACGTTTAAGTTTGTTACATTTTCTCCTCAAGCCTCATTTTTTACCCAAGATGGGCATGCATGGTACTAAAAACATTTTATGTTGACGTATAAAATCCGCCACCGCGCGACCCAGACAAGCCTATCGCGATAGACATGCAGATGTTAAGATGCTTCGAGGGTATAAAGAATCTATACTAATTACTAATTACTAATATAATAATATTATAAAGCTGCAGAGTTTGTTTGTTTGTTTGAACGCGCTAATCTCTGGAACTGCTGGTCCGATTTGAATGATTATTTTAGTGTTGGGTAGTCCATTTATCGAGGAAGGCTATAGGCTATATATTTTTTTTTCAAAATTAGGGATCCGTAATAAAATTGCTATTTTGTAACACAAGGTGTAAAATCGAAAACTTATTTTTGCGTGCGCTGCAAAAACTATTGACAATAGAACAAAATGATGTACTACGGGTTTGTAGAGCCTATTAAGACCTACAAAAAAGGCCGCGAGAACATATATCTAGCTATCATGGTTTAATCACAATAACCGATTTTGTGTTCAAAATAATTATTAAATCGTCTGAAGAAAAAAAAACTACGTTAAATATGTATCGTAATATTAATCTTTATCGAAATTAAGCATTATGTTATCAAGAGTATTTATAAATAAGTAAAATACTTTTTGTATCATCTCAATCGGATATTTCGTTTAAAAGTTATCACGTGTGGTAGACGGAGGTTACCATGGACGTGTTACTTCTATATATTACGTCCATGGAGATTACACGTTCATTCTGATGTCAGTTCAGTCTACGATTTATGTCAGAATGACGGGAAACTGATTGTATAACACGTAGACTGATGGAATGATGGTCCAGAATGATGATTATTTAAATATTTTAATAATTTTTGTCAGTCTGGTCAGACTGATGCCTAAGATGTTAAGAGTTGGTACCTATTAAGGAGTTATGGGCCATAGAGTTTTTTATCTATATCTATACTAATAATAAAGCTGAAGAGTTTGTTTGTTTGAACGCGATAATCTCTGGAACTACCGGTCAGATTTGAAAAAATTCTTTTTGCATTTGATAGCCCAATTCTTGAGGAAGGCTATAGGCTATTTAACATCACGCTATGACCCTTAGGAGCCGAGCAAAAAGAAAAAACTCAGAGTGAACGGTAAGCGAATACGAAGTGTTGCGACGCGACGCGGACGGGGTGGGGGTACAAGAAATTTCACGCGGACGAAGTCGCGGGCAGAAGCTAGTGTGTATTTAAAGAATTATAATCATTAGACTCAGTAACCTGGCGCTTTCGCAGTCTTACCAAGGGGTATCGTATTACCCAGTAACTGGGTTGTGGAGGTCAGATAGGCAGTCGCTCCATGTAAAACACTGATAATCAGCTGCATCCGGTTAGACTGGAAGCCGATCCCAACATAGTTGGGAAAAGGCTAGGCAGATGATGATGAACCTGGCGCCTTCGCCTTATGCGACGAGTTGCTAGTAGTGATAGCGACATAGGTGGAAGGCGGAACCTTCTATGGGTACCTATGTAGGTATTGAAAGCATAATTTAGTTTTATAAATGTTAGCATCACAAAATTCTTGAAATAGACTTTTAAAATACATATACATTATTACTAGCTGCGCCCCGCGGTTTCACCCCCAGAAGTTTCGATCCCGTGGGAATATCGGGATAAAAATGTTTGTCTTCGAAGTATGCATTCCAGTGCCGTTTTGTGGAAATAAACTACTACTACTAAAATTAGCCTAGATAATCCAGGGTGTCAGCTACCTCCATAAAAAATTTGTCCAGCCGTTCGAGCGTGAAGAAGTAACAAACATACATACACAAAAACTTTCGCCTTTAAAATATTAGTGTGATTGCCTATTGCCATTTAAAAAATAGAATTATCGACTATTTTAGTAAATATTTTTATTTACCTGCGCAACACTAGCTCACACGTCGTCGTCATCGACGTCGGCCATACCGCCATATTCTTTCCGACATTTTGACATTTACCACCCGGTTTGCATTGCAATTTCTTAGTGGAATACTTCTTCTAAATCTTTCAACATGGATGAAGAATACGACGCTATAGTTCTGGGAACGGGATTGAAGGAATGCATCCTAAGTGGAATGCTCTCCGTGTCCGGAAAAAAGGTATTGCACATTGATCGTAATAAGTACTACGGTGGTGAATCTGCGTCAATTACCCCGTTAGAAGAATTGTTCGCAAAGTTCAACGCACCGGCTCCCGATGAAACATACGGTCGAGGTCGCGACTGGAATGTAGATTTGATTCCCAAGTTGTTGATGGCAAATGGGCTTCTTGTGAAACTGCTCATTCACACGGGTGTGACTCGATACCTGGAATTCAAGTCTGTGGAGGGCAGTTATGTCTACAAAGGCGGAAAGATTTCAAAAGTGCCCGTCGACCAGAAGGAGGCGCTGGCCTCGGATCTGATGGGGATGTTCGAAAAGAGACGCTTCCGAAACTTCCTTATTTACGTCCAAGACTTCCAGGAGGATGACTCGAAGACCTGGAAAGACTTGGACCCGAGTACAGCCAACATGCAGTCACTCTATGATAAGTTTGGTCTTGATAAGAACACTCAAGACTTCACTGGGCATGCTCTTGCCCTCTACCTCAATGATAACTACCTCCAACAACCAGCTATACAAACCATCCATCGTATTAAACTGTACTCTGACTCACTCGCAAGATATGGCAAATCTCCATACTTGTACCCAATGTATGGATTAGGGGAGTTGCCTCAAGGCTTTGCTCGCCTTTCTGCTATTTATGGAGGAACCTACATGCTGGATAAACCTATAGATGAGATAGTCCTTGGAGAAGGTGGCAAAGTAGTAGGTGTACGCTCTGGCAATGAAATAGCTAAATGCAAGCAAGTGTACTGCGACCCTAGCTACGTACCCGACCGTGTCCGCAAGAAGGCCCAGGTGATCCGTTGCATTTGTTTATTGGATCATCCTATACCAAATACAAAGGATGCTTTGTCCACCCAAATTATCATTCCTCAGAAGCAAGTAGGCAGGCATTCTGACATCTATATTTCTGTGGTGTCATACACACACCAGGTGGCTGCTAAGGGCTGGTTCATTGCCATGGTGTCAACCACTGTTGAAACCAATGACCCAGAAAGTGAGATTAAGCCTGGCTTGGATCTGCTTGGACTTATCCGACAGAAGTTTGTGTCTGTGACGGACTACTACGAGCCCCTTGATGACGGCACTCAGAGCCAGATCTTTGTTTCCGAATCTTATGATGCTACCACACACTTTGAGACTACTTGTTTAGATGTGATTAAAATATACAAGTACGGAACGGGTGAAGAGTTCGACTTCTCCAAAGTAAAAGTAGAACTTGGAGAAGAGGAACAGTGAACTATGTTATAATATCATGTTTATGTACATTGCTTGTTAATTTTATATTTGTTTAAGAACTGTTCTGGCAACAATAACAATACTCTAGGGATTTTGGGTTATCAATTTTATTAAGAGCTTAGATGTATTGGCAGTAGATCAAGTATTAATGTATGTACAATGCTCCCAGTGGTTCCAAAACTGATTTTTATGCATTTTATTGCCAAAAATAAAATATTATTTAAAGGAATTTATACTTTATTTAAAGCTGCTTTCAAAGTATACAAAGCTATATGATCTGCACAAGTGGTAGGTTATTTGTACCAGATGTTATGCATTCCAATTTGGTAATTGTTTGTTTCTGTAACCATATCATACTTGTAACAAGTCAAAATTTTTGAATGCTCACTATACCTGTATGTTGTGTAAGATCATGAATAAAAGTTATAATAATAACAAGAGGTGTTTTATTTTGAAACAAAATATGTCACATGTACAGTTCAACAACAACAAAGCTAAAGTCTATTCATACTTGTTTCCAATTAATATTATTTTAAGTTAAACAAATATCAACTTTATTTTAATGGTAATTAAGTTGATTTCAGAGAGATTAGCACAACTGAAAAAGTTATAAAAATGTTTGAAGTTGTAGTGTCACTGACTCTGGCAGAGCCACCATCAGGGATTTTAATTTTGATAACACAAAAAATTTGTCGCTAATTAGTCCAAATTTGTCGCCAAATATCAGAATTTTTCGGTCACTGGTTCAAAAGATTAAGGGTTTAATAGGTGGCCGATCTGAAGAGTCTCCCCAGCAGGGCCACATTTATATCTCAAAAACTAAGGCACCTAGCGAAGATCTGTTTTCTCCCATATTTTGTCGTTAATTAGTCGGAATAAGTCGCCAAATATCAGAATTTGTCGGTCACTGGTTCAAAAGATATAAGAGCTAGATCGAAGAGTTTACGAAATAACTCTTCGACTAGCTCTTGGACTATACCTTACTAATTGAACTCATTATATCTCCTAAACTAAAA
The DNA here is from genome assembly GCA_963082905.1 of Oligia fasciuncula. Classification (NCBI taxonomy): domain Eukaryota; kingdom Metazoa; phylum Arthropoda; class Insecta; order Lepidoptera; family Noctuidae; genus Oligia; species Oligia fasciuncula. The sequence goes on along the minus strand of OY720394.1, from coordinate 1,514,847 downwards.
CCCGATTAAATCTGTGACTTGGCGACTAAATATGGGAGAAAACAGATCTTCGTTAGGTGCCCTAGTTTTTGAGATATAGGTAAATGTGGCCCTGCTGGAGAGACTCTCCAGATCGGCCACCTATAAAACCCTTATATCTTTTGAACCAGTGACCGACAAATTCTGATATTTGGCGACTTATTCTGACTCATTAACGACAAAATATGGGAGAAAACAGATCTTCGCTAGGTGCCCTAGTTTTTGAGATATAAATGTGGCCCTGCTGGGGAGACTCCAGATCGGCCACCTATAAACCCTTATATCTTTTGAACCCTATAAACCCTTATATCTTTTGAACCAGTGATCGACAAATTCTGATATTTGGCGACAAATTTCGACTAATTAGCGACTAATTTTTTGTGTGTAGGATTTAAAGTTATTTTTCCATATTATTTGTTTTACATTTTTGGCTAATAAATCGCGAATGCAGATTATATTTTTCCTTATGCATAGTATGCAATTTATACTTAAACTTTTAATTAATTTAAATATCACCAATTTTTCTTCTAGACTAGATGAAATCACAATTCACAAGTTCAAAATATATTTAATTGAATACAGATGGTCATCCCTACAACCGATAAATATGTAGTCGCCATAAACAACTGGTGATGAAAATACGTCACTTGGTAAACTGTGTTCTTCTAATATAATTCCATTTTCTGCATCAAGAACAGATAGTTTTCCATTAGTTGATGCGGCTAATATTAGCTTGTTGTTCAACCCACAAGGAGTTGAGTAAATTGGGGAAGAAAGTGGGGTCTTCCAAAGCAGACTTGGTTGAAAATTCTTAATACTAAGACTATACACCCCTTTGTCGTGACAACCAAATACCATTTGCCATGTCAGCTTATCTATTGGCTTGACATAGATTGATGAAAATATATTTCCTTTAGCGCCTGGATATTCCCAGATCTGAAATTACAAAAAAAAAATGGTTTAATTTGTGCAATGACTGTTCTTATCAAGGCAGCAAATAAATAACACATGGAGAGTTATGATCGTTTTCGCAGTGCAATTGATTAGGAACAATCAAACCCGGCCGTTAATATGACGCATCGAGTTTTAGATAAGATTGGGCTTTATAGAGCGTAGGCTATGTACAGTCAACAAAAGAGATAAGTATGTAGGATCGTCGGATATAGTTGAAGTTTAGTAAGAAACCGATGGATGTTCTCGAATAAAATTTAATTTTATTAATAGAAAACAAACAGCTCATTTATCAAATTAAATTTCAGTCGATAACATCCATCGGTTTGTTATTAAACTTCAACTATATCCGACGATCCTGCATACTTATCTCTTTTGTTGATTGTACCTAACAAAAATAATCAGTTGCCCAATACAAAACTTTAATACCTACTCGACCAAAATGTATGGGACAGCTGATTTTTTTTCGCGTCGCGCGACAGATGTTTTTGTTTTGATGTTAGTTTGATGGCATTTTACCACCTTTCTGATACATGCTGTAACATGTGACAGTGTGAGTCATCAAATTGTAACTGTAACATGTGACAGTGTGAGTCACCATCATCGTCCATAACTCGACTTCACCCACTGCTGGCTGGGCACAGCCCTCTGTTTTCATGTGCCAATCCCTACGTTCATGTGCCAGCCTCATCGAGGTCCTACCCGCGATGGTAACAATGTTGTACGCCCATTTCGTCGCCGGAAGCCGGACGACCAGTCCCCTAAGCAAATTAGGCAATTGCTTAGGGCATCACGTCTCGGGGGGCACCATAAGGCAGAAACAGCACCGAAACAATATTTGCTAGCACATGAAAGGCAAGGCTGTTTATCAGCAAGATATTACAAGACCCAAAAGTCACTCTAGCTAGTGATGTGCGCCATTCTTTACAAATTGCTCGGATAATAGGAAAGCCTATAGGCGTGGATTGCTTAGGGCATCAAGTAGTCTTAATCCGGCACTGCGGACGACCGACACTTCGTCTCCCAGTTCTTGGAAGTCCAGTGTGAGTATATCTTGTAAACTCGGCGTCCATATTAACTAACGGGTACTGTAGTCTGTACTAAGGTCTCGTGATTACCTTGATACCCTTCTCCACAGTTCTGCAATGTATGTCGCCGGCGACTTCAGCGAATATAACGTATTTATCATCGTCATACAGTACTGGGCTCGCGAACACTGGGCTGGCCAGCGTGCCGCGCCATGCTATCATGTTAGTGAAGGTGTGGATACAAGCACACACGCCCGATAACGTGCCCAGCAGTACAAACTCCCTCTTCGCCAGAACAAGGTCAGCAGATATGGATTCATTGCAGATGTTTATTGTAAGCTTTGGGGCGCCCGTCTGAAAAATTAAATGTCTTATTAGGACGGTAGGTAGATCTTGCGGAGATGGGTTGGCAGTTTCTGCAGGAGGGCAGTAAAGCCGATACAAAGCTGGAGTAAGTAAAGCTTAGCAGTGTATTTTTACGCAACTATGTATTGCCACGAGGATGATAAAAGTTATTTCTAAGTACTTTGTTATTACCCGACATAAAATACAATCACTAATTATTGGCAACTTGTCATATTTATTTTTAAACACTGTTAAGTATACCAAATTTATCTAAATCGATAGGATCATATTACAATATTATTAGTCATAGGTACGCACGACGACATACCAAGTTATACATTTCCAGCATAAGTTGACTGCCTGTACAATGCGAGGTCAGCTAAAACTAGAAATATGTAGCTTGATAATTATCTTGCCGTGTGTACCTACAATAATTAGGTAACTGATGATTCGTTATATTTTATTGTGAGACAACTGTCCGCGTCACAGTGCTTATATGGTAATCAGAAAATGTATTTTTCTGTAGCTATTATTTTTTATTGATAACATAGCAATATATTACGTATATAAGTACAGTTTGTTTAAAAGACGTTTGACGTAGAAAGGAGACATTTGATGGGTCCCTTGGTTGATAGGATTAAGCAAGAGGAATTGCGCCGTAAGGAGTCGGCGGGGTCCGCCCGTACCCCAATCTACTTGCCGGGATAGCCAGGGGAAATGCAGGAGTATTCCAGCCAAGGCGGAAGTTGGTAGAACATTGTGTGGTTTTAGTTCATGAGTCTGACAGACGCTTCAAACCGCCTCAGGGCGGAAAACATCCCTAAGGATTTCCACACGAGAGCAAAAATGGATTTAGCAAAATCTGTCCCTGGCAACTTTTTAAATTACGCGCTACACGCTTTTATTAGGTCGACCTGTATGTAACTATGTAATGGAATCTAAGGTAACTAATTTAACCATCTTCCAAGGGTTTTAGCGTAATGAAAATTGGCAGCTGTATGTAGTTCTGATGACAATACAATAATATGGTACTGTCGAACTGATCTGATGATGGAGCCGGAAGATATGGACTGAAATGAAATGATTTTATTATTTGTAAGTAGGTTTGTACAAACACTTTTACACGTCAATCATGTTTTTTTAAAACTAGATGACGTCGGCGTTTCCTATCTGACTACTCTGAGAAGAAAGGCCGAAACACACTCAGAGGTCACAGTCTCTTTTAAAGTCCAGACATAATCTTGGTCAGGTTATATGAAGACCATGTAGATCGCTGTCTGAGGTAGTCTTTTGAGGAAAGAACCACACAGAATGAGAGGACCTGTCCAGTCAGTGCACGCATTTGTCAAAAATCGTGCAGCTCAACTCAAGACTTAAGGAGCTCAACGATTCGACGAACAATACGGAATAAAGGACATTTGGGTAGGCCGCATAAACTACTCAAACTGCCAGATCATGACTAAAACTAAGAAGGAAAAAAAGAAATGACCCACATAGTCCTCACATTCACAATAATTAAATAAAAAATAAATTACTTACAAAGTAAATATTCATATCATTGTCTAAATAGAATTCATCAATGTCAATGTGTATATAAAAAAAAAATCCGGACATAATCTTTGAGGACCATGTAGATTAGTGTCTGAAATGGTCTTTTGAGGAAAGAACCACACAGATTGAGAGGACCTGTCCAGTCAGTGCACGCATTTGTCAAAAATCGTGCAGCTCAACTCAGAACTTAAGGAGCTCAACGATTCGACGAACAATACCAAAGACAGGACATTTGGGTAGGCCGCATAAACTACTCAAACTGCCAGACCATGATTAAAGCGGAAAAAATGACCCATTGGAACTTCATGATGGAAAATCGTACACAGCTGTTTTGGATTTCTTAGAAAAGTCTTGTAATGAACTTTGACCACGATTAGTTTTTTGTTTTTACGTGCAAAGCGTGTTTTTCTAGTGTTTTTTAAACTATTCATTTACATATATGTAAGCCTCTGTTTAAAAGTTAAAGAAGGCCATGTCTCTCTATTGCCTCCGCACCTTGGATTAAGGCCACGCGCTAGGCACCATGCCAAGCAAGAAAGAAGTTTCCGTGTCGCCGGTACTAAATTGCTTAAACTTTCAGAAAACGAATTAATAAAATACGTACCACGACATAAATACATCTCACATTTCCGTCATAAGCGGCGACATACAACTGTCCGTTACAGCAGACAGCTTTGCTTTTGATCATGTGTCCGATATTGATCCTCCAGTGTTCTTCGTAGGTCTCTAGGGAGAAGCAGACGATGGTGCCGTCGTAGCCGCCGACCACTCCGAAAGGGCGCATCACGTTCACGTCGTGGTAACACAGGATGGGGGCTTCTATCCGCGTGTTCAAGGTTATTGTGCGCTCAAGCGTGCCATTTATCGCATCTACTATAATTATCTTGCCGGAGTGACTGCCCACTGTCACGTACAGGTTACTGAAAAATATTAAATAGCATTTTCAGTATAAGGCCCATTGTGAGCGACAACTTTTCACTGCCATATGTCATCACTGGCAACACGCACAGGTCAAAGACTTTTGTCTTGAGACTGCGGTATGTGGGACGAAAAGATATTGCATAGCAGCCCGAATGCTGCCCAGCCGAGTCCGACTCGACGATTGACCTCTTTCTCGAAGTTGGATTGGACCTACCTAACTGGACAGTTTGTCCTAGGTAATATTCGTCGACTTCGAGTGTAGCATCTCCGATCTTTATGAGAGTGGGTGTTACATGGGCATTTGACATGTCACATCTTCGTTTTGCCCATATTCATTTTAAGACCCACTCTTTCGGAGGCTCTACTGAAGTCATCGAGCATTGTACTGAGGTCCTCCATAGTCTCAGCCATGAATACGGTATCGTCGGAAAACCGAAGGTGAGTTATGTACTCGCCATTGATGTTAATGCCAGCCCGTTTCCAGTCCAGAACCTTGAAGACATCCTCCAGTGCAGCGGTGAACAGTTTCGGAGAGATTACGTCTCCCTGTCTCACACCTCACTGCAGAAGGAGGAAGGAGGCTCGTGGTCGCTCACAATGGACCTTATTAGAAGGCTAAAATTCACCTAAAGGGCAATGGAGAGGGCTATGCTTGGAGTATCCTTGCGTGATCGAATCAGAAATGAGGAGATCCGCAGGAGAACCAAGGTAACCGGCATAGCCCGAAGAATTGGAAACCTTAAGTGGCAGTGGGCAGAGCACATTGCTCGCAAAACAGATGGCCGATGGGGCCGAAAGGTTCTGGAGTGGCGACCTCCTTGGAAGGCCTCCCACAAGGTGGACCGACGACCTTGTGAAGGCCGCAGGAAGCCGTTGGATGCGAGAAGCACAGAACCGGTCAAAGTGGAGGTGCTTGGGGGAGGCCTATGTCCAGCAGTGGACGTCTTTCGGCTGAAATGATGATGATTGTCAGTGTAGAGTATAGGTGACTACCGAGATAGCGACTAATAGAGAAATATGAAATAAAAAGACATGTTCCGCAGACCGCAAATAAATTGGGATAAAGGCAAGAGAATTATGATGATTTCAGTATAGAAATCATAATAAATTTGCGGAGGTGCTTGGGGGAGGCCTATGTCCAGCAGTGGACGTCTTTCGGCTAAAATGATGATGATTGTCAGTGTAGAGTATAGGTGACTACCGAGATAGCGACTAATAGAGAAGTATGAAATAAAAAGACATGTTCCGCAGACCACAAATAAATTGGGATAAAGGCAAGAGAATTATGATGATTTCAGTATAGAAATCATAATAAATTTGCATTTCTGTTTTGTGTTAGTTGGTAGGCAATGGTCTAATGGGCATGTAAGTTAGTAAAGGTATCAGTAGTTCATTACTGAGCCTGGGTAACTCATACTCTGGGTACCATCATCATCATCAGATATTTTCATGTAGGTATAACTTAAAAGGTTACATGCTCTGTGGTATAACTAGGATGTGTGGATAGGCCGAAAACCAGGAAGTAACAGATTTCAAAGTCATTTGAGAACTGAGACTGATCAATATGATCGTGCGATGTCAACCGTTAGGATGTTATATCGCCTTTAGCTCCTAAAATAACAAATTCATTTCAGTGATTGTTGACCATTACTTACAATTTTGACTGATACAATGTTGGTGAGGCATCAACACACTTCCCAGTATCTACGCCCCACACCACATTGAACTCGACAGCGTTGCTGTAAGACAAGGTACTCGTTCTTTTGCTACACGCGAGTACTGCAACCTGCGTGTCTGCGTCGTCAATAGTCGATCTCGCCCTTTTGTTGATCTTTTTAGCTTTTACAATATCCACACATACTTTTTTCGCAGCTATTTGTATAATCTCATCTATGGTGTTCTTACGTGACACCAGGTAAGGCAGGATCAACTTCCCAAATTGTGGGCATGTCAAAGATATTTTGTTACATATAGATATAGCGAGGAAAGAGGTTCCTCCCAAAGAAAAGAAGTTTTTATCTTTGATTTGATCATATGTAAAGCTTTCAGTCATAGCAGCCTTGAGCTCCTCCATGAAGGTAATTTTTAGAGAATCTATTGTTTGTGGTGCACGCATTCTGTTAAACATCTTGGCTATTATTTGTTTTGATATTTTCCCATGAGGATTTGTAGGCAAATTATCTACCCTAACAATTTTGTCAGGCCAATGTTTATCATCAAGTTTGCATTTTAGAAAGTCTGATAGTTCTTGGCTACTGAGGGTTTCTGATGCAAAATATACCACAAGGAGCATTGGTTTTGGTAGCCATAGACATGAACAAGTTCGCACTCTTGGACATTGCATAATAGTAGTCTCTACTGTTAGCAAATTAATCTTATGCCCAAATCTCTTAATAATATCATCTTTGCGCCCTCTGTAGTAAATAGTACCACTTTTAATTTCTCCAACGTCACCAGTGTCCAGGTATTTCAGTGAATTTTGCTCCTCAAGGCCATTCGACTTGTTTAGAATAACACACTTCCTGGATTTACTTACTGAAATACAAATAAATACAAAAAGTGAGTGTCTGCAGTCAGACTTGTTGACTAGATCATTTTTTAGCAAGTTTCTTACTTACCTAACATTATTTTTCCAATATTTTCTTTAGAATTTTCTGCACGTTGAATTACAAGTTCTGTTTCTGAGAGACAGTTCCCTAGGGGTATTTCTCTGTCAGTCTGCATCCTGATCAGGTCAAGTTCTGCCACACAGGCCCAGCATGACATCTCAGTGACTCCATACAATGTAAATATCCTAGTCTTATTTTCCCAGGGTTTCAGTTCCCTTAGCCTTTTAATACTATTGAAAGGTTCACCACCCAGTGCTAATATCTTGAGGGTAGAGTTTTTACATAAAATTTTGTTTTTAATATCTGTGTTTGAATACTGTAAAAACTTTGAGGGTGTTGTTTGCCAAACTGTGACAGAGTTAGCTCTGTTCCCTGGGAACAAGACATCTGCTCTATCTGGCGCAATGAGTAGGGAGGCTCCATTGATGCATGCCAGTAATATTTCTATCATAGAAGGATCAAAAGTAAGGGGTGTTGAGAAGAATATGACGTCTTTGGATGTAATGTTAAACATTTTGGTTAAATCATCGATGTTAGGCTGTATGCATTGAATTGGCACCTGTACATGTTTAGGTTCACCCGTACTGCCTGAAGTCATTGCTATAAATGAGTGTTGAGGAACATGCTTATAATTTGTTTCAATTGTATTATCAAAGTCATAAAAACTTATTATCAAGTCAAAAACTGAAACAGTGTGGTCAGGCTTTTTACCACATAACTCTGTATTGGAATCATTTTCTTTGTTCTTGATGGTCATTATGATTGTAAAATTAATATCTTTAGCTATTGCCTCTACATCCTGCGCCGGGTCCACAAACATAAATGTTGTGCAACTTTTGTGAGCTCTGAAAAAAATTAAACATTTTATTTATTTATTTATCCACTTACATGTACCATTACAGGATATCACCCAATGCGGTAAATGCGCTTATCCTAACGTTAATTATACTAAAATCTAAAACCTATTATAAATAATTATTTCTTTGTGAATTCACTCTGAGAACAGTAGAATAAGTCCGTCCCACTCGCTATGAGGTTGAGCGTGCGGAGTGCACGCGTCTGGGGCGCCTCCTTTAAAAGGTAGGTCCGATGACATGACTTAGAGACAACAGAAATAGTTACCCGATTACACTCAATTACAGGAGGATGTTGTTGGTACTCACGCGGCTATTACACATGGTATGATGATGTTTCTCTCCGACACCAATCCAATAACGCCTTTGTTGCATTGTCGAAACTGAAGCTGCTGTGAGATGTACTCGCACACTCCGTACAGCTCCGAGTACGTGTAGTTCTTATATACATCATCCACATAGTGTCTCACGGCAATGCTGGATGGGTATTTGGCACATGTATTTACGAAAACATCGTAATAACCACGCTTTACTTTCATTTGCTTGTTTTATTTTCTGCTATGGCCTGGTAAAAATAACTGATAGGAATACAAGAATACCAAATCAAAATTTTGCCTAACGAATTCTTCTAAACATAATATTTGCGATATTCAAAAAACTAATTGGTGTGATCTCTAACATGTTTATAACATAAACTAAACAGTTTACCAGTTTTGATTTTGTTTTGGTTTTGAATAAAGTTTACTACCAATTACAACCATCTGTGATTGGTTGACGTTGACATTGACATTGACACTTTTAATGTCAAAGTTTGACAATTCGCTATGGCTGACATCGATTTATTTCTATGGCTATCGATACTTTTGTTATATTCATTTATCAATATTTAAAGTATCGGAACCATTGACATATATATTACTATTGAAATAATTGATCGCATCAGAAATTTATTCAAGAAGTTATTAAATACCAGTTTTACAGAATAAATATTAAAATGAAATAATTCATTTCATTCTGTTACGCAACATCCATAGTGTAGAAGTGTGTGCTAAAAGATAGAAAAATCGAATACCTATGATTTGGTCACAGCCTTACAGGCAGTGCCGAATTAGCCCATAAGCAAATTAAGCAATTGCTTAGGGCATCACGTCTCGGGGGGCACCATAAGGCAGAAACAGCACCGAAACAGTATTTGCTAGCACATGAAAGGCAAGGCTTTTTATCAGCAAGATATTACAAGACCCAAAAGTCACTCTAGCTAGTGATGTGTGCCAATCTTTACAAATTGCTCGTCGTTGTTTTGAAAAAATACGAGGTGACTAGTGGATAATAGGAGGGCCTACAGGCGTGGATTGCTTAGGGCATCAAGTAGTTTTAATCCGGCACTGCTTACAGGTTATTGTTTCTTACACATCACCGAACAATATCACCCAATATAAGAGAAATCTACCTCCCTGCGACGCGTGGCGACTCCCGAAGGAGGTCTATGCCCAGCAGTGGACGTCTTCCGGCTGAAATGATGTACCTCCCTGTTATGGTCTATTATAGGAAGGAGTCAGAGCATACCAGCGGGGTAATTGCGTAACACATATAAAATTCCAATTGATCGCAATGGGTTTCATTTTAACAGTTCACCCACATTCATTGCGTTTGTACAGACGCCAGCACATCAAGCTACCCCAAACTGTCAAATTTTCCCAATCAATTTTGAACCTTATTCTTTAGCGATAAAGTTGAAAATCTATTAAATAAATTTGACAGATTGTAGTAAGCTTGATGTGCTGGCGTCTGTACGTTGTTGAGCAGACGAATTGTTCAAACCTATGAAGTAATTGATTAGCAATAACCTTCAAAATTTTAGGCTTGTGATTGCAAGTACGTTTCGCAATTTATTAGGGTGCAGATGCACTGCAAAATCGGGGCAGCCCCATCAACATCCTGAATCCGTTATTATACCGGACCCACATGGCGCTGACAGTCTGCCGAGTATAGTTAGTTCACAGGCTGCACAGTCATTAAGGCGGTTGGTTATATAATGTAAGTAGGTACTTAAACTGATTGACAAGTATTAAATCATTTCCATTAAAAAATCTATTCTGATTTTCACTAAGGTCTTTCGACTAATCGAACACTACTATCGATATTTTTTTTAATTTATCGATAATTTACATCAGTTGAAATCTCTAAGTTCAGAAAGTTTGTGTTGTCACTGTCAGTTTGAGGCAAGGGTGTTCTGTGGATTCAGCTTTGCTAGTAATAAATTCCGATCCAGCCTGTCCCTTGCTGTCCTTTCCCATCGACGCCCTAAGCCACAGAGTACTTTTTGATAGACTGAAACCCTAAGCCGAGGTCCCAACCCAACAGGGGGTGCCCTTAGCGTGTTTAAGCCTAGGTCCCAACCCCACAGGTGGTGCCCTTAGCGTGTAGTCGCTTAGTTTTTAAGTTAGTTTTAAGCCCTGGCTGATCTTAAATTATTGAAGCATCCACAGGAAAGTCCGGTTAAGCAGTCGACAACCTCACAGCCTGAACTGCGAGATGCCATTCCCAAAAAAAAAAAAGGTTTGCTAGTAAAAGCTACGGGTGTAGCAAAGAGTAAAGTCTCTGACTAGCTTAGAGTAAAAAAGCTTTAGAGCATCGGGTAGCGTGGCCACACATGAGACAAAAAACTAACTTTTAAGTTAGTTTTTTGTCTAGTAGCCAATGTTATTTAAAAATAACATTCGCTACTTATGTAGCTGCCTTGAAAAAACGGGCACGCACTGAGAGACGGAAATAGTATAGCTTTATCCTTTTCTGTTACATAGAATAACTCAATACTTTATCCCTTTCTTGTGGAAATGAAATGGCGCTACCCGCCGTCTATAGGTACTTTTCTTTGTCTAAGCTGACTAGTATATAGTTATCTGTGGAGTAAAGTAACTAGGGGTGTAGCACAGAGTACTTTTTGAATTGATACTATCAATCAATTGATAGACCAGCATCATATTGTAGTCTTTGTGATAGACTGAGTCATAGAGTAATGTAATATATCGGGTAGTCAAAGGGAAAACATCTCCTTGTCAAATAAAACTCTAGTGCATTATTTACAACAAAACTATTACCCAAATATTCCAGTTTTCACTTAAAACTAAAAATTACAAAATAAATAGAGTAATTAAAAAAAAATTAACCGACTTCAAAACAAAAACAAATAAAGACTAAATTATGAAATAACTTTAATTTCTAGAAAACTAGATCCCAAGACACTGACTTCCGAAATAAAAGTTACTTCATAATTTTGAGTTCATTTCTTTTCGAAGTCGGTTTAATTTTTTAAATTACTTTTTAGGGTTCCGTACCAAAATGGTAAAAACGGAACCCTTAAGGTGAGACTAAGTCTGTCTGTCTGTCACAGCTGGATATCTCAAGAACTACTAATACTATCAACTTGAAATTTGCAATAGTTTTACATGACGTTTGCCCAACTATTTTGCAAATAATGGATAAGAAAGAAATAAAAATATATGTATATTTTTTGCAACAGGGACTGAAAGGGGGTCTGAAAAATTCGAAGTGGGGCTACTAGGGCATGTGGGGTATCCTAGGAAAGAGCGCAGTTTGCAAATTCTCAAACGTTTTTTTCTTTTTTTTAGGCCTCATAGTTTTCGACTTTTAATGAAAAATGTAAAAAAATATATTTTAGTACTTAGAAAGGCTCCTTCAAACAGGCGTGACACGCGATAAAATCGCGCGCGACACAAAGGCACCGCAAGTCGCGCAACAATAAAGTAAAAGGCGTTTGTTTGTGTGTGAAAGCGCGATTACCATGTTCCTGTAACGAATGCCGTTCAGTCCACATGAGTAGACATGTCTACTCATGTGGTTCAGTCACTGCAATTTCGGCCTCATCTTCAAAAAAGTAAGGCCCAATAACGCCGCCGGACCAAAACCAGACAGTTGTTCGTTGGGTGGTTGGGTGCATTTGTTTCTCATGGATTGCATGAGGATTTTATGAGCCCCAAATTCGACTTTTGTGTATTCACGTAGCCATTCAGATGAAAATGCGCTTCATCGGAGAAGATGACTCTATTCATTCATCGGAGAAGATGAATAATAATCGGAATAAACATAGGTGACAGCTGTAAAATTTCAGAGTTGCCACTTGCACGAAAAATAAATTATTCTAAATTTGAAAAATGCACTCTTACTGAGACACCCTATATATACATACAAATTCAAGGGAAAGAGGTGTTGAGATGACTCTACGCTATTTGTTTTAAAAATAATTCTACAATTTCCGATTAAATGCATACCGACTGGTGGCCGTCCTGATATCAAGAGGAAGTGCATTCCAAAGAAGAATGGACTGAATATGAAAGGAAGAATGAACAAAGTTAGAAGTATGAGAAGGACAGAGTAGGAGAAGATTGTTAGAAGAACGCAGATACTTAGCGTGAGAAGAACATAGATATTGGAAGTGAGACACGAGATAAGAAGGAGGAGTGGGAGAGTTGAGAAGGGAGAAAAGCGTAGTCAAAGCGCGCAAACTTCTTCTTTGGCGAATGGACATCCATTTGAGCTCAGACCTGTAGCTCGACACATGGTCATATTTCCTGAGGTTGAATATGAACCGGATACCATTGTTGAGTAATCTGTCGAGCTTACCCAGCAAAACCGCGTTCAAGTCAAAGTAACATACGTCACCATAGTCGATTATAGGGAAAATCAAAGTCTGCACAAGCATGGTTTTCGTCTTCCTCAGACGATACGATCGCAGATCGCGTTTGTTCATCGAACGTACGCGCATCGTGGGTGCGGCGTAGCCCGTAGGCATGTAGGCACAGCGTAGACGTAGTGTAGGCCCGTAGCTGCAGCGTAGGCGCCTACGACGCGTAGAGGCTGCGTTAGTATCTCACAACAATACCATTAGTTAAAATGGCAGTCGTATCTGCTATTATAATAGCGATCAAAGTGTTTTCAAAGCTTAACTCTAAGGACGCTTTCATTCTCAAAATTATATTTTACAACTGAAATACACTACCAGACTCGTGAATCGAGCGACTGTACATTTTTATCACTGACCTGTATTATACAAGTACGCTGTATGATAGAGGTCAGTGATTTTTATGTTAAAGGCTTAAACATCAAAATAATGATTAAGTAGTCAGAAAAAAGGTTTTATGCAGTTTTAAAGCTGACATACTGACCATCATTTCGGTATCACCGTTGTTCCAAATTTGAATTTACGTATTTGAAAAAGAGAAGAAAATCGGAGTTATGTTACTCTTAAAAAAGCAACAAGCACAGGCAACAAGCTTTGATTACAGCATCGTATTTTTTTTTGTTTAGCATAAAAAGAGTAGCGAAATTGTTTTTCCTTATTTTAGAATCCATTCTGATTTGATTTTCAGTGAATCCAATAGAGCACTTATAGGATGAGCTGAAGAGGCGTATTCAAGCTAACCAAGAAACTTCGCAGGACCTGAAAACTGCCATCTTGGAAGCGTGGAAGAACATTCTACAGCACGTCATAGTGGCATTAATTAATTCCATGCCGAACCGCATGACGGTTCGTACGTTTTCTCTAAGTAAGGTTTTCTTGAAATTTTTTTTTCGATATGGAAACCGGACATATCTAATATTGAAATGGAGCTTAGGTACTATACAAGAAAGTAGGTCGATCAGGTGAGGAGTGTAAGTAGGTTATAGAGGAACGATATGAACTTTTGAAACATTATCCTTACTACCACAAAACAGTGTTTAACAGTTGTTTAGGCGAAACACCTTTTAAACATGACATAATTATTTATATGGACTTTGACGTAACACTGACATTAGACACATAAAAACTGGCCAAGTGCGAGTCGGACTCGCACATGAAGGGTTCCGTACCACAAGGCAAAAACGCCGAAAAAAACACGTTTGTTGTATGAGAGCCCCCCTTAAATATTTATTTTATTTTTATTATTTATTATTAAAGTAAAATACAACTGAGTATTTTGTGAATATTTCAAGTGCCTACCTGTTGCCATTATTGATATCGAGCAAAAAAGGGCAAAAAAATCGCGTTTGTTGTATGGGAGCCCCCCTTAAATATTTATTTTATTTTGTTTTTAGTATTTGTTGTTATAGCGGCAACAGAAATACATAATTTGTGAAAATTTCAACTGTCTAGCTACCGCGGTTCTTGAGATACAGCCTGGCGACATACATACACGACCCATACAACAAACGTGTTTTTTCGGCATTTTTGCCTTGTGGCACGGAACCCTTCGTGTGCGAGCCCGACTCGCACTTGTTTATTTCAATAGTTAACTATACCTAATTGAAAAGTTTCTTTGAACTTTTTAGACGAAAAATTACATATTGTCCGCAGTAGACATTTCGACAATTATTTGTTACAACTATATTTTTATTGGAAAAAGCGTCATTTTATCACGAATCGTGCCGAACCCCGGGTTATTTCACCGAGCGATAGTTCTGCTGAACCTACAAAGGAATGGTGGGCATGTGGCGAATCAATAGCCAGCTGTTGGGACAGGTCCCCTTAAATCTGCATAGCGTTTGCTCAAAAACCCATTTGCGACATTAGCCTACATTGATGTCGCGTAATGCCATGATATAATACGAACTGTCTGGACTTTAAAAGAGACATTGACCTTTTAAGTTTGTTTCGATGTTTCTTCTCAGAGATAGCCCAGCCTCATCACACTAATATTATAAGGGCGAACGTTTGTTAGTGTGGGGGTGTGTATGTGTGTGTGTGTGGGGGTGTGTTTATATGTTGGTTACTTCTTCACGCTCAAACGGCTCGACCAATTTTGATAAAAAAAAATCCCACGGGATCGACACACGCGGGTGAAACCGCAGGGCGCAGCTAGTCCAGGCTAAATGTCAAATTGTAGGTATGTGTTACGTAACAAAAATGAAAACTATTTACTAATCATAACCAGTCTATATGTATATTAATCCAGGGTTTCAGCTACCTCCATAGAAAATTTTATCAAAATTGGTCGAGCCGTTTGAGCGTGAAGAAGTAACAAACATATAAACACACACACTCACAAACTTTCGCCTTTATAATATTAGTGTGATGCAATCCATTTATTAAAGTTAGGGTTAGAGTAAGTTCCATAGGCACGATTTGGAGAATTCAATAGCACTAAAACGTAACTTTAGATAGTTGATAAACGAAGACTGTTGAACGGTGCGGGGACAGCCTGGGGGTATACTCCTTCAGCACGAAGTCCTTAGTTTGGGCCGATGTTACTTGGCGTTTCCTACTCCGTATCACTTGCGGACATATTAGTTTGGGTCCCCAACTAAAAATTAATGACGATACGACTTGACAGTAATCCCTACTACCGATATGTGTTTGTTCGAAAGAAAAAAAGGTATTTGACACTTGACTCGGTGAGGGATCAACTCCTTTCGAACGGGCCCGTATTTTCGTCGACGGACTAAAAGAGGACGCCGGCTCCCTAGCCCCTTTTCCTCATAATCCGAATCCGGCAAATGAATGAAAGATTTCACAATTAGCACAATACATCCGGCAGCCGGAATGTGTGGAAACACACTTACTCTTAGATCCAATTAATTATTGCGTAAGACAAATGGATCTGTTGTTGCAGTTCGATCATTTTCCCAACTATGTTGGGGTTGGCTTCCAGTCTAACCGGATGCAGCTGAATACCAGTATTGTTGTTGCAGTTCGATCTTAGTCGCCTTTTACATAACCCATGGAAACAGGAGGGTATCTACTTATCTCATCTTCACATTTCCCGATACGATATAAATTTTGTTTGTCGTATTCAAAAGAAAGATCCTGATGACCGGGAAACTAAAATATATAAATTGTCGAAGATGGATGTTGTTATTCACTTTCAAGAATGCTGTTATTAGCAGACAGCAGTACTCTTATGCGATGCTGGTGACCTTTTCCACCACCTGCGTGTTGGCTTTTGACGGAAACTCAATCAATCTGACGAACCGTTTCCCAACTATGTTGGGGTCGGCTTACAGTCTAACCGGATGTAGCTAAATACATCGTATTTTACATTGAGCGACTGTCTATGTGACCTCCATAACCCAGTTACTAGGTACCGCGATATCTCTTGGTTAGACTGGTTGTCAGACTTTTGAGCTTCAGACTAACGATCGTCTGTCAAAGATCTTCGAATGAAAGCCGGGAGCAACGGCTTAACGTGCTTTCCGAGGCACGGAGGGCTCATGATATGTTATGGTGACCCATCCGCGAACTAATCGCGGTAAGCGTAGCTCAACCTTCGATCGACTTGTGTGGCTGTAACACAAAACTCCCATAGTAGATTAAGTAATCGGTAAGTATTTATGTAGGTACGCTTACATAATCCCTATTTTATGATCCCGTAAACTGAAGTGCCCCTAAACTGTACGAACTATCAGTTTTTTTAATTATCACTAATATCAGGCATGTGCCATAATGGGGTATTGTGGTATACGTAGATAACTGATGTCTGATGACTGGTAGAAAATGCCTCAGGCATTAAGTCCGCCTTTGTATAGTATTTCTTTTACTTGTGCATAAAGTGTTAATAAATAAATAAATAATAAATAAATAATATCAATAATTTAGGGAAAATGGGCACAATAGTTGTCAACTACGAGATTATTATTAAATTGAATGTAAAAAGTTTTTGGGTATAGAGAAATATGTAACGTAAAGAGAGATCATGAATGACGTTGTGGTCAAAAGTCGGCCTCAACTTTGTTTAAAATGTTTATTTTCTAAAGTTTTACCACTATTATCAGTAGTACCTAACTAAGAAAAGTATATATTCTATCCAGGTTGTGTATTAAAAGTTTCCTCCATTTGCCATTTGCATAACGCATTCTAACTGCCTCTACATTCAGTGGTTCCAAAATACCCCGTCATTGCTCTTCACCGGGCCACAGACGCCACAGTTAAGATCAAGCTTGTAAGAACGGGGCGCAAGGCTCTGCGGCTGAACTGACCTAAAACGTGTTCGGCAAGTGAACGGGCCCAATCAATTAGGGGCGGTCAGCGATCCGCCAGAAAAGAGGGCAGCGCGCGCGCTCTCCGAGGAAACTCGGAAAATGGTGGCGGGGGTGCGCGCGGGCGGCGGGGGGCGAGGGAGGGGGGCCTGGGGGCGGGGCGGGGCTGCTGCCGGAGGGTGCGTGTCCGAGAGGCGCGAGCGTGCATCGATCGAGCCGCGCTCAGTCCGCCGGGGCGGCCGGCTAGAGCGCGCGTGTCATGCGCTGCCGCTGAGATGGCCGGCGCTCGGGCGCTCGTCACCGCCTGCTGCTGCTGGTGGTGGCTGATGACCGCAGCCGGTGAGTACTTCCATCATACTCTGTCCACGCTACTCGCTCGACTTGCACCCGATCAGCTGTTTCGCACGTCGTGACCTCCAGAACGGCTGATTTCGTCGACACATGACTTTTCACGATTTTCCCCCGGTGTTGCGTACGTTACATGCTTTTCGTAGCAGTTTCAAGAATACGGTTGTGTTCTGTGTGTGATTTATAATCGAGCAACCTCTATAGTTATGCTTAACTACGATCGCGTGAAGGTTCAATGCGTTATTTCGATTAAACTAATTTAATTGATTTCAGGTGTCTGTTTTTTAGTTTCTTAAGGTTATGTTAAATCGTTATGAATAGAAGTTAGTGAGGGGTTGATGTATGCTTGTTTAAAATGGTATTTGATTAGGGAGAAGGTTATTATATAATGTGCTAGTGTGGTGTCGCATGCAGTGGCGGGGTTATCGCCAGCCGGCGCTGCTGAGCAGGCTCGTCCTTGCTGCGACCACTGCTAAACAAACGTTGATATTATTACGTAATGCGGCGAACAGTGACACATCTGCGTCAATATTGATCATAATCACGCCACTGTGACTGAGGAAGTTAGGATTAAAGTGCAGGCGAGACGACCTGACACCTGCCGGGAGCCGACAGTCGCCCACTGTGAAGTAATCGCATACCTTATATTATTAACATTTTGGGGACACTTTTGAAGACACTATCAGTCGATAGCACTTACGATGAAGGTTCGACCTCTTTTTTCGATACACTATTATAACAAACGTATAGTTTTAAAATATTACGCAAATGTGTTTATTGTAAGTTTAAAATTTAATCTCTTTTAAAAGACTTCAACGCGCTAAGTTAAAATTTTAAATATTGGATCACGTTAGTTGTGCTCTATTTAAGTATACCAAGTTAGATAGTCAATTTTATTTGTACATTATTGTTATAATAAAAACGGACATTACATTAAAAAAAAGTTTTAAAGTGATAATTTGATCAACTTTATAGATACGAAATATTCTTTCCTTAGCTGACTTATCCCACATCGTAGATTTTGTTGCATGTTGCACTTGTCTATACATAGTTTTATTTTTCATTAAGATACGAATTTTGTAAAGTATTGAACAAGCGACTAATTTAGAACAGTTAGAGTTAGGTACTTATGTGCGGTTGGCGAAGTTCAAAAGCACTATTCTCATAATGTCGATATAAAAGTTGAAAAATCATACAAACAATAATATTTTCCATTGCAAGGGTCGGAAAGTTGAAAATTCACTGCTCAGTAGGAACTACATGAAATGGCGATAATTTTAATCCTCAAAGTTCAGGCTAAATAAAAGTCATAGCTTATTTTGATCAAATCATAGTTTCAGAGATTATTTCCGAAGTTCCGACATAGACCGACATAGACACAAACCTTTTCTTTTAATTATACAGCGTGGCAGGGACCTCGACGACAAACTGAAATCATGAATGCACATGCACATGATTCTAGAGCCCCTTAGCGTAGAAATTATTCGTACGTTAACAAAGAAAAATCAGCTGTTTCATAGAAAAGCGTGAAAAACATATGCGGTCAAAATGTATGGAACAGCAATTTTTTTTTCTTTAATAACCGCCGAAAAATTTCAACGCCGGGGGTTTTAGAATCATGTATTGAATTAATAGTAACAGGGCTACGCGTAAGATGTCCCGCGACCCTAAGTTTGTGTCCGTATAGCCTTTGTGCGTAGCTTTCATTAGTCGGGTCATCGGGTGCCTTAGAGCTCGCTCTTTGTCGAAATCAGTCTTCGTGGCGATGAAAAGCTTTTAGCCGCCGTCAGAAGAAAATCAAAGAAGGGACGAGGCTGCGATCAATCATTATTTGAAGTAATAACTGAAAGCAGGCAATGGGTTCTGTAAAGGCAAAATATAATCCCCTAACTCTATCATTCTAGACCCGGACGCGTCTGTGTATGTAGTCACATAAGGCTTTGACACGGCTAGCTTTCTAGTATTTTGTATATGGCCTACGCAAATGTCCTGCAGATCTGGTACGGTCGTGTGACGGGTCGTTGAGCTTCCTAAAATAGGGTTGAGTTACACGATGGCTGATGCAAGCGTGTCGTCTGTTGGTACAGGTCAACTCGAAGCTCCAATGAATCCTTCTTCAAAAGGCTCTGCATTGTTTGACTCACATAAAATGCTAATAATATAATGTTTTGACTTTGTTTCGGCATTTCTTCTCAGGATCAGTCCGCTGTTAGATGCTGGTGCTATCTAGTTAAATGAAATATTGACGTGTAAAAGTGTCTTAAAATATCTACTTACAAATAAACATTTCATTTCATTACAGTCAGGAAAATTAACATTTTCTTTTACGTCGTGTTATAAACCATTTCATGCAATTGCCAAAGAATGACAGTTGTAATTGGAATATATGGACAATTTAAATTGGTAGTCAATTAACTTTAAAAAATAGTTTCCCCGACTTTGCAGGGATATTGATGCGGCATTTGGATCATGACAGTCGAAATAAAAATAAAATAAAAAAAAACACCCGAATGAATGTTGAGTCGCTAGTAGGCATTACAATACTCAATAATCAATACTTTATTGCCTTCCATAATGTGTACATATGATAGGAACGGAACGAAAACGGAACACGGAACGGAATAGGAACTGGTATATATAAATACACAATAATCATTTATATCAATCAATGACAAGCGTGCCTCCAGAGAATTCAAAACGTCGTTGCATTTTCAGTGACATTTTCATGCAAATATAAAATGCGAACTTTAGTTTGACATGAAATAATGGCGTTCTCTTTGAACAATTTATTATTTATTTAAGTATTGATTTGCTAAGGAAAAACATAGTTTCCTTTATGTATAATTTTCTATTTTGAATAATTAAAGTGCACCTGCATGCGTAGCATGGCTATTTCTGTATTTACTCTACCAAGACAAAGTGATATTACTTTTCTTCATTTTTGACATCACGCGGTTGAAATCTTTTTACATTCAGTAATTTTGTCTTTCGTTTCTCGGTGGTTATTCTACGCGTGCTAGAAAGGTGATGGTATACAGGGTGACTAGGACCCTTTTTGATAACCGACGAAGAATTTGTACGCTAGAGGATCTATGACTGAACTCATGGTCATGGTTTGTGCGTTGATGTCCCCGCCACCATGTGTACTTAGTTCAACTTTAGTTCAAAATGCAAAATTCTACGTCTTCAAATATGCCCTGATTTTAACACAACTGGCACTGCAGGCATGACTAGTTAAAGATAAAGTTTCTTTATATAAAATTAGAATGCCCCGACTTTGAAATTAACGTCCCAGTTTCCCAAAAAAGTTTTCGAAGTTAGAAAACTGATACGTCAAACTCTTAGTCAAACTCATCGTTTATCTTCGTTCAATTCAGCCAACTTCGTCTACCAACCTGCTCACTGGGTTAGTTGATGTTTTTAGCACAAGTTTTGAGAGAATCAATTAAATATTCCCCCTTTCTTTAGGTTTTATAAACACTGTATAGGTATATGCTTACCGACTGGACGAACTTACAGACTGGACAGATCCACTCAATCTGTGTAGTTCTTTCCTCAAAATACAATTTCAGGCATCAATCTACATGGTTTTGACCAAGATTATGTCTAAACTTTAAAAGAGACTGTGAACTCTGATTTTGTTTCGGCCTTTCTTCTCAGAATAGTTAGACAGGAAACGCCGACCTCATCTAGTTTAAAACGAGTCAAACTCGCGCACCGAGGGTTCCGTATTGTGAAACGTGAAATATTTTTAAATTTTCATCGGCGAGTCCTCGTCAGAGAATTTTATCACTAGGTACGGTGTAGAATATTGTAGTTTTAGGTCAGCGTCATCTCTTGACCGATAGTGGAGCTAATGTAATTTTTGTTGATTTCTAAAAAAGTGCTATTGAGAGTCATCTTTTTATTTTTCCTGTAATCTTTACATAAACTTCTATCACATATAATATTTTTTTATTTTTCTCTGTGCAAACTTCGAAGATAAGGGCCCCGTCGGTATTTTTGTTATTACATTTTTCATCAAAAGTCAAAAACTGCCTAAAAAAAAAAGAAAACGTGTTTGAGAATGTGCAAACTGCGCTCTTTCATATGATACCCCACATGCTCTAGTAGCCCCACTTTGAATTTTTCAACTTTAAAAAAAAAAAAACAGTTGAAAAAAAAAATGTTTCTTATTTGCAAAATAATTGGGCAAACGTCATCTAAGACTATTCGAAATTTAAAATTGATACCATTAGTAGTTCTTGATATATCCAGCGGTGACAGACGGACAGACAGACAGAGTCTCACCATAAGGGTTCCTTTTTGCCATTTTCGTACGGAACCCTAAAAATCGCCGATGTCTTGGTAATAAATAGTCTAGCCAAAGTATTTAAAACAAAAGACGATTTTTTATTAAGTCATTGGTGCTTACATTTAAAAGTCAACAACCCAACATCAAATCAGATGTTCACGACTGCCGGAAACACAGCATCCACCCTTGCGTTTGACTTGCATATTCTATGGCCCGTTTCGGCATTCCGGAACTTATTATGTTGCGGATAATCTGTCATTTTATACTTATTTGCAAAATAATTGGGCAAACGTCATCTAAGACTATTCGAAATTTAAAATTGATACCATTAGTAGTTCTTGATATATCCAGCGGTGACAGACGGACAGACAGACAGAGTCTCACCATAAGGGTTCCTTTTTGCCATTTTCGTACGGAACCCTAAAAATCGCCGATGTCTTGGTAATAAATAGTCTAGCCAAAGTATTTAAAACAAAAGACGATTTTTTATTAAGTCATTGGTGCTTACATTTAAAAGTCAACAACCCAACATCAAATCAGATGTTCACGACTGCCGGAAACACAGCATCCACCCTTGCGTTTGACTTGCATATTCTATGGCCCGTTTCGGCATTCCGGAACTTATTCTGTTGCGGATAATCTGTCATTTTATACTCGAATTCTGTTCCCTTTTATAATATATCTATCTAGTGGAAAAGCCTACCTGGAGGCTGAAAGAGGACCTGAATTTTACACCTGTATTACAATATATTAAGCATAGCATACTTGAGTATACTCCTGTGAGTAGAGCAAGATTTGCTTATTAAATTGTAATAAGATTACCTCTGTGTTGTTCCCTCACCTCTGCTCCTCTTACCTCAGTCTGCAGTTACGTAAGCCTCTCATTGAAGTTTCACTATCTCGGTCCGGGCCCCGCCAGCCCCGCCAACCCCGCCAGCCCCGCCAGCCCCGCCAACCCCGGCTCAGCCCATCTCATTCAACTTTTATTGCTTTTAGTAATGTAGGAAAACTTCGAGCTAACTCGTCTAATCAAGAATTTAGGGCTTACCTACTCCTTGTTGGAGGAGGAACAATTTTCTCTGAAATGGTTAAGAAACACCGTTTCGTTCTGTTATGAGCTCAGCGGTGCTATTCTGTAAAAATCTCACCGTGAAAACTTAGGTGAAGTGAGCTGTCAATAGTGTCAATTCCTAGCAAAACCAAACTCACTTCACCTAAGTATTCACGGTGAGATTTTTACAGAATCGACCGGCAGTTCTTCGCAATTTAATTGAATTATTTTATGAAGCCTATATACTATAACCGCAGTTTGTCAGAACACGTACGTTCCTCGTTCATTTTGGATATATGTTAAATTTGGGTTCTGACCGAATGTATTTTTTTTGTTTCTCTGTCTTAAAATAAATTTGATGAATTGTAATAGCTATAGAATTGCTTAAACACAAAAAAAAATGTTTAAACAAATGTAGAAATAATTTGATTAGCGAGGACATTTTGTAGGTTCACGCCATTAATTCATCTAAGTCAAAAGTCGCGGTATTACGAGTATTATGTAAGTTACAAGTTGGCAATAAGCACTTAAAAACGTAACAAAGAGTAATTTTATTTATGCCTTTGCCAAGTTTTGGCAATGACATCGCGCAGCAAGCGGGGTGCGAATGTTTCATAATATTATTTTGAAACTGCCTTATAAAAGTTTTCTTCACTTTGGTTGGGTTTGGCTTTTTACTCGCTTTGGCAGATTCTTGGGAAATGGAATATTTTATTGAAAAACTTTGGTTTGAAGAATCAATAATCACCTGCTCCTTGATTTTGAATAGAACTTAGTTCTGCCGAGTTCTCAAGGCATGACCAGGCATCATCTTTTTAAAATAGTCTTGGGGTTTGCCTGATCTCCGCGATGAAAACAGTTTTAAGAGTCTTTTCGAGGGTGGTTAGGTCCACTTTACCTATGCCTACCTATCACCAGGTTCTCCAGATGGACACTGCTACCCATACTCTGGACTTATTCACAAATGATAACAATAATGTTAACGTAACAATAGTAAAGTCTGCCGCTATGTACCCACTTATCTTACTCGTATCATCTAAATCTGTTTGAAGAGAATAATCCTTTCTTATCAGTATTGTATTCCGCCGCAAAACGGGAGCTGTTTAATACATAAGTATATGCTTGAGATTAATACCTATTAGCCACCTAGCTACCAATAGGCCGACCGCTTAACTGAGACGTTGCCTGAGGTAGCAGCGCGGTGCGGGAGGGGTGTGGCGACGTGATGCGAGAGCTCAGTGATTCAAAGTCAAAGTCAAATCATTTATTTAAAATAGGCACATTAAAGGCACTTTTGAACGTCAAAAAAAACTAAATAGAAATGATTCTAGTCGCCCATTCCAAAAGGTAGTTTTCGTATGGAGAAGAATGGGCAAGAAACTCCACCGTTACTCTTTTAAAATGTTTTACAAGGTCTTGTATACATAATATAGTTATATGTGAACACGATGCACCCATAATAAAATTAGTCTACCACAAAAGGTAAAAAGAATTATAAATTAAGCAATGACAGGTAAATCAAATAAGTGATGGTGCTCACATATTTACAAATTATTTAAAAAAAAATGCAAGTAGTTGATTTTTCTAGAATTTTAACAAGTGTGTGAGCCACTGTAGTCGCAGATTGTAAAAATAAAATAAAATAAGATGTCATATTAAAAAAAAACAACTTGTGACAACTATCACCCCTCCCGCACCACGCAGCTACCTCAGCCTAATATAGTTATACTACTTGCTGCTACGAGGCAAAGATATATTTTATGAACTTTTGATGAGGCCTGACTTTTGTGACCAAAAATACTTCGGTTGTTACTTGTTACAAATGCTTGTAGGTATAGGTCTTGGTACAGTATGGTGATGCGTAATTTGGATATGCAACACACGTTGAAACAGATCTTTGAAACAGATTCGCCTGGTTGTTGTGTTGAAGTCGGCTCATTTGTGTTACATTTTATGTTTACCAATCTTTACCCACCTGTATACAACTGCCAAACCCTGCAACATAGTACAATCTCAGCCAGAAGAAAGGTTTTAAAATACACATGTTCTCGGAACGCTTTCGGCGTGGGAACGTTTGACGAAAACAAATACACGTGTCGGTGTTGACCGCTGTCCTCCTATTGACATATGATAGGTCACCCCTCTCTCTAAAGCCATTAAACTGGAGCGAAATGTGACAAAGCTTAATAAATACTATCCATACTAATATAAATACGAATATTACTCTGTCTGTCTGTAACATGTTCACGTCTTACCGGTTGAAAGAATTTCAATGAGACACAAACACAAACATAGATAGATCATGACCTGATTTAGGACATCCTGGTAGTACCTATGTTTCCGTGAGTTAATTTCAATCAACCTCTACCCAGGTGAAACCGTGGACAAGCTAGGAAGCAAGCCAGTACAAAAAACATGTACATAAATAAAGAATTTCAACAGCCTTAGGCGGTATTTAAAATTACCTCACTTCCCAGGAACTATTACAATGTAATTTACGATTTCCTTAAGCCAGGCTTTCCTCTTTACACCCTGAATAATTAGAAAATAAATGAGACAGATTTTAATCGCACTATTGTCGAGGTAATTAAATGTTTTTACCTGCATGTATTCTATGAATTTTCACGGTTTGCAACAATTCTCTAGCTTTTAACGACTAACGAAACATAATAAGCAAATATAATCGATGGAACATTCTACGGCATATGGCAAATATGAGATTTGTATTGGGTGGGCCGGCCATGTTTGTCGAAGGACCGATGGTAGATCGAGCAGACGAGTCCTGGAGTGGAGACCGCGCATCAGGTATCGGCAAGCGTAGTTGGACCGCCGACCTTAAAAAGGTGACTGGAAACAGACTGGATGCGGAAGGCGGCGGACAGACTGTAGTGGCGCAGCCTGGGAAAGGCCATGTCCAGGCAGTAGACTGCGGTAGGCTGAGTTGAAATATGAGATCGTTATAGTTTATTACGTCAGTCAACGAAGTATTTATTGTTTCTAGAAGAAGTAAGTTGGGTATTGCATATGCTTAAAGGGTATAATATTAGTGTATGATAGGCAAAAATATGTATAAGGCGGTTCAACGTACCATGCAGTTTATGGGAGCCAAAGAGTTTTTCTCTTAGTATTTCCGCATTTTGCCATTCCTCTTTATTGTCATTTACCACAGTAAATTGCGTCAGATATTCATAATTTATTATAGAAACAGGGAACGTTCTACGGCTTTTTTCCGAATCTACGACATGCCTATATTTAGAACCCTCCCCGTAATGTCTTCAATATCCATAAAATGCTAAATTGGAGCCATCACAGACCTGTAGCGGTAGCGAAACTACACCACTTCTCAAATCAATAAATGTTTCAGTTTTATCTACGAACGTTGAACTCGTTCATTTGAACTTTCTTAGTTTGTCTTTTAATTAAATTGACTGAACGAAGAAAATGTGATGGACAGTTTTCGTGTTTAACATTCAAAAACAACTTGATAAGAATTCTATTTTGATATCTCCAGTGACTGTCTCAAACGTCACAGTTTCTAAACTAAAAGTAAAAAGAAAGTAAAATCTAAAAAGTTCATCGTTCGGCATGGTTGAATAATAAAATGAAAAGTGGAGATCGCGTGCCGCCCGCCCTGTGGCCGCGCACTGTCTGCGGTCTGAGCCACAGCACATACAAACAAACATTCAGTTCACACGAAACAATAAAAATCTTAAATTCATAAACAGACAACGCATAGTCTACTAAACCACTAGAAGCATGAAATTTTGCACAAGAGTTCCTTCTATAGATAATGAGAGAGAGCAACTAAGGAAGGATTTTTAAAAATTCACCTCCTATAGGGTTAAATAGGTGATGAAAGTACACACATCAAAAGTGTCTAGGGATCAAGCATTTTTATGCGGATTTCTTGAGATTGAGATGTGGCTTTGTAATAAATTTATGATTTTATAAATTTATATGGATTTTTGGTGCATTTCATAATTTGAATCAGGAACTGTGAATCAAATTCGAGTAAAAGATGAAAATCAGCTGTCAATATTTTCCCTATAAAAACATACAACGCATTGAAGACATTATTAGTGCTACTGTTTCCCTACTACTGATTAAAACCAACGTTATTATGGAGCGGCGACGTCATTTAAGCAGGGAAGAAATGCTCAGAGCCGTGGGAATGATAGAAGCTGGTTCCCGGCAACGTACTGTGGCTTTAGCTCTGAATACAAGTCAGAGTGTTATCAGTCGACTTTGGACACGTTACCGAAGCACTGGTACCGTGGCTGAGCGCCATGGAGGACGGTATCGCTGCACCACACGGAGACAAGACCGATACATTCAAATCTTAACTCGAAGAGCTCCAACAATAACCGCCATGATGTTAGCCGTGAGGCTTCATCACTCTTCAGGGAACTTAATTAGCGACCAAACAGTCAGAAACCGCTTGCATGAAGTGAACCTTCATTCCCGAAGACCGCTACGGGTACCACCTATAGCAATGCACAATCGTAGGATTCGATATCAATGGGCTCTTGAACACAGAAATTGGGCAGAAGAACAATGGCGTTTCGTGTGCTTTTCTGATGAGTCTCGTTTTGGTATGAGACCGGATACAAGACGTATACGACACTGGAGAACCCCTGGACGCCAACAGCGATTAAAATCCTGCCAGGAAGTCCATCCTTATAGTGGTGGAACCATCATGGTATGGGCGGGTATTTGGATCGGCGGAAGAACTGAGTTGATTTGGATCAGAGGCAACCTCAACGCTCAAATTTATGCTGAGACGATTGTATCAGACGTCATCGTTCCTCTACAAGTGCAAATCGGTCCCTTATTTCAGTTAATGCATGATAATGCACGACCGCACACCGCAAGAGTTGTAAGACAGACTCTCGCCGCAGCTAACATCAATGTCCTGCCCTGGCCTGCTCAGTCGCCAGACTTGAACCCGATTGAGCATGCATGGGATATGCTACAGAGAAGAGCTCTGCCGAATATGGAGGGTATCCAGTCGCAAGAAGACCTTTTTTTGTTGTTGCAACGAACATGGGCGGCCATTCCACAGCGTGATTTGGATGAACTCATTTTGAGTATGCCAAACCGATGTTCTTGTGTTGTTAGTGTTCGCGGTAGAAACACGGATTATTAATTGTTTAAGTTACCCAATAAAATTTTAAAGAAAACTGTTATTTCAGTCTTTTTTTCGAACTTTTGTGTTAGTGGTTCAAATGTCAAAAATCCCTTTATTAGGAACATGGCAAATTTCTTTATTAATGCAAAGGTGACTTGGTTTATCGTTACTGTGACAAACGAAAACACTTTATTTGATGAATCCTTAAAGAAAATTTTAATTAATATCAATCAGGAGAAAAGTTATTGCAAAAATATATGTTGATCCCTAGACACTTTTGATGTGTGTATTTAAGGAAGTTAGTCGTATTTGCCGCCGAGAAATCTCATCGGGCGCGTGACTTGTATGAAATATGTCCAACTACAATAAAATATTGTGAAAGTGTGTATGATTTGCGACCGTACATAATGGTTGAAGCCACTTTACCGTAGTGAACATTATATTTTTTCATTGTTCTTTAGTATCATGGTCTCTTACACGATTTATACCAGTCATGACTAGTTGTATAATAAAGAGGAAACAGCGCTTATTGCCACTACAGAAAATCATACCATCACAAACCGTTTCCATGAGAGTACTTTGGTAGCTTTTACGTTTACTGTAGCTTGACTTTCTAATTTTCATCCGAACTTACGTTCTTCGTTACTTATATTACAGAATGTTACATCTACGTTATGGTTTCATATTTTCAGTTCAGCCATATAAAACATAGTGCCTATTAGACTTTTATTTAAAATACAATCTCGTCTTTTTTGCGCTACCGTAGCAACCGCCGTAGCGCGTAGTCTGTTTAAAATGCTTGAATTGTCATGTTACAAAATTGAATCAACCGACGTCTGTAAATCGTTAGCGAGAATGAAAAGGCACGAAAAGAGTCGCTGATGTATATCGATTGCTGGATACGTTTCTACTTTATGGTCAGTTTCGTACATGCCTTAAAATATTTCTAAAACTGCCTCAATTATTCCGGAAGACACAACCAACGTGAAGTTTGCTCTTTATTATCAAAGGGGAAACATCCCATAACGTGAGCAATTCCTCAAGTGTTATACCGCGGAAATTTTTAATGTTGTAGGTATGTTTCACGGAAAATGTATTTATTACGTAGAAGTAAGCTAGTAAAATATTCAGAGGGTAGGTCGCGCTTGGGCCAACTGTGCCGAGTCTACAGACAGTTCCAAACTATAATTTTCTTGTTACGCAAGTTTGGTAATTTGACCAAGTTACTGAATAAGCGCCTTTATGACTTTATTATTACCGGTTGTACTAGAATATACGGTTATTTTTAAGCACATTACGTACTTACATACATACAATGTTTTTACGGAGGTATTTTATGATTGACATGTTTCCTATCCAAATGTGGGTCACCCAACATGCGGTAGTTAAAAAAAAATATCGTATCAATCAATGAAACGGAAATTAGAACAGTTATTTTCGTAGCTATTGTTATGAATTTCGTGTATAGAAATTGTTTTCATTTCCTTGAGTTATGTTTACTAAAACTACGATACTTATGTATTGAATTACTGTATTTATGTTGCCCTTGAAAGTCATGCTAGTAGATGATAATGTTTTGTAAAATAAAATGCGTAGTGTACCACACTTCTTTGAATAATACAGGGTGTTTGGAAGCTGAGTGCAAAGGTTTAAGGGAGTGATAGTTGACACCATTTACAACATTTTGAGTCATACTGTATGTCTTAGACGAAGTATGTTTTTTTATTATTAACTACAAACATTTAGTCAAAAATAACATACCAACTTTAACTGGGGAAAAAAAAAAAACATACTTCGTCTAAGACATGTATGTCTCAAAATGCTCTAAATGGTGTCAACTATCCTTTAATAAGGCTTTGTATCCAACTTTCAAATACCCTATAATTATATTCAAACTAGATGTGTTCTCTCTCCAAGACCTCTGAGGACAGAGATTCCCCAGAAGTTAAGAAGCCATTTTACTTGTAAGATAATATATAGTTCTCAATCGTACCTTTTTAAAAAAACTTTATCATTTTGTCTACTTTTTTGCCATTGGTCCTATGCCACTAAGAAAGTGTTCTCTTGAAATCTTTATTTTGAAATACCAAAATATGTGCGCTTCGAATATAGCAGATTCAGGGTGGCAGGGACATCGCGCAGCCTATTACCATGGGTTCAGTACAGGATTCTGAATGCCCCAGTGTCGAAATATTTCGTCAGAAAAATCAGCTGTTACATACATTTTGACCGCATAGGTATCACATTCGCACTTTTCTATGAAATAGCAATTTTCTTTTGATAGCCGACGAAAAGTTTCTACGCTAAGGGGTCTAGAATCATGTGCTGAATTCATGGTTACAGTTTGTGCGTCGATGTCTCCGCCACCCTGTATTCACATTCACAAAGAAATGGTGCTAAAGTTTCCCATTTGTAACAATTAGCGACTTATCTTACCTTTTTATACCCAAAAGGGTAACGGGGTTGCTGTTTTTACCGACTTCAAAAAAAGGAGGTTATCAATTCGATACGTATGTATGTAATATTATTGGAATTGCATTATATTCACATATGACAATCTATTAGGGCTTCCAAACAAATATACAAAATTTTATAGACGTATGTATGTATGTATGTATGTATGCATGTATGTATGTATGTATGTATGTATGTTTGTCCGCGCATATCTCCGTAACTATTAATCGGATCGTGACCATTCTTTTTTTATTGGCTTACATTTACTTCAACTTAGGGAACAGTGCAAGTTTCATCAAAATCGATTCAGTAATTTTCAAGATATGGACTAAGACGTGAAAGTGTGACGGCCTGGCTTATTGATACGAGCTACGGGTGTAGTGTAGTGTCAAAGCGAAAACATCTCAAAACCTTGGTCAAATTCTAGTACAACAACTAAAAATTACCAAATAAAAAGTAATTTAAAAAAATTAAACCGACTTCAAAAAGAAATTAACTCAAAATTATGAAATAACTTTAATTTCGGAAGTCGGTGGCAAAAAACTAAAACTAAAATACAGATCCCAAGACACCGACTTCCGAAATTAAAGTTATTTCATAATTTTGAGTTAATTTCTTTTTGAAGTCGGTTTAATTTTTTTAAATTACTTTTTATTATTGGTTGTAGTATGATTGTTGCCACTAATAAATTGCATGGTAACCCAGTGTAACCCTTCAGAGATTATTTAACCCATCACATAATCCCAAAAGTGGTTCGAACCCCATAGTTTGGCACTAAACGTAACTACTGAACCCTCGGGGATATTATACTAATGCATGTATGTTTATTTTATTCAATCCTTGGCATTGACACATTTAAGTGTAGCGAACTTGCCTTTAAATATTTCATGATATACCTACACCGGCGCCGTACCTTAGATTTCCATGAAAAATTACCCTGAATACAATTTTCTTGGAAAATCTGACCGGTGACGTAATGGCGGTATATTTCCAGGCCAGTAGAGACAGGTGTCAGTGCGGAACCTTGACTGGCCACCATCAGTACCTACACGACGACAGCAATTTACATGCATATTGAATGCTCCTTCAATTCCTATAATCATTGTGTCTGTTATCCATCGCAGACCTTCGATGTTTTATGGAATTTCATTTTTCTATTCATTTGTTTTTATTTATTAATATTACATTTATGTTTATGACTGCGACTCTAGTTGCGTGGAGAAAATTTTATATAAAAAAAAAATATGGAATTGAAGTAAGTAAGGTGGAAGTAGGTTCTTAGGCTTTATACTTTCATGTCCTAAGGTTTTAAGGTTTTTGTTATTCTTTTCTAGTATTTAATGCTGTAAACATAATATAACAATGCGCCTCTTTTCCTCAGAGGGTTTGGCAGAGGAGTATATATATAGTACACCCATACTTCGCCAGTTACCTATGTTTAAGTTCCATGTAATAGGGGGCGATCCTTTTGTCATCTACCGAGCCAAATCCATACTCCGGGCTGCTACTGACAAATTATTGATGTAAAAACCCAATAACACTTTGACCGACCTGGGAATCGAACCTAAGAACTCATGCTAGTAGTCCTACTTTAAACAAGTAAATAATAAAATGGTTTCTTGGCAGTAAGATAACGCAGTGAGAGATTGCAGGCGGCGCAGTGAGCGCATTGCGGCGCTTCTACTAAATCTAGTTTGACCTCAGTTCACGGCCGTCTTGGAAATAAGTTTCTAGTTTAAAAGTTATAGCCGTCGTATCGCATTTAACTAGATTAAAAATTTGATGCAATATTTTTATTTTCCTTCAAGTCAGAATTGCCTATTTCTTCGGCTTTCATTTTAAAATAATACTTAAATCAGTGGAATACTTTATTGGGTCATAGTCGTGGCCCCAAAAAGTTCAATAAAACCTCCTATTGAAATGCTCTCAGAAATCAGAAAGAGCTCGTTAGTTGTATAGTGTAGCTCTAGACTCTTGAAAATCTTTAAATTTTTACCCGACTACGGCGTAGCAAAAAGGAGGGTTATAATTTTGACCGGTATGTATGTATGTTCATCTGTTCCCTCACAACTTCAAAAGTGCTAATAATAATTTGACAAATGAGGTATCGTTAGAAGCGTCTTGATCGGCTATGTGAAGTCACACTAAATTCAATATGGCGCCCTCTAGAGGACAAAAAGTAATGAATTTAAAAATAAATATTTTGGGATGGTGCCTTGTGGGGTATCAAATGAAAGAGCTTAATTAGCACATTTCAAAAATACAAATATTATTGAAATAAGCCCTCAAAAAAAATCAAATAAAAAAAAAGTTTAACAACTAAGACCCGACCTACTGAAAAGGATGAAACAAGAAGGTACCTTCCCGTGGTCGCATACTACCATCCATACTAATATTATAAATGCGAAAGTGTGTCTGTCTGTCTGTATCACACAGTCCATTCATCGTTTCTTTGGTCTTCCCCTACTCTTGTTGCCATCGACATTCATAAAAACTTTTTGAATCAAGGAATAGTTTGTGGTTTAAAATCCCGAAAACTTCTACCAATCTTTATTGGAAAGTATAGCAAAACCCAAACGTTTGGTAATAATAATTCACAGGTAACAATTGAGGTTATATTGATTTGAAATTAAAAAGTTACGTTTATTTACCATCCCGTTACCGGGCGACGGATTCCACTAAAAGTACAGTATCGACCACACGCAATTAACGGTATCCTAAACATATTAGGCGCATTGGTTTCGTACGGTCAGCAAAATAAGCACCATATGTTCGAATTAACTTAAGAGTGATCGAACTTATTAATGTATTAGTGATTAATTTGTACTTTACTAATTATAAATGAAATGAAAAACTGTTTCTATTAAACAAACAGAAACAAAAAGAAAATTGTATGGTTGGTTGTCAGTGGATCAGAAGACCAGCTAACCTTACAATTTCAAAAATAATTAAGTATTAAATAATTACTAATTATTCATCAATTTATTAAAGTTCATCGTTATCTGCCTAGCTTTTTCCCACCCACGTCGGGGTCAGCTTCCAGTCTAACCAGATGCAATATTTTACCCCCACAAGACAGTTACTGGGTAACAGGATACCTCTTAGTAACATTGGTGGTCAGACCTTCGGGCTTCCGACTACCCGACTAGTGACAGCCGGGATCAACGGCTTAACGAGGCACGAAGGGGCCTGAATATGCAATGGCTTGTCACCCATCCACGGACCGGCCTAGGCAAGCGTAACTTAACCTGATCGATCGTCCCATTTGGCTGTTATTACTTAGCCACGAAAGTTACAGTTTTCTTGCTAATGATAACTTGTAACGGCGCTTACCTAAATACATGTTACTCTGGTCTAGTTTTTCGGTAGTAACTTTCAGCCATACCTCAGGTGGGGCCTGTAAGCCGGCACGACTGTAATATACGAAGCAGCGTTAAATTATGGACGAGTTGAGTCCGCAATTAGGTTGCCTTGCTGTTTACTTTACCTTATTTACTGTACCTTTATTTACCTTGAACACATTTCTATTTACGGCTCTATGTAATCTAACGCATATTTGTCTTATATAACATTCTATCTACTTTATAGTACATTAGGGAGGTGTCCAGGTTCTTAGAGAAAATGGTTTTTATTTGTTTTTTTTTTCTGTCTGCACCTAACCGCAAAACGCGTTTACATTTGTACAGACGCCAGCACATCAAGCTACTACAATCTGTCAAATTTCTTTAATAGTTTTTCAACTTTATCGCTAGAGCATAAGGTTCAAAGTTGATTGGGAAAATTTGACTGTTTCGGGTAGCTTTATGTGCTGGCGTCTGTACGAAGAGCATGTTTTTCCCCTTTTGGTACATACAACAATACACCCAGCCTAGCGCAATAACTAACTAGAAATTTGATAGTGCTGATGGACGCCAAACCCTAAAGGCTGTCTCTCACCGGGAGCATAATCAGCCTTGCACGCTTGCCGCGGTTGGTCTGTGGATGGGTGACCATCTTTACATACCGTGCCTCGGAAAGCACGTTAAGCCGCTGGTCCCGGCTGTCATTCGTGGATCTTCGTTACGGGTAGTCAGAAGCCCGAAAGTCTGACATCCAGTCTTACCAAGGGGTATCGTATTACCCAGTAACTGTGTTGTGGCGGTCAGATAGGTAGTCGCTCCATGTAAAATACTGGTATTCAGCACCTGGTTAGACTGGAAGCCGACCCCAGCATAGTTGGGAAAAGGCTAGGTAGATGATGATGATGATGAGCATAGGTTATATAATTAAATAGGTAGAAGTGACCCGGCTAGATCGCAGGTAAAGCTTACATTACAGGCGAATGCTCGCGGTGAGGGAGCGCCTACTGCACAGTTTTTTTTTTATTGCTTACTGGGCCCGCTCTTGACCTCGATCAGGCCTGATAGAAAGCGATGGATGCAGAGGTCTATGATGAAATGAGCGTGCCCAGAAGATGCTTGTTCGCTCTGGCTTTGAAGGCAGACGGGTTAAATGTGAAATCACAGACGCTGCTTAAAATACCTGTAAGTAAATTAGCACTATCTTATCAAAAAACGGCCCAAAAAGCTTTCCGCAGTAATCTTATCAGCTGACGTCACACATAAGGTGATCGATATGATTATGTGCGAAGTGTCCCCAAACTGAATCGTGCAGCCGTCGCGTCCGCTAAATGGAACGCGTGTTGCTCCCCGGAGGGTTCAAGGCCGGCCGCGTCTATTCCCCAATGTGTCTGTCCTGTCTACTTATAAGGATTATATTATTTGTACTATAAGTAAGGTAAGTTATAGCGGTGTGTCGGCACCGATATATCTATGTGTATCATTATGGCCACCATAGATATCCGTGATGGCCACCGACCACCGTGGCTAAAATAAATGTTAATGTTGTTCGGCACCACAGTCTGCGATTTCAATAGCTATTGGGCCGTTTTTACCCGACTACGGCGAAGCAAAAAGGAGGGTTATGATTTTGATCGGTTTGTTTGTATGTTCATCTGTTGCCTCATACCTTCTGAACCACTTATCATAATTTGACAAATGATGTATCGCTGGAAGCGTCTTGAACTCTTGATCGTCCGATGACCACGGCTATCCTCTGAACATCACTGTGAATATTATGTATTAAACACAATAAAATATATTACGTCTAAGTTTTTTATTTAAATTGATAAATAGGTGTTGTACTTGGTAACAATTTTAGATGAGAATATTTTCTTATTTAATACTTTTTAAACCGTGATTTTTCAGTAGTCGGGTTTTTTGTAAGTACATAGAGTTTTATATCTATACAGCGAACAAATTAAGTTTTTAATTAACTTACCGGTAAACTAGCTGAATGTCTTTTTCCAAAGTTGAATGATGTTAGCAGACGGTTACTGTTCATAATATTTTGGGTCTGTAATGTTAGAAATGTTTTTAATTAGATTGCGTTTGGGAACTCTACGTTTAGGGTAACTACCTATCTAAAGTTCTGAAGGGAAAATCTCAGACATTCTCTTTTTTGCTGCTTACTGTAATTTCTTTGCTATCGTTCATACTTAGTGTAAGTAGTTATTTAATTAGGGTTTCACGAAAGGGATTTAATTTTGTTGTGTTTAACACAACAATTACTTTAGAACCCTTTTCAGAAGATTGAATAAATAATGCATGCTGGAATATTTTGACAGCAAGCACCAATTTTCTGGTACAAAATATTACTTAATATGAATAATATTCAATTTATAACCGTAACTTGAGCTTCGCTGTTGTTGGTGGCGTATAAACAGCGCGTCGGAAGGGAAAAGGATCAAAATAAGATGTCAGAGAGAAGAAGGTTGCCTCCCATGGGGGAATATGTAGGTTAGGTAAACTTAATAATGTATATATTTGGTATAAATATTATTCATATATTCCCTCGTCTTAGTAGTTTCTTTAATTATATCTATCCATGTCTAAGGCAACGTTGAGATACAACAGTGATATGGGTCAGACCTCATTTTAAATTGTACAAGTTCAGGAACATTTATTTTATTAAATAGGAACAAACAAAACGCTACATAATGCAATATTACAAACAGAAAAACATAGTAATCACCACAGTGAACAGCGGTTCACAGATACCGTGAATAAATAAATCTTTAAAGTCGCTAGGAGTTAACTGTAGCTTCAAAACGCGCTTTGGGCTGATTTTTCCAACGCCAGATAACTTTATCGGAAGAATAATTTTCAATTTTTGACAGTTCTTCCATACAAAAACTGTCAGACGTCAATATTATTTCCACGAACAAAAATTATCGGTCGATTGAAAAATCAGCCGAATGCTAAAGACTATCTACAGAGTTACCGTTTAAGCAAGTAATTAGCAGTCGACCGCTTACTTAGGTAATCTATTTGATTGCGAAATGCGAACATGTACCTACATTGGACATATGCCTTTCTACCTCGTTGAAGATGTACAAGTAGATAAACAGCTGACGTCTGCTAATAACGTCTTTTGTTTTATTTGAGAGGGTTTAAGTTCATGACCCTAGAGATATTGCACGTTGGATTGACAGGTGATATAATATGATTCCATCTGTAGGGCGTAGATCATGTTTTGTTTTAATTTCTTAAAGAACTGTGGACATTGTCAGTCTGTCAGACGGGTAAATATCGTAGTTTTATGAACGTTCACTGTCTGATTTGTCTCAATCTGTCAAGAATATCTCTAATTTCCCTAAATTTTGGACTAGTTTTTGACATTGATTGTCGCTGAGATAAGATTGCGACTAAATTTCTACCTTCCGTTCGGACTTGAATTACATTAATTAGAAGGCAAATCTTCCTTACGGGAATATTTCAGGGCTTATTCTCGAAAAATAAACTTATTGCAGTGCAATGGATATCCGTACTGTACTGTTAATCGATATTTCCTTGAAGTTATAAAACTAAATGAGTTTGTAAATATGAAGGGGAGTCTGCAGAATAACTGTAGGTAATTGTATCCAAGTGATTTATTATACTTGTAAAATTTACTTTTACGAACGTAGCAATGAGTTTGGCCAATTGGCTCGGCGGTAAGGGTTGGAATGTATTCACAGAGGGTTGCCGTGCCGAGACCGACAGGTTGTCGCCACCCCTCAGTATCACCGCGGTACTCACCTCACGGACCGTGCGTATCAAATGTTTGCTCAATACGCACACCGCTACATTTTTATTCGACTGCTAATAAAACCACGCAATAACGATCATAGTTTAATATCTCCATGGGGTCTGCAAATATATTCAAATGTAATCTATAAGACGAGAAACGCTCAGTCTGAAACTCTGAAGCGATGATCTCGAAATAAATGGTATCGCTCACGGTAACATTGAACTCGGTATCGATTTGTGAACGTTACTTTATTTTCTGTTACAGTTTTGTGTTATAGTTGACGGCCACGCGATGTTTCAGATAGTTTGCTTTAGCCTTTTTAATTTGGTTTAAAAAGAACATTCGTTGACGTAATTGCGTGGTTGGTAACACTTGGTTTCGTTGTGTTAATATTATCCAGACATTATTTGTATTACGTAATGAAATCATCAGACACACATAAGTCCTTTATGATATCTTTAACAAGGGTCTTCAAAATAGGGTGTTGTGTGAATGAGGCGTCCAATGTCCCAGTGTGAGGATGTCAAGGTGCAGGAAGCGGCAGTGTGTATACACATGTGTCGTATAATAGCGGCTTGTACACACGTGCGTTGTGCTTATCTCTCGTGCTGTGTACTCAGGATTAGACGCACGCCGAGCCGCGCCCGCGCGTCCACTGTCAAGTTCAAAATGTCAAAGACACTCCGAATTTATCGAAGTTTACCACGTCGTCGCCGCGCCGAAATAGATTCCGGTTTCGGCAGCTGGCTGCAGAGCAACTGCAGAGTTTGTTGTGCCATTTCTTGTTCTCAGCATAAACACTAGCAAGTGGTGTAGGGTTCCGGGGTTTTCTTTTGTAACTATAACATTCGAAAAAAGTGTTGATTCTCAACGTACTTACTAAATCCATGTCCTCAGCCTTATTTGACAGACTTTTGAATTTCGTCTGAGCACGTCAGTTCTGTGCAAGTACATTTGAACATTGAACTTTGCGATGAAATGCAGCAATTTCCATGACTAAATTACTAAGGTAAGATGTTTATACTTCGTATTAATAATATTGCTAATCATAACACAGGATAAGGCGCTGCAACAGTATTAGAATGATGATGAAATGACTTCATGAGTTACAAGCACGGTCCACAAAAAAGTGAGGTAGGATGAGTACTTACAGGTACATTAAGGCAGCTAACTTTAACAGTTGTCACAACTCTTAAGGAAATTTTTGCTCTTGTGATGAGTAGTTTTTAGGCCTGTAGCCTGTTTTATATTTAAAAGGTCAAATCACACAGTAAC
Source organism: Oligia fasciuncula (assembly GCA_963082905.1). Lineage (NCBI taxonomy): Eukaryota > Metazoa > Arthropoda > Insecta > Lepidoptera > Noctuidae > Oligia > Oligia fasciuncula. The sequence continues at coordinate 1,475,937 of OY720394.1, read as the reverse complement.
TATAATTATTAACAACGTAATGGAAAGTTGTTCAATTCTTGCCTGTATAACTATTTGACTTTTTTTGTTAATCTTACAGTAAGTATAGCTACAGTATTGTTATAGTACAGGTTAATTCATACTTTCGTTATCGTGTGTGTATACTTGGGTATGTTTATACTTGAGCAGGCTTTACTCTCGATAATCCTCATACTTATGAACATGGCTTGCGAATTATGTGTGTCTAGCTCGCCGACCAATTAGCAACATAAAATAATGAATGTTCACTGGTGTTAAACTTAAATCCGGTACAACAGAGTACATTGATATTTTGTTTTTGGGTCCTTCAGTGAATACAAGAGCGATGTTGAAAATGTTGCCAAGACGAGACCACATAATGACTCGTACTGTCAAAAAGTTACAAAACTCATGTAGAGCCAAGCTTCTAACTCTACACGCCCTAACTCTACAAGCCCTAACTTCACAAACTCTACACCTTAGTCAAAATATTCATTTTGTTATTACAAGAACTACTGTATAACTGAAAAGTAATGAACAGTGAATACATTTTTCACCTTACGCCCATGTGATGGTAGCGAAACGGCCAAGCCACATATTTTGACTAAGGTGTACAGTTTGCGAAGTTAGGGCTTGTAGAGTTAGGGCGTGTAGAGTTAGAAGCTCGGCTCTACATGAGATCTGATAACTTTTTGATAATGCGAGCCATTATGTGGTCTTGTCTTGGCAGCATTTTACATGAAAATGTTTTTGGTGGGATTTCACATCTTTTTGTAAGTCGCTTATGAAAAAAAAATTGTTTTCTTTTTTTTTGGGGGGTGATTTACTAAAAATCCTGAAATATGTATTTTATTATTTAAATAACAAGGAGTCCCTATATCAATTTTTAGACATCTAGCATCCAAATTTGCGGAAGTCTCATACAACCTTCCATCCCCTAGGGGGGTAAAAGTTTCAAGTTTTAATTTTTTTTTTGTTTGTGTACATACATACATATATAAGTCAATGTAGCTAACATACCAAATTTCAGCTTTCTAGGACTTCAGGAAGTATCCTAAGAGTTTTGATGATCATCAGTCAGTGACAAAATCGGGGTTTTTTAGATATCAGTAAAATCTATAAGCTATGCAATTGAAAATATTTAAGTTTACTATTGACATCATATCCCGAAAATTTTGTTTAACTGGTATAATCCAAACCCAAGTTATGAGGGTTAAAAAAAACGACGAAGCGCATCGAGAAAAGGTAGGGTAGTGCCCTTGCGCTTCGCTTGGCTCGTCTTGGCGGGGGCACTCACGTGCCCCAAGATATTATCCCAATATGTGTAATATAGTGATTTAGCAGTTTATAGAATTGATCCGATTATATGATCGTGGAGTTTTATGTGATCGTGTTTCTAGCTACTTGATTTTTTTAAAATTCTTGTAAATATTGCTATAATTCTTAGAGCACTGCAGTACCATATATATACCTATCACTGTCCATAGATGCATGTTTACAAAGGATATCAACAGTTTAGACTTGGGTATCAACTCCATATTCTAACACTGAGCATAACACACTGGCACTGTGTCCCACCGGATGTTGTTCGTTACTTGAGTACATATCCGCGAAGGGTACGTGAAGGACACTCCGTATCAGAATTTCAAATATGGCGTTAGAATTGCGAGCAAGAAACATTGTGGTGAATTATGAATGGACTTTATCAGACAAGATTATAATGCCGTACGGCGCGGGCGCCGCGATTTGACTTTATTATAGAAACAAGGAATACCTACCTTTTTACTATACAGAATGGTTCGTTGATAAATAGGTAGATTTATTTGAATTTAATTCATAATAGTAGGTACTGTAAAATACCTACACAGTTCATACGGAGGATTTTCTGAGAAAAACAGGTTCAATATACTTCGCTGATGTTCGGAGATTATACGGCAAGTGACATCATGTTCCACCATAGCTGGCACGACACTATTTATAAGCTATACATAATCCTTGCGAAACAAGTAAATCTCAGTACGCTGAATCATTGCGTAAGTAAATCTTCGTTTAATTAGCGTGTATTAGACAATGTGTATAAACATTTCATGCCGGTACATATCGTATCGGTAGTCGTGAGATATTTTTAGAAAATAGTTTTTCTCGGATTCGAAGCTCCAATGTTTTGCAAAACCGATAATAGAAGCTGAGTGCTTCTATTATCGGGGGTTACAAAAATACACTAAGAACAAAAATGTTCTAAATTTTTTTATGCTTAAGCCTCTACCTTGTTTAGTTTCAATTTAATCTGTGCAAACTCTCTTTGATTTCGGATAAAGTTACGGTCAAAATCATACCTACCTACTACTATCATCATCTGCCTAGCCTTTTCCCAACTATGTTGGGGTCGGCTTCCAGTCTAATCGGATGCAGCTGAATACCAGTGTTTTACATGGAGCGACTGCCTATCTGACCTCCACAACCCAGTTATTGGGTAATACGATACCCTTTGGTAAGACTGGTTGTCAGAGTTTCGGGCTTCTGACGACCCATAACGACTGTCAAAGATCCACGAATGACAGCCGGGACCAACGCCTTAACGTGCTTTCCGTGGCATGGAGGGGTCCTGGTATGTGAAGATGGTCACCCATCCTCGGAACAACCGCGGCAAACGTAGCTTAACCTGATCGATCGACCCGTACGGCTGTTATGACTTAGCCACAAGCCCATACTACCTACTACTTAAGTATCTAGTATCTATGTCAAAATATTCTAAAGATAGTTCATAGTTGCACCTATAAAGTGTTGTGGCGGGTAGGGCACGATGGCGCACGGCTGGCGGCGCGGGCGCAGCGGGCGCGGGCAGCAGCGCGTGTCGGCCACCTGTCCGCGCACCGGTTCGATTCCCGGCCACCCCTCGACCACGGCTGCCTTATTAACTGAATTTATATTCCAAAATCCTGCGTGTTTTTGTACTAAATTAACTCAAGATTTGGATCGATTGATGTAACTAAAATAATTTATTTAACGTAACGGCCGCGACTTACGAATTGTAGGTTTGAACCCAGATAAGCGCTTTACTTTGTGTAATTTGTTTCATCATCACTGCTTTCAAAACTGTGAAAGAAAACATCGTGAGGAAAGCGGCATGTCCTAGAACCAAAAATTCGAAGACATCTACCAACCCGCACTGGGTCCGCGTGGTGGATTACGGCCCACTCCCTCTCACCGAGAGAAGGCCTGTGTCTCAGCTGTGGGAACATTTTAGGCTGACTATGCTATGTTTCGTCAAGCTTGATTTTAGGAATGTTATAATTCTAATAATCTCTTGATACCCTCCTTCGTTCGTAGATATATTCTTAAAAAAGAATGCTAGATTTAATTTATTTATTTAAGTCAGCCACAGTGATCCATATTTATGTTAGTACCTATACTTAAAAATTATGTTAACCAAACCAAAGAATAAAATACATGCCACAATAATACTAATAAAACTAAACTCATTAAATCAAATTGTATAATAAATTCATAAGTTAAATCGCAATCATCTTTAAATTCATTAAAATCTTTAAAATCATTTACATCTCTAACTTAATTAGAATCAATATTAATGAAAATCAAGAAATTCATTAGAATCATAAATGTAGAACGCCCGTATCGTATGATTTCCTAGAATTTTGACCAGACATCGTTTTACCAAGTCAGCAGTAAATCGTATCTGTTAGGTTATAAATTTAAAACAAGTAATGCGCAGGTGACGAATTTATTTCTGCTAACGTGAGAAATATCATCGTATGATGTGTTGTGACCACGCATCATTCAGTATTTTCTGCTGATGAAGATATCACGCGAGATTGATTGTCTCTTTCGTAATGAGTGAATTTTATGACACTTCAAAAAAAAAAAATGTTTGTGAAGCAACGGGTGTTGGGTAATCTCGGTAATCTCGCGTTCATATTTCCGAAGATAGGCAATAGTTCCCGAAGCCCACACTTTTCTTTGGAAAGCTGTAGGTAGGTACTTTAGATTAACAGGAATACGTTTAACCATTGATAATAGAAACGGGATTATTTATCAGACGGTAACTTGCACAGACACAACCTAGAGTAGACGGCACTAGACCAGGGGGCCTAAAAAGGTCACTTTGGCAGAATCATAAAAGGATAACATTATGAATCATAATATGGCGAAGACAGTCCCTGTTTTTCTTTTTTTCGCTGCACTGCGTAGGTATATAATTAAAGAGATTGGGATTGGATTGATTGGAATTTTAGAACAGACAAAAAAAAAATACTGTAAAATCTTTCACCAATGGGATTTGATTCGATTAACTTAACAGTTAACTGTCCATATGATTCATAATGTTATCCTTTTATGATTATGCCAAAGTGGCCTTTTTAGGCGGCCCCCAGAAACTTGATCTGAAATACCATTTTATGTAGCTCGACCCAGTTCTTCAACTTACTGGGATCGCTTCATCGGTATTGCTGTCAATGTGTTGATAGATCGACTACAGTGCCCCGACCACTTACGTTATTGTATCATAAGTCATTAATTACTGTAGTAATTACAACTTTTTTGTATTCCAATTTGTTGTTATGTTTATGTTTGTATCTATATATTATTATAAACAATAATAAAATAGTAACGAAGTATTTTTGTCTGGATGTATGTTCCGGATTAATGCAAAGTGGCTGAACGGATTTGGCTCAAATTTGGCACACAGATAGTTTATAACCTGGATTAGCATATAGCCAGGGTACTTTTAATCCTGGTGGTACGTTCCCTTGGGATATTTTCCGTAATCCACGAGAGTGAGGTAGAATAAGAATAATGTGACTTCAACCTATTTATTTCATAATAATGTATGTATGTTAAAGTGAAAAAAACGTGTGCGGTCGAGAAACCTCCGTCAGGAACGAAGTTCCATACGCGATACTCGCACGCCCACACACTCGTATAAAATAGAAAGAGATAGAGCATAACGCTTTCTGCTTACGTGACGATTTCTACCAGCAAACTCCTACCGCAAGCTTCCAAAAACAGTCGAGAGGCGTCGTGAGACGTCCGGTTGGGACGAAGTTCCACTCGCTTCGTCACAACACTTTTGTTACGTAGCAAAAGGTCGAAATATTACACTTTTCTCTGTGTAGCCTCATTCGCAGAATATAACGTGCGGTGAGGAACTTCGTTCCAATCTGTTATACTGAACAGAAGGCGGTTTCCCGTAATTAAAAATGTTCAAACGACGTTTTAGTTCGACATTCTAGTCGCAATCTTATCTTAGCACATATACACTTCTGAAACCTTGACACATACACAATCACAATCATGTACTCTCAGTCACACCTACAGGTTAACACTCTCACTCACATATACTCACACACATACATATACCCAATTATCCACTCATACACATATTTGGTTTAAGTTAATGTTAATTTATGTAGTCTTAGCATAAAAATTGTACGATTTGCTTTTTATATAACACGTCTTGCTATGGAAGAGCGGACTCTCCTAATACAGGCACTGTCTGCCTAAAAGGAGGATCCAATCATAAAAATTTTGTTTATACCTAAACTTGTTTTACCAATAAACCAATTATTATTATTATTATTAGCGAAAATCAATGTCAAAAACTTGTAAAAAATTTAAGGATTTTAGGGGTATTTTTGACAGATTGAAACGTTCTTAAAATTACTAGAATTGCCTCTCGGACTACAACCAAGCTAACTACATTATAGACAATAAATCGTGTAGACTTAGTTAGATCAATAAATACTTGACAAACTAAATGTCAAGGCTGTTTCGGGCATATAAAAGAGTTAAGTATGTAGTTTATTTAGGTTTTGCGTGGGTGGCTATAATGCTTAGCTTATTATAGCTCTACACACAAAATTAACTTTACAGCCAGGTTTACATGAGAAAATGTGCTACGCCCGAATTTATTATTAGAAATCGGATCAGAATTCCAAAAGTTACAGTTTTTTTGTTACTCGTGGTTATATTAATTTAAAAAAATATTTTCCAAAATTTTATTTTACCACTTTGTCGGCGTAATTAATATACACACTCCGACAAAATTACAGCTTTCTAGTACTAACGGTTTCTTAGCAAAACCTCCGACAGACAGACGGACGGACATGACGAAACTATATGGGTTCTTTGTAGGTACTACGGAACCCTAAAAATAAGTGTTATAGTAGTTGTTGAAAAAGAAGTACACCAAAAAAAACGTGTTTACGAAGTGCTACTTCCGAAATGTAAGCCGAGCTTTACAAGGCAAGGTGCGCACGCGCCGCGTCGTTTGACATATGTCACAGTCTAGCCCTTGTACAATACAGCCCACTGGGCTTAGCTTTTTGTAGCGGTTACCGTAATTTGGCCTTATTTGGGTTTTATGGTGCATGAGTCAGCTAAACTTAGGTACGTTAATTTAAAGTTTAATCCGTTGTTAAAATATTTGTTTAGTCATTCGGTTTTTGTGGGTGTTTTATTTCTGTGGGCTTTCTTATCTTGCTTCTCAAATATAATTTTAATTATTGTACAAATTAGTTTACGCTTATTTGTATCATATTTTCTTTGATTTGCTGCAATAACGAAAGTATTCAGACCAAATCAATGTACATACTTACTTATATTTGAATTCTTAAAATGTAAGCGATTGCAATTACCAATGTGTTATGCGATTAGGGTGCAGGTAAACTTCCAAGTTCCACCCCGCAGGGTCGCAGGCACGGGCCAGCACTAATAATAATTTATAAGACGCGTGCTCGCCACAAGTGTTCCAAGAAATGTCTTCAAGCGTGTACGTGTATATCACCCCTTCGTGTTTTGAGGTTTAACTTAATGACGAACATTATTCTGTCAGTATCGCTGGCCATATGGTCGTTTGGCCAACAAGTCGGCAGGTTGGCAGCGCGTGCCGTCTCCTGTTACAAGGGACTTCATTAATTAATCACCTTCCGATCGAGTGCTTAGGTATTAGTTGATAAATATTATGCGCGGGATTGGGTTTCTGTAGTGTAAGGTTATAAGTAGGTACATTTATTTTCATTAAGTATCTCTTATCCACCTTTTTACATTACGTACTAAATTAAACGACTTTCCCCCTTACTAATAAACGTAGGTATTTTAACAGATGAATCACACACACACCGATTTCTCTCTTTCAGTCGTCAGTAATTTGACTTTCGAAAGAAGAAGATAAAGCGTTGTGTAAATATACACACGCTACACAACGTTTATTAGTAGATAAGCGGGTAGCTTTATAAATAAACATAAAAACAAAGTTCCCAGAAGACTGGCAGCATTGCCACGTTGAATGGCAATGCTAATTCTTTGGCCATAGAGCGACCCAGCCCTCTGGTCACGTGAAGTGTCGTAAGGTTGTGTGTATAAAACAGTCCAGTCGGAATCGCCACGAATGTACGACATAAGTAGTATAGTTGAGTACTAAAGAGCGTTGTATGTTAGACACAGAAATTCCATTTAGCGTTCCTACGGCCGAATTCAATCTTCACATTCGATCGTGTGTTTCATTGTATATATCTGTACCGACGCGAAACCTACCATAGATTCAGTAGGTACAAGATTCTGAAGCGGCGTTGAAACTTTTCGTCGGTTATTAAAAAAAAAACGCTAGGGTGTTTAGAATCATGTGCTAAATTTATGGTTATAGTTTACACCTTCTGTATAATTATTATAAATTAAACTCGCTTTTCGTGTCTCCCTGTGTGACCGCGTTTTTCTTCTAAACTACGCAAGGGATTTTGATAAGGGTTTCATCATTATTTAGAAAATTTATTCCGGAAGGCCATATTTAATTTGATTAATATCTTGAATGATATTATATAATGATGAAATCTTGATGTTTTGTCACGTCGACAAAACCGTGCCAGGCAGAGGCGGGTCGCTAGTAACTTGTATTTGTACACTATTTGCTATAGGACCTATGAATGAAGTCAGTTTTGCTGCAAATCTTGACTTCAAATACATAAGTTACCAAAAGCTTTGTGTAGGGATGAATTGTAAGCGCATTACCTGCTTCTACGTCACATCACGCAATGACCTTAGAATTCCGTTGAAATCCTAACTAAATCCTACGTGACTCCCTTCCATTCAATTAGGGCACCATTTTTACTAATCTTATCCACACAATCCAGTTAATGGCCGAAAATATAGCTTTTTTAATTAATTAGGAGTTGCACTGAGGTCTTAAACGTTAGTTCGTGGTCTGACACAATAACATAGCGGTCGATTCATAAAAATAATTGAAATTGTCTGCATTCCGAACAGTCTCAAATTGCCACGTAAGAGCTTTTCATAACAGCTTCGTTGGTTAATATGCTCGCGTTATTAATTTAATGTTGAAAATCTTAAAGTGTTGGTACTTACATAACGTGGGTGAATTGTGAGTTAATTTATAAGCGCTGATACGCCCATAATTAGTTATCACTTTATTCTCTAGCTAAAAAAATTAGGTAACAGAGTTTTTCACGTAGGACGAGTTCTACAAGTTTTGTAATTATTTTACATCATACAATAGGTTATGAGCCCTAATTAATATTGGAGTTATTGTTATTTAATATGAAAAGTAGCTTTTGCCCGCGGCATCGCCCGCGTGGATGTCGTAAAATACCCACAGTGTGCCCAAGTCGCGTTATGCCTAAACGTCATTTCAAATAAGCGTTTGGTCTATGTCGCACATTGCACATTTCGCGATACGACCATGTTACTATTGGACTGTACTACCGGGATTTATAGTACCCTTTTTAATCCGGGTTATAAACTGTCTGTGTGCCAATTTTATCCAGTAGGTATTTACGCGGCACACGCCAGTAAAGCTGCCAGTCGGCTTGATTTTTTCCAACATCTTCAACAATCATCGTCATATTTACTTCCTCATGAATCATTCCGTCTATTGGTGAAAACAGTATGGAAATCCATTCGGTAGTTTTTGAGTTTATTGCCTTCAAATAGACAGACGTGGCGGGGGGACTTTGTATTATAATAATTTGTAATCACACTAATATTATAAAGGCGAAAGTTTGTGAGTGTGTTTTGTGACTTCTTCACGCTCAAACGGCTGAACCAATTTTGATAAAATTTGGTATGAAGGTAGCTGACACCCAGGATTAACATATATACTTTTTAGCCCGATATTACTACGGGATCGAAACTTATGCGGGTGAAACCGCGGGGCGCAGCTTGTAGTGATATAAATACCTACCATAATCGGCCTTTTATTTTGTTTTTCAAACATGTTTAATGTTTTCCATCGAATGTTTGTCTCGTAAAGATACATAAACCGTTTCGTTCTCTCTCTCTCTAATATTTGGCAATAAATTCCAATGGAAAGGTCCCATGAGGAAGCCTACGTAAAAGATACAACTTAGGTACATATTCGCATTAAGCAAGAAAGGTGACTTAAAAAAAATCAGCAATTTTACAGTGAACACGGATTCTGCTACAAAAACAACATTACGCCAAAGTAAACCTAAAAACAATAGCTAGAAAGGTGTGATTTTATGCTTCGTCGCTGCTTTTAAACTTTTAAATCATTACACCCAAAAATTGCTCTTCTTGAATTACGTAAGTATGTCAAGCTTCTCCCAAATGAACAATAAATATCATCTCATCTGCCTAGCCTTTTCCCAACTATGTTGGGGTCGGTTTCCAGTCTAACCGGATGCAGCTGAATACCAGTATTTTACATGGAGCGACTGCCTATCTGACCTCCACAGCCCAGTTCCTGGGTAATACGATACCCCTTGGAGACTGGTTGTCAGACGTTCGGGCTTCTGACTACCCGTAACGACTGTCAAAGATCCTCGAATGACAGCCGGGACCAACGGCTTAACGTGCTTTCCGACGCACGGAGGGGTCACGGTATGTAAAGATGGTCACCCATCCATAGACCGCGGTAAGCGTAGCTTAACCTGGTCAATCGACCTGTGCAGCTGTTATTATTTAGCCACGGGCCCCTCTCCCCCCTCATTAACAATATCATCTGCCAAGCCTTTTCCCAATTATGTTGGGGTCGGCTTCCAGTCTAACCGGATGCAGATAGGTACATATATTATAACATAGATAGGTACCTAAAGTTCCTACTCGTAAGCAACAAAGCGGCTCATAATTAAAGTGTATTAGAACATTCTCGTCCGGTCTTACTACTACAACTACTAATGCCAATCGCAATTTCCGACTCATAAAACGCATTTGATGCACGAAACTGCATTTCTCATAAACCGAATTTTCGTTTTACCAAACACATTCCTTACGTCTTTAGGCATAAGGGCGATAGTTCTGTAGCAGTGTGGAATGTAATGTAGCATTATCTGGTCGTTATTTTATCTAGTAGCGATGTATATAACCAAGTGTGGGAGTCGAAGTGTTTACGATCGCCTGGAAAATACGTTTTACGGCTTTCAGCAAGCATTTGGAGAAGATAGTGGTTCGGAGTATAACCGTATATGTTACGATCTGTGCAATGGGATTATTGTCGAACACGTTACATATTATTTAAAAGTTAACGTCATACTTTGTGTTGCTTTACTATAGAGAAGAAAAAAAGCTTTGTAGGTAGGTATTTGTGCTGTGTCAAAAGCAGATGAATCGGATAGACGAAAATAAAAATAAATCGAAAAATTTAGGAAATCAACTCAAAGGTGAGAGTACAATTATGTGTGCTAAGTGCTTACTGGTGGATATCCATAATCCAGTAAGATATCCACACCTATATACTCACATGTTCACTTTACACTCGGTTTAGCTCGCGCCGTGTTTTGTTAAACTCATATCTAGGAATAAATGCACCGTGTTCTGGAAATCTAGACCAACAGCTCACCGCTACAATCAGAAACCAAGTCTATTATTTGCACTGATAAAAAGATAAAAGCTTCATTTATACCGATAACTAAACAACAGTTATGGATCGGCTACAAACACGGAGAGTCCACAGCGACAGTTTACGAGGCAATCTGGAGCAGCCATAGCAGCTCTTTTTATGTGGACCGTATCTGTGCCGGAGGGCCAGACGGGCCGGCGACGCGGCGGCGCGCCGGCGCCGCTCCCGGCTCGGGGATGCGGCTGCCGGCGCGCTTTGACGGACTTGTGTTGTATGTAGATGTAGATCAAGTCTGTGTCATAGTATTGTCACCATAGATTGTTACATATTTCTAAGAATTTGTGTAGCATTTGATATAGCATACTTAGTAGAAAAGTCTATACAGATATCATTTAGCTACTATAGGAGTTGATTATTAAATTGGTACCTAGGTAGTAAATAAACATATGCGTCATACGCCAGAAATATTTCGGTTATGGAAAACCCACTTTCTCAGTGCACAAGTCTGACTTGATAACATCTTCAATAACCTAATAGGCACTACAACGATATTTATATCTGTGACTGAACAAGTCTAGGTTTACCCTAGACTAATATTTCCTGGTTGACATCGGCGTTCCTTTCAATTTATGACTGTTCCCAGTAATGTCTTTAGTTTCGTCTTTAGACATCTAATGGACTGGGAGCGTCACAAATTATTTATTTTCTATTATATTCGTTTATATTTCCACCCATTACAATCACACTAATATTATAAAGGCGAAAGTTTGTGAGTGTGTGTGTGTGTATTTATATGTTTGATACTTCTTCACGCTCAGACGGCTGGACCAATTTTGATAAAATATTTTGTATGGAGGTAGCTGACACCCTGAATTAACATATAGGCTACTTTTTTCCCGATATTCCCACGGGATCGACATTTACGCGGGTGAAACCGCGGGGCGCAGCAAGTAGAATATAATTATCATTTATTGTTGTTACAGGTTATATTTATTTACAATTTAAGTTAGGGCTGATTTCTCAATCGACAGATAATTTTTATTTGTGGAATAAAATTGACGTCTGATAGATTTTGTATGGACGAACTGTCAAAAATTCAAAATTGTTCCTCGGATAAAATAATCTGGCGTTGAAAAAATTTGTCCCAAGTCAAAATTAAAAAGTGTATCTGTAACATATCTACCAATATTAAGATAAGGTCCAAAATAAAAAAGGGTAAGCCACTTTTAATTTGTGACTACCTCGTTCGGTCTTGTGTTGCCAGTGGGATTGCTGAGCTTGGGGTTCTGGGTTTGATCCCCAGATCGGTCAAAAGGATATATTTTTTTTTATTGGAAATTTCTCAGTATCAGCCCGGAATATCTGTGCCCGCTTTATGGCAACAGGATTGGAATTAAACATAACTGGCAAAGAGTATTATTTATAATGCATTTCTGCCTACCTTCCCAGAGTATAGTGGCATGATGTTATGTTATTTTAACTGTAAAATATACTGTGGCACACAGGCATCGCAAAATTGGAGCTTCTGCTGTGAGAGGGCTCTTGACACAATCTGAGGCGCTTGTTAATTCAAGAACAAATTAAGAGAGAGGCCGTGTTCATGTAGAAATTGTATTTCTATGACAGTAGTAGGTATGAGGAAAATCGGGGCGTTCAAATCACTTCATGCACTTGTCATAACTTTATCGTATATTTTTCTGTTACTCTCCAGACAGTCCGATGTATTGTTTTTTCTCCAATAATTTCTTTTCTGGCATTGATTCCCTTCGAGCGATAAATAAAGTACTGTGAACTCCTAATTTATTGTTAAAGTTACGATAATTTATTATATTATTAAGATAAAAGTCTGCTCATTGTAACGTCGATATTTCTTTCGTTTCGTAATTGGGAAATTAGTGCCCATAACGACCGCAATAAAGTTGAAAATCCAATTACTATACATGAATTTCGTAGAAGCAATATTTAATGGGAGAAGTAACATGTCTGCCATCTATTTTCAAAGTCAAAGTCAAATCATTTATTTGAATGAACGAAGAACGACAAAATGTTCTAGAAAATAGAATTGATTTTAGTCCCCTTCCAAAAGGTTTCGTATGGAGAAGAATGGCTAAGAAACTTTTTAATTACTTTTTCAAAATGTTTAAAAATATTTTGTATCATTCATTATACAATTTTCTCTACCAAACCTTCACATGTCACCCCAATTTTCCTTAAAAGGGGATAAGCAGTCGCCTAAGCGGTGGCCACTTCACAAGTGTCAGAGCCACTTGAAGCTACGCGTGGCACTAAGCTCTTTTGACACGACACGTGCTTGTCAATACAGGAATAAGATGTCAACATTTTGAACTGATTGAAATATATTTAAATCAATAGGAGAATACAATGAAACTATTCGATCATGGATGGGTTACCATCCATTACGTTAAGCCGTTGGTCCCGGCTGTCATTCGTAGAACTTTGACAGTCGTTGCGGGAAGTCAGAAGCCCAAAAGTCTGCCAAACAGTTTTACCAAGGGTACCTACCCAGTAAGTGGGTCGTGGAGGGTAAATACTGGTATTCAGTTGCATTCAGTTAGACTGGAAGCCGACCCCAACATAGTTGGAAAAAGACTAGGCAGATTATTTCTAGACCAAGTTTTCTTTTGACTAGGTGTAGGTAGGGGTAGGTATTTATCGTTGGGCCTGCGTCGCCTGAAATAAATAAATAAATAATACTATCGGTGGTTGTGGCTTGGCTCCAAAAGGCCGACACATTTATCGCAATTAAGTGATTGCAAAACCCAGACTTCGAACCTATATTCAACTGCTAACACATATACTTTCGTTCTAAATGTACCTACCTACCCCTATTCTAGGTTTCCACCGCAAATTTAAGCGTTAATTTATGATTAAAAGTCTAAAGTTTAATTAATATCAATTAGGTAAGCTTATCATAACTTTGTAATGTATACCCAAACGACCAACTTTGCCTTTTCATAAAAGTTCACTTGCCCGGAGAACCGTTTTGTTCGCACAAAATTAATTAAATATTTGGGAGGTAAGACAATAGGTACCTAATTTATTTCAACATTAACTTTTGCCCTCGGCTTCGTCCGCGTGGAGTTCGGAGATTATTTCACGGGAACGTTGTATGGGGATATAAAGTATCCTACGTATTTTATAAAATATCTATATACAGGGTGGGATTTTGTAATGCCACCTGAAGGGAAAGTACTCTTAATACTGTAGATAGAAAATTTTACTCAAAGAAAACATTCCTTTATTTTTGAATAGAAAGAAAACTGCATTCAAAGATTTTAGAAAATTCGCTTGCCACACCCGGGAATCGAACCGACTAAAATCTGTAAAAATTACATCCTGTACTTTTATTGCATTGATCGTTAGGATCAATCATAAGGATGAAATCTCCCTAACAAACTTGATAAATTAAATGATAGGAAAACCATGAAATCTTAAATTATTTTAATTATTTACAAAAAATGGTAAACTAACTAATTAGTTGCTCGAAATGAGCTCCATTTTCTTGGATAAACGAATGTATTCTTCTAACGAACTCATTTCTAATAACCTTTAATAACGTGTTGTGGTGAATATTATAAATCGTATTCTGAACTTCAACTGTCAACTCGTTTACATTCGCATAAGATTGAATGTAAATTTGATTTTTCACATATCCCGACAAAAAAAAACCTAAAGGGGATCGTGATCTCGCACGCCATCTGCCGTTTGTACCAACCCAGGTATTAAAATGGTTATTAATTTAGGCAGTAGTGATTCTGCTGTTAAGGGCTGGAGCAGCATCTTGCTGTAGAATTATTTGGTTTCGCTCTTGCTCGGGAAACCATTTAACTCATTTCATAAGAGATCCAGTATTTACAGAGCTTTAACTTGACTCATTGAATTTATAAGTCCAGATTTCATGGTTTTCCTTTCATTTCATTTATCAAGTTTCTTAGAGAGATTTCATCCTTATAAGTGATCCTAACGATCGATGCAGTAAAAGTACAGGTTGTAATTTTTACAGATTTTAGTTGGTTCGATTCCCGGGTGTGGCAAGTCAATTTTCGAAAATCTTTGAATGCAGTTTTCTTTCTATTAAAAAATAAACGAATGTTTTCTTTGAGTAAAATTTTCTATCTACAGTATTAAGAGTACTTTCCCTTCAGGTGGCATTACAAAATTCCACCCTGTATATAAAATTGAAAGTCCTGACTGACTGATATATCAACGCACAGTCTAAACCACTGGTCCTAGAGACATGAAATTTGGAGGGTGTGTTCTTTGTGAAGAGTAGGTATCCACTAAGAAAGGGTGTTCCAAATTCCACCCCTAATAGGTTGAATGGAAATTTCACCCTCCTGAAATTTCACGCGGACGAAGACGCGAGCAGAAGCTAGTTATGTTTAAATAACCAATTAGAACTAGGTATCATTTATTTTATTTCTTATTTTAATGTTATCGTATGCTGCACCCGGTGACGTCACACGTCACGCCGGCTGTCACTGAATGACAACTCTGGGGCTCTGTCTCGCATAGGGTCGTAGCATTATGCTGAGCGATGTCTGTTTTAGTGCGTGTGACGCACATTATCCCTCAACTTGTTCTTTTTGTGTTTGTGTTCTCTCTCTGCGTCATGATTACCGCAAATAAAAGTATTTTCTTTCTTTCTTTATCTTTTTAGGGTTCCGTACCTCGGAACCCTTATAAGATTACTTCGTTGTCCGTCTGTCTGATGTCCGTCAATCAAGATCCTTTTACTCAGGAACGCGCGAAGTTATCAAGTTGCAATTAATATCAAATAAATACTCGGGGCTGCAATCCCTTGAAGCAGTGAAAAATCAAACTTGTAAGTCAACGCAATCGATACGGGCATTTATGTTTCGGAATCAAAACCTTTAGGGTACTTCCCGTTGACCTAGAATCATGACATTTGGCAAGAAGCAATGTCATGTCGCACAAGTAAAGGAAAAAATCCGAAAACCGTTGTAGACACATTACAATAGAAATAATTTTAAAACTATTTACATACCTACAAATTTGTACGGAGCCCTTGGTGCGCGAATCCGACTCGCACTTGACCGATTTTATTTCTTTCGAACCCAGGTCATGGTTTATCCGTATATTAAATTTCATTCAAATCCGTTCAACCATTTAGGCGTGTAAAGGACATTCAGACAGACAGCATTACGTTCGCATTTATATTAGTATGGACTCTGAATTACACTGCAGTATATGCTAGCTTTTATATTTAAAATCCACTTGATATTAAAATGTAACTACGAGTAAAATAAAAATCTCGTAGGTTCGTAGCCGTAGCCTAGTTGTAGCGCGGTGCTACGCGCTGTAGCCGGCCGGCGGCGTAGCGCGCTACGTGACCGGGTTACTAGTGATAGATGGCACACTGCTACGGCAAGGAAATACCCATATATCCGTGGAAATACCTGCGCCACCGAATTCTACGTCGGAATTTGCTTAAATACTAGCTTAGTATGTATAAAGAAGATTTATGGCCACATGCTAAGGTATTATGTAAATACACGAATAATTGACCAACCTTTATTTAATCTGTGGGTCTATGTTTTTTTTTAAATGTGCACTTTTTGAAATGTGAACGTTTCAAAGTGTTGATATGTTCATGATTTGTAACATGGATAAGTAGCAGTTGAGCAGTTATGTTATTAATTTCATACAAATTCTTCAATTCTTTATTTAGGTATGTGGTGTTGTAGTATTTATTCCGAGACAGGCCTTTAATGTCAAAATTATTCAGCCCATCGCCTGACTATTAGTGAAATTACATTAGAATACAACCCTCTCTTTCTATGAACTTTAACCAATTACCGACGCGGGGTGATAACTTGAAAAACAGCTGATTACTTTGACTGATGGTTTCCATCACGCTTTTGTCACGGTCGGCGTGAAAATTATACCATGCTTATAACTGTTACATTATGGAGGTAATTTATTTTGTGATTAACCTCGATGTCACTGTCAACACATAATTTTTTTCTCTGAAATCTTTCATATCTAACAACAGGGCCGAACAAGGCTATGTCAATTGCATAATTATTATTTTTTCGCTCTGTTATTTACTTTATTAAAGATAATATAGTCTACAATAAAGTAAATATAAATATATTTACATATATATATAAGCTAACAGACTGGAAATAATATTAATGGCATCAAAAAATTCGTCCGCATCGCTGTCAACAGGAAAAGTGCCCAAAAGGCTGGCAGCATTGCCACGTTGTATGACGATGCTGCTGCTCTGGGGCCTTAAAAGGCCACTTTGGCAGAATCATAAAAGGATAACATTATGAATCATAATATAGGCGAAGACAGTCCGTGTTTTTCTTTTTTTCGCTGCACTACGTAGGCATAATCAAAGAGATTGGGATTGGATTTGGATCGGATTGATTGGTATTTCAGAACAGACCAAAAAAAAAATAACTGAAAAATGCTTCACCAATGGGATTTGATACGATTAACTTAACGGTTAACTGTCCATTATGTTAGCCTTTTATGATTCTGCCAAAGTGGCCTTTTTAGGCCCCCTGGTCACGTGAAGAGTCGACCAACCGCTTGGTTATTATATATCGAAAAACTAAGTAAGCACTCGGACCTCATGGCCCTAGTTTTTCAACCCCCAAAGCTCCCAATAAGATCGGAATATTTTCGCCGTTTGAAGTTTTCCGTACAGTTTTTGATTGAATATAACCACGTGTTTGCTCAGATCGATACACCCGAGGCTGCCTCCTTAATATTTTGGATATTGATTATACGAATGTAGGCCAGTGCGACTTTATTAGGTCGTAAATGTTCATTGCTTATATAGAAAACAATAACATATAATATCTATCATTTTCCGTAAAAGAGATTTTACGGCCAGTGTCGTGAATTTCAGGACATTTGACAACCGAACAACGGAGATTTATGTGGTGTTTAAACACACATTGTTGCACGTACTACAAAGTAAAATGGTACCCGTCCGTAAATTATATAATAATGATATTTATTTATGTAAGTGAGTACATACAAACACTTTTTTTTTGCTAGTCTGAACGGAGACCTGTGTACAGGACTGCGGCCAGCGCTGTTCTAGGAAACCGGAGCTGTAAATATGTCATAATAGCCCGCGGCTTCGCCCGCGTTGTTGTCGGAGAGTATTCCACAGGAACGTACTATCTAGATAAAAAGTATCCTATGTGTTAACCAGGTTATAAACTATCTGTGTGCCAAAATTTCATCCAAATCCTTTCCCGGGATTCAAACTATCTCTATACCAAATTTCACCTAAATCGGTTCAGCGGTTTAAGCGTGAAGAGGTAACAGACAGACACACTTTCGCATTTATAATATGAAAGTATGGATAGGATAGGATATTAGGAGATTGAGTTTAGAAAAAAATCGGTTTTGTATATCGTCATCTCTGTCACCTGTGTGTGTCTCTTTCTAAATCCCGACGTGTCACATTAACGTCTGGGTAATGAATAAAGGAGCGTGTTGCTTGAATATTATGTCTCCTGCTCCATATTGTGGCCTCATGTATCTGTATTTGTCGTGGGTAATTTAAAACGTGCCTTGTTTCTGAACATTAAATAGGGTACGAAGTAATATTTTACGAGTCTGACATACATTTTCTAGCCAGTAGGCTGTCTAGAGGCTTTCCAATACGTATGAGACGAACCGGGTACGAAATTTTCATCGGACATTTTCTGGTTTGTTTATTGGAATACGGTTTGCCATATTTTAAAGGTTTGAGAAGGCTTGTGGCTAAGTAATAACACTTTACATACCAAGACCACTCCGTGCTTCGGTAAGCACGTAAAGTCATTGGTCCCGGCTGTCATTCGTGGATCTTTGACAATCGTTACGGGTCGTCAGAAGCCCGAAAGTCTGACAACCAGTGTTACCAAAGGGTATCGTATTACCAAGTAACTAGGTTGTGAAGGTCAGATAGGCAGTCGCCAGCCCACGGAAAATACTGGTATTCAGCTGCATCCGGTTAGACTGGAAACCGACCCTAACATATAGTTGGGAAAAGATTAGGCAGATGATATTTTAAAGAAGGTTTAGGAATGGTAGCTTCATATGCGATCGTGACATTTCCAATGAAAGTTTATAATGGTTTATAATTTAAAAAATCCTACTAACCTAACCAACTTTAGACTGTTTACATCAGTCATACTAAACGTTAACGCGCATACTAAACATAAGACATAGGGACCATCTTTATTTGCAAGAAAATTGCCAGTTTCGGGTGCAATACTTACAAGTGAAAAGTGAGTTGAATGACTTTAGTCTTCTTGCCGTCACCAGTTGGTGTGCAAAGTTACCCATTACGCGGTCGGTGACAGTGTTTGTTAGGTCATCCATCTGTCAATTACTTGGTGCATAACGGGGTTTCTTAGGTCATCTTTTTGTCATGTATATTGCAATGTTGTATTGACCATCTCATTGACTGTATTGTATTTGTTGCAGCCACCGAGCTAGACTTGCTGGGCGCTTTGTCGCTGCACAACACGTCTCGCGCAGGCGTCACCGCCGCGCCTGGAATGCAGCCGCAGCGCACAGCATATACGTTACAAGGTACCACTAACACTGATACTACTAACATTGCGTAAACAGCACTAACTAAGCATAATCAGCCTATAATGTGCCCACTGCTGGGACACAGGTCACACAGGTCTTCTTTCGGTGAGAGGGAATGGATCGAAATCCGCCACGCGGGCCCAGTGCGGGTTGGTAGATGTTTTCGATTTTTTTGGTTCTAGGACATGCCGGTTTCCTCACGATGTTTTCCTTCACCAATTTGGAAGCATGTTGATGAAATAATTTAGACAAAGTAGCACTGCTCTCTGCCTAACTAAGCGCGCTGTTACATTTTCAAGTTTCGCCTTTCGGCGCTAAGCCGAGCTTTGAAAATCCAACCTGCTAAAGATGGTCACCCATCCACAGACCAACCGCGGCAAGCGTAGCTTAACCTGATCGATCGACCTGTGCGGCTGTTATTATTTAGCTTACACTATAATAAAGCTGAAGAGTTTGTTTGAACGCGTTGATCTCTGGAACTACCTGTCAGATTTGAAAAAAATAGTTTTGCATTCCATGAACCAATTCTTGAGGAAGGCTAGTTATAGGTTACCTAACATCATGCTAGGCCCTTAGGATACCAGTAAAAGTCAGAAAGCACGCTAAGCGAAAACGAAGTACCTAATAATAGCGCGGGTAGGCGATGCAATGCGACGGGGTGGGTCGAGGGAACAAGGCATTTTCACGCGGACGAAGTTGCGG
This sequence comes from Oligia fasciuncula, assembly GCA_963082905.1. Taxonomy (NCBI): domain Eukaryota; kingdom Metazoa; phylum Arthropoda; class Insecta; order Lepidoptera; family Noctuidae; genus Oligia; species Oligia fasciuncula. The sequence goes on along the minus strand of OY720394.1, from coordinate 1,455,815 downwards.
GCAGAAGCTAGTGTTAAAATAAAATCACACATTGACAGGTATACCTACTCACGAAAATTTCACTTAAGTTTTCATCTTATTAGCAAAGTTGCATAGTATGATGAAGAAATATCCATGTATCGCAGCAAAGACATGACGTACTTCCGCGTAAAGAATCTGAAGCTATTAAAAAACCCTCGGAGGGTTACGTAGTTGACAATGTGCAAAGTTAAAGTTAACACTATACACTAGGGACGTTTTCACGAATATCATTTTAATTCATAATCATTAGTTATTTATGTAGATACACGAGACCACGAGTATGTTCTTTCCGTCTACGCTCTGCACACAAGTTTATAATGTCAGTGTCCCCGTTCTACGCGTGCAATGGTGGCCGCGGAACTAAACAAATATAGGTTCGTTAGCGGGCGGGGTTTAAACTAGCGCTCGCTGTTATTACGAACACAGAATATGTTAACATGTTGTCAAGTATACCTTTGGGGATGTTTTCACATATTTAGATAGTCCTAAATATTTCGCTAGCTAAATTCCACCCTCGTAAAACCCGCTCAGGGGTTGAGTTTGAAATCTTGTCTTTTTATTCGTGGCGCAAAATGTCTTAGCTACCTTGCCTTATTAAATGATTTATATATGATTTATATATATATAAACCGGTCAAGTGCGAGTCGGACTCGCGCACTGACGGTTCCGTACAAATTTGTAGGTAATATGTAACTTACAATTTACGGTTTTCGGATTTTTGCCTTTACTTGTGCTACATGACATTGCTTCTTGCCATGTTTCATGATTTTAGGTCAACGGGAAGTATCCTATAAATTTTGATTCCCTTGAGAGTCTCGTAATATACGTTTTTTGTGACATAAAAGGCCGTATCTTTTTTTACGTTAACTTAGAAGTTTGATTTTTTCACAGCTTCAAGGGACTGTACACCTGAGTATACGGGTATAATTTTAACTCGATACCTTTACGAGTTCCTGAGATGTGTCTTGACAGACAAACAGACGGACAACAAAGTGATCCTATATTTTGAGGTACGGAACCCTAAAAATAAATAAGCTAGATGATGTCGGCGTTTCCTATTTGACTACTCTGACAATTAAGGCTGGAACAAACTCAGATTATATAATTTTATAAACAATTGACTTACCTAATTAAATATGCAAAGCTTCGATTTGATTAAGCTATGAGATAACCCAACACTATTGCAAGATACAAAAAACAACTGTTAAATTATCGATTTAAATCAAGAAATGTCGTTTTGAACACCCTGAATCGATAAAAGATTATTTATAGTGCCTTACATTTTACCAACTTATAACTTCAGTGATCGGTCATGTGGAAGGAAGCAAGAAGAGACGTCGGGTAAGGACTTCCATTGACCTTATTATGACGTCCTTCAGAAGGGTCAAGTGCGTTGTACTCGCGGTTGTACTAGCAGCCGGCGGTCAGGGAACCTGCAAACAGGAGTTTAGCACGTGACGATCTGTAACTAAATAAAAGAAAAAGTAAAAAGTCGTGACTGTGTGAAGTGATGTCTCTAAAATATGTTTTGACAACTCAGATGAGTCGAAGTTCTCTCAAGGTCAGGCGCATCTTTTTGCAAACTCACCCATTGAACAAGTAATATTCAAAGACAATTACAGTCAACCAAGGAAAGAAGTAACCAGGAAAGAAATTGACACATTTGGACGCAGACCAGAAGATATATTTTGAGATGACCACTGACGACTAATAGAGAACTATGGAAGAAAAATACATGTTGCGCCGACCCCTAATAAACTGGCACAAGGGAAAGAGAATGATGAGACCAGAATATATATTTTGTACTTGTGGTAGTACTAAATAACTTTCAAAACCAATGACACTCAAACGATATCAAAGATTCTGTAATGAGACACGCTGACTCATGGTTTGAAAAGGAGCTGTGGCAAGCTATCTCTCTGCTGACGTACAGGCGCCAGCACATCAAGCTACCCGAAACTGTCAAATTTTTCCAATCAACTTTGACTTTTGTTAAGTGATGTAGTTGAAAATCTATTAAAGAAATTTGACAGATTGCAGTAGCTTGATGTGCTGGCGTCTGTACATAGCCTGCACGTAACATACGCCTCGGTAAAAGTGTAAACACTGTCAGGTATTAATGCAATACATTTCAGTTGCAATTCCATTTCCCCTCTAGTAGCCATCCATTAAGGGCCCTAGAGGTGCGCCTTTAATGTACCCTACGTACGACGTACGGTAAGACTTACGTGCGGTATCGGTATCGGTTTCAATTTGATTACCGGTGGATTGAACGGTATCGTGTGTGGTATTTTATTTTGATAAGGCCTGCATGGTGTCTGTAATGGATTGAATTGCTTTATTTTTGGTTGAAATGGAATTGTTGGAAGTAGGCTATTCGTGGATTATGCTATGAAGGGTACCTACCCTTCACAGCATAATCCTATAATAGGGGAGATAATGAGAATGAGGTTTGAATTAACCAATTTAAAGGTACTCTGTCAGGGAGTTTGTCAGTCATTCAAAAAGTTGAAGCTAGTTGCCCTAATTTAACTTTATACGAGTACAACTTTTCAGTTACTTAAATTAATGTTTTCAACCTTGATTTTGGGGAAAGAAAAACAGAGACCGGGTGCTCTTTCCTAAAAATTGGGCTAGATGTCAGTTTAGAGTGCTCACCCTGGGAGAGATGCCAAGAAACGAAAAAAAGTACCTACAGCTTATTGAAAACTGTCATGAATCAGAAGAAGGTAGATTTTAAATAAGTTTATATCCTACAAGATCATGCACTTGTAAGTAAAGGAAGAGGGTGTTTTGTGAAGGTGTGCCGGGATAGTACCTATCGATTGATTCACCTTCTCAAATATTAATATACTCGTATATTTGGTGGGAGTGTAATGTTATTTCCGTGACTGTTATTGTTGGGGGAGCAGGCTTTGTGCCTCCCCTGTTCCTTTTGAGATGGGTCATTATTTGAGGTGGTGAAATTCTGTTCAGGCGTAATAATTTACAAAGCAGAATAGAAATGAGTGTTATTGATTCAAATTATAACTGAAATTAACTTTATTTATTACTGTATGTTTGTTTAAATATTTATTTTTATTAAAAACTTTGTGAAATTAATTTTTTTTTAAATAAAAATCACGTTACGTGGTCTGTTCAGGTGATATACACTGGACTTCTTGCGTTTATTAAAAATATAATTTAAGTTAAAACGGACCTTGTCATTACGTTTTTGTAATGAATAATGTATATTACTATATCTTAAATGAATGACAAAAAATAAACAGACTTATATCCTTAATTTTTTTTACGATTTATGTTGTTCCGAAAACCATCATCACCTTCGTGGTCACTCATATTTTATACTATTTTTAACTAAATAATGGTCAACCCAAAATATACTTGTTAGTAGCAACACTATAATTGGCTGTTTTAATATCGCAAAAAAATTTAGATTGAAAATATTAACGGTTTTTGTTTAAAAACATATTCTATGTGTTAAAAATATTGTGTCAAAGATCGTGCATCACTTTCGTGACAGCTGTATTTTGGTAAGTTGGTAATAAAAAAATATAATTACATACTTCTTCTGTTCGAATTATGGATATGTTACAAATAGGCTATTGTATTTTTTCTAACCTCAATACTGTTTCATACTAGAACCGGTAAAGTGCTTAATTATCACTTTCGTGGTCCTCATTTTCGTGGTCAAGATTAAAAAAGGGTTAATGCCGACTTAATAACACTGCTGAAGCCAGCATCCTTTGACTTCTTTTGTTCACAATTATATCATTTTATTGAATAGGGGTGGTACAGTCGCCAATACCTCAAGCTACCCCATAATTATGGTCAACAGTTTAACATTCCATGAATTTTAATAACGAAATACGATTTATCAAAAAATAAAAAAATATTTCTTACAGCTACGGCCAGAACTCGCAACAAAACTACTGATGAAGAAAAGAAGGCAAAAAGACGAGAGCATAAAAAAATTACAATGCAGAAGTTAATAGAGAAAAAGAAAAATATTCCATTTGCCTTAGAAGAAGACAGAAGCAGCGTTCAATTTACATAACACCAGTGCAGCAAGCTCGCCATCTACATCTGAAATGCCTTCTGCGTTGGATTCAGATACCACAAGTGCTGCAGGCTCGCTATACCTTCTGAAACACCGAATTCAGGCTAAATATCCACATCGCGTGAGCTCTGTCTTGGTAAACTTAGACCTTCTTCAACTGATACTGTGGTATGCTGGAGCACCGAATCCCCGTAAAAACCGTATTTTTTTCTTTGATTCGGATAGCACTGGCTCAAATTAAGATTGATTTAGTGAGGTAACTTAGGTGACATCACTTTCGTGGTCAAAGTGTTTTATTTTTTTTTCATGACTAATTATTATTTAGGTTCATTGTTCTCTAAGTAATTATTGTTCTTAGTATTATACGTACCTTTGGTTAAGTTTCAACAGAGGTTTAAATTAAGAGACTGATTATGATTCTTAAAAGTGTTATTTTTCGTGGTCTTTACGATCACTTTCGTTACCTACAAAAAACGTTTTACTGAGATTTTTTAATAAATAAGCTGTATCCATCTTTAATTCTATTTTATCTGTAATTATTATGCGTGTTCTCGTCCATAATAAAGCAAATTTAATAAAAATAACCAATTTTTTTTTAATTTTTTTTTTATCCCGCCCTAAATAATGACCCAGATGTAGAGATTGATTGAGATGTTAACATAGATAAAATAGTTTGATTTATTATAAAGTTATAAAACGCATAAACATACCAGCTATAATAGTTTGAATTTCTTTCAAATTGAGCGCAGTTTTTGGCGATGCTATACCAAACTCCAAAGGATACATAAACAAAATATGTAGGTATAATATGATTTCTATATTTTACAATTTTATGGAATTTCTTGTACACTGGCTACACATCATGCTATACATAACCAGTATACGCTGACTTCTGATTGTACGAAAAACCTCTACAATGCGAGTTCAGCTAAAACTGTAAATGTATAGCTTGATGTGTAGCAGTGTGTACGTAAATGAGGAAAAAGTAGGCACAAATAAGCGTCGCGTGCCACCATCTTTAAATTCTACTTCTTCTACGTTCAAAGTGGATCTATTAATGGCGTAGTCATCAAAATTGAGCACTCCATTATAATTAAACCATGCACCACATCAGGGAGGTATTTAGCAGAACATTCATTAGTCCCAAAATGAATCAGCCATGTTAATTGATTGTAATACGGTCGGTAACGCGTGTCCCAGCCGGTCCGGGACCGGACGGCTGGCTATTACCGGCGACTCGGGGTCTGTAGCCGGCGCGAAGCGGCCGGCACGGCTCCCCTGCCGCAACCGGTGATTAACTGACCTCTAAATCGCCCCGAATTTTGACATAAATCTATAGGGTTGCCAAGAGGTGCACTGTAATATTTTTAGTTTGGATACAGTAATAAAATTGGTTTAGTAATTTTGAAAGCATCGCTGCAATGTTGAGGAATTATGTTTTTTTTTTGCATCAAATATTGCTAAAAAGATAAAAAGCATCTAATAGAGACATAACAACTTTAACACATTCAAAGAATGACCAAACTTGATACTCACAAGCACCCTAATAAAACTAACCCTACCACTTTTTGTTACCAACCCGTTGTTAAAAAAACACAATTTTATAATTAAAAAATATGTCACAATAGCTAGTTGTCTCATGTTCAGGGCAACCCTACTAGTTCGTCCCTTTTTCGCATTTCACTTATGCGTAACCTAATCCCTGCCATTAAGCGACTCGCGCGCAACGAGTAATTGTCGGAGGGTGTTCACCCTAATTGTGAGTATTTGTGCGCCCTGTGGGGATCCACGCCATATTGTCTCGTCGACTCGGTGCTGGTTCAAGTGTCAAACACCAAAAGCGTCGGATTAGGGACGCAACGACATTGTCGTAAATGCGGACCATTCATTAAAACAATTTGCCTCATTGACTGAGAGTGGTGACAAAAACATAATCTGTTAGGAACCGAGAAAGTGTGTGTTGCACCATGCACAGTGTAGGGTTCCGCAGGTGTACGACGTGCGTAACAAGTTTTTTTGCTCAAAACTCCTAATAAATGATAAATGATATTTATTTCTGTTTAAAAACTGGTTTAAAAATCAATTATACACGCCAAATAAAATTGTTTTAACACTAGATGAGTTCAAATAAACTGTATTAATATAAAGTTATTTATGCAGTTCATTATAGACATTATGTATGGAGCTTTTACGGACTTAATAACACTTACTATTAGTTGGTTGACTATTCTGTAAGCTAGTAGCCTATTAAGCTGTTATACTATCTATCCCTTTTAACTTCGAAATTAAGTGCCACTTACCTCCACTTTACTTATGGTGGAGACGATTATTTGACTAAGTAGGAATTAGAAATGTCTACGCCGAATTTCAGCAGTGTAGAACCTAAACTCTACTGCGAGCAAAACGGCGGGTACGTGCATAATGAGCACATACACATGCTTAATTATGGCGAAACATAAAAACCTCAAAGAATTGAATTGAATTACAGAACCAATTACAGAAAGTTTTATATCAAAGTCTATCAGAAAATTGAAGCCGTTACAAATCGTAGAATAGGAAGGGTTCCTTGATTGACTATGGAACCATAAAAGTAGGAAGATTTTTGCGCTAATGGTCGTCACTTTAGTGACATAAAGCTTTCACTGGCAGACAGAGGCGTGTGTGGGACAGGCTGCTAGGCTTGTGAATGATATGCATGCACGTCTGATGGCCGGATAGATCGGCACGTCAAGGACAGAGCCAGTTAATAAATAATAACTGGCACTGTTGTGGCGAGTACTGCGCTTTGTGGATGCGACAGGATCAAAATGCGACAATTGCGCGCTTGCGACAATTAGTGCAATAACACAGCGTCTTTCCCCCATGGAATCCATGCACTCAGACCTCCGGAATGCTACGTGCCATGAACTACTTAATAAAAATCTTAAATTCATTAATTCTCTCACTGACTGACAATGCACAACCTAAACCGCTCGGTCTAGAACAAAGAGCAAAACTTCTTAAAAATTTCGCACAACATTACCGAAGGATTTTAGAAAATTCATCTCTTATAAATATAAATCAAAAGTCATTTATTAAAACCCCTGAAGGAAAAGCTCCCCCCAAAAGGGTTGAATAGGGGATAAAAGTTTGTATGGAAAAATCATCATTTTTGCCGATGGAAAAATCCATCGGGTACACGGCTTCTATTCAAACATGAGAAATATTTTGTTTATTAGGCATATTATAATGTTAACACGCGCCGCTGGTGTGCACTGATCTTTATTTGTTCAGCGAACTGTTCAACACGCCGTTTGAAGCTCAATCACGTGAAAATGCGTGCTTAATTTATGAAAACATTCACTTTGAATCTGAACTTGGCCTAGTTATTTCAAGTTAGTCAGTAGTGGCGTCTTTCCTTTGAACAAAGCGATTTGGGGTGATTCTTACGACTCGCAACTTATTGATAAACTATGAACTACTTACATAGAGCTAACTGTAGTGTGTTTCTCGTTAATCCAAAGTTACAAACATGTAGATTTAATGGTCCTTGATTTATCGTTCAAAATAAGCATAACCAAAAGTCCAACAGCTTATAACGTTCAAATAAAATACAGACTGTAGATACGGTGCGATGTAAATAAATCACATGGTTCGCGTGTACATTTCACGATATAATGACGGCGCTGTAACAAGTCTCGCGCGGAACTAAATGCCACCACCTCACCAAGAACTTTTACGATTTTTCGTTTCGTAAATCGTCGCCTTAGAGTGAAAACCTCGAGAATGCAATACATCGTAAGTAGCATTTTATTCATTTCGGACAATCTTATAGTATCGAACAGTTCTGGGTAAAAATATACGCGTCGAATTGAGAACCGCCTCCGTTTTTGGGTCGGTTATAAAAGCGGGTAATATTTCCATATTAATTAGGAATAAGAATACAGAACCTCCTTTTTTGAAGTCGGTTAAAAAACATAAAAGACGGCGTACAAACATTTTACAGCATGCAGTTCTTTCTTCCTCCTGAAAAGTTACTTCTTTTACACTTACGAGGTTTTCACTCTAAGGCGTCGAAATGTATTTTGACACAGATGTTATTTACTTGTGTGGTTACAATTTTTTTTTACATCAAATAGGCATTTTATTTAAGGCTCTTTCTTGATGAAAGGTGAAATATTTCTGTCAAATACAAATTAAGTTATAATTATAACGCTTGAAAAATACGTAATTTGCAAAGTTCATCGTGTATTTTATACTGTGGTGATATACTACAGGGTGGCATCGACAGTTTCACAAGCTGTTACCTGCATTCAGTACATGATTCTGGACCCCCATAGGTACGTACGTTATTCGTCGGTTAGTAAAAAAAATATAGCTGATCTGGGCCCGCGTGGTGAATTACGGCCCATTCCCTCTCACAGAGAGGAGGCCTGTGTCCCAGCAGTGGGAACATTATAGACTGATTGTGTGTGTGTGTGTGATACATTTTGACCGTGTAAGGTATTGCACTTACTTATGTAGGAAACAGCAGATTCTTTTTAATAACCGACGCAAAATTTCAACTCAGGGTGGACCAGGATCATGTACTGAAATTCATGGTAACAGGTCGTACATCGACCTCCCCGCCACGTATAGATTCATTCCTCTTGTTTGTAAGACAGCATGAAGGTAGTATAAGATTTTCGCATAGACAGCTGTTCTCACGACCTTTCTCATATGGACTGTAACATATACATGCATTACATTAGTAACACTAGCTGGCAGCTTGCTTGGCCCGCATCTAACAAGTCCTCCGGGGGTAGTATTACTTATTCCATTCGGGAAACATATGGGACTTCATTCACATACAAACTTTGACAGCCCGTTATAGATATTTTGGAACGAAGTTCCTTAACGCACGATATATTCTGTACACTTGGCAATGAGATCTAGCGAACCTACCGAAAAGAGTGCAACATTTTGACCGTCACGACACTTTTTTAAAATTTAGTTACTCTCAAACGTTGCTCATTTATTTTATTGTGCCTGTAATATATGTACGTCGGAAGAAACTTTCTTCTAACCAGCAGGGTAATTGCGTAACACACTATCCGTAGCAATGGGTTTCATTTTGACAGTTGAACAACATTCATTGCGTTATTTACGTTGTTGAGCAGACACATTTTTCGATCATAACGAGCAATAGATTAGCAATATGATTCAAAATTACTTAAATTGAGTGGAGTGTGTTACACAATTAGGGTGCAGGTGTCCCACGACATCTTCCGTTTTTTTTATGCAACTTTACAGCTTCTAAAGAATCATTAGGGTTTAATTAATTGTCCCATCTTCAATGGCTTACGTGATGCATTGAAAATTGAAAGTCTTTCAAGTTTAGAAAATAAGAAACACGAAAAACGGGAAATTATACTTTATGCCCAACTACAATCTATTTATCCACATTGACAGGCAAACCTCGGCACGCGTAGGAAGTGACAAACGACTTCCAATAAAATATATCCATTGCTACACAACAATGTCACACAATGAGTGTTTACACAATGCAGACCCAATGTTTGTAGTTATACCACCGACACGAGGGTCGATTACAATTAAATCCGAATGTATTTGGGATTTTGGGACATCCTTACTAATACCTTTATGTAGCTAAAAGCTTTGTTTAAAAGCCTAAATTGTACTACGAGGTGATTCTGGTAACTGACAAAATTTATTGTGGAGTTCACTGAAACATGTTTTATTTTTGCGAATGTTAATGACCCAAAGAGGTAACTTAAGTAGGTACATAGCACCTAAAAACTGGCGCAAAAGTTAGAAAATGATTGTGTGGAAAAAGTGAAACTGGTAACGTACTGTTGTTGTAGGCTTAAAGCACACGAAAAACAGTAGAAAATTATTTACAAGCCTTAAACGTCGGCTTTTTGAAATATTTACAACCTTACAAGCGATGCCGTCATCACTCAACCAATAAAACAAAAACTATATCCTATACGTGCCACTAAAGGGTCTATGGCATAGCATGTTGGTATAGCTTGCATACCTAACCGAGCCATAAAATATAATTTCGTGGGTATACCATAAAAAAACAATTTCCATAATATCTGAAGTATTTTGCAAATATTTTAATAAACCAACATGAATAATGAAAACCTTGCATTATACAGAATCTTCCCCTTATGTTATTTCAGCAACAAACAAATGAAATATGAAGCAGTGCATAAGATTCACTAACCCCTCGTAAGCCGGACTAGGGTTGCTCCACCAAGTTATAGAGACCTTTTTTTTGGCTCAAAGACCTTTCAATATGAAGGAATCTAAGGTTCTAATTTAACTGGTTGATTCTTAAACTATCTATTGACTGCAGCAGTGCGAGCTAATTGATATTAAATAATAATTGAGGAAGGGAAGTCACCAAGGGGCGAAGGGGCCGAGAAATGCATTATTCATATTTTCGTGGAAAGTGAGCCTCAGGAAACAGATGTTTTTCTGCTTTGTTTTTACAGGATTCCTGATATGTTGAGGTTGTATTTTCAGTATGTTATTTCGTTGATTTATTTATCATGATATAACAATATTTTTGTCTTTGAAGCCCTTTCCCCAGATTTGTCCCTTTATGATACCGAAAAATGCATTCAAATTATTCTGTTCTTCACAAGTTCGTGCAACCCTTAAAACTTGGTGACGTCAGCGACTGGTTCACTGAAGGTTTTTCTTCAGAAATGAACTTGGAAAATATAGCAATTAAGTAAATTGCTTTTCTTGGGGGCACATACGTAAACATTGGTTATTTTAGCCTCGTGTTTACTGACAGCTTAAATAGGGCTGCAGTTACTGGATAACTACCACTTACAAGTGTCCATAATTTACATTGAACATGGGTGGATTTTTTTAGAGCAACGCCCTTTTCAGTACCTAATACAAAAATGATACGCACATACTGGTTCAAGCTTGTAGCGCTAAATATATTCATGTTTTAAAACTTTAAAGTTGACATAATACAAAATGAAGTCTTAACAATGTGTAGTTAACACTCATATAATTTAGGAAAACTTGTCGTGTGTGCGGGCCTCAATATACAAATTGCTTACAATATTTTATGTAAAGGGTGCCCATATGGGCTTTAAGCAAACTAGCCACGTGGCGCCTAATGGAAAGTGGTAACCGCCACCTTTAACTAAACACACCTGAAACACTAAGGTGTTACCATATATGCCACCTTTCAGACAAACTTAAAACGTTTTAACTTTAATATTTTTCTACACAAAGTTGCAATTTTTGTACCGATTTTCTTCGCAAAAGATATTTAAATTACCTTATGTATATTCTACTTGCTGTTGTCCGTGACTTCGTCTGCTATCCAGGATAAAATAAAAAGAAGCCTATGTCTTTGTCAAGGTTCAAGGTTACGTATCAGTTAAATTTCATTTTCAACGATCGGTTAACTGTTTTAGGCATAATCAGCCTATAATGTTCCCACTGCTGGGACACAGGCCTCCTCTCCTCTTCGAGTGAGAGTGGGCTATAATCTACCACGCGGTCCCAGTTGGTGGATGTCACATGTCTTCGAATTTTTGGTTCTAGGACATGCCGGCTTCCTCACGATGTTTTCCTTCACCGTTTTGAGAGCAATGGTGATGAAATTATTCACACAAAGTAAAGCGCCTGCCTGGGTTCGAACCTACGACCTACCTCTCGTAAGTCGGGACCGCTAAAAGGTAACAGACAGACAAACTATTCGCATTTAGAATATATGTATAGAATTATACAATGTATTTTCTGATGAAGTCATAACCGTATAATCTTATTCATTATGCGATATATATCATTGTATTATTCAATCCACTTACATAAGCGGATTCGTCAGCTCCTCGAAAGGGTTTCGTAATCATTGCTTGTTCAGTGTTCTGGTAACTGTCTCCCTACAATTGTTTTTGCAATAACATGACAGTATTAAGTGCCATATTTGTCGAGCAATATGAAATGCCAGTATGATATTTAGTTAAGAAGCGAATTAGGAGTAAAAAATCTATTCTAATTAAAAGTGACAGTAGTTGAACTTGGCTCTACACAGCCTGGGGTTTATTTATAAACGGTACTTGATGTTAAGACGTTTAAACGTCAAAAATGTACCGTTAACTTTACCTTAAGCAACGTTTATAAATATCCTAAAATAACGTTTATAAATATCCTAAATTAACGTTTATAAATATCCCAAAGTAACGTTTATAAATTTCCCCTTGCTTAAGTCTATACTTATGAAAAACATAACATAATGTGTAGGACAAACTGCCAAAAGAAAAGCTCCTATGTGTAGAGACAATAAGGAAACTCTTCCAAAGTTCAAAGATTTCAAGGAAAATGTCGCATCTATCTCGGGCAAAATCAACAATAGTCGGTCAGTGGAAATGCGGCTTTATCAATAATATCGTAGGTGTGTCTGGAGGAGTCATCGAACTCTCGGGGTTGTGGAGCTCGGGAAACTTTCTCACTTATCGTATCTAGTCGAGATACCGAGATTGAGCTATCTGTAGCAGCCGAGTTTACCCGATTGAATATTCTATTGTATTCTAAATTCAAATACCTTTTCGGTAGAGAGAAGGGGAGCAGATTCTCTAAAAGTTTTGGACAGGGAGTTTAAAGACTGAGTTTTGGAAACGATTGAGTTTCAAACTGGCACAGTTGGTAAGGGTGTTGATTAACTGCGACGAAGTTACTCACGTTTTAGGTACTAATCATGGAATGCTTGCTTGTTAAAAACTCCCTCGTGGTCGTGCAACCCCCCGGGCTGACATCTTCGTGACAGACGGTCACGTGACCGGTAAAGTCGCCGTCACCCCGCGTACACGCGTACGTCTACGAACGGCCATTTATTACGCACAGAACCAAATTAAATAAAAACGAAACATTATGGAACGAATTCGTCTTAAAGTCGACGTCTTACAGTTACAATCGTAATAAATCATCGGAATAAACACGCATCATTTGTTCTTGAATCAATTACAATACATTGAATGACAGATTTATTCGTTAGAGTTCTCATTTGAAACCGTAAAATATATTGTCAGTCGGCGGTGGGTCGCGTGCCACCCTTCCGAGTGGATGCCCTCGCCGCAGGGGGTATCACGTCATTCATTCGCGATATTATTTCGTCATCTTGTTCCACCCTCCGTGATTTAAATCTCTGTGTTGCGCACTTTATTTTCCGCTCGTGATTTCTGAGTGTGATTTCGCTGACACATTCCATCGAATAGATCTGAGGGTTTAATTGTGAGCGTTTTCAATTGAATACTTAATTAATTCTGAGCCACGTGCGGCTGTGCATATCGCTAGATTAAATACCGTCATTATTATCAATTGAAAAGTGCCCCAAACGCGATCGTCTCTTAAAATTATGTCTAACTAGCTGCGCCCCGCGGTTTCACCCGCATAAGTTTCGATCCCGTGGGAATATCGGGATAAAAAGTAACCTATATGTTAATCCAGGGTGTCAGTTACCTCCATACAATTTTTTTTATCAAAATTGGTCCAGCCGTTTGAGCGTGAAGAAGTAATAAACATATAAACACACACACACACTCACAAACTTTTGCCTTAAATAATATTAGTGTGATAATTAAGTAGTAATTAATTATTTCTCCCAATTAATTAAAGTATGCGTGTTTTATAAACGATCGATAAACATTATCTTTAATATTCAATAACCCAGATACTGCCGATCGATTCTGTAAAAATCTCACCGTGAAAACTTAGGTGAAGTGAGTTTGTTTTTGCTAGGAATTGACACTATTGACAGCTCACTCCACGCTCACTTCACCTAAGTTTTCACGGTGAGATGGTTACAGAATCGTGCTACTGCTTTGGAAATCGCATCTGCAATAAGTCTGCATCATACTAAACTAGTTTATAGTTCCTCTCCGGGTTCTCTGCTGCATTGCAGCATTGCATTGCGAATCAGTCGCCCAACTGCGGTAATCTCGGGTTTGGCAAACATTTGTACACAAGTAGGTAACTAAAGTAGGTATTTCTGCCAAATTCCATTATAGCATTAACTCGATTTAATAGCGTTTCTATAATAGATTTTGGGTTCTGGAATGTCACAATTTTATAGACGGCAGAGATCGGGCAAAGTTTTAATGATTACGTATATAGTTTCACGCTAAGCCCTGCTTTTCAAAGCAATAGGTTAGCTGAGGTTATAGATGAGGGTTTTATCAAAACCAACCCTGATACCACCCTGATACAACCCACGAGGTAATTTCCCCTAGGATCAACAAAAGATTGCCTGAAAAGACCGCTTTTTATCAACCAAAAATGTAATATTAAAATTAAGTAAAACTTTTTTAGATAATACTCGTATCTATCTTCCTACAAATGGGGCTCAACTTTACAAATCTCAGTAACAATATATCTGATAATAAAGTCGAACTTTAAACTCGATCGTTCTATCTAGACATCGAAAATAAACGCCTTCGGCAACTAACAATCGAACTGTCAAAGAAAAGAAATAGTGTTTTAGCAGAACTGCCATCTAAATGGTGGCATACATGTTGGTAAAGTGACACTGTGCTAGAATAACATGTCTAGTTTAAAAACAGCACTTGCGTGGTTGTGACAGCTAGCTCAATCGGCACGAAAGCTAATAGGCGAAGGAGCATGTGTTCGATTCATGCAGCTTGCACGTCATAATAATGTGCATAAAACCCGTGCATAAAACTGATGTGTTCGACTTTCCATTCAATATCTATGAATATCAACTTGTAGTGTAAATATGGAGTTTTCTTTATATTGGCGTAGTTAGTTTATACCTGTAAAATGGGAACCGTTTACATTTTACAAAAACCAAAGTTTATTTGCAGTGGCAGTCGTCCAGATCACTGCCAGTCGCAGCCATTACCACTGGGTAACGGCTGCGACCTACGCTTTGTAGGTCGTAGTTTCGAACCCTCACAGGCGGTTTACTTTGTGTAAATTATTTCATCATCACTACTTTCAAACTGGTAAAGGAAAACACGACACGACACGTCCTAGAACCAAAAAATTCCAAGACATGTGATATCTACCAACCCGCACTGAGCCCACGTGGTGGATTACGGCCCACTCCCTTTCGGAGAAAGGAGGCCTGTGTCCCAGCAGTGGGAACATTATAGGCTGATTATGTAAAGTATTTTTGCTTTTTAACTTCATGCTGCAACTTCATGTTTTCTACTTTCAAATTATTCTTAAAAACTCAGCAATGACAAACTAAAGACTAAGATCGGTTTTACATAAATCCATATTTGATTATAAGCTGTAATGTTTTAAATTTATGACAATACGATAAACTTAATTCAAACTCTATTCCGATTTACTTCGGATGGTATTCTGTACAATAAAGTTTATTCTTAGTCCAATACAAAGCTCGCTAAAACTTGACAAATTGAAACCCAAACTTTCACTATCGGCGAGCTTATACATAGCCACATTGTTCCAGAAATTCAGTGGCTATAGAGAAAATTAATTCTAGAATTATCTGAAAAGCAATCAAGCAAGCGAATCTTTCGGAGAAATCACTGAATCAAGATAATAGATCTGGCGGAGCGCCAGCGCGCTGCGATCGTTACCAGTCAAGGACTCCAAGATCACGATAGTACACACACGCGAATAGGCTACCATACACACACTCATGTAGGCTACTGTACACGTGTAGGCTACGATAACAGCTGACTGCTATATTTTACTGCAATAGGTTTTATTAAGCTATGAACCGTTAGAAAATGGCTAAGGAAAAACTTTTTGTTAATAGGTATACACAAAAGGCTTTATGTTCATGACCTATATAATGCGCCTTTTTAAGAATATTTCTTTTCCATTTCGATCGTCAGTGGTTTTCGATCAATATTACGATATATATTAGTTAAAGACGTCAAAAATTCTTCTCTTCTTGTTCTTACACGCTATTGTCTACATTTCTTTTTCATTTCTCCTTCTGCAGGTCTGCGGGAAGAAATTTCTTAAGAAATATACCTTTGTACTCAATACTAATTTGTCGTATCTGTATCTATTTTACTGTGTGTACATAAAAAATAAAATAAATAAATAGTATGGACCTAATATAAAGATTAGGTTGTTCATAACAAACAGATGACTTTGAAAAGGTCCAACAAAGGAACGCCGAAAATGTGTTCCAAAACTCTTATGTGCTTTTAATGAATTTCATAATACTTTATCATGTGTATCTATACAATTATCTATGTATATCCTAGGAGAATCTCGTTCACTACAAGTGGAAGGCGCCGTATTCGAGCGCGCAGCAGAACTCCTGCGCCGATCGCCCGAGTTCACAGTACTCGCGTCTCTCAGACAAGAGCCCGCCAATTCGGGCACCATCCTGTCTTTCTCACATGGATACAACAGGTAACTGCCCGCTGTGTACTCGATGTTGTTGTATATTAATTTAATTTTAAGTTAGTAGCACGTTTTTGCTTAAAAGTATTATTTATTATTGTAATTTAGTCTGAAATATTTGGGTATTATTATGACAAGACAATGTGGTGGGTCAATCATTTTAATCGGTCGCAAATAAAGTTACAAAATATTTAACGATTTTAGTCAGACAAGAATCGATGGCAGTGTGCGTAGCACATGTCGTAGCAAGTGCTACGCGGCGTAGCACAGTTTGTACCGCCCACAGACTTGAGAGACCAATGTGTTTTGATGTTTCGATAATTAAATTGTTGAAGTCCCGATTTCACGACTTAATTATGTATTCATCTGGTATCGAGTAGTGGAAGTGGACGGCGCTCGCGCTGCCCCGGCGAGGCGGCGGGCGGCGAGCGGGCCCCGCGCCGCAGCCGACGCGCCACGCACGGTGAGTTCTAGATCTCAACATCGCTGCGCGCACGCATGCCTCCCCGGCGCCATGCGTGCGCGCGTCTAGGGGAGAATCATGTATCTTGGAATGTCCTGTGCCTCGGAATGTCCTCCTCGACCCATCCGTTGACCTGATTGCGCTCACTGTCACATCTGCATGGATGTTGTGTGCGCGGACGGGCCGGCTTGCATGCGCCCCGCGCCCCCCGTGTCCCCCGCGCCCCCGCCGCCGCCCGTGTTGTGTTCTGTGTCTTGACGTTTTGTGTTCTGTATATGTCCGCCCCCCCACGTTCCTCGTTCGATGTTCTGTACCTGGATGTTGTTGTTAGAGGCGCGCCGTGCGGCCGCCACCGCGCGACACGAGGGGACTGCCGAGCTGTTCCGCACTTGCATTCCAAGCGACATGGGAATCCTTTTTGTCTCGTATGTGTCTAAAGCCTCGCGCGGCGCACTGGCCGTCTCTGCGCCTTTGCTAACTCATTAATTAACTGTTCGGTCAAAAATTCTCCCTTGAACTACGTAAGCGGACACCGCGAGCCGGGCTGAGCCCGCGCACCCGGAGCGACTAACAGACACCTTGCGTCTCTGTCGACACCGAACGCAATTCGTTCCGAGGTACATGGTCCCCCTTCTGGCCGAGCGATATTGAGATGTAGAGCGAGCCGAGGTCCGCTCGCGGCCGGTCCGTCCCGTCGTGCGATATGTGTGTTGTTTGCTTTGTTTATGTGTACCTCGGAACAGTATGCTCGGCGGGGCGGAGTCGCTCCGAGCGGCGGTGGTGTGACGTGTAGTGAGTGTGCGCAGGTACCTGGAGGTGCAGTCGAGCGGCCGGCGCGACGAGGTGCGCCTGCACTACGTGGCGGCCGGCGGCGCGGCGCCGCGCGTGGAGACGTTCCCGTTCCGGCTGGCGGACGGCGCGTGGCACCGCCTGGCGCTGGCCGTGTCGGGCGCGCAGGCCACGCTGCTGGTGGACTGCCACCCGCTGTACCGCCGGCTCATCCCGCCGCCCGACCGCAACTTCACGCAGCCACAGCTAGCGCTCTGGCTTGGCCAGAGGAATAGCAAACATTCCTTATTTAAGGTATGTTCCACTAATAATATATTTAAAAAAACTTGTAGTTATGATTTTTTTTATCCACTGGCTGCTTGGACGTAATTGCTTTAAGCGACAAGACCGCCGCCGCGCCGTTTGTATCATTCTAATGGTTGTGTCCTATTGTTCGTCCTTTCAGTGTTCAAGAAAGAATATCTATCAATATTATGCGACGATCTACTACCTGCAGTATTGTCTCTCCTTCTTCCTTTAATCCATCCAAAGGATGTCTTTATTAGATTGAATTACTTGTAGCGATAAAACCCCACATACACCCTATGTAAGATTTCTACCTAATACCTATATATCAGTAATTCATATGGTGAAAATCACGAGTATTCCATTATATTCTAACGATCGACTTTTGCTATTATAAAAATACAGACAGACGATTATTATTCCCGCCTCTGATTCCAGGGTACATTACAAGAAGTAAGACTGGTGAGCGGGCCGCACGGCTACCTAGCACAATGCCCGGGGCTGGACTCCGAGTGCCCCACGTGCGGCCAGTTCGCGCTGCTGCAGGCCACTGTGCAGGAGCTCACGACACATATCCATGACCTATCACTCAAGGTGACGTCACGTTTATTTAACTAATCTGAAATTGTTTAAAACCTTGTTGCTGTCAAACCGTGCAAGATCAGTAACCATCATCTACATACTGCTGAATGTCCCAGGACAGATTGCATTAAAAAGAAGGAGATAATAATAAAATTAATGCGTAATGAGGGAAGATTCCACTTCGCAGGTAGATATAGGGTACCTATAGGCTAATCTGAATAGTGTTTGATTACAGTTGGTTGGCACGGAGGCGAGGCTAGCACGTCTAGAACAATGCGATTGTCAGAAGTCGTGCTTCTCCAACGGCACGGTGCATTCCGATGGCGCCACGTGGCAACGAGACTGCAATCGCTGCTCCTGTGTGGTAGTACAATCATTGTTTACTATATTACCTACTATCGAATTGACCTTTCCTTTGACTTGAATCGACCTTGACTTGATTTGTCAGTATTATCGATGATGTAGTGATTCTGGCTGCTGATGGTTCAACGTAATGCTGTCGCAAAGCACCAAATCTATCAGGTTCCTGTTATTCAAGGTCATTGTAATGATCTGGCTCATTAAGGTCCAGCAGGGCTATTAGATCTTTTTCATTGCTGGCTTCAGTTGTACACCGAACTTATGACACAGATTTTTCAGGTCGCAAGAGCACATAATACCAATAACTAAACTCTCCATTCATCCCTTATTTGTTCATCTAAAGATGGTTCGTTTGTTTTCCAGCACGGTGAGATAACGTGCAGGCCAGTTGAGTGCGATCGAGCAGAGTGCAAGAACCCGGTGCTACATCCGGGGGAGTGTTGTCCAACATGCTTGAGTAAGTATAACTTTTTACTGGTTTGATGACCAATCCAACAGGAACCATGGATTATATGCATGTATTGTAGTATTTATGTGGCATCTTGATATTTATGTCTTAGTAGATCTAAATGTCGTATTGCAAGAACTTTTTGTTTCATTTTAAACGGTGTTGTTATGCAATTTCATCCTGTATCATAGTAGCGTTTTTTCACTTAATTAACACAATGTGAGAAGTGTACAAAGTACAAATATAATACCTGTTACGAATTTACGTAACGTCGCGCAGAAGCCAATCCCAATCACATACTATGTGTTAAAACTTAAATCAATTACTTTGCTGAGGTTTGTTCAACAATCTCAACAGCTTATCTTTTCTCAGGGCAGTGCCTTCTAAAGGGAACATTATACGAGCATGGAGAGCGATTCGCTCCGAAGGAGTGCGCGGAATGCGTATGTCATGATGGCAACATGCAGTGCACACGAGTTGACCCCGAGGTGGCGTGCCCGCCGCTACCGTGCGACATCGCCGACCAGTTCACCGTGCCCGGCGAGTGCTGCAAGTTTTGTCCAGGTTAGATATACGATGAGATTTAGTGGACTCCCAAGGATGTGCTCTCTACATGTCTGGGTTTGTCAGATTCTCACTGACTGAAAACATGCGGTGTTCTTTCAAAAACCTTTTTCTACACGATTCCTCAATAATTAGCACCCCAGGTCGGTATTGGCCTGCCAGATTAAGATGAGCCTTGTCAAAATAGTGCACCTGGATTGCCCGTATTATGGATTGTTCAAATCACTACTGTCATTCTGAGAGCAGTGGTGGCCAAGTGGTAACGGCCGCGACTTACGAGTTTTAGGTCGTCAGTCGCCAGACAGGCGAGGCGCTTTACTTTGTGTAAATTATTTCATCACCACTGCTCTCAAAACGGTGAAGGAAAACATCGTGAGGAAACCGGCATGTCCTAGAACCAAAAATTCGATGACATGTGACATCTGCCAATCCGCACTAGGCCCGCGTGGTGGATTACGGCCCAGGGAGTGGGCCGTAATCCACCACGCGGAGAGGAGGCCTGTGTCCCAGCAATGGGAACATTATAGGCTGATTATGGATTCTTTGACAGTTGTATGAAATGGCTGTAACATGGCAAATTGGCGTAGTATGTATGTCAGTTTGATAAACAATCAATTTCCCCGACTGTACACTCACGTTCCAAATGGTGGCTTATTTATGATTGTATGTTGCCAGGCGTGGACTACTGCAGCATGGGGCACTCGTGCGACGAGAACGCAACGTGCATGAACCTGAACACCAAGTACACGTGCAAGTGCAACCAGGGCTTCCAGGGCGACGGACTTTCTTGTCAAGGTAAACTTTCTGTGAAGACGGACTACTTCAGTCTACTGCTGGATGGATATATAGGCAGCTGCTAATCAGGCACCCCGTGAACATCGTTCGCCACAGCTGCTAATCGGTCCATTTGGTAGGCGTGCAGCTTGGTATAGAGCGTTTGGTTTCCATTCGATTCTTCTCAGAAGCATAGTTCTTATTTTCATGGGTCCACCTAAGGGTGGCTGACCTTACGGGTATCATTCGACGACTTATATCGTGTTGACATTGCATTGAATAAGTAGAATAAATAGTAAAATATGAGTTGTGATCACATTCCAGATGTGGACGAATGCCAGCGCGCAGGTGGTCTGGACGGCCACCACTGCCACTCCAACACGCGCTGCGTCAACGTGGTGGGCGGCTATGTGTGCCAGTGCCTGCCAGGGTACACCCGGAGAGACAAGTTCAATTGTGTAGAAGTAAGACCAACTGCAATATATAAAGTTGTATATTCTTAACCACCACTTTTGATGATTTTGGTAACCAACATTGTTCAATATTCAAGAGAACCGTTTTAATTATTTTCTTCAATGTGTTCCGTTCCAAAGCTAGGCAAAGGAATGTCTCCTCCAGGCTATAGATGTTCACATCTTTGTGTCGTATTTTCTGAGTCATGTTTCGAATCATCATCATCATCATTTCAACCAAAAGACGTCCACTGCAGTGCTGGACATAGGCCTCCCCCAAGCACTTCCACTTCGACCGGTTCTGTGCTTCTCGCATCCAACGGGTTCCTGCGGCCTTCACAAGGTCGTCGGTCCACCTTGTGGGAGGCCTTCCAACGCTACGTCTTCCGGTACGTGGTCGCCACTCCAGAACCTTTCGGCCCCATCGGCCATCTGTTCTGCGAGCAATGTGCCCTGCCCACTGCCACTTAAGTTTGGCTATTCTGCGGGCTATGTCGGTTACCTTGGTTCTCCTGCGGATCTCCTCATTCCTGATTCGATCACGCAGGGAAACTCCAAGCATAGCCCTCTCCATTGCCCTTTGGGTGACTTTTAGCCTTCTTATAAGGCCCATTGTGAGCGACCACGTTTCAGTGCCATAAGTCATCACTGGCAACACGCACTGGTCAAAGACTTTCGTCTTGAGACACTGCGGTATGTGGGACGAGAAGATATTGCGTAGCTTCCCGAACGCTGCCCAGCCGAGTCGGATTCGACGATTGACCTCTTTCTCGAAGTTAGACCTACCTAACTGGACAGTTTGTCCGAGGTAAACATACTCGTCCACGACTTCGAGTGTAGCGTCTCCGATCTTTATGGGAGTGGGTGTTACATGGGCATTTGACATGACCTTCGTTTTGTCCATGTTCATTTTAAGACCCACTCTTTCGGAGGCTCTACTGAGGTCATCGAGCATTGTGCTGAGGTCCTCCATAGTCTCAGCCATGACTACGATATCGTCGGCAAACCGAAGGTGAGTTATGTACTCGCCGTTGATGTTGATGCCAGCCCCTTTCCAGTCCAGAACCTTGAAGACATCCTCCAGTGCAGCGGTGAACAGTTTCGGAGAGATAACATCTCCCTGTCTTACACCTCGCGGCAGAAGGATAGGTTTCGAGGTCTGATCCTGGAGTCGGACTGACATAGTGGCGTTTTCGTACAAACACTTCAGCACCTCGATGTACCGATAGTCGATCTGGCACCGTTGAAGAGACTGCAGCACAGCCCATGTCTCGATCGAATCAAAGGCCGAATACACCACAATAATTCGAGATAATTCTGAGAGAAATTAGTTGCCGTAAGAATAGTGGTCCTCCTGAATGTTGGTGAAACAGTAACTAATATTAATTGTTTGCTTTATCCAGGTAGACGAATGCGCGGGCGAGACCCACGGCTGCCACGCACACGCCGTGTGCACCAACACGCCCGGCTCGTACACGTGCCGCTGCCGGGAGGGCTACACCGGAGACGGATACGAGTGCACACGTATGTACCACCTCGTCATGTCAGACAGATCATTTGATTGTTCGGTTCGGTCTTGCATCAAATGAATTATATGAGCAAATCAATATATTCTAATTACTTTTTCTTCATCCCCCTGCCCCTATCTTGATTTATCAGCCAAATAAGGATAGGTCAGCGCAGCATTTCTCCTTCTTCCTTATCTCTCCAATTTCCATATACTTCTTTAATTTGTTCCTCAGCAATCTGCACGGGAGGATGCCTGAACGGCGGCGTGTGCGTATCCCGCGAGCTGTGCGCATGCGCGCGCGGCTTCGGCGGCGCGCGCTGCGAGCGCGACGTGGACGAGTGCCGCGCGCCCGCCGCGCCGCCCGCCTGCCCCGCGCATGCGCTGTGCGTCAACACGCCCGGCAGCTACTACTGCGTGTGCGCGCCGGGGTACATCAGGGATGCTGTGCTGGATACATGCCAAGGTAGCGAGCACCTCCTTTAGTTTTTCACTATCGCAGATAAGTACCTAGTTGACGCATGGACACGTGGAGAAGTTCGCAGAAATTAAAAAAGTTGTGGCAAGGATTGAGGGAATTTCCAGCGGAAGATGTCTTTAGGCTGCATGATGATGATGATGGGGATGATTTGTTGCATAAGGCAGTCAGATTGTTGAATCTAAATATATTTTGTGGTAACCTTACATGACATGACATGCAGACACATGACATGGAAATCATTTTGATATCATCATATTTCAATATTTTGTCATTCCCCCTCCCACTGGGCGAACGCTCCTTCGCCGCTTGCACGCAACGCTGAACGCTACGCTTTTTCACTCAGTCCGTACACTTATTGTTACAAATTCTCCTCCTATTGGGGGTGTTAGGTACTAAATTGAAACTGTATTCTTTGTTTTCGGTACTGTCTGTGACGAATAAACGTTCTTCTTTCTTTTTCTTTCTACAAAGTCATCCAGCACACCTACTAAAAGGGCCTGTTTAATATTGCAGATGTGGATGAGTGCGCGGAGGGGTTCCACACGTGCCACCCCAGCGCGCGCTGCGTCAACATCGAGGGTGGCTTCAGGTGTGAATGTGACTCGGAGGAACACTGTGAATTAAGTGAGTTTTTTAACCGTAAAGTTCGGAACTGCTCACTATTGGACTCGAACTCAGGAACCTCCATCGGCTCGGTAGTGAGTTCCATCTCGTTGGAACCCAGAATGACGACATACGACACCCTAAACTGATTATGTCAAATATTTATTATGCTACCCATTCTTAAGAGTGTGCGTTCATTAAAAACCTCAGAAGTCAACGCCAATAAATCTTTCGTATTTAGCTCGCATTTTCAGCATTTGTATGTTTCCAGGTTGTTCATGGCAAGGCCGCATGATGTCAGACGGCGCGGCATGGGCGGAGGCGGGCGGCTGCCGCGCGTGCGCATGCGCGTCCGGCGTGGCGTCCTGCCGCCTCGCCGCCTGCGCCTGCGATCTGCTCGACAACCACACCACCGCGGTAACTATCGCTCGAACTAGACTGATTGTAAGTAAAATGCTCCAGAATAAATTACACTTTGAACGGAATATAGAAAACATGCATGAATCTGGGTTATAAGGAGCAGATAGTGTTCAAACTTTCTGCGCCCCGATTCTGAATTAGGTACGACGTCGATCCTTACCGCATGATGGAAAGGCCCGAATCATACTCTGTGGTAGAAGCCAGACAGGCAAAGCGAGAACCGGTGTTACAGTATTCAGATTACTCCACATTTTCCAGACTGCCTCGTTGATTTATTGGTCGAAATCGCAGCTGCGAGTGTGGTTCAATCAAACCCCTTGTTAGGAAAAGTGCAGTCAGATTTTGCCATTAGAAAAAAAAGCAATCCAAAGTCTGAATAAATTCGCTCCCTCTATACCCCAATTGACCACCACCTAAACGCTTCCACCTCCATATTCTCATTGGTTCTTCTGTCACCAGTTACAGAGCACGTCGCTGCCGTCGCTGGCGCCGGCGTCGTGCTGCCCGCACTGCGAGGCGCGCTTCCACTGCCGCCACCAGGAGATGCACCACGTCACCTTCCGCAGCGGGGAGCGCTGGCTCTACCAGTGCCAGATCTGCGAGTGTCTCGTTAGTATTACCATATTCATTCATGCACACAAAACACGAACGTGAAAATAGATCTTGTCCAACCTAAGGGACCTATCCAGATTCAAAGACATTAAAATGGACGGGAAAGAAGTTTTGTATCTGTGTTGTTTGTACTAAAGTATTTTGGAGGTTAGCTCGTTGAATTTGAAGGAAACAAAAGTCAACTGCAAGGCTGTGGATCCCTTGGATGAAGCTTCACAAGTCTAGTTTCTGACAGTTCATTTGTGTGTTGACTGGTGTTTGTTTGCTTGCAGCTTGGTGAGGTAGACTGCTGGGAGCCGGAGTGCGGGGAGTCGGGCGCGGGGTGCTGCGC
Organism: Oligia fasciuncula; assembly: GCA_963082905.1. Classification (NCBI taxonomy): domain Eukaryota; kingdom Metazoa; phylum Arthropoda; class Insecta; order Lepidoptera; family Noctuidae; genus Oligia; species Oligia fasciuncula. The sequence continues at coordinate 1,430,700 of OY720394.1, read as the reverse complement.
GGGGACAGGCTGGGGGAGCGCGGGGACAGGGGGAGGGGGAGCGGGCCCCCCCCGCCGCCTGGAGCTGGGGGGGTGCGCGCCGCCGCACTGCGCCGCCTGCACGGTGCGTCACATACCAGCTGATACACAGCGACACATCAGCTCGAACTGAGGTTGGCAGGACAGAACGCGCATTAATTTCCCCTCGAATATGTTTTCATCAATGACAGGAACAGGTCGCTACCATTCCTGAATAAGCCTTACCTAAAATAACAAAGAACAATGGGTAATTTTGTATGGATCCCGTACCCACCTTTGTAGCGTTTTAGACTATGTGTCATTTAGAAGAGGCTTAATTGACTAACTCAATAATAAATGAACGAATGAATGAATGAATGGGAGACCGAAGTTATGATAACTTCTTTAATGCATTTTTAATTGCCAATGCCAAGTGTTCTAACAATCGCACCTTTTTCTGTTCTGTAGCCCAAATAAATAACCAGTAGTTTTTTCTGTCTGAAGAGAGACCGACTTAGCTTCCTACCGTTCGTTTTTGGTACAATAAAAATATTAAATAAAAACCATAAATCTTATAAAGCACACTTTATTACAAAAGACAGCAAAACATCATTTTTAAATGGTGTTGTACTCTCAATGATTATATCATCCCAGGCACTTTTTTTTTTTGCCGGACCTACGAAGTTATCTAGGTGCCTGCCAACACCTAAGTACCATATTATGCTAACAAAAATAAAACAAAACAAATTGCAAAAACGTCGAACGTGCGTGGTGCGATTTTACTAAGGATTTTCGGCATTTTCAACGTCAAATATCTTTTCCCCCGCAAGCTACAAAGTTGCCCCCATACAAGAAATATATATTTTTTCAAAGATCTTTTTAATGGTACCAATTTCAATTTGCTACATGGGTGGGTACGTTTTGTTCCATGTTCTTTTGCCAGTAGTTTTAAAATAAGTACATAACTTCAATCCAGAAAATTCTATACACTTTTAATTTGACACCAATTACTATCTCCAAAGAAAAGTGTTTTAATTTCACTTGAAGCGCCATTTTTCTGAGACCGTTCGCTCCTGCCAGCCTCATCAAGCCCGTGTGTCTTCGTGCTCAGTGCTTGAACTAATCGCTTCGTACACCCCGATGCTAGCGCCTCGACATCACTAATAGTCAGTGGTGTCATGGGGAGTAGCACAGAGCATGGACCCTCAGCGCCGGCAGGGTCTACAGACGGCAATACTAATAAAATTCGTGGCTCCGCAAGTGGGTTGAGCGTACAACTTCTATCACGGACCGCCATTCAAAACCGTCTGTTTCTATACGTCACTAGGGTCTTAAGCTTTGGTTTCCTAAGAAAGCGGTGAACAGTCACACAATAACGGCTGTCCAAATACAATGCGTTTTTTAACACCATAAGGTGCCACTAGTCGATTTTTTTTCATACATATTTCTCCAACACTGTTTGACATTGTGCATCCAAAGATAAACATGATATCGTTTCGTCTTATTATTATTTTTTCCTTCAACTACGTAGTAATGTTATCATTAATCACTACAAAACCGATGACAAAGGACGTATTTTTTGCTTAGAACCAAAACTATGCAGAAATGTTATCTCTATGAAATCTCATGGTTGCACAGTTTTTCACTACTGCACTGTTTTTTATTTAGATATAAATTTACCACAGAGGTTTAATGTCTCCCATTAAGTTTTATAAAAAATGTATGCATTAGATCTAAAGATACTGGCTGAAAATAAAAATCGGCTGAATAAAACAGACTTAGTGAAAAAAAAAAAAAACAAATGGCGCGCATTTTGTACCATTGTAAAACTTTGATACTTCATACTAGCAAGAAAAGTAAAAAAAAATGGAAATAGCCAGCTATAGCGATATGAATTCAACTCCGGTAAGTATAAAAACAGCTGCAAATGAAATAGTTAATAACCTTTTGCCATAAAAGTCGCGGGATAAATATCTATAAGCTTGTGAAAACTTTGTTTTTTCTTTTGAGTAGGTAGGTATATTTATCACGGTAGGTAGATTGGTAGTTTGAAAGAAAAGCAGATTACGCACCTTGTTCAAGTTAGTAATTAATGCAACAATCTACTATTGTCTGTACGGAAACGGAATAGTAAAATAATAAGCCATTAAAAAGTTATGAGCCAACAAAGTTCATAAACTTAACTTTGGGTGTAAATAAGTAATAAAAGAACTGTAAAATCTTCAAAACAAAGTCGGTACCGACAACGCTCAGTTATCGAAGAATTCAATAAACTTTATTTGTAATTAATTTATGCAGTGGTTTTTTCATAAAACTCGATTTTCCAAAAATTCCAAAGCACTTTTCGATTTTTTTTACGCGCCTTTCAGTTTGGAACGGTGTTTCTGTGCGTGAGAACTAGATGTTGTGCGTGTACACTAACGTCTAACTGCTCATCACTGATACTATCTCTGTCGGACACAATGCCAGGTGAGACAGCGTGCTTTTTGGCCATGACCAATTGACCACCAGTGAGTTCGAGCACGCGTTTAGTTTCACCTTATTGTCGAATACTGGTGAAACAGATTACAGATTTTCAAGACATCCGTTATTATTACGGAACCGCTTTCCTACGAAACCCAAGCTTTAGTGCAAGAAAACGGTGTCACGCTTTTTATGTACAGAAAGTGTTGACAATACCGCCTCTAGTAGCAGCCACCGAGGTGTTTCCGTGGTCTGTGGGCAATATTAATCCTCCTTGACACTACTGGTGGGACCTTTTGGTGGTGTCACAGGAAGGCGCGGTGTCGGTGTGTGATCGCATTAATGCTTGTTGCAGGGCAGCCAGTGTGCTACTTTGGTGAGCAATCTCGCGTGTTGTGTGCATCGGTAACCATCCCCACTCTTCTTATTCATTCATACATCTGCTCTATTAACACGTGTTTTTAGCTTGAGTCCTTGATTTAATGACATCGGTTTTAATCATTATGGTTTTGGTTTTAATGCAGGCAGCTAAGGGGTTGAGACATTGAATAGTTCCTCTGTAAGTTTGGTATGACGAAGTAGTGTATAAACAAATTAGGAATGCCAAATTGATCTTTATTTTGAACGCTACCGAACAATGTTTTTTCATTGGACAGAGGAATTGTCACTCACATTGTTTGTTTGTCTTTATACAAACAAACGTGTCATGCTCTGCCGCAGAGCCACCATTTTAGAAACCGTTCAATTATATCTCTCAAAATCATGTACGTTAAACGTACATAATGTACGTATACCGTTATCGCTGTACGTGCATTAGGTAATGATAAAATAGACATTGATTGTGGCTCTGCTGCAGAGCATACTCTCTAGCAGAGCCACAAAGAACATGTACTCAGGAAAGATAAACGCTACTGTTTTTTGATGAAAACTGTTGTACGAATATGTTTATTGCGTACGTGTTGAAAAATATCATTATTATACAGTAGTTTCATTTATTTTAACTTTACTAAAATTTTCATAGAAAGCGCCTGATTATTTCGTGTCAGCAAAAGTTTTTCTAGACAATCTCCCTTAGGATAATAAAAAAAAAATAGTATACACTAGATAAACACTAGTAGGTACAACAGTTTTCATCAAAAAACAGTAGCGTTTATCTTTCCTGAGTACATGTTCTTTGTGGCTCTGCTAGAGAGTATGCTCTGCAGCAGAGCCACAATCAATGTCTATTTTATCATTATCTAATGCACGTACAGCGATAACGGTATACGTACATTATGTACGTTTAACGTACATCATTTTAAGATATAATTGATCGGTTTCTAAAATGGTGGCTCTGTGGCAGAGGATGACACAAACAAACGACTTATTGCTTGTATTGCCACTGTTTACTACTGCTGCCAAAACGGAACAATTCACAGACTTCTGAACAGATCTGTCCAAGGGCACTTCCCAATTAATTTTATTTTTTAGTCAATTAAATTAGAATCAATGTATCAGAGTCATTAGCTGTCACACTGTAGTTTGTAAATTTGTACCCTGTATCGTATTCTTTGACATGAGAACCCTAGCCAGCAACGGACAGGGTTGCCATGTTCACGAATACAAAATGTATTAAATTGAGGACATTCATTCTGGAATCATTTTATGTTGCATGTTTTATCATTTACTCATTAACTACATCTCGTTATCTCTGGCTTCCGATATTATTTGAGCATCTTGAATGCGTCACGCTGAGATTTTACTTCTTTTTATTAAGTTTTGCATCTACAATTTATAAAATCGATTTTTTGTTATTTTTCACTTTCCCCCACTAGTTTAGAAATTAGTTAGAAATAGAATTTAAATTCAAATTAGTTCACAACATTCTCGAAAATTACTTTATTCGAATCTATACCAAACCTGTATATTACGATGTACAGAGTAGTGCTAGTCATAGTTGGAGAAATAAGTTGAACTTAGTTATAAATGTGATGAGCTGACCGAACAGCGCGCTACGTGCGGTAAGGCGATATTTTCACGTGCCCGCATGCGGGCGCGGGTGCATAGCTTCCGAGCCTAAAGCCCGGTTTCCACCGCGAGCGGAACGGACCCATTAATGACTTCGTTAAACTCGCAAACGCAAATTACATACCTACTTGTAATAGTTTGCGTTTGCGAGTTTAACGAAGTCATTAATGGGTCCGTTCCGCTCGCGGTGGAAACCGGGCTTTACGTAGCGCGCGGTTCGGTCGGCGGGCGGACAGGCCGGGGAGGGAGTGACGCGTGGTGTGTGCGCAGCGCGCGGCGGGCGGTGCTGCTGCTGACGCTGCTGGCGCTGTGGTGGGGGCGGGGCCGCGCCGCGCACCGCAAGCACCGCGGCGCGCGGCGCTAGAGCCGCCCTGAGCGCGCCGCAGGGAGGCTGCCTCTATTTATTCTAGATAGATCTAATGTTACCGCGCCGAGCGCCCGCGAGCCCGCGCCGCCCCTTCCGATTCTAAATTTAAACGTAAGTCGATCGCTTCACATTATTATCTTAGTCTCGTCGAGTACTTAGCTGTTGCGGGCTGGGGGGGGGGGGGGGGGGGCGCGGGGGGGGGGGGCGGCGCCGTCTTGTTGGCGCGAGCGGCGCGGCGCGGCCCGCCGACCGGCCTAAGTTAGTGAGAGCGACTGAGTGGAATCATTAGTGCGTACGTTTGTATAGTGTAGTATGTTACGTGAGTGGCCCCGGCGGCCCCCGGGCCCCTGCGGCCGCTCGCTCGGCCGCCAGCGCCCGCGCGCCCGCGCCCTGTTGTACCAAATTTTTCATAATATATTATAGTTTTTGTTTGACTTTATATAGAGATCGTTTTTCTTGTATAATTTGAAAGTAACCAAAAATAGGTACCAAATATAGAAAAAGATATGATTGTTTTTGATTTTCATAAAGCATTTTAATGCTTGCATGTTGTATTGTGTTCAAAAAATTACGATTAAAAAGATATCCTCGACTTTCAATTTTATTGATTTGTTCCCCTACTAGCCCGTGTATCGAGAAGCAAACAAACATTGTCAACAAAGACATTTATTTTACACATTTACAAAAGACTTTAAACAATTTTAATGGACATTTGAAATTGCAGTTCTATCTAGATCATCCTTAAAGTGCCTTTTAATAGAAACATGCGTTAACATAATCTGCAAAGTATGGTCAATAATGTACGGGCATTAAATACCTGTCTACTGTCATCAATTGACAAGGTTTTAGAAGGAATTTGAGTAACTATGATGGATATCGACACCTCAACATCCTGCCGAAGCTCACCACCGGAACACCAGCATTCAGAACGTAAATGTGCAGAAAAAAATGCATGCAATGTGATGCTTAGTTGGCAACGAGTTCACAAAACAGACAATTATAATTATCATTAATAAATGTCTGACCCAAGCACATCGAGGAATGTAAACCAATCATGGGATACACTGATTGACTACTTTGAGAACGCGTAGGGTACCTACTCAACACAAAATTAATCATACAAAGTTAAGCGAAGTAAAGTGTTACAAGGAGCTTTTAGCGCCTGAATGACAATGCAAGGGATAACATTGTTGGTAAACATTTGCGACATTTGCACTTGTATGGAGAAAACAAGATGGCAGCGTTAGTTCCAATTTTGGCCACGCGCCAAAATATCCTTGTGCCGTGGTACCTACGTCTGCAAATGACGTCAACCCATTACTGACATTTGTCTGTGTAACTTGGTCGCCTAGTAACTGCTCGAGGTGATAAGGTTCTGAATGCCGTTCATTCCGGTAGTGTGCAGGCCAGCGTTAGGGTGCGTTTACATGGAGCTGTCGTGTGGCAGCGCGGCGGGCGCGGTGAGCGCCACGAGCGGCGGCGGGCGCGGCACCAGCGCCGGGTGGGACGCATGCGCCACACAGGCCGGGTGCGCGCCCAGCGCCGGCGCATGCGCCACACAGGCCAGGCGCAGAGCGGCGGGCGCCGCCTTGTGCGCACGCGCCTCACCGCGCTCCACCACGCCCGCCACCAGCGTGTAGGCCGCCGCGAACAGAGTCACCGCCTAGAACGTTCTCATTTTTAGGGTTCCGTACCCAAAGGGTAAAAACGGGACCCTATTACTAAGACTTCGCTGTCTGTCCGTCCGTCCATCTGTCTGTCACCAGGCTGTATCTCAAGAACCGCGATAACGAGACAGTTGAAATTTTCACAAATTATGTATTTCTGTTGCCGCTATAACAACAAAAATACTAAAAACAAAATAAAATAAATATTTAGTGGGGGGCTCCCATACAACAAACGTGTTTTTTTTCGGTTTTTGCCTTATGGTAAGGAACCCTTCGTGTGTGAGTCCGACTCGCACTTGGCCAGTTTTTTTTTATTAAGAATTAACTGTGCTCGGGACTTTCCGCTTGCATGTCGGAAAACAAATTGGATTGGTTTTCATTTTATAAAATTTCAAAATTAAGAGGCCTAAGTTACCTACTTCTTATAACATCAGCTACCTGCCAGAGAAAGTCCGTCGAAATCGGTCCAACCGTTTCGGAGATTAGCCGGAACAGACAGACAGAAAGAAAAAAAAAAAATTGTTATTTTGTTAAAGTACCGTGTATACTTTCTGCATTTAGTAAAGTAAAAAGCTGGTTATTTAGACATTTTAAAGCGTCAGGTTGTTTATTGTAGTTTTGGAAAATATAAAAAAAAACCGAATTGAGAACTTCCTCCTTTTCTGAAGTCGGTAAAAAATTACAAAATGCATGTTTATTTATATAGGCAGCAGCACTAAAAGGCTGACTAAGCTAGTTGGCTGCGACATTGATCTTCAGGTCTCAAGTGAATACTCTGCTTCTAAGCGAGCATATTCGTCGTCGCCCGCAACAAACGGCGGAGGATCAATATCGACGTCCATTTTGGATTATCTGGTTTTCGGTTTTCCAGAAGGACTTCTTCTAGGTACAGTTCGCGTCAAATAACTTTGCCGCTCTGAAGCTAGGTTCTTTCCTAGCAGCGCCAATCCGCGTCATGCGCGCTGCTGTTGTATTCATAGGATTAACTACTGCGCAGTGACTTGTTGCCTACTTCAGAGCGGCAAAGTTATTTGACGCGAACTGTACACTTCACTACACTCATGTTACTTTTAAACTACGATTACGTAATTCATTCTCAACCTTTGTTTTATGCAATCAATTCAGATCAGGTGAGGCTTAGCCACCACGAATTAAATAGACACAGTCTGGCATTCTAGTGATAACACATGCTTACCATGACGATGACGATGCCGGAGGCCAGAGCCGTTAGCGAGTTGGCGAAATAGCGCAGCTCGGCGAGCGCGGGCCGCAGGCAGCCCATGCTGTACAGCGGCACATCGCAGGTGTCACCTCGCTGGAATTGTACCACACCATGTCACGGTCAATCTAGCAATTCAGTAAAGCACTGCCCCGGCCATAAGACCCTTCCAAGTTGTAATAAAAATAGGTAATCATTTTATTGATTCAAAATTATTTATCAGAATAAATAATATGTTTATAATATTTTCACTTCAGTAGCTCAAACATGTAGGTTTTGCTGCCTGAAATCAGTGAGCAAAATGCGATTTTGCTCACTGAGTGAGACAAAGTAACTTTTTAATTATTTTTTTCTGAAAGCCGCGAATATCTTATTCAGCCTTGGGTTAATCATACAATTCGAAAAATTCACACTATCTCTTCCCGCAATTAGAAAGAGCGAGACAAAGACCAGCCCTTTTGAAGTTCCGATTTTGAATTCGACATCAAAGACAAACACGTTCGGAATTTCGTACTAACTAAAGAAATTTTGCAAAAAGATAATTATGTCTTTTAATGTAATTTATTGAATTTTTAACTTATTGTTGTATTTAAACGAAAATAAGCATTTACTGCAAATAAAACTGATATTTAACCTGTAAATATTTATTTCTAGATATATTTTGAATAATAAAATATCATGGGTGCTATTTCCGAACACGCCTTACAAAGTGTTCTCGCTGCTGAAGTGAAAAGTTATGTGTGTTACACGAGAGCAAAGTTTTTTGCATCTCGTGCCTTTGAATCCCTCGCCACACTCAGGATTCAACTTTAGAATCACTCGCTACGCTCGTGATTCAATCTTTAAATCCTTCGCTTGCTCAGGATTCAAAATCAGCACTCGCAGCAATAAACGACTTTGCTCTCTTGTTGCACAAAATAACTATTGTATTTCAAACATAAGTGCTCTGCCCTTGATAGAGGCGCCAGTTGGTAAAAACTTTGTTTGACCAAAATGCTGCAACAAATCATCAGCTGGTTGCTCCGCATCCAGTTCATGCCGTTTTAAGGTCGTCAGTTCATCTAACTGGGGGGCGCTTTTTCAACAGTATCTACTTGTCATGCTAAAATCAACTTAATTAGCAGTTTCGCAAAGTTCATAATTGTATCAATTGGAAAAAGGATTTTGATAAACTTTATAGGAGAAACGAGGTCAGAATAAGTACATACACCCATGATCACCTTTCCGTTCCACACGCGTCCGCAGCAGGCGGGCGGCAGCGTGCGGCGGTGCAGGTACCAGTCGGAGTACGACTGCACGCCGCAGCATCTCAACTGAAACGTAGGCAGAAATCATCAGTCTACTTATTTAGCCTTATATTCATTGACTGACAGACGACAACACAGCCCGACCGCTGGACCTAGTAGCATGACATTTTGCACAAAAGTTCCTTATATATAACGAAAGTGAGTAGGTAGGTACTATAGAAAGCATTTTTGAAAATTTATCCCTTAAGAGGATTTAATAAAGTGTACGAGCCAATAATGCTCATACAACAAAAGTACGTTTACGCGTAGGTACTTTAATGACAAATCAGTCAAGTCAGTCGTCACTAAAATTCGGTCACGCGCTAATGTGCGGGTCAATAACTACATAATAAACATATGTGAAGTGCGGCTCAGATAACTAAGCGAACGCTTTAAACTGTTTCCACAAATAAACTATTAAACTTATCCGTGGTTTGGTGTAACTTAACTTGCTACCTACAACAACGACCGGGGTCTCCGTCAACGACGAGAAAACCCCAACTAAAGGGTGGTTTGTATGAAAGTTTGTAATTTTTGCCATTCGATATTTTTTTTCCATGGCATGGATGGATATTCGTAGTTCGTGATTATAAGTGAAAAATCAATACAAATTATGAGGGGATGAACAAACACAGCTTAAATAAAAAACGTGTGCGGCCAGTAACGAAGTTCCTTACGCGATATCCGCACGCGCACAAACACCCTCGTAATATAATATAATAGAAAGAGAGAGAGAGAGAGAGAGAGAGAGAGAGAAAGTCACAGAAGGGGGCAGAGCGCTTTTCCTCTACCAGTCAACAACTGCTCCCGCATGCCGTGATTAAAAAACGGACATGTCAGTCCATAAGTCTGTGTATTTCGGACATGTCAGTCCATAAGTCTGTATATTTCGGACATGTCAGTCCATAAGTCTGTGTATTTCGGACGTGTCCTCATGTCTAGTAACAGATTGTGCTTACGCGCTACGTTAGTGTTATTAATATAGGTACTTAATTTAAAAAGCTTTAATATAAGACAAAAAGTGGAATGTCAAACCACTGCCACCTTGACCTGCCCAGAAATGGTTATGGTAGTAGAAAAAAGCATGCCTACCTCAACCTGCATAGCCGCGAAGGAGCTCCTAACAGCCGGGTCAAAGGCGTCGATGGCCATGGCCCGCAGCATGCTAGTGTTGAGCGTGGCTGGCTCGCGCACCGCTCGCGACAGCCCCGATACCGACGCCATGCCTACTGACAGCGTCACCATCGCCACGCTCACCAGCGCCATCAGCTGCAATGAACACCGTGACAGACTATTTACCTAATCAATACATACAAACTCCTGTGACCCTCGCGGGCAGAATCCAGTTACCTACGAAATTTTTGGATTAAAAGCTGAAATATAAATGATTTGATGAACAAATAACTGAAACGTTCAGTGGCACAATAGTTGCCATTCCTTAGACTCTGTTTCAATAATTTGATGATGTTGACATTTGATTTTAAAAACCGAAGACGAGAGTTCAAGCAGTGGAATATTATACCTACCTACTGTTTAGGCTGATCATTTTTTTTTTTTAATGCTGATTAGGCCCGCTCTTGACCTCGATCACGCCTGATAGAAAGCGACGAATGAGGTCTATGATGGAACGAGCGTGTCTAGAAGATGCCTAAAGCACTGGAACTCCCACCAATCGACGAAACACAGCGTCTGCTTGACGCCGGACTTCGGTGGGAGGGTGGTCACAAACCAGGCGGGCGTTAGCCCTCGCACCGCAAGGGAAGAATTGGCCAGTCAAATAAGGTGTCGGGTACTGTGACTGTCCAGGATGCGCCGAGCGCTCGGTTCTGTTGAGCAACTGGCGGAACAAACTGCGCTACACGAGGAGGCATTCTTCATGCATCCCAAAATATGGAAATACTAAAATATTAACTACTAATTATGTAAAATACTAAAATATTTGTGCATTAATAAACTGCTATGATGAAACAGTGGTAGTAAACTATTAATTGCGTTACGGCCTTGACTGCAAACACAATAATACCTAAGCTTACCGTAGCAGTCAACGGCAAAGACTTGGTGTGGTAGGGGACCACGGTTGAGAGCCAGCAGGTGGGCAGGCACAGAAGCGCGCCCGCCAGGAACAACACGCTGGAGCTCAGCTCCACGCCCAGGTCGGACGTCCAGAAGTAGTAGGACATTCTCAGCAGGCTCCATGACACCGACCCGCCGAGGATCGCACCGCCGCTCTACAGACACAACAGTAATGCATAAACAGTTCGCGAATAAGTTTTAGAACAAGCCCTGGGAGATTTTTCATCACCGAGACAGAATACCAACCTATTACTTATCCGAGACAGATACCAACCTATTATATTCCCACTGCAAGACAAAGGCCGTCCTATTGTACATACGCACGGCTACACATCATGCTATACCTACATAACCAACCAGTATACGCGGACTTCTGTTTGTATTGTATTGTGTTCGCAGATTCCCGATGGTCCTCTCAATGTTTGAGTCAGTTGCCGCGAGTTTGTAATATGAAGTCAGTAGGTATTGATTGAATACTCACGAGCAGCAGACCAGCACACGCAAACAGCACCAAACCGCTGCTTCTCATTCCGGTTCTATTTTTAATTCTTTTTTGTAATTAATAATAAATTAATAAACGGTAATACAATTTCAATACTATTTCTGACAAGAAAAATCACCCGAACAATTTGAAAGTTATTTGAAAATCGATTGACTGATGAGAACTTTATTTTTTTTTTCATATTGTTACTACCTCGTTTGAACAAAAAGGAGATAATACGGCCCTTTAGAAATGATCACAATATGGCGCGGCCGTATCTACAACATTACATGCGAGCTACGCATCAAAAACCTGACGTCACGCCAATCCTGCATCGCGCAAGCAAAGGTATCCGCGCGACTAGCATACAAAGTCCCAACATTCAACTGTCGGGCAGACGCCCACTAGACACAACACCCGTCTGGGCGAAGAATCCTCCCTTGTCATTGGAGGTTGAGGAACTGTACACCCTGTTCCCCATACCTCTAGAACTCAATAAATTATTTCATTCTTTTGCAGTCCACTGTAGGTAGGACATATCTCTCCCAAGTTATTACCTTAAAAACACAACCCAATTCTGCGAGTTCGGCATCCAGAAGTTTCCATTTAAGGTCTATCTAACTGTAGCGAGAGGCAACTCTAGGACTCGTCTAAACTTGGTGTGTACCCGTGTGATTATCACAGGTACTGTGACGAACCTACATAGACACAGATACCCCATTGTTATCCACTGGGCCCTTAGCTAATTTCAGTGGCACAGTTTTTTGTTGATGACATAGGTATATAACTTTCAAATGCAATAATGGTCTTTTAGGTTGCAATATCGAATAATGCTTGTTAAATTAGCTATACCACTCATACAATCATGGCAAAATGTAAAAGCAATCAAAAGAAAATGTATTTTAGTAAATTGTTTATTTGTATTACATGGAAACATGGAAAGCAATTGCATGTACTAATTTTGCACACTTTGTTTAGTGGGGATTAATTTTCACGCAGAGATCCCGACGCTAAGACACTCTTTGTACGGGGAAGACGAGACCTTAGGTAGCTGGAACTATGGTCTAACTGCTTCAAAACCACTGAACCGAAAGTACTAGTTTCATATTCAATCAGTAGCAGATTTTTGCAGCCAGTTATTTTGTATTTCTACATGTCGTACCGGTAATTATGTAAATATAACTTGTGTACTTGACTGCAGACTGCTGATCGTGTGGTCTAGGGCTCTTCTCCCAGATCAGCCGAACTGTTATTGGGATTGTTCGCGAGGACCTGCTTAGTAGCAGTCCTGTCTGCATTTATGGCCGGTTAGTGCCAATAGGCTCGCCCCTATTACAAGTGAGTCAAACATAGCTGGCGAAGTATGAGTGAACTACACACCTCTCTACCCACCCTTCATGGAGGTTCATGTACAGTCAACAAAAGAGATAAGTATGCAGGATCGTCGGATATAGTTTTTGAACCTGACATCCATCGGTTTCTTACTAAACTTCAACTATATCTGACGATCCTGCTTACTTATCTCTATTGTTGACTGTACATTAAGTGAATGTTACAGTTACAGTGCAGTGCCCTATGTACAGTTTCTATTTTTATGTCTGTAATTTAATTGGTGTACTTTAAAGAGTATTTCTATTCTATTCTGTTTGCGTTTGACGTTACGTTAAGGGTTGCATAACTTTAATCCTAGTAAACCAAATAGGACGTCCCTCTTCATATAAACTTTCGAGGTTCTAAGATTGCTCTGCTCACACCATTATACACACACAAAACTACTTAATTGAACAAATTAATTATATTAGCGCATTCAATATACCTACGTTAAACAATTTGACATACATTTATATTAGCGCATTCAATATACCTACGTTAAACAATTTGTATCATTAAAGGAATTACAGAGTTGGATTAAAATGTAATTTGTAAAGGTTTGCTGCGTCGAATCGTCATCGCTGATGCTTTTAGTGGGCTGTGAGCAATGGAACCACGGAGACTGCTTGCACTATGTGTCCTTCTGTCGGTGTGTCACGGCGTGTTGGGGGAAGTATGGGAGTTCGGCGTCGATGCTCCCGGCAGCATCATAGTTGATCATAGAGTTGGTGACTTTTCGCTTTTCCAGAAGACTAAGAATTTAAATCTAAGGGTGAGTAACGTAATGTAAGGGTGAATAACGTAATGTAAGGGTGAGTAACGTAATGTAAGGGTGAGTAACGTAATGTAAGGGTGAGTAACGTAATGTAAGGGTGAGTAACGTAATGTAAATTTTGATGTAAGAACGACGGAGCTCAGGTTGATTAAATAGGTATCTCGGCTTTCCAGTGATTCATTCATTCATTCACCTACGAAAAAACTCGTGTGACTTGCTGAATTAATTTCCCGCAAACAATAACTTTAACATTCCTTTCCTGCTTATGCTTTATCCACACGGTTCAGAGTCAAAGTCACGGCATACTTCGATATTCCAGAGCACAGCCCAGAGCCTGGATCGTGTTAAAAAACTCATACAAAATGCACGTATAATTTATGCAAGCAATGATTTGTCCTATCGGCGGGGCACTAAAGCCGAAGTCTTGATCCTGATATGTATGGATAGATACTTGCTCTATTAAATCAGGCTTCAAATGACGTTCTTCTTCCAGACACCACAATGCTACGTAATGGAGTACGTGCGAGTACAAGTTCAGAACTCGATTTCCAACCCAACCGTAAGTTTCAACAAACTGGCGAACATAGTCACGATCTCGTACAAGCCGCTGCAGTACAGCGTGAGCAGCTTCAACATCATCGCCAAGGCTGCTCGGAAGCCGGGCTGCTTCAACCAGTCTGTGGAGCTGCAGATGAGGCACAAGTTCGGCAAGTGAGGAATGTTGATGAGTTCGTAACTTAGCTGTTTACAATAAAAGTGCATTTTTGTATGCGTTGGGTTATTTCACTGGTGTCGTTGTGACATTCCTCCCGCTTACCTACTTGAACGTAATTTGCAAATATAAAACACTGTTTTTATACGTGATATGAAAGTTAAAAATTATCACAATCTACATACACAATCATAGTTTGCACAATTGTGTCTTGTTGTGTTGTGACTCTCTGAAATAAGGTTCAAATTGATTTTTCACTACCATAAAATGTGAATTTATTCTATGCCGTTGAATTTAGGGCCAAATCCAGTGCGAATCGTATTTAACAACGTAATGTGTGGTAGGTAAACATATTAAAACTATAGTGTGAATAAAGAAAACCTATGAAATAACTGACAAAACATATTTATTAGGTAACAATAACAAAAGACTTGTTTACAATAAATAACTTATGAATGATTTGGCTATTACTTATACAGATCCATAATATTACACAATATGAAACTATATGAGGTTCATGTAGCAGTGGTTTAACGAGGACAATGGGAAAGAAACAATAGGTACACGTAAAGTTTCTTAAAATCCTTGTTTCCAATTGATGTAACTTCCAATTAAACGAATATAAACTTTATTGTTGATTTTAGAATGACTAATGAAAAAGTAAACAAAACACAAATTAAACTTTTATGTGTGGGAACTAAAGTTGTTTTTCCAAAAGCACACTAGTTTACAAGTTTGGAAACTTAATCGCGAACTCGGTACACAGAAATAACATAGAAGCTGGATAAAAAAAATCAATCCTTTGCGATGTATTTTTTTATAAACATAGGTTGTTTTCACTGTGTTGTCATAAGTACGTTAGTAAATTTTTGGTCAACCTGGCTAAATTAGAGTATCGTCTGACTATTAGTTATACTTATTAGTGCCGATTAAAATGTGAAGTAACTCTGAAACAAGAGTAAAAAAGTCGTAAAAATATTGAGTTTTGAACTATTAGAAAACCACGAGTGAATAGATTATTTCTAGGCAAGCGTGCATTGCTAACCTCTTATTTAACACGCTTTAATAGTAATAGTCAATGCCCAAGCTCTTTGTGACGTATTTATTCCGGGTCTGACCGACTAGTTTCGAACTCGGACGGAGCCCTTTCTCAAGAGTACATCGTTAAGTAAACTTTAAATATATTGCATTATTATTGGTGCTTTATTACTAAACATCAATCTTTTAGCTCAACACTCTAATTAAATATTACATTAAAAGATTTTTCTGACATTATGTAATATACGCCACTGCTAAAAAACACATCTAACTTTGCGTAACAAATATAAATCACAAAAAAAAACTAAACTTCGGGTCACAAGCTTTTGGCCTTCCTATCCTTAAGTAAGCTGCTGATGAAGAACTCTCCGGCCCTATACGATGACCGGACTAATGGTCCACTGGCCGTATATAGGAATCCCAATTCGGTTCCGCGTTCTTCCCATTCCTTGAACTTGGCTGGTGTGACGTATTCAAAGACTTTGAGATGACGTTTGGTTGGCTGCATGTATTGGCCTAAGGTGACGCAGTCGACGCCCGCATCGCGTAGGTCTGCGTACAAAATTAATAAAGTCAAGTCTTGACTAATAAGACAAAATTAATTGTTAAGAGGCTAACGCGCATCAATAAGTTGATCAGTACTTTACGATTCTAAATCCTTTTTTATGGAGGAATTTCAAATTTATTTATTAATAATTATATTGTACAAGAATAGATTGGATTCGGCTAAGATCAGCGGGGCAATTCTCGTATTTTTAAGAACGTTCACAGTCTGGTCTCAGTCTCAATCTGTCAAAAATACCTCTAATTTATACATTTTGACAAGTTTTTGACATTTGTTTGTCGCCAAGATGAGACGGCGACTAGATTTTGAACGTTTTAAATTACGAGAATTGGCCATCTAAAATCATGAAATGACGCCTCATTTTGCAGAACTAAACTAGGTATAAACAAGCTAGATAGTAGTTGCTTAGAACTGTTATCTCGTCGGCTGAAGTACTAGCGGACACAAAATCTTAATAAGGCCTACCAGATGGGTAACTATGGATTACAAGTAACGATAACTAACCTTTCATAGTCTGTTCCACTTGCGCGTCAGTTTCACCCAGTCCCAGCATGATTGAAGACTTGGTGATCAGGTCGGGGTTGACTTCCTTGGCCGTCTGCAGGACCTTCAGGGTTTGACGGTAGCTGATGATACAGAATATTCATTTTAATTACAATTAAATAATAAATATTTTTCAATTTATTTATTAGGGATACAGATCAGGTACAATATATGCAATGATCAAATGGAATGAACAGTCAATACCCAAAATATGGTGAATTGCGAAATGTTTACTTATGACCTTCTCTAGGGTTCAAAGTATCCACATACCAAATTTCGTCAAAATCTGTCCAGTCGTTTCGGAGATTAGCCGGAACATACAGACAGAAAAAAAAAATGGTTGCAAGTACCGTATTATACTTTCATAAGTATTTAGTAAAAACCTCTTATTTTGACATTACTAACAAATACTTCAATATTATTTATTTGTATAGATGTTTAGATTAGGGGTGAGCGCTACTGTTTGTTTAGTAACGAACCATTATTTTCTTAAATAATAAATCTGTTTGAAATCCGTAAACATAATAAAGTATTAAGGGGACTACAGAACCTAAACGCAAGTTTTATAATGCCTAAAAGTATATGATCGTCTACAGTAAACAATATATGATACTAGCTGCGCCGCGCGGTTTCACCCGCATAAGTGTCGATCCCGTGGGAATATCGGGATAAAAGTATCCTATGTGTTAATCCTGGTTATAAACTATCTGTGTGCAAAATTTCATCCAAATCCGTTCAGCCGTTTGAGCGTGAAGAAGTAACAAACATATAAACACACACACTCACAAACTTTGGCCTTTATAATATTAGTGTTGTGTGATAATGAATATTCAAGGTCGTATAGATGCTTGGTCACAACAAAAATGGCTAGGGTAAATGCTTGGGAGCAAGACCACAAAACATAGAAAATGTGTCTCTGGTTATGAGCGTTTACGCCGTACGGAATTTCATACAAACTTTCAAGCCCTTATTTTTCGAAATGAATGAACCGATTTTAATGAATCTTCATACGCATAAGCATGATACAAAGGTCTAAAAAGTTAGTAGAGAACATTTTCGAAAAATAGTGTTACAGCCAAATTAGACCGATTTTAAATTTTCCATAGAAACAGAGATTTCCAGTTACCTATTTTTAAATAAGACATTTAGAAAATGTTCTCTACTAACTTTTTAGACCTATGTATCCTGCATGCGTATGAAGTTTCATTAAACTCGGTTCATTCATTTCGAAAAATAAGGACAGATTGGTACTTGCCCAATTTCGAAACCACAACGTCATGCATGGCAGATGGGAGCCATCTGGGTATACGAACTGAACTAATTGCTTCAGAATACAAATGAAACACGCAACAACTAATAAGTTCATATTGTTACCCGGCTCTCGGATCCCTCACAAACGGCGTCAGTCGCTCAACAGTTTCGATATTATGCGCGAACACATCCAGTCCGCAGTTCGCAATGATCGCCACGCACTCGCGGTTCGCCCTGAAGTCTGGCACCAAGCACTCAACCAGGATGTCCTTGTTCCTAAACAGTTAGAAGTACATTCGATATTTTACTCTAAACAATTTTAATAAAAACTCTTAAATTTATTCATTCATTCACTGACGGGCAACACAGCCTACACCACTGAGTCTACAAGCGTGAAATATAGAACAAGAGTTTTCTTACATAAAGAAAGTGACTACACAGGAGAAATTTTTGAAAAGTCACCCCCTATATTTTTTCCCCATTGTAAATAGTGTTGCGACGTAGTTAATAGAATGGTGTACACTTACTGGTTTTTGATTTCTTTTACAGTTTCAGCAAGATGATTGGATCCACCGTCGGGTAAATCTGCAACAGGGATGCACAACATTTTCACCAATCCATATTAATTTTGACACAAGGATTTTAAACCTTTTCTTCTCTAATGTGTGACCGATTTCAATACAGGTCAATTATTGAGCACAGTAAATTCTTAGAGGAAAGCTGCTATTGCGCGTGTGTTAAGGTACGAGTTTGTAGCCGACCGCATACAGCAGCAGCAGACGACGTGACGTTCGATCGTCATGTTGCTGCAGTCATGATTCTGAACCCAACCGCAGATGGCTGCAGCAGCTGAAGTCAGTGCCGTATTCCAGTTAGTTCTGAATTTTCCGTGAGACAAATGTCTGTATTTGGGATTAGCGATCGTAATTTACTTTTGTATCTTTTGTTAGAAGAGGAAGAAGACGACGATGACTTGTTTTTATTATACAAGTATAGAGATATGTAGTTTTTGTGAGATGCATCGTACAGTGCAGGATATTAGGCCACCTGGTTTATCAGTTTTTCTTCCTCGGAATCGGAAAATCTGTTTTTTTAAGAAAGATCCAACGTGCTGTCGCTCCAGCGTCGGTGGCACTACTGATCTGCGGTCGGACGACACGACGTCTGCGGTCGTGCGACGTGTAGTCAGGCGACGTGTCGCTAGCTGCGGAAGGTACCCCATAGAAATACATACAAACCAGTGGTGTGGTGTCGTAGCGACACGTCGTTTGCTGCTGCTGTATGCGGTCTGCTACGAACTCGTACCTTTACGCGCCAGGGTAGATAAGAACCTACAAGGCCTACGCGAGGGATCTTGAAATCCACGCGCAATTTCTATAGCTCCTTTTCAAAAGGGGCGGAGTTTTAAGAGTGTGAGAACCACACAACCACCGTTTCTTGTATTTTTTCACCAAAAATTGTAAATAATTGGTGGTTTACATTAAAGTCTAGCAATAGAATAGAATACTCTTTATTACCAAAAAACAATATATAAACAATAAAACCAATCAAACAATATTACCATCTCTATCCACTGAAGTCAGCACAATGTACCCGAGCCCCCACTGGTTGATGGCGTGCGCAGTGTTGCGCGGCTCGTCGGGGTCCAGCGGCGGCGGCCGGCGCGACGTCTTCACCGAGCAGAACATGCAGCCGCGGGTGCACGTGTCACCCATTAACTGCGTCAATACACAATGTGATATTACCGACTTTAAGAAAGAGTTTTTCTTTAGTGTTTTAATACTTAATCCCCTAATAAAACACTTAGGGCAAACTCAAGCATTACTTAGAGTGTTTAAAGCCATTTGATTGGTTGAAACTAGTTTTAAGTACTGCTTGAGTCTTGAGTGAGGTTCTGTAATACGGCCCTTAAGTTTAAGACAGTTTATTAATATGAATCACCTTAAAACCTTACAAGGCATAACATTTAATAGCAACTTAAAACTCAGTTGGGCCATTAATCTCTGTCAGATTAAATAGATGTTGATGATTTTTAATTTAAAAGGGTACTCTGCTTGTTTGTACAGTCAACAGCAAAAGTAGATGATCAAAATCAGAAATTCAATAGGTACTAATGAACGGAGTTCGCTTCAGAATTCTGCCACACAGCCACACAGACTCTGCACACAGCTCAACAACAACAACAGCAACAGCTCTGCCACACAGTTCTGACGCGAACTCCGTTAATTGGTATTGAATTTCTGATTTTGATCATCTACTTTTGCTGTTGACTGTACATAAGAGTTTGGTGTAGTTCTGATGACAAGCTTTGGAGTTATAGAAACTCACAGCAATAATAATAATAATAATAACCCCACCGCCGTATCTCTACGTTGACGTCGTGGTGGGGCTTGCGCGCTCCGAACTCTAGGCCTGTGCCGGAAGAGTTTACTTTGCCGGAACAGGTCTAATGTGAGGAGCCAGACCAAGAGGGATACAGAAACCCGCAGGGCAGCATGTGGCGAGCTGTTGGGCAGTAGCGACCCCACGGACCCTATCTCCCGGGAGAAGTCTTGTACCTCACCTCTGGCTTGCCTTTATTGGCCGGCTGGAGTGAACAATGACGGGGAACAGAGCTCCCACGTCATTCTTGCCTTTATTGGCCGGCTTGAGTGGAGATTCGCAAGAGCAAACATGCTCGGAGGAAGGAAGTATTCCAGTAAGATGCTGGTAGGGATCTTGACCGTACTTCCGGGATTGTCCTGATAGCCGTGGAATATCTCTCCACTCCTCATAAGCACCTCAGGACGTGTTGCCCCCTTGTCGCTACGTCACTATGTGCTAGCGGCCGTTTTCGGGAGCCCATTATTGAGTGTGCAAGTTTTATCTGTGTATATATAAAGCATTGATCAGGCAGGGGTCATAGTTTTACCATAGTTCCTGGAAACCGGTCCACTTTAGCCACCCAAAACAATAGTCCAACTTTTTATTTTTCCATATCCTGCAATAGTCCTACACCAACTGGGGGTTGTCCTTGGGTGCACTTGCATAGTGCATACAGGGATAATCGTCGGTTGGTGCCTCATGTCATTGAAAATCTCTAAGGGCCTCTGCGAGTTGGCTTCGGCCCCTCGTACGCCTTCCAAAGGACCGGGACCCCATGGTCCCGAGATATGTTAAAATATAAAAAATAATAATAATAATATTCCACAACTATCACACAATGCCGTCTAGTCTCAAGCTAAGCAGAGCTTGTGTTATGAGTACTAGACAACTGATAAACATACTTATATATTTCTAAATACATACATATATAGATAAATTACACCCAGACACAGAACAAATGATCATGCTCATCACACAAACATTTGTCCTGGGTGGGAATCGAACCCACAACCTCCGGCATAGCAGTCATAGTCACTGACCACTAGACCATCAGGCCAGTCTAGCAATAAAACCTACGGGTCACTATCGGAAAGACCTTTTCGCTGAAAGACAATTCACGTTGGATGACATGAAAGCAAGTTACCTAGATAGCTGAAAGACAATTCAGCTACATGACATAAAAGCAGAGTGCTCAGTCAGCAGAGAGTCAACTCAGCTGGACGACATAAAAGCAGAATGAGCTAGTAGCAAAACGTCTGGAATTACAAATAGTCCGTATGATTAGAATACCTTATTAGCTGGAAGTCAAATTAGTAGGATGACAAAAACTCAGAATGAGCTAGTAGCGAAAACGTCTGGAAAAGAAAATAGTCTGAATCGTATGTCAACTACCCCTCTCTATCAGAATGACCTTTTCGCTGAAAGACAATTCACGCTGGATGACATGAAAGCAAGGTGCCCAGATAGCTGAAAGACATTTTGGCCCATTGTACCGGCAACTGGCAACTTTACCATGGGAATTCTGATAGAGACCCGATGGGTTGACTGTCACTCTACTCATAGTCATCCAAGTGTAGATGAATTATTATCAGAGTTAAATGGAAGTGTAATGTTTATTTTTCCGTAAAATATTTTATTTTTGACACTACCTACAAACAAAACTACTCGTTATATTGAAACAAAACAAATACAGATTTTTATGACACCAATGACAAAATAGTGATTTAAGAGTAAACTAGTCGCGAGCTCGAACTCACTGGTGGTCATGGCCAAAAAGCACGCTGTCTCACCTGGCTTCGTGTCTGACAGAACTAGTATCAGTGATGAGCAGTTAGACGCTAGTCTACACGAACAATGTCTAGTTCTCACGCACAGAAACACCGTTCCGAACTGATAGGCGTGTAAAAAAATTCGAAAAGTGCTTCGGAAAATCAAGTTTTATGAAAAAACTACTGCATAAATCAATTATTACAAATAAAGTTTATTGAACTCTTCGATAACTGAGCTTTGTCGGTACGGACTTGGTTTTGAAGATTTTACAGTTCGGTTGGAGTGTAGCCTTAGGGGCACTATGGCGCGAGGACTTAGAAAATTTTACGAAAATTCTTTTTTTTTTTTCGGAAATCTGATTTTTTTTGCAGTTTCGGGTTAACCTTGACCATATAAACTATTTAGGGTCTGAGAAGCATGGCCCTACGACGCACCGTTTCCGAATTGTGGGCCTCCGAATTTTATTCTATTCTATATAAAACGCTCTATATTTCCAAAATGGTGGCTCGGATGAAAATCTTTTCTGGAGAAATATTGAGAAAAAAAAATTGCAAAAATTTTCTCTCGGTCGATCTTTCAGCTTGAGTATTCTTAAGGTGCTGCAAAAAAAATTGCAGAAATCTGTTAAAAAAAAATTAGGATAATAAATGGTACTACAAAATATTGTTTGACAACAATAATGATTGTTGTCAAACAATCATATATCAACAAAGTCTGCATCTTATGGGCATTTAGCGTTCATGCCTGTTCAGTAACTATGGTATTTTAATTAAGATCCAGACGTTTTTCTACTAAGGCGTTTAGCGTTCATGTCTATTATGTAACTATGGCATTTTAAAATCCAGACGTTTTACTACTAAGGCGTTTTGCGTTCATGTCTATTTAGTAACTATGGCGTTTTAATATCAAGACGATTTGCTACTAGAGTATTTTGAATTACGACATTTTAAGATCCAGACGTTTTGCTACTAAGGCGTTTAGCGTTAATGTCTATTTAGTAACCATGGCGATTTAATATTAAGACGTTCAGGCGATGTGGTCATTTTGCAACGTGGATATTCTGATAGTGACCCAAACCTACACATGAAAATTTACCATAATAGTAGCAGTAGAAGTGCCATTTTTGCCCCCACTCCAGCATTCTCCAATATTGGGACAGCGAGCCTCTTCACATACTGTGCTGAGTTTTAACTCACGGAGCTGTTTCTTTATCTCTGTGAACTTCGACCCTGGAATAATATAAAAGCTATTTATTGAACTCTAATGGCAAAGATAAAGACAAGAGTATTGGTCTTCATAATAATCAACATCTTTACAATAAAATATGTGAAAGATAACTTATTGTCAAATTATTGCCAAGGAAATAATGAGTTAAACTTGAGACTCAACAAGTCATATCAAATTAAATACCACATTTTAATATATTGACTCTAGCATAACACTGATAAAGAATAATTATGATAAGGCCCACTGAGAAGTTGTTCAGAAATCCTCAATTTCACAATATTTTTTATTATTACTTAACTAATCAAAAATGATATTAATGTTGAAAATATTTCAAAAACAATAAGTTCTAGTAGTAATGAGAATTATAACACCCATTTGTTCCTGTTGGGGTTTGAAAAGATCACATGATCATGATTATCTGTTTTGGAACACTAATGGTGTTGGTTTGGCTCATTATGCCAATAAAGATGGTCTTACCAGTTGGTATAGTCGTCTTCAACCAGGGGGGCAGCCTCAGTCGTTCGGCTTCACCCTTCTCTCTCTTCAGCTTTCCCTCATACTCCACCCAGTCCGTCGGACGGTCTTCAGACACGAAATCAGCTAGACTGGGGCCTTCGCGAAGTTTCTCTCGAATAGCATCGAGTTTAGTTGTATGTTTGCACCTCTGAAACTAAATAGAAAATAATACATAGAATCAGTTACCCAACTGATTATTGACAAAATCTTCATTTTGACCTCCTAGTATTTAGCATAGTCCTTCTATCTTGTAGCTTAAACGGTGGAACCTTCTAACACCCCTTATGATCACGACACCTGAACAAACAGGCCCAAGGCGTAAAAACTGAAAGTTATTTTGAAGTCAGAGGTTATTTTGATACTTACGTCATGACTTCTACAAATAAGAGAAGACCTTAATTTGTTGCGAAACATTTTAACAGGAATATAAAGCTTATATCTTTTTATTAAACTTAAACACAGTGCAGCAATTTATACTCAAATAAAATTTCAATTCATTTTTCACGGCCACGGGCCATTCATACAACAACAATGTTTTTGCTTGTGCTTGCTGTCAGCTGGCTGTCAGTCACTTCAATCAGTGAGTAAAGGGATGTCACATGAATAATTTTACCTCAATAGTCGATAGAATCAATTATTGGGGCAACTCCAAGGATCTTCAATCTGCATTCGACGGTATTTAAAAAAATCTTAAATGAGTTTACTAATTTTTGTTGTAACGTCCGCTCTCATTCAATGCTTCAATAACGTTTGCTATGATTGTTGTTTGTTATGTTGTTAAAAGTTAGAAAGTGAAAAAATACAGAAGAAGAAAACATATTGCGCTGCCGATGCGATGTTATCACCGTGTTACTGACCCGGGAATAAGTATGGTGTATTATATTATTTTAAAATTCTAAACAATCGACTTAGTACATCTCTCAAAATTATGTCTGAGCCCAACACTATAGAAAAAACTCCTAGCCTAGGGTAGGGCTTTGTTTGTAAAGTGAAATGAATTTTTAGGATATTCGTTAGTTTAGTTATTCTAACGCTATAAAATGATAATCAGTTTTATATAGTTTTCGAGTTATCGTACAAAAAAGGATATAGAGTAGTTTGATTAGACGTAATAAAAATAAGTAAATAATTTGTGACCTTGAGCGTAAGCAATACAGCTGTCAAATAACCTAACCACAATTTTTGTAAACGAAAGATGAAAGTTTTCTCTTGTGAACTTTTATTATATGTAGCGGAGGCTGCATAAAGTACAGATCCTTTGTTATAATGGATGAAACCGTCACGCACTATATAACTTCCCACCCAGCTGATCAGGTATGTTGTTATAAAAATTTATAAATTAGCTATTAAACCACTAACAAAATTAGCTTCAATCTTGTGTAATTGGTTGATGTTAATTTTGTGAATCAGCCTTCAATTCTAGATCGTTTTTGACTATCAAGTGTTTAATACAACCTATGTCTAACAAAGAAAATGCCCTTACAACTTAACCATTTGATAAAGAAAATAATAAGGGGCTGTATTCATATTTTATGCCCGTGTTCCAATGACCATGCTATGTTTACTAACGCCCCTGAGAGCCTAGGAACTAGGTCAATTACCTAACTGGTGTTATACATTTGTCCACAGGCAGTTCATGTGGATGGCAACGCCCTGGCCCTCAATGTACAAGATGATGGGGGCGGCCGGGTGGCCATCATGCATTCACAAACCTACTCTACATCACTATGCAGGTATATACCTCATACCAGCAGTTGAAACTTTACATTTTATATAACTACAGGCTGAAAAAATAAAATTAAAAATCACCAGATGCAACAAACATGTACCTACTGTATGTACTGTTGGTGTAAAAAACTGAATTTACTAATTTAATCTTGGTTTACTTAATTGTCCAATGTCACAGTTTTTTTTTTTACCAAATGCTCAGATAAATACTATTTCTACATAACATGTCTGTAATTTTCAATATTTAATACCCAAACTTTTCTTTGGGTAGTTATTACTGGTTATTCAATTATACATCTAACATTCATTATTTGTCAAGAAGCTAAGGTGTCTAGTACAAAATACTTTATATTTTTTACAGACAAGTATCTGTGGGTGACCATGTTGTGGAAGGACAATGGAGTGATGAGATCATGGACCCAGAAGGCAGGCTGGCGGCACTTATGGCACACATCACGGCCCAACAGTCCAGAGGGCAACAGCAACTGCACCATAAGGTATGTTATTTCAATTAAACCTTAGCCATACCAACCACCACGCACCATAACTAACCATATTAACCATTGTATCAATTTTACTGTGTGTACATAAATAATAAAATAAATAAATACCTAGGTTTATATTTATTTCTCATTAAAATTAGAACAGGTATTTGCTTACATGATAAACCTGAATGTAATAATTATAATAAGTTAACATAATAATGAGCATAGGTACAGAAGATCAAAGTATAAATTAACATTTTTGAATTGACAAAGAAGGTTGTCATATTAACTGAAAATCTGGATATGTTTCAATATGCACTCAAAATAGACAAACTGTAATTAGAGTTATGGAGTGCCAAGTTAAACCATAAACGGACACAATGTTAGATTTGACAATTCCCAATCTACAGCTTTATCTTGTTTTTCCTACATTTTCGTGGACTGCGCGGGCGCAACTTACCTGAATTATGTTTTACAGGTGCATACAGTGAGGGGTGATGTGGACACCTCTATTATCCTTGATAGTTCCATGAGACTCTTCCATGGTCAGCCAATGGTAAGCAAATACTTTATGATAGATAAACTTGAAAAAAAAACAGCTGATGGATTTTATGAAAGACTAGCTTCTCCCCGCGACTTCGTCCGCGTGAGATTTCTTCTTCCCCCGACCCACACCGTCGCGACGCATCGCCTGCCCGCGCTATTACTTCGTTTTCGTTTAGCGTTCTTTTTTTTTCATTTTGCTCGGCTCCTAAGGGTCCTAGCGTGATGTTCAATAGCCTATAGCCTTCCTTAATAATTGGGCTTTGAAATACAAAAATAATTTTTCAAATCCGACCGGCAGTTCCAGAGATTAGCGCGTTCAAACAAACAAAGTCTTCAACTTTATTATTAGTAGCAAGCGCGCGTGGATTTCCTTAGCAGAGTTATTTTAGAAATGTATTTATTATACTCTTCAAAGATCTTATACTTACAATCATCAACAAATATATTTCGAAAAAGATTATTACACGATTTTATGTTGATAAAAAACTCTATGGCCCATAACTCCTTAATAGGTACCAACTCTTAACATCTTACACACGTGATAACTTTTAAACGAAATATCCGATTGAGATGAAACAAAAAGTATTTTACTTCTTCATAAATACTCTTGATAACATAATGCTTAATTTCGATAAAGATTAATATTACGATACATATTTAACATAGTTTTTTTTTCTTCAGACGATTTAATAATTATTTTGAACACAAAATCGGTTATTGTGATTAAACCATGATAGCTAGCTATATGTTCTCGCGGACTTTTTTGTAGGTCTTAATAGGCTCTACAAACCCGTAGTACATCATTTTGTTCTATTGTCAATAGTTTTTGCAGCGCACGCAAAAATAGGTTTTCGATTTTACACCTTGTGTTACAAAATAGCAATTTTATTACGGATCCCTGATTTTGAAGAAAAAAAATATAGCCTATAGCCTTCCTCGATAAATGGACTACCCAACACTAAAAGAATCATTCAAATCGGACCAGTAGTTCCAGAGATTAGCGCGTTCAAACAAACAAACAAACTCTGCAGCTTTATAATATTAGTATAGATAAAAATGGCTAGAAAAAGGGATAAATAATGGCAGACATAAATAGAAGAACAGGTCTTGTGGCACCAACCCCAAATAAATTGAGAAATGGTGGGAGTGATGATATTATATTGTTTTCCCAGGATCAATCACAAGAACCGATAGTGGTGGAGGTACCCCCCCTGCCGCCGCTCCCTCCCCTGCAGGAGATGAAGCGGTGTCAGGAAACAGACTGGTTCAATAAGAATAAATCGACACTCAAAGTAAGATAACACACTTATGTAATAATACTAGAAGCTTAGATTAACATGCCTTCTGTCTACTACTTATATAAATCTTGCTATCTTATATATTTTACTGTCTTAAATATTTTGCTAATAAATATCTTTATCCTAAATATCTTGCTCCTAAATATTTTGCTATTCTAAATGTCCTGCTATCCTATATCTACTGGTTGCAGGTAACACAGAACCTACCGGTATGAGGCCTATGCCAACTAGCTGTGGATGTCTTTGTGATAGTTAATACTGTAATTATAGGATTTTTGTTTTTAAATACCAAAATTTAGTGGATTTTGTACTTATGATATTAAGTTTCCAAATTAAATTGAGTTGTTCTCTTCTTACAACAGGATGATCCTTCAATGATTGATTCTGACGGGCCGGTGTTAGAACTCGGCCCGGGAGCGTCACCGGGGCAGCACAAACTGCAAAGCAAAAAGAGTCTTCCACACAAGAAGAGGATATCCAGGAAGCTAAAGAAGAATAATGGGAACTGTACCCCTCAGCAGGTCAGTTTGGTATGGTATTTATAGCAGGCTAGGACGAAATATTAAGCCAGACTGATTTAAAGACCAACTTTGAGAAAGAGGTCAATTGTCGAATCCAACGTGGTTGAGTAGCATTCGGGAAGCTATGCAATATCTTCTCGTTTCACATACCAGTGTCTTTGACCAGTGCGTGTTGCCAGTGATGACCTATGGCTCTGAAACGTGGTCGCTCATAATGGGCCTTATTAGAAGGCTGTAAGGCAGAAGAGGGCTATGCTTGGAGTTTCCCTACGTGAGCGAATCAGAAATGAAGAGATCCATAGGAGAACCAAGGTTACCGACATAGCCTGAAGGATTGGCAAAACTTAAGTCGCATTGGGCAGGGCACATTGCTCGCAGAACAGATGGTTGATGGAGGAAGTTATTGGAGTGGCAACCGCTTTCCTGAAGACGTAGCTTTATTAGCTGTTACACAGTTTCAGCGGTGTACACTTTTTTGTTAAAACTGATAACAAAGTGAACAGTAATTAGGAAACTTAGCTATTAGTTATTGTTTATCAATGACCTGAATAACGGCGAACTACATTGTTATTTGTATATAAATAGTGGTATGTAAATAGTTTAGCAGGGTTTTTTTTAATGTAACTACAAATTTACGGTTTTCAGATTTTTTACTTGTCCTACATGATCTTGCTTCTTGCCAAATTTCATGATTCTAGGTCAACGGGAAGTACCCTATAAATTTTGATTCCCTTGAGAGTGTCGAAATATACGTTTTTTGCGGCATAAACGGCCGTATCTTTTTTTACGTTAACTTAGGTGATTGATTTTTTCACAGCTTCAAGGGACTGTAGACCTGAGTATATGGTTTTAATTTCAAATCGATACCTCCACGCGTTCCCTAGATAAGAGGTCTTGACAGACAGACGGACAGACGGACAACAAAGTGATCCTATAAGAGTTCCGTGTTTTCCTTTTGAGGTACGGAAGCCTAAAAAGAAGTAATACTTGGCATAAAAGCGAATTCTCGCTCCGCAAGTGTTCAAAATCGCGCTCGCTATCACACCACAGTAACGGCGCCCATGCAGTACGATCAGAAGCGATTTTATAAAATGATTTATCGACATGTATAACACAATAAAAATTACCACCGCTATATATTATCCATGGGCTTTTAGGACATAGTGGTGATCAGCTGCACGGACGTCGAAGGTCGCATCAGCTGCGCGGACCACGGGCAGGAGCAGGAGATCCTGCCAGATAACTTTGTGCAGCAGGAGCATATGCCGGATGAGACGCATCATATCACACATGAGGTATGTCCATTAAGTTGTGATGTGGATGATGATTGTGTTCATTTTAATGAGGTGCATCCAGGGGACCGCCCTCAAAATATATATTATATTTTATCTATAAAAATCTTATCGATAAAAACGATTAAATATAGATTTAAGCGATACGACCACCTATTGTTATTGAGCTTGGCAAATATCCAGTTTCCATTTGTATTAGTAGGTACTGTACAGTAAAAAAAACTGTGTATGTGTTGTTGCTGTTGTCATCATCACCATCTAAGAAATATTTTTTGTATATTTTCTGTATGAGTATGTTTGTCTTTGAAAAAGTTCTGAGCATGGTTTCCTAGAGTGCAACATTTGTAGGTGTTTTACATTATTATTTACATTATACACGGTTATTGGTAAAACATTAACAACCTACTAAGAGGTCATTGTATTCATCCTGAAATCGCGAAAAAAAATTCATCTGTTCCCTACATTTATGTTCGTATAACTCGTCAAAATGTAGGGAACAGATGTTTTTTTTTTTCGCGGTTTTAGGTTTGGTCCCATAGTAAAAGTTGTTCATAAGGATGAGTACAATGACCTCTTAGGAGGTTGTTAACCGACCTTGACGCACTACCTCTTACCATAGATTCTGTACATGATTCTGCGTTGAAATTTTGTATCGGTTATTAAAACAAAAATGCTGTTCCATACATTTTGTCCGCGTAGGTATTGCACTTTTCTATGAAACAGCAATTTTTTTTTCGGCGGTCTAGCGGTCTAGAAACATGGCCACAGTTTGCGCGTCGATGTCTTAGCCACCCAGTATACAAAATATCAATAGTATTACAATCAACTACGATAGACGGTGATATCTTTTCGCCTTCCCATGACCAGGTCCGTCCGATCTTCATCTGCCAGCTGTGCGGCGAGTTCTACGGCGACGAGCAGCTGAAGTTTTACCAGCATTTGAAACAGCACTACGAGCCGCACATCATCATCGAGAACCCCGTGCAAGACCTGGGAATTGATAAGGTACTTTTACTTGTTTATGTAGAAAGGACTTCGTGCTACGGATAATACTCCGTGTGATTTAAAAAAGAGGCACTGAATATTTATTTTATTGATTGCCTTTTTTTCGGTAAACCGAAACGTATCTAAAGCTGATCTATGATCATATGCATAATTATGACATTATCATAACTATGACATTATCATAATTATGACATTATCATCACTATGACATTATCATAATTATGACATTATCATAGTTATGCATATGATCATAGATCTGTGCCCTATCAGAATATCAAGGCAAAAATAATTTGCAAATTGTCAAGTCTATTTTTCTGATGTAGAATTTTCTCTGCAGATAACCAACTCGTGCATCGTAGATAACGTAGCAACAATTCCAGATTCGATAGTAGAACTTTCTCTAGAAAATTCCATACCAAAAACTATATACCAATCCATGGACAAACACGTTCTATACACGACAAGCGACAAAACGTTTACCTACGCTAACAATAAGCTTCAGTATTCTATGGCAAGTATGGACAAGGAACCGCCGTCGGTAGTTCAAGAGACTGAGAAGGCAGATTTATACGATACTCTGGATAAACTGGATCTGTACAGCTGTGGGAAGTGTAACAAGTCTTTTAGGAAGCAGAAGCAATGTGAAGCACATATCAAGGAGGCGCATTCTAATATGAAGGTATTTTATTATTATAAAGTTTGTGCTGTTCATTGTCAAACCATGACTGAACTATTCAAACTTTTAGTTGTCATGAACCTGAAGTGTATTCTATTCTCCTGTTATTACTATTACAGATAGTTAACATTCTTCTTTAATTTTAACCTAGTGCGAATAAGTAAAAATGTTATGGGAGATCAGAACTGGTTACACAACGAGTAAGAAAAGCGTATACGCGCGTCGTGTACATACACACATCAAAAGTGTCTAGGGATCAACATATATTTTTGCAATAACTTTTCTCCTGATTGATATTAATTAAAATTTTCTTTAAGGATTCATCAAATAAAGTGTTTTCGTTTGTCACAGTAACGATAAACCAAGTCACCTTTGCATTAATAAAGAAATTTGCCATTTTCCTAATAAAGGGATTTTTGACATTTGAACCACTAACACAAAAGTTCGAAAAAAAGACTGAAATAACAGTTTTCTTTAAAATTTTATTGGGGAACTTAAACAATTAATAATCCGTGTTTCTACCGCGAACACTAACAACACAAGAACATCGGTTTGGCATACTCAAAATGAGTTCATCCAAATCACGCTGTGGAATGGCCGCCCATGTTCGTTGCAACAACAAAAAAAGGTCTTCTTGCGACTGGATACCCTCCATATTCGGCAGAGCTCTTCTCTGTAGCATATCCCATGCATGCTCAATCGGGTTCAAGTCTGGCGACTGAGCAGGCCAGGGCAGGACATTGATGTTAGCTGCGGCGAGAGTCTGTCTTACAACTCTTGCGGTGTGCGGTCGTGCATTATCATGCATTAACTGAAATAAGGGACCGATTTGCACTTGTAGAGGAACGATGACGTCTGATACAATCGTCTCAGCATAAATTTGAGCGTTGAGGTTGCCTCTGATCCAAATCAACTCAGTTCTTCCGCCGATCCAAATACCCGCCCATACCATGATGGTTCCACCACTATAAGGATGGACTTCCTGGCAGGATTTTAATCGCTGTTGGCGTCCAGGGGTTCTCCAGTGTCGTATACGTCTTGTATCCGGTCTCATACCAAAACGAGACTCATCAGAAAAGCACACGAAACGCCATTGTTCTTCTGCCCAATTTCTGTGTTCAAGAGCCCATTGATATCGAATCCTACGATTGTGCATTGCTATAGGTGGTACCCGTAGCGGTCTTCGGGAATGAAGGTTCACTTCATGCAAGCGGTTTCTGACTGTTTGGTCGCTAATTAAGTTCCCTGAAGAGTGATGAAGCCTCACGGCTAACATCATGGCGGTTATTGTTGGAGCTCTTCGAGTTAAGATTTGAATGTATCGGTCTTGTCTCCGTGTGGTGCAGCGATACCGTCCTCCATGGCGCTCAGCCACGGTACCAGTGCTTCGGTAACGTGTCCAAAGTCGACTGATAACACTCTGACTTGTATTCAGAGCTAAAGCCACAGTACGTTGCCGGGAACCAGCTTCTATCATTCCCACGGCTCTGAGCATTTCTTCCCTGCTTAAATGACGTCGCCGCTCCATAATAACGTTGGTTTTAATCAGTAGTAGGGAAACAGTAGCACTAATAATGTCTTCAATGCGTTGTATGTTTTTATAGGGAAAATATTGACAGCTGATTTTCATCTTTTACTCGAATTTGATTCACAGTTCCTGATTCAAATTATGAAATGCACCAAAAAGGATCCATATAAATTTATAAAATCATAAATTTATTATTACAAAGCCACATCTCAATCTCAAGAAATCCGCATAAAAATGCTTGATCCCTAGACACTTTTGATGTGTGTAATTCCGACGCCTGGAATCAATTTGAACTTGATGTGATGTTTCGCGTAACAAATACGTAATGGACCCTGCTATCTTGACGAAAAAAGGGTACTAGAATACGCACTCAATTGTACGATCACACTCGTATGTTAACAGGCGAACAGTAGATTGTGTCATGACTTCATGAGGGACCAAAATAATGTATTGAGGGCAAATTGAGGGCGAGAGCGATTGTTTGAATCCAGAGCGATGCGAAGGATTCAAAGTACGTCGCTCGAACTTAAATAATTTTGGTACCGTGTGGCACATTCTGCTTTTCATCGCCCTCTATGAGAAAAACAAAAAAGAGATGCTTTTAGTAGTGCGAATATTTTTATTTACATAACCAAATTTATATGAATACGTTTAATTTTACACTTTCTGGTGTTAATATTTCACTTTCACTGTTAGAACTCATCTTTTATTCAATTTGTATGAAATTAAAATTGTCTGATGTGGTTAACCAACGGCAACGTCGGCAGGCGCGCTATTTTATTATCGGCCAGGACTTATCGAAGCGAATTGCGTTCAAACTTTTTAATGAAATAGTGTTCTAAACTCAAAAGTAATTTCGTCACTGTTATTAAGTGCCGGAATGACCCATTTTGCTTGCACTTATCGAGGAACCCTTCGGCTCTTTTCGAATAGATGGGATGAAAATACGTAAATGTTTTTCTTTTAATATTCGTAAAAAAGACATGAGTACACGAGACGGTCGCCCTTACAGTTAGAAGACATGGGCGAGTTCAGCGAGCCCGAGGACCTGATGGAGGGCATCCACGTGGCCGTGGACGAGCCGCCCGAACACTACGAGCATGCGCTGCTGCCGCACCTCACTGTGGAGCACGGCCACGCGCACCAGGACGGCGCGCGGCACTGGTGAGTGTCTACTGCTAGCGCCGGAGCCGCACCTCACTGTGGAGCACGGCCACGCGCACCAGGACGGCGCGCGGCACTGGTGAGTGTCTACTGCTAGCGCCGGAGCCGCACCTCACTGTGGAGCACGGCCACGCGCACCAGGACGGCGCGCGGCACTGGTGAGTGTCTACTGCTAGCGCCGGAGCCGCACCTCACTGTGGAGCACGGCCACGCGCACCAGGACGGCGCGCGGCACTGGTGAGTGTCTACTGCTAGCGCCGGAGCCGCACCTCACTGTGGAGCACGGCCACGCGCACCAGGACGGCGCGCGGCACTGGTGAGTGTCTACTGCTAGCGCCGGAGCCGCACCTCACTGTGGAGCACGGCCACGCGCACCAGGACGGCGCGCGGCACTGGTGAGTGTCTACTGCTAGCGCCGGAGCCGCACCTCACTGTGGAGCACGGCCACGCGCACCAGGACGGCGCGCGGCACTGGTGAGTGTCTACTGCTAGCGCCGGAGCCGCACCTCACTGTGGAGCACGGCCACGCGCACCAGGACGGCGCGCGGCACTGGTGAGTGTCTACTGCTAGCGCCGGAGCCGCACCTCACTGTGGAGCACGGCCACGCGCACCAGGACGGCGCGCGGCACTGGTGAGTGTCTACTGCTAGCGCCGGAGCCGCACCTCACTGTGGAGCACGGCCACGCGCACCAGGACGGCGCGCGGCACTGGTGAGTGTCTACTGCTAGCGCCGGAGCCGCACCTCACTGTGGAGCACGGCCACGCGCACCAGGACGGCGCGCGGCACTGGTGAGTGTCTACTGCTAGCGCCGGAGCCGCACCTCACTGTGGAGCACGGCCACGCGCACCAGGACGGCGCGCGGCACTGGTGAGTGTCTACTGCTAGCGCCGGAGCCGCACCTCACTGTGGAGCACGGCCACGCGCACCAGGACGGCGCGCGGCACTGGTGAGTGTCTACTGCTAGCGCCGGAGCCGCACCTCACTGTGGAGCACGGCCACGCGCACCAGGACGGCGCGCGGCACTGGTGAGTGTCTACTGCTAGCGCCGGAGCCGCACCTCACTGTGGAGCACGGCCACGCGCACCAGGACGGCGCGCGGCACTGGTGAGTGTCTACTGCTAGCGCCGGAGCCGCACCTCACTGTGGAGCACGGCCACGCGCACCAGGACGGCGCGCGGCACTGGTGAGTGTCTACTGCTAGCGCCGGAGCCGCACCTCACTGTGGAGCACGGCCACGCGCACCAGGACGGCGCGCGGCACTGGTGAGTGTCTACTGCTAGCGCCGGCGCCGCACCTCACTGTGGAGCACGGCCACGCGCACCAGGACGGCGCGCGGCACTGGTGAGTGTCTACTGCTAGCGCCGGAGCCGCACCTCACTGTGGAGCACGGCCACGCGCACCAGGACGGCGCGCGGCACTGGTGAGTGTCTACTGCTAGCGCCGGAGCCGCACCTCACTGTGGAGCACGGCCACGCGCACCAGGACGGCGCGCGGCACTGGTGAGTGTCTACTGCTAGCGCCGGAGCCGCACCTCACTGTGGAGCACGGCCACGCGCACCAGGACGGCGCGCGGCACTGGTGAGTGTCTACTGCTAGCGCCGGAGCCGCACCTCACTGTGGAGCACGGCCACGCGCACCAGGACGGCGCGCGGCACTGGTGAGTGTCTACTGCTAGCGCCGGAGCCGCACCTCACTGTGGAGCACGGCCACGCGCACCAGGACGGCGCGCGGCACTGGTGAGTGTCTACTGCTAGCGCCGGAGCCGCACCTCACTGTGGAGCACGGCCACGCGCACCAGGACGGCGCGCGGCACTGGTGAGTGTCTACTGCTAGCGCCGGAGCCGCACCTCACTGTGGAGCACGGCCACGCGCACCAGGACGGCGCGCGGCACTGGTGAGTGTCTACTGCTAGCGCCGGAGCCGCACCTCACTGTGGAGCACGGCCACGCGCACCAGGACGGCGCGCGGCACTGGTGAGTGTCTACTGCTAGCGCCGGAGCCGCACCTCACTGTGGAGCACGGCCACGCGCACCAGGACGGCGCGCGGCACTGGTGAGTGTCTACTGCTAGCGCCGGAGCCGCACCTCACTGTGGAGCACGGCCACGCGCACCAGGACGGCGCGCGGCACTGGTGAGTGTCTACTGCTAGCGCCGGAGCCGCACCTCACTGTGGAGCACGGCCACGCGCACCAGGACGGCGCGCGGCACTGGTGAGTGTCTACTGCTAGCGCCGGAGCCGCACCTCACTGTGGAGCACGGCCACGCGCACCAGGACGGCGCGCGGCACTGGTGAGTGTCTACTGCTAGCGCCGGAGCCGCACCTCACTGTGGAGCACGGCCACGCGCACCAGGACGGCGCGCGGCACTGGTGAGTGTCTACTGCTAGCGCCGGAGCCGCACCTCACTGTGGAGCACGGCCACGCGCACCAGGACGGCGCGCGGCACTGGTGAGTGTCTACTGCTAGCGCCGGAGCCGCACCTCACTGTTGAGCACGGCCACGCGCACCAGGACGGCGCGCGGCACTGGTGAGTGTCTACTGCTAGCGCCGGAGCCGCACCTCACTGTGGAGCACGGCCACGCGCACCAGGACGGCGCGCGGCACTGGTGAGTGTCTACTGCTAGCGCCGGAGCCGCACCTCACTGTGGAGCACGGCCACGCGCACCAGGACGGCGCGCGGCACTGGTGAGTGTCTACTGCTAGCGCCGGAGCCGCACCTCACTGTGGAGCACGGCCACGCGCACCAGGACGGCGCGCGGCACTGGTGAGTGTCTACTGCTAGCGCCGGAGCCGCACCTCACTGTGGAGCACGGCCACGCGCACCAGGACGGCGCGCGGCACTGGTGAGTGTCTACTGCTAGCGCCGGAGCCGCACCTCACTGTGGAGCACGGCCACGCGCACCAGGACGGCGCGCGGCACTGGTGAGTGTCTACTGCTAGCGCCGGAGCCGCACCTCACTGTGGAGCACGGCCACGCGCACCAGGACGGCGCGCGGCACTGGTGAGTGTCTACTGCTAGCGCCGGAGCCGCACCTCACTGTGGAGCACGGCCACGCGCACCAGGACGGCGCGCGGCACTGGTGAGTGTCTACTGCTAGCGCCGGAGCCGCACCTCACTGTGGAGCACGGCCACGCGCACCAGGACGGCGCGCGGCACTGGTGAGTGTCTACTGCTAGCGCCGGAGCCGCACCTCACTGTGGAGCACGGCCACGCGCACCAGGACGGCGCGCGGCACTGGTGAGTGTCTACTGCTAGCGCCGGAGCCGCACCTCACTGTGGAGCACGGCCACGCGCACCAGGACGGCGCGCGGCACTGGTGAGTGTCTACTGCTAGCGCCGGAGCCGCACCTCACTGTGGAGCACGGCCACGCGCACCAGGACGGCGCGCGGCACTGGTGAGTGTCTACTGCTAGCGCCGGGAAGACTTCACACCGTTACATAGCCGCGCGTTCAAGGATTTTCCAAAATCCAATAACTTCCAAGCAATTTGACAAAATCGTCTGTGGGAGCTTTTGTTCGTAAAATTTCATTTTTTTTTTCAATTATTTATGTGAACACGTTTTTTTTTCATCCTGATTGTTTCCTAACAGCTAATATTATCTTAGTTAACATAGCATAGCTGTAAAACCTATTTAAAATTCCAAAGCTGGCCTAATAATATACGTGATGTTTGTTACTGTCAGGTACGGGCGCAGCGCGAGCGGGCCGGGCGGCGCGGCCAGCGCGGGCGCACCGCACGACACACAACACCTCAAGCTGCTCAAATGTTATTATAATTTAATTCATTTATTATACAGTCAATATATTTTACAGCAACAATTAATTATTATTTAATAATTTTTACTGTGAAGATATAATTATGCTATGCTTGAATCTTATATTTTTTTTTCCGTTGCGACTTACTCGAATATCTATTTTAGTGTGATGATGTCAAAAATCAACTTAGGACTCTGAAGTTTATTTTTGAGTAACCTTTTGGAACAAAAAAAGGTAAATTTTGATTGCAACGGAATTGAAACTTTATCATCCTGACTGACTGATATATCAACGCACAACCTAAACCGCTGGTCCTAGAGACATGTTTAGAGGATGTGTTCTTTGTGAAGAGTAGGTATCCACTAAGAAAGGGTTTTTCAAAATTCCACCCCTAAGAGGGTGAAATTTCACGCAGACGAAGTCGCGGGTAGAAGCTATATAGAGATCATGCTTTCACTTAATCTCAATCTTAGGCTTTGTCTAGCGAACTTTATTACAAGTTGGTCTGCCCTATTACACCCTCACTTGAAAAATTTCCTTTCAATATCCATCAACAATTCAGCTATATTATTTTCTTTATAATGCAATCGATATACCTGTCCCCATCTTACACTTAAATATTTCGCTTTCATTCACCAGATGAAGTTCTCCGACGAATCTTAGAAACGGACGTAGCAACCGACAACCAGAACTTCACCGACAGCACGATGACCGACACCGCCGACACGACCGACACGGCCGACCTGCCGCCCGATGAGCCGCCGACCGACGAGCCGCCGAACGACGAGAAATCGGATGACAAGAAGAAACCGAAGCGGTTTGAATGTCAGCAGTGCCAGCGAGTGTTCCAGCACAGGTAATGTATAGGCCAAGTTATTTATTTATTTCCCACCATACAATTATCGCATTAGGTGACAAATCTTTACAGGATAATGTAGACAACTTACAAACTACAGTTACAATACGACCGACATAACTTGGCGCGCCTGTTACTTCGGTCGTATTGTACACCGTTACAAACTAACAATTCTCGATCATATTATGTCCTAGCTATACATATCCATGTCCCAGTAGGACCATAACTTATTTCAAAGAGAGCCCTCACTGTGAACCCTCCCAGAGTGCAACAAAATATATCTATATCCTCCGCTATACTGTTATGTTGTTACTAACACTGTAGACCTCCTTGTAGTCTGGTTAAATAAACTTTATTAGTATTATTAAAGTTCTTCGGGCTCAACCCCGGTTTACGGAGCTCAACGTAGCTCCGTAAACCGGGGTTGAGCTACTAAGCTATTCAATGACTAACTAATGCGTGCCAATTGTCACGATAGATCACACCAAAAATTACGATAGTGGGTGGACCCACTATCGAAATTTTTGGTGTCGAATTTGTTCTCATTGATAATTTTTTTTTGTACCTGTGCTGTTCCACTGTTGGGCAAAGATATGACTTATTGTATCAAAAAATGTTGTTAAAAACCTGTCGTCGTTTAATAAATGAATCTACTCCCAATTCTAAACAAACCGGTTTCAGGTTTTGAGTTGCCCATTTCAATCGTTGAGCTCCTCAAGTTCTGAGTTGAGCTGCACAATTTTTGACAAATGCGTGCACTGACTGGACAGGCCCGCTCAATCTGTGTGGTTCTTTCCTCAAAAGACCATTTCAGACACCAATCTACATGGTCTTCACATGATCTGACCAAGATTATGTCTGGACTTTAAAAGAGACTGTGACCTCTGAGTTTGTTTCGGCCTTTCTTCTCAATAGTCAGATAGGAAACGCCGACCTCATCTAGTTTAAAAAAAATATGACTGGCGTGTAAAAGTGTTTGTACAAACCTACTTACAGAAATAAATCATTTATCAATGTCATGTCTGAATTTTAACAGAAACCTTGTATATCGGGCTGGTGTTCGCAACTCCACGTCTGAGCGCGTATATTGCGCACCAAAAGACACCTTGACCATTTTCTTATCTTTTTGTGTTTCTCTTCAGTGGCAGGAAACACCGACGACCTTATCCAGCTTTGCAATAATATTTTTGTCGTGTAACATCTAACAATATAAATATCCTTTAACTATAGGAACAGTTTGCTGTACCACATGCTGTCGCACAGCGGGAAACAACAGATATGTCGCGAGTGCGGGAAGGGCTTCTACACCGTTGCCGCGCTCAAGGTAATGTACCGGTCACCCATCTGTGGAATAAACGCAACAAGAATTTAGTCACTAGGCCCCTCAGACAGCGAGCTAAGTTTACTTAGTTTAGCTGTAAATACCAATACTTTATCGTAACGCGTTTCCCTCCCCGATTAAACTAAGTATTAGCTTAGCCTACGAGCTCATAACTTACCTAGCCGGTAGAATATATAATAATACTAGCAGCGCCCCGCGGTTTCACCCGCATAAGTGTCGATCCCGTGA
Organism: Oligia fasciuncula; assembly: GCA_963082905.1. Classification (NCBI taxonomy): domain Eukaryota; kingdom Metazoa; phylum Arthropoda; class Insecta; order Lepidoptera; family Noctuidae; genus Oligia; species Oligia fasciuncula. Next base: position 1,390,581 of record OY720394.1, on the reverse strand, counting down.
GAATATCGGGATAAATACTATCCTATGTCCTTCCCCGGGATGCAACATATCTCTCTGCCAAATTTTTATCGAAATCCGTTCAGTGGTTTAGGCGTGAAAGGTAACATACAGACAGACCTTTCATTTTAAAATATTTGTTTAGTTTTTTTTAAATGATTCTTGCTAATTGACATTATATCCACAGAAACATTGTTATCTTGTTCGTCTGTCCGGTAGATACACAAGCGCGTGCACAACGGAGACCGGCCGTACAAGTGTGACGTGTGCGGGAGAGACTTCCGACAGTGGAGCGACCTCAAGTACCACAAGGTGTCCATACATTCCGACCAGGTAACACTACCCATTATTATTATTTCCTTTCAAATAAGATACGTTTACTTAATGCGAAGTGTGAAGTAACAGTCAACTGGCGCTGCGTCATATTAATGGCTCAGTAAAATTAAGCGAAGAAAAGAAAAAGAAAAAACAAGAGTGAAGTTTTTTTCAAAGTTATTTTGAAAAAATCTTCACTCTTGTTGTTTCTTTTTGTAGATTTGAATACTAATTTCGTGATCCTTTGTTGTGAATCATTTAATACGCTTGAAAACTTAATGAAAAAATCTAAGTAGCTCCCAAGATGGTCGCAATAGTTGCTATAGGCAAAAACTCACTCTGTGTAAAAATATTAGAAATCAAATATCAATTTATGAAAGTTTGGTCCAAACATACGTTTGTTCCAGAAAATGTTCAAATGCGAGTTCTGCGGCAAGGAGTTCGCGCGCAAGTACTCGCTGAACGTACACCGTCGCATCCACACGGGCGAGAGGAACTACAAGTGCGAGTACTGCAACAAGACCTTCCGCGCCTCGTCCTACAGGCTCAGTCACATGAGGACGCACACCGGTAAATGTTACTAGTTTATCGTCCATCCGCTTAAATTGTGAAGCCATTTAAAAATTACCGCGAGGCGCGTGCCGTCGAAAATCACAGGAAGCCGCTTTGAAAACAAACGACGCCACCGCAAACGTACATCCACAAGAACTTTTTTTTTTCATATAGTTCAGATTGAAAGTTTCTGGGTGTTTTTTTATGTCGCCTTTTATATTACTACTTACACGTTGCTTAGATGTATCGCCATTATTTGAGCGTATAGTATGGACAATACAAATGCTAGTTAGTACTGCAACAGGACCTTCCGCCCCCCCCCCTGTTCACTACTTTAATTACTAGTTTGACTGTCCAGTCCATCTCACCATAATAACCTGTGTCTCTCTCGCCAGGCGACCGGCCGCACAAGTGCCCGCAGTGCGACAAGTGCTTCCGCGTGGCCGGCGACCTGCGCCGACACATGCTCATCCACGACAAGGTGAGGAACCGCGTCACCGAGCACAAGGCCAAGCTCAAAGACCTCAAGGAAGACAAGGAACCAGTCGTCAAACTAGAAGAAAATCAACATCCCAACATCAAAATTGAAGATACCGAAGTATCTAAAAACATTAAAAAGGTCGCCCTCGCTTCCACCACCAAATTCCACCACCAACCCAACATTCTCAGAACTGTCCTCACGACTGACAAGAAGAAATCTACCAAAAAGAACCAGAGCGTCAAGAAAGGAGCGCCCAACGTTACCATAGACCAGCTAGACAACAGTTACACAAACAATGTCGAGGTATTCAATACGCGACAAGATTCCTACGGCAAACTGAACATAGTGTCTGTTAAAGAGATATACAGCGACCCTAACTACAAGCAGGAATTAGATAACTCCTTCACTAAACAAATTATAGGTCAATACAAAGATGAAGAAACACAGGAGAGAGAGCTCGCGATACTTCGACCGATGTTCAGGAACAACGTGTTATGTGACAGTGTCGAGCCAGACCAGGCTGTGTTCAGGCCTGAGAACACAGACGGCAAGATGCAAGTGTACACACACATAGAGAAGAACACCACTATCGTTCCGAACTCTCAAGTTTCGCTAAACGAGATGCGTCACTTGGAGCGAGAGGTGAGGAGTGAGATCCACGGTGAAACCACGGAGAACGGTTTCATAGAAAGACTTACAGCGTTATACAATATACCCGCTGTATAAGTGACTGTGATAACTATTACAACTAGTTTCAATTTGAACTTTAGTATTATTAAAGTTGCTGCTAAGTTCAGGCGCTACTTTGCAAGATTTTTAATATATAAAGGCAAAATCGGATGCGACGTCGTATCGTAAGACTAAAATATTTATAAAGACTGCCAATATGAAATACGATTTTTCCTGTCCCGTTTTTTGTAAGTATCTATTAGTGAAAAATATTTAATTTGTTTATAAAAAGCTTATAGTTAAATAAAAAAGCAAAGACAAGGTATCATAATCTTCCTGAAGCTTAGTAGCGCCTAGAAGCGATATTAGTGGAATCCAAACTTATAACTTAGGACCAAAATATGTCAAATAATGAGGTAACATTTTATAAAACATTAGAATAGGTTTGTACTGCTTTGTTTGTATTTTATATCGGCATTGATCTTACGCAAGATACATAAATATTAGTTAATTATTAAAATAATGAAGTACTGGAATGTACCTGCGCTCGTCAATAATAATCAATTAAAAAGAAAAAGGTGAGTTGTTAACAATACGACATTTTTGTTATGATAAACCGGAATGAATTAATTACCTACCTTTTTATAGAAAAATATTTGTGTGATAATAGTTTGTATCTTAATGGCTTTATGAGCCACAAATGGAAACACTAGTGCGATAATTGCGTGCTACATTTTCGCAACAAGTCGGAGGATAAACATTAGGGCTTATTCTAGTACATTCTAGTATAATAAAATTGATGCCTAGAACGAAAACACAGCAATACAATTTATGTTCATTATAATAATCTGGTTATGCAAGTGATAGCTTTTAAAATAAAGTCAGAGAAATTAGTTGTTTATCAAATTATATATTTCATTTCATTTCATTTATTCATTAATTCTCTCTTCACAAAGCTGACTTAAAGTTAAAGGTACAAATAAAATGTCTCAGCTGTATTCCACCTTGTGTGTACCTTGTGTTGTGTGTTACAGGTCACCAGGCCCCTTCCACGGCTAGAATTAGCTTTTATAGAGGTACCGTGTAAGAGTCGAATTTAAAAATATGCATAACAAAAGCAGAAATCAAGCAAGTGTTAAACAATATGCATAACACAAATAAAAGATGAAGTAATAAACTAATAACAATTATAAAATACCTACCTATAATTCTGCAGCAATTGGCAGTTGTTTACTATTTCGTTACCATTTACGTGTATTAATTAGTCTGTAAGCTTTCTTATAATTGTAAAAATAAATAAATTTACTACCAACTTAATTTGTCCGTATATTTAAATTACAACTGTCATTATTTGTATAAAATGTCTATAACACGGCAAGTTGACGTTGTTTCAGTGTACTAATACTCGTCAGCAAGTTTCACATTAAATTCAATTACTTAATAACCATAATCGATTTAGGTTTTTACATTTTTTTTTTCTCCTTTGCACGTTTTCTCATATCACATCTGACATTGTCAGAATTGTCGACATCGGCACTATTGCCATAGAGAAAATAGAATAGAATAGACGTGTGTCAAATTTATAAACAATTAATTTCCCTGGCTGTACTTGGGTGTACCCGTACGCTCATAGTACCTATTAAATATTCCGCGCTAATCTTGACATGAAAATGTTTACTGTTACGCAGTTAGGCTCAATCAATGCGCCAACTTAAATAGATCCAGTAATAATGCAATTTATGAGCGCGTGTTATGTGACTCTTATGTCATTGCAATAAGGTATAAATTGGTATGATAGACGCGCGTTAGTGAAATGCAACATCTCATAACCCGTCATAACACACTTTGGATTTTAACGGACATAATCACTTGTACTAATCAATTAATGAGGCCTTTAAATAAACAGTTATTAATATAGAAGTATAGTCAAATTTAATAGTTACGTGCTATTTAAGTAAATGTGTTCTAAGTTAATGATCAAATACCTAAATGAATAATATTTACTTTAAAATGAAATAAAGATGACCTCTAAAATATGTACGGCACATCAAGCTACCCGAAACTGTCAAATTTTCCCAATCAACTTCGAACCTTATGCTTTGGCGATAAAGTTGAAAATCTATTAAATAAATTAGATCGATTGTAGTAGCTTGATGCTGGCGTCTGTACTGTAAATATCCTGAAATAATAAGTCTAGTAATGTGCTGAAATGAAGACTGAATTCTTATTTTTTGCTAATATTAATAATATGTATGTTATGTATAACTTAAGCGTAATATTAGGTAATGCATAATTGTATGATGATATAATAAATTGTTTGTAGTGAATTATAGCAACATTGTTATGTCAAGTTCACATAGTGCCAATGACTGAAACTAAGCTGGGTGGCGTTTGACGGGGACCTCTTTAGCAGCGTCGCGTACAATACGACCGACGTAACGTGGCGAGCCTGGGGGTCTACTCCGAAGCGGTTAACGACTGTATCGGCCGAATGTTCGGTCATTTTCTACTACCATTAATTTCCTATATTGACTATTGGTCCCGGCCAAACTGTGCCAATCCGAACCTTTTTAGAACCCTTAACCCTTTTTTTACCTTTTTTTTTAAATTCGTTGTAGGACAACAATATTCGAATCAGAAAATCACCAAACATTCGGCCGATACAGTGGTTAACCGCTTCGGAGTAGACCCCCTGAACATAGGCACTAAGAACTTTCGCGCACGTTCTCACTCGCACTCGCCTCATGTCACCATTCGGGTCCTAAAAAATCTTACTGCGCAGCCTTCTGCGCAAAGTTCAGGCCCGCCAAGTTACGTCGGTCGTATTGTACCGTTCTTCAGATGAATGTTAGATACCATTTTCATTCTTACTTTGTTAAAAAAATAATCAGGTGTCGCTATTTTGTAACCCTTTTTTGCACCAATTCAAATGTATAGCTTGTACAGTGCTTCGAGTATGTTTGGCGCTCGAAAGACGTTAACAGGGAGGCACTCTTGGTAAACATGTGAAATGGTATCGTGGAATGTACATATTAAAAAACAAGATGGCGGCGTTAGTTCCGATTTTGGCCACGCGCCAAATGATCAAAAAACAGCTAGGCATTTCTAAGAACAGCTACATATCGTCTCCGGTTGGCGTAGTTGCCATAGTGCTCCTTGTTTATAAACGAGACCCGCGTAGTATTTAGTTGTTTACTATTGTTGGTAGTATCAATAACGATATCGATTCTAAAGTAATATCCACTTCCTAAATAGTGGGAAATCTTCCGAAAATACACATACTTTTCACGTTAATACTGTTCGACGAGTCACGGCAATGCGATGAATGAAAGCAATAAATAAATGTAACAATTAATAAGATATTTAATTGCGCAATTAATTGTTATCGCGACTGATAACGAACAGAAACATTATTGGTAATAATAAATAATTGATTAACCTGCCAGAAGCCGCTAGCCGGGATAACTCGTATGGTACTTATTAACAGTTAATTTTTAATTATCACGTAATGGGGAAACATAAAAAATATTGATGAAGTTTATAAAGTTTAGTAACTTTTTAAAACAAATCAGTTCATGCCATATCATATTCAAATGGGCTTTCAATAGAGATGGTTATGCCATGAACAGAACTGACCAAACATTCAAAATGTATTTTCACATAAAGGGTAGTTAGTACACATTGCCACATTACAGTTACACCCACATTTGCCAGTTATATTTTAGTAACATTTTTATAAGGCCGGGCCTATTGTCGAGCACAAATCCAGTCTCTGGGGTGCTAATGAGAATTTCCTAATGGTAAAATCCAATAACACATAACACTGCCGGATCCAGGAACACCAAACCCAGCAGTCACGATTGCCACCACGACCAACCAGACACGCTTTCAAAACAGCTCTAACTGTTCATTGACACTGTGGCGTGTCCTTGGTCTACATAATGTCTGTTCCGAAAGTATCCTATGAAAATGTATCAGAAAACGTACCCGTGCAACGTGTGGATGCCGATTTGTAGTCTTGCTAGTTAGTGCTTTGATTTGATTATTTAAATACTTAAGGGGAAGCGCTAAGGTAGCCCGCGAAATTCAAATTTTCTTACGTTTTTTGCAATTTGCTGGTCAGTAAGTTGTACGTTGATTAAAATATGATTCGCGACCGTAACGAATAATGTATTTACAGAATTATAATCATATAAGAGCGTTTACGACGTATGGCATTTTTCATACAAACTTTCAAGAGCCGATTTTAATGAAACTTTAATTTTCATAAAACCTTAATTTTCGTCGATGAATTACAATTATTATTCAACAATTGTTGGAGCAGTGGTGGCCAAGTGGTAACGGCCGTGACTTACGAGTTGTAGGTCGTAGGTTCCAACCCAGACAGGCGCTTTGTGTAAATTATTTCATCACCACTGCTCTCAAAACGGTGAAGGAAAACATCGTGAGGAAACCGTAGAACAAAAAATTCGAAGACATGTGACATCTGCCAAACCGCACTGGGCCCGCGTGGTGGATTACGGCCTACTCCCTCTCACCGAGCAGCCGGCAGCCGGGAACATTATAGGCTGGTTATGATGGAAAAAAAAAATGGTGAGATATAAAGTTGAAATCTTCTAAATACTGATGAACGTGATAATACTATTGGTCTTTGGTCAGTGATTATGTAAGAATTGAACCCAAACAGGGTTTATTTACACTTTTATCAGATAGTTATGGCACAGTCAATACCTCACCTAACCTCGGGCTCGTCCGGTGCAAAAACCTCACTAGCGCCATCAGAGTATATACGCACTGGTTTTTTTTTTCACTTTTCGGTATAGTATTTTTATTATTTGAATGAATACGATTGTCTTATCTTATTCACATGGTACCGGATCTTAAAATATAACGGACATTAGATTCGTGGGAACATTTTACAAAGGCATACATGCCACTACCAACATTTTTAAAAATAGGTCGGAAAGTAACTCCTTAATTACTTTTTATTTCATTTCTTTTTCTTATTGCCAAGCCCGAGTACTCACGGCGACTTTTTCCCGCGGCGACTTTTTCCCGCGGCGACTTTTTCCCGCGGCGACTTTTTCCCGCGGCGATTTTTTTCGCGCACTGTATGTATTTTAAACGTTCTCCTTAGCGCCGAGAGTTGAAAATCCAACAGTGTGTTTTTGATGTGCTGGGATGCGCTGTGTTGGATTCTCAATGCTCGGCTCCACACCGAGAGTTGAAAATTCAGTGCGCGATAAAATCCTGCCGCGATATTTGTACGTCCGAGCGAAGGTGGGCTTAGGCTAAGCGCGCACCACGAAATTTAATCGTTGCGGAAAATAATCGCTAATCTGTGAAAAATACCGATATACTACAGTTCGCCCACTGCGGTAAATAATCGCTTGAAAAAATATATTAGCGGTCGGGAATTTATTTCGCATGAACATGCGATTAATAAAATTGCATCGCAGTGCGCGCTTAGCCTTAGTAGACATTTTCCAAAATATTTGTACTAGCTGACCAAGTTAACTAGACAACTCCATTGTGATTACTTGGAATGTACCATGGTACCCACGTGTCTAATTTTCTTGGTCGACTACCTCATTAATAATCTTTTTCGTATTATTAGGTACCTATACTGAAATAAAAATGTTTATCTGTGATTCGTTTCCGTGATCCATAAAAAATGTTTATGCTTCAGAAAGACGTAGTTACGTTTTCATACATAACCGAGTCTATACTTTTGTACATTGTAAATACGTGTAACTTATCATAGTTAATCTTTCAAGAGAATAAATGAGTTTCTTGTTATTGCCGTTGTTTATTTTGTGACCCTTTCGACAACACAAATGAAAAGATGTGTTATGATGTTGGCAACGGTTTTTCGAGAAAACTTGCAAAAACTTGATTTTTTTTGCCAGTCTGCACGGTTGGTGAAACGAAATGAAATTGTTTATATTTACAGAATAAACAATTTAGGTACACACACCACGCACCACCACACATTGATACACCATTTGGTGTATCGAATCACTTTTACACGTCACGGGGATGCTTGCCCAGGATGTGCTGTTCTGTGTCTGGATATCATCATCATAATTTCAGCCGAAAGACGACCACTGTTGGACATAGGCGGGACTATCGTCGCTACAACGACGGGTCCTGTGCTTCTCAAATCCAGCGGGTAAACCTAAGTACAGTTATTATTTGTGTCATTTGTGTGACTGCCAGATTGGTCGGCCGACTTGACTATGCTTTGCAGAAGCTTGCAGTTGAGGACGTAAAGTGATGATAACATTGCCAGCAATAACTGGGTTTCGTACTGAGGTGATGAACAGGCCTTATGTGACCCGAAAGTAACTGTCTGCCCGATACCTTTTGACTCATAAGGTCTGAACGGATTTGGATGTTTAGCACTCGGATAGATCATGACGTGGGTTAGGACATTGAGTACCTACTATATTTTTTACTCCGGTACCTAGTACGTTCCCGTGCTATAATTTCCGACCTCTACTAGTACTATGTACCTACCTACTTAGTAAAAAGAGCATTTTACTTTTACAGTTCTGGCCTTCTAACCTATTTTCTTTTAAATATTTTTCCTCAAAATATTTGCCTGGCTTATGCGCAATGAGAAAGTCATCCGGAGCGAATGCCATCCGTCCCGTTGAACCCGTCCCCGGTGATGTGTTCGGCAACATCTCCCGCAATCCGGCCCGCTTCCGGTTGAATTTCTGCCAACTATTCCAATTATTTCCCCTTGTTTAGAAACTTAGTCAGATTAATTAATTTTTTTTCGCGTTCTTTCTGAATCGCAGAGTAGGTCTCGCTCGATGTTTTATTAAAAGTCACGTTTAAGTGTATCACGTAATAGTCAGGCAGCCCCGGATCTAGAAGGTTTTTCAGGTGAGGTAAAAAATGCCATCTGCCTCCCCCTTCCCCACCAATCCTTTAGGTACATACCTACTTAACCTTTTCCATAAAGCCTTATTTTTTATATAAGCACGTTCCGATTTTCGATTGCTATGATCGCAGGATTTGACTTATGCAAAACTTAACGGCAATTATGACAATCTATGGAAATCTATGATGCACGAGCGAGCGAAGCGAGCGCGTAGGTAAATTTTAGCACTGTGCCTCAGATAAGTTAGATTTTTTAAAGTAAGTATCTAGGTACTTAATTAATTGTCTTATACCTACAGATTATTTGTAAGAATTAAGATCAAAGCTGCAAGAGCGCGCGAAGCGAGCTCGAAAATTATAATATGCCAGCAATATATTAATCAAATTTTATCCTGGATCTATGATGTGCCAATTCAACAGGAGCGTTAGCGATATCGCTAACGCTCCACCTTTTACCATAGGGTAAAAAAATAAAGGAAATCGTGTCGCCTTTGCACATATAGGCGTCGGGAAAGGGCGTCCCCGCTACACAATCAGCCTATAATGTTCCCATAGCTGGGGCACAGGCCTCGACTCTCTGTGAGAGGGAATGGGCCATAATCCACCACGCGGGCGCAACCCGCTCATACCGTTTGACTACCCATACCTACGCTAATCACGTAGTGATTCGATTACCTCAGTGCGTCCACATTGAACGAACGAAACTTTTTTTTTCCAATCGTCAACAGTGTGGACGACGCGACGGGGTGTGACTGATCGGGAATATTGGTCACGCGCCCCCCCTCAATATCATGTAAACTGGCGACAATCTACAGGGTTTAGGTAGATTTTGGACCTTGCCTCCACCGAAAATCTTGGGGTGAGACAGGGTTGAACCTCCCCCGATCTTGTGCTGAGCCTAGTGCGGATCCCCAGATCAGAAATCCGCAAATTCATGGCTGTATCAACTCTTCACTTCTTTCTGCAGTAGGTATTACAATACTTACCGGCTGAGTGTTAGTAAAGCAGTCACGGATTTCTGCTATTCAAAGACAAATCCTAATAAAAACATACAAAACCAATCAATCAAATCGAAACTAACTACTTACCTTCTTGTGACAATCGATTAATTACCTATCTGCAATGAGTAGGTACCTATAATAAGTACTTCATTAATACCTATAGTTTTAATTGCCGAAGCAAATCTGGAGATACAGGCAACAGGCAACTGACCCCTTTATTCATAAACGTTGCTTAAAGTTAAGTACGTAGTGATTAGCGATTGTTTAAGCATACATTATTGACGTACGTACGTATAAATTGGAATGCTGTCAGTCAAAAGTATGATGATTGAACACCACTGACCTCTATTAAACAGCTTATATAATAGGTCAGTGTTGAACACATTTCAATCTTGTTGACATTTGTGCTAAGGTATGGTGGTTAATCAATGTTAATGATTGATTCGTTTTAAGTGACGTCTCTGAGTTCGTGTGTTTAACACATGCAGTCAACATTGAATCCATGGCTAATTAGCTGAATAGCTTTTAGGTACCTAGCAAGCTTTCTACTCCATTGCGCCTTTGCAATCTCGCAGTACTCAACAAAATGCGATAAAATTGGTATCTACCATAAAAAGTAATTTAAAAAAATTAAACCGACTTCAAAAAGAAATCAACTCAAAATTATGAAATAACTTTAATTTCGGAAGTCGGTGTCTTGGGATCTGTATTTTAGTTTTTTGCCACCGACTTCCGAAATTAAAGTTATTTCATAATTTTGAGTTGATTTCTTTTTGAAGTCGGTTTAATTTTTTAAATTACTTACTTTTTATTTTGTAATTTTTAGTTTTTGCACTAGAATTTGACCAAGGTTTTGAGATGTTTTCCCTTTGACACTACACCCGTAGCTCGTATCAATACGCCAGGTCGTCACACTTACACGTATTAGTCCATATCTTGAAAATTACTGAACCGATTTTGATAAAACTTGCACTGTTCCCTAAGTTGAAGTAAATGTAAGCTAATACAAAAAAAATGGTCACGATCCGATTAATAGTTGCTGAGAAATGCGTGGACAAACATACATACATAGGTACGTCTATGAAATTTTGTACCTATATTTGTTTGGAAGCCTTAGTAGATTGTCATATGTGAATCAAAATCAAAATCAAAATCAAAATATTTTATTTCACATAAGCCTACATGGGCACTTATGAAACGTCAGAAGCTAGGTGCACGGTTCCAATTGGTCGTTTCCTATGGAGAAGAACCGGCAAGAAACTCCACGGTTACTCTTTTTAAAAATAATTGGCTTTTACAATATTTTCAAATTACAGTAGGTATGGGAGGATAGCGTAGGCCTGTCAACAAGTATCAGGTACTTGATAAAATAAAAAATGGTCTACAGATCTAAAGTCTACAAGGCCTACAAAGTCCTCACATTTACAAAACAAGAATCTATCAAAAGGATAAATAAAAAATAAAATCCTAATAAAACCTAGTGATATGATTACCATTACAACACAGAGATGGAAAAAATTTGAATTTTCTGTATATAATGTCAAGTAATAAAGAGATTATGTCAAAAAAGTAAATAAAGTAAAGTAAATAAAAAATGAACATCGTAATTTGAGAGCAGTTAATAGACATTTAAATAGTTAAGCCGTTAATGAGTAGCCAGGGAAGCCACATGTGCAGAAGGAATTATTGCCAAACTACCTTGTCTTCAACATAGTCTTTAATCTTATAATATGCTTTTTTGATAAGGACACGTTTGATGAAGGTTTTGAATTTTCCATCGCTAAGTTCCTTTTTTTTGAAGTCGGTAATAAAATACAGAGTATATTTACCTATCACTTCTTGTCGAGGCAGGGAGCAAGCTGCTGCCTGGCATAACTCGCTTATATAAGTACTTAGTATAGATAAGAATAGAGCAGAATACTCTTTATTATGTACCTACACCATATAAATAGTGGATAGTCTACCATCCGGGATAGGTAGGTAGTAGGTACGACTACCTACCTATCTCAAACAAAGGTCGATACATCTAAGACTTCACGTAAACATTATTTGAAGAGTAGTACCTACTTAAACACGGGCCAACCAAAGAACACTAGACACGTCCGCGACCTACCGAACGACAATACAATTTTAAGCCGCATGTTTTTCCCAGTTTCCTCACCCTGCACAATTTACGATTTCATTACCCTATTTCCTCACATGACCGTTTAAAAATACCGGTTTATTTTTACCTTTTTTACCAACAAAGAAAATAACTTGTTTTGATCGACCCCGGGCGGCCCAGGAGTTGCACGTGGGCGATATGTTAAAATTAATTTCGTGTAACGTGTATTTGCGTGTTACCTGTAGGAATTCGTTTCTGGTTTACTGAGTAATAAGAGAGGTATTTTTCGTGTGCTCAAATTCGCACCTTTCGTGTGCAACTGTGAGCCGGCCGGGGATTTTCCATGGACACTCGCGAAATGTGGATGACTTTAAGAATGTAAGAAGACGTGTACGATACAGACCTAGGTACGTGTGGATAAATACATGAATACTAATCTAATAGCTAGAAGAAAATGGGTGAACATTGAGATGACATTTTTGTTAAAGGGACGTTTAAAACATGCGCCTGTGCATGCGCCGAAACTAAACATTCATCGGGCTAGCTATTTCCCAACTAGTTCGGGTCGGCTCCCAGTCTAACCAGATGCAGCTAAATGCTTGTATTTTTCATCGACTGCCCGTAGTATCTCTAAGTAGTCAGTGCGACTGCCTATCTGCCATCCGTTACCCAGTTAAGTTACAGGGTAGCATGATACCCTCCTTTATGGGCATTGGGCTTCGGACTATAGTCCGCGCGGAACTAGTTGGCCGCGCCTTAGGTATGTGAGCGGTGGGACCATCGATATATTTTACATTTCTATGGATGGGACAGAGGGGCGGGGGCGCTTTGTCATTACTCAGTACGTGCGAAGGCGCGGCCAACTAGTTCCGTCGGACTATAGTTCTGACTAGAGTGTTGCAAGGATCTTTTTGCGCATGAATGACATTCACAGGGGGGCGATTGTTGGTTACTTTTGTCGCTAAGTCACACTCGAGCATAGAGGTCTATAACAGTTTAAATTAAGTAGGTATACTTATAATGTCCTTAATTAGTATGACGTTAGTCTTTAGCTACTTTAACCTTCATCATTGAAATTATAAACTATTTTGTTTTTAATAAAAGAGTGTTTATCTTTGACTTTGACTTTGAGTATGTAAGTTAGTTCTTACACCCTGTTAGAATCAACTCCGACTCAGGTGCATCCGGTAGCCGTTATACTGGAAGCCAACTTAACATAGTACCTACCTTTGTTCACAGTTGGGAAAACGCTAGGCAGATGATGATGACTCAGAGGTAGTGAAACGCTCCAACAATAGATAGGTAGATGATTGTAACCCTCTGTTGTTACCTTCATCAATGGGCTCCTGTGTGTCTGCTGGGTTCTCCTCTTAATTTTAAGAAACATTCTTACCTTATAGATTTACTGATGTAACAGATCTTCCAGCATATCGCTATCTGCTCTATGTAGTTCAAAACTTTCCGCCGAGTCAGTCGTTAGTTAACTCTGAAAAAATAAACTAATCGTTACTTATTTCCATACCTAATTATTTATTTGCCTTTCGTTTATAGTAGAAAATAGCGATTACCCTCATTTTTACAAATACCACCTGCTATTTTGGTGCACGAATAAAAATATCGGCGAGTTATATTAAGTCCCGAATACCTTTATGTATAACAATGTGTTGAACACTAATAAGCTAAAGTTTCGGATATTATGTATAACACGGCGTCTATCAGCGGTCTTAGTGAATTTTCACTAAATCGAATGTAGCAAAACAAACACGTCTCTGACTTCCCCGCGCAATGCAAAACAAACGGCGTTCGGCGCCCATCAATCTGCCACGCGTGCCCACGCGCATGTGTAACGTTCAACTGTTTCTAATTAAAGCCTAGTGTTTACACTCCTGGGAGCTATAACGGTGGATTGAACTAAATCTGAAACTGCAGTATAAAAATAACACCACGTACGCCGCGGTTAACGCAATGACCTGCGCCGCCGCGACCCGCCTCGACCCGCCTCGACCCACCTCGACCCGCCTCGACCCGCACTCCATCCGCGTGCTTTACCTACGCTAAGCCTTTTATGGACATTACTCGCTCTCGCACAATCTTGTAAATCGCTAATACATCTGTTTCCTATGTGTAACCTCGTGCCAAGAGCTGTCATTATCTATTCTCGCTTTCTGTGTTTGGTATTTTGGCTGTTTCTGGTCGATATCATTAGATTTCCGGCCGTTGCACATGTGCTAACTCCCCGCGGCCTAAATACCAAACACAGATAGGTACAGAGAACGGTGGGTGCTGCAGCAGCATCAACCTGAACTCTTTGTTATGTTACATGTTTGGGCTTTCAGCCGTTTCATTATAGTCTGTTCTTGAATGCCATGACATTCAAGCTCTGTTAGCTCCAACACAGGTCTCGACCGTAGTGCCTAGTTGAAGCGAGCCAACAATAAAGTAAGAAGGTATCTAGTGTCTTCTACCTTCTCTTCGAGAAGGCTGGACCTAGCTTCCCTTTTCTGATAATAGCACCAAGCCACTGACACTAAACGAAAACATTTGCGTTTTTGCTTTCTGCTTCTCCGTTATGCTTTGTCAATTTTGCCCAAGAGGCAAGACCGGCTTCTTCCTCCTTAACTTTCTAGCATCGTAACAGGAATCACTAGCCTTAAGGTTCTCGTGGTGCGGCCATTTAGACGAGAACCTTAAGGCGACGACCGAGGCCAGTAATTACCACCTTGGATGCCTTATACTCTCGAGCCGGCCAAAAGAGCACTGTGTGTGTGTGTACCTACTCGATCGCTCAACAAAGTTTGTGAATTTAGACGGGACGGGGCGCTAACATTGCGTAATTTTCGTAGCCTATTCAAACAATGAACACACATCTTTAAATTCACATATGTTCATTGTTATGACGTTATACGTGACGTTACGTTCGCAGCATAACTATTATCTGTGGGCGTAGACAGAGTAAACTATAGACTGCTGCATATCTTCTTTTTCATTCGCACAAGAAAAAGAGAAAAATATTAACGTCACTAGCAAAGAAAAGAGACAGAGTAAGAATATTTCTGTCCCTTACTGCGTGTCGGCTAAGCACATCAATGTGCACAACAAGTTTGACGTTTATGAATGAAATATTAAAAATTATGAATGAATTAGTAAAAACTACACCGCGATTAAACGGAAAATAAGATCTTTTTCGTGCATAATTAAAAAATAGTACATTTGCGCAACTATGAAAATGGTTAGGTGCAGTGTAATAAGCTGTAAAAATGATAGTATGATGAAGATTGCCGGAATTTTTTGTCCTTTTCAGTGACACGGATACCATAAGTCTATAGATTACTCTGTCTACGTCTGTGGGTGTGCGACGTAGGTCACACAGCCCACAGATAATAGAGTAACGCTTCAGGAATGTGTACCGACATCTTGCGTTGAAATACCATAATAAAGCGGTATTATGAACAAGGGTAACATAAACATTGACTCATTAACAATACGGTTCACATCACGAGGGTTCTGACGTGCGAGAGTGTGGGGCATGCGTTACCCTGTATGGGCAGGCGCAGGCCATCTCAATCAAAGGTTAGAGTAGCAAAAAATATGTTTTCTTGCTTTTTTCTCTTTCGTCGTTTATTTCAAAACAAAATAGAGGAATTGCGATTATCATAAAGTAGATTTGTGTATTGTAGTTTTAGTTTGCTGTAATTAAACAGTCACTTACAAAGTATCTGTCAGGTCAGGTCACTTTCAAACTCTTAAACTTGGCAATAAAATACTCATTTTATGAGATATCAGACAAAAGTGATTGATTCACACTGGAAAACACCGCAGTCAGTCAAATAACTAGCGTTTGTCTAGAGCTAAGATTAGGTTATCGCAGCACATAGCCATCATGTGGGAGCGTGGCCTGTCGGTTTATTGTGACATACAGAGTATAAGTAGACATAACTGGTGACTAACACTAGCTTACCATCATATCGGATTTCTAATGAAATTGTCTCATTTATCAGCACCTCAGTCTTTGAAGTTTGATCGCTGTTTACGGTTCCGTATTCTTAGTAAATAAATAATAAAACGTATTAAAATATAAAAGGACTAACGTTAAATACAGTTTTTTCTTAAATCTATGTCAAGTTCACCCATGATTTGTGCCTGAACTAGGTAATCCTGTGTTTCAGGCGATTGAACGTAACATTAACTGATTAAATAATCACATACTTATCATATGTATCTTATTGGTACATAAAAAAGTGTATGTATAAAATGAATTAATTTAAAAAATAATTAATTAAATTAAATTAATTAATTTATTATACGAACAATATTTACTTTAGCACAAGTATTAACTTCTCTGAAATTAAATATCTTCATAGTGAAAGACATTGTTTTATGAACCTGAACCTACGTCAAATGCTATCGTCGACAAGCGAATTCGGCTTGCTGAGAGTCGAAGCTCTGTTTACGTCAAGTCCTTCCCGAAAATGTAAGTTTACACTTGATCGACTTTGGGTGCCAACTAGTTATGAAATATTTTTTTATTTTTTTTAAAACGTTGCCCCACACTAGGAATTTCTCCTGTATTGTGGGCCGTGCGTTTACAAACATTTAAAGTCACATACCTACACAAACAGCCAGACCCGGAACAACTACTTGTAGGTCATACAAATATTTGTTCCGTGCGGGAATCGAACCCGCGACACGCAGCACAGCAGTCAATCGCTTAACCACTGAACCGTGCCATCAATTACTAGCGGACAAGGCGTTTACACCAGACAGGTAGACCGCTGTCGGCAGGACCACAGGACAGCTAAGTTGACTTGTCGACCAAAAGACCAATTTATTCTCGAAATTAAAAAAAACGTACCAATTAAAATCGCAATCTCACCTCAGCGACAGTCACTGTTAAAAACTTGTCAAAATGTACGTAAAACAGCTTATCAAAATGTACGTAAAACAACTTATCAAAATGTACGTAAAACAACTTATCAAAATGTACGTAAAACAACTTATCAAAATGTACGTAAAACAACTTATCAAAAGGTTTTTAGAGACAGAGAGTGAGAGAGAGAGAGAAAAACACGGGAATCGATTCTCTGGTGCAGGCTCCGTATTGCTATAGCGGGTCAGGCCATGTGAAAGTCATGACGAAACTTAGGTTTAAATACCAAAGAGATTTAAGATAGAACCTAAATAATTTAATGTCTTTGGGTTATACTGATTTAGTGATCTAGACATTTTTGGATAGTTTACATATTGTAAAAAAGTGTGTTAAAATTTCATCATTATTTGTGTTTACACGCTAACTGTTGTTTTAAAATGTCATCATACGATTGTACTATATTAGTCTGTTGATAACAATACCTAAACAATAGCTCCAAAGCCCAGAAAAATATGAAAGACGTCACACATAGGTGACGACGTGACGTGCCAATTAAAACTAAAAGTAGGTACACATTTAGTTAAAGAAATCAGTTGAGACAAATATTAGTTTAGTAAAAATATCGCATTGCTGTAAAAACAGAATAATAAGCCATGTGAACACAAAGTGCGAGTATTTTAGTTAAACCCAGTTCAAGGAAATCCACTTGAATTACGGAATTGCAATTACAGAACATAATAAAAAAGCATAGCTATATAGTTCGAGGTAAATCATAGCCATTTGTTTACATAGATACATACGTACCTACATTAAGAAACCTACGTATGGACCTACCTCAATCAATCATAGGTTATTTCTGAGAAAAAGGTAGTTAAAGAGAAGCTATTTAAAGGCCTAAACCACAGGTTTGTATAAACCTTTTTAGACCGAGCAGGTTCCTTACGTAGTAACCTCAACCACATTCTAATTCCAAACTCTCTTTAATCGCTCCTGAAAAAAAGTATTTTAGTAATATTTTATTTTAAGTGGCGAACTTTGGGCCAATAAAATTTAAATCATTGTCGTGCCATTCGACACGACGATGAAGAAGGCACGAACTGTGGCAAAATGTAGACAATTTGTAAATGTTTGTAGCGGTATCTACAAACGCCACATGCAAACTATGCGTCATACTGGATGTCACACAAAATCCTGCATCTCACAAGCAGAGTTTACCGCGCAAGTAGCATATACAACGGCCCGACATGAATCATCGGGCAGTTGCCCGCCAAACACGACACCCGTCTGGTCAGAGAATTCTCCCTTTTCAATGGAGGATGAGTGAACTTTACACCCTGTTCCTCATACCTCTATACCGGTGACCCCGAACATGAACGTCAGCGCAGCCTTTGTGCAAATACTTCAGCGTGACGTCATCATCATCATCACTCCCGCAAGCTTTAGCGGCGAGCCACCCAGCCAGCCAGCACCCACGGCTTCAACGGGTATCCTGGCTGGTATGCAGCATCAGCGCATACCTAGTCATCACCCTCAGCCTCATCAGAAACCGCGGCACAGCACACTGCACTTACGGCCGGTCCACAAGCTCCGCTCCTGGTCGACTAGAGTCATCCTCAACCCGGCGCTGTAGGACATCTGAAGCACTGGAGCATAATGCAGCGCCACTCCTACTCACTGGGGGCATCTTCGCAGACAGTTCCGACTCACCGCGAACTATGCGGCAACCGGTTCCGACTCACTGAAACCTCAGCTGGCCTGGCAAGCATCGCAAGATACATTAGATACAAGACAGCTCACTACCGACCTCTGGTCTCCGGAGGGGAGTGATGTAGTGGTATCTACAAACGTCGAGGATCCTCCCTTTTAATTGAACTTACTTATGAGTGAACTTTACACTCTGTTCCTCATACCTCTATAATCATCATCTGCCAAGCTTTTTCCCAACTATGTTGGGATCGGCTTCCAGTCTAACTGGATACAGCTGAATATCAGTGTTTTACAGGAAGCGTCTGCTTAACTGACCTCCACAATCCAGTTAGGTACTGGGTAACACGATACCCCTTGGTAAGACTGGTGGTCAGACTTTTGGGCCTCTGACTTCCCGTAACGACTGACAAAGGTCTGAGAATGACAACCGGGACCAACGGCTTTACCTGCTTTATTGGAGTTATTCCGGTCTGTTAACATAACTAAAACTTTTTCGAAATCGGTCTTAATATTAGAAAGACTTTAGGAATGATGTGCAGACAAAGCTTCAACATTTCTATCTCAATCTTACTTATCGGACATCACGCCTCCTACAAAATCTAGACTAGATCAGCAAGAGCTAAAATCTATATCCGCTCCTTCACCCGTTAAGTCAGCTAAAAATAGATACTTACTTACACCATGACCAGCACAAGTAAGTCGGCGCGAGATACACGTGTTAGCAACAAAAAGTGATCAAGGCATCAAGGCCAAACAACGGGTTTACCAAATGCACTTCCGCCGGGTATTCTCAAGTTCTCATAAAAACTTGTATCATACTTATTTCGAGGTTATTAGAAAACGATACCCGAACTAATTCGTTTTGTTTTTTTGGGAATATCTTCGAACTTTGCATCCTTTGCAATTTGGAGTTAACTAAGTGGATAAACATAAAAACTGGTCAAGTGTGTAAGGTGTTTAATTCGGGTTCCAAATATGTAGAGATTTGAGTATGACTTTAAACCTATTCCTTCCTGATAAGGATGATCAAACCCACTGAATAGTTCATCCATTCAATGATATATACATATTTCAATAACAATTTTCACACTGAACCAGACAGCCATTTAATACCAAAATAGTCTTTTTTGATGTCTCCAACTCTCCAACGTCTCCAAGTCTCCAATAATAATTTTTATTTTTGATGTGTCTTCATCTTAGTCGGTCTTCAGTTAAACTGACATGAGATGGCGAGATGTATCTCTAGGTACCTATTATGAATATTCGTTTCAGTAATTCGGCTGCGGAATCCTAACAGTAAATTGTGATTCACGTGCCGCGATAAAAAGTGGGGTTTCCTAGTTTTTTTTTCAGCTACATTCGTCACCTACCTTGTAATAAGATACTCAAGATATTATGATACCTAACAATATACGTACTTGCTGGTTTCATATTAGAACACAAATTGAAAATACCTATACCAGTAAATAAATATATAGGGTCATTATGAAATACATACATCACACAAGTTACAGGAAAAACTGAAAAATCAACATACATGAAGGGAAAACCAATGGGAAACGGTTAGTGCACCTTAAGAATATAATTAGGCATAGCCGGTTTTCTTGGAACCTGTAACCTAACAATATAAAAACGTCTTTCTTAATAAACGGTTTGTTTATATTCTGTTAACTGCGTTCATGCTGGTCAGCTACCTACCTAATGTTAGCGCCATGACATGTGTCGGGGAATCACTGAGATCGTGTTACATTAAACACATTGTTATTGGTATCTTCTGCACTAGTAATGTTTCCTTAACGCTAACCTTTTAAGGTACTAAACCTTAAATGTTAGCGTTTAAAATAAAATACTTTATATATAAGCAGAAAATTTTAGGCATACCTACATATAGACAATGGTTTTATTTTTGTTGTCCGAAGAATGGAGCCACTTTGTTGCTTTTATTGAATCCACTATCGAACTAACATTATAAACGACTAAAATTGTAAAAATAAAACTTTTATATTGTCCTTTTTAGGCGACGAAACGAGGGCAGGGCTCAGGGCTTTGGGACTCTCATACGTTTGAGCCAACCGCCTTTTGACAGCCTCGAGGCTCTTGGCTGCCAGGCCATTGACTATTATAACGTGAGTCGATACAAAGAGTAGTGATTCAACCGCACTTGGAGGAGTTTGTGTGATGACGATGATGATGACGGGATAGGAAAATTACATCAAGATCCATGAAGTCTTTTTGACACGAAAAATTCGTCTGTAGGTAATGTAAAGGGAACGCGAATTTGTACATTTGCCATACCTACTAATGTTTCTTTGTTCCTATTTCATGCGCTGTATGGCATAAAATACCTATATTGTGTTAATCTGATTGCATTAAATCTTTGTCAATTTATTGCTTGCACTTGCGCGAAGCTTATAGGGATAGCAACGCTAAGGTGAGGTTAAGTACCAGCTAGTATTATGTATTTAACAATTTTATGAATGTGAAAGTTAACTCTTTATGTCTGTTACATTTTCACGCCTTAACGGCTGAACGAATTTCGATGAAATTTGACACACAGATAGACTATGACCAGCAAACGAATTACGCAATTAGTTTTGACCAGCAAACTAATAACACAATGCCTATGTCCAATCTGAATCATTTGAAGAATATTGCTAATCCATTGCTTCATATGTTCGAAAAATTTGTCTGCTCAGCAACGTAAATAACGCAATACATGTTGTTGAAATGTAAAATGAAAGTCATTGCTACTGTTAGTGTTTTACGCGATTACCTCTCTGCTCAGGACTTTTGATCCCGTTCCGAAAAACATTTAAAATATCATTTATTTTATACACTAACTAGCGAGCCGCTCTTGCTTCGTGTGGTTGCTATGTCTTGATAAAATATCGAGGTTTCTTTGTTATATGTAGGTTTAATATGAATGTTTCCCTTCCGGAATAAATGCTCTAAATGAAATGGAAAACCGCATCAAAATCCGTTGCGTAGTAGAAGAACATCGCGGTCACACAGACAGACAAGAAAACCGACTTGAATTTATAATATGTATATGTAGATCTTATAGCTTTTGTGGTTTGCGGTTGCAAAGTATTACAATATAGGTATTTAAATGATGGGTATTGGAGGTTATCTTGTTCTGAGAAAGATCGCAACTACTTAATTATTGCGATTAGAAGTAGTTTTTCCGTAGTTATTGAGCAATTAACAATGTTGATGTTCCTTGTAGAAGAAGGTATAACGTGTTTACGTAATAATAACCATTTACTTAACAACATAGTTTTTTTGTGGAATAATCTAGGTTACAAAAAAAATGGTTGCCTGTAAAGTCGGTTTTACGGGCGAAGATTTTACGTGACAACGACCGATCATCCGATCATAGTTGAGTGGGAGAGAGACGCAAGGCATTCGGCGGGCCTCTCTCTCGTTCGGTGACTCATCGTAACGTTACCGAGCGTTACACTTTTTCATAAGTGACTCCCAGTCGCAACCTAATTTAAGACGTTGTCACGTCAAAAATCAAATTAAAAACTTCAGTCAAATATCATAATTATGTTGCCATTTACACTTGCATTATTCGCTCACATTTACAAAATAAATCTCTTTATCTTTACTTTTTGGCAGTTTAGTATTCAACACAAAGGAGAAGAATATTTCAGTACTTACTAATCAGCTGGGAGTATTTTTCTAAATACATTCACGTAACTTTACTTTTCAATGTAAATGTTTTAAAGATTTTTTAAAATATTTTTCTGTTTATTAAAATGTCTAACAGATTTTTTACCGTATTTATGTACCCATCATTATAATATTTAACCGTAAAACGACATGCAACGTAAACGAATAACTATTACAAATTCACAATAAAGTCAAAATACTGAAAGCTCAGCGTAGCTGCACCGCTACGGACCCGTTCTATAATGAGAAGCTACACGCTACGCCGTAGCGCGGGCGTAGCTCGTCGTAGCCACCTGTGGGCTCTCTCGCACTACTATCAATATTATTATTTTATTCGGTTGACTGATTCAAATTGTGTATTCTTGAATATAGACGTTCTAGTATTTGTAACCAAATAATAAATAATATAACATCTGAATTCCCTGAAGGGATTTCGCCAGTTATTTTTTAACCGAGAGTAAATCCCAGATTGATATTAAGAATTTCCTAATGAATAAAACGAGTAGCACTTAACCTCACTCGAGAATCAATCAATAGACTATTGAGGTTGTCCTTTATGTGTCCGATATCACGTACGGTCACCAAAGGAGCTAAATATCCAGGATCGTCGGATATAGTTGAAGTTTAGTAAGAAAACGATGACTATTTTCGATTAAATTGTAATTTAATTAATAGAATACAAGCACTATTCATTTATCAAATTAAATTTTATTTGATAACATCCATCGGTTTCTTACTGCACTTCAAAGAACTATATCCGAGGACCCGGTTACTTATCTCTATTGGTGACTGTACATTTTGCATACAGAATCGAAGGTATTTGTACAATTACCTTCGATTGTGTATGCAATGTAGTACGTTAGCATTAATTTATCAATGAAAGAGTACCTACTCTTTCTTTCTTTGATAAATTAACGATAACGTACTGTAGTTCATCAGTCTATGAAGGAAAATATATATTATTTTTAAGATTATAGTCAAAACAAATACATATTTCAAATTTTTTAGGTAAGTAACTACAACAATCAAGCATCAATTATACTTTAAACTTTTTCTTCTTGTAGTTATACGATAGTCTCATATTTAAGCAGATACTACCATAATCATTTGTTTGTCAGAATATGATACATTATTTAGTAGTTATATTATATTTTACGACCTTGTGAAGGCCGCAGGAACCCGTTGGATGCGAGAAGCGCAGAACCGGTCGAAGTGGAGGTGCTTGGTGGAGGCCTATGTCCAGCAGTGGACGTCTTTCGGCTGAAATGATGATGATTGTATTTTATATGAACCCACCACAGACTATGGAAGCGCCACGCCGCGCGCCGGCATCGACTGGAGGTGCTTTTACGAATAATATAAAAAAATAAATTTCAATAGCCAGAACTGGCCGACGTCCGATTGATGAATTGCACACAATGCATAATCTCGGAGATTGTCACTTGAGTGGATAATATAATCACGGGCCACCAGTTTCTATGGGTAAACGATGACGCTCGCTAACACTTTGTTTTGTATGAAGACCGCCTCCAGCAACAGCCGCCAAGCGACTTAGTTCTGTCGAACCCACATTGCGCTTGGCGATTTGTTTTCGTAAAAGGCTAAAAGAATATCTACTAATTATAGTAGCGCAAGTCACCTTATTGTTATCACCTACTTTGTCGAGAGGGACATACCCGTAACCGTAGGTTTATTTTTTTCCCAAACTTCTTGGTCACTACGTGACATTTACATAATTATTTATTTCAAAACGAAATATAAGATTAAACCGCAATCCTTATCTTATACATAATTATGTAAATCAGACGATAAATTCAAATGTTGTGGTTTTAATTAAATGAATATTCAAATGTAGTTTCATTTATTGAGAGTAGTTTTTTAGGGTTTCGTACCCAAAGGGTGCCAACGGAAACGGGCCGAAGCCTGCCGGGTCAGCGGGATTGTCCGAAAGGGTTACCACTGGCCCGGAACATAAAGGGCTAAGGAAGGAACACGGGTGGGTTTTAGTCAGTAAGAGTCTGCCACTCCCTTCCGCTCCACCCAGAGCGGGAGGGGTCATTTGACGATTTGCCATCCACAAAAAACAAAAGAAAAAAAAGTGTGCCAACGGAACCCTATTACTAAGCCTCGCTATCCGTCCATCCGTCTGTTCATCTGTCTGCCAGCGGGCGGTATCTCATGAACCATAATTGGTAGATAGTTGAAATTTTCACAGTGTGCATTCTTTTGGCGCTTTAACAACACATAATAAAAATAAAACAAAGTTAAATACAAATTAAAGGGGTTCTCCATATTAGAAACGAGTTTTTTTTGGCGCTTTTAGCCTTGTTTTTTTTTTAAAAACGTTGCCCCACACTTGCAATTTTTCCTGTATTGTGGGTACGTTTACAAACATTTAAACTCACATACACAAACAGCCAGACCCGGAACAACTACTTGTAGGTCACACAAATATTTGTTCCGTGCGGAATCGAACCCGCGAACCGCAGCGCAGCAGTCAATCGCTTAACCACTGCGCCAACCGTGCCGTCGTTGTGGCACGGAACCCTTTTTTAAGTATTTCCTCGATCATCTGCAGTAGCCGTTGGTAGGCAGTAGACAGGGGCATCCCGCATCATCTCATAAATGTTTATTATCACTTGAAATAACGTTCACATGATATAATTTTCATATGCTATAAAAACGTATAAGTAACCAAATTTCATGTGATCGAATGTTATATTTCATATTATAACCTTCTTTTGCTGTAACAACATTTAGTATAACGTTCATTACTAAACACCTGTTTAATGTGAATAATTTATCGATATTATTATGATATACCTTAATCAGCCTATAATGTTCCTACTGCTGGGACACAGGCCTCCTCTCAATGAGAGGGAGTGGGCCGTAATCCACCACGCGGGCCCAGTGCGGGTTGGTATATTATATGATATACGTACGTAGTCATATACCAGGATGTGGTTACATATTTAGATCGGTAAATCCACAGCATTAAACCATTTAATTAGGAAACAAGTTCTTATCAGTAACAATGCATTTTCCTGGTAATGAATGCATTTGTTCTAGTCTTGTGCAATTTTGTTGCAATACCCATGGAATATCTGAAGGTCAACAACGGCGACAAACAAATATCAAAAACTTGTCAAAATGTATAAATTAGAGGTATATTTGACAGATTGAGACTGAGATCAGATTGTGAACGTGCTTCAAATTACGAGAATGGCCCCTCTGAAATTAGGTTATTTTTTCTTGAAAAGGGGATTTTATTGGTTCTTTATTCGAGGGTACAAATTGCACAAACCCCTAGATTCGGAATCGTCTTGATCTAAATCTTGACTCAAATCTGGGTTAATGACCTACCTCTAAATCGTGTCTAAGCGCATACGTTCTTAAATATTTCCCTCCGGAAAATAATTAAGAACGAAAGAGAAAAGAAAGAGAAGTCTCGCAAACGTTGTAATGTGAAAAACTATCACCCAAACAGACTAACCGTCGCAAGCGCAGACTTAGACATCGATGAATCAAGTCCTCGTTTTCATCATTTTGATTTCATTGAAAAGGAGATAAGAGAATTTGCAGTGTAGGTATTATGTGTTGTCAATAAGTTGCCTCATGTCAATGGCATGAGCAGTTAATTTCTAGCCGAGGCGAGGTAACGCCACAATTGCATAATGTTATTATATGTAAATCATGTGTCATACGATTGTTATTTATAGGTTTATGATGATCTCGTGATGGTCGCGTGATTATGGGAACAGATTTTCTTATTTGCTTTTTAAGTGTATCTTCTAGGGATTTAGTGTAAGAAAACCTACGGAGTATTGCGTAACACATACCTATACAATTGATCGCAATGGGTTTCATTTTGATTGTTCACCCACGTTCATTGCGTTATTTACGTTGTTGAGTAGACAAGTTTTTAAAACCTATCAAGCAATGGATATTTGCCTCAAACCTCTCGGATTGTGATTGAAACTACGTTTTGTAATCACCAATTGACTCACAGTGAGGAGCGAAACTTTTCTTAGAATTCACAATGAGAAGGGGCATTTACATTTTACTTTATGTTTGAATATGTCATCGACCCATCTCTACCTGTTTTCCATTCTAGCCAATCCCCATAGGACTAGGTGGATCTACTGCACTTGACTTAACCAGGTCATAACCTCGTCTGGCCACGTGATTTGGTGTTATCACGGAAAATGAACGATGTTTTAAATACCTACTTCGTCATTTGAGTTTACCTAAGTACTTATCTACACGGGTATGGATTTCCTCTACTTTTGTCTTTTATATGGTATGTTTGAATTTCGAACCCATACGTCCTTCGCACGCTGGGTTGCCTGCTACCATTTTCAGACAATAGATACACCCAGTTTCAATGATATTATATTATAATACTTATTAAGTAATACACTTATAATATCACTAGCTTCTGCCCGCGACTTCGTCCGCGTGAAATTTCTTGTACCCCCACCCCGTCGCGTCGCAACACTTCGTATTCGCTTACCGTTCACTCTGAGTTTTTTTCTTTTTGCTCGGCTCCTAAGGGTCATAGCGTGATGTTAAATAGCCTATAGCCTTCCTCAAGAATTGGGCTATCAAATGCAAAAAGAATTTTTTCAAATCTGACCGGTAGTTCCAGAGATTATCGCGTTCAAACAAACAAACTCTTCAGCTTTATTATTAGTATAGATAAAAAACTCTATGGCCCATAACTCCTTAATAGGTACCAACTCTTAACATCTTACACACGTGATAACTTTTAAACGAAATATCCGATTGAGATAAAACAAAAAGTATTTTACTTCTTCATAAATACTCTTGATAACATAATGCTTAATTTCGATAAAGATTAATATTACGATACATATTTAACGTAGTTTTTTTTTCTTCAGACGATTTAATAATTATTTTGAACACAAAATCGGTTATTGTGATTAAACCATGATAGCTAGATATATGTTCTCGCGGACTTTTTTGTAGGTCTTAATGGGCTCTACAAACCCGTAGTACATCATTTTGTTCTATTGTCAATAGTTTTTGCAGCGCACGCAAAAATAGGTTTTCGATTTTACACCTTGTGTTACAAAATAGCAATTTTATTACGGATCCCTAATTTTGAACAAAAAAAAATATAGCCTATAGCCTTCCTCGATAAATGGACTACCCAACACTAAAAGAATCATTCAAATCGGACCAGTAGTTCCAGAGATTAGCGCGTTCAAACAAACAAACAAACAAACAAACTCTGCAGCTTTATAATATTAGTATAGATTGCCCAGTTTAATAAATTTTCACGAGGAATCTTTCGGTTTCCTCATATAGATTTGTATATATATATTTATGAATAATATTTATGATCTAAGATTATTAGGGATAATTAATGTATTTCATTAAAACATATGGATACTGTTTTCTAAAAATGTTGTTTATTTTATAACTTATTCACTAAAAATACAAAAGCTTAATACTAATCATGTCCGTCGCTTAGCTTTTAAAGCTCGAGTACCTCCGTTCAGTAATAATATATTAATTAAATAAATCGAAAAAATAAGACAACCTACGAGATTCTATGCCTTTGGCACAATAGAAGACTAGGTCCTAATATAGTAAGTACAGGAAGTGCCTGAAATTCAGTAATTACATTATTTCTAACATAATATAAATAAAAAAGAGAGCTGTTAATAAAATACAATGTTAAGAAACGTAATTCTTGACTAGACAGCAAATACTTTAGAATCTAGTTGAACTTAGCCTTCAAGTACTGAACAAATATAAAATTAACCTATCACAAATGGAATACCTATTATCACAATTTAGGAATTGCGCAAAATCAGCTTCACGCTCGTCATTAAATATTAAAACTTACTCAAATACTGAACAGTGACGTCGCTAATGCATATTAACATTATAATAAATAATTAACAATAGTAATGAACGTTAGCTTCGTACGTGTTAGGACTACCACCGCTAACGTGCGAGGTTTGATTCCAAGGACGGGCAAAAGTTGAATTGGGTGGAGACTAAGAATTAACTACTTTTAAAGCTCGTTTAGGAGTGAGTTTGGTCAGCAGCAATTGGAACTCCACCAACCCAC
The DNA here is from genome assembly GCA_963082905.1 of Oligia fasciuncula. Classification (NCBI taxonomy): domain Eukaryota; kingdom Metazoa; phylum Arthropoda; class Insecta; order Lepidoptera; family Noctuidae; genus Oligia; species Oligia fasciuncula. Next base: position 1,362,219 of record OY720394.1, on the reverse strand, counting down.
CTTTACCCTGCAGCCATTGGAGAGTTCCATTATGGAATAAATCAACTATTTACAATAAATAAATTACAAATAATACACATTGAGTTACAATATTAAGTACATTAGACAGCAAACCAAAAAGTCATGAAATAAATTAGCAATATGTACTCACAGCACCTTTTGGCCCCATTTGATCTTAAAGCTAAACAAATAAATAACTTACAACACTATAATACTGTTAAATTCTGAACAATTAAGACACGTCACTCAGTCGTTAAATACGTATACTGCTTGCACGAGACTTTAGTTTTGTCACTTCGTGACCGGTGACCATCGCGTCCAAATATTGTGTTTGAGTCATGACATGACTTCACACGTCACTAGCTCCCACAGAAGAAAGTCTGCCGATGTCACCTCACTATTCAATGTTCTCATGCTATTAGTCTCTAAGTTTCACAACACTAGTCTGCCTCAGGACTCAGGTATCACTAGCCACCACTTGGCGGGCCACGTCATGTCTTATATGTGCAAGCGCACTAGACTCTCCTCCGCTGCTCGCAGGCGCATTTAGACCGATTCCACCTCATATTCTGGTTCCGCTGTAATAAAGTAAAAGGAACATTGCTAACCTTGTCGTGGAAAAAGTAGTTTGTCACTATGATTTTAAGTTGAATCGAAAGTTATAATTGTTGGATAACTAATGATTAATTGATTACATTGGGTTTCTGTAATCAAATTATGAGATGAGACTTTTTAAACCTTAATAATTTGCTACTAATTGAAGTAAATACAAAACAAAAATAGTGACAAAGCAAATGCGAGAAAAAAATAAGAGTGCACACAAAAGCAAAAGATTGAAAGACAATGGATGTCAGTACAAAACGCGTCGACGTAGAGCAGGCGTCAGACATTAAACTAATTTATGTTTTTATTCTACTTGAACATAGGCCAGTGTTGACTTGACCTCATTCTACGTGCACACACAGCTAGACAGGCGGATCACACAGGTAGAATGATAGACGTGAAGGATAAACAACATCGAGAGAGAAGTAAAAGAAGCGTGTTAACAGAGCGGGAAAGGAAAGTGCTGACGCTGACTGAGCGAGGCATGCGCTCTACGATACGTTAGTGTTGACAGACATCCATTATCTTACGAACCTTTTTGAGACAATTGCGGCGTTCCTCCATGTTGGGACATTGACAGGAGCACTTACGAGGATTGTACACCCTCGGCGCCGCGCACTCCTCGGGCGAGAGCGAGCAGCAGCCGCACGACACGTGCTCCACGATCGGGTACGTCGCGCACGTCTCCTTGTTGGTCTTCGCGTTGTATATGCGTATCTGAAACAACAAAATCATTAGCATCTCCATCAACCACCGGAACTTCCGATCATCAAGACACGAATGTGCTGACTCATGGAAGCAACTCTTCACAGTTATGTCACTATTATCATTAAGGACAATCACAGTTACGCAAGTCGCCGTACTCTTGTACAAATATAGTAAGCGGGTCAAGGATGCATGGCAATTAGCTGAGTGTAGATAAGAAGATAGTGTGTACTTACGGGAATGTGTCGGACTTTGGTCTCGGTGGGCACGCAGGTGCCTTCGTTGTCGTATTCGCACAGGCCGACGCACCTCTTCACCCACACCGCGCGCGGACTTATCTGGGGAAACACAGACTCGTTAGCTTTCGCACAATACAAATCGAAGTCGAGATGTTCTCACGAGACGCTAATCACGGCGTGTTTAATAACCGCGAGACGGTCGCGGATGTACATTACAATAATATCTAATATTTGCCGATGAGTAATGTGATTGATAATCGGACAAATGTTAATCGGCTTAATGGATATTAAGCATGGCTGATTTATTTAAGGACGAAATTCGAGACATAAGCACACCGCAGCAATTCGTAGCTAATCTGGTTGCAAATATTTAACCAAAAACAGTTGAACGACGGCATTTGTGTTTTCTAATCACTATAATTATCTTGGGAGTCATTGGCTTGTAATGATCGAATTGCGCGATAGTCAAGAGTTATGTGCTAATAGGGTCATAAGATAATGAATTGTAATTACACGTTAAAATTGGTGCAAAGAAATCTTAATTGTGTCATAATTGAGTGGTTAAAAATCCATTGTTTCCTATGTATCGTTAATTAAGTAGGGGTAATAAGTAAATTAAGTTTAATGGGTGATATTTACCTGCTCATGCGCAGCCTTCACCTTCAAGTATTCGAAGACCTCTTTGGGGTCTCCGCACTTGGACTGTTCAATAATGTTACCACGTTCACGTTCATTGTCACCAGAGCATGCCACTGAGGACAAAAAATAAAAATATTGGGACCAAATTTTTTTTTTAACTTTTGCATGTCCTCAATTTTTTGGAGTTGATTGGCACATCCAAAAAAATTGTTAGATTCTTCAGTTAACTTGATTTTTTTTTCAATAATTGTGAACCAGAAGGAAAATAATAAACCAAATTAAACATTCACCTTTCCTCGGCATCGGTATGATATAATCCTCAGTACTTTTGGGGAACTTGGGGTGGTGCTTATGTCCAGCGACCACCACAAACAACACCACACACAATATTACAATTTTAGCCATCATTATTATTTCACCTTTCACTTTAATTATCACTTTTTAATTCACGATTTATTAGCACTGTTATCTCGAGGTGTTCACGTGTTCACTGTCACTGCGTGTTACTCGCTCGCCGGTCTGTTGGCTTGTGCTGGAAGGCGGGCCGGTATGCTGTTATAAAGCAGCCTGCCTGACTCAACACGTGGGACACCGCGGAGGGCACGGCTGCTTGCGTCATCGGCGACGTGCTCTGTTAGCACAGCTGACGCTACGTCACCACGCTGACAACCCAAAACCTCATGAAACACTTGCTCCCGAATTTTAGGAATTTTATACGGAACTCCACACATTGCCCATATACAAAATGTACATTCTAGAAAAATTTTTCGCTCAAGAGAGTTGACGAACACTGCCTAGACTCTACATCATAATCGAATGGAATTTCATCATAAATATTTTTCAATTTAATCCTTTCTATAGTAATTATCTATAAAATTAATTGAAAAATCGAGTCCCACGATAATTTGGTCGAGATTGCGGCAAAGTGCGCGTATGGAAACTCCTAAGGTAGCAAGTTGGCGGCAGCGGTAATCTCATGACGTCACGAGCAGTTTCTGCAGGTACTGAGGTCGGAGACCGGTTGCAGGGTTCACCCACTGAGCAACGTGACCAGCGTCCCTCAGTAACTGACGAGAATAACCTTGACAGGCCAAGAATTGAAAAAGTAGCGAAGAAAGTAGGGTCAATTATAAAATATTGTGCAATTCTAACCGACTTGCTTTTTTTGCACATGAGGTAAACAGATAGGTATCTTGTTCACCGCTAATAGAGCATATAATGTAACAAGTCGGAAATGTTGCGTATGATTTGTTTGAACTAGACGGACAAGTCACTGCTTGCGCCTACACTCGGCTCTAACCTACATTCTTTATATTGATTCAACTTTACGAATACTATTTGGGTAGTCAATCGGAGTAATAGAAGTAGGTACTGATTTTATATTAGGCACGATATTAACAATAACGCAATGTCACATATACTATTATCAAACTATTTCCTAAATACCTAAGCAGCTTAAAATGCCAAAGAATGACTGGATCGAATAAAATTACAAACGTGGGGAATTCCTAGTCGCCTATCATGAAATATTATAATATCGCATATTTGTATTCGGTCACTTTACTTGATTGTTATTTAAGATACGATCTATGATTTAATTTGTAATCTTTACGTGCGCACGCGTTCCACGTAAAGCGGCGCCGTCTGATATCTTATCTTTCAGTTTTTGGGTTCCTTCCATCTGTTTCCGAACTTTCTCTATAATACCAGTTTGCATCAGTTTGCATGCCTACAGAATACAGAGCGGCAATTCTCGTAATTTTAAGAACGTTTAGTCTGGTCTCAGTCTCAATCTGTCAAAAATATCTCTTAATTTCATTTTGACAGGTTTTTGGCATTTTTTTGTCGCCGAGATGAGACTGCGACTAGATTTTGAACGTTTTAAATTACGAGAATTGGCCTTCTGATGTTCTACCTTGACTCTTTTACTTTCCCTTTCTTGTCGAAAATGCACCATTTTAAGATTAGTTCTTCCTCGGGATACAGGGTTTTTCCTTCTGACACCCCTGATGCCACATTATCCCTAAAGTCACTACTCTGTCGCTCGGTGCTTCCCCTGAGAGACGGTTGATTACGCAGAACATAAAAGGATGCTTGATTTACTACCTAAGTCGATTAAAAAGAATATAATAAGGATACGGAAGGAAATCTAGCAAGCTCGACTATATATTATTATTATTATGTCACTTCCGTGACGTAAATGTAGCATTATGTTTTATAGAAGTCACTTGTTTAACTTATTTGCGTTTTTAACACAAGTTACTTATGAATTCATGAATATTTTCATTGTAACTGTTAACTAGCTCATGGAACACAAACCTTTTCCTAGATTAAGACAAACTTGACTTGCATGAGGTTCTAGCTAGTAATTATTCCTAGGAATAAATTATGAAGGTTAATTTAAAGCTGTGTTGTGTGAAAATGTTTCTCGGAAAGCATGTATGTAGGGTACACGTCATAGTTTGACTGTGGTATGACGTCACATGTCATGGTGACTGGTTGGAATGTTAACCAACCCCGGCCACTCGCGGTTGAGCTTGATTTTCAGAAGTGATGGTATAATCCACGAGCGATTGAATGACCGACTTTTTTATCAGATTAATGTGAGGTAGCCTACCCCGCCATGTTAAGTGGTAGCCTTTTCGTTTTACAACTACAATAACTTGTATGTCACGTCTACAGGACGTGCCCTGTGTGTTTCATTCATTACTTTGTGCAGTTTCTGCCCGTGACCCAGATCTTCTTATACTGAAAGTATCTTGTCAACCGGAAGACCGGTTTTGGGTGCTCGCTTAAAATAAACTCGATCATGTTAATAAGCATGTGATCATGTAGAACAGCTTTAACCGCTTCACGATTGTATAAACGGGTATTTCATAAGACTTTTAAAAAGTGGCAAAAATAATGAAATTTCTTAAAACCAGTCTCAGATAAAAAAAACTGACCAAATACAGTTTAGTAATTTTTGGCGTGAAACTAGCCGCATTGTCAATTCCTTTGCCAATGTTGTGTTTGTGTATGTCAATGTGGACTTTGAACTCTTTGTTTAACACGAGTTTCCCTTGAAACATTGCAACATTGGCCCATTTTTTTTGTTAGTTCTGTCTTCTCTCTCTGTTAAAACTCATTAAGTAACAAATTGTTCTAAGCACAGATTAGTGATACATTCATTTATTTAATGCACAATGTACAGTCACCAAAGTTTCAAAATGAGCTTTAACCAGCTTTAGGCAGGTGAAAACTAATGTGTTGATAAAGGGCGAGGAATAGAATCCTGAAGACAACACAGTATTCTTGGGCATAACTTTGGATGCTAAGCTTCAGTGGGGTTCACATATAGATAAAAAAAAACATGATTGACGTGTAAAAGTGTTTGTACAAACCTACTTACAAAAAATAAAATCATTTCATTTCATTTTATTTCACAACCTTTTGACCGCCACACGTCAAAAAATCGAAAATGTGCCCTCGGCGTCAAAGTCTGTCATGTAGTCGAACCTGGCTGGGCACATTTTGGTTTGTCATCTATACATGACTGTGGCGGTCACAAGGTTAATTATCACCACAAAATAACTACTAGTTAATACGAAAATCAATTTAATTACCTAGTACTTGCTAGAATAAGTAAGTACAGGATTAAAAGTTATTGCAAGTGAGGATGATAGCGCAACTGAGACGTCTGTAAGTTCTGTAACGTTATCATCAATAGAGTACATTCATAATTTTATCTCACGAGAGTTGTGTAAAACTTTCATATAACTATGATTCACATTTGTTTGAATACTTAACTCTATCTCGGTTTATGACACTTCGCTCTGAATGAAGTAATGTCGATGATTTGTGATGACTCATGCAGCATTATTTTAATTAAGTAATAGTGAACCCATAATGTGGGCCTAAGGTCATTAGTAAGTATGTTTTGATATTTTTCGGAAAATTTGTTGTTTTAGAGTAATACAGAGTTATTGGAAAAACACCAACAACCTCTTAAGAGGTCATTGTATTCATCATTATGAACAAGTTTTACTACGGGACAAAACCTGAAATCGCGAAAAAAAAATCAGCTGTTCCATACATTTTGAAGAGTTAAACGAACATAAATGTAAGGAACAGCTGATTTTTCTGAAAGCTGAAAATCAGCCAGGTATAGTCGGGTTTGCAATATTTTAATAAAAAAAAAACACAACAAAGTGAAAAATAACTTTAATTCTGGAAGTCGGTGTCAAAAAACGAAAATGGAACCAACGACACCGACTTCCGAAGTTCAAGTTATTTTTCACTTTGTAGTGTTTTTTTTTGAAGTCGTTTGTTTTTTGTTGTAAAAAAGGTTTTATTTTTATTACCCAACAATATTATCATTTTATCGGCTAACTATCTGAATAGCTGACAGATAGAAATTTAAAGAGCGTTCTTCAGAAGCCCAAATCGCTAACAGAACTTTCTAGAAATAGCGTCGATTGCTTGAAAACGCCTGCGCTTTAAGCTTACCCAGTGTGCAACCTTGACACACGAAAATTGCCCACTCATGAAATTGTGACGTAGCCCCACCCGGACCACCGCACCACCGCACAGCCGTACCATTGCTCGGACGCCACAGACACATAGCGGTATTCACTGAAATACCATGAATGAATTCCACCAGTCACGTTTATTCGGAAGGCCGCCATTTTTCAGGGTGAGAAAAGTTGCAATATAGGCTAACAGGCGCTTTTCACGCAACTTATTAGGCTGACGGGAAGTTTGCAACAAAACATGGTGTTTAGAAGGGTATATTTACTTGTATATTGTTATGATTGCTAATTGTGGAATTCTAAAAAGTGGCCTAGTTTCTGTGGCAGCTGAAATGGCTTTGGCCCCGATCTTTAAGCTTGCATTCGATTCCCAAGAATAATTAAACGGAAATATGCTTTACATTATAATGGCTTTACCACCATTTGAACCGGAGTTTTTTTTTTAAACGTTGCCCCCGCTAGGAATTTCTCCTGTATTGTGGGTGCGTTTACAAATATTTAAACTCACATACACAAACAGCCAGACCCGGAACACACTACTTGTAGATCATACAAATATTTGTTCCGTGCGGGAATCGAACCCGCGACACGCAGCGCAGCAGTCAATCGCATAACCACTGCGCCAACCGTGCCGTCCACACGGTGAGTGAGTGAGGATCGAGGTGGCTGAAGAAAATGATGCCTGGAAGGATTCGGGAAAGCCTTTGCTTAGCAGTGAGACAGCGCAGGTTAAATAAAAAAACCGGTCAAGTGCGAGTCGGACTCGCGCACCGAGGGCTCCGTATAATTTTGTAGGTATGTAAATAGTTTATCACGGGTTTTTTTATTTAGTTACCTACAAAGCTTGCAGAGTAAGCAAGCTGAAGTGGCAGTGCGCTGGTCATGTTTGTCGAAAGACCGATGGCCGGCGGAGCAGACGAGTCCTGGAGTGAAGAACGCGTATCGGCAAGCATAGAGTGGGTCACCCCCAGCTAGATAGACCGACAACCCCAAAAAGGTTGCTGGGATAGGATGCAGAAGGCGGACGACAGGGTGTTGTGGCACAGCCTGGGAGACGCATACAATGTACAGCTGTGGAAATACTAAAGTAAGGAAATAAATAAATGTCAGTAATGAAACACTCTTGTTGCTTATGTTTTACGATTTTTTCCTGACCTGAAAAGAATAAAAAAAAATCTTGAATTTTCGTACTATATTGTGCAGTTTCAAGGTTTACTCAATCCATTCGTGATTCACGAAGGCGTTACATACCTTATGATTGGTATATTTGCGTTTACGATGGACCTATCATTTGTACCTAGCCATGAAGGAACTCAATTCTGTCCTCAATTCCCCTTAGCTCTGCAAAAGCTTCTTGCAAATTCCAAAATTAAAAGTAGCCTGCCTACATTTCCAATTAGTTTTCTCAATCAGTCATCTAGAATATCGCTGCACGTAGATAGGTATAACATCTTATAGTCACGCCATTCGTCAGGTGACCAGGTGATCACATCCATTTTAGTCAAAGATAATAATATGAACTAATCAGTAATCTTAAGATCTTTAAACGTAAATAAACAGGTGTCGGTGATTAATGAGCTGGTTGATACGGTTTTAATGTTCTTAAGCGGCCATTAATTACTTTTTAGGAATGCCGATTCTCAGAACTAAGGGGCATCCAAAATTCCAAATAGCATACTGATATGGTTAAAGTTATCCTTATGAGAAAACCTACGCTGCGCTCCAAAACGGTTATCCTAGACGTAAGCAAAAAGGCTGCCAAGCTTAAATCGAATTGGGAGGGTCACGTCCGTCGAATGCGCAGTGACCACTGGGCAACACTCCACACGGTGAGTGCCTGAGGATCGAGGTGGCTGAAGAAAATGATGCCTGGAAGGATTCGGGAAGGCCTTTGCGTAGCAGTGAGACAGCGCAGGTTAAATAAAAAAACCGGTCAAGTACGAGTCGGACTCGCGCACCGAGGGCTCCGTATAATTTTGTAGGTAAATAGTTTATCACGGGTTTTTTTATTTTTTTAATGTAACTACAACGGTTTTAGGATGTTTTCCTTTACTTGTGCTCCATGACCTAGCTTCTTGCCCATGATTCTAGGACAACGGGAGACGGGTCTTGACAGACGGACAGACGTACAACAAAGTGATCCTATAAGGGTTTCGTTTTTTTCCTTTTGTGGTACGGAACCCTAAAAATTGAGCACGTGGAACACTACATGTCCTCATGCCAAAACTAAGTAATCATTCAAATTTTTGTACCCCCTCTAGGGGATGATTTTTAAAAAGTCCTTCCGTGATTAGATCTATTGTGCAAAATATCAAGCTTTTAGAGTTAGACCTTAGGAGTTAGAGTTTGGCTTTGCGATGTCTGTCAGGGTCAGACGTCAGTCTTCGATATAATTATAATAATCTGGACTATATGTGAGCGGTGGACGGAGGGGCGGGGGCGCTTTGTCATTACTCAGTACGTGCGTTGCAAACAATAGGCAACCCCGCCGCCTTCACCCCCGTCGGGACCCAAGGCGCGGTCAACTAGTTCCGCGCGGACTATAGATAATTGTACAGAAGCTAGAAGTTAACATAATATTTTTATATCCAATATACCGACGGCGACGTTTATCACAACAACATCGAATTCTTATGTTATCCGACCTTAGAAACCTAGATGTGATCGATGGCACCTGCTGTTGTTGCTCAGTGTCGCAAAGAAAGTATTGACTTATCATCAGGTGCACTGTCGGATCTATCGGATATCAATGTTGATCATCAAGTTACCATAACGATTTTGCTACTTACATGAAACACCCGTTTCAGCGTATGCATAGTTTGGATACCTTTTCAGGAGCTTTTGTGGAAAATTATATATTTGACTAGCTGACCCGGCAAACGTTGTTTTGCCATATAAATTATTTCTAGCTGCCCGGCGCTATCGTTCACGTGGTGTACTACCCCTTACCCTACCCTACCCCTACCCTACTCCTACCCTACTCGTACCCTACTCCTACCCTACTCCTACACTACTCCTACCCTACTCCTACCCTACTCCTACACTACTCCTACCCTACTTCTACCCTACTCCTACCCTACTCCTACCCTACTCCTACACTACTCCTACCCTACTCCTACACTACTCCTACCCTACTCCTACACTACTCCTACCTACACTACTCCTACCCTACTTCTACCCTACCCCTACCCTACCCTACTCCTACCCTACTCCTACACTACTCCTGCCCTACTCCTACACTACTCCTACCCTACTCCTACACTACTCCTACACTACTCCTACCCTACTTTTACCCTACTCCTACTATAAAAAAAAAAAAAAAAAGTATCCTATGTCCGTCTCCTGGTTCTAAGCTACCTCCCCACCAAGTTCCTGAGTTATAAGTGGTGTAACTAACACGACTTTCTATTATATATATAGATTAAAACAATAAAATAAAATATAATTTGCTTTATTATACCATGAGGTACTTAAAACAAGAATTTAGGTTCCCTGAAAAAAAATGAGCTGCAGAATAATACCTACATGAATACCCGAAGTCCCCAATATACAATTTTGGTTTCAAACCAATTAAATATTACAGAACTCTATGGTTGAAACGTTTTTTGCAACACAGATGGAAAAGTACCCAACAGAACAGTACAGGGCGATCATCTCCGTCTTAGGTTTCGTGTTCCCAGTTCCCACACGTAATCAGAATTATCAACCGCACGTCCGAGGTATCTCTACTTTAATTTAGTTAACCGATTGCTGCTATTTATAATACACAAATACAATACCTACATCATGGCACAGTGAATAACGTAGCTGTTAACAGAGGTCAAAGCTGCGAGTTACCCTAAGATAATGCTGATTTTGAGTGAGAAAAATCTCAAGTTCTTACAAGTCAATACCCCAGGCAGGGGGTCAGATAAAATATGTTAAAAAATACTTAGATATTGATTGCCATTGTCCTCACTTCTCTTAACTAAATCAATATTAAGTAGGTACATCGCCTGGAAATCGGTTGAGACACATACAACGTTGCTCTATTTTAGCAGCCAGACGGTTTCACCCATGTAAAATCATGTAGCTAACTTTTCTTATACGGGTTAAGAGGGAAGATGGCCCTTTTGGTAGAAATTTGGTTCCTGCAATAGGAATGGGTTTGCCGATGCAGTTCTAAGACCTACAAACCCCTCCAAATTGAAGACGTTCCCTTTCACAAATAGCTCGTGTGCAGTCAGGTAAGGCACACCATAAGGCGTGACTATCATCACACTATCACGTTGTGAACATGGGGCCGACACTATCATCTTATCACCCTGTGAACATGACTCTTCTGCAAGCCTTTCAATGACCTAATTAAATGATTATAGGTCAGTTTACACCAGATTTCGAGCTATTTCAGTGTTCGTACGTCACTGGCATAAGGATTTATTTCTGATACTCAAAAGCTGTGTGACCTATCTGATGTCTGCAATATCAGGGCCCTTTACCACGAAACTTTACAAGTCTACAAAATTGTAGAAAATATTGCGTAACACAGAAATTAAAGACTTGTCATAATTATGTTTGTCGTACTTCTAAGATTTACAAAGTAAATTGCAACTTTTAAATTGTAATTGTAAAGTTTTAAGTTATAGGGCCCAAGTGACAAAGTTTAAATGCCGGGAGTCTGTAATTGCACCGGTAACTTCCCACATGCTATTACTATTAAAAAAAATAGGAATAATGGATAATTACTGGACATGTCCGAACATATCCAGTATCATAATCAGCTTATAATGTTCCTACTGCTGGGACACAGGCCTCCTCTCTGTGAGAGGGAGCGGGCCGATGTCACATGTCTTCGAAATTTTGGTTCTAGGACATGCCGGTTTCCTCACGATGTTTTCCTTCACCGTTTTGAGAGCAGTGGTGATGAAATAATTTACACAAAGTGCTTGTCGCTACCACTATAGGCCGCTATAATTGCTCTTATTACATATCCAGTAGTTATCTGTTCGATGTAATAATTACGATCGAACACGTTTTGCTGATCTAGCTAATCGACCACGCCGCGCTAAGTGCGGCGCGGCATCAGTGCATAGTCGGACAGCAAACCGGGTGCATAGTCGGACAGCAAACCGGGTGCATTCGTACTTATTAGCAATTCATTCATAAGCATTTAGCGTAGCATAGTATAGCAACTGTTTTAGCAATAAACCTTTAAAGTGACATGAAGTGTTTAATTTAGCAGCACAGGTCTATACCACTTAGGTCGCGACTCCTACATTATCCTTAATTCTTATTTCAGAATATCATGTCTTAGTTCTTCAGTACTTTCCGCCCTAGTCTGCATGGGTAATGTATTTCCCCCCCATGCGTACTATGGAATACACTTCGCGAAAACATCGTAGTTATCCTGTAACGCGTTTTCGTCGGTTCGTCAGTAAGTAACGAAGTCGCACATGCAGTAACTGCAGGTTTTCCCGCCAACTAGAGCAGGCGTGACAGTTATATCTTGGGTAACTCCAAAATTCATTGTGCTTTTCTTTTGGGCAGGTAGATTTACAAGGGACCGATTTTCAACGTAGCTTGAATTGAACGTAGGTAACTAGTAAAACTCGGTTTGTGTCTACGTTTCTTCAAGTGACTTCAACCTTAGAAGTTTATACCTAAGTATATAATATATCGTACTTATACGTACCAACGGAGATAAGATCTAGCTACTCGCAGTTGACAACAAAGTACTTATCGTGTAAACTTTTAGTTAATGAAACTTTCATATCGGTGTAATAGTATTTCTTATCTACTAGTATGTAGCTGTAATTCTTGATCCAAAACAATTTAAAACGACGTCATCTGTAGGTCAACCTTTACAAAATGGTTCTTGTTTATTCCACACTTTTAGATCTGAATGCAGGCGTACAGACTGATGCGTAGATTGATGTGAATTCAAACAAATTCCGTCAACTTTTATTATAGAGGCGATGTCGCAGTACACCACTAGTGGGCGGCCATCATAAATTATTAATATGCGACTTGAAACATTTTTAGATGAGAATAAATCTAGAGCGGTCAAATAACTTTATAATTGACCGCTATTTATCTAAAAATAAGAAATTTTAACGGATTTTCACAAGCAGAAAGGTTATCCTCTAGAATGATTCGTGATTTTATTTTGGACGATTTTTTTTTAATGAGCTATTCGTAATTTTTCACAATTGCGTCTGAGTTCGGCCATTAGTCATTCTGAATGTGAATGCGCTCCACGAGCTGTAACCCAGTTTTAATTAGAGGGGTGCTTCATAAAGCGGTTTCACTTCGGTATCTAAGTTGGCACCTTGGCTACAACCACAAAGCTCAGAAAGGCAGAAGTTTTAGTAATAACTGCATCAGTTATTTTATTTTTACCACTTAATGTTATTATTTTGTTGTGAGTTTGTGAGATAGATAACTGTCCTATAAATATTTGCTCCGAATAATGTTATCATCAAGTAACCATTTAATTTACATAAATAAAATTAGTGCATTTACAGACTTAAATATTGCATCACCTATATTGATTATTTAGTGGTTCAACGGACTGAGAATCACAACTCAGCCCATCGCAGTCCACTGCTGGACATAGGACTCTTTTATGCTCCGTCACAACACACTGTCTTCCGCCTTCTGCATCCAGGCTGTCCCAGCCACCTTTCTATGTTCTATGTTATGGGTTTGGTTTCCGCACTTAGTCCTTCAGTGGACCATTGTGCGTGGGCTAGTCCCAGTCACCTTTTTGAGATAGTCGGTCCATCTAGCTGGGGGGCGTCCTACACTACGCTTTCCGTTACGCGGTGTCCACTCCAGGACTCGTTTGCTCCGCCGGCCATCGATCCTTCGACAAACATGGCCACCTCCTCACTGCCACTTCAGCTAGTTTACTCTGTAAGCTAAATTTGTCGACTGGAACCTAAATTTATTGAATCTAAAAAAAATTGAATTGCAACAAATCTTCCGCAGGCCTAAGGGGCATTCATAAATCATTATCAATAATTAATTTTGCAACGGCAGTATCTTCTTCTGCACTACGACGTCAGCGTGCCCCTGTGAACCGCCGACTACTGATAACAGTGAAGCTGCTGATAACGATCACTTCCTGGTCTAATTAACTAAGTACTGTGACCGAGATTACGATTAAGTAAAACGTAGTACTTAGTATCATTTTAGTTAATTATAGCTCGTGCTATGAGATGTATTATAAAATGCACGAGTTATAATCAAAGGAAACTGGAGATGAGTGCGTCTCAGTTTCATGATTGTTTGTCTTTGCGACCTTTCCTTTTTCTTCTTCTTTTTCTTATCGAGGGGCTTGTGGTTAAGTAACAACAGCCGCACGGCTCGATCGATCAGGTTAAGCTACGCTTGCCGCGGTTGGTCCGTGGATATGGGCGTCCTTCTTTACATACCAAGACCCCTTCATGCCTCGGAAAGCACGTTAAGCCGTGACGTCAAATAATAAAAAAACAATCAAAACTATCTCTGCCATCCCATTAGTAGCCGGACACACATTTTATATGTAAAAATATGAAAAATTGCTGTGAATTATTTGGATATTTTTATTTGTCGTCATGCTGTCATTAGTACGGACAGTCTGGCACAAACACCGTCTCTTTGATGCAATGATAAGCGATCGACGAGCACGTGAGTAATGCGAGAATTATTCGAATACTTCCGCGATTACCGCCGAGTTAATATAGTTTGCGTAAACACCAGCTTTCCAGAGAATTTCCCACGCTGATCGACCGTAAACAATTTATGGGGAAATGTTTTCAATAAGTCCATTGGAATGTTGTGTGATTTCATAATTAACGACTCTTATTTAAATCTAGAATAGCTGGGGATAGCATATCTTATTGAGACAATTGACAATTTGAGTGGGAGTTCCGTCGTAAAGATATGGAAATATCTCCTCTGTTCTATTGAGAGTTGCGGATTCTGTTACAAAAGTCTTACAACTCTTTTATTAACTATCTATTTCCTCGAATAAAAAAAAAATACACCCACTTATTTACATTAACTTATTAAAATAGTTATATAAAATATTTTAATAAGTTAATGTAAATAAGTTATTTAAAAATTGCAGCGTTTGCCTGTACTTTTTTGAATACTTTCTGAATCTTATTGTGCTGCGTGTTAAAAAGAAGAAGAGTCAAAACAGTCCCTAAACCAACCACCAAACCCTGAATCGTTTTAAGGAAAATCCTAATACTTACTTTTATCTTTTTATATCAAATTGTAAAGATCTAAAAGTCATTCATTTCGCACCTGCCTTATGACGGCTTTGCTTCGATCAAATAGTGCGGCGCTGGCGCCGGCGACCAACGATGACTAAAACCAAACAAGAGTATAACTTGAAGGATGTTCTTTCATAGTTCTGAAGGCGATACGGTTATTTTATTGCGTTTACTGACGAAATTGCCGGTGACGATGACGTACGATGGGTATTTCACATAGGTACAAAGTGCAGTCTTCATGTTTCGACAGGAATCCTGACTCTTATCTTTATGATATTTGTTCGCGCGCTGCGGGTAGGCAATATTCCGCGCGGTATCAATATGGTAGGGTTCTGATTATTATAGACAAATTGCAATGAACAGTAACATGACGACATTTTAATAATTGTCAACATTATCATTTAGAACTA
Organism: Oligia fasciuncula; assembly: GCA_963082905.1. Classification (NCBI taxonomy): domain Eukaryota; kingdom Metazoa; phylum Arthropoda; class Insecta; order Lepidoptera; family Noctuidae; genus Oligia; species Oligia fasciuncula. Next base: position 1,346,869 of record OY720394.1, on the reverse strand, counting down.
CCTTCTTCTCCCTCAAAATCCTCGGATGATGCTATTTCAATTACCAGTAAGGTACAAGGCATAAGTTGAAACAAACCCGGTGTAGGTAATTAACCAATTTCCATTTTCACTTACCTACTAGTGAAAACTCGGTGTTCCTCCAATAACCATTCTGCGGTATTGCTTGAGTATTCATTCACATATCCGGTTGGTTTTGGGCAGCCAAATGTAATGTTGGGCTTCGTCACCCTCTTTTACTGCACTTTCTCCTGATCCATCCAATATATCCTATACTAGCTGTTGCCCGCGACATTGTCTGGGATACAAGATGTAAAGTAAGCGTTACAAACAAACGGCCACTTGAGAATTTTCAAATTTTCCGCAAAGAATTACCTAACCTTTTGGTATGGCCAGGGGTCCTTCCATAGATATATGAAAGAGTCCTTCCAATTTCCACGGAGTAACAAGTAACATACAACAAAAATGACGACACGCTATCATAACTTAACAAGCATATTCGCGATAAATGTAAATAAATTATCGGCACATATAAATCTGATACAATCTTCTAAGCCTAACATAAGTGGCTTCCTACGACCTGCCTATATATCATTGATAGTTCGTCGTGTGAATACTTTGTTATCACTTATCAGTCATTCATGTGTCGTTAGTACAAAGTGGGATAGCCGCTCTAGTGAGCAAGCATTAGGATTTTGTCTGACTGCGTCACTTGTACTATGAGTTTAGTGATGCAATGCTGTAGGTTAAATTATATAAATGTTGATTATTATGTTATAGAATCATACTTAATGCATACAAAATTATATATTAGTTTGTATGATAATAAAGTGTGACTAAGAATTTTTAGAGAAGCTTACAACGTAAGAATATTATGTTTTTAAATTGGCGTTGTTTTACAATTGTTGAACGAGTTCAGCTGTACAAGCATGCTTAGAGGTGAGGAAGTATGCCTGAAAAACATATATCAGGCCTGTGTAAATTCAATACAAACTGTGCCCCGCGGTTTTACCCGCATAAGTCTCCACCCCGTGAGAATATCTACCCATTTGTGCTAAATTTTATCTAAATCCATTCAGCCGTTCTAGCGTGAAAGAGTAACGAACAAGCATACAAAAATCAAATCTTTTCTCTTTATAATATTAGTTTAGATATTATAAATTATTTATATATTAACTTTAACTTTAATTATATTTAACCACGATGTAAATATATGAACCGTGAAATCTGACTACGTGACTTGAAAGATTGTATGCAAGTTGGAGTAGTAGTAGGTATACAGCATTTCAGTTTGTTCAGTGTCGATTCCAGACTTTTAAGGAAAGTCTGGTTTTACTTTATATTTTCATTCCGCATGTGTGAAACCGCGGTAGTGTCATTTCTACTTAAAATTATTTGTCATAGATATTGTCCATATATCACTTCATTCAAGATAATGGCCTTCACAATTCTTTTAAGTCCTCTCATAACAAAAGCCTAAAGGTTCTATAGGTATTAACGAGAACTGTTCATATAAGTATATATTATCCTGTTAATCATTGTGTCAGACTGGAAAATCCTTCCACGTAGAGATTGCGACTGATACCGATACCGACACGGTTCGTACGATACTGGCACGGTTTGATATCGACCGTGTGAGGCTAGGAACTCACGGAGCGATTTTCGCCCGCGTCCGCTGCGGTTGCGGGCCCGCAGCTTCTGTAGAATGCAAATATTTATATAAAAAATTAAAGCACATTTCACGACGCGTTTTACGCCCGCGGTGTTCGCGGTTGTATGCGGCTCCCGCTGTACCGACGGGCAACTAGTAGAATCGCGCGGGCCGCGGTTACCCGCAGCCTCGGCGGGTGGCGCCCGCGCGCTTTGCGATCGGTTGGCGGGCGACCGCGGGGGCCAGCGGGCGGCGCGGCGGGAGGTACGGCCGGCCGGCCGGTACGGAGGTAGGGGAGGCGGCGGCCGCGTAACCGCGCGAATAACCGGTCTCGTGAGTTTTGAAATAAAACCGCAGATCCACGACCGCGGCGGTTGCGGGCGAAAATCGCTCCGTGAGTTCCTAGCCTTATAGGTACGTACGAGGTACGTGTCGGTCACAGACCAACGATTAGGTATTCAATAAAAGACGCGCAATATGCTATTAATAGCACTCTGGCATTAATTCACGGATACTGATAACGACATAATCACTGATTAATAAATTATGCAGGTTTTTCTTTCGTACCTAATTCTGTTGCATTTGTAATATTTTGGTGTGCAAAAGATTTAAATCTTTCCAAGCACCTTTTTTCAGCTCATAGGTTGAATCGTGTTTCTTGAGTAATCTCAGTCATCAATGTGTGATACACTACAGTTACTTCATGTCGTTCTTATGAAACAGAGGAAGATATATCTGTTTTGTTTCTGAAATTACTTAAACTTGGATAAGTGTGTTACCTGTTGACGTAATTTAAACCATAATATAGATTCAATAACTACTTTAATATAGTTTAAATTACGTCAAGGTTTAAATAATACTTTTGACGCTGACAGCATGGAGTGAATATTGCATAGTTATACTGATTTGCTAAGTGTGATAGTTTTTGCTGCACACATCTAGCATCATGGTCGAATGTTGCTTTAAAAAACTGCCGCGTCTATTTTCACCTTAGTCTATAGGACTACAGGTGACTGGATGAATCAGTTTCCGCGAAAGCTGAACGAACTCGGTGCAAGATATAATACATCACCACCAGGCTCGCCTACAGCTTGACTCACAGCCTAAAGAACATTTACGTTTGAACAGCCGCCTAATGGCGGGGGTCACGGAGACACGCATATTTCTTAGAACTTTTTTAACCGTTTGTGTAGTTTCCAATTACAAATACCTGATTAAATATATTTGATTAGGTGCCAAACAAACCAGCAGCGGTCCACTTGATGGTAAGTGGTCACGCATGCCTGCCTATCATCATCATCATCATCAACAGCCTACAGTCCACTGCTGGACATCGGCTTCTCCAATCGCACGCCATTCATCTTGGCAAGTCTACCACCACGCCGCCGTCGACTAATAGTGAGCTTAAAGGCTCCTACAAACAGGCGCGACACGCAATATAATCGCGCGCGACACAAAGGCACCGCTCGCTTGTTGCGCGACTTGCGGTGCCTTAGTGCGCGATTTTATCGCGTGTCGCGCCTGTTTGTAGGAGCCTTAACCCGTCAAGCACCGCGCGTGCCCTATGTAGTACTTACGATACAAAGAAAAATCAATTATGTCTCATTAGCGGAACTTGACAGGTCATAGTGAGCTGTCAGAAGTGTTAATCCTTTGCATCAAGTGGAATGCTGCAGCTCACTTCACCTAAGTTTTCACGGTTAGATTTTTATAGAATAGAGCGACTGCAATACCAGAGGCATCGTATGGTGCGTTGCCATTCTAGAGACAATGTTGAAATGTATCCATCATTACTGAAATAAGTTTCCTAGAAGAAACTGAGAATTTCTCTACTAAAGTTTCATATTATGAAAGTTCAGCCCTCTGTAGTTAGATCTCGGAGGGAAACCCTCAGTAAAAGCAGAATTTACTTTCAATAATTAGTATTATCAAGATGTGTGCAAGATCAGCATTACAAAATGGGGAAGAGTGACGGAAAAAGAGGCGTGTCGGCTATTACATTAATGACGTATGGCCGTCGCGTTATTGATCCCCAAATTGCACTCCCACTCACTGGAAGTGATGAATTAAAGTGGTCCTAAAAGGCAGCCTTATTTGATTGGCACTTCAATCAAAATAGCAAATTCAATAAACATTGAAAATTTTCTAGAAAGTTCCTGAAACGTACAAGAAGAACTTTTTCGAATATTTTCAGTAGGTACCTAACAGTTTTCAGCAACGAATCTCTAGGCAAGTTTTCCTGAAATAAAATTACTTACCTTTTAATTATCGACCCAGACGACCAAGTAAAGTGTCTACCGCCGTGTTTCCCTATTACAAAACCACTCAACCGTGAAATACTTCTCTCGACATTAGCACGTGTCACGACGACGTCATCTAGTTCTCATTCTTATTTTCGTCATGTTGTAGTACCGGGACTCCGAAAATCTATGACTCACACAGTTTTTGCACGTCACTGTACGAGTGTAATCACTCATGTGCTGGCTAATACTGGTTATCCATTTTACGATTTGTTATTATATTTATCTCACGGTGCGGCGGCGGCCTGTGTCATGTTAATATGTTATCATCTGTTACGTCGCGTTACCAAATATAGTACTTAGTTACCGTATTTTGTGGTTTTCCAAGAATTTTCGTCTGTGTTAGTTTATCTGCATTAATGAGTGTTAGGTCTTTGACGCATTTTTATCATATTTAATGAGTTAACAGGGATGTTGTTATTTCAGTCTTAATTTCATGTCCGTTTTAGTCTTTATTAAATTGGAAATTATACATAGCGCACATTACGAACATTTTACTCCACCTTGAATTATTATTCAAGAAGTTACGTTACTATTGGCTCATCCATAACTTACTGTCTAGTAAAGAGGGCATTCTTTGAATTCTAGCAAAAAATGTAATAATACCTGGTGAGTCAGGATCTTTCATTTATATTTATTTATTTATTTATTTGAATAAAAAAAATATAAATACTAAACGATGTCTATCCTATTAGTGTAGTCAGAATATAAACTTTGCACATTCTTATGGGAGTTTAACCGTAGCCTTGAACTTCAGGGCAGAAGAATGATACAAAATATATTATCTAAGGATGATATAAAAGAGTTAGAATGAATGAGAAGAATTTATTACCATATAAGAGAGGTTCGCAAACGAAATATCACTAACAATGAGTACATATATATTCGCCATTATACTATTTAAATCAAAATCTCACCAAATAAAGCACTCAATATTTTTAATTGCCAAAATCCCCAAAACCATTAGCACGAAGCCCGAATTTTGAGGCTTTTTAGGGTTCCGTACCCAAAGGGTAAAAACGGGACCCTATTACTAAGACTTTGCTGTCTGTCCGTCCGTCCGTCTGTCTGTCACCAGGCTGTATCTCAAGAACCGCGATAGCTAGACAGTTGAAATTTTCATAGATGATGTATTTCTGTTGCCGCTATAACAACAAATACTAAAAACAAAATAAAATAAATATTTAAGGGGGGCTCCCATACAACAAAGGTGTTTTTTCGGCGTTTTTGCCTTGTGGTACGGAACTCTTCGTGTGCGAGTCCGACTCGCACTTGGCCAGTTTTTTTAATTAGCTGTATCATGCATGTTAGACCCATAGCATTTGACAAGGCAAGCGTAGAGCGGTGGTTCTTTTTATGAAAACAAGATTAGCTTTGTATATTCTTAAGTTATAATTATATCACATTTAAATACATTGCACGATCATTACCTGAGCCTAGATTTTATCTCCAAGCTCGTAATATTTTTCCTGTTACAGGTACTTACATTCCACTCTCAGTTTACTCTTCCAATGACGTATTATAGTTTTATTCTTAGCATATAGGTATATAAGATTGTGTGGCCGTTTTCGGAAAAGCCTACTTTGTGTCAACTTGCGAAATCGGATTTTAACCACTGACGACAGCGGTATTTTAAAGGAAAATTATGCGAAAAGACGGTGATATGATTTTCCTTATTCACTCGCCGTCTTATGACGCTTTAAAATTATGTATAATACAGTGCCTACGTTACGTCATGGTCAGCAGGTACTATGGAAAACCGAGATTCGTAAAAAGAATAGAATATAATAATCTGTACTGTAAAACACCATATGAATCTTCTATCCATACTTATACACTAATATTATAAATTCGACAGTAACTCTGTCCGTCCGTCTGTCTGTATGTTACCTTTTCACGCTTATACCTCTGAACGGATTTCGATAAAATTTGGCAGAGGGATAGATTGCATCCCGGGGAAGGACACGGGGTTTTATCCCAATATTCCCACGGGATCGACACTTATGCGGGTGAAACCGCGGGGCGCTGCTAGTCTTCTATATAAATAAAACAAAGTCGAGTTAGTAACACAATTTAGAACTCAAAATGGCTGGACCGATTTTGGTGATCTTTGCTTTGTTGGGTTTTTCTCCGCCCCGAATAGCAGAATTACAAGACATGAGAAAAATCCACGAAAAAAATAATAGGTAATGAAGATAATAAATTTTCTTATACATTCGTTTTTATTAAATCTGAGGCGGTTCGCAGTTCGCCGAGTCAGCTAGCTACAGATATATCTAAATGTAGAAATTTCACAAAGGCTGACACAATGGGCGGTCATATGGTTAAAAGCGAGATTTTAAAGACAACTTTTGGATGGGTGGGAGAAGGAGACACAGGCACGTAAAGTACGGCGTTGTAGAGCTTTATCTCTGCAACCATCATGATTGATTGTCTCTTTCGTTGTGCTTTATTAACGCCCAGGTACTGTAGATCAATGACCGCAGATCCACGGCGCCTGATCCACGGCGGCCTCGGTTTCGCTCGCTACCTCGATGTCACCTTCATGTAAAACAAATGCATGCTAATAGACTCACACGCACATGCCGAAGGACACCACACTGCGATACTTCGCGGGCTGCTCGGAGGTTTAGTTCGAACCCTGGCGGCATGTGCGTGCGAGAAAGAAAGAAGAAATGAGGTAGCGAGCTAAACCGCTACCGCGAGGTAAAGCAGTGAGGCATCTTCGGCATGTAACCCTTACTTAGATGATTTGTGTAGAGTTTCCGGAAACTATCATCTTCCCCATATTGGTACGAACTATGAGAATAGCTGATGTTGTTAGAAATATTAAGGTAATTGCGAAGTATATAATATATAATAGAAATAATATATAATAGTAATAAGCGAAGGTCAGGCGTCGCTAGAAAGTATACGTAGGTATTGTCACACCTGTCAGTCGTGGACTACTTGAAAGCACCTGAAAATCAACCAAGTGTCCTAAGATCAAGTATTCAACATCCTTTCAGGCTTCGGGAGGGTCACAAATCATGACTATTACGAATGCAGTCTGGTATGGTCTGGTATTTAGCTTAGTGGAACTTACGTCACCTAGATAAATAGTAAATAAAAACCCCATCAACTCAACATCAGCACTTTCTCCAGTGCAAACACTTGAAGCCACATGATGCATGTAATGAGTGTAAGTATCTAATGTGTCCACTGTCTATCGCAAAAACGTTACTAAGTAACTTTTATATTGTAACAATGGGCCTTGACTTTGAGTGCCGGCTGATGTAAAACAGATCATTGATTGCTTCGGCCTATTTTTACCGATTTCGAAAAAGGCCGTGCTCGATTTGTATGTATACCTATGTACTTATTTATAGGAACTGTCTCAGCTTTATTACTTAAAGAAGTAATGTACACATTGTGTAATGTACACATTGTGTAATGCGTGACTTTGTAGAAATACCTACTTATGAGCATACAGAATACGTTTCTAGTTTTGTAATTTATACTTTTTTTGGCACTAACCTTAATGCTCTCTATGGTGCGACATGTAAACAATTTGACTAATCCGTTAATTAAGTGATTATTGATAATCATTAATTAATTTTTAGTATTGAATTAATTAACTTTCATAGTTAATTAATTCAATTCGAGAGCAGTGGTGGCCCAGTGGTAACGGCCGCGGCTTACTAGTTGTAGGTCGTACGTTCGAACCCAGACAGGCGCTTTACTTTGTGTAAATTATTTCATCACCACTGTTCTCAAAACGGTGAAGGAAAAAATCGTGAGGAAACCAGCATGTGCTAGAACCAAAAATTCGAAGACATGTGACATCTACCAACCCGCACTGGGCCCGCGTGGTGGATTACGGCCCGCTCCCTCTCACAGAGAGGAGGCCAGTGTCCCAGCAGTGGGAACATTATAGGCTGATTATGTTATGTTATGTAATTAATTCATTATCTAGCAAATAGTTTTTCTAAGAAATAATTATAGGTACCTAATTACTCAAGTCCGCTAAGTATCTTCTTTCATACCAAATTAAAAAATTAAATTGAGTAGGTAAGTTGACACCTAACTACAGTGATTAAAAGATTCCAGTAAGTCGTATTTAAATAAGTAAGTGATCCCAACTAATTCGCTAATTGGAGATAGTTAACGCTCACCACGCTTATCTAACGTTTAATTAGTTTATCTTTGAACGAAAACTACGCACATAGTACTACGGCGACCTCGTTTGCACTTTCATGAATGAAATACCACAGTTTGCTTCCTTCAAACAACTGCCAGCACTAATCATTGTAACTCTTTACTCTGCCAAGCTAAAACGAACTCTATCGTCTTATTTTTAAAGTCAATGTTTCGCCTGTAAGAAATAATGAGAGCTTTCCTTGTAACGCCATTGAATTTTCAACCATATCAGTTAGAAAATAACGTAGCTTTTTGATTGCAGTGTCGTATTATGTTATGCCGATATGGTTGGGGTTATAGACACGACCTCGGCGCGCACGTGGCATGAGCGTGTCGTTCGCACTTCCACAGCACAGGTTGCGCAGGCGCGACACTGTCCATTCAAGCTGCGATGCCGGAGAAATGCCGGAATTCCGATATTAGAAGATGTAGAATAAGACCGACATCACGTGAAAGAGCAGAGAAAAAATAAAATGTACCTATCTAAATTACATTCTTGATTGGGTCTCTTTTTGGTATTTTTTTTTTGGTAACAGTTAGTTGCCCTGTGACATACTTACAAAAAACTCCTGTTATAACTTCAGCAGCCTTACTCTTCATATCGGAACACAGCAATCTGACTATACTGGCATATACTTATTGGTTTGGCGGTATTTAACTACTCCGGACAAGCTCCTTCTCTTCAGAAAGAAAGAAAAAGGAACCAGAACCGCGTCCAATATTATCGCTTTCTGCATCACATAATCAAAATTACCTTTTTTGTGGAATTAAGTCATACCGAAAGAATGACTACAAAAATGTTTTGTAACCGTTACAGTCCAAAGGCCATAAACAAGGCCGCGGTAACATCAATTCACACAAGTTCGGCGAAGTACCGTAAGATCCGTAACTCCGTCATAGTCTACCAATGCCGGACACTTGATGTGACATTAGACGGAGTTGCATCAGATTAGTGAAAGCTATTCTCCGAATCGTTCTGGCTCTTACCAACTACCTACGGGTGACAGGTCGTTACTGGTTAACCTCGCGTGACAAGGAAAAGTGTCGCAGTTATTGTTAGCTTGCTCTCTTAATTGTAATTGGATCGTTTATTGTCTAGACTAGGCGTAGTTAAGGAAGCTTTAGGTACCTATTTATATTCTTACAGGAAGTTACGTTTATATCCCATACATAAGGCTGAAATTATAGAAGAAAGGTTTAGGTATCCCGTAGGCATCATCATCGGAAAATGACCCAATTGGATATTGCTTGAATGTCTTCATTAAATTATAAGAAACTAGCTGCGCCCGCGGTTTCACCCGCATAAATTTCGATCCCGTGGGAATATCGGGATAAAAAGTAGCCTGTATGTAAATTGGTCCAGCCGTTTGAGCGTGAAGAAGTAACAAACATATAAACGCACCCCCACACACTCACAAACTTTCGCCTTTAGTGTGATAAATGATTTTATTTTTGTAAGTAGGTTTGTACAAACACTTTTACACGTCAATCATGTTTTTTTTTTAAACTAGATGAAGTCGGCGTTTCCTATCTGACTACTCTGAGAAGAAAGGCCGAAACAAAATCAGAGGTCAACGTCTCTTTTAAAGTCCAGACATAATCTTGGTCAGGTTATATGAAGACCAAGTAGATCGATGTCTGAGGTGGTCTTTTGAGGAAAGAACCACACCGATTGAGAGGACCTGTCCAATCAGTGCACGCATTTGTCAAAAATCGTGCAGCTCAACTCAGAATTTGAGGAGCTCAACGATTCGACGAACAATACCAAAGACAGGACATTTGGGTAGGCCGATATGTGCCTTAGTGATGTTTTTGTCAAGACGTTAAACTACAGTTTACTTAGTGATGTTTCGCTTTACGGAGATGACATACGAAAGCAGTCTTCAGCATGAATCATGGTTGAAACCTCAAAAATTTCAACTTTTTAGGGTGCATTTAGATAAACTGTAATGCAGCCAATATTCTAAGAATGATGACCCAGCATGAATCTCGATTCAAAGCTCATCATCACATTTCAAAGTAATCTGAACTGGAATCTTGCTTCAAATAAGTTTTCTTCAATAGGTATGGCTGTATTAATTTATAGTAATAAGTAATTGGAAAGGTATTTGTAAGCACAGGTAGGTTGGGTTTTTCCGTCAGGAGTCTCTCAGTAGCAGCCCGGAGTCTGGATTTTTGCGCTCAATTGTAAGAGGGTCGCCCCCTATTACATGGGACTTAAAAACATAACTGGTGAAATGTGGGTGTTCTATAAATAGATACACCTCTGCATAATCCTTAGCGGATTGCAGGCGTGATGTACGTATACGTTATGTTATGTTGTAAGCACTTAAGTAAATGCATATCTATTAGCAGGCTCGTAAAAATATAGCTATTAGAAAGAGTGTAGGTTACTTTATAATTTTAGGGCTGGGATTTCTCTAGAGAAGTAATCGTCAAGCAACGGTTTCCATCGGGGAAGTCCCCCGATGGAAACCGTTGCTTGACCTCCTTTAGCCAAGTTACCTTCCCTCCTTTAGCTAAGCAACCTTTTAAACAAATTTATACGTACACAGACAGTGCCAATACTGTTCTATCCCACTTATTATGAAAACCTCAAACGGCGCAAATACTCCAATCTTTTTGGAACTTATATGTTCGAGCCATTTGGGGTTAAAACACTAGGGCCATGGAGTCCGAGTGCCCACATTGCTTTTCGAGACGTCGCCGTCGCCAAGGGGTTAGTCGGCGATTCTTCACGTGACCAGAGGGCTGGCCTATTTTTTTTTGTCAAAGAATTAGCATTGCCATCAATGTGCTATCAGCCTGTTGGGCACTTTTCCTATTGACAGCAATGCGGACGAATTTTTTGATGTCCTTTGTTTGCCCTCCTTTTGATTTACCTACTTGTACATATTATTATTTTAAGACTATTAGCTTTAAATTTACTAAGAATAACATTACCTATTATGTCTGTCTCTGATTCACGCATGAATAATCAATTAATCATGTGAACAACCAACAGATATTAGTACCGAACACTCTCTAGAATGTCATCGCCGACACCCACTTCACGGCCCTTGCTCCCCCGCAAACATCACCGAATTAATTAAGACATGACGACGATTACAAGATAAAAAATATCTAAAAATAATTACCGTTATAGCTATATTTAGCGGGACCTTGAACATATTTAAATTATGAGTTGTTGCTTCTGAGAATTCTTACACAATTTTCCAATGACGCAATGTCAGTTTCACTGACAATTTTTTAAGTAGATTTAGCTCTTTTGTGTATTGATATAAAGCTTAAAGTGTTTGTAGAGGGTTTTGTTTCATAAAATAGTGACACACGTTCGCAAATCACCGGACGTAGACGGTATTGTCAGAAGACATACATCACCTGCCTGCCTTTTCCCAACTATGTTGGGGTCGGCTTCCAGTCTAACTGGATGCAGCTAAATACCAGTATTTTACATGGAGCGACTGCCTATCTGACCTCCACAACCCAGTTACTGATTAATACGATACCCATTGGTAAGACTGGTTGTCAGACTTTCGGGCTTCTGACTACCCGTAATGACTGTCAAAGATCCACGAATGACAGCCGGGACCAAGTTCAACGGCTTAACGTGCTTTCCGAGGCACGGAGGGGTCTCGGTATGTAAAGATGGTCACCCATCCACAGACCAACCGCGGCAAGCGTAGCTTAACCTGATCGATCGACCTGTGCGGCTGTTATTATTTAGCCACGGGCCCCTCAGAAGAAGACATGCAATACTCAACTAAAATACTTAACTGTTTCCCACTACATCTTTATTTAGGTAAGGCAAGCTTCAACAACCCGTTGATGGGTCTCATTCAATTCAGAGGCACCTACTCGTACCTATTCGAAGACATAATTTTCAACCTCATGACCTGTGTGAACGTCTGAAACTAATTAGGTTCTAAAGAAAACTTAAATTACGAGTGTACCTATTTGAGAAACACTCACATTTCGTTTGACCTCGGTCTAAACTCCCGAGTTTGACTTTTTTTTTTTATAGTTCCTAGATCAATCGGTTACAAAATGACGTAGTTCTGTATCGAAATTGGGTACCTACTTTGGATATTTGTAGATAACAAATAACGAGTCGCGTATCATTTCGAGGATAGGTCGCTACAAGTTACCTATAACATGACGCTACGGCAGCGACACTAAATCTACATAATTATCTATGTATGTATTTCTATTTCCAGTCCGCGGATTACCTACACCTTTATAGGTAAACTAGCTTCTGCCCGCGACTTCGTCCGCGTGAAATTTCACCCTCCCCTCATTCACCCTCTTAGGGGTGGAATTTTGAAAAACCCTTTCTTAGTGGATACCTACTCTTCACAAATAACACACCCTCCAAATTTCATGTCTCTAGGACCCGCGGTTTAGGCTGTGGCTGTGTGTGGCTGTGTGTGATATATCAGTCGGTAAACACAAAATATCATCCCCCTTTTCACCCCTTAAGGGTTGAAATTCTAACAACACCGTTGCGTTACCTTCCAACCATAAGCCTAGATAATAAATTTAGTGATTTTTACTTCGAAAATTAAGGACTTTCCAATACACAACTTCATCCGTCTTTTTAACCTTTCGGGGCTAGAATTATCAAAAACGCTGAGACACGTGTAAATTAATTTTCAATTCTCAGCCTAAACACAAAATTTGAAGATCCTAACTTCAAAACTGACAGACTTTCATATAAACTTCCATCTGATATTTCACCCCTTTAGGGGTAGAATTCCCAAAAATCCTTTCTTAGTGGATACTTAGGTACTCTTCACAAAGAATACACCCTCCAAGTTTCATGTCTCTAGGACCAGCGGTTTGGGCTGTGTGTTGATATATCAACAATCAGTCAGTCAGTCAGTCAGTTTACCATTTTATATATATATATATAATAATATATATATATATATATAGATAATATATATAAGATATGATAACATTGATGACTTGCGTTTTGTGAGGAAGACACGCGTTTGGTTATTCCACCACTATTTGAACAAGAATTATGAATAATGAATTATACATAGAAAGAATACAAATTAGTAAAAGTAAAAAAAGCGGAGGGGTTGCAACAAGCAATGGGGCAGTGTCGGCAAAAAAAAAACTGGCCAAGTGCGAGTCGGATTAGCACACGTAGGGTTCCGTACCACAAGGCAAAAACGTGTTTGTTGTATGGGAGCCCCCCTTAAATATTTATTTTATTTTAATTTTATTATTAAAGTAAAAATACAACTGAGTATTTTGTGAATATTTCAAGTGTCTACCTGTTGCCATTATTGATATCAAGCAAAAAAGGGCAAAAAAAATCGCGTTTGTTGTATGGGACCCCCCTTAAATATTTATTTTATTTTGTTTTTAGTATTTGTTGTTATAGCCGACACCGACTGTTCGCCACATCCCATTGCCGCACAGTGTCGCGCGCGCAATCCCCGTTGTGTCGCATGCATGGTGTTATAAACTCCTTAATGGAGACATTCCCGGAATGTGACATCTTTAATGACACACTCAGGGTGATCATGTCAAATTGTCTCATGTTCTGTGAAAGATAGGTTTGTGTGATTGGGTTGTATATTGTTATCACTTTCGATCTCTGACTTGTTATTTGTAGTTGAATTATGTTAGTTATGTAATATGTTTAGTTTTATGTTCAGTATTAACTGTTAATTCCTGTCATTGGCGCAAGCCGTTGTAATTTATTATAAATAAATAAATAGCGGCAACAGAAATGCATAATTTGTGAAAATTTCAACTGTCTAGCTATCGCGGTTCTTGAGATACAGCCTGGTGACAGACAGACGGACGGACGGACAGACAGCGAAGTCTTAGTAATACGGTTCCGTTTTTACCCTTTGGGTACGGAACCCTAAAAAAGAAGAGCGATGAAATGAACAATGAAAGCTCAACATTTTTGCACTTTAAATACTTTTTTTTTATTAGGATAGGAGTTTTCCGTCGTTGTAGGTACCACGAAACTGAAAAACACTGAATGCTTTGTCTTTGTAATACCTAAGTCATTTTAACACGCTAAAATATCTTGTTTGGTCCTTTCTTATATTTTCTTAAAAATTTATAGAAGTTAAAAAGAAAATTGACAACTTTCCTGTATTCAACTGAACTCTTTCCCCCTTTTTTCATAAAAGTTGCTTAAAGTTAAGTAGTGATTCGACGGTCATGAGGTCTACTAAACGTCACTTGACTTTAATCATCCGCTCGGTTATAAATAAACCCCTTTATTTCGTCGTGTCAAAGTACCCCGCTACGAGCACCGAATCACCGATAGCTGAGAGCCTACGACAGACTAAATGATTATTTTGTAAGGTTCAACAATCATGGCGCGGGCGCATAGCAACACAAAATCACACTAGTGTTCGTGATTCACTCAAGACCTAGTATCTTAACAAGTCAGCACGTGTTTCATAATAAAATTTTTGGGAGGTCGATTCGAAACTTTAAAGTGACGTCCAAGTCTTATCACACGTGCGGGCACTATCAGTTAAACATTGTATTACAGTAGCATATTAGGTACCTATGTTTTAAAGACGGATCTTATGCATAATTTTTCGGGTCTGAGGCCGGGGCTTCCTTATACCGGTCCTTGACCCAAGAACCTTAAAAACCGGTAGTCAAGGTCAGGGCCCAACCCCAAGTCCTGACTGAAGGCTGACGGGCCCTGGCCTCTGACCTGTGGGGTAATTGGGTAACACACAGTAGGAATGGCTTTCATTTTGACAGTTCAACAACATTCATTGCGTTATTTACGTTGTTGAGCAGACACATTTTTCGAACATATGGAACAATGGATTAGCAATATGCTTCAAAATGATTCAGGTCCCGATAAATAGTGTTTTACGTACCTAAATAGGGTGCTGATATTTGCCTTGATAAAACTTACCCCTTAATAAAACTCTAAAGTACTCTAGACAGTAGTTAGTCAGGAGTTGCAATGGGCCATTGAGATTAACAAGACATAAATGTGGTGATGACAATAAGGTCACTATCTCGTTTCTAAGATCCTATATTTTTGAGAAATACAGTAGGTAGGTACCTAGGTACATAGTTACTAAGTATTTCAGTATTTTCAGAAGTTTACAACGCCAGGCTACTTTTAATGAAAGTGCTACGAAAAATGGGAAAAATCTATATTCAGCCACGCTTCGCTTACATGCCCCTACCTGCCCGACCTCAAATACGGCCTCGGAAAAAGCCCGTACACGCAATGATCACGTGATTGTGAATGAACCGTCGCATGCGCAGCGACTGGCACGTAGCTCTTAACTGTCGTCACATCTAAGTTCATGCCCGTACTTAGGTACGTGAGAGTGTAGGCATGTCTCTACATGCCTCTACTTGTCCGGTATAGAAAGTCCCGCGCGTGCACTACGAGGTAGAAAACACGTGGCTCTTGTTTCCAAGGTAATAGGAAAAACTTGTAGGTAATGGAAATAATTGGGCCTTTTATGACCGTGTTTGAAGATGGGGGACCCCTGAGATGTCGTCAGTACAACACGGTGATTTGTATTATTATGGTCTGCTTATATTATCATGTAGAATTCATTATTTACAGAAAATAGGATCAAGTAATAACAGCCGCATGGGTTGATCTTCAAGGTTAAGCGACGCTTGCCTAGGTCGGTCTGTGGATGGGTGACCATTATTGACGTGTAAGGGTCAGCGCACACCAAGAGCAGAGCAGAGCAGAGCATTTTCTGAGATTATTGAAAAAATATCTTATGATTATTATCATACTTCGCAAAATTGAATACACCCAAATTTGATGCTCGACCATGCTCGAGCAAGCCGACTGCGTGTTCGAGTATGCATTCTACATTTTGGTCGACCATGCACGAGCATTTTGCAGTTCGGTCTGCGCTGATCCTAAAAGTGTTTGTACAAACCTACTTACATAAATAAAATCATTTATCATTAACATAGCTGTCATTCGGAAATAGGTATTTTACAGTCGTTACGGGTAGTCAGAAGCTGGAAAGTCTATCAACCAGTCTTAACAAGAGATAAGCAGTCGCTCCAACTGTAACATAGTTGGGTAAAGGCTATGCAAATGATGATGTAGGTAGATCTCACCTTATCCACATTTTTGTTTGATTGTTTCACAACCTACATAGTTCACATGAAACAGGCAGTTATGTTGTGAATGTTTTAATATTTTAAGTTTGGTCTGTCTGAAGTCTGGATATTGAAACAATTAGACCTGCAGGGTAATTGCGTAACACACTATCAGTAGCAATGGGTTTCATTTTGACAGTTCAACAACATTCATTGCATGATTTAGGTTATTGAGCAGACACATTTTTCGAACATATGGAGCAATGGATTAGCAATATGCTACAAAATGATTCAAATTGAGAGTAATAGTGTGTTACGCAATTAGGGCGCTGAACTTTTTCCAGTCATTATTATTATTATTCTCTGTGAATATTATTTTCGTAAACTTTATTTTAGAGAGAAGAGACCATGACCTCTGAGTTGACCATGACCATGACCATGACCTCTAAGTTGTTTCGGTATTTCTTCTTAAGGATCAGTCAGCTAGGAAAACCCGGCGCCATCTACTTAGTTTTAAAATATTGACCAACAAAATATTGACGTGTAAAAGTGTCTTAAAAAAAGATCTAAGTAAGTACTTACAGAAATAAACATTTAATTTCATTAGAAAGCTATTTGGGTAAATACCTGTAGAGCTACGTATGTATATATTACCGGTAACACCATCTTGTAATCGTTAAGTATTTAGTAATTAGTCAAATCAGTCGACTTTGCCCTAAAATGATAAATTGCTAAGATAATTATTAGTGTGCGTCCTGTACAAAGTCGAATCATTTATTTACGGGGACATTTTGAACTTCAATACTCGTAATTATGTAGAAAAGATTACAGCAGGTAGGTAATATTGAGTCACCACTCAGCACACATAATTTGGCTTGTCATCGAATTGAAATAACTATGTCGTCTCAAAGTAGGTATAGATTTTAATATCAAGCTATAAATAGCACTTTATTGCATAACAAAATATAACCTGAACCAAAATATATAAAACCATGAAATTGTTTGTACAATTGGGAGTCGCGTTTCGATTTGCAGTGATATTGTTTTTGTTCGAAAGGGCTTGTGGCTAAGTAATTAGTAGCCGCACGGGTCGATAGATGAGGTCAAGCTAAGGTTACCGCGGTTGGTCTGTGGATGGATGACCATCTTACATACCAAGACCCCTCCGTGTCTCGGAAAGCACATTAAGCCGTTGGTCCCGGCTGTCATTCGTGGATCTTTGGCAGTCGTTACGGGTAGTAGGTAAGAAGCCCGAAAGTCTGACAACCAGTCTTACCAAAGGGTATCGTAGGGTTGTGGAAGTCAGATGGGCAGTCGCTCCATGTGAAATAATGGTACACCGCTGCATCCGGTTAGACAGGAAGTCATCACCAACATAGTTGGGAAAAGGTTAGGCAGATTGATATTTCTATCATTGAACCAATGATCCTCTGGAGTCTAGCAGCAAGATTCTCGGCATAATTTGCATATTAATGTTGAACAGCAAGTATTTTAGTCGTCATCATCATCATTTTGCATAAAAACTAACATCAATAGGTTACCACGAATGTAACGTATTGTACCAACTTACTTTAAGCTGGTGATTCGTTTAAATGACGCTGGGTTAAAGCTCTACCTAAGATGATCGTCATTAAAATCAGTGTAGGTAACAACGATGACGTCACGGAACAATGACTTGATCTCGCCGACCTATCCGTTTGGGCATCCGTGTGCCGTGCCGTGACGTCATCATCTCTTTCAAACACGTTACAGATTGAAATTAGATAGCCGTTATGACATCAGACACGTTTTTTATAATACCTAATTATTAATGGAGTGGAATCTCGTTAATTTTTTGCTGCCATTACTGCTGCCAAACATATCTAAATGGAATTGGGCTAATTACATCTGTGATCTGCTGTAAGCCGGATGCTCAGGTGAAAACAAAGACACTGCGGACTCCAAAAGCATAAGGCAGCGTTGCAGGACCAGAAGGAGATGGCGGAACTAATTCGTACATGACCTAAAGCGCGGTCACTGTCGATGTCGGACTGCATAGAAAAGAAAGAGAAGCGTGATGACACAACGCTGGTAATTTATTGCAAAATAATTATGAAGAAATTATCTATTTACAAAAAATCTATTGTTTGGATTAAAAAATTAAAACGCTAGTGCTTTAGTAGGTATGTTGCTTGTAGAATAATCTGACAAAAAATCAGAATGATTGTTATGTAAAAAGAAAGTTTTTAGAGGTATCTTCATGATTTTTTTCTATTGTATCAAATTAGTTGTGATACCTATATTTCAAGACACTACCTACCTAGAGTATATATCCTGAATAATATCATATATTTTTCTGATTTTGTTTTGCGTTTAGGTCCTGTAATCCCCTTAAAGAGTAGTTCTAAATGGCAATATAGCGATAGGTGAACGGAGAGTAGGCTTTTCCCCTTATAATTGGGCACCACCGGGGCAAAGACCAGAGTGGTTGTAGCCGCAGCATCCATGACGCATAGCAACACACAACAGCACGCCGCTTGTAGAGAATTGACTTGAAGATGATAAGTTGCTTAGACGTCACTAAAGGGTTAATTGATGAGGCCGGTTAGTACGCAGACGCGGAGCTATCCCTTATACCCGTCATTCTAATCGAAACTTTAACTTCAGGAAAAGATCTGCTTAAAATAAGTATATCCTGTATATTATGTGCTATGCCTAAATCGATTGCCATGTAAACTTTTCCACACAATTCCCGATAATGCAGGCTAACCTTACGTCATTCGGAGTGACCTAACCTCTGTAACGACATTATTATGAGTTCCAGTAATTGTTATCTACTTTGAAGCAGCTGCATCAGTTAATGATAAGGAATTGTGAAATTCAGTGACAAAATACTATAATTAACTATGGGTAAGATTTAATAGAATATTTTAACCATAACAAGTAGCAAAGGGATCTAAACAGTACCTAAGTATAGGTAGGATGTCTTTATTTCAAAACTGAAGTAATCGATATTGCTGAGAAATGTGTGCACTGATTGGACAGGTTCATTCAAATCGGTTCTTTCTAAGTAGATTAGTGTCCAAGATAGTTATTCACATGATCTGACTTTAAACGAGACTATGACCCCCGAGTTTGTTTGCCCTGCACATTGTTTGCCCATATTTGCAAATAAATGATTTAGAAATGGAATTTATTTTGGTGTTTCTTAACAAACGCCGTATCTACTCATCTAGTATTTTAAATGTCATTGACGTTTAAAAGTGTTTGTATAAACTTACTAACAGAAAAAAAGATCTTTGATATTTTGTCATTTAATTTACTTTGCAAGTCATGGTGTTTTATTTCCAAAAACCGGATGTGATTATTACACATGGCTCTGATGGCGCAGGATTCTACAATTTTGGATGACAAGCTAATACTTGTCCATCAGGTGATCTACGACCGCCAAGAATCGGCTTGTATATACATTATCACTGGAATCTAAATAAGTCAACTACGAAATTAGTAATAATTAAAATCTTTTCATCACCCACGATGTGATCATCATCATCATCATCTGCCTAGCCTTTTCCCAACTATGTTGGGGTCGGCTTCCAGTCTAACCGCATGCAGCTGAATACCAGTATTTTACATGGAGCCACTGCCTATCTGAGCTCCACAATCCAGTTACTGGGTAATACGATACCCCTGGGTAAGACTGGTTGTCAGACTTTCTAGCTTCTGACTACCCGTAACGACTGTGATCACTCATGATGTGATGAGGCATATAATTATAATCTATTATATAAATAATTATAATATATCAAGCACGAGTTCCAGTAAGTTCGCTTTCAGTAAGTGATAGGAAATCATTAACATTTTCAAAATACCAATGACTGATAAGATAACTTTAAACTACTCCTTTAGGCCTTCCGTTAGTTATTGGCGAAATATGCGAACAGTGTCGTTACGGTATCAATAAACCTAATGATGAAACATGATAACACGGCTACACGTAAGTTTTTAAATCATATTTTTATAAAATTATTTGATAACTGAAACAGGAATAAAACGTCTATTGACATAAAATACCATTGGTATTAAACGTGCGAATCACCAATTCTTGTAAAACAAAAGCTCTTCACGCGGCACCAGGGTTCCGCAGGGTTCAATATTGGGTACTTTCCTCTTTTGATTACACGGTTACATACCTAGTTCAGGCGGGTCGCCACAAGTTAAAACGTCAGTACCAAAGCACTTTTCATAGGTAATTATAATGTGTAAATTAAAGTAGTTTTTAAATAAGTATTTAAGCCAATCTTTTAAGAACGTGGTACTACATAGTTGGGAAAAGGCTAGGCAGATGACTATACTTGTATTCCCTGATGAAGCCTGCAGAGGTGAACCTTGTGCACACGCCTGCATTCCCCAAAGGGTTAGACAGAGGTGCACCTATAGGTACTAACCACATTGACTGGTGAAAGCTTGGAAGAAGAGGTGTTACTTAACACCTCTTCTTCCAAGCTTTTTAGTATTTATAAGTTTGTATGTACTTTGTAAAAGGACCTAAAAAAAAAGAAAAAATTTACTGATTACGGCTATAGTTTTATTACAGGTGACTCTAAAGAATGATCTTACTATTAAAGGTACTACTTTACTTACTTTCACAGTACGGTAATTGGTTATGGGGACGGTTAACCACATTTAGAAGTCCCTCAATTCTATTTCTAATTCTTGACTAACAAAAACAGTCTGATTAAAATAAATGACTTTGACTTTGACAAACACATTCCAAAAACATGTTTTCAATAATAAACTGTAAATAACACAGCTGTAATGTCCAGGTCACCTAAAAAAAAGCAGGAAGAAAACAACACCCTGAAACAATTATGTGGGTCGGTAATTATTAGGAATGTAAGCAGAAGAGACACATTACACATAACATGTGAGTTTACACAGCATTTCTCTATTAATCACAACTTTACTAAATCACTCGAGGAATGTTCATAAATTCACATATTTCTTAAGCGGGAACATTTTCCAGATATTTGTGTGAACGCGTTACGTTTGGAATAGATCTTTCTTAGGCATGTGGGTCACTGAATCACGCGACCGTGACCCATATGAGGAAATCTTTCAGATAAAGTATTTCCCTGCTTCCAATGATGTAGAGGAAATCTTTAGTATACCTAATACACTGTAATGAGATTATGTCTACACTGTAGATAGCATTTATATAATGTTACCTACAGCAAGGTAAGCGAAAGGCGAAAGCACTATATAGGAAGTGGTGAAGGGCGTTTTTGGGGACTGTCTTATGTAATTTTAACGTTCGAAAAGTGCTGATTCTCAGCCTAATTTGAATAAATCACTTTTGATATTGCTTCTGGTAATCTGTACTTGCCTAACAAGCTGATTATAATCGGCTGCTTTGGCTTTTCTAGAGTTTCAGTAAAAAAAGAAAATTTATACATTCATTGCGTTATCCTTCAAAATCTTGTTGGACACAGTAACTAAAAAAAACATACCGTCGAATTGAGAACCTCCTCCTTTTTTGAAGTCGGTTAAAAATAGAAGAAAGAGAAGAGAGCTTTCAAAGTTTCAATAAATACCTTATTACGTTGAGTTCCTTTTAGCGCGTGTTCTTCTAAACAAGTAAACTTACCGTAATAAATATCATTGCAAAAAAGTATTTGCTAGACTAAACTAGGTGCTATTTTTGTTCGACGCAAACAGACCGTGACTAAACATCTATTTATGTTTTGATAGACGAAACAGTGGTTTATCAACCGAAACCATACAATAGTGATCTTTAACCTCGATTTATACTCAGAACTTTCCTCACGACATTTTCATAAATATCTAATGAAATGATAAATTAAAATAATAAAATACGTGTCTAGGGTAATGCACTGATAAATTTCACTCTTGACAGTCAATGAAGAATGAATACTTAAGAAACTACCTATACTTACTGCGAGTCTGCGAAACAAGATAACTGGCCTAGCAACAATCACTAATATTACTGTATCTGGGGAATATTTGTTGTTTGATTAATAAATATTTAGTGGAAAATAATAACATGACAGATAAGTTTTTTATGCGTATACATAGCCGTAGAACCGATGACTGTTGGAGACGGGTTCTGAAGTGGAGATTGCGAATCGGCAGCCAATAAGGTAGGATGCCCTCAGGCTGTGTGGAACGACGATCTTCGCAGGGTGGCTGGCAGCAGCTGGATGAGAGTTACAGAAAACCGAGTGAGTGAACCGAGTGAGTGAGTGAAGGGCGTGCAATTGGAGAGGCCAATGTCCAACAGTGGAGAGGCCTTTGTCCAGCAGTGGAGAGGCCTATGTCCAACAGTGGAGAGGCCTATGTCCAGCAGTCGAGAGGCCTATGTCCAACAGTGGAGAGGCCTATGTCCAACAGTGGAGAGGCCTATGTCCAGCAGTGGAGAGGCCTATGTCCAACAGTGGAGACGTCTATGTCCAGCAGTGGAGTGGCCTATGTCCAACAGTGGAGAGGCCTATGTCCAGCAGTGGAGAGGCCTATGTCCAACAGTGGAGTGGCCTATGTCCAGCAGTGGAGAGGCCTATGTCCAACAGTGGAGAGGCCTATGTCCAGCAGTGCAGAGGCCTATGTCCAGCAGTGCAGAGGCCTATGTCCAACAGTGGAGAGGCCTATGTCCAGCAGTGGCGAGGCCTATGACCTACAGTGGAGAGGCCTATGTCCAGCAGTGGAGAGGCCTATGTCCAACAGTGGGGAGGCCTATTTCCAGCAGTGGAGAGGCCTATGTCCAACAGTGGAGAGGCCTACGTCCAGCAGTGGAGAGGCCAATGTCCAATAGTGGAGAGGCCTATGTCCAGCAGTGGAGAGGCCTATGTCCAACAGTGGAGAGGCCTACGTCCAGCAGTGGAGAGGCCTATGTCCAACAGTGGAGAGGCCTATGTCCAGCAGTGGAGAGGCCTATGTCCAGCAGTGGAGAGGCCTATGTCTAACAGTGGACTGTTGTTGGCTGATGATGATAATGAATTGCGTAATTCAAATAAAATTGCGGATAATAACAATGTGTTTGTTTATGATAATTTCTAAGCGCCATCGCCATTGAAAAATAAGTACCTACTGAACAAGTCATACACTCTGTAAATTACATTTTAATATAAACAGAGTGACAAATATAATTTAACAAAATTGTATAAACAGTGGACATTTTTCTAATACCACGGGCGGAGCCGTGTGCAAACCTAGTGTCCGCTATATTTTATGTTTAAGAACATTTCTCTCCCACGATAGTGGCCGGTATCGGAGGAATGTAAATTAATTGATTTACGTACATTATACTTTATAAGATACCTATTTTAACGTAAAACATTACGCGTGACTCACGGTTATCTACAGTCAAGTGGCGCAATGAATGAACTCTGTAATAGAATTTTCCTCAAATTATAGCTTATTTAAATCATTATTATAAGTAGGTAGGTATCTGTTGGTTAAATTGGTTAATAATAGGTTTAGTGTGGTGTATGATAATCATGATGTAACATGTTTTTTAAATTAATTGCAGTTAGGTCATAATTTATTGTTTAAAATGACTTAAACTTGACTAGGCACACGCTGGTACCACGCGAGCTCACACGACCGCAAACATTATTACCAATTTATTAAAGGTTAAGATTTAGGTAGTTTGACAACCAGTCTTACCAAGGGGTATCGTATTACCCAGTAACTGGGGTGTGGAGGTCAGATAGGCAGTCGCTCCATGTAAAATACTGGTATTCAGCTGCATCCGGTTGGACTGGAAGCCACCCTCAACATAGTTGAGAAAAGGCTAGGCAGGTGATGATGATGATGAGTGGGGAACTAAGATAGAAACACCCTTGTACGATACCATACAGAAAGCAAAGCTCATAGAAATCCCTATTCGAAACGCCTACTAAGCCTCCTAGACAGTACCTACGTTTCGCCGAAAACTTTGTTGATTGAAAACATTGTTTGTAGATATCTCGGTACCATAGGAAGCACTGTTGACAGAGATCTCTGTTCATAGATAGCACTTCTTGCCGTAAACTTTGTTCATAGAAACCACTGTTTCCAGATACCTTGGTTCACAGAAAGCGCCTTTGGAGAAGAAACTATATTTTGCGATACATATTTTTTATTGCTCAGATTCAGACACGCGTTTTGACCATCGACGTAGGATGCAAGAGCGAGCGAAATCCCCCTAGGTTAAGTTTGGTTTGCAATACCTAAATAAAATAAAAGTTACTATGTAGAGTACTTTGGGGCTCGTGGCTAAATTATAACAGCCGCACGGGTTGATTATCACGGTATGCAACGCTTGCCGAGGCCGGTTTGTGGATGAGTGACCATTGTGACCAACCATTACTTACATACTGAAACCTTTCCGTGCCACTAAAACTGCCAATAAATGGACTTAAATATAACTGGCGCATGTAGGTGTACTATAGGTACGGGATTACAGGCGTGATAATAAGTTAAAATTGAGAACATAATTAAACATTATTGGGAAACCTAATTAGACCCAAGGGAAAGTAGGAAAAACTGGTCTATGGTTGTTGGTATATTTTCGAGTAGGACCGAGGGACAAATGAATCCATACTAATATTATAAATGCGAAAGTGTGTCTGTCTGTTCACACTTCAACCGCTAAACCGATTTAGATGAAATTTGGTATAGAGATAATTTGAGTCCTGGGAAAGGACATAGAATAGTTTTTATTCCGATATTCCCACGGGATCGAAAATTACGCGGGTGATATCGCGGGATGCTGCTAGTACTTAATAAATGGAGTGCTATTCCACATTATCAAGTGAAGAACCTTATATTATAATCTTTGGAGGAAACTCCAGCAGAGAAGGCCGGTTATCACACACTAGTACATATTTGTCATAATTTGACCTCACCAAATAAGCAAAGTGTTACATCACATTTGTTCATTTCATAGAGAGGTCATCTAGTTACCACAGTCACATGAATATTAAAAAAAATTACAGGTGAATGCTCCGAATGGATTCATACGAAATGAGTCAGCTCGAAGTATATAGTAATATGTCGTAATGGCATAGTAAATAGAAGGTAACTATAGATTTCGGCTACACGCACAATTATGGGTTCCGTACTTGGGATGAATGTGTCCCAAGAAAAAACTTATCATTGTTGTATTAAAAAAAAAAAAGGCTGCATGCACAGGGGTTGTGGGGGTATTTAAAGTTGTGTTGTAATATTAAAAACTTGTTTTCATAAAATACGACAGTAAAACTTGGGGTTTTGACCTTCAATGTAACCAGAAGGTTCCCAAGTATGGTCCAGTACAAAAAAATTATTAAAAAAAATTACGGGAAGGACAACTGACTCTCGGCTTCGTTAAGCATGCGCCACTACCTAACACTGTGGGGAAATACAGATGTGATTTTATGTTATCTTCTTTCTAAGGCCCGTACTACACAGTTTAAAGACATTTTATTGGTTGAAAACTTAGGGATAATGGCACAACATAAAGATCCGAGGAGGTCTATATTCAGCGGAGGGAACAAAGCCGCCAATGGGCTTTGAGAAAAGTAAGGCAATAATTCTATTGTAAAAAAAAATACAATATAGGTACCTACACCGTAACCTTAGGTTGTACGTTGTTTATATCAGTCAACCAGTCACGCAATTTAGGTTCCTACCTATTTAGGTAGGTAGGTATTAATGTATTATAGACAATATCAAAGAATCTACTAACCCGCACTGGGCCCTCGTGGTGGATTACGGCCCACTCCCTCTCACAGAGAGGAGGCCTGTGTCCTAGCAGTGAGAACATAACAGTACATACACAGAACAGAACAGTAAATTATTAGATTACAGGCCTAAAGAGAGATACGATCAAAATAAAAGTCGATTACTAGTATCTACTGGTTTCAGCAGTCAGTAGGAATTTCAGTCATTAAAAAAACCCTGAGATTACGATATTATTATGTCTTGTCGATTATCTGCCTGTTCGTGATCATTTTATGACGATTTAAATGACCATGATAAAAATTATACCCACTTTTTTAGGGTTCCGTACGTCCGAATGAAAAACGGAACCCTTATAGGAACACTCGTGTTGTGTGTGAATGTGAATCTGTGAATATCTGTAACGTAATATAATGTGAATGTGAATGATGTAATCTGTAAATAAATGATTTTTTAAAAATATGGAATTTCATTTTGGGAGACCATTTTTTATTTTATCAAGTACCTGATACTTGTTGACAGGCCTACGCTATCCTCCCATACCTACTGTAATTTGAAAATATTGTAAAAGCCAATTATTTTTAAAAAGAGTAACCGTGGAGTTTCTTGCCGGTTCTTCTCCATAGGAAACGACCAATTGGAACCGTGCACCTAGCTTCTGACGTTTCATAAGTGCCCATGTAGGCTTATGTGAAATAAAATATTTTGATTTTGATTTTGATTTTGGAGGCAGATAAGAAAAAAAAGATTACAAAGGTACCGTGTGACTATTAGGTCCATATCTATGAAATTGCCGATATTTGATACTGGCTATTGTGAAGATCGATATTATATTTCATTCTATTTAGAATTAGAAATTCAAATTAATTTTTTATTATAGCACGACATTTTGTTTTTCAAAATCAGTTGTTCATTTGTTTTCCCGCCGTTCGATTTTTGTTTAATAAAAATAAAAAAATAAATCTTTTCTCCACTAGCTTCTATACAAAGTTTCATGCGTCTGAACCAGTTTTCGAAACACTTTTTCCAGTCCGCCGCAGACACCGCGTTTACAGCGTCCTGCTCGAACGCTGACAGCGCATCTTCCGGCGACGAAAATTATATCCCTTTCAGCTGATTTTTTAATTTCGGGAATAATATGAACTCACACGGTGCTAGGGCTGTAAGGAGGGTGAGCCAGGAGTTTGACCGGGGCGTGCTGTACAGGAAGTCCCTCGTTTTGAGCGCGGTGTGCGAAGGCGCGTTGTCGTGGTGGAGCAGTAGCCCGCGGAGCCCTGTGTTTGGTCGCTTGTTGCTAAACTTCTTCCAAGCATAGCATCTGGTAGTATACCATTCAGCGTTGATGCTTCTTTGGTTCCGTAAAGGAATTGACACCAAGTATTAGCCAGTCAAATTGAAAAAGCTCGCGATCAAAATCTTCCCCACGCTTCTAGATCGCACTTTGATTCGTTTTGAAACACCCAAACCGTCGACTGGCGCTTCGTTTCTGGATCGTATTGATAAATCCAAGACTCATCACCGCTAATGATGTCGTAAACACCACACGAGCCTGCTTCAAATTTGTTTATCATATCACGGCACCATTCCACCCGGGCCTGCTTCTGAGCATCGGTGAGGTTGTGCGGCACCCAGCGTGAAATTATCCTCCCCACGCGAAGATCCACGTGTAGAATTTCGTGAAGGCTACCCGATCCAACCTGCAGTATGTGCTGAATCTCTTGATACTGGCCTATTGTCTTGGATTAAATGTTTCACTGCTAGCACGTTTTCTTCCGTAACAGCCGTCAAAGGGCGACCACTTTTTTCTTCATCCCCCAAAGTTAGTCGACCGCGCTTGAATTCGTTATACCAACGATACACGGTTCATCTTCATCCATGAATGCCATTTGAAGTCTATCGTACGTTTCGTTCGGTTTCAGGCGACACTTTACTTTTACATTTTTTTAAATAATTTGTTAATATGTGAGCACCTATGTACTTATCTATCACATAACTGATTTACTTGTCATTGCTTAGTTTTTAATTCATTTTACCTTTTGTGGTAGACTAATATTGTATTCTAGGTGCATCGTCTTCACATATAATTATACCTGGTATGCAAACTAGGCTGAGAATCAGCACTTTTCGAACATCAAAAATTACATAAGACAGTCCCCCAAAATTTCTGCCCTTCACCACTTCCAACATAGCAGAATTGGCGCAACAAACTCCCCAGCAGCACAGCTGTTCAATGGGATCCCCATTTTATTTTAGGAAAAGGGGATATTAATTAAACCATACCTCTTGAGAAGATTATTACAAAATTATTACCTACTTCTGACCGTACGGATCTTGTGCAGTATCCCCTATATGGAGACAGCAAGATTAAAAAGCGATTTTTTTTTAAATAACGATATAAAAGCCAATTATTTTTAAAAGAGTAAGTAGGTAACCGTGGTGTTCCTTGCCGGCACTTCTCCATAGGAAACGATCAATTAGAACCGTGCACCTAGCTTCTTTCATAAGTGCCCACGTATGTGTGATATGATAAGTGAAATAAAATATTTTGATTTTGATGCTTTGGTCTATCGAATAATAGTATTTTCAAAACCATATTATAATATCTAGGTCTTGTCTAATTTCAGGAGACGACCGCTTGAATTTTGTCAATTGTATGCATACAACATATTGATGGTCGTGACTGTACGTTGTGAAGGAGACCGGGGATTTCCCAGAATATCCGGGTAAGGTCGGCGGTAGCGTAGCCCTCATTTCGGCATTTAGGTATGTTTAAGTCCCATAAATAGGGGGCCAGCCTATTCTTAATTTTAACGCTTCGTATGTCCACGCGAGACACAATGCCTTTTTAATTGTTTCTGTAATTCCTGTATTAAACCGGTTAAATAACGAATATTGTAGGGAACCAACGGTGTACGAGTCTAATTTGGTAATAAGCGGTTTTTTATACTAAGCAGGTAGGTACCTACTACAAACAAACAATTTGGGAAATACCTGCAATAATTAGATCTAGTAAAAAGCTAATCGGTATATATAAATATCTTATATCTTATGTAATAGGGGCGAGTCTATTGCCATCAACTGGGCACAAATCCAGATCGGGCTGCTACTGAGAAATTCCAGACAGAAAAAACCCAATTATAACTTGCCCGAACTGAAAACCAAACCCAGGACCTCATGCTCCGCAGTGACACTTGCGACCACTACAGTAACGAGGCAGTCAAGAGAGAGAGAGAGAGATAGCATCACACTAATATTATAAAGGCGAAAGTTTGCGAGTGTGTGTGTGTGCGGTCAGGGGTTGATATTTGACGAATTATTTCTTACAAGCTGCGCCCCGCGGTTTCACCCGCATAAGTGTCGATCCCGTGGGAATATCGGGATAAAAAGTACCCTATATATTAATCCAGGGTGTCAGCTACTTCCATACAAAATTTTATCAAAATTGGTCCAGCCGTTTGAGCGTGAAGCAGTAACAAACATATAAACACACACGCACTCACAAAGTTTCGCCTTTATAATATTAGCACAGTCTATTTTTTATACTGTGATATTAGTGTGATATATTTTCTGCGTAATTTAAATAGTGAACAAAGCGATAATAAACGCACAACAGACTTGATACAATATAATTAATTCGCTGTACTAATAATTGTGCACAGAGGAGTTAATGAGCTGCGAAATGATTAGCTAGACATGCTCCGGCGACCTCACCCGGATATTCTGGGAAATCCCCGGTCTCCTTCACAACGTGCAGTCACGAGCATCAATATGTATGCATACACTTGACAAAATTCAAGCGATGTTCTCCTGAAATTAGACAAGACCTAGACATTATAATATGGTTTTGAATATACCTACTAATATTTGATAAACCAAAGCATCAAAATGTTTTATTTCACTTAAACCTACATGGGCACTTGTGAAACGTCAGAAGCTGAAACAATTGGCTTTTACATCGTTATTTCATAAGTAAATCGCTAATTCTATCAGTAGGTATAGTCGAGGACTTATGTATATTACTTACTAGCTGCGCCCCGCGGTTTCACCCGCATAAGTTTCGATCCCGTGGGAATATCGGGATAATAAGAAGCCTTTAAGTTAATCCAGGGTGTCAGCTACCTCCATGCAAAATTTTATCAAAATTGGTCCAGCCGTATGAACGTGAAGAAGAAACAAACATAAACACACCCCCACACACACTCACAAACTTTCGCCTTTATAACATTAATGTGATTAGTGTGATGTGAGTGCTAATAATATGTCCCCGACTATCTGATAAGTATTTTGAGCAGGATCTATAAGTGTTCAAGCGCCACAAAGAAATAATGGCTAATACTAAGAAATTAAGTAAAAGTAAAAGGAAATGCCGGTTTTGTGCACACAGCCTGTTTGATGACGTACTCACTTGCAGATGCAACTGACAGCTGCCTCAAGAGCATGATTTTCCTAGAACTTGGGAAATTATTTTCCCCTCTTGCTGTTCCAGATTCTTCCGTTGAGGATATTAAATCTAAAGAGTGACATAGATAATTATATTATGATGGATTAGTTTAAAGGTTTATTGCATGCCATGCCATTAATATGTACTCGTACATCCCAGTAGCATTTGTGGAGTTTGGATTTGTGCACGGTTGAGGGGAATAAACAGGCTCGACCACTAACTTACCTGGCGGAATGCGGGTGTGCTATATAGGTAGGTACACCTCTATCTAATCCTTGGGGGAATAATAGCACCCTAATTGTCACACGTTCAATTAAGTTCATTTTCAAGGGTATTGCTAATCCATTGCGTCATATGTTCGATAAATTTGTCTGCTCAGCAACGTAAATAACGCAATGAATGATGATGAAAGCCATTGCTACTGTTTGTGTGTTATGCGATTACCCTGCTGCCGTGGGTGATATGTTATAAAAAAAACTGGCCAAGTGCGAGTCGGACTCGCACACGAAGGGTTCCGTACCACAAGGTAAAAACGCCGAAAAAACACGTTTGTTGTATGGGAGCCCCCTTAAATATTTATTTTATTTTAATTTTATTATTAAAGTAAAAATTCAACTGAGTATTTTGTGAATATTTCAAGTGCCTACCTGTTGCCATTATTGATATCGAGCAAAAAAGGGCAAAAAAATCGCGTTTGTTGTATGGGAGCCCCCCTTAAATATTTATTTTATTTTGTTTTTAGTATTTGTTGTTATAGCGGCAACAGAAATACATAATTCGTGAAAATTTCAACTGTCTAGCTACCGCGGTTCTTGAGATACAGCCTGGTGACAGACAGACGGACGGACAGACAGCGAAGTCTTAGTAATAGGGTTCCGTTTTTACCCTTTGGGTACGGAACCCTAAAAAGGCACATCAAGCTAATAATAATACTGCAATGTACCTACTCGTACATCACACATTGTTGGAGAAAAACTAGGTCTCCAGTAATATATCAATGTTCTCCACCTAAGTGGATAGAACTCTTGCTTCTATCTTGGGCCTGTTTATGTATAGTATTTTTTTTTATGCAGCAAAAAATAGCTCTTCCTGCTATCCTCTGATGATGTTACATATCATATTTCAATCACCACGAGAAAAAGCGAATCAAACCGGATTGAGAAAGTTTATAGTGGATAAGACAGATATTAAAACAGAAGAAGAACTAGCAGGAGATGGAGGAGGGGGGCGGATGGTGGGGTGTTCAGATGATCAGACCGGAATAACTCAAACTATTACCAGTCGGCTGAAATGATGTAATTTTTCTTTTTCTACGCATGGGCAGAAGCTAATGTAGGTAACTACATGTAAACCAATTACCTACACCCCGTAATTCAAATAAGGGATGCGCGTCAATAACTGTGTCGTCATAGCCCGGCCTTGCTCGGGTGTGTGAGCAATATAGCAAGTAGCGAACTCACAATGACTAACAAACTTACGTTTTATAGGAAATTATAATGTTAACGTCTACAAGTCTTTAACACAATGGTTGTAATGCACGCACCTGACTAATGTTTAAAGAAACAAGTGGAATTTCTTTATTGAACTTCACTGTTAGACCATTTTATAACAAAATAGTTATCAAAGATGACTCACTTTCTTAATAGAATATCAACATAATTCTGTGGCACAGCACAGGTCAAACTTGAGCCCTGCTTATGATTGTCATTCAATGAGGCAGCAGATATAAGATTATAGTTAGGTAAAGATAACTTTTTTCTTTAATATACCCACAAATTCTTCTTCTTTCTTAAGGCAGACATGTGTATGTCTGCCTTAAGAAAGAAGAAGAATTTTCTTGGCATGGTGGTCAGACCTGTGTAGGTCTGACCACCATGCCAAGAAAATCCTTATTTAATAGAATTACACCTATATTTGAATCGCTTAGCATATATATAACAGTACTATTTAGCTAACTAACTAGGTACGTCAATAGAAACACAATGTCCGCGGAAAGCCCCAAATGACTTGCAGACACGGAGTAGCTACCAAATGGAGTCTTCTTAAGCATAGATTTCTCCTGTCTTCCGCAGAATGGTGTCTTCCAGCGTTCTTTATTTGCATTATCGTCATTTCAGGAGAAAGACGTCTACCGTTAGACATGGACATACCTCACCAGTTTCTTTATTGCCGTTATTTAAAA
Source organism: Oligia fasciuncula (assembly GCA_963082905.1). Taxonomy (NCBI): domain Eukaryota; kingdom Metazoa; phylum Arthropoda; class Insecta; order Lepidoptera; family Noctuidae; genus Oligia; species Oligia fasciuncula. Next base: position 1,314,335 of record OY720394.1, on the reverse strand, counting down.
CTGGGAGAACCACATTCCCCCTATCTAAACCACAGGTATATAAACTGGACTGGTTTTGTAATTAAATTATTGTGATGACTTATTCAACATTTCTTTCTCATTATTTTTTCATATACAGGGTTATTTGTAAAACACCAGCAACCTCTTAAGAGGTCATTGTACTCATCATTATGAACAACTTTTACTATGGGACCAAACCTGAAATCGCGAATAAAAAATCAGCTGTTCCCTACATTTATGTTCGTATAACTCGTCAAAATGTAAGGAACAGCTGATTTTTTTTTCGCGATTTCAGGTTTGGTCCCATAGTAAAAGTTGTTCATAATTATGAGTACAATGACCTCTTAAGAGGTTGCTGGTGTTTTACAAATAACCCTGTATTTCTTTCTTTTTTCTTTTGTGTGTTGTTCTGTCTTTTGAGTGCGCCAAATAAATGGTTTATCAGATCTATGTTACACCAGCCATTTTCACACGGCATGGCGTCTCCATTTCCTCATGCTCTGTGGTAGCAGATCTGCCGAAGATAACAGCATAGCGTCGATTCGTTGTGCCCTCGCTCTGCTTGTGATAATTAGCCGTGGTTCGCATCTGCATCCGTCTTGTAATAAAAACTGGTGGCTGTAGGTACGGACAAACGCAACAAGAGGTTTTACGGAAACGTTGGTTGAGAATGAACAATGAAAGTTTTGGCGGCCAAAAATCGTGGGGTTATATTGTATTGATGAAGAAAATGCGGATCTAGAATTCTAAATCGTAATGTCAGCCTGTAATTTCCCCTCTGCCTCTTGTTGTCGGAACGAAAATTGATCATCATAGCTCTCACTGCAAGAAATCCGTTCAGGAGTTCACCGCAAGCCAGGGTTTCCTTAACTAAAAAGTATGTCGAAAGACGTCCATTGCTGAACACAGGCCTCCCCAAGAATCGCCACAAGAGTCGACGGAATCCGGACTCGAGGCTGCTACTGAGAAATTCCTGATGGAATAACGCAATAAACTTAGCCAGACCTGGGAATGGAACTAAGGACCGAATGCTCAGAAAATTCAACAACTACACTATAGCAACGAGGCAGAATTTAGATAGGTATAAAGGGGTTTATTTAGAAACTTAGGACCTAACTGTTTAACAGTGTATAAACTTAGGACTTGACTTTTTAACATTTTTTGACGTTTAAACGTCTCCTTACTTTATGTAACGTAAAAATAAAGGGGCAAATTGTGTACGTATAATAGAAACAACAAAGCCAGACATTCCTCTCTCACGTGAGACCTTTTTATACAATAGATATACCTACGGCTACGGAGTGATCTTAATGAACGTGATTCACTCGCATTATAAATACCATGGCATGATGTACAGAAAGCGTCACTATGTCCTAACCCCTCAAGTTTTAAAATGTTACACTGCTACAACATTGAATTCCTTACGAATAATCTAAAGAATACTTCAAAAAGAGTCCATTGTGTTGACTCGGATTCGAACCATCGCATCACCGAACGTCGTCATACTCATACCGGCAGTTTGACGAACTAGCCAGCGAGCCCATATGAATTGCGATGAAATTGTTATCTACTATCGGCTGAGTCATTATATCTTTAGGTCCCTGTCTAATCGAAAGATGTTAAAATTTGAGGGTATCCATTAATTTTACTTACTTACGTTGTCTTTATAAAATTAATCCATACCTTCAAGTTAGAACTTTGTATACGTTCACTTAAAACGGCGAAGAGTAAACGACTACTATTTATCAATTATTTTTTTAAATGATTTCTGATTTTATGAGAACTAAAATAGTTGTTGTTTGTTGTAAAATAAGATCATAGTTTTGTTAAATAATAGCAATAATAAATATTATTAAATGATTAATAAAGTATTTTATTTTTCTTGATTTTTTAATTCTTTATAAATAATTACTACTTAAAACAAAATAGAAAAATATATCAAAATAATATAATGAACAAAAAGCACATTTCGTGCCTATATAGGATTTGAACTTCCAATCTCATGCACGGTAAGCGGTCTTGAAACCTCCAGTCTATTTAGACGATGAATAAGTTGTCGTAAATGTTAACCCTATTATGTATGTGTTCTATTGTTTATTGCTTGTCGTCGCAAAAGTATTGTTTTATTGAAAAAAACAATAATAAAAACAGAATTTAAAAAAAAAAAACTTACTTAAACTTATTTATTCACTAAAACCATACATTGTTTAAAATAAAATGTTTTTGCAAAATACAAAAACCAACTTGGGCCTATCACGGATTTGAACGCACATGTCTTTTGGTGGGGTAACTACTTTATGGCGCTGTGTGTACGAGCTAAATATATACTATCGAAGCATCGTACAACTACGAAAGGTTTTGGAGTGGCGACCGCGTACCGGAAGACGTAGCGTTAGAAAGCCTCCCACATGGTGGACCAACGACCTTGTAAAGGCCGAAGGACTCTGCTGGATGCAGGAAGCACAGCAGGGTAATTGCGTAACACACTATCAGTTGCAATGGGTTTCATTTTGACAGTTTGACAACATTCATTGCGTTATTTGAGTTGTTAGGCAGACACATTTTTTCGAACATATGGAGCAATGGATTAGAAATATGCTTGAAAATGATTCAAATTGAGAGTAATAGTGTGTTACGCAATTAGGGTGCTGGCCGGTCAGGTGGTGGTGCTTGGGGGAGCTCATGTCCAACAGTGGACGTCTTTCGGCTGAAATGATGATCGTGACAAGCAGAGTCGCGGGCGCAGCTATACATGTAGAATTCAATATTTAGACCGTTCATCATCATCGGTTTACGTTAAAAATATCCAAAATGTTTGCGTTACCTATAAATACCGAATCTTACGGAATTAGCTCTGTGAATCAGCGCTCATGGTAAAAAACAATGTTACATGTTTATGTTTGCGACTGTACCAGATGTTTGGCAATTAAAGTAAATGGATTAGCAGCTAATAAATAGTTGAAAGATATGCCTTTTTGTTTCTGCTAAGAATATGCTTTAACTATATGTTGCAAAACAATACCAGACATTAGAATGTTTGTAGGAAAGTGATCCTTATTACTCTTTTTGTATTCCTCTGCGGAATGTTCTATCGGAAGTCGGCATCATCATTAAATCTCCATAAATGTCAGCGGCGAGACATAATGCCTTTAAAGTCCAGATTTACAAGGTTTGTTGAACTAGAATCTATAGCTATTTGCGTAGAATATGTAGGTCGTTTTAAATGTGCAATGTCCTGTTTTCACTGAAAATATTTTCTTGTATGGTCATAAAGTGTAGATTTTGAAAAAAGGTAGAGAGGCTATGCCAGCTCAATTGTTAACTAAGTAAAATAGGAAGGAACAATTTGGCCCAGAAATTATGTCAACGACGTATATATACCGACACGAGCATAAATAGATAGGTAGGTAGTAGTAGCGAAGGGTCAATTTTTGTAAGACGTAAGCCGGAGTAAAATCAAAATCAAAATATTTTATTTCACATAAGCCTACATGGGCACTTATGAAACGTCAGAAGCTAGGTGCACGGTTCCAATTGGTCGTTTCCTATGGAGAAGAACCGGCAAGAAACTCCACGGTTACTCTTTTTAAAAATAATTGGCTTTTACAATATTTTCAAATTACAGTAGGTATGGGAGGATAGCGTAGGCCTGTCAACAAGTATCAGGTACTTGATAAAATAAAAAATGGTCTACAGATCTAAAGTCTACAAGGCCTACAAAGTCCTCACATTTACAAAACAAGAATCTATCAAAAGGATAAATAAAAAATAAAAACCTAATAAAACCTAGTGATATGATTACCATTACAACCACTAATAAAGAGATGGAAAAAATTTGAATTTTCTGTATATAATGTCAAGTAATAAAGAGATTATGTCAAAAAAGTAAATAAAGTAAAGTAATAGTACATTATGATACATGTGTGCTATGTTGATCATTATGCACGAGGCGATATTATCGCGCGAGCCGCAGGCGAGAGCGATAAGAAAGCCGAGTGTATATTGATTAATGCACACGCGTTTCATACGACGTTTTTCAACACACTTGCGAGGAAAAAAAACAGACTTGTATTGTTAAATATTAACTTGTATGGAAAATGGCGCGCTGGTTTTGTTTTCCCGCGCGCCGTGCTAGCCAGCACTAGCGATGCGCGCGCAACATTGACTCATTTTAAATATATTAATCTATGGCACAGACAAAACCGATACAGCCTATAGAAAAAATATAATAAACACAAACCTGAAAATTGCAAAAAAGCTAAGAATTTCGCGGTCTACCACTGCGCATTCACCTTAAATTGTCTGTGGTCCCCTGCGAGTTCATTTTGCGACCAAGGACAATACAGACTATTTAAAAAAAAATTGAAATATAGCCCGCGGATTTTCTCTTTCGGCATGAAGTCTCTTTGGGCGCTTTCCGAATTAGCTATAATCGCTCACATCACAGCGCACTTATTATTACGTCCATGCATCATCTCACATGCGTTCCGATTTAGATATTACTATTATGACTGCTGAGAGCTGGCAACAATTCGGAACACTCGTGAACGCGCTCACATGACAGTGCTTACACAATGTAAAAAAGATATTATTACAGTATTTCTTTGTATAAACACCACATTTCTTCTTCAGTTCTTCTTCTTTGGTTAGGTGGCGACTGTCAGCCAGAAGCACAATTTCAAAAATGCCACGTTAGTTTAATTTAAAGATGATGCAACTCAAAACAAAACACACACTGACACAACCTCATACACACACTGTCATTTTTGGCAAGATGGCGAATGTCATGACGTCATCTATGACGATTCACGGGACATCGTTATCGTTATCGCGCTCACGCTAATTCGGTTATTTCCCAATTCGGAACACATCGATTATTTCCCAATTCGGAACGCAGGGTTTGATGAGATTAAAAAAGCGCGCGTCTCCGACTAGTAAATAGTTATCTGTGGTATTACAGAACATGTGGATTAAAGTAAAGAAAAAGCACGCGTTCGTAATACACTCCATTGTGGACCTAAAAGCGGTTCAATAAGAGCCACTTTACGAGCAAGTGTGTTGAAAATAATATAGTAGTTCGGATGTTTGTATTTTTGAAGTGAAAACTTCTTTAGGCGCGTTGGGCATTTAAACTCGCGCCACTGTTACCGTAACCGACACCGCTTCGGATGTTTTCGGCTGTCCTCGGGATATACCTACTCGGTTTTAATGTATATCCGATATGTCAGTGAGTGATGGCAAAGTATTCTGTTTGTGTTTTGTTTCACTTCTGTCAGCATTCCTGGAGTGCCACTGTTTTATTGTATGTTGGGCATAACTCCGTCATATAAAGATGGATTTGCAACATTCTTTTTTTAATGGATAAAGTACCTATGCCTCAAGGGTGGTTCCATATAAATTTGATTAACTTTGCTTAGTTTTATTTCGGAAGTCGGTGTCGTTAGCTCCGCATTTTCGTTTTTTTGACACCGACTTCTGAAACTACAGTTATTTTTCACTCTGCAGTGTTTAAAAACAACATTCATTGTCTGAACCTATTGGAGCAGCTCAATCCCAAGCCTTTTTGTCCTCAATATGTTTTATTAATTTTTGAAGTCGTTTGGTTGTTTTTTTTTGTAAAAAAAAAAAATATTGTTTACCTTTGGGAGTCCTTTGGCCAGCAGTGGGATTCCGCAGGCTGATCATGGCCTAATATTTAACTACTTACTAAATATTTACTTTTTAACGAGATTAATGAAGACGAAAGGAAGAAAGACCCACGTAAAGGATGGATTGTAGCATGTGGCTTTCTGTAATTTCCCTATGGGAAAATGTACGTACTTAAACAATATATAGGTACTCATATCTTTTTTCTCGATTATGGCTCTGACTTTTGAACTTTAGCTGTTTGCAGCATAGACAACTTCCCCTAGAATTGTCTTTAATCTAGAGTTACTCTGAAATGAAATTCCCGGAATGCAATGTAGGATATTTTCCTTAACCTTTCCTCGAAAACCTTATCTGAAACTGACATGATTACACAATTCATAGAAAACCTTTTGCTGCACATACAAGCATTGTTCTGAGATCCCGTCATAAATATTCTGCGCTTGATCAATCATTAGATATTCATATTCATAGTCGGTGTGTCTAGCTCTAGCTAGCGCGATGGATCACTTTTCCCAATGTGTCGTGCGCGTGCACTGCTCCGCAGAGCGGAGGCGGGGTCGCGGCGTTACGTCACGATACTCACGATACGTCAGCCGGTGTTACGTCGCGTCAGCTTATCTCAGAGTTAGTGGATAGCGCGGTGTCGACCTTTATTGTACCTACTTGTCATTTAGCCGACATCAGAACATGTTCATTCGCACATTCATTTGGGGTCGGGACAGCATGTCTTCTTCTTGTATACTTCTTTATAAGTCGCCATCTCAGTGGTCTCCCCCTTTCTAGCCATATGATCCTTCACACAGTCCGTCCATCGTTTTTTAGTCTTCCTTGCTCATAAACAGCCTGGCACATTCATAGGAAGGTACTCAAAACTTTCCTTACGACATTCAGGTATCTGGCATCAAGCACCACGCACCACCCCTATTAAGTTAGCTTTTGTTACCCCTATTAAGTTAGCTTTTGTTACCCCTATTAAGTTAGCTTTTGTTACCCCTATTAAGTTACCGGTGTCTGAATTTTACGATTTTAAAGTTGATTTTACAGCCGTCCGATACTTAGGTTAGTAACACTTTACGGTGTGATGTAGGTACCTACTCAGTGCCGGATTAGCCCAAGCAATTGCTTAGGGCATCACGTCTCGGGCAGGCGCGGTCCGAAGGGGGGGGGGGGGGTCACAGGGGATATGACCCTCCCCAAAAATGTAAGGTCAAATTGAAAAATCTCAATCAAAAATTTGCCAAATAATAAAAGGAAATTTCTACTATAAATTTATAATAACAGCGATTTTATAATAATATAAAATTGTGTCTTGTGCAATAATGTTTATTTTATTCCAGATACCTATTTTTTATTAGTGTAGTGAGTGACCCCCTCCAAGATTTCAGGCTGCGACCGCACCTGGTCTCGGGAGGCACCATAAGGCAGAAACAGCACCGAAACAGTATTTGCTAGCACCTGAAAGGCAAGGCTGTTTATCTACAAAATATTACAAGACCCAAAAGTCACTCAAGCTAGAGATGTGCGCCAATCTTTACAAATCGCTGGGCGATGTTTTGGAAAAATACGAGGTGACTAGTGGATAGGAGGGCCTACAGGAACAGGCGTGGATTGCTTAGGGCATCAAGTAGTCTTAATCCGGCACTGGATGTACTGTAGGTATAGATGTATCTCACCACATGGTCCGCTTCCATTCTTCTATGATCTAGAGTTATAGACTTTCAGCACCTACTTACTTAGCATATCAGCCTATATAATGTTCCCACTGCTGGGACACATGCCTCCTCTCTTCCAGAGGGAGTGGGCTGTAATCTACTACGCGGGCCCAGTGCGGGTTGGTAGATGTCACATGTCTTCAAATGCTTGGTTCCAGGACATGCCGGTTTCCTCACGATGTTTTCCTTCACCGTTTTGAGAGCAGTGGTGATGAAATAATTAAATACACAAAGTAAAGTGCCTGCCTGGGTTCAAACCTACGAACTACAACTCGTAAGTCGCGGCCGTTACCACTGCGCCACCACTGCTCACTACTCATTCCTGTCACTGCTCATTTTCTAATTCCCACTACCCGGTACCTACCTATACATGGAAAACGGTTTGGCGCCCTTTATTACAATATGACTATATGACTACTGCTATGCCATCCACTTTGAGGGAAGGACTGCAGTGCTATTGGTATTATAAGGTAACGTGTTCTGTTTTAAAGAACTTCTTATTTTTTAATAAATTCATGACAACAGGGATGCCTCTATAACTCATTTACCTAGCGGAAACAATTAGGTACCTACATGGGTAGGTACTCGCACTTATCTACATTACCTATGTAGTAATAGGTATACCAACCAGGTAGTAAATAAACGTCTTGAAAAACCCTCATGTAAGTAGGTATATATCCATGAGTCAGATTGTATCAACCAACGCTAGTCTAAACTATGCAACTTTTTCTATATAAATCATAAAAATGTCTAATTATGGAAGCTAAGTGCTTAATTTTATTCGCTTTTTAGTGTAAGAAGCTACGTCCTGCAGCCTAATTGCGTAAAACATTTTCTTTCTAATTACAATTCCGAAACTATGCCAACTGCAGTTTGAATCGATATCAGTAAACGGAATTGTGGAAATCTATATCATCCCAATTGACTATAATTGTATAGAGGTGTACCGACTGTCGGGCAGAATTTGTTTGGTGAAAGCGTGTTGTTTCTTCATATAAGAACTATTCGCTTCCAAATAATTTTGCTATAATTAAATTTTGTTTTGATTACAACTGATGGTCTACTACTGCATATACATAAAAATGTACAATGATTGCCGAAAAATGAAAAACCAATTTATAATACACTTTCTACCAAAAACTACCATAATTGAAATACGTAAGGAAACGTTTTATTTTTCACGTTTTAGTTATCTGTGGCCAACGATAAAATCGTAAAAAAGCAGTGTTGTCAACTTAGTGGGAGTTCCACTAAACTTGGGGGTTTGGACACAGGGGTGGGGTGCTGGTGGACAAAATTTTGCTTTCAGTGGCTGGTGGTTAGACTAATTCAATTTGTAGAAAACAATACAATCAACTACTTTAACTTTGCCTCGAGAAAATATTATATTAACACGATAATGGGCATGTTTTATATTTTGTTTAAACCTTGTGAAAGTGAGAAATAAATCATCAAACTACTGACGTTTTAAGATTTATTTCTTTCAAATGCGGAAACCACTGCCGATTTGAAAGTAAGTAATTTCGAAAAAAATCCCACGGCAACATACTACTAACTTCTTGAGTAATTCATTATTTTATGATATTGTAATAGGATGATGCTAAAAAAAAAGTACTGTGAATAAGTTATGTTTGTGTCCATTCTCAAATCTTAAAACGGACCTCCATAACGGCGATCGAACGTCGCTAATAAGAATAAACATAATATAAAAAAATTGCGCCTTCTAGTGGACTCGGGAGAAAAGTTGGCAACACTGACACTGAGGAATTAGTAAAAGTACTCTGTGGTAAAAGTACTCTACTACTCTGTGGTAATAAGAGTAAATAATGAAAATAGGATACTTTTAAACCATAATATTATACAAATAATCTGTTTGGTTTTACCTTGAATGTTGTTTAAATTAATACTTGTTTTATGTTTTTTAACATACTAAATTGTTTTTACTATTTTCATACAGAAACATAGGATAAATAGTTTCGGAACATTTTTGTTGTGGTTTCTTGTAGAAGGAATGCGTTTGTAAAGTTCTCTGATAGAATAGAGGACGAGGTTTTAGCTGGCTGCACTAAGACTTAGGCTGTTTTGCTCGATAGCGAAAAGCACCTTAGTCTGTTATATGTCAATATAATCATAAAAGTAAGTAACCAAATATATCTAGGAAAAAGTTGTTTGTATCTCATTATTAGATTATTGTAGCTCGTGTAAGTACTTACCCTTGATACCGATGATCATCAAGGATAGAACTATATTAGCTTTCGACCTCCCTGGACATGGGTTTTCGTCGTAGACTGCCGGTACACTTAATCAACAACTCACATAACATACTCAATATTAAATGATACCTTCTCCCCTCTTAGGTACACATAATTGCTATAAGAACGAAACACAATCTTTGAGAATTCAATGAAGATTTCAATATGTTTTTAATTTTCAGTTATGACTTACAACAAATGGGACTGGTTGAGGATGATTTTGTATATAAAAGAGCATTTCAACTCGGACAGTGTCCTTACTGTCTCACTTTTAAAACTGCAGGAGAATTCTCGGGGTGTTTCACCTACGAAGACATGAATGAACGCAGCATATTACATACATTACTGTTCGCTTCGGCCACTGCTACTGCTGCTCAGCAACTTCTTCAGTTTTCAAACTTCTCAAGTACAAACTCAAGATTGTTCAAAAACTGTTGAATCTTCAGTCTTGCATGACAACATAAACATATGTACCTATTATGTAATTGATAACAGTGTAAGCTTTAATATAAAGTTGAATACTTACTAAGCCTTTTTTTAATAAAGACATCAAGTGATTATTATAGTGATACTAATTAGAAAATAGTGGTGTTTAGCTAAATTAACTGTCATTCATTAGGTACTTATAGGTAAATAGAAAGACAAAATATGGTAAACAAAAAAAAACTGGTTTTATTTATATTATTACAACCTATCTGACAATAGCATTTATTCACATTTAGCATAGAATATTTGGTCATGAGGCAAGAATAAATTGGAACAAATATTTATATTCTATAGATTGGTGGAATTTGGCATCTAATGTCTTCCCATGTACTGCTGGCTAATGCTTCCTGTGAGAACAAGTTAGTTTTTCCTGAATAATAGCGGCAGGCCCAGACGGAGATGGCGGGATAAGCTGGACTCCTTTAATAAAGATAGGTCCTTGGCAGCTCTCGACAGAGAGGGGTGGAAGGAGAGTAGGCCTTTGCCCAGCAGTGGCGCAAGATGTAGTTGAGCCTGACACCTGAAAGATAAAAAAAGAATTTAAGTAAGTAAATCCTCATTATGTTACAACCATCCACAAAGTATTTAAAAGGCTCAAATCTATGTACATATTAGAACAGTAATATACTGCTATAAACACAAATTAGATGCCTACAATTCTATTGATGGATGAAGCATACTTGACTAAAAAGTACCTACACAAAGATACAGCAAGTATTTTTACTTATTAGGTAATAGATAAAAAGGAGGATGGGCCTATGATACATATTACACACATTACTAATTGTGATATCAAACATAACCAATACAATGCTAGAGTATTTTGAAGGGCTCCACATAATAATGTAACAATAAACACTATAAATAAATATTATGGTACTTCCATATTATTATAGTTGAATATTTAGAAAATAACCTTCAAGACTACCTACCATAGTGGTGCTAGGAGACTGATATTGATTTTGAGGATTTACACCGGACATCCTAAGGTTTATGACAATACATTTTTATTAATTGACTTAGATATTCTTACTAATAATATTTAACAATAATTGAAAACACATATTTTCAGTTGCCTACCTAACTTACCTACATACCTACTTTCTTTAATTTAGTTTGTTGTTATAATTGTAAATATTCATCCCCTCATCTTTTATGAAGCTAAGCTATAGGTACTATGGTCAGTAACAATAGAAAAAGTAATTGTGTCTTGTCATTAGTAGTTGAAGTCATTATATTACCAATGTTTGATGGTGCCCTATGTATCTAGGTATATTATACAATGTAGGTATTCACCAGTAGATACCTGACAAACAATATACAGTTTGTAACATCTTTGAAGATGGTCAGTGGGTCGTCTTAGGAAGATACAACATTTAGGTTAGGTTAGGGTATACCTATAGTGGGCCCATTCAATGTTCAACACTTATAAAGAAAATAATACTGACATTACCTTGAACAATGATGTTTAAAAGTAGGTCTATGTATGGTGTGTATTTTCGTCGAAGTCCTAGGATAGATTTAATCCATCGATTTATATTGCTTCATAGTGTGCTTTATATTTGTTCTTCCTCTTTAGTTATTCCTTTTCCAATGAAGTAAAACCTCGAATGGGTTGCGCTTCTGGCATAATAAGTTAACGTTTGTTATGGTACGAGATACGAATTTGTCTTTCGTTAAAATGCCACCAATATAGGTACCTCGTTTCTGAAATATCATAATAAGCATAATTTAGGTTGTAAGCACTTATATCAGAAGAAAACTTTTACAATTATTTTACTAAATTCACCTCACTGCCTTAATTTTTAAAATACTATTAATATGGTTTTATCATTGAGGTTTTACACTAAATCACATTCACAATTTATCAGGAAGGCTACCACTTAAATTTTTTCGAAATAATTATGGGGATTACGCGTTTAAATCCTAAAATATGTAGATCGGAAAATGATTACGACGAGAAGTCTGCCTTCTCTTTCAAACCAACTGCAGTTGGTTTTAATTTGACGTTTGAAGCAGGGTTGGATTTAGGTACGTTGAAAAAGATAGCACAAAAAAATGAAAAGGATAGTATTTATAAAAAAATTATAGTACACTTTCATTATTTTTTTAAATTTAACTTGATAGTCATTAAAATCAACTACTCAGACGTTTTTTTTTTTTTGGGTGGATACTTCCGGTCTATCGTAATTTTCATGACCATCACTGCCACTTTTCCTAATTAAAACACTAAAAACGTATTATTTTACACAAAAATTAACAAGCTATTGTTGTCACCAAAGACTACAATATAATGCTTGAATTTTGAATGGAATGGAAGGAACGAGATTGAAAGAAATGAGTATATAAGAGGAAGTTTGAAAGTGGCGCCAGTGACAGAAAAGTTGAAAGGAAATCGTTTGTCTTGGTATGGGCATGTGATGAGAAGGGACGAAACGCATGTGACTAAAAGAGTGATGGATATACATGTTGATGGATGGAGAGGGAGAGGAAGGCCGAAGAAAAGATGGATGGATTGTGTGAGGAATGATATGAAAGAGAAGGGAGTGAATGATAGCGTGACGGTTGACAGGGGCGAATGGAAGAAGAAAACGTGTTGCGCCGACCCCAAGTAAACATGGGATAAGGGCAGGAAGATGATGATGATGGAAGGAACGAGATTAGTGGAAAGAGAGAAGTGTACAATACTGCGGAGGTTAATCGGGGAATCTCCGGCCATCGACACAGAAACATCGCAAGATCAGAATTCGGTCAGATAAGTACACACAAGCACGGTCGAAATATTCATATGACGTAAAACTAAGCATTCGAGAGCATACTTTAAATTATAGTATTTTAACGTACTATCCTTAGATATGGATAGTATATAGTACAAAGGGCAAAATTATAGTATAAATACTATAATTATAGTACAAAATCCAACCCTGGTTTGAAGCCAAATCTAGCTTGTCAAAAAAGTTGCACAATACGAAAAATTGACTTTTGCCCAGTTTTTCATGACGTATCGTTCACTCTAATAGCGATTCAAACAGAGCCGTTGGCTTCCCCTTCAGACGAGTATGTATACTCGTCTGAAGGGGAAGCCAAGCCAACGGCTCTGTTTGGCAATTGGCTTCGTTTTAACCTTTTCGTATTGCGTATACGCAATACGAAAAGGTTAAAACGAAGCCAATTGGGATCAAAACGAAGCCCACTAGTCTGCATCATTACTCGATAATGTGTTACGCAATTAGGTAGCTGGTTGTTTGAATATTTAATCTGCATTATCTAGGTACCCGTCTGATTATATTTACGTAAAGAGTGGAAAGTCCACAATTGAAATTCGTGGATTGAAAATGGTAGGAAATGCACCATAATAAACCCTTAAATTCGAAATCACTCATCTTATTGAGTGATTTCGAATTTAAGGGTTTATTATGGATAGGATAGCTTTGGAATCACTATAGATAGTAGGTCAAAAAGGTCGATAATTCAATTCCAAGGAAGGAAACAGGAGCATTTATAATATGAAGTCCGTTGCACTATTAAACTCCAGATTCCCAACCATTGCAACTTCTAGTATCTAAGTCAAAAATTTACTGTGGCAAAAGCGACCACCAGAAAAGCTCTGATGCAATGAAGCTCGACGATTCAACACAACAGTCATGGAAGTGGCGTTGTAGGAGTTTTCGTCCCAGTCTCAGGTCCCAGTAGTCTATGCTTCGTCCACTCCACTGTTCTTTTGATTCCAACCTCTCGATAAAGAGTAGTGTAATCCTTGATTCCAACCGAGTTGAAATGAGGTCAGTGCCATACATCATAAGCCTTCGTTCTCAGTCGCTACCATAAAGTTATTATGTCGATGCACTTGTATTAAAAAGGTCCTTCCTCAGAACAATAACTAAAGTGTTCTGAGGGTATAACTTCTCTTCTTAGTGTCAGGTGATCAGGTCAGTGTGTCGATGACATGCAACATTTTGCTACAGAATTTTTGCAAGGCAAAGTGGGAAGTGGGAAGAAAAAGTGGGAAGAGAAACTTTATTTTACTCATTATTTTGTTATTATCATTGTATTTAATAATCTTAGAATGTAAATAATAAAGTGTGAGTTGTTTCCTGTTTGATTAATTAATTAAATATTGTGAGGCTGTATGGATGAAAGTATAATGGCATGGAGTGTTACAACGTAATTATTATGAACAAACAATATGAGTAATTTGAATGTAATATTGAATCAAAAAAATAATTTAAATATCTTATCACTATCTAAATATTTTAACGTTTATTGAACTTATTTATCCTGTAATATTGTCGTCGTTTTCTTTAGTTTTTTTTTGTAATTGAAATGTCATCCAATGTCTTTAAATATATTATTGCGCTGGCAACCAACGTTGAGTGCTTGCTTACACGTCAAATGATTTGCTAGGTTTTACGATAAAATGTTCTGTATTTATCGCTAAAAGTGATTGAATAAATAATTTGAAAGTGTAGATAGTAAAAATAAAAACATTGGGAACATTTGATGCGCACACATAATACAAAATCATTCCTTAGACGTAACAACTAATGCATTAAAATAGGCTAAGCTTATCAGAAAATGGGTAAGTGATTTTAATTGTAATAAAAATGTATTTTAATCGTGTTTAGCACTTTGATAATAAAATAACTGTGTTGGTATATTGCAGGTGGTCTATTCAGTTACTTCAGAGGGTTGCTAGGGGCGCGAGAAATGAGGATTTTGATTCTCGGCTTGGATGGTGCCGGGAAGACGACGATATTGTACAAACTGCAAGTTGGGGAGGTAGTGACGACCATTCCTACCATCGGTTTTAACGTAGAACAAGTCACATATAAGAACTTAAAGTTTCAAGTGTGGGATCTTGGTGGACAGACCAGTATTAGGTGAGTTAGTGTTGTGCAATGTATAGGTTAGGTCCTGTTTAGACACGGTGATTGTTCTTATGTCATGACAGCCTTCTGTGTCTGTACACAATACCTGAAGGACATTCATACTTGTGTTAGTAATGTGACATGTGTTGTTGTTGTTTCCAGGCCCTACTGGCGATGTTATTATGGGAACACGGATGCAATAATATATGTAGTAGATTCAGCAGATAGAGATCGAATAGGGATATCTAAAGATGAATTGGTACACATGTTGAGGGTAAGTTGCATTGTATCTGTCTATCATGAATCATCTTGAGTGTTGAATTTTCCTTAATTTGTGTTACGTGTATTTAGACGAGTCAACTTTATTGATGGAACAGTGGTGGCCCAGTGGCAACAGCCGATATGAGTTTTAGGTTTGAACCCAGGCAGGTGCTCAAAAGGGTGAAGGAGAACATTGTGAGGAAACCAGCATGTCCTAGAACTAAAAATTCAAAGACGTGACATCTACCAACCTGCACTGGGCCCATGTGGTAGATTATAGCCCACTCCGTCTCGAAGTGAGGAGGCCCATGTCCCAGCAGCGGGCATATTATACGCTGGTTATGATGCTGAACTTTATTGAAAGTTCACTTTTCAATTTACTGGGGTATATAGTACACACAGCTGCATTAAGTAGTTACCCCACCAAAAGACATGTGCGTTCAAATCCGTGATAGGCCCAAGTTGGTTTTTGTATTTTGCAAAAACATTTTATTTTAAATAATGTATTGTTTTAGTGAATAAATAAGTTTAAGTAAGTTTTTTTTTTTAATTCTGTTTTTATTATTGTTTTTTTTCAATAAAACAATACTTTTGCGACGACAAGCAACAATAATAGGGTTAACATTTACGACAACTTATTCATCGTCTAAATAGACTGGAGGTTTCAAGACCGCTTACCGTGCATAAGATTGGAAGTTCAAATCCTATATAGGCACGAAATGTGCTTTTTGTTCATTATATTATTTTGATTTATTTTTCTATTTTGTTTTAAGTAGTAATTATTTATAAAGAATTAAAAAATCAAGAAAAATAAAATACTTTATTAATCATTTATTAATATTTATTATTGCTATTATTTAACAAAACTATGATCTTATTTTACAACAAACAGAACAACTATTTTAGTTCTCATAAAATCAGAAATCATTTAAAAAAATAATTGATAAAATTAGTAGTCGTTTACTCTTCGCCGTTTTAAGTGAACGTATACAAAGTTATAACTTGAAGGTATGGATTAATTTTATAAAGACAACGTAAGTAAGTAAAATTAATGGATACCCTCAAATTATAACATCTTTCGATTAGACAGGGACCTAAAGATATAATGACTCAGCCGATAGTAGATAACAATTTCATCGCAATTCGTATGGGCTCGCTGGCTAGTTCGTCAAACTGCCGGTATGAGTATGACGACGTTCGGTGATGCGATGGTTCGAATCCGAGTCAACACAATGGACTCTTTTTGAAGTATTCTTTAGATTATTCGTAAGGAATTCAATGTTGTAGCAGTGTAACATTTTAAAACTTGAGGGGTTAGGAGATAGTGACGCTTTCTGTACATCTGGAAGCAATAAAAAAATAAAAAAAACGTATTCTACCACTTCTTGTTATACTGGCACTCAAACTCTATCATTGTTGAGGAATGTAGAAAAACTAGGGTGACCATGAACAAGCTGATAAGGGGCCATAAAACCTTAATCAATTGGAACCACTAGAAACCACTTGATGTGGCTATTTCCTAATTAAATACTACAATGAGCTGTAATTTAATTACAACCATTAATCATTGTATTAATCAGCTTTAACCATTTTAAGAACTTATTGTATGTTTTACCTAAAATAAAATTAGTATACCTACAGCAATAGGTAAAAAGATGAAGAAGAAAAAGGTGATTTATCATTTATCTGTATGTTATGATATTATGAATTGATTGGTGTACTTGAGTATTTCACACAAATAGAATCTACCATGTATTTCAACATAAGAATGGAGTGGAGGCACCCCCTCCTATATTATTATAATTAATTTTTTCATACATAGTGGTTTTAATGCTGGGTGTATCTTGTACTGATTACAATTTTTAAAAGGAACATTTTTTATTTTAACATATCTTTAAACATTACAATTTCTTCATTTTAATTAACATGTCATGTAGATTGGGTGATTGCTCATTTTAACTGATTGTTCATAAAGATTAAAACAATGATAGTGCAAATGGTCTAAAAGGTAATTGTTGGTACCCACTAAATATTATCAAAAGTATGTACTTATGTCATTTCCTGACTCAATCTCCAGATTTAGTAAGGAAGTAATTTCTTGTAATAAGTATGTAGTTATTTCCTCAATAATATTTATTATTTGTTTTGAAAGATCTAAGTAGTTGATATGTTATTATTTTATTAATTACTCATGTTTGTATTAGTCGCTCCATGTAAAATACTGGTATCAGCTGCATCCGGTTAGACTGGAAGCTGACCCCAACATAGTTGGGAAAAGGCTAGGCAGATGATGATGACTCATGTTTGTATTCACATAAAGTAAGAAATTCCTATGTGATTCTAGTTAGAACTATCTTGTTGATTTGACTATAATTTTCGCCTTTACACGGCTTTATTTATTTACTTAAACTTTATGCACAACTTGCACAAGTAAAAACTGTACAAAGGCGGACTTAATGCCTTGGGCATTTTCTACCAGTCTACCTTAGGGTGATGCAGAGACAATACACAGTAGGTGCAATACCGATAGAAAATATTTATAACTAGAATATAAGAACGCACTAGACTATATAATATAATGTTAGTGTTAAAGTCCAGATAAAATTTAAAGGCAGACTGACAAAAATCCCTGTCTGGACAAAAATAAAGTTACTTTGAAGTCATTACAAAGGTACTATTTTCACATTTGTTTTCGCAGACAATTGTTGTGAAGGGCAATGTCTAGTATTTGTTCTGTTTATTACACCGGCTGACTTTTTTTACTACCTGGACAAAAACAGGTCATGAAAGGTGAACAGAGTAGCATTTTAGGTTTTTGAATAAACAAAGAGATGTCTGTGCCACAGGCTTCTACTCCGTTCACCTTTTATACCCTGTTTTTGTCGAAACGGTAAAAAAAGTAAGCCGGTATGTAATATCATTAGCAAATTAATGTTTCCCTCCGAATGTTATCAATTAGTTTGCTTTTTCCTGATGGGAAGTGTTTTGTCCTTAATTTTATTAAAATAGGCATATTTTTTCTACTTTTTAGGGTTCCCGTACCCAAAAGGTAAAAACGGGACCCTATTACTAAGACTTTGCTGTCTGTCCGTCCGTCTGTCCGTCCGTCCGTCTGTCTGTCACCAGGCTGAATCTCAAGAACCGCGATAGCTAGACAGTTGAAATTTTCACAAATTATGTATTTCTGTTGCCGCTATAACAACAAATACTAAAAACAAAATAAAATAAATATTTAAGGGGGGCTCCCATACAACAAACGTGTTTTTTTCGGCGTTTGTGCCTTGTGGTACGGGACCCCGACTCGCACTTGGCCAGTTTTTAAATATAAAGCAGTTTCTATAAAAAAAAAATACGAAGCATCTTGATGCCAAATTATAGTATTCTTATTACAAAACTTGATTCTTATTAAAAATAAATATACAAAAAGCCTCGCTATGCTCCTAGGTGATACCTGCTCATCAAACTCAAAAAACCAAACTCAAAGCATTTATTTCAAATAAACCAATTACAGGCACATTTGGGTTGTCAAGGGGTCGGTTAGTTAGAAAGATTCAAAAGCGCCATTCCAAAGCCACCTATGGAGAAGAACAGGCAAGAAACTCCACAGACACTCTTTTAAATCATAAAATTGTTACAAAATATTGGTTACGTCTTTTATGTCGAAATTATACGTGTGAGAACGATGTAGAAAGACATGCACGTTAAAAGCGTTCATCCTAATAAAGATAAAAACAAACAAAACAACATCAGTTCTACTTCTACATTCGCCATCTAACTCTTTTATCATCCAGCATACTTTTCAGCAACTAAATAAAACCTATGCCATTCCAGGAGGAAGAACTAGCCAATGCAATACTGGTAGTCCTGGCCAACAAGCAGGACATGGCCGGGTGCCTGACGGTGGCCGAAGTGCACCAGGCGTTAGGTCTGGACGCGTTACGCGACCGCACCTTCCAGATCTTCAAGACTTCAGCCGTGCGTGGAGAGGGACTCGACCAGGCGATGGACTGGCTCTCCAACGCGCTGCAGGCTAGGAAATAACACCTGTAAATGGTGAGTAACATTATCTATCAACAACGTTACATGGATCTTTCGGTGCGTGGCTAAAATTTGAACTAACGCCGCAATCTTGTTTTGTCAATATACACACATCAAAAGTGACTAGGGATCAAGCATTTTTATGCGGATTTCTTGAGATTGAGATGTGGCTTTGTAATAAATTTATGATTTTATAAATTTATATGGATCCTTTTTGGTGCATTTCATAATTTGAATCAGGAACTGTGAATCAAATTCGAGTAAAAGATGAAAATCAGCTGTCAATATTTTCCCTATAAAAACATACAACGCATTGAAGACATTATTAGTGCTACTGTTTCCCTACTACTGATTAAAACCAACGTTATTATGGAGCGGCGACGTCATTTAAGCAGGGAAGAAATGCTCAGAGCCGTGGGAATGATAGAAGCTGGTTCCCGGCAACGTACTGTGGCTTTAGCTCTGAATACAAGTCAGAGTGTTATCAGTCGACTTTGGACACGTTACCGAAGCACTGGTACCGTGGCTGAGCGCCATGGAGGACGGTATCGCTGCACCACACGGAGACAAGACCGATACATTCAAATCTTAACTCGAAGAGCTCCAACAATAACCGCCATGATGTTAGCCGTGAGGCTTCATCACTCTTCAGGGAACTTAATTAGCGACCAAACAGTCAGAAACCGCTTGCATGAAGTGAACCTTCATTCCCGAAGACCGCTACGGGTACCACCTATAGCAATGCACAATCGTAGGATTCGATATCAATGGGCTCTTGAACACAGAAATTGGGCAGAAGAACAATGGCGTTTCGTGTGCTTTTCTGATGAGTCTCGTTTTGGTATGAGACCGGATACAAGACGTATACGACACTGGAGAACCCCTGGACGCCAACAGCGATTAAAATCCTGCCAGGAAGTCCATCCTTATAGTGGTGGAACCATCATGGTATTGGCGGGTATTTGGATCGGCGGAAGAACTGAGTTGATTTGGATCAGAGGCAACCTCAACGCTCAAATTTATGCTGAGACGATTGTATCAGACGTCATCGTTCCTCTACAAGTGCAAATCGGTCCCTTATTTCAGTTAATGCATGATAATGCACGACCGCACACCGCAAGAGTTGTAAGACAGACTCTCGCCGCAGCTAACATCAATGTCCTGCCCTGGCCTGCTCAGTCGCCAGACTTGAACCCGATTGAGCATGCATGGGATATGCTACAGAGAAGAGCTCTGCCGAATATGGAGGGTATCCAGTCGCAAGAAGACCTTTTTTTGTTGTTGCAACGAACATGGGCGGCCATTCCACAGCGTGATTTGGATGAACTCATTTTGAGTATGCCAAACCGATGTTCTTGTGTTGTTAGTGTTCGCGGTAGAAACACGGATTATTAATTGTTTAAGTTACCCAATAAAATTTTAAAGAAAACTGTTATTTCAGTCTTTTTTTCGGACTTTTGTGTTAGTGGTTCAAATGTCAAAAATCCCTTTATTAGGAAAATGGCAAATTTCTTTATTAATGCAAAGGTGACTTGGTTTATCGTTACTGTGACAAACGAAAACACTTTATTTGATGAATCCTTAAAGAAAATTTTAATTAATATCAATCAGGAGAAAAGTTATTGCAAAAATATATGTTGATCCCTAGACACTTTTGATGTGTGTAGTTTCTGTGACAATTTCACAAATGTTTACCAACAACGCTAACGTCAATGTCATTCAGGCGTCAAAGATCCTTGTAGCACTCTATTTAAACTGTATTGTCAAGACTTCCCTTTTCAAACCACTTCTCACCTCAGCTAATGTGGCTCAGTCCTTTTGGTTGGAGTCAGTTGTTTAATTTATTTTACAAGTATCCACTTGTGTTGTAATTATGAATCTGGCTCTGTATTTCGTTGACAGTTAAAATGTATGTGCTGTGACGACTCATTATTTATTCGTAGGCTGTGACATTCCGGATACTCGTTGGTGATTTAAGTTTTGAAACGTGTTCAAAACTCAAATCACCAACGAGTACCCAGCGTGTATGCAGAGTGAATGCTTTTGAGCAGCTTCGTGGACGATAGACCTATCGTTGCTACTTCAGCATGAGCTGAAATTGAAGTTCAACTTTAAAACAAATAGTTTAACCATTTCATTTTAAAGCAAGTCAAGGCATTCTAGATTCAGTGTCTGTATTCTTTCTTGCATATGAACCTATCCTGGCACACTTAAGGTGGAACTAGTCGATATTTTTTCCACACACATTTCGGGAGGCTCCATTGTTTGACATTGTGCATCCAAAGTTAAACATGATATCGTTTTGTCTTATTATTAATTTTGTTTGAACGGAAACAGAATAATAAAACAAGAAGCCATTAAAAAGTTATGAGCCAACAAAGATTCGTTTTTCTTGCTATTTTTATTTAACGTAACTCTGGGTGTAAATAAGTAATAAAATAACTGTAAAATCTTAAAACAAAGTCGGTCCCGACAAAGCTCAGTTATCGAGAAAAGTTCAATAAACTTTATTTGTAAGTGATTTATGCAGTGGTTTTTTCATAAAACTCATTTTCCAAAGGACTTTTCGAGTTTTTTTTTACGCGCCTTTCAGTTCGGAATGATATTTTTGTGCGTGAGAACTAGACGTTGTCCGTGTAGACTAGCATCTAACTGCTCATCACTGATACTGTCTCTGTTGGACACGATGCCAGGTGAGACAGCGTGCTTTTTAGCCCTGACCATCAGTGAGTTCGAACTCGCGACTAGTTCCACCTTAAGGGCCGGAAGCCCAGAAGGTCATGGCCCTGATAAACCCCAATTAGTGTGCCCCTTCCTTTAATGCTAATTTAATGAATGTTATCCTTTGCAGCCTACAGCTGATGTGGCCACGTGATACAAGAAGGCTTGATGTGTGCGTGCGCGATGGACAGATAAGTTAGTCACATGTAACGCCATTAGTTTTAGCATTCTACGTCGTCGCCGATACACCATCACACGTTCGGCTGGTTATAGAAGACAGAATTACATGAAGCTTTGTGGCGAAATATAGCAAGCTCCCATCGAGTGCAATGGTGATGTTTTACACTCAGTTTATATAGTTTTATTTGTGTTTGTAACTGTAACTGCAGTTTAGTCATATACGAAGTACTTGTATCTACTAGCGCCTGCCTAGACTAAGAGCTCTGTTCGAGTTCGAAAGTAGTCGGACGAACTCAAAATAAATGTTGCATAAAAATATTTCAGTTCCCGCAACACATATGTGACCAGCAAACCCAGGCTAAAGTAAACAATATAAAATGATAAAAGTGGTCAACACGGGACTTGGATACATTTAAAAATAAACACTGGGCACACTGTAGTATGTCTCATACCAATGAAGTTCTCCTAGGCATAGGTACTATTTTCATAATGCTTTTATAATGGCGTATCAATTCGTGATTTAAGTGTGGCTTGTAATTGTATATAATGCGTATAAAGAAAATGTCAAACGCGTACTTGTACTGCCTAGCTGCCTATGCTAATAGTATTGATGGATACTCAAGTTTTGAACACCTTTTGTCAACCAAGTGTCTGTTAAAACTATTAGTAGTAATTTGTCCTAACAATCAGTTTTAAATTGTGGTAACCACCAGTTAGTACCAAATTCTAATCACACTTGCACTGGAACCACAAAAAGTCGATTCGAGTCGAGTATCGAGTAGCGAACTATCGAGTAGCGAACTAGTGGAACCGTGTGTATTCAAACGTTTGGAGACATACAAATAACATGTTGAGCTTTTTATATGGACTGTCACTTAGGTAACTGACGGACACGACGCTCTAGAAAGCCAAAGTTTTTCTTAAACTCGATGTAGTACCATACTTACTGCCGAGACTGTACGACTTATTGCAGTCGGTTTTGACGAAAGTAATGCGTGACACCCACCAAATCGTCGCAGTCGCGAATTGAATGCAAGTCACATTTGCGACTAACCGACATCAAGCCGACGACTGATGTTAGAACTTCCTCTATGAAAACCATTGAACTGACTGGTTGGTTTGTGGTACATCAACTCACATCACACTTAGGACTGCATTCCGACAAAATTGTGTTATAAAGTCGTAGTATGCTGCGACAGCACGATCGTAAAGTCGTTGGAGGTGGAATATGGTCAACCGCATGTCAGAAGTAGCACTTGGAAAACCGCCCTTATTACTACGAAACAGTGGCACTGTCAACATCCAACTGTTACCACCCACTGACGTGCAGATGGCTGTAGTGTAGGTATCCTCCTACAGTCCGATCAGTTATTTTACCTCTGTCTGCAGCATCCTAACAGCAACCTTATTGTGACAAGAATAAAGATCACAATGATCTTGACAGACTTGTTAATGACAGCAACCCAACAGCAACCTTATTAGAATGAGAATAAAGATCACTTTGATTTGGACAGTGATGCAAAATCAGAGGTAAATTAACTGTGAAAGCTCTGTACAAGGGTCTTATGGCGCTCGAGTGGCGTTGACAGGGGGCGCTGTTGGTGAACATATTTGTGCAATTGTTTAGTGAAATGTTTTGAAAAACCAAGATTTTAACGGCGTCAGTACCCATTTTGGTCACGTGCCAACAGATCTTTGTACAGCTATACGTGTGAGTTAGCCTCAAGATAAAATTCTGCCTTCGAGTGTTTCGGCCTTCAAGTCTATTATCAATGCAAGTAACACAGGCGACGACATTTTTGTAAAAACAAATTGTTTTGTAGCGGGATCGTGCGAGCGGCGACGGGTGACCTATACATAAGTTATTATTAATTAATTACTATTAATTATTATATATTTTGTATCAGTGAAGTTCACCAAGCTATAATTTATATTATTATGCGGTAAGAGAGAAAGATTGTTCCAAATACAATATCATGTATTATTATTTGATGGCGTTTTATTTTGAGTGAACTATGTGGCCGCTATGTGTTGTCGTCGAGTATTCCGCAGAGCCTAAAGACAAGAGCCGAAACGTGGACACTCTCGGTACGGCTGGTCCTGTGGTTCATGGTAAATTCAAGGTCGCTCAGCAAGCTATGGAATGAGCTATGCTTGAAGTCTGATAGAATCTGGAATGTGGTAATCCGGCAGAGAACCAAAGTTATCGACATAGCTCACAGAATGAGAAAGCTGAAGTGGCTATGGGCCGGCCATATTAGCCGTAGAACCGATGACCGTTGGGGTAGACGTGTTTTTGAGAGGAGACCGCGAGTCAGCAAACGTAAGGTAGGACACCGTCAGGCTCGGTGGCGCGATGATCTTCGTAGGGTGGCTGGTAGAGCTGCCGAGAGACGAGCTGAAAGGCGTGCAGAGAGGCTATGTCCAGCAGTTAGGCTGATGGTGATGTGGCCACCGCAGTTTAAGGAAACCCTAGCTTTTCCAGGCGTCATTCAATTACTTTTTGTAAATTATTTCATCACCACTGCTCTCAAAACGGTGAAGGAAAATATCGTGAGAAATCTTCGTATAAACACACTTTTAAAGCAAATTAGTGGTGTCATACTTTCTAGCGGTGACATGACTATGTACGAACTTCAGTCTAATTTCTAAAATATGTACGCTAAATAAAAAAAAAATTACTTTATAGACTTCGCAGAAAACAAAAATCAACGTGTCACCGCCAAGGAAGTATTCTTTCTAGCGGACGCTATATATTTCACTAAGTAGTATTCCACTTTTAGACTTTGTTATGGGCCAAGAAAAATGTACGGAAAGTGTATGTTCAATTTCTATAACAGATTGGGTATATCTATACTCGTAGGTATATTAATAGTTAATAAAACATTCGATTATAGTTATAGTTAATAAAACATTCGATTATAAATAATTATTTACTTTTCAATCATCTTCCTAGGTGCATCAATAAATAACACGTAATTGCCTTGGATGTTAATCTTGATACTTTTTACCGACTTCAAAAAAAAAGGAGGTTATCAATTCGACACGTATGTAATATTATTGGAATTGCATTATATTCACATATGACAATCTACTAAGGCTTCCAAACAAATATACAAAATATCAGCTCACCCAAACTATTCAACCTGTATGTAAACGAGCTGATCTGTGAGCTCAGCAATACCAATATCGGGTGCTCCATTGACGGGCACTGCGTCAATAACATCAGCTACGCGGATGATATGGTATTGCTGAGCCCATCGATCAGTGCACTTAGGAGGCTTCTTCGCATCTGTGAGGACTGACTATGCGGTGGCTCACGGCCTAAGGTACAATGCGACCAAGAGCGAGCTACTGGTTTTCAAAGCGGGTAACAAATGTTATGATACTGTCCCACCAGTCACCTTGGGGGGCGCTCAGCTTTCTAGGGTCACGAAGTTCAAGTACCTGGGGCATTGGGTCACCGATAGTCTGTCCGACGATGTAGACGTGGAGAGGGAACGCAGAGCATTGGCAGTTCGATGTAATATGCTGGCTCGTAGGTTTGCACGTTGTACTAGGGAGGTGAAAATTACACTCTTTAGAGCGTATTGCCGATCTATGTACACGTGTGCCCTATGGGTCAGCTATACAAAAAGCTCGTACAATGCTCTGCGAGTCCAATACAACAACGCCTTCAGAGTTATGTTGGGGCTGCCGCGCTTTTGCAGTGCATCGGGGATGTTCGCGGAGAATGGCGTGCCAGATTTTTACGCACTGATGCGGACACGGATTGCATCCCTGATGCGGCGAGTGCGCGACAGCTCCAACAGCTTGGTGGCTATAGTAGCCGACAGGACAGACAGTCCAATGATGTGGAAATGGATGACCACTCATCGTGCGTCATTCCACTATTTAAAATAGTGTTTTTCTTAGTGTATTTTTTGTGTAGCTATTTGTTTTTATGTGTGTATGTGTATTTTTGTGTATAAAATTGTATTGTGTGTGGTTTTTTATGGACTTATGGTCTGAAATAAAATTTATTATTATTATTATATTATAGACGTATGTATATATGTAGGTATGTATGTTTATCCACGCATTTTCTGCGAAGTCTTTAATATAGTAATTTTTTTTTTATTTAGCGTACAATTTCGTACATATATTTTAGAAATTAGACTGAAGTTCGTACAAAGTCGTGTCACCGCTAGAAAGTATGACACAATTAGTGAGGATGCTTGCAAGCAATACACCAGAGGATATCAAAAATGGTACTTAAAGATTTTTGTTCTGCTGGCAACGTTAGCGTTGAGAGAATTTAATCTGTCAGTCATGTCCTCACAGATAACTTAGTCTTCCGACATAATTACTGACCTCATAGAGGACGGCTGTGGCGTCCCCATTATTTAGAAATACACGGTCCCTTGAAACCGGGCATAAATAAAAGATGTCTAAAGTCGTGATCTTTCATACATTTGTTTATGCGAATTTTCAGTAGTGATCGAATATTAATTTGTCATCGTTTCTGTTTTTCTTCCATCTGTTCCTCCAGTGCGGGCCACCACTTTCGGTTGAGGTAAATTTTTATGCTTTCTTCGCTAAGTTTAACTTCAGCGATGGTGGTGGCTTTAAGTTCTGCGGCCTGGGCAGAGGTGGTAGTGGGAGAATGGCAGGCGTGTTCTTGCGGTGAAGGTTTGCATAATTATGTAATATAGTATATAAGAAAATGGCCGGGTAGGCCGACTACAGGTAGCCATGTGTCTGGTTCATCTGCAAGGCGCCAGGATAGACAGAGTGCCTCAAAAGTATCGGACCCCTTGTCAGCTGGGTTACGTATTTGATATCGCGATCACTCCCAGGGATATTTTCTTTTCTTTTCTTTGTGCAGCTCATC
Organism: Oligia fasciuncula; assembly: GCA_963082905.1. Taxonomy (NCBI): domain Eukaryota; kingdom Metazoa; phylum Arthropoda; class Insecta; order Lepidoptera; family Noctuidae; genus Oligia; species Oligia fasciuncula. Next base: position 1,287,295 of record OY720394.1, on the reverse strand, counting down.
CCTGATTTCTTTAACTTTTTGCAGATGTTCCGAAAGTTCTTTTTGCAGCTTTCCTCTCACTTGTTTTTCTTTTAGCCGCCGATCCTTAATTGTTTCTTCTTCTCGGTCTGTTAGCCACTTTTTCTTTTCAATGGAAATCTTAGGACCGGGATTTGCTGATTCCGCATCGACGGGTTGGTAAGTTTCACGCGACATATGGTATGCCTTGATGAATGGCCGTTGTTCCTCGGCGTCTGGCTGGTAACACTCCTCGCAGGCTGGCTGGTAACCCCCGTAGGCTGACTGGTCAGTCTCGCCGGCTGGCTTGGTACACTCGACACAGTTAGAGGGGTGATCGCAGGGGCCGTCGTCAGCCCCGTTTCCCAAAAACCCAGGGTTTTGGGAGAAAACGTAGAGCGAGAAAGCGAGTATACTGGAGCCTAATACCCCGGTGATAAGCGGCAGGACGTTGTCGTTGTTGCCTTCGCCGGGCCGGCGTGGCCCACCCGGACCTCGGCCGCTCGGCCTATATCCTCCACTCTGCCTGGATGGCCCGCCACCTGGCGTGCCCGGTCGTCCCGGCCTGCCTGAAATTGTCACTATCATCAGCATCAGAGTAATTATATCGTAGGTGTGTACATTCGGGTTACCGATTGGCGACTGTGTAAGGCTGAGGCTGAGTGAGGGAAGAGCGAGTGCACCTGTGTCTGCACACACACTTGTGCACTAGTAATATCTCTGGCGCCGAAGGCTAGTCTCCGCTGAGATTGGCCATCATGGAGGGAATTCGGCCTGGAGGACTTTTAAAGTCCAAGGCTACTTGCCATAGGTACCTACTTAAGATACGGTATTAGCAGAAGCTTTTGTTCTTTTCAAAGAACTGGTACTCATATATTTACAATCCATCTTTGGGACTTGCAACTGTAACTATTTAGAACGTCACTAAATAATTTGGACACTAGCTGTCCTAATGCCTCATCATTCATCATTTCAGCCGAAAGACGTCCACTGCTGGACATAGGCCTCCCCCAAGCACCTCCACTTCGACCGGTTCTATGCTTCTCGCATCCAACGGGTTCCTGCGGCCTACTGCAGGCCAATAGCCTATTTTCTCATACAGGGTAAATATAAGCATTGATCTCCACGCTTGCTCAAGAGGGATTTAGTTGTCAGGCTTAATTATATTTAGCCTAAGTTCAGTTCGTTTCTTCACGGTGTTGTTCTTCTACCTACCTATTGGCAACTACTTTCCATTTTGGAGAGACAGAGACTGTCCAATCGCGGCAGACTTAGTTTTTTCACTGCCTAAGCAGACAAAAGCGTAGGCTGGTATCTAGACACGGTGCATTCTTGTGGTTTTTAAATGCTGGGATTTGATTCTTGTGAGAAAGAAGTTTTACGTATCTTAGTAGAGAACGATCGGTCAGCTTGCTTGGGCTGCTCGGCTGGTTGCAGGCATGTTATAGCTCTTAGCCTTAGCTTAGCTTTTTTTCTTTACTTTTTTTAAGAGTTAAATTTCTAGGTATAGGTAGATTATTCTAAATATTGTCCAAAACACTTACCATTCATGTTCTGTATTGAAGATATTTATTCATTATTTCATGGTATTATTTGATGGCATAATTTGTTTTTATTCGATAGATCCGAGCTATGATGGATGTTGGGATATAGGAATGTCAAAATTAAAATTAGTTTTTCTGTTTGTCTCTGATAGATTGAACCAATTTACCAAAAAAGGATGCAAGTAGGAGGTATGTCATGCCAGGCCAGACAGTATCCAAGGAGGTGTTATGTGTTGGTGCTGACATGCTGAGCCTGTGCGCGAGCATGCGCTAAGAGCATGGACGTAATATATAGAAGACGTCCATGGCTAAGAGTCTTTGAGAGTCGCGTGATTCAGTATAAAAACGAACTATATAATTGTCTGTACCTGCAATTATTTGTGCTTCATATTTTTGAGATGAAATTCCAAACATTCCTAAGTATTAAGCATACGTGAACTCCCTCGTTCCAATGAGCGTAGGTACCTATTATGTACCTATTACTGTGATGTTGTTAGCTCGGGGATCACGTGTTTTATCAAAATACGGCGGTTATAACAAACGCAGTCAATGTTGTAGTAAGTGCAATGATTGTGACGGTCCTGTAAGCAGGTGCATTCTACAACTTGAGCGGCCAAATGCGGCCTTATGCCGCCCCAATACGGTGCACCAGCCGCCAAGTTTGGACAAATATGTAGGGAACCCTGTACGGCATGTCTTGTACGAAATAGCAGAGGTATTTGGGCTCGACACTAAACGGCTTTAAACACCAATAGTGATTATTCCATTTTGAACTTTGTCTGTCAGGGTTATAGTATGTTTTCATATGTGCTATTGAAAGTTTGGGACAGAGGTGTGCGGGCGGGGGAGGAGTATGCGGTCTGACTGGTTGCTCGAACGACGACCGGAGGCTGCGCGCGCGCCGGCCGCAGGTACAATCCTGTGCTTAATTTTATAATTAAAGCCCACGTGGTCGCTCAAGATTATATCTTGACGCGAAAATATGCAGTTTAAAATCTGTGTTATCTCCCACCTTGGGTGTTTTCTCGCCTTTTCCTTTAGCCTAATAAAAAGATTTCGCTCAGTTTTGGCGTAAACGTTTTAAACTTTAAACATCCAAATTGTTATTGTCTTCATTATTTTTCCTTTGCGCTCTGCGCCAAATGAAAACTGGTTAAACTTTTATTTCGCACGATTACCTAATAGTGTTGTCAATTGTAACGAAAAACGTAAGTAGGTAAGTATTTGTTGTTAGGTATTAGGTTCCAAATAATTGTCATGATTATGATAACCCGTTACTTATACTGCTATTATTTGAGTTAGGTATTACAAAACAGCTTTTTACTGTTGTTCTTCTAATAAAGCTATTTCATATAGCATCCTAAGAAACCTTCCGAACTTACTGTAGAATCGTCAGGGGAGCTTTCAGCAAAGCTTGAAAAAGTAAGGGCGGGCTTGCGCGCGGGCAGTCGTGCCGCCGTGCCCGACTGTACAGGGCCAAGCTCTGGCACGAGTCTTGTAAAGAATTTATAGGAGAGCCGGGCGCGGGTCGCGGCAGTGTCGTGCGCGCCTCGCTTGCGCCTGCGCCGCCCGCCGACAGCGCGCCTGTGGACTCCAGCGTACGCCGGGAAAAGTAAAAGTTTTCAGTGCAGTGCAGTGCAGTGGTAGTGAAACAGACGACAGCACTGGAATGGATGGCTAGGTATGCATCGTCTTATTTAGAGGAAAAAATACTCCCACGCTTGTGGGAAATTGGCCTATTGTGGAGCTCGCAGCGAAAGTTCACTAGATGTTTATAGATTGGTAGGGCCTTGGGACTATGTCGATATGTAGTGCTGTGCATAGTCTTAGTTGTAACAACTTAATGCAACGTGCTGGCTCAGTGTGACTTGTGACTGTGAGCCAATCGCGAATCCGACTTCTACTCAGACCGGTTACTGGCACTGTTCGGATGTTATTGAATGGAATACCTAAAATAATTATATAAATATAAACTACAAAAGTATCTAAATATAAACTACAAAAGTATCTATTTAATCAATAAGTAGGTAATTATATAGGAAGTTACCTAAATTGGATCCGTTGATTGAACTAAGTATAGCATAACTGCTGAAATGTGGGGGTTCTGAACACCATAGCTGCCGACCCTTTCCGCTCTTCGGGAAATGCAGCCATGATTTTATGTTAGGTGAATAAGTTATGTAAGTAGGTACCTATATGAAACATGAAAGGTTTGTAGGTATTCGTAAAAAAAAACAACAGGCCATTTCATTTACAAATACAAACAAAGAAATTATGGTAGATAGTACCTATCTACTTACCTACAACAAGTCAAACATTCCTATTAAAATGATCTTCGGGAAAACAATGCAACAAGAAAAGAACAGTGAAACTAAAATATTGTAGGAAACCAAATAACACTAGAAATTATAGAACACGAACGTAAGAAACGGGCACAAGACTAGGTTATTGAGTAGGTACCTACAGTATTAACTAGAATACCTATCAAAGAAAGTCAATCAGTCATAATGACAGTTATCCCAACTATGTTGGGGTCGGCTTCCAGTCTAACCGGATGCAGCTGAATATATTTATTTTACATGGAGCGACTGCCTATCTGACCTCCACAACCCAATTATGGACTGGGTAATACGATACCCCTTGATAAGACTGGTTGTCAGACTTTCGGGCTTCTGACTACCCGTAACGACTGTCAAAGATCCACGAATGACAGCCGGGACCAACGGCTTAACGTGCTTTCCGAGGCACGGAGGGGTCACGGTATGTAAAGAGGGTCACCCATCCACAGACCAACCGCGGCAAGCGTAGCTTAACCTGGTCGATCGACCTGCGCGGCTATATAGTATTATGGTATTTAGCCACGGGCCCCTTAATAAAATTTATCTCTCGGGTTATCTTAATAAAAATTGGCATATCAAATAAAGTAGGTAATATAATTTTAGGGAACAAAAAGACGTGCTATGTTGAGCTCAGACAAATTGGCAGGCAACTAGGCAGGAAGATAATGAAGCTTTATGAGCTAGACACGGCGAACCAGAAGGTCTAAAATCACTTGGTACCTAATACATTATTATGACAAACATAGTCAAGTTTTCCGATAGGCACCTACGCTGGGTAGATAAGGTGTTGTGGTGTATCCGAAATGGATGCGTTGACAAGCAAGCTAACTTAGACTTCTGTGTTCAGTCAAAGAAGCACCAAGCACGACATATTTTTGCACGTCTCCATAGTGGCCCGCAACAGTTTTTATGACAGCACCTTCCACGATGGCTGAACATCCAATACGGAGGGTTTGAAAATTGTAGATAATGTTGTCGAGTCGGACGACAGAACGTGGTGGTCACAGATCGCTATTTTATCAGTACGAGTATCATAGCGTAAAGCGTAGCTTGTTCTGCTGCTTTACTATATTTCCTACAACTGCAGGGAACATAAAGATAATCGTTGACGCCATTAATTCATTGTGATGGCCATGTTGGTGTCATCGTCTCGGAGTTATTGGCTACACCGGTTTTCGATTCAGATTGATTGCCGTCCGCAATCAGCGGTTCATAATACTTCTCGTTTTAAGATACCTACATTTTATAACACTTCTTACCTATTATAAGTGAGGGGCGTGTGGGTAAGTAATAACAACCGCACGGGTCGAAGGGCTATGGTATCACCCAGTAACTGGGGTGTGGAGGTCAGATAGGCAGTCGCTCCATGTAAAATACTGGTATTCAAGTGCATCCCGTTAGACTGGGAGCCGACCCCAACATTATAGTTGGATAAAGGATATGCAAATTGATTGATTACCTAGTGACGCTTAGTGTAAGTAGATACATAAGTGAATAAGTATAGGTACCTGCATAGCCTGTGTGTGATCTTCTTGATCTACTAAAGTGAGAACATGCTCTACCGTCACTGCAGATTTTTTTCGGACAGGTGCAGACCAAACAATTGGAGAAATGGTTTCTATGAAAACGTTCGTTTTATTCAATTTTTGCTTTCACAGTTACCTACTAAGAAAAAGCTTATCTGGGTCATTCTTAAATAAGTTCTAATTAGGCTTAATAGCTGTGTTATCATATTCTCGCTGTGCGGTAATGGGCCACTGTCTGACGAGGGCGCGCCCTGCTACCTGCAGGCTGCAATGTTCCACTTATTTCATTTGCAGTCGATGGCGATACTGTCGCATTCCATGTTCATTTCGTTTCAAATACTGCTTACGATTGCTATTTACAACAGACTTATTAAACCCCGTTCTGTCAAAGATATATATATATATATCACGGTTAATAGCTATTATTTCATCATCACTATCCTAGCTGAACTGAATATAGGCCCTTACCTAGGTCAAAACATCACAACAATCATCTATGAATATTCGAATACGTTCTTCCGCCCTGTTCAATAATAAGGTACCTATTATTGAGACTTAGGAATTGGTTGACGAGTCAAGAGTTCCGGACACACTTTCCATAAGTGCTAATGATAGAAATCTAACTTAGAAAGATGTATTTTGATCAAGATACAACCTGACACTGACCTGAAAATTGCAAAAAAACGTGAGAAAATTTGAATTTCGCGGTCTCAACTAGGTACACTAACACTGGCTCAAATGTTTCTAGAACTAAAGTTAGATTTCGTTCTGAAATAAGACAGATTACAATTACAATTTTACTCTTGGATCTTTTTGTTCTGCAAAAAAATCGATGACTTTGTCATAATTAGTTTGATTGTCTTGTTATGATCGCGACATTCGACTTACGCAGAAAAACTTTACACCATTCACGAAAATCTAGAAAGCGCGAAAATTGTTGCACTCTTCCTCAGATAAGTTAGATTTTTAAGTAGGTACTTATCAATCGACTTACCTATACAGAAAAGTTTTACACCGTTTAAGGCTATCTAGAAAGCACGAGCGAGCGAAGCGAGCGCGAAAATTTTAGCACTCTGCCTCAGTTATGTTAGATTTTTTAAGTACTTATCAATCCACTTAAACAGAAAAGTTTTATTACTTAAGAGGCTGCAAGAGCGAGCGAGAAGCGAGCTCGAAGATTTTACCAGCAACATATTATATAGTCAAATTGTATCGATCGATAATGCTCCAGTCCAACAGGAGCGCCAGCGCTGTGGCAAAAAATTAATGGAAATCGTGCCTTTGCACGCAGGCGTCTGAAAGGGCGGCGCTACACGAAGTAATATTTCTCTAAAACTTTTGAGCACAGAGACGCTCATCCACCTCCGGTTCGCCGCAGTATAGATCTGTTGCAAGAGATATATAGCTAGCCTTGTATAGATCGTCAAATAAAAGTGGAGCATGTGCTTTAAAAACGGAGAGTTCCTGGAAAAATTCAACTGCGACTTAGTCGAACCCACCCGAAAGAGAAAGATAAAAAGTGCTGCGCACGCCCATTAATGACAAGCTGTTTTTTTGCCGCCCCCTGAAGTTGGCGCCCGGGGCATGGGCCTCAGATAGCCCCCCCTAGATCCGGGGCTGAAGAGAGTACCTACATAAGTTTTCAGCAGTTTCTAGAGGTATCGAAATACTGAGTACTAAATACTTAGGTACCAACCAAGACGGTACCTAGGTATTCTATGTATTATATTTACCTTCCCTTAAAATCAGCATTGTAAATTAACTGAAAAAAAGGTTTACTAAACATTTTACTTTGCATTTTGAAATCTCTCTTGCTTATTGCTCATGCACATTTGTAGCCCAGACAGGTCACAATCAAAAACATTATTTTGGTTCAAGAAGCCTGTCTGGATAACGTCATGTCAAAGTTAAAAGCTATTAAATACGCATCAGAGTGCACTCGACGTGTTGCTTCGTACATTTTCATAAACCACTCGGGACGAACACTTATGCTAATTTTGATCGACCTCATACGTGCAGCATGGACCATGATGCATGCAGCAATAAAAATACAGCTACAGAGATTTGTGGAACAGTTAAATATGAAGGTAGAGTCTGATGACTCATTTGAAGTGGTTTTAATCTGGTTTTTAGAACAAAATTCATAGCGGCTTGGACCCGGATACTTTTGGTCCTTCGGTACAGGATACAGGACCAAAAATAACTGAAACAAACTCAACTTCTTTTGACTTAAGCGCGGAGAAAAAGCGATAGGAAGAATACGAAATACTTAGGAAGTCATAGATGTCTACGCCTGTTTACCTACATGAATGTTTAAAGCCTGTTGGACTTGCAATGTTCTCCATAGGATATACCTAAGCACAAACTTTAACTTTTAACGGTCAATGAACAGCAAGCGAGTCTGTTGTCAGTCCATTTCATTCTTCTTTCATAGCTAACAGCTAAAGAAGAGACAGCCGCGATGCTTGCTTTTTTAGAAAATATAACCAATTTATTATTTTTGTGAGAATCCCATGTCGAATGCAAAAAGCATGGGAAAGGCGTCGCGTTAGCTTCTAACCAGTGAAAGTTAAGCAATGTTAGTGAACATTTACGATGATTTGTTGTCGTAGGCATAGGTAGCTTATTTGTCACACTAGGTATATTGTTTATTTGCTAAGATCCTTATGGATTTAATACAGTCATAGGTACCTATTCTTATTGTCTTGTAAGCTGTAAGAAGATGTTAAAATGCCAAGAACAACGTTCTGTAGTAGTAGGTTTTATACTTACATATAATGATTGAATTACAGTAGGTATTGTTTTTTTGGTCGTACCTACCCAATTCAAAGACCTTAACGATCTACTTAAGTAGAAGTGTATATCTATGGTTGAAGTAGTCCCTCCCCTCTCTGGAGTCTCCAAGGTTTTTGACCCCTGCATGTCAAATACAATAAATTATTTCCACAGAACGCATGCGCATGCACTTATCTACATTGAAACAAATCATCCAACAAATCTATCCGAGAGCACGCAACGCCCCGCTCTCGATTAAAAACTTAATTCATTCAGGTCAATGACCAACTATTCAGTAGCTTGAAGACTTGACATTTACAAAATGATTTGATGTCATCAAAATATACAGTAAACGGAATATCGCCGAAGGGTATAAAACGAAGGAACGCGTGGCATCCGCGAGGGCCACATAAATCCTCCTTCGGCCAGTTTTTGTCCGTTTTTGGATTCCATTGTGTCAGGTATACAGTAGGTTTGCCAACCGTCGCGGACGCGCGGGACACGTAAAATGTTGTCTTATTTCAAAATAATTTGGAAGTGAGATAAAACTCCCGCTGTGTGTAAATTGTTCAGTGTAAAACATATTTGCGTTCTACCTTTTTTATGTTACGAAAGCGGTATTATGAATGTTATGAAGTTAAGATAAAAAATGTATTAACATTGTAATAAGAAGATTATTTATGTTAAAATTTTATTGGGCGAATCAAGTTATAAAAAGAGTCGGTTAATTATTTATTCATCAACATTTTTATGAGTTTTTGATGGTCAAATATTTCGAAATGATGCAGAGTTGAATAATCCCCGCATAGCTGATGACAGAGCCACCCTTGTCAGGTAACATCTGCTGCGTTATCGGGTTATAGTTAATTGATTCCCGATGTTACTGATCGTATTTAGATTGCCTGCTCATCGGATTTAATGAGCGAATAAAGGAGCTTTAGGAGTCATTATAAGTAAATTATTCATTTAATCTTAAAATCAATGTATTTTACTTCATGAGATAGGTACAACCCGTTTTCTATAATCATAGAATCTGTTTATGTTGAATTTTATTGTTATTAAAATTATGAGAAAATATTGTGAATAGATTAAAATAGATAAAAAGGAATGCTAACTTTACCCTGTCGATAAGGATATTAAACTGCCGCGGCCGTTCGATTGGCAAGAAGATGAAATTTCCGCGTCAACATATTTTTAGGTCTATTCTCATGAAAGCAGTAGGTATTTTCTAGTCTTAAAAAGTGAATAAAAGTTACGAAATCTACAGCCACACAAGCCATGTATCTAGTAGGACCTACAAGCTACAACATGGCTTTTAATTTAACGTTGGAAGTAAAACAGGAAATAAAACAAAAGTTCAGTTACTAGCTTCTGCCCGCGATTTCATCGTATGTTTTTTTTAACATTATAAAAATGTCTTGTGACAATCGGCAATATTGTAGCTTCCCATTATTGAAAGAATTTTGGGAATCGGATCAGTAGTTCCGAAGATTACCCCCTAATGTAGGTACAAACTCACAAATACCTAGGTACATCTTGATGTTATTATAGTACCTACATAATACCTATATAGATTTGATAGTTTCGGAAAACTAAGCGTTTTTCGCTGAAAGTATTGCTAGGTGCAGTTTTGATAAAAATGCAATTTTGCTATATTTAAGTACTTAGGTAGGTTCTATAGTTTCGTTTTATTATAAGATATTATTTCAATGAAGTAATTAAAATTCGAAGTCTAATTCAAATAGGTTAATCCTGGTAAAAAGTTAAGTTAAGGTAACTTCATTTTCTCTACCTACATATCTACTTATACCTAAGCAAAAATATTAAAAGGAAAACGAAAATAAGCAACTTCATCATTGATGCTGTGACCTTTTCGTTTTAATAAAATATCTTTAGAGTAATTGTTGGCCGCCTCGCCGTATCTGTTTGAGATATCTCATGAGAGATGACATGTCGAGGTGGGACACAAATATTTGTTGTTATTCACGTTTAAACAATGCGGGAGTCTGGCCACGACAAATTACTGGGTAATAAAGAAACGCAGGCGGGCAGAATGTACTACCGAAGGACTAGTCTTAACCAGGCACGGTTGGAAGGAGGAGAGACATGGTTTAACACTTTCACTAGGCGCGAAGCAAACACAACTGACCAGACTAAGTATTAGTTAAACAATCGCTGTGAACGTTACCTAAAGGATTAACTTACAAGAACTTACAACTATACAGCGTGTACCTATCAGAAAGGGTCGCATCGGACTATGAGTGTGAGGGAAGAGGAAGTGCACCTGTGTCTGCGCATACACTTGTGCACTATAATATCTCCCGCGCCGAAGGCTAGTCTCCGTTGAGATGGCCGCCGTGGCCGAAATACGGTCTGGAGGATATTATCAGAAAGGGTGAGCGTCAAAATGAAGGGTCCAAATCTCCAATGTCTGTCATACACATATAAAAAAATAATACCATTAATCTACTATTTCCTACCATTGCTATAATTTTAGCTACATCATCACATCATAATTATACATAGGTATTATTTACACAAAAAGCTTGGTCCCTCCGTCATGATGCCAATTTTACAATTGAGTCAAGTTCCTACGATGATTCGATGTGGTAGGTATTAGAGTCCAGTGAATAAGTCTCTATTACGTAATAACTACGATAACTACCAAATGTGTTATTGCAAAGAAAAAACAACAGGCTTTTTACCTTTTAGAACATTAAGTTTAGTTTTTCCATGTTTCCCTAGTTATTGGACTTTTGGAGTAAATCTTTGTAACCTTAATTTCTGGCTGGGTAATATAGAGAAGCGCGCAGGCGTGTTACCCCCGCGCTGCGCACGCGCATGAAACCAGTGATTAATAACAGAATGTTAACTACCGGACGAAGAGCACAACTCAGCTCTGTTTGGAGCTCTTGTTCATTTACTGCGTTTTTTAAGGTATGAAGTTCACGAACTATTTCCAATGTACTTGCTATGGTTCCCTTTACATCCTCAATACTAGTTATTGTTATGGCTGTCCCCACTATCTTTGTGAACTTAAATAATTATGCACTAAGTTAGCGATAAAACTATATTTATTGCTAACTTGTCCCTAACTGATAGCGCTGAATCAAAGTTGTACTACTTTACAAGAAATTGTCTTATAATTAGGTATCGTAGTAGGTACTAATAAATAAAGTCCAGTAGTGTGGACCGCGGTATGTGCTAGAATATTAAAGTTTTTCTTAACCATGATTTGTGGAATTAGACTACCTCGACATGACATACCAACCTAAGCATACTGAAGATAAACTATCATAACCTGCATGATGATACATTAAAGTGTTCAAAAGACATCTCATTCGCACTTAAAAATTGTTTGGTACTTCGATCCGGATTCTCACAATAATTATCAAAAAGGATCAGGATCAAAGGATCAAAAAATTAAAAATTAGAACGTGTGAGAAACTGATAAGTTATTGTGTAAAGTGTGTGCTGTGTGTGTATTTATGACATCGACATATCGTTGCTATCACCGTTTCTACACTAATAACTATCAAATGATATTAAAATAGCTCTGTTGAAAATGTCGTTAAGGTTCAAATAACGTGCCGCGTCAATATCAATCATGTGGACGTCTAATTAAATGACTTACCAATAGCAACACGTTGAGTTTACTATGAATAATGTGAATTCTAATTAGGTATATTCTCGTATACACCGTGCAATATGAGCTTTATCGTGTCACAAGTTTTTGCAACTTAGCTTCATGAAGCTGTTTAACAAAATTATTTAAAAATTAATTCTTATGCCGAAGATTTTACCTACCTATTGCCGAAGGTTTTGCATGAGGTTGCTGGTGAATAACAGCGAAAATGGGCGGTTCTGAACTTACGAATACAGAAGTCAATGTTACTATAGTCATCACACAATCTTTTGTGTGACGCCAAATAATAATTGACTTCGATAGGGCTCTGGCCCTCGGAAAGAAACTAGGTAGCATCTATCTTCTGGGGAAAAAACTGTGAAGCTGAACTTACTTCAAGTGAGCTCTCGTCAAAAGTATTGTTAATAACACAGAAAGCTATATACGAGTACAGGGTGGAATTTGCGAAGCGTACGTGGAGGAAAAGTACTCTAAATACTGAAGACAGCAAATTTTACTCAAAGGAAACATTCCTTTATTTTTAAAAAGAAACAAAACTGCATAAAATCTTTTTGAAAATATGCTTGCCACAACCGGGAATCAAACCGACTAAAATCCGAAAAAATAGCATCCTGTACTTATATGACACCAATCGATAGGGTCATTCATAAGGATCAAATCTCGGCACAATCAGCGAGAGCCTCAGCCTGCGAGATCTCCAGATCTCACCCCTTTACATTTTTTTTATGGGATATGTAAAAAATCACCAAAAATCCTATACTACTGTAAACGAGCTAAAACTGAGGTTCACAATACAATTTTCAATATTCACCACAACACGCTACTAAAAGTTACTCAAAATGAATTCCTTAAAAGAATACATTTGTGCATCCAAGAAAATGGAGCTCATTTCGAGCAACTAATTAATTAATTTACTCGTTTTTTTCGTTCGAATAAAATAAGTTTAGATTTCATTTCATGGTTTTTGTTTAATTTAATTTACCATGTTTGCTGGAGAGATTGGCCCTATCGATTGGTGCCATAGACATATGGTGAAAAAATAGCATCCTGTACAGTACAGGATGGCTATTTTTTCGGATTTTGGCCCGTTCGATTCCCGGGTATGGCAAGCGTATTTTCAAAAATCTTTAAATGCAGTTTTGTTTCTTTTTAAAAATAAAGGAAGGTTTCCTTTGAGTAAAATTTGCTGTCTTCAGTATACTTAAGAATATATGTTGGAGATCCAATAATTAAAAATAACTGTAAGTTACAGCGTTTGAAGAGAACGTACCTACTTTATTGGTCCAATTGCTTCAGCAGTCGTACTAACAGCAATAAATGAATCTTTTGTCGATCACTTATACTCAAGCCCGGTAGCCGAGAGCGCCTCAGTAACTCAAACATCCTGCACTTCGGCAGCTGTCCGCCATGATTGATGGTCCGCAGACAGTTACATTATACCCGTCTCACAAATTATTAACACACAACCTAACGTGACCACGTCGCTCATTGGCTGATGGGATTCAACAAAGAAAACGAATGAGATTTGGCATTCTTTTATAAAATACAACAGCTACTTTTGTTGAAAAATATAATATAAGTGCTACAGTTGACTTTCTAAATGATAAAATTGGTTTGACCACTTGTCTTGAATGGGACTCCGTTAGGTATGTTCTGTTTTGCCACCCAATCAATTACCTCAATTCTGTCTTCAGAGACATGGAAAACATATTCCTCATAAATACGTGGACAATTGGACATGCACCTTATTGTTAAAATAAAATGATGAGCAGGAATGCATTTTTGGAATAGAGGCAACGTCATTGTCCTCTTATACGATTATAGGGTAATTTTTACCCAAATTAGTCCCAAAGTACAGGTACCAAAGTTAATTTTGGGAATCAAATTAAGTGCCTAGGCCTACGTACCTATCTCTTCAAACACGAACAGATTATTTTCAACCATCACTGTTTTTGTTTCCTTTGTTTCACCTTAGAATCAGAATATTTGGAATAGAATTATTCCTTTTGTCAGAAAAGTTCGGTCTGTAGATGTTTATGGTTTCACTAGCATTTTGCCCGCGACTTCGTCCGCGTGTATTTCGTACTTTCCTCTAAAAATTTCGAAAATGTACTCGTAAGTATGTTTATACATTTTTATCGTTTATTTAGATATAAATTATGTATTCGGGCCATTATGTTTATAGATCAAAGGAATAAGATTAAGTGTTAATATAATTATTTTTGTTTTGTGTCACCCTCCGTAAAGTAGCGATCAAAAATAAATGTCCCGAACCCAAAAGTTTAAAAGTCTGTAACCCAATCAATAGCAGTCAACGAAACACACGCATTTACTTTCGAACCTTCAATGATGGAAGGTTGCGAGGGGTCAGCAAGGAAGTCGCACCCACTTGTGCGATGGGCCGTGCTTCAAACAATGAGTGACGCAGTAACCGTGGCGTCCCGTGTCATTTCACTCGGCCCCTCGTCGTCATTGTTTTATGGTAATGGTGAAAAGTAATGTCAAAGTTTACGAGAAAACCTGCACGTAGGATCTGATCGATTTCGAGGTTCGCCGAACATAGGTCGTCAAAATCATTATTAGTTGTAACGATATAGTATTCTATTGTTATATTACAATGTATAATTATTATACGATACCTCCACCAGCTATCGTCAAACGTAAGGGATCCCTTAGATGATTCTGATGGCCTCTAAAAACCGGTATTTCCATCAACAATGCTGTAATCATGAACGAACTACATCACTGTACAGATGACAGAACATCAAGTTACTAGAATCTGTCAAATTTCTTTAATAGATTTTCAACTTTATCGCTACAGAATAAGGTTCAAGGTTGATTGGGAAAATTTGACAGTTTCGGATAACTTTATGTGCTGGCGTCTGTACATGTCTACTGCAATCAGTTCCAGGAATATAACAGGAATAGCAGTAAATCAGTACTAAAACTGACAACAGCCTATTGTGTTCTCTACACACGCGTTTTGCTCATGAATTTATCGCCTTGTCTAAGTATTTTTTTTTGAGGAACAGGGTGTAAAGTTTAGGGTAGTTCTTCGAAATTTGATTCTTTGACTGATCCATATGGCCAAAATTTAATTTCACTTTCAGCACACATGTTCATATGAAAATACATATACCAAATAACATATATTTGAATGAGGGACTCGTTTTTATAAAGTAGTTTTCAAGATATTAATTTTGTGCCCAGATGAATCAGAATGTGTTACATATTAATCAGAAACAGAAATAAAAAGTAATAAATACACCGTTAGTTATGAATGTAAATTCTAAACAATAATTATTAATTCTTAAATAGGACTAAGACATATCAAAAGTATCATATTTAGAACAAGATTATACTCCTGTCATTTTTTTATTATTCAAAAGGTTATAGCTAAGTAAATAATAATAAATAAGATTAAAACTACTGACTTGTACACGGTCAAAAATTGGAAATTGGAGAATTATGCAACAAAAGCGCTCCTATCGTGCTGGAGAGGGGAAAAACTAATTTATTTTATTATTCATATGGGGTTTTGACCATACGAATCAGGCACAGATGAATCAGGATTTTGCCTACAATCATGCATAACTCATCGTACATACAGACTTCATTATTTTCATTTTTCTACACGAATCTATAACCCTAAAGCATCACACGAAACACAGATTGAAGTTTTAAAACAATAAAATAAATTTTATAAAGCAGGCATTGTAATCAGGATGCCACCTGAACCAAACACAGATGAATCAGGTATTTTCCTTCGTAACACCGGATCTAAGCCAACCAGCCGCACGTCCACCTTCTAGGTCGTCCGTTGCACGACTGGCTTCCCCCCGCGCTGGAAGCCAGACTCATTATTATTACCCGACCAAGTACGGTCAAGCGCAGCTTACGCCACATTAATCAGTATTATACGCCGGACACTTCTTTTTTACTTATTTATAAACAGACTAACGTAGTTACAACTAATACACATTTTTTTTGTAAGAGGACAATTCATTTCCTTTCGACTATTATTGATCGAAGGATATAATAATAATTTATATTGATGTATCAAAGGGAAAATGCGACATCGACCATTTTGTTCCGGAAAATGGCAAACGGACGCGCTATATGAATCAGAAGAACGACCTTCAAATATTTTTATTTTGTACCTAGACAGCAATTATTAAAAAAAAATCATTTGTCCCAGTAAGGGATAAAGCTAAACTGTACAAAAAAAAATATTACATGCCGTTTTTTTAGTTGGTTACAGAAATATACCCACAGACATCGAAAATTTTGTCCCTGAAGAATTACCCTTTACTCAACCTCCATGGGAAAGGGAGGATCCTCCTAGAAGGGTTTCGTGTCTGGCGGGCCACTGCCCTATGATTGATGTCGGGACGTTATAAAATATATGCTAGTTGCGCGGTAAACTGTGCTAGCGAGAAGCAGGATGTAGATGTAGATGCCACCACACCCTGAAATAATCCTTCTGTCCGATTTTTTTTCGAAAGGATCTACAAAGCAAAAATAAGCGGTTCCAAAGCTAAGCTTTTTATCACCTACAAACAGTACCGCGTATCTAGTTCAAATAGCAACGAACCGGTACCGCAATCCCTTGAGTACGTACGTTCCTGCGCACGCGCAATACGCGCATGCCTGCCGCACGCGGTCACAGGGGGCTCATTGTGCCTCCAACAACGGGCGCCTTGTCTGTCGTGCCACGTACGTGATGGGTGCGCAGTTCCGCAACGTTTGAGGGTTCGTGATTGCAAAAATGTGTTACAGGAGTGGGAAAAACGAATATGGGAGTGGATTGACGTGGGTCAGCTTGTTGGTTTTTTTTTTTCTTTTGTTGTAATCCGCGATCAGTTTTACTTTTACCGCATGAGTTAGGGGTAAACATTAGCGGGAAGAGCGTGACTCCAGCGAGCCATCTACTCGTACGTATTCGTGCTTAGGTTGTTGTTGCATGTTGGATTAATAACACATACCTACTTTGAAAGTGATAAAAGGCTTTTTACCAACGTCACACACCTGCTCCAGTTGTGAAACCTTTGATAAATCCTCGAATTTCACGAAATAAGTAAGAAACACTTCGACATCGTTCAAGCGTTTTCCGGCGTTGCTAGCGAAAGCTAAGACAACACAACAGCAGCTGACAACTATGATTGCGTCTCAAACAATAATTAACAATCGTTTGTGCGGTTTAAATCTAGGAGCTTAGAGCTGCAGTCCAAAGCTAAGCTTGTTACCACTACCACAAAGCCTACAAGGCTATCTTATTTAATAAACAGTAAAGGGAACAGTTACTTTCTGCTAATAGTATTAGTTTACGCCAATATTTATAATCCTCTTAAAGATAAAATGTATTTTAAGACTGCCTTATCGTTACCGCGTTTTGGGATACTAGGATAACGGAGTCTTATGCAGCAAAGGTCAATTTGTTTACTGCTTGTCCTAAACAGCTATTTGTTAGACTAAGGTTCTGCTTTCAACAGTAGCTAGAATTAATTTTGAATAGATTATATTTGCTATGGCCAACAGCTACCGTACCTACACTATAAAAGGCCAAATAGAATGCAGGATCGTAAGCGCAAATAGGTTTGGCTTTCATGTTTCTGATTTTCAGGGTTTTAGGGATTTGACCACATAAACAGACAAGAAGAAAGTAACAGAAAAATACGTACAAGGTGATGCTTATTTCTAAAGAAATCTCGTTCAGCATACCTGCGATAGGAGAGAAGATAAAAAAAAAAATAGATGTGTCATGTGATGGTTTTGACGATAGTTCTCAGATGATTAAAATGAAATGTAGGAATGACATTTCAAAATAATATTATTTTCGATTGCTATATTACGAATATTTTATTTACATCTATACCTACAAGGAATTTTTAACCTAGTGTTGTAATAAAAGGGAGTCAATAACGGCGGACAGTACAATAAAACGGATTGTGTCTACTGGAATTAGAAACAGGGACAAGGGATGATGCTGATGATGAGACTATATTAACAATGAGTTTATTGTTTCCAGTGAGGATGCGTGCACGCCGCGAGCGGAGGAGGCGCCGCTGAGCGTTAGCGGCGCCAGCGCGGGCGCGGGGGAGCCGCGCACCGAGCGAGCTTGCGCCTGCGCCGCCTGGACCCCGCGCAGGCAACCCGCGCCGCACGAGATCCTGCGGCCCAAACCTAGAAGGTACATAATAATGTTGAACCACACATTACTCTAAAGAGTATCTAAAAGGTTCAAAGAACCAACCGTGGGATTCCCTGTAGCCGGAGTCCGGCTTTTAAGGCTGACGAAAAAGGTTGCTTTGTTCTTTGCTAGCAAGAGCAAGGTTCTGACAATACATTCTAGCTGTTTGAAATTCGGTAAAATTTGTGAGGTTAGTGTTGAAAGGGTTTCTGAGATAGTATTTCAAGTATTGTCTTGAATAAATGATTGCAACTAATGCTTACGCTTTGCATAGGTATAAGCCGTATTCATATTTCATAAAACGTAAATGTCCTGAATGTAAGTAGTTATCTACTAGTTAGTTCCTGTACCCCTACCATTCTAGACTTTATGTTTATATCTTTCTTTATCAAATCTGATCTACACTACACCACCGATGTTTATTGTTGCTTACAAAACCCATCCTGCGTCGACTTGGGCGCTTCCTGTGACCATTCCGGTAGGAAGGCATAAAGATTGTCAAGATGATTTTGTTACGGTCTACTGCTTGAGTTTGGACGAGGCCGTAATTTGATCAGCTATCAAAAACATGTTGTTGCAAAAGTGCCAAGCTTCCTGTGTCGTAACACTGTAAGACAGTTCTTATACTGCCTTTAGTTTCTCTTGTTAATCGCTTCCACATGGATCAGCGTATTCTCGCATCCGAATTTCCCACAGCTAACCAAAGCGTTTCCCCGACGGAAATAGCTTTCTACTTAGGTACTTTTACAATAAATCGTCATAATCATAACTTGTCCAATGAGAGCTCGTAACCGCGTCTTAAACACCGCAAACAGTTAATATGAATGCATCGTTTTGTGCTCGTAAATGGGACAGATGTGGCAGTATCGTAAGTTGGCGAGCCGTGCCGTGCCGTTAGCCGGACCGGCCGTGCGTCATCCGGCGACGGCCGGCGCGTGGAGCCCGTCGGACGCGTATTTAGAATTCCTGGTTTAGCACGCGCACGGTGAGATAGGATAAGAGGAGGTCTTACTTTTCTTTGCAATTAAATGCATTTGTAGATTCTATATATCTGTAGACCGCCGATGCGACGTTTTCTACAGACTCGTACATATATTTTGAGCGTCTATAGACTTTAGATTTACATGGACCATTCCATGTAAATCTAAAGTCTATCAAGTGTCAGGTTTATTGTGCTATTGAACTTGTCTTTATGCTTAAGATTAGCTCGCAGCTCGCTTCTCTCTTTGGCAAAAAGTCATTCCTACGTCCGCGTGGGTCATAAGTTAGATAACTACAAACTTGTCTTACTTTTATCTACTTCAAAGAACATAATTGTGACACCAAAAGTCCAAAACCAAAATAATAGGAATCCTAACTCGTATCGTGTCAGGTCCGTCTGATTATGGTGTATTTCAACAAAGGCCTTCTTGCCTTGCTGTCGCTTCGTGCGCTCTCTACCACCATTTACACGGAATCATTCTAGCCATCTGATCTATTGGACTGTTAGACTATTTGATAACAGATATGCATAACGGGGCCTAACATTTGTTGATATGTTTATAGTACTGTCCACAACGCTTCCAATGGTTTTGCTACACAATACCATAATACAAATATTTTCAACACACTTGCTCGTAAAGTAGCTCTTATTGAACCGCTTTTAGGTCCATAATGGCGTGTATTACGAACGCGTGCTTTTTCTTTACCCACATGTGCTGTAATACCACAGATAACTATTTACTAGTCGAAGATGCACGCTTTTTTAATCTCACCAAAGAGACTTCATGCCAAAAGAAACCCGCGGCCTATATAAAACTTTTTTTTTAATAAGCTGTATTGACCTTGGTCGCAAAATGAACTAATATTTATTTACCATAAGGTGAATGCGCAGGGACCACGGACAATTTAAGGTGAATGCGCAGTGGTAGACCGCGAAATTCAAATTTTCTTAGGTTTTTTGCAATTTTCAGGTCGGTGTCAGGTTTTATCTTGATCAAAATATGATTTGCGGCTATAGTATCTCTTTACAGAATTATAATAATCATTAGAATCATTAATACATCTTTCTAAGTAAGATTTGTTCTTATGGAAAAAAGTTCTTAAGGAACAAATATAAGGATTCAATTCTAATGACTATAATTCTGTAAATACATATATATTATAGGTAGTCGCGAATCTTATTTGATCAAGTTATTTAGTAAGGTGAATACCTTAAATTAGTCCGTGGTATTCCGAAACCAAACGGAAAAGACCCTGACTGGCGTTCTATTATTGCGGATTCTCACTGAACGAATGTATATTTCTCTATGCCAATAGGCAATAGTATTTTCTAATTCCATACTAAATACACTACCTACAATATGACGAACGACAACACTATAATCAGTCTAAACATTAGCTAGTTTGTGTTTATTATATTTTTTCTATAGGCTGTATAACGGTTTTGTCAGTGCCAAAGACTAACATAATTTTAAAATGAGAGTCAATGCTTTTTTTTATTTACACCTGCGCGCGCATCGCTAGTGCTGGGTGCAGGGGTAGGACAATTCCTTATAGTGACAGATTATGGGGCATTTTTTTCAAAATGCGACATCTTTTATACTCATCCAAAACAATTAGTTACTTTATGTCCCCGCAGATGGCGTTACCATCGTTAAAATATAATTTGTGACTAAAAAATAAATATAAAATATTTAATTTAAGTATAGTTTCAGTACTTATTGATTTAATTAAACACGTATTACAATTATTTGCAAATATTTATGTAGATTACAAAAGCTGGAAAATAATTACAATAATGCATGACGAAAGATTTTGAAATCCTCTTCCGTAATGTAGGTACACATTTACTAATTACGAAAACACCTTTTTTTCGGTAATAAACTAAAGTTTAACGAAGTTTAATGCCATTTTTCTAATATTTTTTCAATAGGGCGCGAAAACAGCTCGCAGTGTCATGGCGTCGGGTCAAAACTCAAAAGTACTCTGTGGTTGTCAACGCGCAGCTGTAAGAAAGTTAACAAACATTGCATATTTCGTGTGATAAAAATGAATTGTAAAGTTTATAAGTGGTGTGCAGTGCCTCAGTGTAAAAACACATCAATAACCACACCCAACAAGGTGTTTCTAAATGTCCCAAACAAGAAAATAATAAGATCAATGGATAAAGCTCCCACGGCGAAACCCGAACGATTTATTCACGAATTCGCCACTTTATTTCTGTGAAGACCATTTTGATGTGAGTATGTTACTAAGTATTGATAGGTTTTAAATTTAAAATGTTCGTTTGACTTGAAATAGTTGAAATATTGAGGCTATGAAATAACTAATATAATTGAGGTTATGTTTGTTTTGGTCTTGAATAGCATTCTTTTTATCAATTTTAATTGTTTACTTTTCTTTTTTCAGTTGCCAAATGATATGGAAACTATATAGAGTATCACAAGTACGTACGAAACCAGGATGTATGCCCAAAAAAAGTATTTGCCAACCACACAAACATCTGACACGACAGAGAGACCCTGTATAAACGAATGATAATGGTTCTTAAAGAGTGAAAAGCAATTCAAAGAAAAAAAGTATACATAAAGAACAATCAAGTTCTGAAGAAATTGCATCTGCTAGTTCAGGTACATATTTTATTAACTCATTTATTAGAATAAAGCATTGAAAAAGTTAACTTTATTCTCAGTATTATTACATACATTGTCGGTACACTCAAAACTACATAGATCCTAGTAATCTCCTATTTGTGTTCATAATTATAACTTTGCACTTAAATAACAAAACATTTGTTTTACAGTTCAGCAGATTGTTGAAGAAGTTTCCCAATTACCACCAAGAGTGTTGGATAAATCAGTTTAAGTACTCATTATTATGTAAAACATTCAGAAGTAAAGCTAACCAAACAATAGTCAGTTCGATAAATTAGATGACATCACCATTGAAGCCGTTTCTACATTCTGTTTCTAAATCACCATTTAAAATCAAGCATGGTGTTAATAGTAACCCATCAAGACCAAGTATAAGTGTTTTGAGTAAGTAGCCAAACAAATAGAACAATCAGATAGTGATACTTTTTATACTCCCTCCGTAACTCCCACAGAATCGTCAATATCCATAAAAATCTCTAGAAAAATAAATAAATAATATTGTAAAAGAAAAGTTGTTTTTCTATGTATCCACTGCGTTCCTTTTGAAATTGATTTACTTCCCTACTTTATACTGCAATAGTACTTTAGCTTCTTTAATATTTTACTTGTTTTAAAGTTGTATTATCTCTTAACAAAATCATTGTAAAATTGCAATTACTTGTTTTTAATTTGATAAAGTTTTACAATGATTTTGTTAATAATGAGAAAATACAACTTGAAAACAAGTAAATTATTAAAGAAACTAAAGTACTATTGCATAGGTAGTGCCTATAGCTAGGCTATAACTATTGCATAGGTAGTGCCTATGCTAGGCTATACCTAAACTGTTTGCGGATGACGATAATAGATGGCGGTTACTATCCGATCAATTGACATTAGCGGTATTCAAAAAAGTCCGCAAGGTGGCTCTCTATACCCGATATATTACTTTACTCTATGGCTGGGTGGTTGGCTAGCACGGCGCGCGGGAAAACAAAACCAGCGCGCCATTTTCCAGTAAGTTAATATTTAATTTAACAATACAAGTCTGTTTTTTTCCTCGCAAGTGTGTTGAAAAACGTCGTATGAAACGCGTGTGCATTAATCAATATACACTTAGCACACATGTATCATAATGTACTATTTCTGTGTTGTTCTCGACCCTTTGCCTGTGCGTGGCTGATTCCATTTTGCAGTTATTTGTTAAACGATTTGAATAGCTGAGAAGGCAACAGATTCCTATGTTAATTCTAAGTTAATCTGAAAAGCTGATGGTTAGCTATTGAAAAATGTCTAAATTATGATCTGTTTACACGATTATTTTATTTATTTATTTTATTTTATGGGTGGCTTACAGCTAACAATACAAAAAGGATAGCAAAGTAATCTAAATATGACGACCCATTTACAAGCCTCCACACTGAGAATACAGCCACATTTAGTAAAAGAGAAAATTTAAACGAAGCGACAAGGCAGGAAGGCCTTTGTTGAAATTCCTTTTACCTACTCATTTCTTGATTCTGTTTGTGAATCTGAGTTGGGAATGCTGAACTCCATACTTGCATTTCGTTGGTATGTCCGGGTTGAGGTAATTAGAGGACATTTGTCCCCCGGCGCGATACTGTCCGGTCCCGATAGCCGGACACTGATGGCATTCCACATCTCTGATAATTCCTGTTTCTCAATTCTGACGCCATCGCTGAGCGGTTGCCGCACGGTAGCCGCGGGGCTGGGCTGTGGTTTCAATTGAATTGGACGTAATATATTTATTTTATTTCTGCGGGCTTCAGAAAGGAGCAGGTGTAGTGTACGAAGGTTTATTTGGCTTAAAGTTTTGTATTGATTATTTTAATGGAATATCGTCAATTGGTACACTCAGTCTGATATTTAGGAAAAATATTTTCAGTTCGTAAAATGTGTGATTATTTATCGCATTGAAACATTAAAAACCATAGTGTATATAAAAACAAAAACTCAATTATGATAACAAAGTTACGTTTCCCAAATAAAAAAGACACAAAAATTCGTCAACCCTTCGCAGGCGCAGCGCAAATGACATAATAATCTGCGCTTGTCCACGAATCACGAGACAGACATGCCAAATGTATGCCCATCTCCTTTTAGAATCCCATTATAAATGTATGGGAAAAGGTTACAAAAGTTCAACGCTTGTACTGTTTGCTTAGGTACAGATTGACGGCTCAATGAAAAACAAAGAGTTTGACTGAACGGTGATAGTTATAAATAATGTTTGAAACTTATCCAGGTTTTAGTTGCAGTAGGTACCTACTTAAACATAATTCTTTTTTTTATCTCAACATCATATTACAGACACTGATTAATATAATGCAAGCGTGGTGATCAATGTTCGTGCCTTCTCTGTAGGTATGAGAATATGGGGCCTTTGCCCTGCAGTGTGTAGTGGGACATAGGCTGATCATTATTATTACCTACATCTTATAGGTACAAACGCCAGCACATCAAGCTACTACAATCTGTCAAATTTCTTTAATAGATTTTAAATTTTATCGCTAAAGCATAAGGTTCCAAGTTGATTGGGAAAATTTGACAGTTTCGGGTAGCTTGATGTGCTGGCCGTATATATATGGCGACAATCTTGGGTTTTGAATGAATTGTAGGCATTTAATACTTAGAGCTTTTTAAAGCAAGAACCTATTATGAGAAATGATGTCAATACGGTGCGTGTGTATTCATTTTGGTCCTACGCATGTATCGTCAAACTTCTTGCATTGCTCAGTCAGAACCCCTCAGATCTATTAAGCTCTCTTTGTTTTATTATAAACTGGTCCTTACAAAATGACAACTTTATTAGCCGCAAACTACGATTCACTCAAATAGGTATGAATAAAAATTATACAGATGTTGAGAGCCGCAACAGTGAACAGTTCATTCATCCAACGTTACAATAACAGGTTTCGCTATCAAAAAACCTCAGGAGCAGCTATTCATTACATAGTATAATAACTAGACGACACCTACAATTAACTGCGAGTTCACGCGAATGCGGGTTTTTATCTCAGTTATCAATGGATACTTTCATTCTTACGTGTAACTGTAATCTGTAACAGAAGGTAATTTGCTTCTTCGTGTAATTTCTGCTTTTTAGGTAGGTAGGTACTGTTAGATGAAGAATTAGAAGATGCAGTTATGTTTGTCGACTTCAATGAGGAATATTCATTAAATAATAAATGAAATCTAAAGATAAGTAGTTAAGCAACCTAAACTTTGTAATGCGCCTTGTAGATTTGCTAAAATGGTAAAACTGCAGTTAGACTTATTAGAGTAAGTATATAAGCGCAGTTAAATTTTAATTAAAAACAATAAATTTATAGGTATTAAGGTAGATATATCATATATAGGGTGACTGGTAATTAGTGACCGATACTTAAACACGTGATTTTACTCATCATTATGAACAACTTTTACTATGGGACCAAACCTGAAATCGTGAAAAAAATACAGCTGTTCTCTACATTTTGACGAGTTAGACGAACATAAATGTAGGGAACAGCTGATTTTTTTTTCGCGATTTCAGTTTTGGTCCCATAGTAAATGTTGTTCATAATGATGAGTAAAATCACGTGTTTAAGTATCGGTCACTAATTACCAGTCACCCAATATATGTCGCAGCCAACTGGTTAGCACTCATCCGTGAACCCGCCGCGGCTGTCCGTCACCGGACCCTCCTCCGGGGAGTACTTCCCATCACCGGCGCACCAGAACACATAGCACGCCGTGACCACCCCAGGGACCAAACCAACACATGGGCGCCAGACGACCCCGTCTCTGCCACCCTTGGTCCCAATGCGACGGGTCAGGTCATTGGCCCCGCCGGCTACCAATTTTCGGCCGCAGATGATAGGGAGAGTGGCCAACGTCATACCAACACTCCTCTTCCCCTGCGGCCCCACCGCGTCCGCCATCGGACGGTGGCGACCCCGTCAAGGCCGCGGAAGGTAGGGAGAGCGGCGCACCGTAATACCGGCACTCCTCTCCCGCCGCGGCCTCCAACCCTCAGCCGCGATGCCTCCGATACGACACAGTTTCGATGTCGCCCAAGCGGCACCGCAACCTACATGTTGGCCGCTACGTCGTCGGCTTGTCGGCAAAAGCCCTGACGAGCGGCCCCTCCTCGGGTTCCTCTTCGCTTCACCGGGTGTCCAAGCCACGGCTACTGAGCCCCCCCGCCTCGACAATGCGGGAACCCACCGTGGGGGGATGCTGTTCTTACCTAATCTAACCCATTTGGTCGGGGTGCCCTGGCTTAGTTACTGCGACCAATTCGGCTTTTGCGTGATGGTTACAGTTCCAACCTAAACTATAATATTGAATATCATTCAGGTCGTTAGGTTAAAAGGCTAGGCGGTTAGCTAAACGGCTAATTAAACCAGTTGGCTGCGACTTATACATCATCCTCCTTCTCTCAAGAAAAGTACACAATAACTGGAAATACAGAAAATTCGTGGAGATTTAAAATTTTCATGATTTACATTATCGCTACCAAAATCTCCAAAACATGGCAAAGTAAATAAATCAATAATAATAATAGTGATCAAGTATCTTAGCGTGGGTCGCGATGTTGTCGACATACAATTAAATGTGGACTCAGCGATCCTCGTGATGATAGTCGTGACAGCCAATGGCCTCGACATAATTACTTCTGAGGAGGCTCTCGTCTAAATCGAGCCCTTCGGCTGGATTCAGAAAGCGGTACGTCTGGACACGGCTGGCATTGTTAGGAGGTTCTCTCTCTGGAGCCTTGACCCGATACATACACCCCGGTATAGGCTACTATTTTTTTTACTCATGTTTTTATATTCCAATATTTTAAAATATAATTTATATGTAAGTAGGTATATAATGATATAAAGGAGATAATAATAATGGCAAAAAATGCCTAATTGCTTGTAACATTTGTAGCGACTAAGTTTTTGGAATAAATTAATTCGATCAGTTTTTGCGATTTCGTGCTGTTTCACTAGCTAGGCAGTTGCGCACGCCGAACAATGGCGCACCATGCGCAGGCGCGCCATGAAAGCTAGTCTAGGAAGTTTAGACCTAATTCCACAGAACAGAAGCTTTCTTTATGTACACAAAGTCGTTAGAACGCCAGAAAGTTTAATTTATTTATACATGGAAACCTGTTTATTTAAATTAATTAGGATATAATATTTTAATAGTTTGTTAGTTTATTTAGTATTAGAAGTTTATCCAGTGTACCTATATATTTTATCCTCCTAAATAAATAAATTTATTTATATAGATAAGATACTCTTTGAGTGCACAGGCGTCACCCAGATTAGGTCAGAGACTATCGGGACACCCAGGTCGTACAGATGTTCTCAACAGACCAGGAGACTTAATCAGCTTCTGGAGGGAGGTGGGCTGGTTGGAATAACCACCGACGGCCGCCATGGCCCACGCACAATGGTCCACTGAAGGACTAAGTGCGGAAACCAAACCCATAACATAGAACATAGATAAGACAAATTAGCACGTGCCTTATTGTTGTTATTGTGTTATTAGTACATATTTTCTTTCGTTGATTTTACAAGACACGTTTTAGACAAATTATTCGTGATTTAGAACATATTTTTTTCATTGACTTTTACTTAGGTGTCAACGAAACCATAAAACTTCTTAAAACGACATTGTGTCGTGTATTAGGTACGTATTCATCTATAACAAACAGCGTTTTCCATGTGAAAATTAAGTAAAACAATGGCAAAATAAAGTTTATATAAAGCGAAGGACTTTCTCTGGCTGGGATGGGAAATATGTGTTGAATCTCACTATGATTATGAAGTGAACAATACTTACCCGTATTTATGCAATGAAAGTAACTGTTACTGGCTCGTTTTATTATTATTTTCACTCGTTTATTCGTAACTTTATAATAATTTTGTAATTTAAAAGAGTTTAAAAGTTACCTAAGATTTTGGCACAGTTTTGTATGTTAGTTGAATTTACAAAGTAGGTATGTCGTTTTAGCTGAAAACAGGCCGAGAACACTGCCTTTCCGGCGCCAATCCGCGCCCTATTCGTTGGGCGATTACTTACAGCTGAAGTTATTCCAGCTTTTCAGGAAGATTAAGGGATTTAGTTACCCTAGTTTATCGTAGGTTTACCATCTTACAAAAATTCAATAAGTACTTAGTTAATAACAGTAGACTGAAAACTACATATTAAAACTTTTACAACATAATTACATTCAAGAGATAACAAATAAAATACTGTTTTTATTAGCAACTGTAGCGTAGCACGTAGCAGTGCGCGTAGCGTAGCACGTAGCAGTGCGCGTAGCGTAGCACGTAGCAGTGCGCATAGCGTAGCACGTAGCAGTGCGGGTAGCGTAGCACGTAGCGTAGCAGGTAGCGTAGCACGTAGCAGTGCGTGTAGCGTAGCACGTAGCGTAGCACGTAGCGTAGCATGTAGCAGTGCGCGATGCAGATCACGGAAATAGGAAACCTCCATACGCAGAAGTGAAAAATGTACATAAACTTAGGTAGGTAGTAGGTACATCCTTAAGTTTCACACACAACTTTCATTTACTTCGCGAGTCGTCAGGAACACGTGGGCGACTCTTTGATGCTATTAATAACTTACCTAGAAACAATACTATGATCTACTTACATTGTGTTTAAAATATACCAGACAGTAAGTACCCAAGCATTAGTAAGCTACCCAAACCTAAGGGAAGCCCAGGAACAAGGTCCAAGCTAGTTTTAGTCACGGTCGAGAACGTCCTGACTGAAAATTTCAACCTGTGCCGTCAATAACCTCGCGTTAAAGTTTTGGACGTCGGACGCTCAAAAAGCGCCTAATATGTATGAATAAGTATTGATTTATTCTGGCGGATCGGAGGACAAAATAAAATAAATAATGAAATAACTTCCTGTTATTAACCAAAAGAAATATGCGTGCGTCGTCATCTGTTCATAACTCATACATTTATATATGAAAGCATATAAGTCTGTCTGTACGTCCGATATATACATATTTAATTGTTCTAATTGTGTTGATACCGGAACGGAAACGCATAATATTATGCGTTATATATTATAATATAACAGTGGGTGCCCATCATAACATAGTCGGCACTCGGCGGCCGCTATTCGCCACACACTCGATATCGAGGCGTGCGCTATATAAGTAGGTAAGAGAGAAATAGATTTCACTTGTGAGAAATTAATTATTTACGTGTTCTTGGTACAGTTACAGAATTGAGTTTTCTCGTTTAGTCTAATCTTTGTCCATTTAAAAGTGTTTACGTAGCCAAAAACTGTAAAATCGCATTTTCTTCTTTTTAGGGTTCCGTACCCAAAGGGTAAAACGGGACCCTATTACTAAGACTCCGCTGTCCGTCTGTCTGTCTGTCACCAGGCTGTATCTCATGAACTGTGATAGTTAGACTGTTGAAATTTTCACAGATGATGTATTTCTGTTGCCGCTTTAACAACAAATACTAAAAACAGAATAGAATAAATATTTAAGGAGACTCCCATACAACAAACGTGTTTTTTGGCGTTTAGCCTTGTGGTACGGAACCCTTCCTGTGCGAGTCCGACTCGCACTTGGTCAGTTTTTTATTTCTTTCCGTAAAAATTGTTGACATTATGAGTATTATGTCAGACATCTTAGTTTCATCTTCAGTAGTGGATAATCAGATAAGACCTACGATTAAAATTCATTTCATTCAAAAAGTCCGCAGTCATTGCGGTGCTTCTTACATCTGTTGGGCTTTGAACATTTGGAAAAGCTCCTCACAATTTTGCGAATTTGTACGAAAGCACCTCAAACAGGTACTTACTTGTAATTAGTGCTAAAGTCAATGTTTTGGTTACGGTTGTAAATTAATTTGAAGGTTTTCACTTTCTTAATTACAATTTCATTTAAACAATCTTATCGGCTAAACATTTCTTTTTCACGTTATGTAACGTATTTTCATTTCTTATGTGAATTCGTGCATTTAACGTATTGCAAAACTTTTATCGAGTGTATTTCCTGGTTTATTTGGTATGCTGACGTAATAAATAAGTATCTCAGGAAACAAACTGCAGCCAGCGATTCATGCGCAGGCTCGGTATATCATTACGCTGCGAGTGATTCAGTAATAACCCCCCTGTTTGAAGTGTGCTCTATATTTAGCTTACACAACTTATGGTTTCGTTCACCTCGCATTGAATATAGACGAGTTTCATATGCAAGTGTTCCCGTCCAGACTCCAGGCTCCGAGCACCGCCACACATCTCACAAACCACTCCAGCGCCGCCCGACCATGTGCACAACCATTAACTGTCTATAAATATCAAACGACCTATTTTATTAACTGATCTTTTACAAGTAATCAACGGGAGAGCAATTAAAAATTCTCAAGATCGAGCGCATAGAGCTTTCATCAAAACGGTAACATTAATCCATGGATAACACGTGTGTCGACAATTACCGCGAGACTTTGTAGCGGGGCGACGGCGACGTCAACAATGCTGCTTGGAGGGCTAACGGCGAGCGGCGCCGGCGCAGCGCGCGCTCAGTGCGACCGGCACGCCCGCGCAGACATGCTGTGCCCCGCGCGTTGCTCGTGCTTCCTCTGCCGCGAGCTGCAGTCATGCCGCGCCGCGGACTCCAGGAAACCCAACAACAAAAACAACATGTGCGACAATTTCATACTGAAGAAGGCGGAGGCATGGGAGCCCATGAAGTTCATCCGCGGAGCCGCGCGCCTCTCCGTCAGGCACTGGCAGAGCAGAGACCCCCTCACCTCCAACAAGACGAGGATCGCAACGCACAAGTCCACCAGCTGCGAACAGCTATACCCGCACCCCTCCGAGGAGGAGTCGGGACCGTTCGGCATGCGCCGCGCGCCCAGCACCGACCGGGTGAAGCCGCAGTCGGAACACAAGGCTCTGTTCAAACTCCTCGGGAATTCCCGGAACAAGAAAACAAACATTAGTGATGCTTCAGAATCAAAAGTACGTCGTAGTGTTCTGAATTTCAGAAAGACTGAAGCTCCTACTTCTAAGAATGTTCATGAAAAGTACATTCCTTTGCCGCAGGTGTCGTCGCCCACGGAACATATTTATAGTGAACCCCGACCCTTTATCAGGAGCCCACAATCCCAGTTCGATGAGTGTTGTCGACCGCCGGTATACCAGAGCGTGGAAAAGAGGAAGGAAGAGCTGAGCAAGTGCTCTGCGGACAAAAAGGTATACAGCAACCGGCTTCCGTGTTATGAGGAATTAGCGCAAAGACTTTCCCAGGAAAAGAACAAAAAAGCAAACTTACCTCTTACGGAAGGTGGATTAGCGAATAAGATCACACAGAATAATAATAAAGTTGTCATTTATTTTGGAGATTCTATAATTCGGAAACATAATGAGCAAAAGAAGGAAGAATATCGACTCAAAGAGGAGCCCGCTAAAGAAGAAGTAATTTATGCCAATAGACTATTAGAGGAAACGGGTAACTTGGGATTGAGTAGAGAAGTAGATAGGGGAGGAGGCAATACACAGATGGTATCTGAGGTTCAGGTTCCGGAAGCTATATATTCTGAGATCAAAGCTGATGACGGTAAAGATACACTAGACGTCGTGACGATAAACGATGCGACATACAAGAAGGACGTGTTTGGAACGATGAGTTCTGACGGGTTTCTAGTGGTGGAGGTTGAGGGTAATTTCGAAAAAGCTCGACAGCTGGTCGAGCTGGTGCATGGGGGCGGGATTGACCACCACGAGGCTACGGTTCTCGATGAAGATGAGCACTGTGACTGGAGCTTCATCCAAGACTGGAGGAAGCGGTAAGAACGAAAATGCTGTTATGTGTGCTCCAGACGAGATGACCTCGATCCCATCTGTTTTGTTTTATAATCGCAATATTCATAATTTTAACAGTTACGGTGTGACCTGAGAGCTCAAGTATTGTTAATTGTGTAGGAAGCAGGCCAGTCGAAGTAGTGTAAATATTGTTACAGTTTTATAACCTCTTCAAACTGTGGCACTTAGTTTCGTAGGTCACAGTTTTTAGGAAAGTTTAGACAGGCCGAGACATCCATATTAATTCGCAACTGTTCTTTATTAAATTAAATGTACCTATTGGCTAGCAGGCAGTAGAAATCTGTCCCCACTTGTGCCTCGTTAAGAAATCGTTAGTCCTGGTACGTAATTTCAACTGGTATCAATTAACTTAGAGCCGCTGTCACTTCTTAAGAGTTATATTTTTACATAGAGAGAGCGTTCTTTCCAACCGTGTGTTTACAGAGTTTTCTTCTAATTATTCAATGATTCTTATATTTCCTTACATAACGGACACACACACCATATTTTTTCCGTCGTGTGAGCGTTCGGGAAGACATGCGCGTTAATTGCGTAGCGATTCCGCCGATAACAATCGTGTGTTGTTGGTCGACGAACTCGTGCGAGCTTCTGCTTCTTTGTGGCGATACCGATCCGGCCAGGTCCGCCCCAACACACGCACTTGCATTCTCGACCTTATCGTCTCACGCCACATCTGAATTTCAAATGACACATCCCTCTTTCAATCAACATCGAAGGTTTCGCTTAACCGTTCAGATGATCTTTTGTTCCGTCTCTTGCATTTTCTTGTTTATCGGATTGTCAGACTTTTTCTAGCACCTTTACTTACTTCCCTGAGAATTCAACACAATCAACATTAAAACTGTTTACAATTCAATTAAAAATGGTGATGCTCTTAAAAATGAATGCCGGTTTCGTAATAATCCGGCAAGATCTTTTATCTCGGAGTTAATTATCATTACGTTTTATTCAGGTTGAATTCGTTATACTTTTTCGACGAATTCATGTTCATACAAACATGAATTGGAGAAAGTTTGATACAGTATGCCTTTAATATTTCTATAATCAACGTATTCGAACAACATCGGAGAAATGAAGATAGCGGTGCATTAGGTACCGGAAAATGATATGATCAGCATTGGTCTTTACGTACGAAACGTCAGTCTTTAATAGCTTGTAGTTGTGTTCGCGGACGATTGAATTAAACAACTTAATTAGTATCTTAAAGATGATTACATAATGCTTCCTGGTTGCTCATATTATAAGCAAGTCATAATCATAACATCTAAGTTTGACGGACTATCTTTTCAGTTGGTAAGATCAGTAAGACGATCATGTGAAAGTTACGTTTTTTTAGTACCATCTATGAAATACTTGTCAAATGTTTCCGTTTGTTCCTAAAGACTCAACCAAGGATGCACGAGTATAAATACACCAGACCGCAAGGCTGTCGAAGCCAGGAGACACGCGTTAGCCAATCCGGCACCGACAACCTGGCTGCATTAGCCAATGCGGCGCCCGTAGCCTGGTTGCATTAGCCAATACGTCGCTCGTGCTTACCCCATGTCATGGCACTCACGCCCGATTGGGTGCCGAAGCCTAGTTGTCTACTGTGTTGGCACCTTAATCTATCGGTCACGAGCATTGTCGCCTGCTTGCCTCAATCGATTCGACAATTTTGAGCCAAATCATTGTTGCATGCTGATGGACTTTACGTTCCACTTTTGCATGACCGCAGCTTTTTGCTTACCCAAACAGACTCCAGTGAGTTTGGGTGAGTTGAGTCCTTGACTTAAATTGTTTTGCTAGGCACTGTCAATAACAACAGGAAATGTCTACATTTACGCAAATGAACAAAACATGATGATGACATTCAAAATGATCAAAACAGTTAAATGTCCGTGAAGGGTGACCAAGGACAGCGTGTCACAATATCCCGTGATACTATTTTAGTGCTCATCAAGAACAATTTTCAGGGCAACATAGTCGTGATTCGCTTGGAGCGCGTATTGCTGTGAGCAGGCGTTTGTTATGGGCGCATCGCATTGTGTTCATGCTTGGGCGACAATTATTACGAGCGAGCTATGTGACGTAAGAGAGCTTCACTTTTGAAACAAACAGATTTGTACTCCTCAGATAGGCACATAAATTTGAGTATCACATTTTGATCTGCGGAGGTAAATGATCTGACTGTGGCACCTCCTTAACAAAGTTAAAGACCTATAACAAACCGTGTTCGAAGATAACAATCAAGACGAATCAATTATCACAACCATTAAGCAACATCTGATTCATGTTTTTAAACTATTCAATTCGTACATATTTAAACTTTTCGAGTTGACCATAGACAATAACGAAAAAACAAAAGGCAAGATTATTTCCGTGGACAGTTTTTATTTTATGCAATTTTATTTTTACCAACCAGGTGATGCCGATATTTTCTTTAAAAGTCTGTCATAACTCATAACCACCTCATAAACTACGTAAATATTATGCATTCATGACCTTCCCTATGTAGAGTTTCTCATTTTACTGTGCATGTATGTTTTTTTATCTTTATAAGATCTTATTTCTCAGATTAGGTAGTTAGTGATAAAAGAAAAGATGGATGGATTATGTGAAATTGAATTGAATTGAATATTATTATGTCTAGGAAGAAAGTGAACACTGAGATGAAAGGATAGACATGTAGAGAAGAAATAGCCGCAGGTAACTGTTGCGATGACTCCAATTAAATTGGAATAACAGCAGGAGGACGACACCTAACTAGTGACATAAAGTTCTCTTTATGAAGGACAAAGATCCACATAGCATAATCAGCCTATAATACTCCCACTGCGAAGACACAGGCTTCCTCTCTGAGAGGGATTGGGCCGTAATCTAGCACCTAGCACGCGGGCCCAGTGCGGGTTGGTGGATGTCACATGTCTTCGAATGTTTGGGTCTAGGACATGCCGGTTTCTTCACGATGTTTTCCTTCACCGTTTTGAGAGCAGACCATTATTCATATCTTTTTTAGTTCTGCATCCCTTACGCAATCAGTTTTTATTCTTTAAGTAGACTGCCAAATCATTTAACGAACGTGCATAGTTACTTAGCTATTTTCTGAATTGGTTTTCTATACGAAAATTTTAATGGTCTGTGATTATTCATTATGGAAACCTCTATAGAGGACCATTGTTAGAGACTCAGGAGGTTTTAAGCTTAGCGGTCAGACTTCCTGTCACGTGACTGCAATGAACAAAACAATTGCTCTACTTTGGGGATATTGCAAAACTTAGTAACCGGCTGCGTTTTACAATTGAGCTAGAATATTCTTAGCATAACTGCTACATCAACGTTTTCCTGTTCCTTTGCTTATTTACCTTATATTTTGATGAAAGCAATAATAAGATTTATTTCAAAAAACAAATTTGCAGCTACTTTATTGTCACTCATCGTTGTACTTGTAAACACTGTTGGACAGAATTGCATCTTTATTTTTATGTTCTTGAACGTGACCAAGGAAAGCTTTTATCGTTCTTTTTCTACATTCATATAAAAGATTTTGATATCTACACATTTAATTTGGACTTGAGTGTTACTGTCAATCATTCTCAGCTAACGGGAATTCCAAATTGATTACTTCTTTATGGAGTTTTCAATTTCGCTTTATGTTCTTCAATGTAGCTATTACTATGTCATATTATCTGTGCTATGGTCAAGATTTTGTCTTTTCAATGTAGGTAAGTATTGTTGAAACCTTTATCTCTTTAGAGTAAGTTATGCTTCTTCGTTCATGATAGCCACATCTTTGTGGTACATTTCCACTGAGGACTTCAGGAGCAATATTAAACAGATTGCTTCTTGGTTTTCATTATCATTCCTATTTCCATCTTTATTGGCATTAGTTCCCAGTTTAACCGGAAGCTTTTCAACATTGATTGTTCTTCCTTCTTTGACAAAACACAATCCAAGGAAATTAGTTCACATGACTGGTGGATACAAAAACGGTTAGTTCCACCTGTAACATCATCATACAATTGGCCATGCTAGTCTGCGCCACGGTCACACCCCACAGTCACGCCTCTCCACCTCGTCTGCTTAAGTCCTCTTTGTGAATCTATTACTACTATTGTACTATATTTAGGCCGAAGACGTGGTTGTCTTTTGTTATGTTTCGATTCTCATTTTCTTTGGTACATAAAAAAGGTAAATAATGAATTGCGTGACAGTTTTTTTTTAATGAAATGGGAGCATTTCCTTTGGTGTTTAAGTTATAGAAAACGTTGTTTGTATGCGTTGTACATTTTGGTCCTTCGAGCCGGATATGAACCAGCTATCTATTGAATGGATATAATGAATAAAGAATACCAGCTAATTATTTTAAGCTAAGGCAGAATTTGCCAATTCTCGATGATTAATATTTTTTTAAGTTACCTTCATCATGAAACACTTCTCGTTTTCTGAAAGAGAAAAAACATAATTGTTGTTTCTTGAAGCTATGACTGTATTTAAGTATAAAGAACTGGGAGGGTAAGTTGAGGGTTGTCGAAAAATTTTACAATGTGGCAGTAACATTTTATTTGACAAAACGTAGGTAATGTGATTAAGAAACGACACAAAACTAGATTTTCCAGCACTAACCCTAATTCAGTAACAGTCGCCAAACCTACAGTTACAAGATGGTAACCTAATCCAGAATAGCTCCTTTACGTTAGTCGACAACTCGGTCAATAGGCTCGCAGCATGCTTAGCTCTCCGCATTCCAATCTCCGAATGCAGTTGTGGACAACTCGTGCGCACTTCTTGCGACGATTATACCTTTTGATGTAAAGTAGCATAAGTAATATGTGCTGGAAACGGTATAACGTGCTCCATAGTAGTGTTACAAAAACTTAACGCATCCAGCAGTGTTAATGTAGATGAGGCATAATACTGTCCCCGTAGCATTATATTCTCATTTATCGGAACGTCGTGCACAAAAGTTTAGTATTACGCTGACCAGTTGCTAGATGTGAAGTGAGATGTTACGAGTAACAGCACATTGTGGTATTAGGGCGATTGGTCGCGGCTGTACCAGCCGCGTGGCTAACTGGCGACTGGTCCTTAGTCACGCACTGCGCCGGATCAGGCGTTCCGTTGACACCGGCCCGGCAGCCCGGCCGCCCGGCAGCCCGTTAGCACGCTAGCCACGCCTCGGGGGCACAGGTTATTGGGAAATCGAGTGCAGCTAATGTTTTTGTACAGTTGACAGTTAGAAGCGGTATGATGAACTCTGTAGATTCAGGCGTCAACTTTTAACATTTTAAGATGGATTTTTAATATTCTTCAATGGCTACGGCTGCATGTTTCTAGCCACACTATTTTAGAAACAAACTCTTACTAATTATCAGCTAGTTAATTTTAATTGATATGCAACTATGAACTATTTGACCTGAAATGATGTCCAGCTTTTATCAAAGGAACATCCTTTCCTGCCTGTAATATAACAACTTTAATGCATCCTTTTCTATACCTAATTGCGACTTCATTATATCCATCAACTAAATCTATGTTTAGTCTTTAGTTCATTGTCGAGTTTCTGATTTTTTTTTCGGAAAATTGTTATCATTCTTATGCACCTCTACTGCCTACTTTAGATTTCGGATAAGGTTCCGTCCACCTCTACTTTTGATATTGGTTATAGCTTCGCGTAAAACTAGGGATAAATTAATTTGTGCTAGCGTCATTTCGAATGGAAGATTTTTTTATGCTTTAATAGCATAATTCGGGATTTCAATTGGATTCAACGATTAGGTATACCTACTTTGAATTAAGATACTCGTAAGTATTACGAACTCCGAAATTAAAATGTTAATGTTTATGCTCACTAGGCCATCAAGCGGGTGTCGCCCATCAGAGGAGGGGGCGTGGTGCGGCGGCGTGTCGGGCGCGCGGGCGCTGCGCGTGCGCGTGAGCGGGACGGCCGCCGCGCCTGCGCCCGCGCACGCACGCCGCTTGTCACCGCCGCCGCACGCGCACCGAGCCACCACGCCGCCGAGGCCGACTTCACCCACCAATAAACGTAACTATGTTGGACTTTATGAAATTAATAATAATAAAATAATATCCTCCCGACCAACGGTCACGGCGCCGCGCCGGCCAATCTCAACGGTGATTAGCCGTACCTACGCAGGATATATTACCTATAGTGCACAAGTGTGTGCGCAAACACAGGAGAACTCTCTGTTCCCTCGGCCTCACTCTCATAGTCCGATGGGACGGCAATCCTGCACCAGCACGACCAAAGAACTCCATATGAAAATACTATTTACTTAAATGACAGAAAGAATATGGACATGCAAAACGAGATAAGTACCTACCAATATTTGTAGTGGTAACAATACAGTACTTGTGATAACGTTTTCCCTAAAGGTTTACAAGTCGGAATGAGAAGTTTTCAATGACTTTTCTCTACATCAGTCGTCCGCCCGTGAAGTTGGCTTCATCCACCATCTTAGAATAATCGGTAGGTAGAAAAGTACTGTAGGCAGTAGGAAGACTTCTCTAGGTATGTTCGTCTTCAGCATTGTGTTGAGGAATTTACTGCTGTTGACCCAACAGTCGTTGGACAATTACTCCAGAACATAGATCAAATCAAAGGGTTTCAAGTTATTGTATAAAGTAGCGAAGTCCCAAAAACTGGCCTAGAAACAAATAGGCGTTACTTACAACCTTGGAAAGCTTACAAATGAAATTATGTTAGCTTAACATAATGCTGTAAAAAATGCTATAAAATCACACTATCACACTTATATTATTTAAAGGCGAAAGTTTGTGAGTGTGTGTGTTTATATGTTTGTAACTTCTTCACACTCAAACGGCTGGACCAATTTTGATAAAATTTTGTATGGAGGTAGCTGACCCCCTGGATTAACATTAGGCTACGTTTTATCCCGATATTTCCACGGGATCGACATTTATGCGTGTGAAACCGTGGGGCGCAGCTATAGTTAACAATATAGGCATAAGTTCACTTTGACTGACTACCGCTATACTCAGGAATCTGTATGATAAACTAACCTCTGCCCGCGGCTTCACCCGCATGGATGTCGGAAATTATGCCACCGGAACATGCTATCTCGACAAAAACCGCCTATGTCCTTCCAATACCGTCTATCTCCTTGCCAAATTTTATCGAAATCCGTTCAGTAGTTTAGGCGTGAAAAGGTAACATACAGACAGAGTTAGTTACTTTTGAATTTATAATATTAAAGTATATGATAATAATTAAAAACTCTAACGGGATTATCTGTGTCTGACTGAGTCTGTACTTTGAATACATTTAAAAATTCTGATGAATTAAGAAATATATAATATGGTTTCCTTTACAAATTATCAAGGATCTTTTTTTGCTTTTAATTTATTAAACTTCAGCATAGCAGTTCTCGATCAGAAAATGTGATGTCGGGGTAACACGTAGGGAGGTATACAGGGTTATTTGTAAAACACCAGCAACCTCTTAAGAGGTCATTGTACTCATCATTATGAACAACTTTTACTATGGGACCAAACCTAAAATCGCGAAAAAAAAAATCAGCTGTTCCCTACATTTTGACGAGTTAATAATACGAACATAAATGTAGGAAACAGCAGATTTTTTTTCGCGATTTCAGGTTTGGTCCCATAGTAAAAGTTGTTCATAATGATGAATACAATGACCTCTTAAGAGGTTGCTGGTGTTTTACAAATAACCCTGTACATTCGGGCAGCCTTTTCAACTGCAAATCAGCAATCGTGGTAGGATCTTCGCTGGGTAGCGGCTGGATGGCCCATATCTAGCAGTGGACTGCTATTAGTAGGCCGATTATGATGAACAGGATCCAGTAAAAACGATATGTGATACTTGGTGCTGATAAACACTGTCTCCTCAGCTATCCACGAGGAACCCCCACCGCCATTAACGGAAGGTCCCAGCTCTGCGCAGCTGAAGGCAGTGGGCGCGGTGTCCCAGCTCACCGTGGCCAGCGCCCCCGTCCGCAGCGCGCCCGCACAGAACAGCTACGCACTTGAGCGCCGACCGCCCAAGCACGACCATCATCATAGACCAGTTGAAACTGCCCCGCCTGTTCAGGTTAGTTCACTATAAATGGTCAAGCACGTAAAAGCCAAAAGCAACGTCACCAGGTAAATACAATTAAATAAGTCATAGCATTTGCAGCAGGTACCAGAAAGACAATCCTCGTATGACTAAGGGGATGCGCTAAGGTAGCTGCGAAATTGAAATTTTCTTACGTTTTTTGCAATTTGCAGGTCAGCGTCGTCGGGTTGTATGTTGATTAAAATATGATTCGCAAACCATAACAAACAAGATTTTACAGATTAATACAACCCTCTAAGTTCATATTTATAATACTATTAACTAAATATTTCATGAAATATCAACACGCTATCAGTAGGTACCAATGACTTTCATTTTGACAGTTCAACAACTGACTGACTGTTGAGCAGACAATTTTTTCGAACATATGAAGCGATGGATTAGCAATATCCTTCAAAATTATTCAGATTTATATTGATAGTGTGATACGCTATCCTGATAGCGTATCACACTATGAATATAAATCTGGCACCCTGATGCCGAATACTAAAAACAAGCAACTTCTAAGTAAAAGACAAACACCATGTTTGTTGATATATTTTATTTATTTATTCAAAATTTCGTAAATAACACCTTATAACATCAATGCAATGTTACTACGACAAAGACACACATACATCTAACGTAGGTAGATACATTGACTACCCAAAAATACAATCAAAGATACAATCTTATAAACAATTAAAAATAATACCATTAAAATACCAATAAAGTGCAGCTGAAGTGGTTCAGTTTGACGGAGTAGGATGCACCTTAACAAAATAAGGTGACGAGTAGATACAACAGCCTGTACGACACCAACCGCAGCTCTGCGGTTTCATCCACATAGTTTGATCACTTTGATGCTCTCTCAAACACCGCGGTTTGTAAACACCATGATCTATTTGTGGTTGAGATACACCACAACAATTTACAGTTCACTTGTTGTAATTAAACTACATACAGTTACTTGTAACTTTGGAACAGATCAAAGACCTCGTTATGGTTTCGGAGAAGTATTGTGGGGCACGAGGCATGATAGAATTTTTTCACCTTAAAATTCCTTTAACTTGAAAACTAAGTCGGAATGACAAGAAGGGATCTCGTCATAGCTATTCTATAACAATTATTTGCAAAAGCTGACACTATGTTTTTGTCCTCCAGTCTTCTGAGGACAACTTTTTCCCTAATTTCATCATCATCTTCCTGCAATGTCCTATATTAGGTACTTGGGGTCGGCGCAACCCGCGCAACAAAATTTCTTCTTCCATTCTCCATAGTCTTTCCATTGGTTTTATAAAATTACCACCTATAGGTACAAACTACCTAATTACAATCGATACAACCCTATACAAATAAATACTTTGAATTTGACAATAAATATTAAATAGCTCTAGCTGTACAGGCTGTCATATCATATTTGTTAAATCGGTCTCAATGCAATATTTGTCTCTAAAATTAGGTACCAATCAATCAAAAGTCAATTATTCAAACTAGGCTGAGAATCAGCACTTTTCGAACGTCAAAATTAAGTACAAAAGACAGCCCCCAAAACGCCCGTCCTTCACCAGTTCCTAGTGCTTTCACTGGGGAGACCTATCCTCTTTATTGCAAATTGTAGGTTTTTTGATGCTAAATACGAGCTTCATTACAATTCTTGGCTTGCCTTTTACAAGTACCTAACATTTCGTAGCTATACTGCGATAAAAAAAACACACTTTGTTGTGCGCTCAAACTCCCACAATCCACATAACCTGCGTTTGTCGATGCGATGTAGTAAAGCCCCCGGAAAGCCAAGTAGTCAAATATGGTTGCCCAACAATAACTACTTGTAAAATCAGTTCTTCAATTAATTTTGG
Source organism: Oligia fasciuncula (assembly GCA_963082905.1). NCBI lineage: Eukaryota > Metazoa > Arthropoda > Insecta > Lepidoptera > Noctuidae > Oligia > Oligia fasciuncula. The sequence continues at coordinate 1,245,868 of OY720394.1, read as the reverse complement.
TATTACAACATTTAAATAACAAAACAATTGCCAAATTAAATTACCGAAACAATGCTCGTAACGGTTTTGACACCGATATTAACACGCAAATATTATTGTAATACTCGTAGTGTTGTCATTCGTGGTTACTTTAACTTTAGGCTTTTTGGGGTTCATTTATAAACGTCGCTTAAAGTTAGGTAATGATTAGCGACTGTTTTTACCAAACATTTTTGACGTTTAATTGTCTCTTAACTTCAAGCAACGTTTGTAATTAAAGGGGTGTATGTTAAAAGTTAATAAAATCTGTAGATAGACTTTGGTTCATCGCTAAGTAGAATATGTATAAGTATAAGAAATATAAATTTTCTTACCAGTTATTGATATCATCGGGTCATCATGGACAGCGATCAAATAATTTGGTAACTGGGCAAGAGCACGCGATAGCCACGTTATAGTTACGGGATCCAGATATTGGACAGAATAAAAATCTGTTACGTGCGTGAAAATTGATTCACAACACCATGGTGCACCCTGGTCAAAATAAGTGCTAGGACGCATTTCACACATTGTCGGAAAATAACTGCAAATTATTTGGCAGGTAATCTAACAAGTCAGCTTCTTTACGTCCCTTTTAAGCACATAACAACATCATGTCTTTGTTGCGCGAGGGTTAGGCAGAGGTAGGGGTGCACTATTGTACACCCACAGTTCGCCAGTTATATACCATGTAAACATAACTGGCGATGTGCCAATAGTGGGCGAGCCAATTATCGAAAAACCCTATAACACTTTACCAGACCCGGAAATAGAACCCAGGACCGCATACTCAGCAGTAGTGCTTGCACTAGACCAACGAGGCAGGCCCTCCCCCCCTCTCGCTCACCCTAAAACCCTCCCCCTTAAACCCAGTAAATTCTTAAATTTCGTGAATACTTCTTCAAGAACATAAAACTTGCTCATCTTTCATTAAGCTACAGAAAACCTTCCTAAGACCCCCTTTCCAAAGATTATACTATTTCTTCCCCTATTATGTAGGTACCCTATCAACTATCTTTTAGAGACGACGGCTTTAACTCGTTATTTATGCCCGACAAATCGACATCGGCGGACACCGTCAAAATCTGGTTGCACAACCGTCATCCAAAACTATAGCCAGATCCATAGATATACGAAAGAAGTGATTTTTACATGGCCAGACCGGATCTCCAGTCTGTCGTACTTTAAAAATGCTAAAGGCTCTTCTGACTGCCAACCCTGAATGTTGATGTGTTTGCGGATGAATACCTACTAATCTGGTGTTATGTGATAGAAAGTATGCAAGGGAGTCCATTGTTCCGTGTTAGTTTTAAACTAAATTTTGTACAACTTTGTTAACGTAGGATATTAACTCTACAAGCCCTAACTTCATAAACTCTACACCTTAGTCAAAATATGTGGCTTGGCCGTTTGGCTACCGTCACATGGATGAAAAATGTATTCACTGTTCATTACTTTTCTGTTAAGTATACAATAGATAGTTCTTGTAGTAACGAAACGGCCAAGCCTCAATAAATTGACTCTAAAGGTGTAGAGTTTGTGAAGTTAGGGCGTGTATAGTTTATGGTTTCTACTATATCTATGGTGTTAATTAATGTAATTCGTACTGTAGCGTTTTAATTAAGTATAAACAAATACATTAATTAATTAATTAACGCGTCTCTAGCTCGTTATTAAATAAATTCGTTCCAGTAATTTAACATTGAAATACTATTAAGAAATTAAGTAAGTAGGTAGTCTCCAAAGCTCATTGATTCCAGTACTGCATTCATCATGATTCGTGAGCTAATTAGTAATTAGTCGTGATCACATCGTCGGTAACCATTACGGTAATTATTATCTGAGCGAGCGTTACGCGGCGAAAGTGTTGCCGCCAGAAAAAATAAATTACCATTGTTCTTAACAAACTCCCACGATCTCTTGATAGGGAAAAGCGTAATCGGTGGGAAGCTTTAAATATTGTTGAAAGCGAAAGCATCAGCGACAATGGCCGCCATGCTGCCATGCCATGGTGATGCTGAGTGCATGCAGGTGCGTCAGCGCGTGTTTCATAAGACAGATGAGCTCTCCTTATCTTAATGGAGACAGATGATTTAATTCGTTGATGTTGTTAAGATTAAACCGAACGTGGTGCTCTAAAATTACTCTAAACAAGTTCCTGAGAAATATTTTCTGTAAATGTTTGTAAAGAAAGAAGAAAGAAAATACATTTACCTATTTAGCACACACAAAAATACATTTACCTATTTAGCACACACAAAAATACATTTAGCACACACAAAAATACACACAGTAAGTACCTACCTGCATACTTATGCACATGATGAAAAGTGTAAGATCCGACGTAACAAGCTAGTAAGAAAGTGTGCCTCTCGGGTGTGCCAGAAAGGCCCAGTTCAGCAAAAATGCCAGACAACCAGTGCCTAACGCTGGTTTTCAACTGGACCTTGTACTTATTGAAGTACCACACCTACCTAGTGTGACTTTGTGATTGACTCTCTGGATAAACAAGCTGACGAGTCAGTGACTGAATTGATACGGCCTGATTAACACCCTCAGTGGCTCACAAGTAAAATGAAATCCCTTATTCAGATTTCACTGAATATCTGTATAAGTCAAAGTCAAAGTCAAATCATTTATTTCAAATAGGCACATTAAAGGCACTTTTGAACGTCAAAAAAAAACTAAATAGAAATTATTCTAGTCGCCCATTCCAAAAGGTAGTTTTCGTATGGAGAAGAATGGGCAAGAAACTCCACCGTTACTCTTTTAAAATGTTTTACAAGGTCTTGTATACATAATAAAAATTATATGTGAACACGATGCAGTATGCACCCATAATAAAATTAGTCTACCACAAAAGGTAAAAAGAATTAAAAATTAAGCAATGACAGGTAAATCAAATAAGTGATAGATACATGGTGCTCACATATTTACAAGTTATTTTAAAAAAAAATGCAAAAGTAGTTGAACTTTAACAAGTGTGTGAGCCACTGTAGTCGCAGATTGAAAAAATGAATTAGAATAAGATGTCATAATTAAAAAATATATATATACAATGCGTAACATAATGATATATAGGTAGGTACCTACCTATCAGAATCTGGTCGCTCTTCTCTAAAATATGCACACGTATAAAAACTCACGCCTTTTTCAGGAACTGTAGGCAGAAACTGCAGAACTCCACCTGCTGTTATCCTTAGAAATCACTAGACAACTAATTTCTTCCCCAATACAGAATGGCGTCCGCGAATGCAACAGCAGTTCCGACGAGAACAGGTCGTCCGGACACGCGTCCATGTCGGACAGCGGGGGTGGCGGGGAGGCGGGCAGGGAGGAGCCCCGCCGGACACGGCAGCCGCCACACGCCCGGACAAAGCATCGACCACATAATAAGGTATCTACATAATAATGTGCCTGTCCCACTGCAGGGCCTCTCCTCACATCATCACGCTGTTTCACTGCGAGCTGACGATTCCAGACCATTTTCTCTCTCGACTATTTTACTGCAGTTTTTCAATCATCTTAAATTCTTAAAACCCTAGAATTCGAGAATAAAGTCCCAAACGACCAATGGGGTGACACACTTTATACGGGAGATATTTATTTTCTTAGCGTTTCTGAAATCTATGTAGGTACTTAGCTACGAAAAGGCGAGCAAAGAAGTGTTGGAGATAAGTTTAAGTTTTAAATACACTTTTGAACACCTAATGGCTTCTTGTAACAATTATAACCCTTGCAATCCTTCAGTTACAGTCACCATGGCCCGGAGGCGGAGGCCTGGAGGACATCAGGTCAGCTATCAAACAGCTGACACTTCGCTCCAGAGACAGCAGCAGCACCGCCACGAGTGCGTCGAGCGCTGGCGGCGGCAGCAACAATGGGGCTCAGGGTATGTTCATATTCTGCTTAATAGACACATTGAAAATCAAAAATCATTGAAAAATAAGGCTAAAAATTAGCACGTTATTGAACGTCAAAATAACATAAGACAGTCCACCAAAACGGCCCTTCACCTCTTGCTAGTGTTTTACCTGGAAAAAACAAAAAATGGCAACAAACTCCCCAGCAGCACATCAGTCTGTTAAGTTAGAAGAACTTGATTCCACATAATACATAGTATGCAAAGTAAATAATTGAAGCGATTGAAGTACCAATTATTCTAGGACCCGGTAGTTTTTACCGACTTCACAAAAAGGAGGAGGTACTATGTTCGGGTGTTTGTATGTTTTTTTTTTTTTTTTTTGTATGTTTGTTCATCGAATACTCCGCCAATTGTCGACGGATTTTCAAAATTCTTTTTTTGTTCGAAAGCAGATAGTTCTGAAGTGGTCCCATTGTCACCAAGTTAGGAACTGATGATGGGATCTTAGAGAAATCGAGGGCAACCCTCAAATTTTATAGGCTCACTTATTGTTTTTCGCATATTTTATGAAGTATCTTGTGTATTTGTGTATGGTTGTCACCATCTCAGGTAGCTGGGCTGATGATGGAAGGTACAACTCCTTAACAGTAAGAAGTTACTCGAACAGGCAAGGACTATTTTAGTAAATTGTTTTGATGTTTGATAGGGTATTTGCCACATTTGGTCTCATGATCATCAAGTCATGACCTGATGCTGCAGTCAGGATAATCTGCAAAGTACCTAACTCCTCGACAACTAACAGCAGATATATCGTGTTTAGGCTCATTGAAAAGGGCTCGATGTGTGGATAAACGTACTGTTACTGAGGAACACCGATGACCTGATGCTGAAGGCCTGAAGCCAGGAGCATCAGAAAAAGTAAAAACCTTGAAATTACGGCACCGTAGTCGTGTTTGGGCTCATTTTAAACAGGACTAATTTTAAGTTCAATGCAATGTTGACATAAGTCTGGCCTGATGCTGCAGCCAGGATTATCACTTATCAGCATCTAATCTAAAAACTAATAAAAGGAGAACTCCTCAACAATTAACGTCCCTGCATCGAGAAAAGGAATATTTTATAAAAAGGCGATGGGCAAGTTGACATTAGGCTATTGTAACTTAGATAAATTATAAATAGACCCACTAAAAAGCGAGAAATAAAAACTTTTTAACAAAAAAAAAACCGACTTCCAAAAAAAACACTACAAACTGAAAAATAACTTTAATTTCGGAAGTCGGTGGCAAAAACAAAAAATACTGATCCTAAGACACCGACTTCCGAAATTAAAGTTATTTTTCAGTTTGTAGTGTTTTTTTTGGAAGTCGGTTTTTATGTACCTACTTATTATTCTCTGACTCCGAGGCCTGCATGGAAGGGTCTTAAAATCAAATGTGTTTTTAAGAACACCCAGCTACCTATGGTTTGACTATAATGCTAATTGTTAAAAAGTGTTCACAACGTGTGCCAAATTATTGAATCGGAAATAATTCAAATGCGTAGGTACTCGTTTGGTCCCCTTAAAACAGTGCGTTGACTTTTGTTTTCAGAGAGTGGCAGCGCGGCAGAGGCGCGTAGGAGACGAGCTCCTCTGGTGCGGCAACCCTCACTTGACACAGTCTGCACCAACGTTACCAGCGCCGATGAGTTCGTGTGGGTTGACTCTCACAATAGGTATGTTCTCTCATCTCTGAATAATGTAATCATTACAATCATAAAATCAATCAATCAATCACCCACTAAGTGTCGTAGGGCCCAGTAAGTCGTTCCATAAATTAAGGAGCAATCATGTCTGTAGTCTACCTGGTACTTATTGCAGGCTGGTGGAGCTTCGCTGTGTGCCCTGGACAGCGAGCGAGGTCAGTCGTGCGCTGCAAGCAGGCAGGTGCAGAGATATAGCGCCCAGGATGGCACCAGACACACCGTCCAGACTCGCCTACTTACTACAAAGGTACGTCCTTCAAAAACGATTTATCCCATCCATAGATACAATCCATCACATTCACATCAAGTTGTTGACATCCATGACATCTGTAGGGTGCTTCTGAAATACTAAATTATAAATGAATATTTCTGTTCTTGTGATTTCAGGGCACTGGTGAGGATATCACGCGAAGCCCAACGTCTTTCCCAGAACTTCGGCTTCTGCTCTAAGCACGAGGTAGCTGGTGCGTTCAGGATAGTTCTCAGCACGCCACTCGCTGACGCGTGCATTAAGGTGAGAGAAAAATAATTTCTAATGGAATTAGAGCGAGAATGTTTACTTCTCTAAAGCCGAAAGTGACAATCGAAGCGTCTATTCTTTTCTAGCAGTTATTCACCATTTTTAAACAAAGTGGTCCTTTACTTGGCAGGGTTGCCAGCGAGCTGCGACAATGTACGCGACTTCGGGCAGTGCAGCGAGACGCCTGGGCTCAGCAGCTCGAGCCCGGACCAGCCTCGCACCTGGCCGGTTCCAAAGGTGGATGTTGGATGTCCGTGTCGCATCATTTGTACATGAGTAAGTTGCCTATTGTAACTAATCGAAATGTCGTGCTCTTACTGTGACAAACAATACAAAGTAATCTCCCTACACTCTTTGTCGTGGTTTCCTCGACGTCAGCTTAGCGCAGTCCAATGCTTGCCAATGTATTTAGGTACTTACTTAATTTTACTGTTTATGATAAATGGTCTCAAACTTTTTTTTAAATAGACACTAGGGGAAGTACCTCTGAGGTGACACCCACACAAGTATATTTTTTAACTATATACAAACGCTTTTACACGTCATATTTTAAAAACTAGATTAAATTCATAGTAGTAACTAGGTACCTATGCAGTTTAACGTATGAGATGTATCTAATAAAAAACTTTTTTTTTAGGCTCATACTCAGCCAATTTGCCAAACGATCCTCTTACTTATTCTTTAGCATAATTTATATGTTACTGTATTCAGATACGCAGCGATCTACCTCTGTGCTGGCATGGAGGCGCTGCTGGAGGAGATCGCGCTGATAGCCGGCAGCAGTGCAGCCAGCTCTCCCATCACACCTGCTGTGGTGGACCACGCGGTCGCTAACTGTGCTGATCTCTGGGGGCTGTTGCAGCCGTACAGCCACCTGAATGCTGGAAGAGTTGCTTCAGGTACGCAACAAATTGATGTGTAAAATACGAGTAAATATGGATCACTGTGTCGGACTTAAATAAATAAATAAAATTATGCATGGTCGGGCAGATTAATCTAGTTCGGTTTTCTCGGGTTCGTAAAACCAAATCTCACGTTCATTTAATTGACTAGCATCTGCCCGCGAGTGCACCTGCATGGTATGTCGACAAAAGATAGAGAAATAAAGTCTATGTAAAGTGTATGAAAAAAAATCAGCTGTTTCGTACATTTTGGTGAAGTAGGTAATTGAACTTTTGTATGAAACAGCTGATTTTTTTTCGTGATTTCTGAGTTGGTCCCATAGTGAAAGTTGTTCTTATTCATGGGTAGAACACCCTGTAAAAATTTGGATGGTGATAAAAAAATCTTCCTGTATGTGTGAAATGTGTTGATATTCATTTTCAATTGACATTATCAAGTAAGTAGTTGACCGATTTTATTTGGAACTGCAGGTGCCTTATCACTGTCTCGTTGGGAATCCATGAGCTCATTGGGTTCCGGATCATCATCAGGAGTGTCCCGTCCTGAACACAGGGCGTTGGGACTTAGTCACGATTCTGGTATCACTACCAACGGTTCTGGTACGTATCAAAAGTTCTATAATATTTTACCTTTTCTAGTTTAGAAGCAGCATCTGTACAATAATTATGTATTCTTTTTAGGGTTCCGTACCCAAAGGGTAAAAACGGGACCCTATTACTAAGACTTCGCTGTCTGTCCGTCCGTCCGTCTGTCTTTCACCAGGCTGTATATCAAAAACCGCGATAGCTAGACAGTTGAAATTTCCACAAATTATATATTTCTGATGCCGCTATAACAAAAAATACTAAAAACAAAATAGAATAAATATTTAAGGGGGGCTCATACAACAAACGTGTTCTTTTTCGGTGTTTTTGCCTTGTGGTACGGAACCCTTCGTGTGCGAGTCCGACTCGCACTTAGCCAGTTTTTAGGGTTCCGTTGTTTAAAATTATGTTATACCATTAGCAGTACCTAATATTTTTCTATTTACCTACTATTGTAAGATCATGTTGAATGTATGTGGTGTTCATGTTCTTTATTAAATAGGTATATCCCTACCGACGAGCCAACATTCTAGACTAGTTTTACTAGTGTTTTTGTGGTCCGCAGGTGGTTCAGGGACCTCAGCTGGCTCCAACAACAGTTCTGGGGGATCAACGGCGTCAGTTCTGTTGACCACGTGCGCTGGGTCCGCATCAGAGCTGCGAGCTGTGTTGCGGAGAGTACATCCGCGGCTCGCACCTCTCTCCCCAGCTGCTGAACGAGCTTTATACTATTTTATGAGATGCTCACAGGTGTGTGTTTTATCATTTTCCTTAAGTTATTTATTTTAGTACATGGAGGACTTACAGCTAATAAAAACAAACAAAAAAGCAAATCATAGTTACCCGAAAGCCAATTACAAATCCTCACGTATTGACATAAAATAATAATTTATGGTGTGAGCACAAAAACAAAAAAAAACACCTACTATCATCATTCTGATAGCGTATCACCGTGGTATCACCCACGGATATCGAACAGACTAAATTTTCAAACACAGAAAGCAATGGATTTTGCTGCATTGTCAAAATGATTCCATAATTTTGAAATAGGAAGAAACTCCATTGCTATTCCGAGAGTGATGGCAGCAGGGGCGAGCAGGGACACTATTTAACACACACGAGTTTACTTGTTCCGGTTAAATAATTCATGAATGTCCTTCCTACTCGTTAGTTGGAGCACTCGAGCGCGAGCGGCGGTAGCTGCGGCGGCGCGGGGCTGTGGGGCGAGCGCGGCGCGGGCGCGCTGCCGCCGCTGGGCGAGTGGGTGCGCGTGCTGCGCGCGCACGCCGCCCTGCGCGCGCCGCCCGCCGTGCCCGACGCGGACGACGTCATGCAGGCTGCCAGGCTGCTGCTGCCGCATGCCGACTGCCCGCCCAGACCTATCACGTAACATAACATATTTCATTCGCACTCCATACATATCTAGCTACATAACTTAAATTTATTCATTCATTCACTGTCAGACAACAGTGATGCAGCAATGATTTTTGAATTAATACATCCCCAAAAGCGGTGAAATAGGGGATAAACGTTTGTATGGAAGTTCGTCATTTTTGCCGATGAGGAATCCCATCGGACACTCGGCTTTTACATAATATACATTAAATTATCTTTTCGTATCTGTCTGTGTACGTAGTTTAGAAGAACAATGCGGGGAGCATTGTTCTTTTAAACTACGTAACGGATTTTGATGTACCTAGTTTTAAATATCATTCAAAGAATTAATATCGGAAGGTTTATGTGTTTAACATTAATATTTACCAAATATATATCTTCATGTTTTGTCTAGTCGTAAAAACACTATGCGAAGCAGGGGGAGTCGTTAGTTATTTATAGCAAATTTCTTAAAAACCACAGACTAGAAGAAGCCATAGAGCCAGTATGGTCCCGCTGTGCACGCACGGCTGACGAGCTCGGCAGGGCCGCCGTCGGAGTCGCGCAGCGAGCCTTGCTCAGCGGGAGGCCGGAGCTGCTGGGCGGCGTGCGGTCGTTGCTACCACCAGCCGGCATCGACGCACCAGATGCTTCGGGACTGACGGCGCTCATGAAAGTGGCGTTTGCTGGCGATGAGCAGATTGTTGCTGTAAGTCGGTTTTCTGTTGAAAACCTAAAAACAAAATTCTTCCACTTTGCCACACAAACAAACTACCTACCTACATTACATTATTAACTTTAAAATTTGAGATCCACTTTGTTTGTCCATTATTCACTAAACAGTTTTCAAAGGACAACTTAGGTACAGCAGGGCTGTACTATACGATACGATAGGTATGCATTTAAAGAGACTTAACAGCTGATATTTTCGTAGTAGAGGTTTGGGGGTCATACAACATTACCTACCTACTATATAGTGAATGTTTTGCTGGCTCTCGAATGTAATGCAAGTAATGGATTTATTGTTGGCTGTACCTATGGTTTTATTTCAGATGCTACTAGAAGCAGGCGCGGACCCTAACATCGAGACAGGCGGTGCGTGCGCAGCTCACTGCGCGCTGCCGCTGTCGCCGCGCTCGCCATCCACACAACAGACTAGCCCCACATACACGCCGCCCACAGCAGGTAACCTTCTAACTTATCAGCCCTGTGCCCATAGACGTTCACTTGAACTTCACGGTTAGCCATATTGAGCAATAAATCTTTTCAGTCAAGTATTGAATAAAAAAAAAAATAGGTAATTTTCTCTTGCACATATTCAATTCTATTTAGTAATTTAGTTCATTATGAATACAAAGAACACAAGCCAGCATTTTGCTGTTCAGTGTGCGCTGACCCTTAAAATTGTATGTATTGCCAGACATTTAAACTAAGTTTCCCCGTAGGTTGGACAGCGCTGGTGTACGCGTGCAGCGGCGCGGGCGGCGGCGCCGTGGAGTGCGCGCGCCGGCTGCTGGCCGCCGGCGCCAGGGTGGACGGCGCGCCCGCGAGGGGAGACGACGTTTGCACTCTTACGCCTTTACAGGTGTGTGCCTACTGTAACTTTTAAGCAGCTTACGGACGACTTAGATTTTGTTTTTTTTTTCGTGTAATGTATTGCCCATTTAATTAAATCTTCTGTTTTCAGGTGGCCTGTGGCGTCGGTAACTTGGAGCTCGTACAGTTGTTACTATCACATGGCGCAGACCCTTTCCTCTCCACGCAACTAAATGATGCCTTGTGCTACTCTGCTGCTGCACAATATGGGTGCTACAGGTGACGAGTAACAGACAATACCTAATAATTTTAGTAGGAAAATTTAAAAAATATTTATGTTAATTTCGTAATATCTACCTAGATCAAGGTTTGAAATCAGTATGTATTTCAGGTTTATGTGGTTATTATGATGCATGATGCTACTATGCAACCCAAACCAATAGATCATGAATGTAATATCTAGTGCCGTGGCGGTATGCTGTGCACACGGGCGGCGCGCCTGCCTGCGCGCGGCGGTGCGGGGCGGCGCGCGCGCGGCGCAGGCGGTGCTGTCGCTGGAGGAGGTGCTGGCGGAGGGCGCCGCAGCGCCGGCCGTGCGACACCCCGCCTTCACCAAGCAACAGCAGCGAGCGCTACACGACGCCATGTACTGCGCCGCTGAGACTGACCATTTGGGTGAGACTTCGACGACTCTTTCTAATTTCCAATGCCAATGTTTTATACAGTGGTGATAGTCCAGACCGAAATTAAATGTCGATTCCTGCTGAAAAATCTCACCGTGGAAACTTAGTTTATGTGAGCTGGAGCTGTCAATAGTATCAATACCTAGCATCAGTTGGAATGACAGCCCACTTTAAGCTCACTTCACCTAAGTTTTCACGGTGAGATCTTTACAGTATAGAATATAATAGACCGGCTGGTAGTCAGGGCTAAGTCAGAATATCCCTAATTTGTCTGAAAATCATAGGTCAAGTAACAAGTTCGTTCAACTCATTTAGTGATTGTTAATGTTGCCACATAGCAATATTTAACTTACCCTAAATAAATAATTTGTTTTCCAGACATTACACTAGAACTTCACGCGCTAGGCGTGCCGTGGTCACTGCATGCGTGGACTCTGTCACTGGCCGCCGCTGCAGATGCAGCACTTGATAACGTTATTGATCAACTTTTACAAGACTTCCTACAGGTAGCACTCGCACTCACTCACTCACTTCACATGTTGTAAAAAAAATACTATGAAAATGTAGTACATGTTTTTTGACATTACATTTTATTTCAGGTGTGTCCATCCGACGACAGCCACTACAGTAAACAGTTTATTTACGAGTGCCTCCCCCTGCTGTTCAATATTCTACGGTACAGCAAGGTAATGTGACAAATATTATTGTTTACTTTTTGCCACAAATATTTAAGGTACTACAGAACTACTGGTCACTTACTAAAATCTTTAAAAGCCTTTGTTGGAAAAGGCCGTCAGAATTAATAAAACCCCCTTATGTTTAGAAGGAAGGCACTGTCTTACTGCTGGCTGACATCCTGTGCGCATGCTACGGACGAGAGGCTGTGCCAGGCGTTGCGCAACCGCCGCCTCCCGTGGCACCAGCACCGGCCAGGGTCGACCCATCATACGTCAACAACCCATCGCTAGCTGACGTCACCTTTAGGTAACTTCTGGATAAAATCACCTTTATTGTTTAGACTTCCGCCTCATACAATACGTTGATAAAATCATTTCCTTCCTCAGGGTTGAAGGGCGACTGTTCTATGGCCACAAAATAGTTCTTGTCTCGGAGTCACCACGCTTACGAGCCATGCTAGCGCCTGCAAGATCATCGAGCGAAGCCTTACCAGTCGCCAATGCTGCCCCTCCTCTCGTGCAAATCAATGATATCCGGTATCATATATTTGAGGTACGTTTTTTAACTCGAATAATTACCTAATTTCTATTGACTTTTTAGTAACCCCGTTACTTTGAAGTAACCCCGTTATGAATCTGGGAAACGACCCAAGAGCTAGATTGACCCGGCACTATACCGAAGACATCCCGGACGTCAGCCTGTACGAGATTAGGATGGCTCTGAAGCAGCTCAAAAACAACAAGGCGCCGGGTGATGACGGAATTACGGCCGAGTTGCTGAAGGCCGGCGGAAAACCCGTTCTTAAGACCCTTCAGAAGCTGTTTGGTTCCGTCATACTCGAGGGCAAAACACCACAGGCATGGAACAGAGGTGTGGATACTTTTCTTTAAGAAGGGCGACAATGCCCTTTTTAAGAATTATAGGCCCATCTCACTTCTGAGCCATGTCTACAAGCTGTTTTCGAGAGTCATCACGAACCGTCTCGCGCGCAGGTTTGACGACTTCCAGCCTCCCGAACAAGCCGGATTCCGTAAAAGCTTTAGCACCGTAGACCACATACATACGCTGCGACAGGTTATACAGAAGACCGAAGAATATAACTTGCCTCTCTGCTTAGCGTTTGTGCACTACGAGAGAGCCTTTGATTCGATCGAGACATGGGCTGTGCTGCAGTCTCTTCAACGGTGCCAGATCGACTATCGGTACATCGAAGTGCTGAAGTGTCTGTACGAAAACGCCACTATGTCAGTCCGACTCCAGGATCAGACCTCGAAACCTATCCTTCTGCAGCGAGGTGTAAGACAGGGAGACGTTATCTCTCCGAAACTGTTCACCGCTGCACTGGAGGATGTCTTCAAGGTTCTGGACTGGAAAGGGGCTGGCATCAACATCAACGGCGAGTACATAACTCACCTTCGGTTTGCCGACGATATCGTAGTCATGGCTGAGACTATGGAGGACCTCAGTACAATGCTCGATGACCTCAGTAGAGCCTCCGAAAGAGTGGGTCTTAAAATGAACATGGACAAAACAAAGTTCATGTCAAATGCCCATGTAACACCCACTCTCATAAAGATCGGAGACGCTACACTCGAAGTCGTGGACGAATATGTTTACCTAGGACAAACTGTCCAGTTAGGGAGGTCTAACTTCGAGAAAGAGGTCAATCGTCGAATCCGACTCGGCTGGGCAGCGTTTGGGAAGCTACGCGATATCTTCTCGTCCCACATACCGCAGTGTCTCAAGACGAAAGTCTTTGACCAGTGCGTGTTGCCAGTGATGACTTATGGCACTAAAACGTGGTCGCTCACAATGGGCCCTATAAGAAGGCTAAAAGTCACCCAAAGGGCAATGGAGAGGGCTATGCTTGGAGTTTCCCTGCGTGATCGAATCAGGAATGAGGAGATCCGCAGGAGAACCAAGGTAACCGACATAGCCCGAAGAATTGCCAAACGTATGTGGCAGTGGGCAGGGCACATTGCTCGCAGAACAGATGGCCGATGGGGCGAAAAGGTTCTGGAGTGGCGACCGCGTACCGGAAGACGTAGCGTTGGAAGGCCTCCCACAAGGTGGACCGATGACCTTGTGAAGGCCGCAGGAACCCGTTGGATGCGAGAAGCACAGAATCGGTCGAAGTGGAAGTGCTTGGGGGGAAGTGCGTGATGATGATGATGATGATTGACTTTTTGGGGGGGTTTGTTGAGCCACTTCTTCCCAGCTAAAGGTCTAGGAAGTGGTGACGGGCTGGTGTTTTGGGGATGTGTTTTGTAAGTTGTGCTGATTCTCAGCCTTGATGTTTTCCAAGAGTCGAAAGCGATTACCTAAAAATGTATTTTGGTTTGTTAATTGTCACAGCAAGTCATGAAGTATCTCTACTCGGGTGGGTGCTCGGGCCTGGACATCCCTGAGACAGATGTGTTGGAGGTGCTGGCCGCGGCCTCCTTCTTCCAGCTTCTGCCACTACAGAGGCACTGCGAGGCAAGAGCGGCTAAGTCTGTAGACCTACACAACCTCGTCTCAGTCTACATTCATGCAAAGGTAAGAGCCATTGCATTCTTGGTTAATTTATCAAAAATCATAAACTTCTATTCAAATCACTAAATAATTAAAACAGTGTTCCCAGCCCCAAAGTCTTAAAAACTAAACTATTACTTAGTTTTTTTAAACCAACGCTAAATTCTGGCGCCCACGATAAGTAGTTTGATATGTGCGTGGTTTCGTTGCAGGTTTACGGTGCTACTCAACTGTTGGAATACTGCCAGGGATTTCTACTTCAAAATATGGTTGCTCTTCTCACGTACGATGATTCCGTTAAGCGTTTGCTCTTTGGAAAACGACTACCCGGACATAATGTTCTTGGTGCTTTATTGGTAACGCTACAAAAGAGAATTGAAGCCAGAAAAAACCAAGTGAAAAATAGATAACTTTAATTCAGATGTTAAATGTTCGGTGGATTTAATTATTTGTCTAAATAAAAACATAATTTTATAAGAGTTGTTATTGACTTATTGAGTAATCAAGTTACTCTATTTATATATTATTACAATTGATTTATAGAAAATAAAATATTTTCCCAAATATTTTTATAAGGCTTTAATTTTGTCATGCTGAAATACCTATAAGTAACGAAGTTTGATAATATTTTATAATATAATAATGTAAGTACTAAATTAACTTTTATGTAGATAAGTAAATAGTATAACACGTTAAACTGAGATATAAATGTTTTTGTAACAAAATATATTTTTGTCTTCATTTTGTAATTCTATGAGTAGGTAACTCTCATTTATGAAGCAGTTTATGACTGGAAAGTATTATATCTTTGTAATAATTGTAATGTAATTATTGTTGAAATAAAGCTTTGTGTTGTACAATTCCTCATTCATTTACAATATTTTATAGCTTTCTTACCTGTAGATACCTACAGGTGAGATAGGTACATATTATATAGGTTCTGCTTTTCACAAGTATCTATCGGTATTTGAGCAGTCGTGCTGTGTACAGCACACCTGTATGTACAGTCACGAGCATAAATACCCACACAGCACATAATATCTAGTAGATATCCAATATTGGTCTACTGAAATCTAAGATATCTAAGATCAATGGAACGTTTAGTAGATATCTACAACTGGTCTTGAAATCATCTCTTAGTTAAGATATTACATAATATCTAGAAGACATCTACAGCTGATCATCTTTTAGAGAAGATATTGCATAACGTCTAGTAGATATCTACTGTTGGACTTAAAAATGACTCTGAAAGTTCAGAAGAAACAAAGAAAATCAGCAATTTTTTTCGCTGTACTGAACCTTGCAATGCAAATTTATACTTACAAAATAATGAGTTTGACCCAGTTTTTCTATTTTTATTATTTAAAATAGACATACAATTTAACGAAATGATTATAGACGTGGACGTTACATTTTACAATTCAACTCAGCAGATCGTAATAATCATCGCTTACGGCAAAAACACTTTGTACTTACAATAAATCGAGTTTATTGATTGGTACTTATTATTTATTTTGTGAAACATTTTATTACAAAAAATATTTTAGTGTTTTTTGTAATGTTTGAAAGCTTTGTTTTCGAATTTTGCAACGCAGCGAGACGACGCGTTATGTTTACATGTATAGGAACGCAACGCCCCTATAAACAATATAACCTAAAAAAAAGGCACGCCGTTCCGCTCTGTAATTCTTTTAAAAACGTGTTTTCTTTGCATAAATACCTAATTGGTGTAATCACGATGTGGTAATTTGATGTAAAAGTGCAAAAAAAAGAAGAAAGTGTAAAAGTGCTCCAATCCTCTGGAGAGAACAAAGTCGATTTTTGGCGCTTGCTTGCTATTCATTGAAGACTGTAAGTACTTACTGATAACAATTATTATATTTAAAAAAAATTGCTCAAAGAGTGGTACTTTACATGCCAGTATATTAATGTAACCTATAACTTGGTTGCAGCCACAATATTATATATTATGTCTGTCAACCTTGTAAGAACACTGTAAATAGCCATGTCTTCATGTGTGTCATGTCTTTGTCTCCCATATTAAGATTGAATTGAAATGTTTCAAATTTTTTACAAGGAAATTTTTTTCAGATTTGATGTTGGAAGAGATGTTTTAGACATCAAATTTAAAATTAATAGATTATTGGAATCCTTTGATGACCTGAAAGACAAAATACTAGCTACTGAATAAAGCACTGATGAAGAGAGTAAGGCGATTATATCCATTACAAATAAATTTCCACTGTCTGAAGAAGATTTAGAGACTGTGGAAAATATATAATATACATATATAGAAGATGCTAAGACCAAGAAAGACCAGATAATTTAGAAGATGTCTATACTACACTCTCGAACATCTAGAAGATGTCTAGAGGATATTTTACAAAATTCCTACTAGATATTTTGTAGATAATCTAGAAGATATCTTCTAAAGTTTACTAGTAGACATCTAGAAGACATGTCTAGTAGATGTGTAGTAGATGTGCATTTAAAATGTCTAGAAGACATTTAGGAGGCGGACATAGAGTCATCTTCTAGATATCTACCATAGTACTTGTAAATATCAGCAGATATTTCCTAGAATTGTATGAATATTTAAAAGATATTTACTAGATATTCTTTAGACATTGTGTGCTGTGTGGGATTACTATGGACAGCTCGGCAATAATATCTGACTTCATGATTCATCTATCAGGTCGTTAAGATATGACGGCAAATATATGTGATAATTTATAGAAGGTATAATTATTATACAAGTGGCAGCACAAATATGTGATACAAAAGGTACACGACGCGCGACGACGCCAAAATATAGGATGCTTGCCTTCCACAAATGATCAAATATATTTGTCGTTATCTTGACAGATCTAATGGATGAATCATGAAGTCAGTTAGTATTATCGAGCTGTGCATAGTAATATATCTATGCTCCTGACTGTGCATAGGTACATAGTCTTTCGCTTCCTATTTGTGTGAATCATCACATTTACATGGTTACCACTGACCGATACATAAATGTAGCGCAATCTACTCCCTTGCTCCTACGATCATCGATCTTCGTAATAAATTATTTCATACTAATCGGTAGTCTACAGATGAACCAGCGAAACTCAACATTTTCAACTTGGAAACTCCCATTAGTTCGAAAGGGCGTTTGTTGTACTTTAATGATTTGTGGATTTCCGAAGATATAAAACAGTCAAGGCACATTATTAGTATCATATTTACCAACAAACTCACTCTTCTAGTAATTTTTGAAAAAGCAATTTTTTCTCCCGGAATTGTACCATAATTTATTTGTTGGCAACATTCTTTGTAACTGTTAGGCTGGGCGCATACGCTCGGTTTCCTGATTCGGTTTCCGGATCAGGAATTCAGATTCGGAATTCCGTGTGCCTAGCGCAAACATCCGTTTTTTTGTATTAGAATGAATTCCGAAACGAACGTGGGGTTTTTTTTCGTTCGGAAACAGTAAGGACGTGTGCGCCTTGTTGAACATTTTGTATGTAAATAAAGCATTCAGGTTTCCGAATCTGAATTCCTGATCCGGAAACCGAATCAGGAAACCGAGCGTATGCTTAGAGCATTTAACCTATAAATGCTCTAAGAGCGTATGCGGCCAGCCGTAATAATATCGTCTATGGCACAGAGCACTATTATTCCTAGCGGAGGTCTATGGCGTACGCGTGGCTGGATGACAGAACATCGCTGCGTAAAAAAAATTGTCTTATTGTTTATGGTATGGTGTCATGTCAGAAATTCAGAATATAGTACTGTGAACTGTGATGTGAATGTGATTTGCGTTGCGATTTTGCGAATTTATCTTGTGAACATAGTTAAAGGTGGAATTTAGATGTGCATTGTAATGTCGTAACAGTGAAATAAAATGCAGTTCTATAAAGAGAGAATACTCAATGCTGCCCAGTTAAAAAGACTAAGTGAACACAAATATTCTTGTACAAGTGCCAGTATATTGGATGCATGGCTCCAGCCGTGGTGGTGCTGGCTAGTATCTAAAACGCCGTTATGGATCGCGCCGAATCTCATCACAATATTAGGTTTAATAGTAAATATAGTCACCACACTTATACTAGTTTGGTAAGTACCTTGAAGGTTATATCAGTACGTTATAAGAACTTAAGAACTGTGTCACAGATCGCGTCCGACCGTAACGACTTTCATTTTCTGCTGGCACTATGACTTTCTAACGGTCTGTAATAGTAGCCCTACATAGATGCTCTGTAATGATTCTGTAACCATTGCGTTTTCCATTCAATAAAATGATAGTTTCACGCATGTTTACATATTATTGTAATGCTTGAAAAAACTGGCGTGCGATTGGTTGAGGCGACGTCGCGCCACCGTCTGTTTCGATAAGATAGCCGGAATTCATTTATAGCTGTCTCCTCAAGCTTATCATTTATCAATGAGGACCTTCAACTATCTTCAATTAGGTACAGGCTGGTACACACTTTGATTTCTGCCTGAAATCTGTGTAGATCTGATTTGACACATAATCTTTTTACTTGTAGGTACTTACATATGTGATAAGATATCAATTTACAACTAATCAGCCAAGTCCAAGATTAATTTGCAGCAGTGGGTCAGTATAAGCTAAGTATAAAAAATAATAATTGGTTCTGACAAGGCAGAATATTAAAGGTCTGAATCGGTCTGATTGTGTTACCCTACCAATACATTCTAATAACTAGAAATTACCTTAACCAATGCTCTATTACAAAGTTAAATTCTTCATAAGTAGGTATGAAAGTTTGGTATGAAGTTATTTCATGTAGGTATCAGTATGACTGCTAAAGTTTATGGTAAAGTTAATGTAACAACTGTTGTTATCACAGTTTTGAGTTAATGTCAAACGCTGGCTGATATATGATTAGATAAAATTACTCAATTTTAAATCCAGGTATAAATAAGTACTAACCTAGTCCCTACATTGCATCAGCGTCGTATGACTTGAGTGTGATGTATGAAATTACATTTTTATTACTTAAGAAATATGTACAGACGCCAGCACATCAAGTTACTACAATCTGTCAGATTTCTTTAATAGATTTTCGACTTTATTGCTAAAGCATTGGGTTCAAGGTTGATTGGGAAAATCTGACAGTTTCGGGTAGGTTGACCTGCTGGCGTCTGTACCTATATAGAATAGAATGTAATTTCTGGACTGTTTTGTAATAATCTTGTCAAGAGGTATGGTACCTGCTTTTCCTAAAATAAAATAGGGATCCTATTGAACAGCTGTGCTGCGGGGGAGTTTGTTGCGCCACTTCTTCCCAGCAAAGCACTTGGAAGTGGTGAAAGGCAGACATTTTGGGGGACTGTCTTATGTAATTTTGACGTTCGAAAAGTGCTGATTCTCAGCCTAGTTTGAACAAAATGATGTTTGATTTTATTCAGTTTTGACTGGCAACCCTTTGTCAGTCAAAATCTGTATGTAACCCGAATTACTAACTTAGAATAGCAATATAGATAGCATTTTTATAAACATTTGTACTTTGTACAATGTCAACATTGTGCTATAATGCAAAAATATAAAACAATATTTAACTTATTCTTTTGATTGGAAAAGTTAATCAAATATTTAACCTAACCTTCATGGTAATTAATATAACATAAGTTTAGTAGTAGCTGGGTAGATATTTTAATTAACTTTATATTATGAAGAATTTATGGAAGATGAAATGTTAAAATAGAGTTCAAATATAATTATATATATGTGTATTATTATAATTGTATATTGTGTGATAATTTTAGCATTACCATGTAATAATACTTAATAATAATATCTTAATTTATAAATTCTTAATAATAATAATACTTAATAATTATATAGTCTGAAATAAAGAATTTGAATTTGAATACTACTAATACTACTAATACTAAATACTACTACTAATACTCATTACAATATTATTAGTTTTTAAGTAATCTTGCTGCGCCCTAACAGGGTCATGTACTGACTAGTTTAAGCCTAGCCTATAACTATGTATGTGTACATTATGCAATAAATAAATAAATATACTCTATGAAAGGTGACTGTGGACTGTGGATTCTGTCCAGTCAGTGAACACAAATACATTCTCGTGATTTCAGAGTTGGTGCCATAGAGAAAGTTGTTCAGTTCAATGGTCTCTAAAGCACCTCTTAATTATGATAAAAAAGCACTTCTTCTCTCCTTAAATATCATCATTATTTTTTCTTTGCTCCTGTTTCATGTTTATTATTATATTATGTATATATTTCTTTAGATTAGTATAATATACTTTATGTATGTATTTATTGTATTATGTAAATGGTATACCACAGACTACCTACAGTATTTGTCTGTCCTTCCCCTTTTTAATCCATCCAAAGGTTGTCTTTAGAAGATCGCTTTTAGCGATAAGACCGCCCATTGTGTCACCCTATGTACAGTTTCTATTTTTTTATGTCTGTAATTTATATGGTGTACATAATAAAGAGTATTCCATTCTATTCTATTCTCTTAAGGTTTGTCAGGTTAATTTTTAAACATCTTATACTATACTCTATAAAGGTACATATTCCAGTTATGTGTTATTACTTAGTGAGAAGTCAAATATTATGATGTCAATTAAAAGAACAAAGAAAGAGCATGAAAGTAGAATAAATGCTGTGGAAATGTGTTTCTTGCAAAGCATGTGTGGTGGGACTATGGATGACAGGCTCAGAATTCCATACTAATATTATAAATGCGAAAGTGTGTCTGTCTGTGAACCGATTTAAATGAAATTTCTTCTTGTTATGTAAAGATAAACCCATCCACGGGCCAACCGCGGCAAGCGTAGCTTAACCTGATCGATCGGACCGTGCGGCTGTTATAACTTGGCCACAGGCCCCTAGTTTATGTATGTAATTAAAAGAAATGAAAGATTGTTCATAAGTTCACAGACCCTTACTCATCAGGATTCTGCACTTGTATTGTTATACTTTTATGCTTATTATTTTTAATTTATTATGAGGTAATACAGTAAGATAATGTAACACTTATTGTTATTGATACAATTATATTGTATTGATAGAACATGAATTAATGAGCTCATAGAAATGAAAAAAATAAGTAAGTACTTAATATTTCGGGTTTCTGATTTTTCATTGACTGATAATAAATAAGAACTTTATGAAATACAATATAATTAAGTATCTTCTACATGTAACAAAAATAAGAATAATTTCTTTACTCAAAATTATATAAATAAAACCTTGGTTGTTTTTGTAAAGTGCTTTGCGAAATGCGTAGCGCTGATTGTAGTCAATTAATCAATATCCAATTGTGTTTGATTTCCTCATAGCTTCAAATTAGTAAACACACAAACGAAAACATGTTTCTCTTCTAAAGTAAGTAGGTAGGTGTAATTTATGGGCGCCAGTACGTAAAAAAGCGACCGATTCCTCATACCAACACATTCCTTGTTTTACTGCTTAAAAACCTCGGGAACTTTATGGATGCGCGTATGAGACCCCCATAGGTACTTACGCAAGCGTCACGCATCATTAGATCAGTCACGCTTGCTTGCCTATACGTTGTAATACGGCAATAATGGTGTTTTCAAAGCAATCGGCCAACTGCCGTAGCTACTTCTCACATTCAATCAAATGTATAGTCAACATATATTCTACTTGGGGTCTAAAAATACCATACTGCTATGACCTATCAGCCTTCCGTGCGTAGTGACCTGTAAGGCGTTTAACACCTACGCACGGAACTCAACGGCCTGAGTGAGCCTGTTAACATTTAATAAATCAAGCATAATCGCAGTCAATAACCTTAACGATATTAAACCAGATGATAATGCCACTTTATAGAGTGTGACGAAGAATTATATCGATCTAAACTACAATGACGTCAGGTGTGCCACATGTCAGCGTATTAGGACCATCTTTGTTCATCATTTGACTAACATTCATCAATGGCTCCTTAATATTAACGAGGTTTCTAGTACTAGCCGTTACAATACTTAGTCTATTTTATCAGCTGTATAACCCCTCATTTGACGCCGCAGGTTCAGTCCAGACGCGAGGCAGGAGCCTCCGCGATGGGCGTGCGCACTATGCGCGCTAGGAGTCTTCATCTACCAGAGCCTGGACGCCATCGATGGCAAGCAGGCGCGGCGGACTGGCACCCAGTCGCCGCTGGGCGAACTCTTCGACCACGGCTGTGACAGCATATCAACAGTGTTCATAGCACTAGGTGCATGTATAGCTGTCAAGTTGGGAGAGTTCCCTACTTGGATGTTCTTCCAGGTAAGTTTACTTTTGAAGCAATTTTTACTTAAGTTAAAAACCTCTAATATTTGCACGACCGATCGTCGAATAAATTGTGACGTTAAATAAATTCACACCACCATGTAATAATCTATATTCTAGTACATAAAGGGATCATTCATCAATTCAAAAAGAAAACCCAACTTTGATTCTTGATTACTGGGCAGCCAGGCACGAGACTAATCCAAACAAGTGCGAGTTGGACTCGCACACGAAGGGTTCCGTACCACAAGGCAAAAACGCCGAAAAAACACCTTTGTTGTATGGGAGCCCCCCTTAAATATTTATTTTATTCTGTTTTTAGTATTTGTTGTTATAGCGGCAACAGAAATACATCATGTGTGAAAATTTCAACTGTCTAGCTACCGCGGTTCTTGAGATACAGCCTGGTGACAGACAGACGGACGGACGGACAGCGAAGTCTTAGTAATAAGGTTCCGTTTTTACCCTTTGGGTACGGAACCCTAAAAATCCACCTTGTGGATAGAGCAAAAGCATGTACGATTATCCAGCCCGGACGGGATGGATAATCGAAATTCGTATATTATTTTTCTTCAGATTTTTCCCCACGGCTGTGTAGTCATTTATAGAAACTGGCTCAAGATACCTACCATACGTTTTTCGCTGATATGTCTGTTGTAGCAAAGAAATTTAGAAAACGATTGCAATTGTACATACAAAGAGACGAATTTATCCAGAACACACAATTACGTCTACTCAATATTTAAATTATTGTTGGTCATTGTCCTGGACACATTGCAGAATTTATAAACTACATAAATTAAGATTATTTAAAACGAGGAAGTTTAATTTGATTTAAATGCAATAAGTAATATGATTTTGGTTTTAAGTTTTTTGGTTATTAAAAATTATATTACTGTTGATGATGGATGACTGTACTTGGGATAAACAGTCGGAAGAACAATCACAAGTGAAAACGATTATCCACCTCGTCTGGAGTGGATAGATGAACACACGTTTCTGAGTATCCACCCTAGGGTGGCTGTTTTAGGGTTGATAACGGAATAACCGCGCTAATCTGCACCTTAATTACGTAACAATATTTCAATCACAATCTGAATAATTTTGAAGGATATTGATTCATTGCTTCATATTTATGTTCGAAAAATTTGTCTCCAACAATGTGAATGTTGTTGAGCTGTCAAAATCAAAGCCATTGCTGCTGTTGGTGTGTTACGCAATTACCCCGCTGTTCACCTTTGACCGACACTTGAAGCATGAGGGGACCTGGAGGGGATCGCCTCTAGGCTGAAATGGCCCGTTTATTGCTCGATTGTCAACATCTTAATAAAACAGGCACTCACAAGTAGGTACTTAGTATGAATCACATTCTCCGCTCAATTAAATGGTTATAGCGGCCTTCTTAGAAGAATTAAGTAATACTTACAATTATTTTGCAAGGCCAAAACTGGCCCCAGCCAAGCCCAGGTGCATTAATTCTTTGATATGCCTTAGTACTATGAGGCCCCCTCCTCCTTATGGTCGTTAATGAATAAAATACTGTTTATCGCATAATTACGGGGATCTTTTAATTCATTCCTAACACTTTATATCATGACATACGCTGAGATACAGAAGAAACACAGTAGGAAACTGACTCCTACTGTGTGTCTTCTATTCTAAATACAAATTAGTGCTTGTCTCTTAATTATGCCATCAACTTATCAAATTCATAAAGATTGTATGGACGCACCAAATAGGTTATAATCTAGTACACATAGCCATAAACCCATCACGACGATGACTATAGGATATAATGTTGAACCGTAACAGACAACTGCGACTATCACGTATCAGTAATCACCATAATTATTATTAGCTTGCGATATGTCACGAATGCTTATGACTAATTAGTATATTAAAACGTAATTTAGATACGTACTTGATTTATAAGTACTTCGTAATTAACTACCACGTTTCCTTTGGGAATCTATGGAAAATTAAAGGCTAAGTCCCTATAGCATTCCGTGTGTGGACTGTGTTAGTTCCTGCATGCTAATACAATTAGTATTATTTTATTCTTTACGGAAACGTGTCTTGAAGCAAGGTCGAAAACTGACAATTACTATATCGTCGGTCGTTGATTCAATTATTAGAAGAATGTCAATGAGTTTGTTGTTATTGTTTATTTGGAGACATTACATAACCTTCTAATTCGTTATTGTCCGCTAAGAGTGTTTGCCGATGTAAATTACGAACATGTACTTGTAAGATTAGCTACTCGTTTTTCTCGTATACATAACAAGAATATGTAAATGAGAAATATCTGAGAAAGTAGAATCAGTAAAATATGTAATTAATTGGTACAAAACATGTCGTAACGGTAACGTAACGTAACGTGGTAACGTAGTCAAGTTGAAAAGAGTACCGTCATTATGTAGCGGGAAATGTCATTTGCTAGAAAGGCAGGAATGGGCCATATTTCACGCTTTATATCGTTATTGTAATAAGTTTCGATACAAGCTGCATCAACAATGTGTATGATGTCTGGTACCACATCACTCAAAAGATTAGAATGAAACTTGGCATTGTGAAAGTTTATAATTATTACGAAGCACATTACCGTATGCCGCGCCAAACTGAAATTGTGAGAGTAGAAAAGGAGGTCGTCTCAAGAGACCAAAGGCCGGAAAAAACCTAGAGAGACTTGCAAAGATGCGTTAGTTTATCTTCAAATAGTATGTAATGGACAATTCAGGCGGTGAATTCAAAATCTTGCCATCTATGGTCAAGTTAGAAGCAGCCTTCTTCAAGTGATCTTAACCTTTAAACCCTGACCAGCGCATTAGAGAATGAGTCGTGAATGAACTCGGTATACGTAGATAGCTATCAATGATGTAACGCTAACGACTACGTACTTTTCCATATTCGCGACATGGCCCTCATTATATCAATATTCTTATTTGGGAGTGCTGCCAAACAAACGCGCCCGGATACCGCCAAACTCTGGAAACTGGCCAATCTGTGTGATTCACATTTAAAGTTTTACCTAAATATGACCTAGATTATCCAAATCGATTATCTTTTCCTTTTTTGTCTCGTTAATTGGAGATATTAAACTAAAGGCCGTTATTTCTCTGACAGTTGTAACCTACTTGCTGACCGTTTTGCACAATTTATTTTTCTTACGAATTATTTAGGTACGTGAAATTTCTCGAAATCTAGTCCACGTGAATTATTCGGAAATCGCAAGTTTTCTCCAAGAGTAGGTATGTTTGATATATTAGCTCATTGCAGAGTGGATATGATTTGCTGAATCCAATTCGAGGTTTAACATGCATCTGTGCTTAATCCACAATAGCAAACTTTAATTCCACTCATTTAGAAATTGGACGGAAGACTGATAAAGAAATAAATAGGTCGACCACACTATTATAAGAATCGTAAGCATTACGAGCCAATAAAATGTTTTAGTTTAGAAAACTACATGAAATGCATGAATCGAGCAGTGGTACCTACTTCGAACAACGATGAAATACTAACCTATTCATATAAATGCTCTGTAACTTTCCAGTGTTTCTGCGCCATGACGCTGTTTTACTGCGCGCACTGGCAGGCCTACGTCACAGGGACCCTCAAGATGGGCAGGATAGACGTGACGGAGGCCCAGTACTCCATCATCGGCATCCACATGGTGTCCGCCATGCTGGGACCCAGCTTCTGGGCCACACAGGTAACGTCATCCAACTGTTCTGCACTGCGTATGATAGGCTAGCGATGCAAAATGACTTTCAGAATACTGACGTCAAACAAAATTGTTCGCAAAGGCACCATGTTTATCAAAGACTGCTGTAAATGTAAACGTCATGACGTATCAGACATGTTGCCTTCATCGAGCGCAGCTTATGTCCAAACATATTACGTTTGTACTTCTCGGTAAACGATCCCTTGTTGGGATCGTTTACCGAGAAACAGAATGCAAGTCATTTTGTACGCGAGCGAGCCTGGTGTAACACACAAATTATATCGTAATGTTAACTCAGTGTTGTCCGATGTTATCTAACATTTGAATAACACACCACTTACACAGAACAAGTTGTTTGAGATTATATTGATGTTGTCTCACAAATATTAAATGAACACACAAAAGAATTACGGGAGTCATTAAAACTTTAACAGAAGATTCGTCGCACACATTAGAGTTGGAAACAAACCTTATTTGAAATAAATTATCCTTATCCGTAATTGTTTTGTGTTGCACCAAATAATTTATTATACAAATGACCAACTACTAAATGAACCGCCAGCCGTTACCGTTAGGTGATGTTTAAAAATACCCACATGCCTGCTATAGTCGTGATCTGTCCGTGTTCCACGTTATCAGGTGCAACTTGACTCGACCTGAACTGAATACTACCACCACGCCTTTGTCCAGTCGATCATTGCACAATCTGATCACAGTTCTGCCAACTAGAAGTGGACTATGAAAAGCTCGTGTGTGTCATGTATTAGTAAAATATTTCGAGTAATGTATAAGGTTACTTACTTTATTTTTTTTCAAGTTTCAAGCAATTGTCTAAGTAGAAACACAAAGTTTCGTAAAATAGTTATTCTGTTAACCCAGAATTTTTAATTCTATTTGGTGGAACTTGGTCGTGGCCTAGGCATTGCACACAGGTCGTGCTGGGCTCGGCACACTTGTAACGCACCTGTGCACTAGGTGGGCGGAGGCCTCGAGGTCCGCTACTCGCTGGCGCTGGTGGCCGCGGGGGGCGCGGTGCTAACGGTGGGCGCACTCCTGGCCGCCATCGTCTCCGGCGGAGTGGGCAAGAACGGCTCCACCGTCGCTGTGAGACATCTCTTTAGTCCCACATACAATCGCCCGTGAGAGAGACCAAAAAAAAAAAACAATGAATTTACTAGTTACTTTTTTTTTGACGTGACAACGTCTTAAATTAGGTTGCGACTGGGAGTCACTTATGAAAAAGTGTAACGCTCGGTAACGTTACGATGAGTCACCGAACGAGAGAGAGGCCCGCCGAATGCCTTGCGTCTCTCTCCCACTCAACTATGATCGGATGATCGGTCGTTGTCACGTAAAATCTTCGCCCGTAAAACCGACTTTACAGGCAACCATTTTTTTACTTATTGCCAAGATGGCAGAATAAATATTGTTGTTATTTAGTTATCTTTCCATAACCACAAGCTGTACCATAACCAACGAAAACGCGAGTAGATTTAGCAAAAGTAGTATAAGGATGATCCCCATCTTGGCAGATATTTTCACTTGTTTTTTTTTACAAATATTTTCTGACATAATTCATGATCTAAGCTGTCAGAATATTTGGTTTTAAGAAGTCTTATAAAGCATTGTTACTTTCGAAAGTGGAACTCTAGAGTAAGGAGTCCGTTTTAATTTGTGCTTTTAGAAAAAAAGAGTTTTTTTTGTATTTCTTTTCTTTGTGCTGTCATCTTGGCATAGAATGCGTTTGTTTGAATTGAGTCTCCCTCACGGCACTGATTGAATTACAGATTGGGTATCTAAATTGTTTCGTACTGTATACATCGTCGGTTGACATGCATAACCTAGCGCCGTCAGTAGCTCGGCTTCAGATTGGCAGCAGTTAGTGATACGGCACTCTCACGCGATTATAACACGATACAGATTTTTAACATACTTTTGCTTATAATGTTTCGTAAAGTACCTACCTGTAATTTAAATTACTGAAAAGTTTGGTTTTAATTTCCTGTTAGATGAAATCTAGATTAACTTTTTTTGAATAAACGATATTATTATAATTTATGTCATTCTTGGATAGATTATAATATTATTATTTTATTAGAGGTCTGAAGATGCAGGTACCCGATGTAGGATCCTGTAATAACTAGCTAGAGTACTGTGAGATGTGTGTATTGAAGAATTGCTGTCAATCGTTATAAAAGTTAGAATACACATGTTATATTGTAAGCAAATAGTCAATTATTACTAAAATGTGATATAATGTCGTTCGTGTGAGTGCCACAGTAAACTTAGCTTTGATCTGTATAACTAAGACACTTTTGGTTCCATCGCTTTATATCATGTGGGTTTTTTTAATAGCATGAAATCGATTAATTAATGTAACTAGACTATGCTCCCTGTTGCGACCACGGAGTACCTAAGTACATGTAGTTTGATTCATTTTAACTAAAGTTGAAGTATTTTGTAGAATCAATGTATTAAGTATTTTATTTACAGGTTTTTTTATACGACATAACATGATATTACTGTCTCTTCATGGAGCATGATCTATGATAAATATTATTTTAAGAATGTCTTTGTTTCCGTGTAGGATTGTTAGTCATGTTGTAACATGAAGGCTTCTCCATAATATGTGCGATAGACTGGTTAGTGCCGCGCAGGTGTGCATCATGCTGCTCCTGCGACGTTCTTCGTCTTGGTGAGAATTTGTATCAAGACCGCAACGACGGACGAACAGTGTATGTAGTACCTGGCCAAAAGTATTGCACTTTGAGTTTTAAAAAACGTTCGCCTTTTTGAGTGTCGACTTTGACAATCATACCTATATGTTGGTCTCTTTCTAAAGCACGACATGTCACACTTACGCGTGAGTTCTGTACTTGTGTCTACTATGACGTACTTATAGTAAATTGTCGCTCGTATTTGGGATAGCCTTCATAGTTAATTTTACTATAAATTGTGGCTGGTGCGTCTCCCTTTTATTTTGTCTTAAATGTGTGTCTTCACTCATTTTGAAGAATTCATGCAGTGTACATAAACACGCTCTGTTTTTGACGACCAGCTGTCGAGTGGAATCATAATTATGATATCATTATGGTCAGAAAGATGACGAAACAGTTGAACACGACATGAATGTTGACTGACGTTTTTGTTATACATTGCGGCCTATGTAAAGAGTAGGACAGGGATGGCGAACCTTTGGTATGCGACAGGAAATACACGGCATCGATCGCAGTGTAGGTGCCTATGAAAATGAAATACCTACAATACATTTATCCTTTTCTTTCTATAATATACTTAGTGCATTATTCTTATTTTTTTTTTACATTTTTAATAACCTACTGTGTTAGAAATAATATTTTATCTTAATAATCTTTTTGTTTAATTTAAACTAATTTTTCTCAGATATCGGTGGCAAGCTCGTAAAGGTCACTCTGGTACCGGTATTGAGAATTTGAAGTTGAGAACTTCTTAAACTCTACTTAAGCATTACTGTTGATTCCTTCAATGTTGCCCGCGAATTTTCTTTAAAAAATAACGTCATGTAGTACTTAATGCTTAAGTAGTGTTGAAAAAGTTCTCAACTTCAAATTCTCAAATAGGAAACCGGGTGTTAGTCTAGTTTTTATTTAAACTCAATTTTAACATTCAGTTAAAAGCTTCGCCATCCCTGCAGTAGGGTGTGTTGTGTCTGATCCCTGGTGTAACGGCCCACTCATGCGCAGATGCCTCCACTGAGCGTGCCGCTGAGCCTGCAAGTTACGGCCACATGCTTCGCCCTACAGTTTTACTTTGCCACCAACTTTTTTTCTACATTCCGTGTTAGAGGATGTGGCAAGAACGGATCGACCGTCGCTGTAAGATTGCATATTGTTTACTTGGACACTCGTTCTTGGGACGTCGGTTCAATGCGACGACTCAGTC
The DNA here is from genome assembly GCA_963082905.1 of Oligia fasciuncula. NCBI lineage: Eukaryota > Metazoa > Arthropoda > Insecta > Lepidoptera > Noctuidae > Oligia > Oligia fasciuncula. Next base: position 1,215,519 of record OY720394.1, on the reverse strand, counting down.
TTGGAAATGAGCCGCCATCTTGGTTTCAGTTACAATTTGAATGTCGAAAGGAAATGCGATAAAAATCTACCGTCTTAATGTGAAACCTAACTATAATACAAAGTCGAAACTCGCAAGTCAAGAAATCACTAAAAAGACTGAATCGTCACATTTAGTGATTTAACCAAACTGCATGGAACACATCGTGTAAATAACTCTGAAGATCTACATTACTGTCTAAATGTCTTTGCTTTTTTCATTACGGGTTATCAAAGTGTCGGTAATTTCTTTTAATAGATAGAGATATTTGAGTCTAAAGTACTTTAAAAAAAGTAACAAAAAGTGGCGATTGGTCCCATCCATACTAATATTATAAATTCGAAAGTAACTGTCTGTCTGTCTGTATGTTACCTTTTCACGCCTAAACCACTGAACGGATTTCGATAAAATTTGGCAGAGAGATAGATTGCATCCCGGGGAAGGACATAGGATACTTTTTATCCCGATATTCCCACGGGATCGGCACTTATGCGGGTGAAACCGCGGGGCGCTGCTAGTTTTAAATATAAAACTTGGATATGTCAGAATCATTGTTCGATGTTTTATAGGTCCAGATTAGAAAGAGTAACAGTATTTAAAAAGGAGACCTAATCTATGTATATAAGCTGTATTAATAATTAAAGGCAAATAATCAATCTACCGTTCATTATTACCGCTAACAATTTTCTCCACATAAACCGATACGATTTATTTATACAGGATACTTATCTTTACGTAGTTAATTACTAACTTCTTAGAATGAACAACATTTTGTGGCAAGTGCCCTTGTTAGTAGAAAATTCTTGAGTATAATTAAACTTCCTAACACTCGTAAATTGTCGTATTGCTATATTATTGAAAGATATATTGTGGTGTTTACTTGTGATTTAACCATGGGTCCTCTATTCTAAATCTCTCCTATCTATTTCATTCATCATCATCATCATTTCAGCCGAAAGACGTCTACTGCTGGACATAGGCCTCCCCCAAGCACCTCCACTTCGACCGGTTCTGTGCTTCTCGCATCCAAGGGTTTCCTGCGGCCTTCACAAGGTCGTCGGTCCACCTTGTGGGAGGCCTTCCAACGCTACGTCTTCCGGTACGCGGTCGCCACTCCAGAACCTTTCGGCCCCATCGGCCATCTGTTCTGCGAGCAATGTGCCCTGCCCACTGCCACTTATGTTTGGCAATTCTCCGGGCTATGTCGGTTACCTTGGTTCTCCTGCGGATCTCCTCATTCCTGATTCGATCACGCAGGGAAACCCCTCTCCATTGCCCTTTGGGTGACTTTTAGCCTTCTTAAAAGGCCAAGAAGAAAGAAAGAATGTTGTGAAGAAAGTTTATGAACTATATGTATTTCATTTTAAATGCCATAATCTATGTAATTTATATAAAATAATATAATTATGTTCAGGGAGGTTCACTGACGGTAACACACACACACATACCTATGTTTAAGTGCAAACTGCAATCTTCTTTCAATCCTTCATCGATACTTGCTTAATCGTCAAACTATACTATCTACGTATCATCTGTTAGTCAAGAACCACCAGTTTCTTCCACACAGTTCACAACAGCTCAGTACAGTAACACTCCGACCATAAATGAGTGAAGACAGCACATACAAACACGAGTCAATATAATGGTTGTCGTACGCTTCCAGTCCGTTCCGTTACGTAGTTGATGTAATTGATATTAATGGCATGTATGTGTTTCTCTTTCTGTTATGGCCGCCGTCCCGCGTCCCGACGCCGCCCGCCGCCGGTCTAACCGCATGACGTCATCACGTGACCATCACATCATCGCATATCACGGTCTAACACTACAGTTACCGATAGACATCAGCTTGAATCTGATATCCAACTACGCAGTCGTGTTGCTCACCCTGTACCTAGTCTTCGGTTACGTTACCGTCATTATGAAGGGTGGAGTGGGGAAAAACGGCTCCACCGTCGCAGTAAGACCTTTTGATTAGCATTGTGCCGTAACAATAACACTTAACAATACAAATGCTGCACAGACTGTACTAACGCGCCACCGCGCTATGCTCACGTGACGATGCTCGATGACTGACTCGATCACTAGTGTTGTACCGTCCGTCCTGTAGTGTTGTGCTGTGTCTCATAGTGCACGGGTGTCGCGTTCATTGCATTTACTGTATGGCTTGTTACTAACCGCATGTTTGTGTTTTCGTGGCTTGTTTGACGTCGCATGTTAGTTTTTAACTTTACTAAGAAGTATTAGTGCTTAGCATGTAGCGCTTTGTTATACTGAAGTAAGTGTCCCTAACTTTTTAAAATAATTACTAAAATGATATGAGAATTTTGAAGTTCATTAAAAACTTGCTGTTTAATAATTGCCCTAACTCCTTGCGATGACACAGCCTACAATGTGTTGGCCCGTTCGTCCTACGAAGGCCGTGGTACACCCAGTAATTTCCGTAGGGCACGAGTATCCTGTCGCCGGTGATCCCGTTCTCGCTGGTCGTGGTGCCGGCCTTCATCATCTTCCAGAAGAGCGAGTCCAACGTGTACCAGAATCACCCATCCCTGTACATAATGGCGTTCGGCATGGTTGCTGCTAAAGTCACCAATAGACTTGTGGTGAGTGTATTACTTTTATTCACTATGTTTGTGTGTTTTGAGTGCTGTTTGATGCTCTGTTTTGGCCTTTTTGTGGATTTATTCGCTTGAATTTTGCTTTGTTTTTGGATAAGTATCATTATAGTATCATTTACATTAAGAAGGCCCTCTGTGGCTCCAAACAAAATTGATATTTTTGACTATCCATACTAATACTAATATTATAAATTCGAAAGTAACTCTGTCTGTCTGTAGGTATGTTACATTTTCACGCCTAAACTACTGAACGGATTTCGATAAAATTTGGCAAGGAGATAGATGGCATCCTGGGGTAGGACAAAGGCTAGTTTTTGTTCCAGTAGCACGTTCCCGTGGGATTATTTCCGACATCCACGCGGGCGATGCCGCGAGCAGAAGCTAGTATTTTATATTTTCAGCATAATTGCCACCTAATATTAATAAAATAAAACAAGAAAAATAACTTAATTTCATTCACTATAGAATCTAATCATAACTACAACATTGTAATGTAAATCTAATTGTTTGCAGGTGGCTCATATGACCAAGAGCGAGATGGACTACTACGACTGGTCGCTGCTGGGACCCGCCATGCTGTTCCTCAACCAGTACTTCAACCACGCGCTGCCCGAGTACTACGTGCTGTGGCTGTGCACGGTACGTACATACACCTAGTCCACTGAACATTCTATGGAATCTGGCAAATAATGATTTTCTGACATATCTACTGGTATACGGGAGTTAGGACGTACGCTATTCTAAACCGCTACACTGAAAACACAGGTACGATGACTACTATAGAAACGGGTTTTGTGAAAACACAGGTAGGATGACTACTATAGAAACCGGTTTTGTGAAAACACAGGTACGATGACTACTATAGAAACGGGTTTTGTGAAAACACAGGTAGGATGACTACTATAGAAACCGGTTTTGTGAAAACACAGGTAGGATGACTACTATAGAAACGGGTTTTGTGAAAACACAGGTAGGATGACTACTATAGAAACGGGTTTTGTGAAAACACAGGTAGGATGACTACTATAGAAACGGGTTTTGTGAAAACACAGGATGACTACTATAGAAACGGGTTTTGTGAAAACACAGGTAGGATGACTACTATAGAAACGGGTTTTGTGACAAATTGTCTACATTCTGTCATTTTATTTATTGTTCCGTGGTCATGCTAGACGTGCAGACGTGCAGGGGGTCATCAGGGTTTCAAGCGGTAAAAGTAAGCGGTAAATTCTCTATCGGATTGTAACAAATATGACGAAATAGAAAACTAACAGTCAACGGACCGGATTTTGACATTGTCTCATTTCTTTTTCGTCCAATATATTCTGCCAAATGTATGTACTAGTACTAGTGTTTACGCTATTTATGTCATTACTAACAAGTCGGATTTATTTGTCATAACATCACGCTTGTAATCGCCGAAGCGTAAGGCAGAGATGTAGGTATCTATATACACCACATTTCTCCAGTTATGTTAAAGTCCTATGTATTAGAATTGGGAAGCGCGGCTATTGTCTTTTGTTATCGGATTGAATGATCTGGCGAATAAATGATTATTATTATTTATTTGCAAGCAACCCCGCCATTAAATTCACAAAGATGTACTAAATTGACTATAATGAACGAATTGTGCGTTGCAGATATGGGTATGCGTAGACCTGGTGCGCTACTGCGGGCAGATCTGCCTGGAGATCTGCGCGCACCTGCGCATCCAGCTGTTCCGCATCGCGCCGGCGCCCGCGCCGCCCGCCGCCAACGGTACGCGCCGCGCCAGGCGCCAGCATGCGCACGCGCACTCCTAGTGCCGCGCGGGACGTCTCGCCACACGCCTCTGTTTTTGTTGCTTCTCTGTGGGCCGGCAGGCAGATACAGTCATTTTAGCATCGGTGATGAGTGATTTGGTCGGTTTTCTGAAAATCGATTGAACGCTAGACTCTGCACTCATTTGGATGCCAGTCGCAGTGACTTTTTGCACTACGCTCAATTTTTTAAAACGCGATGCAGCAGTAATGCAGTAGTCAAGTCGCCGATGCTAGAAGTATCGTGTCTGCTGTAGCCCTATAAGTTAGTTTTGTACGCTGCTGCGGCAATTTATAACACGGTCGAAATTAGTTTATTTCATGTGTATATAAATCAAAAAATTAACGCGATTTTCCAAACGTATCTCTGCCTTAAAGGTAGTCTAATCAGTGTTGTATAAAATACAATGTTTCAGTTAATGTGTATAAAGAAATTTAGTTTTAAAAATTTCGTTGTACTTTCCAAAATGTCGGCAGCGTTCAAAACGACTTTGTTCAACTAATTTGTTGATTAGTCAAGGCTCGGTATGTATAATGTGATGGGATAAGGTTGCGGTGCTCTCACACCGTTCTACTTTCACTTCTCTATCTAACACTAAACTAATATACGAACACTTAGGACGTCCAAATACAAGGAATATACGTGTTAGAACAAAGTAAAAATAACTGTTATTATAGCGACACAAGGTCGCATTTCGTACCGTGTAAAACTACTAACACTGACCTTAAAATGTTGACAATCGGTATCACAGTATCCGGTTGAAAATATTGCACATCGAGTTTAGCTTATTCACTTCTTGGTTTTATATCAATAACCGTGCCTCCTGGGCCCAGCTAATAAATCTACAAATAAATATCTACGACCAATAGGGTCGTGCAATGAAATAAATAACAAAAAACTAACCCTATATATCCCTATGTATTTTACTGTGTGTACATAAATAAATAACATAGGTTCTCAGCCGTATAAATACGACTGAGGCGGCACGGTCACGATAACATTTGTCGTACTAATATCCGACTGGGGCAGTCAATAGGTTAAAAAAAAGTTTGACGTTGTCTCATGTCGTCTCTATCACTCATGCCAGTCTGACGGTCTCTTTCTAAAGTTCGATGTGCCTTATCAACGCCCGGGTACTGTAACATGTGTGCCAGGATAGTTAGCAAGTAAAAACGGGAACGTACCTATATCAACGTGTAACTTATTGTATGTAAGAAATCCAAGATGGCGGCGGGTTGCCGTGTCGCGACCGCCAGCTCTCCAATATAATGATAATATCCACTTCAGACAATTTCAGTAGCATTGTTATGTATACATGTGTTCTTTATCACAGTTATAAGTAGTATTAAATGACACTGCGTAGTGCGTGTAGATAATCAATCCGTTCCTAAGATAATGAAAAGATGACGGGAATATCCTTAGGATCTAAGATAAACAAAGCAATGTTTTAATCAGAACCAATAGAAAGTAGTTTACAAGAACGATTTGTTATAGACGATAGCGGGGCAAAAATAATTGCAATTTAATTTATCATACAAGTCTTTTTTACACGTTTATTGAAGTCTCAGAAATTAAAATATCTGCATACCTTTGGTAATTTGAAAAAAATGGTTGCACTAAACATAGTTTCAATTATGAATGATGAAAAAAAATTAAACTTTCTAAATCGCGTCTGTTCTGTCGGCAAACATGAATCTTTACCCAATGCGGGATAGACAGGAGAGCATGCCTTCTACCTACTAACGCTTCCTACTAAAGGTGCTGGGTCCTTCCAACACTAACAAGTAACATTATAGTGATGTGTCGAGTGATCGTTCCTTACGAGAATGTTATCGACAAAGCCCATCACTAGTCATATATTGTGCATCATTGTTGTAGATGAGGCGCTACTATTGGATAAAAGTTATCACATATACATAGGAAGCTGTGACCAGTAAGTCAGGGGCTTGGAGGCTTGCCACTTAACCGTAGAACAGAAGTTTAAAGGCATTTGTGACATCCGCGATGTTGATGTCGCATCGCATCGCGGTCAAACTAAGTACTGGACACATTCAATATTAGGGAATTAACTTGCACTTTTGGACGTCCTCTACATGAAAATTTTCTTTATTTCTAATCCTAATTGAAAGATTGAATTGTCAACATCGCGGTTGTCTTAATGTACTGTTTAAATAAACATTTCTTTGCTAATCCAACTGATTCATATCAACATAACACTTATCATAGAGACAATTTAATCGCACTTCGTACATGACATTTATTTCGTCTCATTTCGAGGTTGCACTCTGTTAAAACGCAAACTTAGCTTGCTCAGCTGGTCTGATGTCAATGATACGTTAATTTATTTTTATTTTTCATGTCCATCTGTATTGACTGCCCTTTAATCACGTTTTCGTGCGTTATTTGAAACTAATTTGTGCAGATATTTAAATTCTTTGTTAATTATTTACTGTTTAACAGAATGTGATCTTGAAGAAATGATTACTAGTTATTTTTAAACAGCTAGTTTAGTAGACAAGGTAGACGTCAGCTAGAACGAATATATTAGAGATTATGACTGTATGTAAATAGCTAAAAGTGCAAAGTATTCATCAAGTCTTTAAAAACATTTAGTTTAAACAAATGTATATTTTATTACAATTTCTGTTCGTATAAGCACCGTTATACTAAAAGGAAATGTGGTATAGTTTAATAATAGTAAGTAGTTGGGAAAGTGTCTGTCAATGTAAGAAATGGCAATCTCTTAGCTGGTAACTTTAAATTATGATAACTAGCCAGCGGTGAGGCGACTGGCGAGGATTGTAACAAACTAGATAGATATATGAATAACCTACACATTTATTTAATACAACTTGTTATAAAATATTAAAACGACTGTTTAAACCCTAGGCAATACTGAGTTTGTGACTTTTAGATGTTCAGTCTTTCCATTTCTATAGATCTATATCTAGTACTGTTATTGGAACATGTCTAAAAGTTAAGGTATAGATAGCCCATGAATAAAATCTAAATTATGTCCTACTAATAAGTTTTGAATGTATCTTCAATCTTCATTATGATTCATTATCTTCTTGCTGTCACCTAACACTTACAGCCGATAGTTGTATCGGCGTTGGCTGCGACTAATCTAATCTTCGCTCCCGTAGCTCTAACTCTACAAATATACTTCTTCTTTGTAATGTATGTGCTATAGTATATATTATATGTATGAAGTGCTAGGAACGCTTGCAACTGCTAGAGAAACAACATGTTTTCTGTCCTTTCTCATCTAGTCGGTTCAAATGAGTAATAAAATAGTTAGTACACATAATTGGATTAACATAAACGGAGCTCAAAAATGTGAAGGGTTAAGGAGTAGCTATACAGCCGCTGTCGCGCTAAGTGTGTAAATATGTGTTAATTATTGATGTTACACAAAACGAACAAAGCCCGCTGTACCATATACTGTTAAATGTATTTTTTATGTGAATTAAAACAAATGTACATTTTGATTATACTTGTTTTATTAGAGTTCCTGTTACTGTGAGAAAATGTCACAGTTATTTGCTATAAGAATGTATTACAATATCAATGTTTAGCTACTCATTAGGCGCACTATATCCCGTGTTTCACTACCCTCGTAAGTTTGTTGTTAGGTGTCCCATACACTGTGATACACTCCACCAGATCCACATAGTATTAAGGTATGCGACACGCTACACGTACGGACGCAAAGGTCAGTGGAGCTTGTGTTTGTTGTTCAAATATAAACCTTATTTCAAAACAATAGAGCTTATAATTAAAGCAGGTGTTGCAGGTTTTATTTGCTTGATTTTTATTTTCTAAGTGGCTTTTTTATTTATTGAAAGCTTATTTCATTATCATTATTGTAGTACTAACCCAATTGTGTTAAACATCTGCTTACTAAATCCTTGAGAATGAGATTCCTTTGTTTTCTATTCTAATACTTAGGGTCGTTTCAACCCTGTGGAGCGCTGATTTTGTACTATCATAATATTAATCATTGTGTGATATTATGCTGCTAATGTACAGTCGGAAAAAGAAATAAGTGTACAAGCAACTAAGCAAGTTACCTGCAACTGGCAGAATCAACTATCACGCGGGCCCAGTGCGGGTTGTTGGTGTGCTGAATATGATGGCCATAATGTTTTGCCTGTATACTTAATTCTTGTCGACTATGCAATTTAGCAGGATAAAAAAATAGATTAACAATGATATTCTTTCTTTTACAGAGACGAGTGAATGTGAAAAGTCCGACTCAGAAGATATAATACCACTAATTAACAACAATTCTATTAGTTAATTTAAATCATTAGGTAACGAGCACTCATATTATAAGCACGACCAATCAGCGTAGAGAATTATTAAGTTATAGGTGACGGGAGACAGAGCTGAAAGGAATTGAGTGATAATGTTTTTTACTAATAGATTTTGTTATGTTTTAATGTAAAAATCTAATTTCCAAGAACAAATACATTTCATTTTCTCAAGTTCAATGTAATAAAATAGCGTTTCCTCACCGCGTCAGTTCTACAATTATTAGCAGAATAAATTAAATACCATGTATTGCATAACGTTATAATGTTCGCTTCAACGCTAAGTCCGCTCTTACACAGTATTAACGAAAGTATTCCTAAACAGTTAAGTTTGTAAAGTTAAAGAAGCATTTTGTTGATTGATAATGATAATAAAGTTATCTTCAAAACTATAGCTGGTTTTATTCGCGCTGAGTGTAAAGGAAAACATGCGAACATAGATAACGATGACATTAGCATTACCTACCCAGTGTAGCTTCTCCGCCCCCGTCAGTGTTATCAATTTGTTATTTGTTTACCTGCCGAGTGTTATGATATTTCCTGAAGTGTGTACATTGTGCCCGAGGTCTCGGTGACCATGGCTGGTAGAACAAGACGGAGACAGGAATACGAAGGCCTGGGTGAAGGTAGGTGGATATAAAAGTGTGTTATTTAAATAGAAACGTTATCTTAAGTGCGGTTTCCTGCAGATAAGTCTGGAGGTATTTGAGAACAGTAATTCAGTATGTGTAATGTTAGTGTTCAGTTTAATCTTTGGAACGTTTCGAGTATAAGGGTTTTCTAGTAGTAATAGTTCGACCTTCACGCATGGCTGGGGTTACTGATTTCACATGAAATCGTGCCAAAATAACATACGCAATCTACCTAAAATAAAAGTACGAGAACATCATTAAAAGTAGGGACTAGGTAGGTAGGTACTATTTATTATATACGGATTGCTTATCCTATTCCTGAACGGAATGCGGTGGTTCTTCGTCGAGAATCGCGCTATGAGTAACGCTCCTCATTGTTCTAATGCACGTGCGTGAAATTAAAATGGTACAGCCTCTATTGAAGTCAATCCATGAAGTAAGATATAAGTAGACGGACGCAAACAATGAATAGGTACGATAAAAGGGTACCTAAGTATAAATAGTATTGCGTACCTACAGCAACAGATATAGATACCTACCTTACCTGTACATCATCATCTGCCTAGCCTTTTCCCAACTATGTTGGTGTCGGCTTCCAGTCTAAGAGGATGCACAGCTAAATACCAGTTTATTACATGGATCTGTCCTCCACAACCCAGTTATTGGGCAGGTAATAAGATACCCCTTGGTAAGACTGGTACCTATTTACCTACAAACGAAATATAAAAAAAACAGACAAAAACTCCTTTTATCTACGTTACCTTCTTATCATAATTTAATTTGCCGTGTCATGTCCTTTCTTTGGTATTGTTCGTCGAATCGTTGGTTGAGCTGCACGATTTTTGACAAATGCGTGCACTGACTGGACATATCCTCTCAATCTGTGTGGTTCTTTCCTCAAAAGACTACCTCAGACAGCGATCTACATGGTCTTCATATAACCTGACCAAGATTATGTCTGGACTTTAAAAGAGACTGTGACCTCTGAGTTTGTTTCGGCCTTTCTTCTCAGAGTAGTCAGATAGGAAACGCCGACTTCATCTAGTTTAAAAAAAAAACATGATTGACGTGTAAGTGTTTGTACAAACCTACTTACAAATAAAATCATTTCATGTATCACAGTGATTCAAAAATGTCGTAAGTAATATCACGGTGAGAAAGCAAAGAAGTAGATAGGTCGTTATCACTTTATCAGTTGCCGATTAACTGTAGGTATCATCAATAATGTTAGTGCGTGTGCCGATTGGTGCAAAGTACCCCACTGCCTATCATATCATTAGTACTGACTACTACAGGGGCTAGTTACAATATTACGCCACCTGTCGCTTTTCACGCCATTAAGTGCCCACTATGGCGTGCCATCGGGTAATTAGCACGTGATTAGGTGTCAAGTGCTTACGTATTGATCAACGCGATGAGTCAATTTTGTTTTGTGTTAATTAATTTGCATACAACATACTATTGTATAGAATCAAGTTCTTCTTACTGAACAGACAGCTGTGCTACTGGGGAGTTTATTGCGCCACTTCTCTCCAGCTAAAGCACTATAAATTGGTGCAGGGCGCGCGTTTTAGGGGACTGTCATACTGTCGTAGGTACTCATCTTATGTCATTTTGACGTTCAAAAACTGCTGATTTTCAGCCTAGATTAAATAAATTAGGACCTACTTTTGATTTTGAGTTGGTAGTAGGTATATGATCTTTATACTGTGCCCACACTGCCTACTTAGGTAAGTAGGTACGTATTTTTCATAGCGATGAATAGGTATAGTACGAGTACCTACTTCAAGTAGTTAGGATTGGTTAGGAACCTATTGTTATTAGGCGCAACAGCCGAGTAATTTGTTGCAGCACTATAGGGACTCTGATATTATGATAGGGACTATGTGTCGCGGGTTCGATACCCGCCCGGTACTTGGCATTAGTATGGTGGCCTTCAAATCTGACAACTAGCCTTACCCCGGAGAGTCAGATTGATAATGATAAATGATTATATTTTTGTAAGTAGGTTGGCACTCGATATCCGTGGTTGGCACAAACACTTTTACGCGTCATCAATCATATTTTTTTAAACTAGATGAGGTCGGCGTTTCCTATCTGACTACTCTGAGAAGAAAGGCCGAAACAAACTCAGAGGTCACAGTCTCTTTTAAAGTCCAGACATAATCTTGGTCAGGTTATATGAAGACCATGTAGATCGATGTCTAATTGATTTATTACCTAAGAGCAATATTTATATAGGTAATGAAACTAATACGAACCTGACCTTTCAGAATTGTTTTTCCGAGTCCATAGTTGAACAAAGTCTGTGCGGTCGAGGGTCGAGCCACTTGCGCGCTTGCCATGAGCAATATTGCAATTTATCCGTATTCTTCTATAGTAAAAGACTGAGCCAAAAGCTATAAACCTTTTGGTCGGTCTTTTACAGTTTTCGGTAAACTAAAATATCGCAGACGATTACAGATTTAACCTTTTAAATGGTTATCGTCACGCTATACCTTTATGGAGCTAAGCAGGCAGGCGGCAGACAGGGTCGATTTTTGAGATGGGGTAATATAATAAGGGCTGGTACCTAACCGCTGTCTCTACAAGAAAACGATCTTAGGAGACTGTCCTTAACTTTTTGAAACATTTCGTTCTGCATTCACAGATTATAAAAAAAATGCGCAAGTGAATAGGCAATTTACGCACTTATTTTTTTATAAAGGTGAACTAATAAACTTGCGCTAAGTAGGTATTAATGGCGTGACGTAATGCTTTTTCCAACTCTTTTAATTAACGCACGATTTAGGTATTACTCATACAAATTAATTAAATATTTACTTACCTTCATAATAAATTAGGATGAGGTAGGTATACATACCTTGGACCCATTTTGGGGTCCCATTGGATCCACTCCCGAGAAAGGCGGAGGTCCAATCTTCTTCACTTCCGAACTAGGTTTAGTGGATCTAGGTGACCCGCTGAGCCAAGGCACCTTCTGAATACTTAGAAATAAATACTGTACTTCTTCCTAACCGATCACAAGTTGACTGACACCTCAATATTCCAGTTTCCAGGACTACACAATGGCTGGAAAGAGGCCGCACTGTCGTGCGATCGGTGCGTCGGACTACAAACAGAGTCCATCGCTACATCCAGCAGACAACGCAGCCTTGGACGACATTATGTAAGTTTTTATTATTTTATAAGTACATACCTACCAAGTAATATAACATAATAACAATCAACCCATATTTGCCCACTGCTGGGACTCACTCAAACTTCCTATCTCTTTGTAAGAGAGAGCGGACCATAAATACGTTACCATCCGTCCGGATGTGCCCGGACATGTCCGGCTTTTTGTCCCCCGTCTAGACTTGGTCAGACTGTCCGGTAAGGTGGCGTCCATTAATTACGTGAGGCGTTTAAGTGGGGAGGGGGTCGAGCCGAATCTATTCCAATCTCACGAGGGGTGAGGGGGGGGATACTTACTGAAAAAATAAATATTAATTAGGTACTCACCACGCGGGCCCAATGCTTGTTGCTGGGCGTCGTCGTAGTTATGTCTTCTTAGGCTCTTGGTCCTGGACATGACGGTGTCACTCACGATGTTCTTCTTTACCATTTTTAAATAGTTTCCAAATTAGTCACTAAAAAACTATTAATGCTTACTTTATGCAATGCGTTCAGAGTCAGCCTTTTTGGACGGCCATCAGACGTCATCGCAAAAAAAAAAAAAAAAAACATTTTTATTTTTCAACGCAGTTACAGGACTGACTGCGGAATTCACAGCGGAGTGAAAAATTGAATAGTAAAAATAGAGTGTTCGTTTCTATTTTTGTTCAGAGGCCTATTCTGTAAAGAGTAAAAGCGAAGGTATAACAGGGTCACCGATCCACTATTAATCACAGGGCACTCCTTTGACTGGTCGGCCACAGTTCATCAAGTGTCGCCAACCAGTGCGTGCCGTGCGAATGATAGGTAGCTACCTAGCTCGTCTATCACGTTAAATGAAAAAAAGAAATCTAGCGGGACTGTTCCAGTTTTTTTTATGTTGTTGACCTTTTAAATAATTCCGGAGGGGCCCGTGGCTAAATAATAACAGCCGCACGGGTCGATCGATCAGGTTACGCTACGCTTGCCGCGGTTGGTCTGTGGATGGGTGACCATCTTTACATACCGAGACCCCTCTTTGTCTCGGAAAGCACGTTGAGCCTTTGGTCCCGGCTGTCATTCGTGGATCTTTGACAGTCGTTACGGGTAGTCAGAAGCCCGAAAGTCTGACAACCAGTCTTACCAAGGGGTATCGTATTACCCAGTAACTGGGTTGTGGAGATCAGATAGGCAGTCGCTCCATGTAAAATACTGGTATTCAGCTGCATCTGGTTAGACTGGAAGCCGACCCTAACATAGTTGGGAAAAGGCTAGGCAGATGATGATGACCTTTTAAATAATAAAACCAAGCCTGTATTCCCCAAAGTTGTACCTAGGTACCTATATTATAAAGTGCTAAAACCCACTTTACGCCAGTTACCTATATTTGAATTGCATTGTATTGAGTCATGGCTTTCAGTTTTTTTTATTAAGCCTATGCAGGTACCTACTTATTTGAGTAGCGTACGGTCCACAAGCCCACAACTTTACTTACCGACATACAAATCAATACATTACCCAAATCAATGGCAATCAAGCCCTTGTGAAAACTGAATGCAGTTTTTTTTAAATGGCTATCTTATCTTTTTATTACGATCCCGTACAATAATTTACACAATCTAATCTAACTAGCCTGTACTGTCCCACTGCAGGATAAAGGCCTCCCTCTCCCTTTTCCACACAATTCTGTCTTTTGCGAGTACCGGCCAGTCCCTAGTAGGTAGGAGTCAACCGACACGCACGAACGCGAACAAACGAAACGTCACGAACGTGACACTACGTGGTTTGGTCATAATACGTTTTCTGTTTGCATTGATGTTAGTTATCAATTTATATAGGTTTCACGCGTCGTCGCCGCCACGGAAACGGTCGCCGCCATTCTGTGGAAAAAAAAAACAAAATGGTGGAATGGTAGGTACCTACCTATGCCAGGCTCTAACTAAAAATGTTCAATCACCTTTGGGAGCAGTGAATCCTGCTACCCAGTAGCTAACATAGGATTATTGGAGGAACACTATAGATAGGGATTGAGTCAATGACGGAGGTCTTCCTAGTCGGAGGGTTCCTATATCCATCTATTTCTGTCATCCCAGGAAAATGATTTGAGCTTTTTAATATTATAACGGCACCTAAGTACCTATCCCCGGAAGACAAATTGAGTTTGTTTCAAAATTATTTAACATTTTCATAACGTTAATCAGCTTATACCAAAGTGGCATTTACGCTCTTCTGATAGTGACAATTTCCAGCAATTTTCGTTAATTTCGAATGGCCAGGAAATGTCCAACCTCGTTAATATTATAATTTTAATCCGTTGTATCCCCAGGGAAGGATCAGGGTGTCAGATACCACAGACAATACGACACGAGCGAGGTTGTCGGTTTATTCGGGATTATATCGGGAGCACTCGGGAATATCCGTGAAAAGTCGGGTGTCGTCACCGACCTGCCGTTGTTGACACTACTGGCCCAACAGGAAGCTTTTAGTGCTGAGACATGTCAGGGCTGGCTTCTGAAATGTTAATGTCAAAGTTACAGTAGCTCGCAAGTGTGTCCTACATGGCCATCGTTGTCTTTCAGTTGAAGTGGAAACTAATGTTTCGTTATGCTTATTCTCATTAACAATGAATGTACCTTACCTAATCGCCGTAGGTAGGCTAGGTTTTATTTATTTACTAGCTCTGCCCCGCGGTTTCACCCGCATGAGTTTCGATCCCGTGGGAATATCGGGATAAAAGTAGCCTATATGTTAATCCAGGGTGTCAGCTACCTCCTTACAAAATTTTATCAAAATTGGTCCAGCCGTTTGAGCATGAAGAAGTAACAAACATATAAACACACACACACTCACATACTTTCGCCTTTATAATTATTAGTGTGATTTTTATTATTGGGTACTTATTTATGTCAATCAACTTTAGATCGTAGAATAAGCTAAAATTAAAAATTATTAATCAATTTAAAGAATTACTTACTTATATAAATTGAAAATTATACATTAAAAATTATACATTTAAATTGAGTACCTACATAATATATTCAATTTGGTTAAATTTATATACCTAACAGCGTTCCCTCTGGAGATGAGGTACTTTATTCGATTTTTGGTAACTCAATAACTCCCGGCACCTGTAGATACACGTGAATCGTGATAAATTAATTTGCTGGAGAAATAATGTTACTCGTATTGTACGCATGGAAGCGTCTCGCGTCACGTTTCTACGTGGGTGTTTGGAGTCTGGAGGCATCTTTAGTGATATTTTCTATACTTTATGGTATCTAGTTGATGTTGGTCGAACATCAAAAGTCTGTCTGTCTGTTCGAATTTCGATGTTTGACCGACAGGTACCTAGACCTAGCCCTGGTTTAGGACATACCCTAAGATGCTTTTTATCCCGGTTGCACTTTTCCGTGGGTAAATTTAGGACCTCTACGCGGCCGAAACCGCGGGCAAAAGGCAGCCTTTTAAAAGTAATTATTTTAAATCCTAATCAGCTTGGATTTGTTCATAGTCATGTCCTCATGCGTGTAGTGAGTGAGTTATACAATCTTTCCATAATTGTGGGATTGCGTGGTCAGCAGGCACTCCCTGCAACCTAGCCTAAATATGGAAATATTAATTAAAAAAATTACTACATAGGTACTTATTACTACCCTCATTCCGTCCTGTATAGTCTGAAATAAATTATTACACGCCGTTTATTTGATGATGATTCTTATGTCACTTACATAAATGGTGATGGAAAACATCGTGAGGAAACTGGCATGTCCTAGAACTAAAAATTCGAAAACATGTGACCAACCCGCACTGGACCCGCGTGGTGGATTACGGCCCACTCCCTTTTAAAAAGATGAGGCATGTATCCCAGCAGTGGGAACATGATTATGTGTTATGTATACATAATTAAACTACGCTGTTTTTTTACAAAGCGTAGATACAGCAGTATTCACAATAATTCGAAGAACCAATAATCGAATAACCAATGTTGGTGTTCAAAATCTTAATTGGTTACGCTAACATTTAACTTTTAAGACACTTCCCCCTTTATTTATAAAAGTTCCTTAAATGTAAGAGACGTTTGAACGTCAAAAATGTATTTACTTAACTATAAGCAACGTTTATAAATAACCCCTGTCGTGTTGTCGAAGTCACGTTTGATTGCGCCGCGTTCGCCTCTGCTTCATGATCTCATTTACTTGAAGATTTTCCTTTATAAAACGGAGGACTTTCTCGAAGCTTTTACCTAAGGGTACCTAAGGACTACGTTTTCTTGAAGATGAATGTAACCTCATCGCCGAGAATATTCGTCTTAAAATTAAAATGTTCTTCAATGAAAGAAAATTATTTATTTAGCACCGACTAAGACGCTCACAATGCATTTCGCAGTTTCCTAGATTATCCCAGATTGCTATTGTTAAAGCACATAGTAATAGTTAACATCATATTGTCATCTAGGGGGCGAGCGTAGATCATGGGCCAAATTCAGAGATCGAACCTAGGACCACGTGCTTAGCAGTCCTGCTTGCGATCACTAGACCAACGATGCAATTGTAGCACTCGTATCTAGAGATCTATATCATCTGCCTAGCCTTTTCCCAACTATATTGGGGTCGGCTTCCAGTCTAACCGGATGCAGCTGAATACCAGTATTTTACATGGAGCGACTGCCTATCCGACCTCCACAACCCAGTTACTGGGTAATACGATACGCCTTGGTAAGACTGTTTGTCAGAGTTTCGGGTTTCTGACTACCCGTAACAACAGTCAAAGATCCACGAATGACAGCCGGGTATGTAAAGATGATCATCCATCCACAGACCAACCGCGGCAAGCTTAACCTGATCGATCGACCTGTGCGGCTGTTATTATTTAGCCAATATCTATATACTAATAAATACTAATAATAAAGGTGAAGAGTTTGTTTGTTTCTTTGAACTCGCTAATCTATGGAACCATAACTACGTCTACCAGTCGGATTTGAAAAATTATTTTTACCGACTTCAAAAAAAAGGAGGTTATCAATTCGATACGTATGTATGTAATATTATTGGAATTGCATTATATTCACATATGACAATCTATTAGGGCTTCCAAACAAATATACAAAATTTTGTAGACGTATGTATGTATGTTTGTCCACGCATATCTCCGGAACTATTAATCGGATCGTGACGATTTTTTTATTGGTTTACATTTACTTCAACTTAGGGAACAGTGCAAGTTTCATCAAGATCGATTCAGTAATTTTCAAGATATGGACTAACACGTGTAAGTGTGACGGCCTGGCTTATTGATACGAGCTACGGGTAGTGTCAAAGGGAAAACATCTCAAAACCTTGCTCAAATTCTAGTGCAAAAACCAATGATTTCAAAATACGCCCGTCTGAACATTTTACATAAAAGTTCTTCGTTCGAAGTTCGAAGTTCGCGCGCACCACTGTCAACTGAGTCGCGTTGGCCCTAAAACCGTCATTTTAGGGCCAGCGCGTTGGTGCCATTTAGTCGCGCCGTTAGCCCGGTCCTTACGCTAGTAATATATAGGTATGTCAATGGCAAAAACTAAAAATTACGAAATAATTTAAAAAAATTAAACCGACTTCAAAAAGAAATAACTCAAAATTATGAAATAACTTTAATTTCGGAAGTCGGTGGCATAAAACTTAAACTAGAATACAGATCCCAAGACACCGACTTCCGAAATTAAAGTTATTTCATAATTTTGAGTTATTTCTTTTTGAAGTCGGTTTAATTTTTTTTAATTATTTTTATTGCATTTGATAGCCCAAGTTTTGATGAAGGTTATATAGGCTATAACATCACGGTAGGACTGGAGGAGCCGAGCAAAAATAAAAAAGACAGAAAACGAGGTAATACCGCGAAAGGCGCTACCATGCAACTGGGAAAAAATACATTTGACGCGGTCGAAGCGGCGGGTAGACGGTAGTTATTTGATATAATTTTAAATACCAAGTTGAACTAACAACCTGTCTAAATAAAGAAACACCATCAGTTTTATTGACAAAGTGTTTGGCGAATGGCCTTACGTAGCATAATAAAAATGGCGGCCCAGCCCCCCAGCCCCACGTGAGGCGCCCTTGATATTCAGTGACATTTTGAAAAATACGAACTTACCATTTTACTAACAATAACTTCTCTATTGACACAATTCTCTAAGCCTCGGTAAGTTTACGTCCTCGGGAATGTGCCCTCGGGTACAGCCATATACCTACACTGTCCTATGTACTGATAGGCGTTTGAATAAGTATGGTGGGTAAGTGCGTTCCACAACCATCTATACGTATAATATACATTACATAAGCATAACTATAATTATAGGCGACCGCTTAACTGAGACGTTGCCCGAGGTAGCTGCGTGGTGCGGGAGGGGTGGTAGTTGTCACAAGTAGACGAATCACTAAGCTCTCGCATCACGTCACCACACCCCTCCCGCACCGCGCTGCTACCTAAGTTAAGCGGTCGGCCTATAAATAAAATTGAAGTGACTGTTTGTAATGTAAAAATAACAGCTTATTACTAAATGCATAACATAATAAAAGTATATGTATAAATACTTACGATACTGACTTATAACAAAAAAATAAAAATTTTAATTTTTTTTTTGTCTGTTAGTTTGTTTCGGCTAATCTCCCGATTTTGACGGAACTTTCATTGGCATAGCTGATGTTATAATGAGTAGCTAAGAATTGGAGTTCCGCGCAATAAAAAAAAAACATGAAATCAAATTTGTTTTCTGAGATGCACCCGAACGAAGTCGAGGATACAAAGAAGTATGAACTAGTATTCAATACATTTGTTTTGTATGGCAAAGGCTGCATTATTATCTTCAGTCACATATTCCTAGCCATACTGGTTCAACTGCCTTTATTGGTATTGTAGTCGCTAGCGTGGCAGCTGAGCGCGGTATCCTGGGTTTGCTTCGAGTCGGAAAGAAAAAGGAAATTCCTAAAAGAAAATTCTCGTAACAGCAAAGCGTTAGCCTCCGTAGCTTCCCAAACTCGAGATTTACTTCGCCTGCTATTAAATCGGACTTAAAAATAACAATATAATAATGCGTGAGGGTAATACGGGGAAACAATAATGCGTGCATGCTAAGTGTATATTATATTTCACCTGAACTCGTGTACCAGTTTAAATTTGCCAAAAATGGAGCTCAAGTGACGCACAGCTCGTCACGCGACTATATTCCGTGAAAGCGGAACATTACAAATATTCATGAAGTGTCCGCATTCCGCTGTCGACCACCATACATGTTATGTTCTATGACATTCCTTGAAGAACGCCCCAAATATTCAGGTAAATATGCCAAGTCTTCAGTTACGTTGCAGAAAGAATTTGACAACACACGTTTCAAAATCTTCTCCTTAGCGTATCGATGGCAAAAAGTTCAAACATCTTTGGCCCAAAATTCAGCTGCGCGAACTCTGCTCACTGACGCAGTCATAAGATCATCAAGTGCACAGGTGACAGGACGGCGCAAGGTGGAAGGTGGGCCATTGTCTGTGGGGGGGAGATGCTGCATACGCACTCGAGATCTGAGCCGTCCGTGTACCCCATCTGTGGAGATTGTCTTTACTGCGGCCGACTTGGGTTCGAAGTCTTTCCAGTCGGCCTCGGTAACGCGTGCCCAGGCGGAATGCTCTCAGATAGTTCGATAAAATTGTCAGGGGATTTATTACAGCTCCTGCCATAGCTGTGCCATCTTGCTGTGAAAGTGTTACTATGGGCTGGACTAGCTGTAGGTACGTACCCAAGAAAACTTTCCTCTGGGGCACTGAGACATAGTTGTCCTTTGGGTGACGTCAGTCAAATTCGCCCTCTAGTGTTCAAAAATAACTTGATTGGAGTGATTCGGGACAAAGTTAGATTGAGTTTGTCTAATGCCTGGGTTCGAATCTATATACCTACTTGAACATTGTTAGTCTTCTTCATTCATTTGTCTCTCACTTGTCTCAAGATTATGGTTAGTCTTGCTCATATCATATCAATGTTTATCAGTACCCTCTTATCTTTCTCCTAATTCTAATCTAATAAGATTAGAATAAGAAGAATGATAAGTATAATGAAGTCCGGCTCCGGAAGTAATAAAGAGTTGACCTTTGTCTTGACTTAACTTTTGCCTTTTACGGTGAACAATCTAGTTTATTGGACAAACAAACGTTCCCCATAGTCTTTAGTAGATAGTGAAAGGTCAAATCTGGCACGAGGGAGCGCCCGCCGCCGCCGCGCGCCGGTCGCGTGTAATATTACTGTCGCAGACGGCGCGTCAGCACGGTCAGCACTAATTCGGGAACACGATAAATGAAATCTGTGTTCAACTATGATTGATAAACCTGCACAGAAGTGCACTTTGCCTGAATAGTCTTTCTTTTAAGTAGATACCGTCCACTGTCATTTAAGACTTCGGCCAATTAGGATCTAGTTTCTTACCAAGATCGAAGCTGATTGAAGAATCTTATCGAAAACGGGGACCTGGAACTTTATACCGAACTGAAACTTTGGTGTTGGATCGTATTCGTACCTACTTATTACACGTAAAAGCTCACTTTCGAAAGGCTTTCAGGAGTCAATACTAAAGCCAAAGACACATTACTGTGTCGTGTTGTGTGGTTACTGGATACACCAATAAAACAAATCTGTTCAGTACTACGTCAAATCAAAACAAGTTTTGATTGGCTATCACTGCGTCAGAAGGCGTCACGCACGACACGACACAACGCACTAATATGAAATTCATATTAGTGTGTTGTGTCGTGCATTCATATTATGAATCGGGCTTCAATCTTTTATTGCATTTCACAATGTGTACTTAGGTGGTAACTTCAAATTGTATGAGATTATTGTGGAGCCTGTCACAGTAACATATATTCATACATACACACATAAACTGTCACAGTCACATAATATTCATACATACACACATAAACTGTCACAGTCACATAATATTCATACATACACACATAAACTGTCACAGTCACATACATATATTCATACATACACATATAAACTGTCACAGTCACATAATATTCATACATACACACATAAACTGTCACAGTCACATAATATTCATACATACACACATAAACTGTCACAGTCACATACATATATTCATACATACACATATAAACTGTCACAGTCACATAATATTCATACATACACACATAAACTGTCACAGTCACATAATATTCATACATACACACATAAACTGTCACAGTCACATAATATTCATACATACACACATAAACTGTCACAGTCACATACATATATTCATACATACACATATAAACTGTCACAGTCACATAATATTCATACATACACACATAAACTGTCACAGTCACATAATATTCATACATACACACATAAACTGTCACAGTCACATACATATATTCATACATACACATATAAACTGTCACAGTCACATAATATTCATACATACACACATAAACTGTCACAGTCACATAATATTCATACATACACACATAAACTGTCACAGTCACATAATATTCATACATACACACATAAACTGTCACAGTCACATACATATATTCATACATACACATATAAACTGTCACAGTCACATAATATTCATACATACACACATAAACTGTCACAGTCACATAATATTCATACATACACACATAAACTGTCACAGTCACATACATATATTCATACATACACATATAAACTGTCACAGTCACATAATATTCATACATACACACATAAACTGTCACAGTCACATAATATTCATACATACACACATAAACTGTCAGTCACATAATATTCATACATACACACATAAACTGTCACAGTCACATACATATATTCATACATACACATATAAACTGTCACAGTCACATAATATTCATACATACACACATAAACTGTCACAGTCACATAATATTCATACATACACACATAAACTGTCAGTCACATAATATTCATACATACACACATAAACTGTCACAGTCACATAATATTCATACATACACACATAAACTGTCACAGTCACATAATATTCATACATACACACATAAACTGTCACAGTCACATAATATTCATACATACACACATAAACTCACGCCTATTGTCCCATGGAGCTAGGCAGAAACTACAGAACAGATATCAGGGGGCGTAAAAAGGCGCCTTTGGCAGAATCATAAAGGGATAACATTACAAATCATAATTGACAGTTAATCGTATCATGTGAAGGATTTTTCAGTATTTTTATTTTATTTTTGTCTGTGCTAAAATACCAATCAATGCAATCCAATCCCAATCTCTTTGATTATACCTACGTAGTGCAGCGAAAAAAAGAAAAACACGGACTGTCTTCGTCATATTATGATTCATAATGTTATCCTTTTATGATTCTGCCAAAGTGGCCTTTTTAGGCCCCTTGAACTATGTCTATGTTATGGAGTTAAATGTATTTCAGTTCAATATAAGTAAATGGTTTACCAATCGAATAAAGTTACACATGTCACTGATACACTCAAATGCAAATGAAACTCGTTCCAAGGTTAAATTAATTTAGATAGGTAACCAATTTACCCAACTCCTACTATACTTACCCGTATAAATTCTGCGAAACTGAATCCATACTAATATTATAAATGCGAAAGTGTGTCTTTCTGTCTGTTACCTCTTCACGCTTAAACCGCTGAACCGATTTAGATGAAATTTGGTATTTTGGTTTGGTTTTTTATCCCGATATTCCCACGGGATCGAAACTTACACGGGTTAAACCGCGGGGCGCTGCTAGTAGTTATGAAATAAGCAATTCTCTCATCATGGTAAGCAAATATAAGTAATTAATAAGTAATTTTTAGGCATAATTTCAAAGCTAATTGCGACTGTTGACCTGCGAATCAGACGTTCACGATTGTTCTCTCTGATATTGTACACTACACTTCACAACAAACTTCAAAGCCCTACTACTCCTTCAAGGGCCTTTATTAAAAAGGAAATAATTAGGTGTATGTGTTTAATCAGGTTTTTTATCCGTCAAAAAATATTGATTAATTTATAGTTGAAGAATAATTTTTAAGACTAAACAGATTTTTTTGTTTTATTATATTTTTCAAGTTTTTAGTTTTCATTTCGTTATGTAGTTAATATTCCTCATTCCCTTTCAATATAGTGTAAATTATTCTACTTGTCAAGCCCTTGCATTTGATACGAACAGTTCAGACTTAAAAATAAATAGTTGTGGTGTTCCTCAGGGAAGCGTATTAGGGCCTCCATTATTTATAATATATATAAATGACCTTTGCAAGAGCCTAAAACATAATTGTACACTATTTGCTGATGACACTACTCTCACAATAAAATCTTCAAATAGAAATGACCTCGAAACTGACACTAACAATGAAATACTAAATGCAATGAAATGGTTGGAATCTAATAATTTACGTGTAAACATTGAAAAAACAAAGTTAGTGCAATTTCAAACATGTAATTCTTTGGTAAAACCGCCTCAAATACACTATAATCAATCAATTTTGGAACCCGCACCTTCCACCTTATTCTTGGGAATAGTGATTGACGAAAAATTAAATTGGAAAGAACATGTAAATAAAGTCTGCACTCGACTCGACAAATTTGTGTTTGCTCTTCGTAAACTGAGACGAATAGCCAGTAAAGAAATAGCCCTCAATGCGTATCATGGCTATGTTGCATCAGTGCTGCGTTACGGCCTCGTGATATGGGGAAATTCGGTAGATGTGAACAGAGCATTTATTGCACAAAAAAAATGTGTCAGAGCTGTGTATGGAGCAGAATATTTAGAACATTGTAAGCCACTATTTAAAGCACTAAAAATTCTTCCACTTCCTTGCCTATATATTTTTGAAATTTGCATGTTTATAAAAAGGTATTCGCACATGTTCCCATTGTATGAACACATTTCTAAAAGAGTGAAAAACAGAAGCCCAAATAAATTACTTGCACCTAGCCAGAGACTACATTTGTATAGCAGGAATTCTAATTGTATGGCAATTAAAATTTTTAACAACTTACCCCCACGCATCAGAGTGTTGCCCACAAATAAATTCAGGAAAACAATATTTGCCTGGCTTTTAGACAACTGTTTCTATTCAGTTAATGAATTTTTAAATTATAAATTTTGACATTACATTTTATCAATAATTACTTTGTGTGTGTTTAACTATTGACTTGTACTGTTTTTTGTTTTTTTTTTTTGACATTTTTCATTCATAAATAACAAATATAATAAAATTGTGCCTATAACACTTGACATTGTATAGAAATTGCCAATTTTTCATCTTAACTAATTTATAATTATATTAATGGGGATATATCGTCTTCTAACCGTTTCGATGACAAACTAATTAAGTACTGTGATTATATTGTTGCGGCCTAGAGCTCGGCCACTTTGACTTTGTAAGTTAATTTTAATATTTCTACACCGGCAACGGTAGTGTATGTGAAACTGTTTATTATTAAGATCTTAATGTACCATATACTCAGAAATAAATAAATCTATCTATCTATACCTATATTGAAGGAGTTGTGAAAAAAAATGTAATTCGCCATTTTGTGGTGGCGGCCATCTTGGATTTGAAATTTGTTATAGCGTATAGTATTCTACTATTGAAGCCCTTTCATTTGATACCCATATTGAGGGAATTCTGAAAAAATATGTTATCCGCCATTTTGTAGCGGCGGCCATCTTGGACCGATTTTCATCAAACATAGCTAAGAACACTCCCGACTTATACACCTTTCAAACAAAAAAAACTAAATCAAAATCGGTTCATCCGTTCGGGAGCTACGATGCGACAGACAGACACACACACACACAAACCCCCACACAGACACGTCAAACTTATAACACGGTAACACCCCGTCGTTTTTGCGTCGGGGGTTAAAAACACAACCAAACCAAGTGAAATTGCTCGTTAGTTTCGTATTACACGTGTGTTACTTTGAGTTGATTGAATTTGGAATTATTTGTTGTTGATTGAATTGTCGCTACATAACTTAGTAGAAGTTCTTTATGTTTACAAAATTTATAGCTTCTCGTGACGGGGACTTTAGGTTTGCATGGATCAGTTAGAACACAAACGTGAACATAATTTTGGGTTGAACAGATCACTATAGTGTAAAATATGTGTAAAATTATAAGATCGGAATTCGGAATAAAATTCTTGTGAATTAATTGAATGTATAGTTTTACTTGTTAGTGCGGTGTGAAAGTGTTTTTGCAAGCTAATTTGGAACAATTTCATCTTGTGATGGGCCAAGATGAAATTGTTCCAAATTAGTCCGTAGAGATGGCCTGATCCAGGAGTCAGTATCATGTCTCCGTAGAAGTCTGTCCATTGTGACTTTGCCACATTAACCGTGTTACTTGGCAAATTGACATGTCTGCATGTTGTCAGCTTCATTTTTTGGATCGTACTTATAGACAAGTTGCTAAGTATGATCAAGGGTTTTGTAGGCCAACTGTGCATAACCTTTCCATCTAGTGGATATTATGGTAGTCAAATATTGTGTAAAAGTTCCCCATTAGCCGTGGTTCGTTTACCATATAACAGCCATGGTTGGCGCGGTGTCGGCGGCCGGAAGTGCCGGCCACCGTGCCCGCGCCTATTTCCGGCGGCCCAGCCCACTGCTACGTCATCATTACTTTCCCTATTATGTAGCTACAAAGGGTTTGATTTAGTAAAGCCTTTTTTAATTAATTTTTACAGCGTCAGTGGCGTTGATAGATAGTTTTTATGAGGCGCTAAATATAACTAACAGCGGCACGGATCAGTCGATCAGCGAAGCATTAGGTAATCTGTAAAGCTTGCAGTTACCAGAGCCTTTAAAGATAAAGATAAAGATGCATTTATTTGTTTAAACATGTGTAATACATAGATATGCACATATGGATGGAAAAAAAAAATATTGGTCGTTCAACATGTTTTGCCATATTCGGCGTACAAAATAGTTATAGTTTGTAGTATTTAGTAAGAATTAAAAAACAAAATAATTAAATTATAGTCAAAATACATTCAATACAAAAATATAGTCAAAAATAATAATAATAATATAATAATGAAAACAATAAAATTAATAAAACTAAATACTTACCTACATGACATATCAAAATTTGTCACTTAAAAAGTCCGTAACATTATAGTATGCCTTACTAATTACCATTTTTTTTAGCTCTCTCTTGAATGAATTAAGGAATTTTATTGTAAATTAATGGGGCCATGCATATTACACTTTTTCTTAGAAATGCTGTTTTGGCGGAGAGTGATTGCACCCAACGTCTGTACTTCTCGCGTCTATTTCTATTTGTATTATTAATCCGAAGGGGAAACAAATGAGGATTGATTTTTACAAACAGCGATATCTCTAATATGTAAAGTGACGGAAGTGTTAGAATTCTGTGCTGTATAAACATTGGTTTGCAACTGTCAGTAGTTTGCAACCCAAACATAGCCCGTATACAACGCTTTTGTGCCTCGGACAGCTACATATTCGTAACCAGGAGAAATTATACTCAAAGTTACCCTTTATGGTGAATTCCACTAATCACTAAACATTGACACCTAGCTTATGTCTTATCCTGCTAATAATTGTTTGACGGCTGGCAGTTTTTGTATTAAAAACCTGTCAAAAATTCAAAAAGTTTTCGAAGGCGAGACGACTTACCTACTTCACATGTATCAACTACGTATAAAAGTTTGGCGACTTCACCCTTCAACGCCCGTACTAACCGACCGAACAATTAATGCCTTTAAAAGTTTATATTTCCGGAGTTACCGGAAATAGAAACACTTCACAATAACCACCTTAAAAGTACCTACCTATGTGGTACTATTAGTACCCAAACAAGCAAGCTACTTGTAGGAAATAATTATAATATCCAACACCATTAAACTTTTCTTTTAACCAAAAACGCAAAAACTTGACAATAAAAAATAAATAAACCGCTCAGCAAATCGGTCGCAGATCAATCATTATCAGTCGCGAGTAACGTCAAGGTCATTTATTTCAGTATCATTTCATTAATACGTTCCGCTGATAATATCGATTGTTTAAACTCGAGGACACACCGACCGACTGCCGCCAGGAAATCGATGTGTTTAACCGGCTTCCGATTTCCACTGCGTTTCTCCTTTTGTGGCCGCGAAAGGTACGAATGACAAGTGAAGGCTTTTATGATAATTCATTGAATTAGGTATATATATAACCTACCTATGTTATTTATGAGAATAACTCGCTTTTGCCCACGACGTCGTCTGCGTGTATTTTGTATTTCATCATCTTCTAATACAAATATCCAGTATGAAAAGTAGCCTTCTCCAGCACCTTAATTGCGTGACACACATTCAATCACAATCTGAATCACTTTGAAGGATATTGCTTCATTATCATCTGCCTGCCTTTTCCCAAGTATGTTGGGGTTGGCTTCCAGTCTAACCGGATGCAGCTGAATACCAGTATTTTACATTTAGCGACTGCCTATCTGACCTCCTCAACCCAGTTACTGGGTAATACGATATTCGTAAAAGGATATTATTGCTTCATATTACGAAAAATTTGTCTGCTCAACAACGTTAACTCAATTAGGTAATGTTGTTAAATTGTCAAAATCTTACGCAATTATACTAATTATATTAATGGGCTGGTCGCAGGCTATCTGTCTGCTAATTTCATAAGGTCAGTGGTTTAGGTGTGAAAAAGAAACAGTTATTTTCCCATTTATTATACTAGGTACTATACCGCCATCTATCGAAATCAGACAATCGGTTCTTAAGATATTATCATAAAAGCCGTTCCATACAAAGTGTATGAGAAAATGAATTACCTACCTTTTTTTTCGTGAATTTTCCCATATATTTTATTAGTTATTCTGCTATTCGGGGCGTCCGGCCCGCCGATATTTTTTCCATACAAATTTCGGGAGAGTACCTATTACTCCACTGTTTGACATTGTGCATCAAAAGTTAAACATGATATCGTTATGATATAATATTAATTTTGTCTGTACGGAAACAGAATAGTATAATAAAAAGCCATTAAAAAGTTATGAGCCAACAAAGATTCGATTTTCTTGCTATTTTTAACGTAACTTTGGGTGTAAATAAGTAATAAAAGAACTGTAGAATCTTCAAAACGAAGTCCATAACGACAAAGCTCAGTTTTCGAAGAATTCAATAAACTTAATTTGTAATTGATTTGTACAGTGGACTTTTCATAAAACTCGATTTTTCGAAGCACTTTTCGAATTTTTTACGCGCCTATAATTTCGGAACGGTGTTTCTGTGCGTGAGAACTAGACGTTGTTCGTGTAGACTAGCGTCTAACTGCTCATCACTGATACTAGCTCTGTTGGACACGAAGCCAGGTGAGACAGCGTGCTTTTTGGCCATGACCACCAGTGAGTTCGAGCTCGCGACTAGTTTACTCTTAAGAAGCTTTTATTACTTTGTACTTTTCTAAGCATGATAATCCATACTAATATTATAAATGCGAAAGTGTGTCTGTCTGTCTGTCTGTTACCTCTTCGCGCTTAAACCGCTGAACCGATTTAGATAGGTGTAGAGATAGTTTCAGTCCCGGGAAAGGACATAGGATAGTTTTTATCCCGATATTCCTACGGGATCGAAACGTATGCGGGTGAAACTGCGGGGCGCTGCTAGTATTATAATATGTTAGTTCCTATTTCTACCTCTACCCACACGGTATTTTCCTTTACCATTATAAAAGTGTAATAATATAAACGTTTGCGTATTGTGTATAGATTGACATCATCCTGAACTAATAACATTTCTTCTCATCACCAATGTTGTAGGGCCCTATTATTAAGACCTAATTTAGGTACACATCTACTTAACCCTTCATGGATTGCGGGCGTCATGTTACGTTATTTCCAACTCATCGTCTCTCACCTGTCCTTAGTGCTCAAACTCGAAGCCCACTCATCCGTGATTTCTTTCTAGGTTTTAGTACCTATCGAACTATTCCACATGAGTGGAGTCATGTGCACAGCTAGAAGGTAATATTACCTATATTACCTCGAGAAGTCTAGATCTGCAGTTTTTCTCACAAGCACCTAATAAGATGGAAGAAAATGAAGGCAAAAGACACGTGAACAAACTGCAAATGTTCTCCACCCGTGTGCACGCGGCTCAACAAATGTTCTCCACCCGTGTGCACGTGGCTCAACAAATGTTCTCCACCTGTGTGCACGCGGCTCAACAAATGTTCTCCACCCGTGTGCACGTGGCTTCACAAATGTTCTCCACCCGTGTGCACGTGGCTTCACAAATGTTCTCCACCCGTGTGCACGTGGCTTCACAAATGTTCTCCACCCGTGTGCACGTGGCTTCACAAATGTTCTCCACCCGTGTGCACGTGGCTTCACAAATGTTCTCCACCCGTGTGCACGTGGCTTCACAAATGTTCTCCACCCGTGTGCACGCGGCTGAAACTTTAATTAACTCGTTTCGTTTTAATTCAATGTTTATGTGCTACCTCTGCTAACGGTCGTTCAAAGAATTTAATCTCCAATTCCGTGTAAGTGCTTCTGATTTTAATATTAAGTGTTTCTAGTTAAATTAAAGTGCTCTACAATACGACGTGAAAACGAATTAGTGTCAAATGCTATTTTATGTCTAGTAGGTACTAAACGTGCCAGCGCCGAGATGTGATGGCTTACCTAAGCTGTTATGATCTGAGGCTGCGCTTATAGGCTTACCCAGTTACCTGCTTTATGTAGGTAAGTCTTACATTACATAATCAGTACCTATACCTATTGTTTCCAGTGCTGGGACACAGGCCTCCTCTCTGTGAGAGTGAGTAGGTCATAATCCACTATGTGAGCCCAGTGCGGGTTGGTGGATGTCACAGTCTTAGATTTTTAGGGTTCCGTAGCCAAATGGCAAAAACGGAACCCTTATGGATTCGTCATGTCTGTCTGTCTGTACGTCCGTATGTCACAGCCACTTTTTACCGAAACTATAAGAACTACACTGTTGAAACTTGGTAAGTAGATGTATTCTGTGAACCGCATTTTCATAATAAAATAGATTTTCATAAAAAAATAGAAAAAACAATAAATTATGGGGTTCCCCATACTTAGAACCGCGGAATAGATAATATTCCGTGCTTAGAACTGAAACTCAACAATTTTTTTTCGTCAAACCCATTCGTGTGGGGTATCTATGGATAGGTCTTCAAAAATGATATTGAGGTTTCTAATATCATTTTTTTCTAAACTGAATAGTTTGCGCGAGAGACACTTCCAAAGTGGTAAAATTTGTGTGTCCCCCCCCTGTAACTTCTAAAATAAGAGAATGATAAAACTAAAAGAAATATATGATGTACATTATCATGTAAACTTCCACCAAACATTGGTTTGAATGAGATCTAGTAAGTAGCTCGCCGGTGAAAATTTAAAAACATATGATGGTACGGAACCCTCGGTGCGCGAGTCCGACTCGCTCTTGCCCGGTTTTTTTGGCTCTAGGACATGCCGGTTTCCCCACGATGTTTTACTTCACCGTTTTTAGAGCAGTGGTGATAAAATTAAATACACAAAGTAAAGTGCCAATTAAATACACAAAGTAAAGAACTCACGACTTACAACTCGTAAGTAGGAGCCGCTACTACTGTGCCACTGCTCGTCTTACGTTATGTACCTACCTATGAGGAAAGTATCAGGCCAATGAGCTTTGTTCTTTCTTCGGGATCCGGTGGTAACTTACAGATTTATTGTTCGAACTTTAAGATCTACGCGAAAGTAAATTAGATTCCAAGACTGTGACTGTGGCTGTGTGTGAATTTCGGAAGTCGGTATCGTTGGGTTCGCATTTCCGTTGTTTGCCACTTTGTTGTGTCTTTTTTGGAAGTCGGTTGTTTTTTAATTTGTAAAAAAGCTTTTATTTTTCATGTTTAAGTTGTATTTACCCCACACAAAGTCGTATAACATTACTGGCTATGTAAATTTCAGTGACAGGAAGTTATTATAACATTATATCAATTTAAACTAAGTGGCAAAAATACGTATTATTGAAGCTAACCCAAAAACTACAGCAAAGTTAATACAATTTAAATTATATAGAAATAATTTTTGAAATCGATTTACATTTCCGGAGATATCGCGTAGTAAACATACACAAAAAATACAGTCGAATTGAGAACCTCCACCTTTCTGAAGTCGGTTAATTATGTAAAGATACGGCACTTATAGCCACAATGCATCCCATGACAATTCCACTAAGTCACCACTGAAAAGTCATAGGAAAGCAAACGACGCAATCAGACTATAGGTAGGTATGTATATCCTCTGAAATGGTCTAACACAACAATATAGCTCTCAGTCAGTACTGACAAGTGACAACTATGACAATGGTGGCTATGTAACGATGGCGTCGTTATCACTAATTTCCTAGAACAAACGCATGTGTGCACATGGAAGTGTCATAAACTCGTAAACCTCGTCCTTCCTACAATATAATCATATTATATTAATTATTCAAATCTCATGCAACACTGGAAATATTCCATAAAATTGCGTCCCGGTGAATTGATCTTGACTCGATCTAACCACGCAGTGATGCGGAGGTTGTTCTGTATCATCTGCATGTAAAACTAAGGCTGCGGGCACGAAACCAGCGGCGAAGAGGGTAAGATTAAGTATCTGTGAGCATTAAAAATACTTTTACTCAGGTAGGCTGAGGTTGACAACCTTTATAAATATACTTCCGAGAGTTACTTAGTTCTAAGTCACAATTTAAGTAAAAGGTTTTAAAGAGCTTTCTCACAAGTTAATAATAATCAACTAAGTTGGACAAATTATTGAGGAACGAGAGTCGTGAGGTTGAGGATTGTTTGCTTGTGAAATTAATTAAAAACACCAAATTACGTAGATCGCCTCTGGCAAATTATGATAGAAGCTCTAGACCTTGTGGTAAGTACTTACAGTGCCAGTTTCGACTACATCAGGTAGGAAACTGGCACTGTAAGTATAACAAAAGAAACTGTATAGATAATAAAAAGAAATCTACATAATATTTTACTATAGTGTAATTGAACTTTGCATGATCTACCGCAATTAGCACGTCAACGCAGCGGTATGCTAAATCATTGCGAAAACTAACCAAAACGTATGAAAAAGCATCGAGTAGGTAATAGCCGTAAACGCTAGCGTGCGAACGACTTTATTATATCTGTAAATTAGATTCGGTGCCATCAAGTTTTGTGGGCACGCCAAGCTGACATCCAGCTCGTATAAATACCGTGACAATCCGGCTGTACGGCTGTATCCACGGTAGGTTCACAGATTCCCGGTCCGGTAATTCCGGTTCGTGTTAAAAAGCATTAATTCGGGCTTAGCGTTGAGTAAATAATTAACAATTTCGGTCAGAAAGGCTACTAATTGTTCTAAAAAAATATGAGCGGTTTGGATGTATCGAATGTGATTCTAATTGGATGAAATTCGTTAAGGTGAAATAATCAGTTTTAAAACCAATATTTATAACAAAGGCATAATTAAAAACTAATGCATGTTTTATGTAGCCTCAGGAGAAAACTCGAGTCTAAATATGGTAATCATACTTGAAGAGCATCAGTGCTTTTGTGTTCAGACTATCACGCCGACCCGAATCTTCTCAACGCGATAACTGTGCTCGTCGTATCATCGCTAGGATGAATTTCCCGCGAAAACCGAGCCGCGATAACACGACAAACATCCTTTTTACGTAAAACCTTCCGTTCCTTTGCCTAACATGATAATAAAGAGAATCTTACTTTGAACATCTAAAATTCAGAGTCGCTTACCTACAAAAACATTTGTTAAATAATCTAAAGAAAGTTTTAAAAGCTTACCTGAATTCACGGTCGCACGATGTCATGAACAAAATGCCTCACCACTACTAAGAACTTTTAAATTTTTCCTTATTTTTGTCTGTTGTAGCATTCATAGGATACGTTGTGTCTATGGTCAGGATAGTGAAGGCTACGTGCCTTTTGTTTTAGCTAATGAATCTTTTGTCTATGTAAGTGGAGCTTTAAGGAGGATACAAAAGCTCCACAACATGTGTTTTAAAGCTTTAGGGGGGAAGGAAAACCAGAGCTTTTGAAAATAATAAAGATGTGAATAAGGTATTTGGTCTTCTAAAGGCAGATACAGATTCAGATTCAGTTAAAAAAATAATCTCAAAACACATCGTCGTCGTCAGGGAAATCTCCGCAAAGCGAACTGCGGTTAACTCAGAGAGTTATTAGAGCGAACAGTTAAGAAGTTCATTAATGGTGGTGGGCGGCTGCGTACGGCGCGGCAGTGTCCGCGAGGGTCGCGAGCCGGCCGCTCGTCCGCCCAGCCGCCCGCCCGCCCATATCACCCACATATCCGAAACAGCCCAAAACAAACTTTGTTTACAACGAAACCACTTTCTAGGGAGGGGTGAAACCAATCTAGTTTCAATATACAACATTAATTGTTACGTTTGTTAGTGATTTAGGTAACATTTTCAATTCGGTAAGTTTAAAAGAGTCGTTAAATTATTTTAAAATCTGTATTCTAATATCGCAGCTTACACGTTTTCTTTTACAACGTTTATAAATATCTGTTAGTGAAATCATTCAGTAGTTTGTAGTCCATTAATAAAGTTTTCCCGCCATCGCTACGTCGCGTTGCCTTCAAAAGCTCTGAAAGCTTCAGGTGCAATGAATTGAATGTTTTGTAGCGTTCGTCGAGTTTTTCATTGATTTATTGTTCTATAATAGGAATAAAATTACTACTAAGTAATCACTTCATTCTGCCTGCATTTTATATTGGGTAGGTAGAACCTATTGGCACAATATTTGTAATTGTCGAGTTCATAAATTTAAAAAAAGCAAGCTCAAAAATGTCGTATTTAGTTTGTATTCAGTTTATTCAAGTGGGAGTCCAAATTCAATAAATAAATGCTTTGAGTTTAAGTTTGAATCAGTTTTGTAAACAGAATTTTCTTCTCCTCTAAAACAAACAGTACCTAGAATTGAATTTTCCGGTGTAGAATGAAGAATCACGTTAAAATAAACAGATGATTAGAATCCGTACTCACAAACATTCTATTACACTAATAGACGACTGCGCTCGAAATAACTTCAGCTCACAAAGTATAATAGTGCGGCTCGTAGTTTTAATAATGCCACTATTAATAGTGAATGTCGTATGAACTTTTCTTTTTCTGTTGTTGTCTGGTCGACCGAAGCAGATGTGATTGGATCATGCAGTGATCCATGGCAACCCTTCATTAGTAATCCCTGTGAGTTAGGTCTGTCCGGATAGTGTTATAATAAGGTTTTTAAATTATAGATATTTTTTCTAGGGACTTCATCACTAGATCTGTCTTCGAAATAGGGTTTTTTGTTCATTCCTGGAAACATTTCCTTCGGGATGTTAGTAAGATTGTTAAGCTCCGATTTTTAAAGGACATTCGGTATTTCTAGACGATTTACAAAAGTCAATATTTGTTTTTCTTCTAACAAGGTAGGGCCGGGATAAATCCCTTGAGTGAAAACGCCAACCTTTTTCATTAAATCCTGCAAAAGTAAATAAACAGATGAAAATTCACGAAACGATCGCCGAACATGTTTTATACTGTATATTTATTTTCGATTAACTGATATGTTTTCAATTTAAATACTGAAACTCTATTTTTTTTATTTATTGACATCACTATAAATTAATGAACCTCTAAAAAAACTTCACATTTATGTATTACTTACAACAAGAAATAATATAATAATACGCTACGCCTAATCTTTAGTCATCTGATGACGATTATACTGGCTGTCCCAGTTAAATTCAGAAGAATATGATAACCTGCAGCATAAAAACCTGACATGTAATGTAGCAATGCAACGTGTAACATCTATCTATATGTACATATGTTTTAAAGTCCATTGCGTGCGTCCATCATAATAATCATAATCATTTTTTATTTGTGTAGGTAAGTAACATAAGTAGTGAATACAGTTCTTAAATAAAAGTTCATTGGTCGCTATGTTATCAGGGCCGTCTTTACCTTATTGGGCGCCGGGGTGCGAAAATCAGCTTGCGCCCCCCTTGCCAATAAAAAGAAATTAAACTTAATTTTTGTTTTCCATTTTCAAAGGATGATTTCCACTATTTTTTCCAAGGTATTTTTTTGAGGCGGTGACACGTGCGGTTAACGCGCTGGACCGTTCCGGTTATAATGAGTGATCAATGATGACCTGATCGGCTTGCGCCCCATAAGACCCTGCGCCTGGGTGCCACGCACCCCTTGCACTCCCGGGTAAAGACGGCCCTGTATGTTATGCCAAGAGGCGTACAAATATGGTTGCATGCGAAATAAGAACAATAATTATGGAATTATTTCTACAGTCAATGCATAAATAAATAATCATAAATTACAAGTTAGTCAACTTAGTCTCGCAAAATCTCGAAAATGGCCCGCCCGATTGTGATGACACTTCGGTATATTGTTGCGTGTGCCGGAGAAGCTTCCTAACAAAAAATTAAAAAGGCATTGCAACGCATGCCAGGCATTAGCTGGTAAATAATAAATATATCGCTATCCAGTCTAACCCCCACTAAGAGTAGAATAAATCTAAATATGCTACATAAATACGATGCCAAAATATGGTGGTCGTGCTTAGACAGGTTTACCTACGTTGAGTGTGATAATGAGGTACTTACCCAAACATTAAACGGTTAAATTATTTTAGTGCAAGTCATGTAACAGCTGCCTATAACGCACTGACCCACATACCTAAAGTTATGGCAAGTTACATATACCTAAGTGAAAGACTGCTGAAACTGGTAAACTTGCTCTCGCAACCACCGAAAGGAAGTTTTGAACTTTTAAATCGATACGATTTAGCACTTTAAATCTTCTAAGATAACTATACCACTTTAAATCTTAAATACCTACAGTTAAAATAAATCATATTTGACCGCGCCACTTTCGCTAGAACATTTTTCAGCTGATATCGAGTGTCATTTATCTAGAAGATAAAAACGTCTGATATTTATTAGCGGCATAAAGTAGACCACAGAGAACATTTTTCATTTTGTTTTATATTCCGTAGAAAAATATCACGTTAATTAAAATGTAGGTAACTCGATGTGTTAATTAACGATGTTACTCAGATTATACAGGAACACATAGGAACATATAAATACTACAACTTTTATTACAAGGGAAGAAAGAATCAACTAATCAACAGTGCAAACGTGACGTCATTAAAACTTGAATGTGCAACAAACATACCTGGGGGCCTAAAAAGACCACTTTGGCAGAATCAT
Source organism: Oligia fasciuncula (assembly GCA_963082905.1). Classification (NCBI taxonomy): domain Eukaryota; kingdom Metazoa; phylum Arthropoda; class Insecta; order Lepidoptera; family Noctuidae; genus Oligia; species Oligia fasciuncula. Next base: position 1,178,678 of record OY720394.1, on the reverse strand, counting down.
AAAAGGATAACATAATGGACAGATAACCGTTAAGTTAATCGTATCAAATCCCATTGGTGAAGCATTTTTCAGTTAAGTTTTTTTTTTGTCTGTGCTAAAATACCAATCAATCCGATCCAAATCCAAATCCAATCTCTTTGATTAGGTATTCCTACGTAGTGCAGCGAAAAAAAGAAAAACACGGACTGTCTTCGCCATATTATAATTCATAATGTTATCCTTTTATGTTTCTCCAAAGTGGCCTCTTTAGGCCCCCTGGTCTCGTCTAATATTCATAGATGAGGTCTCCAATCATTTCCTGCAAGTAATATGGAACCAATCATTCGATGCTGTCAGGCGTCGTTTATATGAAGCGTTGGCATTTCACTGAGATGAGATGCATTCAAAGAGATTCTCTCACATGCTCATTATGTGCGCGATCCGAGTGGAATATATATTGGGAGCACAAGCTATACTTAAATATGTATTTATTTCAAGTGAACAGCGTTTCGTTCAGTGATTTCTTCATTCAGTTATTCTCTGTGTTAGCTGCGAATCGAATCCTTTGACTAGATTTCACCTATATTTTCCACGGGGATCGATTCCGAAAGAATACAGCTGTATTTCTGAAACATATTTTTTAAAAACGAGAAACCCCTAACTTGTCTTACTATAAAACAGTAAGTACCTACACTTCCTTTACAGTTTTTGAACGACTCAGCCTTGACCACGGCACTTGAAAGTTGGTTCGCTTTTCCGGGGGTTGCCTGTGTGTCTGTACCGCATCTGTAGCGCCTCCGCACAGCATCTCAGCCCTGACCTTGACACACTTAGCGAACAGTTCCATCTCTCCCCACACCCATAGAATGCGCACCAAAGTTTCTATAAATCAAGGAATTATCTTCTGATTCTATCGAGATTTTTCCGAAACGCGGTCGGAAGCTCGTTTTCTTTATTTAATTAAAATTTTTATGTCCTTTTAATACTTTTCTATCGTCCAGTTAATTGCCATAGAAAAGAATATTTCTTGCAATTCCACGTAGATATCTACGTAACGATAAAGAACTAGTAGCGCTGCAGTACTTTATAGAAAGTTTCAATTGTTTCCATACAACTTTCGGGAGAGTGATACTCCACTGTTTGATATTGTGCATCCAAAGTTAAACATGACTTATTATTAATTTTGTCTGTACGGAAACAGAATAGTAAAATAAAAAGCCATTAAAAAATTATGAGCCATCAAAGATTCGTTTTTCTTGCTATTTTTAACGTAACTTTGGGTGTAAATAAGTGGTATAAGAACTCTACAATCTTCAAAACAACAAGCTCAGTTATCGAAGAGTTCAATAAACTTTATTTATCAGTGGTTTTTTCATCAAAACTCGATTTTCCAATACGCGCCTTTCACTTCGGAACGGTGTTTCTGTGCGTGAGAACTAGACGTTGTGTGTTTAGACTAGCGTCTAACTGCTCATCTCTGATACTATCTCTGTTGGACATGAAGCAAGGTGAGACAGTGTGCTTTTTGGCCATGACCACCAGTGAGTTCGAGTTCGCGACTGGTTCCACCTTAACTGTGTGTGACAACGTCCTTTAAACATATTAAATTGATACGATTTTGTTAGACTAATCTGCCCTCGGAGTCAACTTACTGCTGAACACAATGAGATTATTTTGTCTTTATTCTCAGTCTTATAAGCCGGATTTCCTGCCCATTATTAACGCATGATTATACTATTCATGAATGCTTCCCAGCTAATAACGAGTTCCTAGTATCTTCTTATTAATAGGCAATATCGAAACGACGAAGATGAAGAAGAAAAATAGCCAATAACCTATAAACGTAGGTATTCGTATACCTGGAACTGGTTACTGGTCACTGTTAGCCCGCATCCCACGGCTGGGCAAAGTCCTTTCTTGGAACAAGGACACAATTTCCTGTGTTGATTTTTCACCAGAAAAGTACTTATCAACAGATTAGTTTTCTCCGCTCTCCCATTTCAGTGAAAATGATCGGAAATTCCAGTAAAACGTCCTCCGTATGTAAGGGACTTTATGACACGAAGCTTTTAAACTATGAAAATAATAAAATGCTCGGGTACGATTCAAAAGCAGCAGCCGCATACATACACATGTATTGTATATATATGTAGGTATACGTGCGGTCGGATGACACGTCCAGAAAATGTGAAACTTATTTTATTCAAACATTTCTGTATTTTATTTAAAACGTAGATATTCTTTTATTATGAAATGTACGTATTACTGGTTTCGGACGGTTGGATAACGAGTTCCTAAAAGGTATTTTTATAATGAACACTTCAGATGATTATATTTTTGCTTTTGTTTTCCAACAGGAAAATGCGTACCTTTATAATTAAAATAAATAAATAAAATAGCTTTATTTTCCTTACACACTTATTCCTTATGTATCTAATACTTATGTAACTGTTTTTTTTACTACAGTGTACAAGGACCGCTATCAATAGCGGTAAAAGCATCCTCCAGCCGTTTTCAAGCTGTTCTGTCTCTGGCAATTCTGCTTCATGTTTTGCCGGCTATCTTTACAAAATCGTTGCTCCATCTTTTGTGTGGTCTACCTGGTCTGCGTTTTTTGTTTATTGGATACCAGTTCGTGGTGATTTTTGCCCGTCTGTCGTCTGTTACTCGTTGAATGTGTCACTTTTATTTTAAGCCCAGCACTTTCTTGGTCGCTTCCTTTGCCTTGGTCTTCCTTCTGATTTGCGTTCTTCACTCTGTCTTTTAGCTTATGGTTCATGTAGCTTCGCTTCATTCCTCTTTGGCATATTTTAATTTTATCTATATTTCGGTTTGTAAGGGGCCATGTCTGACAAGCGTATGTGAGTCAAAGTCAAAGTCAAAGTCAAATCATTTATTTCAAATAGGCACATTAAAGGCACTTTTGAACGTCAAAAAAAAACTAAATAGAAATGATTCTAGTCGCCCATTCGAAAAGGTAGTTTTCGTATGGAGAAGAATGGGCAAGAAACTCCACCGTTACTCTTTTAAAAATGTTTTACAAGGTCTTGTATACATAATAAAAATTATATGTGAACACGATGCACCCATAATAAAATTAGTCTACCACAAAAGGTAAAAAGAATTAAAAATTAAGCAATGACAGGTAAATCAAATAAGTGATAGATACATGGTGCTCACATATTTACAAGTTATTTAAAAAAAAAAAAAAATGCAAAAGTAGTTGAACTTTAACAAGTGTGTGAGCCACTGTAGTCGCAGATTGTAAAAATGAATTAGAATAAGATGTCATAATTAAAAATATATATATAAATTAAATTAGGAACAAGTTTGATTTTGTCTAGACTTTTAGATTGTCCTATGGAGCAGGACCAGCATGTTTCCAAACATTCTTATCTTGGATATAATCCTCTAATTTGTGTGAGTGTGGGGGGACCTTTATAATTATTGTGTAATATTATTATATTATTTATATTTGTTCATGTAAACATTTTAGAACTTAACAGGTAAAGTCACGATAGTGAAATAAGAAGAGAAACTTCTTAAAAATAAAGAATAAGAGAGATTTAGTGTGAAAAAAGAAACAGAGCTATATCTTTCTACTCTCTCATGCAAACGTGACTAAACGTGACGTGTCCTCACTCAATTTCACTCTCAATTGTCGGCCAATTATATTATCGAATCGCCTAAGAAGTTTCACTTCATTAAAGAGTTGTTCATCCTGACATTTATCTAGCTGGCTTATTCACAATTTTTCCAGTTTTTCATTCTTTCAAAGTGACCTTTTTTGGTCAAAGTAACCTATTTTGTATTCAGATGTATTCTCGGTGTCCCTCCCGGTAATCAAAGATGCGATGTTTTATATTTAGCCACTACACAGATCTGACGCATAACACTAAGCTGCTTGGTCACGTTGGTAAAACCCGCTGTTTTATTTCAATCTCAAATTTTCAACGCAGCTCATTATAAAGATGACAATCGTTAACATTCCCATCCGGTGCATAAAAACTAATTAAAGGGAGCATATCTACAGGGCAGTTTATATCTACAGGGAATTTTATATCTACAGGGCATTTTATATCTACAGGGCATTTTATATCTACAGGGCATTTTATATCTACAAGGCATTTTATATCTACAGGGCATTTTATATCTACAGGGCATTTTATATCTACAGGGCATTTTATATCTACAAGGCATTTTATATCTACAGGTCATTTTATATCTACAAGGCATTTTATATCTACAGGTCATTTTATATCTACAAGGCATTTTATATCTACAGGTCATTTTATATCTACAGGGCATTTTATATCTACAGGCCATTTTATATCTACAGGGCATTTTATATCTACAGGCCATTTTATATCTACAAGGCATTTTATATCTACAGGGCATTTTATATCTACAGGGCATTTTATATCCCCAGGGTATTTTATATCTACAGGGCATTTTATATCTACAGGACATGCACGCGCCCCGCCGTCCTGCGCTCATTGATAAATAGTAAGTAGGTACCTAGGTACCTAACTGTTCGGCGCGGAGATTGGATAACCTACTTAGTGTCGCTCGGTGTCCAACTTTTAACCTTTTTTAATATTTTTGGGACAAAATATAACATGGGGTAAAAATTATTGGATTCGATTCAGTTACTTATTCTGATCAAACTATATTCAGGTTTCGCATACCTATACTAAAAATAACGTTGTATATATCTATTCATTAAGTACCTATTATAAAATTGTAACAAAGAATTTTCGTCTGGATGTACATATAATATGTTCCGGATTCGCGCAAAAAAACCGTTGAACGGATTTGGATGAAATTTGGCACACGTGTAGGTTATAACCTGGATTAACACATAGTTTACATGGTACTTTTAGTCCCGGTAGTACCGTGGGATATTTCCGACATTCTCGCGGGTATTATTATCAGCAGTAATATAGGTAATAGAAAGCAGCCCAACAGTTCACGTAATAATAGAGAGGAAGTATTAGAGTTCCTATATCCGGGAGCATATTTCCCAGTCAGTTCTGAACTCGACCTGTCGTCCCCGCGTCAGGACTACTTTGATGCGCTTTGTGGAGCCATAGAATCAACACATCCAATCAACACGGCTTGCTTGTTCCACCAAGTTCCATCGTTGTGTTCCAGTTTGAAAAGTAACCGGTGGACTTAGGCCGCTTTCACATTAGAACGTTAGCAGCGCGACAGTAGCGCGGCAGAAGCAGAAACCTTCACGCATGCTTCTGTTTATAATATGAAATTCTGACTGGGCGACGGTCGCGCGTCAGTCGCGCTGCTAAAGTCGCCTAAATGTGTAAGCGGTCTTATTCGCACAGGGGGTATTTTAACATTGTCGTTAAGGTTGATAATGCACCGGCAAGTTCTAAGGTGTAATAGGTGCGTAGGTATAGATGGCGGTAAATGCTTTCAAACATGTGAGCCGCGCCAGGCCGTTAACAAACCCGTGACATAAAAAAGTAACAGCCACTAAGGTTTATGTTCAATTAGTTGTGTTTGGTTTGCAGGTGTCTAGCTGTTAACTAACGTTTGTGGGTGGGGACTTCAAAACAAACTTCGACCTTTTGTTGAAGGAAACACCGAACTCGTCCAATTTCAATAAAAAATTTACTTGTAAAAGTGTTATTTATAACCAATTTATAAAATCGACCTATTTACCTATTTCAATTAGAATATTATCAGGCACCCAGTTGGTCGAAAAAATTCTAAAGAAGATAGTTGAAGAAAGTTAGCCACGAGCTTATTAGCCCAAGTTAAAAAGAGTTCAGAGTAAGTATTGATGCCACACACATCAAGCATACATCACGCCCATAGAAATGTAAATATATCTATGATCACGCCGGTATTGTCCGACGGGTATAAGCAGAGCTGTGTAGGTAGGTACTACACACACACGGACATATCATTTCGCCAGTAAAGTTAAGTCCCACGTAATAGGAGTCGTGCAACACACATGTATAGTAAAGTAACAGATATACGAGTACATAGACCTAGATAACGCAAGTAAGTATCTCGAACTGTATGAAAACCAAGCGTGCCATTTTTTGACTACCTACTATGACGTCACAAGCTCGCGCTCTCGCTCACGCTTACCCAGCCAGCAGTACACAGGACTGAGCGCGAAAGTGGCGGCTTACGATTTTGGAACGTAAGCTGGTGCTTTTGGCACGCGAAGTAGTTGCTCTTGAGTTATCTATGTGTATCTGGGTCTGGGGGCACGGGAGTGCCCCCGCCAAGACAAGCGAAGCGCAAGGGCACTACCTACCTTTTCTCGAAGCACTTCGTCGTATTTTTGAACCTTCTTAACTTGGGTTTTGATTATACCAGATAAACAAAATTTTCGGGATATGATGTCAGTGGTAGACTTATTAAACCTATAAAGTTTCAATTGCATAGCTCTTATACTTTAGATTTTATTGATATCTAAAATACCTCGATTTCGTCACTGACTCACTGACTCACTGATGATCATCAATATTCTAAGGTTCTTCCTGAAGTCCTAGAAAGCTAAAATTTGGTACGTAAGCTAGTAAATAGTACACAAACAACAAAAAAACTCTAAAACTTGGAACTTTTACCCTCCAACCCCTTAAGCTAGGGGATGGAAGTTTGTACGAGACTTCCCCAAATTGTGATGCTAGAGTTCTGAAAATTGATATAGAGACTCCTTGTAATAAATAATAAAATACATATTTCAGGATTTTTAGTAAAGAATCCCCCCAAAAAAAAAAATATATTTCATAAGCAACTTTCAAAAAGATGTGAAATACCACCAAAAACATTTTCATGTAAAATGTTGCCAAGACGAGACATTTGAGATGACCACATATGGCTCGCACTGCCAAAAAGTTATCAGATCTCATTTAGAGCCAAGCTTCTAACTCTACACGCCCTAACTTCACAAACTCTACACCTTAGTCAAAATATGTGGCTTGGCCGTTTCGTTACATACCTATTGACTAAATACTCCTTGACATTGAAAATACGGTTAAAATGATTTTCCAATTTGATAATTTTGTAATATTATTTGTTAAGTATGTATCTTGTAGATTGTAATTTATGTGTAAATTTTGCATGCCCATGTGACGGCAGAGCATGGAGAACATTATCAAAACATTGTGTAACATCTGTACCCCTACCCATGTTGGCAAAAATAAATGATTTGATTTGTATTTAAATCTGTGAGTAAAGTAGTCGTTTATAGGCACTTCCCTGGTCAGCATTGCTCGGTGCATCTGCCAGACTGCTTGGCGACCCTCCAGCACCCGCCGCCGGCGAGGACTCTCCCTGACTTACGTCGCATATCTCGAACATTAGCCTACTAAGTATATTATATACACAATGTGCCAATAACTATTGTTTTGCTTTCACTTTTACTGATTTCAAAAAAGGAGCGCGTTGGGCGAGAGTACCGATTTCTCCGTGATTATAACTGGGCCGAGTTACGTGATTATATTTTACCGACTTCAAAATAACACTCATCATAATCAGCCTATAGCGTTCCCACTGCTGGGACACAGGCCTCGTCTCGGTGAGAGGGAGTCGACCGTAATCCACCTCGCGGGCCCAGTGCGGGTTGGTAGAATGTCACATTCACATTTCTTCGAATTTTTGGTTCTAGGACATGACGGTTTCCTCACGATGTTTTTCTTCACCGTTTTGAAAGTAGTGATGATGAAATAATTTAAACAAAGTAAAGCGCCTGTCTGGGTGAACCTACGGCCTACAACTCGTAAGTCGTGGTCGTTACCACTGGGCAACCACTGCTCTAAAAAAATAACACTAGAAAGTGAAAAACAACTTTAGTTTCGCAAGTCGGCGGCAAAATGAAAGAAAATTAAAGAACGGCAAGGAAGTCAGTTGTTTTCTTTTCGCAATAAAATTTTTGGTTGACTTCACTTTTGTCACCAGATGTCAATTAGAAAAGCTTTTTGGCTTTTTTTTCCGGCAAACGTTGTTACCTACTTGCATATAACTTGAAAAAAAAAGCAAAGTTTTTCTTCGAAATTTCTTACCTTCGTCATCCGTTGACACTAAAACTCCACGTATGTTGCTCTCTATGAGAATAAAGCAATTAGTTGTCTGTCTGTCCTGACAGCTTCAGTTGCTGCACTGCCTCGGGACTAACAGCTATCTAACTAAACTGGGTTGATTAGTTTGATACACGAACTAACTTAGCTTTCCATACTCACGTTCAATTATTGTTCTGCGCATAACAAGGGCAATTCTAAACCTACCGTATGAAATAAGTAAAAGTTTCTGAAAAACTAGCACACGATAGGTGAGCAAACACTAGCACACAGAAAACAGCCTAATGAAACAAAACTGAAATGAATTATTTCAACCATATTCCAACTCATTACATTTTCTTCCTCTACTGAAAACTGGATGATCGGAACATATTTTCACAGCTGTATTTTACACTGCATTAGTGCATTCTATCTTCAACATTCCATCTTTAGAAAAAAAAAAATAATTTCCTTTGCCCCACGAATGTGAAAGTAGGTACTTTTATTTTATCTGTGGTCTAACCATGAGAACTGTTGCCTGCTAGAACTCATAATGGCGACCATGGCTACCGTGTACCTGTGCTAGCTCAGTTAATTTAATCACTGAAGAAACGATGTCTCGTAAAAGGGGGAGTGACCAGCTTATGTCAGTGTTAAATTCACCCTCTTTGTAATGTGACCATGGGTAAAAGGGGAATTAGGACTCTGATGAGTTTTTTATGCACTGTTTAGACAATATATTATTATATTTTAATACAAATTGATTTGCAAAAGAAAGTGTAAAGTATATTTACATTACACTTTCTTTCGCAAATCTATATTGTTTTTAAATCATAGGATATGAAAGATATCGCTAAATAATTTATAGAGTTGATTTTGTTCTGAAAACAATAAAATCGAGTTGAGAGCTTTCGAAAACAGCATCTACTTAAATGATTATGTGTGAAACTAATAGTATAAGTACTCACTACTTCTAATACTTAATAGTATCTAATTATTAGATAAGTACTTATAAGTCAGCTATGGTAATAAATTATTTGTAAAAATTTCAAGAACCTTTTATTCCCTTTCAGTGTTGTTTTACTACAAACAAACAGCTTCTTAATAACAGAATGTTTCTGCAATAAAAACAAAGCACTTAGCTGCTATAAATGAAACATGTTTTCACAGAATAAAACTGAATGCAGCTGTTAAGTGAGCGAAAATTAAATTAAAATATAATTATGAACATCTTTTCCCGGATGAGTTCCCGCTCTTCGTTGATTCTCGTGCATTGTTGTTTAAACTAAGCAATTCAGTATTGTACCTACTTATATGGTGTGTAGAAGTTCCACAATAAACAGTACTTTAACCACAACATGCAATGAAAGAGAAATATTTTAATAATAAACACAAAGAGCTTTCTGATTTTCTTTTTAGTGTTCGAAGATAACAAAAATGACATCGGTTTTATTAGGTACGCTGTGTCCTACTCCTTACAACTGTAGATCTGTTTCACACACTTCCCTAGGTTTATTTTCTTCAATACTTTAGTGTGCACAGTTATGTAAACCTTTTTAGAGCAGCGTTCCGAGATTTAATAGACTTAGGTCCACATTTTGTCCTAGTTTTATAACCTTATTATTCAACGAGGACAGGTTAGCACTTAGCACACTATTGTTCTAACCTAAAAGGCCATAAAAAAAGTCTATCATTAATACTAATATAGGTCCGGATACCGGGCCCACTGTCCGCAGCTCGCGTGGTCGCATGCTTGCTATAAAGCCCGGATTTAATTCTCTTTATAGGCTCACATGACGTCACTAGGCCCAGATGGCCCGGGCGCACCCTAGCCCGCGCCTCTGCTTCATGATGGCCATCCTTCGATGGAACTGACACTGATTATAACCAGCCTTTCTGTTCTATTAAGTTGATAAATGGAATTGGTTAATACCGTATATCTCTGAAAGCTCGCAGTGCACGCTTACATCAGAGTTAATGTAGTTGTAGTTAATTATTCATATTGTTCAAGTGTATGTAAAGGAGGTTCGGTAACCGTATGAAGCTTTGATAGCTTTCTTTTATATAATTTAAATCGTATAGGAGTTCTTTCAACCTACGTAGCCATTAATTTACTTGGTCTCTTCACACGTTAAAGCCAAAGGTCGCATGAGTCTAAGGAGAATAGAAAGTTTGTGTTGGACCTTCTAAAAACTTTGCGGTGAAACTTGTAGGCAGGCCAGTTTTAGATCTTTAGATACCCTTACTTGAAGGAAAATCATTTTGAAATCCTTCAAGATTATTATGAACAGTCGTAACAGAACCTTATTCACCAAGATGTATAATTAATAATGCACAGTTTACCTACTATGTAGGTATGTATTGACTGACTCATGTCACTGACAAAATAATAGTCACAGATTTAAAATCCTTAAGGCCTAGAACAATCCGGGACGGCATTATGGCAGTTTGAAGAGGTCACTGCAGTCGATTTCATAAAATAGTGCTTGTACAGTTCCATTGCACGTAAATTACGGTCATCTCGAAGTGATCGTATAAGCGATCGAGTCAAGTATAGTAGTCATCCCGCCTACATTATCTAAAGGGGGAGGCAGACACGTGCTGGTACCTCATATAACACTAATCAGTTTTTCCTAACGATGAACCTCACAAACACTTACCTAAGTATTCCTTTCTACTGTCGACCCCAAATCAACTCTGAAACCAGTGTTCGCGATCCTGCCAGTAAGATAAATAAAAAGTTCTTTATTATACGAATCACTTTCATACCTTTATCTAAGTGTCTAAACGTTTGATCCCTTTTCTTAAAGTTGGTATTTGGTTGTTTCTACGACTTTTGTATTTTTACATTAAGAAGATACCTACAAACACATTTTAAGTTTCGGGTTAAACTTTACAATTTTGGCCTCTTTCTGAAATCAATTGTCAGTTACAGTTACACATGTCCAGCAACAGCTAACTCTCACTATAATATCCCCTTTTCTAATGTTTTAATTTCCGCCATAAATAACTAAATAATAAGCATGAACAAGATTTATTACTTACGAAAGTCTCTTCTCTCTTGTCGCGTAAACTGTTACAAACGCTCCTGGCGTTTACAAAGTTCGCTGGAAGAGTTCAGTGAAAGTTTAGCTAAGTTTGCTTAGAGAAGATCTTAGATGAAATAGTTGGATAACATTTCAGTATAGGTTCTGAAATACTTTTGGAACAGCTCATATGTAATCTGTTCTAAAAGTATCTGATGAAAATATAAACAAATGTATCAAAAAATTTACCTGTAGCTGATGTCAATTTGAAGTGCGTCTTACGATTTAAGTGCTTTGATTTCATTGTATTATACGTATGTATGTACTTAAACTCGGAATTCTTCACTCGGAACATCACATTCAAAATGTTTTTCATTTGGCAATTCAGTTAATTTTATAACCTCAAATTTGAACAGGGTTTGTTTACACTTCCATCTGATTATTTTGGAACAAACTATACTTACAAAATTATTCACTCAAACATAACAGATACATAACGATGATAGGTTTTTAATGCTTATTTTATTTAATTACCTATGAAATTCCAATCACGCAAGTACCCAATTAAGGAAAGCATAAATGTTTGATTGCCACTTGACCCAGTTGCAGGTAGACTATCGGTGACCGGTGCCATCCCGCGTTGTCATTGGCAGTAATCAGTCTGTCGGTATCTTATCAACGCTATCTGTATGGTGCTTCTTCCGATACATAGTTACTTAGATACTTCAGTTGTCTGCCGGCTCTGATATTTATTGCCGTTTTTACCGACTTCAAAAAAAGGAGGTTATCAATTAGACACATAAGTATGTAATATCATTTCGTGTGTACTGTGTAACAATATTGGAGTTTTAAATAAAATATACGCGAAGAATTGAGAACCTCCTCCCTTTTTGGAAGTGGTTAAATTAACGAGTGTTACTCTTGCAGTGTTACATAGTGATTTGTACATTTTAAACGTGAAGTGTGTTGTTGAGACTTTTATAATATTTGATTTGTTCGATTTACCTCCGCCCCGAATATCAGAATAACTAATAAAATATAGGAAAAAAAACACGAAAAAAAAAAATGAAGTTAATTCATTAGGTGGTAAGTTCGCCGGGTCAGCTAGTAGTGTATAAAGAGATGTAAGATTTGGACTGTTTACCTAAGTTGTGGTAGCTATGTTATTCACTCATATAAATTCCGAACAGTCCACTGTAAATATTTGTGTTAGTTGTTCTATTTATTTGTATTACTACATATACGGCGCGTGTTATTTCAGGCTAGTTTATTATGACGCAGCTACAAACAATAGGTACATTCTGTATTAGTATTAGTTAACATTTCTATTGGCTCATGTATTGGCCCAGGTTCACATCGTAACATGACATGACTCGCGCGTGTACCTATTTCCAGAAGGGTTGGTGAGAGCTAGCACACCCTCATTTCACCAAGAAACAATTGTGTAATAAATTATCCCACCAAAAACATTTTCATTTCATTTAATAATTAATTCTAGAAAAGAGGCCTGTGTCCCAGCAGTGGGAAGGTCTGAACATCTTAATACATAGCATAATTAGCCTACAATGTTCTCACTGCTTCCCCTGGCCTGGCCCCCTGTGTCCCAGTATATTCAGACCCCAGGGGGGCTTACTCAATTCCCTGTTCGTATCATATTCGTATTAACTGTTGTAAACTATGTAGGCCATCAAGGTGCAGTTTCAATTTTCCAATCGAGCAAAAGTAATTGGATTTCCCCTATTAGGAAAATTTCCAGTACCTAACCAATAGCTTAGATGACTACATATTTTATGGCGTCAGTTTAAGCTTGGAATTTTCCAATCTCGTTTAAAATGAGTCCCACCCTCGACAGTTCAGCGATTAGTGGGAGTGAAAACACATACCTACAGTACACTGTCTATAACGTTGGCGTTCAGTTTGGGAATTAAAGAAGTAGTCAGTAATACACTGCTTATGAAATGTGGTGACGTTTAATGTGAGTCATAATTTATCACGACCTGAACCTAAGCCACCGCTGCAAAGAATACGTCTAGATACTCCCTTTGACGACGTTTCCACAAAGTTTTTCTCGCCTCTACAAAAGTGGTGTTAAATACAGTGGTATATATATTTAACCACAGCTATAGCAGTTTTAAAGTCTTACAAATGGTGGAGAATGTCTAGATTTCACTACTTTTTAGAGATAAACAAGCAGCTCCATCGAGACTTGGCTAGTTTTTTACAGAATGTTTTGGTGGGATATAGCTTACTTGATCAACCTACAAGGCTGGTTAGCGTATGCTTCACACCAACTTGCGAATAAGCTTACAAAGTCACCGCGAAGCATATTACTTGTACAGTCAACAGCAAAAGTAGATGATCAAAATCAGAAATTCAATACTAATGAACGGAGTTCGCGTCATAACTGTGTGGCGTCGAAGTACTACTACTTAGAATACTTACTACGTAGAATACTTTTGAATCACTTCGACGCCACACAGTTCTGACGCGAACTCCGTTCATTAGTATTGAATTTCTGACTTTGATCATCTACTTTTGCTGTTGACTGTACCCACAGATATAGATACACCTAGATAACGAGAGCAACTACTTCGCGTGCCAATAATCGCACCAGCTTACGTTCAGAAATCATAAGCCGCCACTTTCGCGCTCAGTCCTGTGTACTGCTGGCCGGGTAAGCGTGAGCGAGAGCGCGAGGGAGAAAAAATGGCACGCTTGGTTTTCATACAATTTGTGATATTTGCGTTATCTAGGTCCATGTATATCTGTGCTTGTACCTATTTGGCGCGTATGTCATGCAGGCGTATGTGCAACAAAAGAGATATGTATGTAGTTCAATAGCTCTGCTCACTACATAAACTCAAGTTTCTTGACTAATGACTACGTACTAGTCTACTTAAGTCTTTGATTTTCTTCTGCTTGATTAGCCTATTCCTTCCACTACTGGGACACAGGCCTCTACTCTGTGAGAGGGACTGAGTCCACCATGCAGGCGTTGTGCGGCTGTTATGGCAAGAATTCTCTACAGTGTTGTTACTTCTTTTCCGAAACCAATCTCTTCAAAGTCTAACCATTTAATAGGCACATAAAATGTACTTTCCAACGCCGAAACTTACAAAAAAATTTAACTGATTCCAGTGGCCCCTTCCAAAAGGTAGTTTAGTTTGTTTAGTTGACTGTACCCATTTGACATTGTTACGTGTGTTTACAGTTGTAATTCTTGGATAGGTATGATTTATGAAACATTTAACTAATTCACGTGTTTGTTTCGGTATTTGTCTTATCGTCACTAACTTATGAGGTTACCTAGGTACCTTGAGGTGTCGGCAGCACTAATGGACTCATTGAAATGCTATTGAGTATGACCCAATATGTTTGTTGGTACATGTTATAAACATCGTATAGGTACGTTACCATTTAAGAAGTCCTTCAAAAAAATACCTTTTACTCCCGATCGGATCGGCTAGGCTTCTAAAATTGGTATTCAAACATCGTCAGGTGCAACAGGCTAGTTGAATCATATGCTATAAGCAACCTTACGATAAATTCACAATAAATTACACTTAGAGTAATAGGCTCGCCCTCTATTACACTAAAACAGAACTGCCGGTGGATTCTGTAAAAATCTCACCGTGAAAACTTAAGTGAAGTGGGTTTGTTTTTGCTAGGAATTGACACTTTGACAGCTCACTCCACACTCACTTCACCTAAGTTTTCACGGTGAGATTTTTACAGAATAGCACCGCTGATGTGTGGGTCTGATCACACCCTTGTACGAGGGTAGACAGGCGTCACGATCCTTTGTACCTTCTTAATTGTAAATGAAGATATTTTTTTTTGTGTTTTTTTGCACTCACAAACAATGCACCCAATATGTTATCTCTCCACCACCCTTGGTTGACTGGTAGAAAATACCCAAGGAAGACGTACTTCCGCCTTTGTACCAACCTTTTATATTGCATGAATAAATAAATGATGTATATAAACCTTACAATTAACTTCACTTAGGCATCCCCACGGGATATCTGACTGACATGCAAGCATTACCACGTCTCATGCCTCCATCAGACATAGTTACTTCCTCAGCACATCGTTTCTGCCGCTCCATTGTGATGGCACTTCAGTGTGATGTTATCGTACATTCAGCTTGCGAGAGCACCCTTGTAATAACACCGAGTTTGGAAAATTGCTGTGATTTAAGGGTATTTTATCGGCTCCATTTTTCTGCGTAGTTCATTGCAGATAGGCGACATCTGTGTTCTTCTAGTACACTATAGGGGATATTGAAATGTTCCGTTCCCTACAATTTATACTCTCATCAATTTGTAGATCTCAGTGGCCAAAAACATCTTCTTACACATCACCAAAGTATGCCCCAGTACCTATACGTATACGGTATACCTACTATTTACCGAACGTAGTGATCATGGCAATATTTTTTCACGATTCAGCAGGTCCAGCACCCTAAGGATATTACTAATCCATTGCTTCATATGATCGAAAAATTTGTCTGCTCAACAACGTAAATAACGCAATGAATGTGGTTGAGCTGACAAAATGAAAGCCATCTACTGTATTACGCAATCACCCCTCAGGTTTTGCAGTGATACAGTCTTAATATAAAACAAGGTTTATCTTCAGACCCTTAAAAACCATGAAACCAATTTTCAATTTCGAACTGTATTCCGATTGTACCAAAGTTTGGTATAAAGAACTGTATTCTAATCACAGTTACGTTCATATTACAATAACTGGCATCATGTCAAAAGAGAAAACTCGTACAAGCCTACTGTCATGATGATGATGCTAGTTATAAGGGTATAAGGGTCACATTTAATTAGGTTGTAATTGTTCAGTCAAATAATGGAATGTAAGTGCTAATATTCAAAGTGAAAAAAAAACAAAGTTAGTTAGTTAGTTTTGTGTTAGTTCCCTGTAAAACTTAGTTCTTTGACAATTTTAAACAATCAAAGTAAAATGAATTTAATGCTAATTTACACAATATTAATGACAATGGACTCGAATATTAATCAGAATCAATTTCCTAGAAGACAAACTAATTGTTTCAGACTTAGGTGTCAGGGTTTCAGGCTGCTTATGTTAGTTTACGTAGTAATAACAAATCTATCTTAACTTTATTAAAATTGTTATTTCAAGCATACCTAGAACCTTAATAGAAGACATCATAATTTAGTTAATTTAATTTAATTAATATATGAATTATATTTAAAAAAAAAACTATGAATCAAAATCAAAATATTTTATTTCACATAAGCCTACATGGGCACTTATGAAACGTCAGAAGCTAGGTGCACGGTTCCAATTGGTCGTTTCCTATGGAGAAGAACCGTCAAGAAACTCCACGGTTACTCTTTTTAAAAATAATTGGCTTTTACAATATTTTCAAATTACAGTAGGTATGGGAGGATAGCGTAGGCCTGTCAACAAGTATTAGGTACTTGATAAGATAAATAATAATAAATAAGAATAAAATATACATTTGTCGCAATAGGTGCTAAATATTGTAGAATGGATTATTCTAGAATACAATTACAGTTTTACTTGTTCCAACATAGTTTCTACCAAGCAACTTAAAATTAAATTGAAACAGTAGCCTGTTAGGAAAGCTTTGACCTGTAACTAATTCTTTTTCGTCAAGAACCAAAGTAACTTATTTAAACTTGTGTCATGGTGGTGCGCAAGTTTCTAACTTTGGCTTACTTTAGATGAAAAATTATGATTTATGAACTAGGTTTTAAGTTTGAAACGATTAATAAAACATGACTATTATTTTACCAACTGTGCTGTAAGATAATATCGCATGCCTGTGTATGCGATAATTATGTTGATGACTGTTGATGAAACTCCGCACACGTGATGCCTATTGACTTGAAATGTCAGTGTAAAAAGTGTTTTATGTGTAAACTTCACAGAAGTGATTAGTGTCGCTTTCTTAACACGATAAAACATATTTTCTCAACTCGTACTTCAAGTAACAACACTAAACGCGGTCGTTGACTCCCAAAAAAACCTAAAATCTATTTTATTTTCATTTTATCGAGTTTAGTTAACGATACTCATCACGTCTGCAGAGTTTCTCTAGCTAATGTAATTTGACCCTGTAGATACCTAGACTAGCCTGGTGAAGTCTGTTATTTTAGTGCTACGAAAATGGTATTCGTAGAGCTTCGTAGCACTCATAATAATCGTTTCGTTTCGTATAATAATTCTCTTGCTACGCAGACGTATGGTAATAGACTATAGCTTCTATGAATTTCTCGAACTATGTAAACATAGCAGTTCAGGTCTTCTCCAGAATATTCAGGACCCTGGTTCAGCGTACCGTCACGTGTTCGTGGAACCTTCAATAACTTTTGCCGCTTTGCTTAGTTTCAGAAATGAATATTTGCGCTTTTTAACGAACATCTTGAATAATTATGTAACTAAGGATCTACGCTTGGTACTTATGAAGATACATTTCACTGTAAAAACTTTTCCGAGAGCTGATTTACCTAAAACATACTTTGTAACGTGGTTAAATCATCTTCATAAATATCGTAGCCCGTTGCTACCACATTGTTAGGATCCGAACAATTTGACAAACATAAAAAAAATATTAACTTGTTGAGTGTTTGTGTCGAATGAGGTATTTCTCAAACACATTACAGAAAGATGAAAGTTCCGAGCGCTGTTCACTTCAGCTAACCCAATCCTAAAACGCCAAAACTATTTGGGCTCTGTTCTGGAGACACCTCGTGCCAACATTTACAAGAATTCTTGAGTAACTAATGGACATTATCCATGTGCCGTTGTACTTTCTTCGAAATATATTCACTCAGTAATTCCTAAGTAGTGATAAAAGTCTGAGAAAACTACAGGCTTCAGAGATTAGCCGTAAGTTAGAGACGCACTCGGGAAGTATATTCTATAACTTATTATACCTATTTATAACATGACGAAAGTTTTAGCAAACCGCACGCGTCTTAGTCACGTGTATTAACTAGATTTATAGTGCTAGCTGTTTAGGACTTCGGTTACATACTGGCCCGTTTTAACCCACTCAGGGGTGCCTATAACTTCGGAACATTCTTCCAAAAGAACTTAGCTTTAGAATGTCAAGTTTCTATCTCTATATATATATATATATATATATATATAGATTGGTTTCAACATCCACAGATGGCTCAGTCTCCATCAAAATAAAAAAGAAACTCGTTCGAAGAATCGAATCGGTAGGTCTCAAGAATCCAATAGACTCTTATCTGTGACGAGGTACCTACTTTCTGAGTCTACTTATGAAATTGAAAGTACTTGAGAAATCCTTACTGGTAATTGAAATGGCGTGCAATCCTCCTGCAATATCCTTTTATGCTATAAAAAGATACCATGAAAAAACTTTTTAACAAAAAAAAACCGACTTCCAAAAAAAACACTACAAACTGAAAAATAACTTTAATTTCGGAAGTCGGTGTCTTAGGGATCAGTATTTTAGTTTTTGCCACCGACTTCCGAAATTAAAGTTATTTTTCAGTTCGTAGTGTTTTTTTTGGAAGTCGGTTTTTTTTTGTTAAAAAGTTTTTATTTCTCGCTTTTTAGTGGGTCTATTTATAATTTATCTAAGTTACAATAGCCTAATGTCAACTTGCCCATCGCCTTTTTATAAAATATTCCTTTTCTCGATGCAGGGACGTTAATTGTTGAGGAGTTCTCCTTTTATTAGTTTTTAGATTAGATGCTGATAATCCTGGCTGCAGCATCAGGCCAGACTTATGTCAACATTGCATTGAACTTAAAATTAGTCCTGTTTAAAATGAGCCCAAACACGACTACGGTGCTGTATTTTCAAGGTTTGTACTTTTTCTGATGCTCCTGGCTTCAGCATCAGGTCTTCGGTGTTCCTCAGTAACAGTACGTTTATCCACACATCGAGCCCTTTTCAATGAGCCTAAACACGATATATCTGCTGTTAGTTGTCGAGGAGTTAGGTACTCCGCAGACTATCCTGACTGCAGCATCAGGTCATGACTTGATGATCATGAGACCAAATGTGGCAAATGCCCTATCAAACATCAAAACAATTTACTAAAACAGTCCTTGCCTGTTCGAGTAACTTCTTACTGTTAAGGAGTTGTACCTTCCATCATCAGCCCAGCTACCTGAGATGGTGACAACCATACACAAATACACAAGATACTTCATAAAATATGCGAAAAACAATAAGTGAGCCTATAAAATTTGAGGGTTGCCCTCGATTTCTCTAAGATCCCATCATCAGATCCTAACTTGGTGACAATGGGACCACCTCAGAACTATCTACTTTCGAACAAAAAAAGAATTTTGAAAATCCGTCGACAATTGGCGGAGTATTCGATGAACAACCATACAAAAAAAAAAAAAAAAAACATACAAACACCCGAACATAGTACCTCCTCCTTTTTGTGAAGTCGGTAAAAATGCCAGTCTACATTTTCATAATGCATAGCAAAATCCTTTACCTTCATGGGGTCCTAGTTGTTTTATGGGTTCTATCCAATCTTCAGTACAATTTCTACTGGCTCAATATAATTACTTGTTTAGCTAGAAAAGAAACATCAATCTTTTTTTATTTGTTACTTTAAACTTTAGTTAACGATACTCATCACGTCTGCGAAGTTCGGCTAGCTAATTAAATTTGACCTTCTATAACTTATTAGGCACGATACCCGCCCATTGCGCATAATCGATGGCACACCGAGTTTTAGTAAAAGTTTGGCTTTGTAGGGCGTCTCAGTTACTATACCTCTGTGACAGTGTCTTTGTAGAGCGTCTCAGTTACTATACCTCTGTGACAGTGTCTTTGTAGGTCGTCTCAGTTACTATACCTTTGTGACAGTGTCTTTGTAGGTCGTCTCAGTAACTATACCTCTGTGACAGTGTCTTTGTAGGGCGTCTCAGTTACTATACCTCTGTGACAGTGTCTTTGTAGGGCGTCTCAATTACTATACCTCTGTGACAGTGTCTTTGTAGGGCGTCTCAGTTACTATACCTCTGTGACAGTGTCTTTGTAGGGCGTGTCAGTTACTATACCTCTGTGACAGTATCTTGGTAGGGCGTGTCAGTTACTAAACCTCTGTGACAGTGTCTTTTTAGGTCGTCTCAGTTACTATGCCTCTGTGACAGTGTGTTTGTAGGGCGTCTCAGTTACTATACCTCTGTGACAGTGTCTTTGTAGGGCGTCTCAGTTACTATACCTCTGTGACAGTGACTTTGTAGGGCGTGTCTTCTACTATACCTCTGTGACGGTGTGTTTGTAGGGCGTCTCAGTTACTATACCTCTGTGACAGTGTGTTTGTAGGGCGTGTCAGTTACTATACCTCTGCGACAGTGTGTTTGTAGGGCGTCTCAGTTACTATATACCTCTGTGACAGTATCTTTCTAAAGTGAATTCTATCTATGATAATAATAAAGCTGAATAGTTTTTTTTTTGTTTTTTTGCTTGTATGTTTGAACGCGCTAATCTCTGGTAGGTACTGCTGGTCGGATTACAAAAAATATTTTTGAGTTTTATAGCCCAATTCTTGAGAAAGGCTATATACTTAAATAGGCTATTTAACATCACTCTAGGACCCTTTGGCGCCGAGCAAAAGTAAACAAAGTCAGAAAGAATTCGCGATGCGATGCGACGGGGTGGGTCGGGGAACAAGAAATTTTACCATTTTACTAGTGGGTCATATTAACACACGGGTATATTATACCTATTTAGTTATTTCATACATCCTATATCCAATCAACAGAACAACTTCTATACACATCAAAGACAGCAACATTTTAACTAATCTAATACCAAATCGAGACAAAGCATAGTAACGTGAAGGCTGGACATTGGTGCAAGCGACCTTATTGTGTTCAAGTGATACATTCCGTGTTGTGTTTGCGCGAGTGATAGTTATGCGGCTATGAGCCAGTGATGTGTGTGTCATGGCGTGGCCCGGAGGCACGGATGCTGTGGAACTGCCGCTGCATCATGTCAACAACAATGAGGGGGACAGGCTTGCTGTGCCCAACACCACTGTCGTTAATGGACAACAGACGACGAGTGAGTATTATACGATAAGGACACTCTTTTAGATATCACACTGAAATCTGTAAAAACATATTTGTTACGGTCGCGAACCATATTTTGTTAAACATACAACCTGACACTGACCTGCAAATCACAAAAAAACGTAAGAAAATTTGAATTTCACGGATTACCCCAGCCCCTGGGGTAACCCGTGAAATGAAAATTCGCTTCCCCTTAGAAGCCGTTAATCTTGGTTGGTAAGTAGTTTACCGAATTCCTTTTTTGCTCTTTAGTCAATTACTCTCACAGACAAAATGGTTTCTTAAAGGAATACTGAGGTAAATAATGAATTAGCTAATTACTTTTAAGTACTTAGGTAGGTATACTATGCTTCTCTTTATCTACATAGAATAACGGACGTGACAAAATAAGTCGAAAACCCACACAAAAAATAATACATTTTGTCAGTTAGGTATAAACTAGCAAATTCATTTTACGACTACCTAATTCTAATTTCTTATTTCTGCCCACTTGTCAGAATTTCCAATAAACCGAATACTGCCCATTTTCAACCCTCCAGATTCCAATGTACCAGGGCCGCAGGGACAGCAACAGGCAATTGTTTAAACGATTTAACTGACAGATGAGTGAGAAGTTTGACTCGAATTCAATCAACCGCCAGCATACCGTCGGAAATGGGAAAATAACATCTTCCAGTGATAGGTAAATGACCTCCATTCCTTCTGCCCCGGGCTTCCCTAATAAGGATTAATTTGCCTTTTCAAAGTCTTCCTTAATTTCCGTGAAACGAATGGAATATGAAACTGTTTGTTGCCTGCGCAAATTATACTTTCATGGCGATTCAATCAGAGTTTCTGTTGTAATATGCGACGGTACAGTGGAAACAAAACATTATCTTTCAATGGCGTTATTAAGATGTCATCATGGCAGTTGAAAAGCTTTTATTCTTCACAATGGATTCCTGCTGGGATGAGCTGCACTGCACTGTAAAACAGTTCATTTAGTTTTCCATGAAAGTCCAGTAATAGTACATTATGATACATGTGTGCTATGTTGATCATTATGCACGAGGCGATATTATCGCGCGAGCCGCAGGCGAGAGCGATAAGAAAGCCGAGTGTATATTGATTAATGCACACGCGTTTCATACGACGTTTTTCAACACACTTGCGAGGAAAAAAAACAGACTTGTATTGTTAAATATTAACTTGTATGGAAAATGGCGCGCTGGTTTTGTTTTCCCGCGCGCCGTGCTAGCCAGCACTAGCGATGCGCGCGCAACATTGACTCATTTTAAATATATTAATCTATGGCACAGACAAAACCGATACAGCCTATAGAAAAAATATAATAAACACAAACCTGAAAATTGCAAAAAACCTAAGAATTTCGCGGTCTACCACTGCGCATTCACCTTAAATTGTCTGTGGTCCCCTGCGAGTTCATTTTGCGACCAAGGACAATACAGACTATTTAAAAAAAAATTGAAATATAGCCCGCGGATTTTTTCTTTCGGCATGAAGTCTCTTTGGGCGCTTTCCGAATTAGCTATAATCGCTCACATCACAGCGCTCACATCATCTCCATGGACGTAATATTACGTCCATGCATCATCTCACATGCGTTCCGATTTAGATATTACTATTATGACTGCTGAGAGCTGGCAACAATTCGGAACACTCGTGAACGCGCTCACATGACAGTGCTTACACAATGTAAAAAAGATATTATTACAGTATTTCTTTGTATAAACACCACATTTCTTCTTCAGTTCTTCTTCTTTGGTTAGGTGGCGACTGTCAGCCAGAAGCACAATTTCAAAAATGCCACGTTAGTTTAATTTAAAGATGATGCAACTCAAAACAAAACACACACTGACACAACCTCATACACACACTGTCATTTTTGACAGCGCTCACGGTGATATTATTCTAGGGCATGGTCGACATTATCGCAAGATGGCGAATGTCATGACGTCATCTATGACGATTCACGGGACATCGTTATCGTTATCGCGCTCACGCTAATTCGGTTATTTCCCAATTCGGAACACATCGATTATTTCCCAATTCGGAACGCAGGGTTTGATGAGATTAAAAAAGCGCGCGTCTCCGACTAGTAAATAGTTATCTGTGGTATTACAGAACATGTGGATTAAAGTAAAGAAAAAGCACGCGTTCGTAATACACTCCATTATGGACCTAAAAGCGGTTCAATAAGAGCCACTTTACGAGCAAGTGTGTTGAAAAATCTTTATTTAATTTTGTAAAACATAAAACGTTTATTTTCTCTAGACTGTACTTACCTGTCAGAAAGAGTAACCTAGATAAAGTGGATATAAGACAGAGATTAAAACAGAAGACGAACTAGCAGGGGATCGAGGAGGGGGGGTGGAGGGGGGGTTCAGGGGGGGTTCAGGGGATCAGACCGGAATACCTAACTCATAATTATAGTGAAAAACCTGAACTTAAAGTGGTATATAAAATCACCAAAGAGTTGACATCAAGCTTTCAACCTTCTCTGTTTAAATTACAGGCCGATATTATAATTGGTAGGTATTAATTAGTAGATCGTAATTAAGCGCTGAATATTGAGTAGTTGGTCGAAAGTCGTAAACCATTTGGGAGTTGCGGTGAACCGCATTGCCAATTACATGATGGCCGCCAGTTGCAACTGTGAGTTATTGCTGGTCCTAATTAATGATCTACTTACGTACTGCCGTACCTTGCTAATTAACTGTACCTCTTCGGTTTTATTAATCCTACATCACGCTGACGACGACGATGACCGGTGAACTTTATGAACTTGAAAAAGTCAAGTAGAATATTGCTAACTTACTGTAAGAAAAGTTCCTAGCGTAAGGCTGGTTTTTCACCAGAGATGAGCGAGGATGCGTAGCGAGGGATGTGTGTAAAACTAACCAATACCAATGCTAACTTAGTTCAAGCTATGAAAATGAAGCGATGTTATTGGTTGGTTTCACAAACATCCCTCGTTACGCATCCTCGCTCATCACTGGTGGAAAACCAGCCTTAACGGCTGTGACCAAAACTGGAGACTGTTTTGTCAGCCATTGAAGAAACTTTTTACATTTAGTAGCAACTAACATAACTGGCTCATTGGTCTAACAGACGCATGCGCTACTGCTGAGCACGAGGACGACCTCGTGAGGACGGCTTCGATTCTCGGGTCAGGCAAATTGTTATTGGGTTTTTCCATGGAATTTCTGAAACAAACTCAAAGCATTTATTTCAATTCAATTGTCAAGGAGTCAGACGGTCAGAAATACGAAACTAGTTGCTCATTCCAGAGCGTAGTAGGTTCCTATGAATAGAACAGACAAGTCCATGATGGTCATACTTTTAATAAATTATATTGTTACAAAATATTAATTAAATATCTAACTGTCGAATTTATGATTACATATGTGAGAACGATGTAAAAACGTGCACGTTATTAAAAGTGTCCAGAGTACAGCAAAAACAAAGAAAAAAACAGCCGTGGCAGCAAAGATAAAAAAAAATAATAAAAAAAACCGGTTCGGCGAAGAAGAACGGACAAGAAACTCCATGGAAACAGTATTATAGTATTCTATCAACACATATAATACATTGTCATAAATTATCGTTATTTTAAAAACAATTAATTCTATCTCTGGGACAATGGTCCAAGGAACTCAGAATAATAGCATAATAACAGTAGCTAGGAATATTCCATTACATAAAACATTAGCAATATTGGCCATAATTATAACAATACAGAACAACATAGTTATCAGCAATAATCAAGATAATAATATCAATTAACTTACATGACATCTGGTCGATCTATTCCACATAATAACGGCACTGGTTATCAATCTAACATCTAGCGAACAACAACTGATTTGATAGTCATTACAATCCTTATTATATCCTATACCAACGTCTTATAAGTCAAACATCTACCGCCATTTTGAACCAATCACAGATCATCATATATTTTGGCTTAATATCTTCTAACACAGGTAATATAAATCTTATTTAGTTTAAAAATAAATCTTATTTAGTGAAACCATTTTAAAACATTATAAGGTAATTAAGAAATTTAATAAGAGTTAATTCGTATTTAACCGAACCGCCGTTGTTTTGTTGTTTGTGTGTATTCGTATCTCAACTGACGGCGCCCGTTGACGCATGGATCAGCACCATTCAGCTCAACTATTGTGAAGCTAAATGATCCAACACACGCGCCACCGTCAGCGATACATTTGAGTGAGCATGACATACTATCAGCCGCCAGGGCACATTCAACTTAATGTAAGACATATTACCCGGTAAATGGTAGCTTTACAGAACATAGTATTCACACCTGTGCAGTAGCAGCCCGGAGTCTTGATTCGAACCCTGTTGATGACTTTAATAGGCTCGCCTCCAATTACGAACAAAAGTGGCGAAATATGGGCGTACTATCACATATCTTTACACCTCTGCCCAGCCCTTCGGGCAATACAAGCGTGATGATATGTTATGTAACATAACAATACAAGCGTGATGATATGTTATGTAACATAACAATACAACCGTGATGATATGTTATATAACATTACAATACTAGCGTGATGATATGTTATGTAACATAACAATACAAGCGTGATGATATGTTATGTAACATAATAATACAAGCATGATGAATAAATGTTCAATGTTGTATGGTTGTAAAGCCTAAGGATCCGTTCGGGCTGATTTTAATGAATTACCGTAATACAATATTTCGTAAATAATGTTATGTTGTACCCAATTAAGCTTCCTTAATGATCGCCAAGAAAAAAAGGCACCACTGCTCCATACATTTTGTTCATTGACAACGAACATACTTTTCTCTTTTTCATACGAATTTCATTTATTTACGAGTATTTATTTTGTACTAAAATAAAAATCTACAATCATAAAAAAGGTTATGTTACGTGTGCTCCTGCAATTACAGGAGACCACGGCGCATACACATGTAACTAGGTGTAAAACGATAAATATATAGAAAAAATAAATTATGTTTAATTTTTTTTTTATTATTAATTATGATTGTATATGGTGTACATAATAAAGAGTATTCTTCTATTCTATGAATGATAAATAATAAAATTTGAGGAAACAGGAACAAATGAAAAGAGAATGCTCTGTACTAAACACGAAATAAAACTATCAAAACAATATTGTATGCGGAATATATATTATCGGACATGTAGGATGTAGCTTAGGCTCAAATAATTCTTACTCCGAATAAAATGAAAGTGTATACTATAAAACCGACCAGCACAGCACTCTAATAAACTCAACTAGCCATACTAATGTTCAAGTATTTCTGCGTTAAATCCACACTGCTGTGCATAGCTGGCGCGAATTCGGTCCATACCTGTGGCGGAGTGGTACCGTTCTACCGTTACCGGCGATCTACCTGTTCTACCGACCGGCTGCATTACATTGCTAACTCACACTCGTACATCGTTCATTCGGACCGAAGTACCGAACCGTCTGTTATGGACTACGGCTCGTAGGCCCGTAGCTAAGTGCTACGGCGTAGCAGTGTAGCTTTTATGTCTAATTGCTTGTTAACGTAGCAAGCATTATTGGATTGTTGAATCGAACAACCGTCGATAATGTAATGTCACATACATATGTAATTTTATATTCAATCATCTCAATTTAAATCTAAAAATTCCTTTATTTCAGTTAGCTACTTACAAAATTAAATTGACATTATCGTAAATAGCCAGATCCTATTTATGTTACTATGCCTCCAGACATTATGTCTCGAGACGGATTAGCGACACAGCCTGCCTAGCCAGGACATTAGTTAGCCTTAGGACCACAACGTGTACACTGTACATACTTGATGGAAGAATGTAAGCCGCCAATAATAGATGTATACCTAACATACCTTGATAACATAGGTAATGCTTGTTAATGAAGACGTCACAAACTAATATCCCTTCGTTCCGTTCATTATATCTATTTGTGAATTCTACTTGTTCAAAATATCGAACCCATGTGTCAGTTCTACAAATGAATAAACTTGTGCCTGCGGGCATGTCAATGTGGACTCGTCCCGAACTCGCCCGGAATGTACGGCATAGCGACATGATTGTACGACAACATTCACTTAGGAAGTAACGCAAGGGCGGGGGTGTGTGCTCGGTGACCGAGTTTTCTTTTGTGTTTATCACTATTGATGTTGATACTGCCAAACAACAGCAGCTCGAAAAAGTACCCGCTACTCGATCAATTACATACCCACAAAGATGATTGATCACAACAACACACCGCATTTCCCTGAACACACGCCAGAACGCGCACCACACAACAATGGCGATCACACAGATTTACACACGAGTTAACAGTGTCCCGTCTGTGAACACTACAGCCGACGTATCACTTTACGTAACGGATCATTGTGTAATTGGCATTTGTTCAGCATTCACCTTGCAGTATGGCTTCGCTGGTCAGCCGGCACTCGGGCCAGTCGGAGCGCGGCCGCGGGCACAGCACCATGCTCATACAGATACTGGTGTTCATGTACATCGCTACTTGCGTGCTGTTCTACGTGGCGCACGTCATCGACTATTATTTCACTGTTCTGTGAAGCTGTCGTAATGCTCTGCGATGTGATGTGGCCGCTGAAGTTCAGCTAGACTATGAGGAGGGCGGCGAGAGCGTTCCTCCGCTTCAAAAGGCTCGGTGAGTACTCACGAGTCGCCACAAAGCGGATTGTTGCCACATCTTCAAGTTTCGTAATGCGAGCTCTTGATGTTCGTCGCGTAAAACTTTTATCAACGTTCTTTGTGCGACCGCTATGTATGCGACACCAAACTAGGTCTGTACTTACCTTTTTTTTTTTCGGATGGGAAATCATCAAATGACCCCCTCCCGCTCTGGGTGGAGCGGAAGGGAGTGTCAGACTTATACTGACTAAAACCCACCCATGTTCCTTCCTTAGCCCTTTATCAGCCAGCGGTAACCCTTTCGGACAATCCCGCTGACCCGGCAGGCTTCGGCCCTAAGGGCTTCTCTGTTTGTACTTACCTTCAGTTTCATTTAAGAATTTCGCGAATGCAAGATTCACATCATAGGTGTACCTTTCTTCGAGTATTTTAAACGCGCTGATCGTTTATTTCACAACAAAGGCACATTTTGAATATGAAACTGCTCAAAGCATTATACTTCCGTAGCGAATCAGAAGTAGGAAGTACATCAATGTAGAGTTTAATTCCATTATGTTCCACCTCGCAGCTGACGAAGCAAATCATAATAATGGAGTTAGGGGGAGTGTACGGGAGTGTAGTTGTCATGTTTAGCTGCTGTCACCTCACACGCTTGGAAAATTATTATCTTTTCAGCTTTTCTCCTCACCTACTTACTTTATGATTTTCGATTTAGGGTTCTGTTAGGGTGTGTCCAAAGGGTAAAAACGGGACCCTATTACTATGACTCCAGTCCGTCTGTCACCAGGCTGTATCTCATGAACCGTGATAGCTAGACAGTTGAAATTTTCACAGATGATGTATTTCTGTTGCCGCTATAACAACAAATATTAAAAACAGAATAAAATAAATATTTCAGGGGGCTCCCATACAACCAACGTGTTTTTTTCGGCGTTTTTGCCTTGTGGTACGGAACCCTTCGTGTGCGAGTCCGACTCGCAATTGGCCAGTTTTTTTTTATTCTTATGAAATAATTCTGCTCGCAATAAAGTAAACTTTCAAAGGACAATAAAGCATAAACAAACGATTTCAATTGAAACATAATCTCAAAGCATTTATTCAGACTTATTCAAACTTGTCTTGTTTGAGAATGTCAAAATCTCCGATTGTCAAAGACAAAGCTGTAGCCCCCGACCCGACGGAAATACTCGCGGAAATAAACTTTGTTACATTTATTTGAAAAACATTTAAAATAAACGTTTTACGTTTTTTTTAAACAAATTTATTTTAATCCTGGTCTTTTGTGTAATAACATGTAATAACTAATAAGTACCGTCCAAGCATCAAAATGAGAAACTGTATTATTTACCTAGGTTTGAGATATATCAAATTTCATTCAGAATATCCTCGACCTGTCAAAATAACAAAATAAAGGAGTTCAGTTTCAATCTGGGGTTCTAAATACAAAATACGGACTAATAACCTCCTGTTTTGAAGTCGGTTAAAATGAAAAAAGAGCCCTAATGAGAATCAGATGGGAGAGCGGATCATTTTTTTGTTCGCAGCTCTCCGACCTAGCTGTACTGGTCTGTTTTATCTTTCCAGATAACATTCAGAGTATTCACCTTTCTCTTAACCTACCTATTATCTTTATAATTTTCTCATTATCTCAAAGACTGTTATGTAAGCGAGTTTCAATTATAGGAAGATATAAAGAATATAGATAAAGCTAGAAAAGTAAACCGTTTACGTGTAACAAACATAACGCCAAGGATTAGGCAGAGGTGGAACTATATGAAACACAATACACATACATTTCGCCAGCTAAGTATAAAAGTCCCACGTAATAGGGGGCGAGCCTGTTGACATCAACCGGGCAACCAAACTTAGGGTAACAAAGTTACAAATAAAAAGGATTAATACATGTCTAAAATTAAAATAAATAAAGTGTTCCAGGCCGAATTTCGCGATCAATCTCAGTGGAGACCACAGCCTTCGGCGCTGGAGATATTATAATGCATAGCATAAGTGTGTGCGCAGGTGCACTCTCTCTTCTCTCAGACGATCAGGCGCAGGACTTAACGTGCTTTCTGAGCCACGGCGGTACCACACCGTCAACTTGCAAACTCCGGGCTATTACCTACTAAGAAATTCCTAATGGAATACCCAATGAGTGTTTAAAGCTCATATAGGTAGGTACTTTTTATTTAGTGTAGGCACGGTAGTTTCGGTATAAAGCCGCTTCCAAGAACGAGCTATTTACCAACCTTGTAATGTTTCATTTATCTTGAGTAAGGGCACAACATATTAAAAATGCACGATCAATTCATTTGGTTGCTTGATCGATCGCGGCTGTTGTTCTACAGAGAGGGCTGGCAACCGACATGCACCTGACGGGAGGATATTGAATTAATGTAGTAACGAATAGGTTATCATGTTACCCCGGTTTCATGTTGGAGTACTTCGAGTGAGTAAGTAGTTGGAGGAAGGGGTCAGCTACAGGCATAGCAAACTGAATAACATTAAATTATGAGTGGCAAAATAAATTAGGTAGGTATCAATACTTTATGACGTTCCTCTAGCCTTAATATCTATTTATTTTGTGTGTCTGTGTGACCGCGTGGATCTTCCAAACTACGCAACGGATTTTGAAGCAGATTTCAAAATCATTTAGAAAATTCCGGAGCGTTTTTATTGTAAATTAAAATAATTAAAATAAAGAAATCTCAATGTATTTGTCGTCAAAAAATCGTGTGAAGCAGGGGCGAGTTGCTGTTTGCGGTGCTAGTCATCAATAACAACAAAATGCAAAAAAATGGTTTGCATTTTGTTTTGAGCAATATACAAATACCTACTAGCACATTACAATGCCAACGGCTCACATTGAAAAGGTTATATTGAGTATTCAATAATTCTTGACAGAATGCATTCGCCCAGCCGTGTTTGCACGGCGTAGTAACGATATTTTACAAAGTCTTTACAATATTCAGTACTCTGTCGCTGGGTGTCGGGCCGATGTGTTCACGCTCCCCAAAGGTGACACTAAATCTTGCTTTGCACACAAAACTCTGAAGTATTTTACCATATTGGTGTTAATTCGGAATAATCGCAAATGTTGAGTTCCAAATTCAGACTTTTGCGATAAAAAGTACAAAAAAGGTGCCGTAGGCAAAAACAGGGAATTTGATTGTTTATCAAATTGACTACCAACTTAAATTGTCCGTATAATCATTTCACAACTGTCATTCTTTGACAGTCGTTTGAAATGGCTAGTATGGCAAATGGGCGGAGGGTGTCCATTTGATAAACAATTAAAACCCTGTAGGTACTTCAGAGGTAGGTATGGTTAAAATATTAACCTAAAAGGTTAGTATAAACTATTAGAGTACTCCAGCACTTAGCTGAAAACTGGCTAGTAGGTACCTAAGCCATCAAAACGACCCCAAGCGGCCAAGTGTCTAAACACACTATGCCGAAGGTACACGACCGAAGATCGGCATGATTACCTACTACGCCTGCAATGCTATTTGAATTACTGGCGACACAATATGCCGAATTTACGTTGCGTTAAATAGCATTGCAGGGGTAATCATGCCGAACTTCGGTCGCGTACCTTCGGCATAGTGTGTTTAGACTGTAGATGTGATTACCTACAGAGTAAACAACATAAATTCTCCACACAAACTCTTTATCTTAAATTCTTAACCACGATACAATCTAGTAAGTATGAATACTTTCTGCTTAGCAACTGTCAGTTCCAGATGTGGTTGGCGGGTAGCAAGAACCACGACGGCACTATATGAAATGTTCCGCCAGCTCTCATAACGCTGGTCTAGAGAACCGGACATTTACGCACGATTTACTAGCCGTCTTTATTACATAGGGCAAGAATATTAACAGCTGTTTTGTTACCTGTTGCGAGGTTTTTGTGACTTACTAACTTTACACGATTCCTTGTATTTTATGTGTGACTGTCTGTTCCTAGTGTGGGGCAACTTAAAAAAAAAAAGGGAGTAACTGCCCATTATCTCCGATATTTTGTTGTCCTCTGAAGAGAAAACAGTAAGTATAGGATGTTTTAAAATACAGGGTGGTAGGGAGGGACATCGACTCACGACCAACAATGTATGGCAGAGCAAATTTGACCGACAAATAATTGTAATGGTAACACCACGGATAATTAACTAGATAATACCGTTGAATTCAAAATCACTCTATTATAGATAATAGAAACTGATCAATATTAACACTTTCAAGTAATGATAAACCAAGATTAGATTATTAACATTCTACCTATTTGATAACACAACTCTCATGAGAATAGTTGCCACACCTTATCAGTTATATTACAATAGATTATAGTCAAAACACCAGCTGCCTACGGCCATACGACAATAAGACAGCAACACAAATCAACATCAATTGAAAACAGTTCAGTGTTGTTTTCAATATCACTTAAGCTAGGTATAACTAATGCTATAGTTATTGTTTCGTGATTGATCTGGCACAAATGCGGCATTCCGTGCACACGGTAAGTGCCGCACACTTATCGTCCACGATTAAAGCAATTAAGCGGATAGGCGAGCTAAACGTCGTGAATTTGATCCCCATCCGTTGCACTATTGACGTAAATTAATTCCCAGCACAAGCTTAATATAGTTAAGATTATAATTAATGCTATATAATAAACATTAAAAAAATATATTGCCAAAAGGCAACAAGGCTAGGCCTAAGGTTGTCTTGGTCCCAAAACTGTGCCCTGAAGACCGCCTAATGTTCCCTGGATGTTATGATTTGTTTACACAGTTCCCTAAATAGTATGTTATACATCACTGATTCTGAGAAATATACTCGCTGAGTAGGTCAAGTTGAATTACACTCACACTCCCACTCACACTACTCCCATTCCCTCCAACTTGTTTACTTAGTAGCAGTTATAAATAAAAAGTAAATAAATAATAATAATAATAATATTGCGTCGAGCTCGAGCGACGAGTATTTCTCTCCGCCCACGACGCCACCACCTGCTCGTCGACGGGGAGGACGCCGGTCGCCGGACGGCTTAGGACCTCGAGGCCCACCGGCCTCTGATAGGGTCCCAGCTCCCGGCGGAAGTGTGCAGCGCATGAGATGGACACGATCCATCAATGAAAATGTCATGCGCTCATACTATGGGGCTACAGAGGGGGGAAACAATCTGACCGCGTACCGTGTTCGGATGCTCTCTCTGTTTCAGGTGCTTGAACCAGCTGTCAACGTTTCGGCACAACGATTATCGGATCAGGTGCGTGTCATTCAGCGTAACCATATGTTGGATGACACTGTACTTGATCGCCTGCGAAGTGAAATGCAGAGTAGCCATGTCATCACTCCCCAGTCGCAGACTGCTGTACTACTACCGCAGTCTGATACAAGTCATGCTGACGAGGGGAGTAATGACAGGGCTACAAACGTAAGTACCCAATGTAATGAGGAATTGAGGAGTGCTTTGGAGGATGCGATTCAGGAATATCGCTTCATGTCACCCGAACTTAGGCCACGCTTACCTCGTTTGCCCATGCATAACAAAAATAGGGCGCTGGTGGCGGTTCTGGATTCGCAGTTGTCAAACTATTTTGATGGCTGCGAAGACCTCACCGATGCTCATTCGATTCTGTACTGCGCGGCTGCAGCGGCATGTCGTGTAGCTCACGTCAAATTTGCCAATGACTCTAGAGCTACACGACCGAAACCAGCCGTACCAGCTTGGCAGTGCAGAATTGAACGCCGTATTGGTGGGGCCAGAGCGCTCATTGGCAAACTAATCTGCTTCAGGGAGGGCAATACTCGCCCTAGAGTGATGCGCTTTGTGAGACGGGCATTCTTGGGGACTGATATCAGTCCTCAAGACTATATGTCTTGTGTCACGGAGCGCATCGACTTTCTGAAGCAGAAAGTGTATGCATTGGCGAACCGTATTCGTCGGTACAGGCGGCGAGTGGAGCGATACACTCAGAATCGCACATTCCAGAGTGATGAAAGGTGGGTTTATAGGGCTTGGGAGCGACCGGACCAAGGTGTTACTGACACGTGCCTACCGGATGATGACGCCATGTGCTCGTTCTGGCGAAACATCTGGTCGGTGCCTGTCAGTCACACCGAGGGTGATTGGACTGGGAAGATTGAGCGAGCGTGCGATCTAATACCAGAAATGGGGGTACTTACCATCAGCCCCCAAGATGTTGCTCGTGCAGTCCGACCGTTGCCTAACTGGAAATCTCCAGGGCCGGACGGGCTGCACAACTTTTGGATAAAATGGTTCCAAGGGTCGCACGCCTGCTTGGCATCCCAGTTCCAGTCAGCCTTAGAGTCAGGGTCGCTGCCCCAGTTCCTAACGACAGGAATAACCCACCTGCTCCATAAATCAGGTAGTACCGCGGATCCCAAAAATTATAGACCGATCACTTGTTTACCGACGGTCTATAAAGTTCTTACATCCATTTTGAGAACTAAAATTAACAAACATATAGACACCAACTCCATCATGTCTGTCTCTCAAAATGGATGTAAGAACGGGTCCCGGGGTACTAAGGAGCTACTCCTCATTGATATGGCCATTAGCCAACAGGTTCGTCGTTCCCGAAAGGATCTGTCGACATGCTGGATAGATTATAAGAAGGCCTATGACTCGGTGCCACATACATGGCTCATGAGGGTGTTGGAGTTGTACAAAGTAGATGCAACTCTGCGCACCTTCCTGATGTCGTGTATGGGGCAATGGAGGACGGTCCTTCGATATCCAGGATGTCGAAATATTCAGAGGAATAGCGAACCGATAAGGATCGAGCGAGGCATATTTCAGGGTGATAGTTTGAGTCCGCTTTGGTTCTGCTTAGCCTTGAATCCTCTAAGCACGCTGCTGGAGGATTCAGGTCTAGGCTATCGGCTGAGGAGAGGTGGTCAGGTTATATCGCACCTCCTCTACATGGATGACCTAAAACTCTTTGCCCCCAACAATTTGCAACTGATGGAGCTACTGAAAGTAACTCAAACTTTCAGTAGCGCCATCAGGATGGAATTTGGTGTGGACAAATGTGCGGTCATGCATGTAAAGCGAGGGGAGATTGTTGAATCCGTGGGAACCCAACTCTCGGATTCCACAAACCTTAGAAACCTCTCCGCATCCGAAACCTATAAGTATTTGGGTATGTCGGAAGCGTTAGGCATCAATGTTACTGACATGAAGCAATCGTTGAAGGAGCGCTTCTTTGGCCGCCTGAAAAAAGTACTTAATAGTCTTCTATCAGGCGGAAACAAGGTGCGCGCCTTCAACGGTTGGGTCATGCCGGTTTTGATGTACTCTTTTGGCATACTCAAATGGACTCAGACCGAACTCGACGCCTTGGATAGGAGGGTCCGTACGTTGCTGACTGCAAATCGAATGCATCACCCACGGTCATCGGTAATGAGGCTGTATCCCGCGAAAGTGTGGAGGTCGAGGGTTTTTAAACGCTAAGACCCTCCACAATCGCGAGATATGCAGTCTCAGGGAATATTTTCTAGAAACCGACGTGGGGATGCATCGAGATGTAGTCGCCGTGGACAAGGGCCTCACCCCGCTCTCCTTGGCTAAAGAGAACTGGCGCAAGCCAGTAGTGCTTGACACTAATGATCGCATGGAGGTATGGCAGAGTAAGGAGCTTCACGGACGCTTTTTCCGGGCCCTACATGGGCCCGATGTTGATCTACTAGCGTCCGTAGCCTGGCTGCGTTTCGGTGACCTCTTTGGGGAAACCGAAGGTTTTGTCTGTGCAATTATGGACGAAGTTATGATGACGAACAATTACCGGAGATTTATTGTGAAAGACGGCACGGTTGACATCTGTCGGGCATGCCACCGGCCGGGAGAATCAATCAGACATATTATCTCCGGGTGTTCTCGTCTAGCTAACGAAGAGTACTTGCATAGACACAACCTTGTAGCCAGGATAATCCATCAGCAACTTGCTCTGAAATACAACCTTGTGGAATCGGAGGTGCCGTACTACAGGTATGTGCCCGACTCAGTTCTCGAAAATGGTAATATCACATTATATTGGGATCGATCCATCATCACTGACAGGATTATTGTTGCCAATAAGCCTGATATAGTGGTGGTGGATCGATCAGAGCGGCGCGCAATGATTGTTGACATAACCGTCCCGCATGATGGGAACCTCGTGAAAGCCGAGAAAGATAAACAAATCAAGTATCTTGACTTGGCTCACGAGGTTGTCGACATGTGGGATGTGGACTCAGCGATCATTGTGCCGATAGTCGTGACAGCCAATGGTCTAATAGCCAAGAGCCTCGACCAACACCTGAGGAGGCTCTCGTTGGGCAGCTGGATCAAGGGCTTGATCCAGAAAGCGGTACTTCTGGACACGGCCCGAATAGTTAGGAGGTTCCTCTCTCTGGAGCCCTGACCGCCGGTAGCTTGGACCCTGTTCCCGATACCGGTGGGCTACTATTTTTTATATTTTTAAATGTTTTTATATTTCTTTATACTAATATTTAAAAATATAATTTATAAGAATTTATTTGAATAAAGGAGATAATAATATATTTATTCAAAAATTATAAGGCATGAAACATGTACAGTTTTGCTTAAATAAAAATTATATTGCTAAGACTTACGTGCCTGAACTAGGTAGTCCTGTGTTTCAGGCGAGAAGAGCTAAAATAGTTTTTTAAAATTAATAAATAATCTAAAGTTGACAATAGGCAAATAATTATAATATGTTGAGTAGCTTAACACTTAGTTTCTAAACTTAATAAATATTTAACATAGGTAGGTGAAATTTGTATATCTATATTTACTTTAATACAGTTAATAAATTTTCTGTTTCTTCATAAGACATACTTTGGAGAGCATCCTTGAGGATGTGAAGTGACGCCGGAAGTGACTGTATCAAGTCAAATGCCTTGATGAGGTCTAAAAAAATACTGAGTTATGTCTCGTGAAGAAATGGATTGCATCTGATGCTGACATCCAGATCAAAAGCCAGTTCTTACCTTCTTAGGAAACGAAATAAAAATTATAATACCTATAGGCATGCAAGTTTTCTGACTGACAAGAGAAAGAGAGATTGTGAGTTTAAACTCCATCTTTGTACTTTGTACGGCGATAGTCCGAACTCCATTGCTGGTAAGTAAATAAAATAAACATAAAATAAATCCTTGGGCCTAGCAGGAATGCACGGGGTAAATAAGTAACGTAAATTCGGACGATTCAAAAATTGAAAATATTCGTTTCACAGAATAAGTTTCACATAATACTTATGGGTAGTTCTTCAAAAAGTATTCTCCGCGTAACTTTCATGGCGAATTTTTTTTTTTGAATAATCTACAAATAGATGTACACAGATTTAAGACGCTGTAAAAATAATACGTAATTTTTTATTTTATGTAAATCGGTGCATAAACTACAGAGATATTCTATTTTGAAATTTCTGTGCCCACGAAAGTTACGAAAGCCGGCACGAAAGTTACAGACGTATTTTCTGCAAGCAAAATATAGTTTCAAATACTTATTTTTTCTGAAATTTCCAGTTTATAAAATAAAAGACTTATTATCTGAATCAACTTGTATTTGAGATCAACAATTATATTGTTTTGAGATCAGCTTATTAGTACTCATTATTAACTTAGGTTGCTAACAATTGCTTTGCTCCCGGAAATTAAACTTTAAAATTTACAACATAAACATAATTATTACTTACTACTATTGCTGGCAGATATCGTGTGCTTTTGAATAGAAATGCTTAGAATCATAAAACATACCATTTTCTGCCAGCTGCTTTATTAGTAGTCTACATTTATATTATTATTTTTATAAATTTTCAGTCTCGTATCATTTAGAATTTATGAAAAGAAATTTCCATGGCTATCACTCGTTTGTGAATTACCACTAAACATAACAAAAATCACAATATTTAAGATACTTATGTAATCAATATAATTAAAAATAATTGCAAACAATTTTTTGCATTTATTTTACAGTCTTTCTTCTTTGAAGTTCTTTTAAGTCTATAATCACAAAATGTTTGTCTTAAGTTGTCAATAAATCACGAAAGCCATGCACTTCCCAACATAATTAATAATATTAATATCAACTTAATTTTTATAAAAAATGAACTATACAGGATATTTTTTTAAGTAGTGCGCAAATTTTCACAGGCTGTTCTTACCCATGAATATGAACAACTTTCACTATCGGACCAACTCTGAAATCACGAAAAAAAATCTGCTGTTTTGTAAGTAGTACATTTTGGTCGAGTAGGTATTGAACTTTTCAATGAAACAGCTGATTAGTTTTTCGTGAGTTCAGACAATTGGTAAAACAGCCCAGTTTTGGGGTGGGACAAATGATTAAATTGTCTAGGAGAAAACCTACAAACAGAAACACATACCTACTACGAGTCGTTAAAAGAAAAAAAATTAAACACATACATGCATAAACACTTATACAAATACATGACAGCTTTTTTGAGCTTCGCGATAATCAAGTAAATGCATCTGCAGCGTCACAAGTAATCTAAAGTTATCATTCAATGGAGATATGTAACTTTCGTGGTGCGCTAGCTAACTTTCGTGGACAAATAACCACGAAAGTTGTGCCACGAAAGTTACGAAAAATTCACATTTTTGAGAATTACGATTAAACTTATAGGTAAATAAACAAACAAAGTACTTGGGAATAATCTCGAAGATCTATCTTACTCCATAATACAAAATGAGTTGGAAAATTATAAGCATTATCCTTCAAAATATGCGCATGAAAGTTTCAAGATCAAGGCTACTTGAAAATATTCAAAGAATAAACCACCTCGTATTTTTTTTGTTTAGAAGCGATTAACGTACATGTTTCCCTCACTGACGCCGGGATACTACTGAGCGTCCGCGCAGCTAAAACGTGTAGCGAAAAGTTGGCGCTCTTGGAAGATAGGTGCAGTTTTGTTGCGCGTTCTCGAAACTAACAAAATCGTGTGACAGAGACATAATGCCTATTAACTATTGTAACTTAAGAGATAAAATTAATGTTCTTTGATAATTATGATGCATAGTTAAATACAATTAATTTGATGTATTACATTATAAGCTTATGAATTGAATACAAAAGTTATCAAAGTTTGCCGTGAGCGCGAACAGAGTGTGACGCGTGAAGAACACCGATTTTGCTCCCGTTTTCGACATTAGATATTTTTTTTAATAAACATTATAAATAATTTTAGATGTTTAATGTTTAAATTATGTACACATATAAATAAAGATTAATCTGTATTTGGTCCTAAGACTGAATGTTTAATGGTTTACGAATTAAGACCGTGTGACCGCGTTTTGAGGGACCCCGAAGAACTACCCTTATAACTTTGCACAAAATGTTATATGAAATTCAATTACAAAGTTCGAATTTTCTTACGTAGCGCGTTTCTATTAACTTTATCTGAGGAACTTTCTGCTTAGGTATTCTACAGATTTCCAATCCTTTCCAACAACCTGGTTGTACGTCAGTTAATTCCATTATAATTAGCCGCCAATCGTTCCGACTGTCATTGGATCAATCGGCGCTGCTCTCTAATGAGATAATGATGGCCAGCTAGGCTTGCGTCTTAACCTTGTGAAGCCCCGCGATCGATCGCGCACTTGACTCCGAGAGTCCACGGGCTCGAGCGTGCAGCTGTTTCGGCAGATTAGGATAGAGGCTAAAAGTAACAGCTTAAGAAGCCTTAAAATTTTTGTCGAGTCGAATATTTCTAGTAAGACAGTAAAATTAACGGATGATAGGTGTTAATATAGTGGTGAATAGATATTATGTAGAGATCGGAAATACTATGGGAAAGTAAACCGAGATAAAAGTATTCTATGACCTAACCCAGGTCATGGTCCACCTATGTACTACAACGAAATTAATAAATAGCTGTTAGCGTGTGAAAATGTAACAGACAGACAGCCGACAGAGTTACTTTTTTTTTGTGTTAGCCTAGTTTGTGTCCCACTGCTGGGCAAAGGCCTCCCCTTTTTCCTTCCAAACCTTCCTGTCTTGTGCGATCTCTGGCCATGTTGGCCCTGCGAATGTTATTAGATCGTCACGCCACCTTCGCCTTGGTCTACCTCGACGGCGATGTCCTGCCTCAGGCGTCCAGTGAGTGATGATCTTTGCCCATCTCTCAGTTACTTTTATATCACTTAAAAATAAAAATAATCTCGAAATACTGTTCGTTGGTAAAACATCACTTGAGAACGGTTGGACCGATTTGGCTAGTTTCTGTTTAAAAATGTTCGAATCAGATACAAAAAAGGACGCTCACAAAAGAGGACAGGAAACGTCTGTCTAGTCAGCCTGTTTATAATATTAAGCACATGAATGTGTCGAGGCCGTGGCGGTTGAGGACGTCACGATAAATTAAAAGGTGATTGTTGTTGAGTGACAGTTTTATTCTCCAACTTCAAGACGGACGAAGTCGCATGCACGGGTAGTTAAACAAAAAATAATTTTGTTTTATTATCATGCTTGGTATTCTTTTGATGTATTATTCGTAGGACGAAAGAATATTTTTTGTTCAATCGGTAACGCCCTACCCTTTGTTTCGGGTAAATAGGTAACAATACTTTATATTGAAAGACCGGAATAAATCGGAAAATCTACTCTACAAGGAATATTCGAACACCTCACGGAGGTACTACTACATGAAATAATATACTTTTAGTACAATATAAGAATAGCTTAACGTGGTAGAAAGGTAAGTTTAAAAATAATCTACTAATTAGGATGTCTGTTTTCAAACTCCGACGTGATTGTGAACGTCACCATAATGACTAGAGTAGGTAATCCTTCTAGACGTCTATAGTTTGTAGTAATACACTACAATTAGCCCAGACACCATTCATCACTACTTAAATAGACGTGTTCACGAATGTAAGCTTTTAAATTATTGATGCCACTTCGTATATTACATACGAGTAGGTAGCTACTTACTTACTTTCCTATGTTAGACAGGTCGCATAGGTACTTCTATATCATACTGAGACTCTTTACATATTGCTATTCTAGAATGGGACTCATTCGTCCCATTTCCACTACAGTTCTCCCCACGTGTTTGCTTAGGGAGAGCCCAACGGGTTTAGGACGCAAACTAATCCCTTATTGTTTGAGTTTATCATGTAAAACCTCGAGTTGGATTGGATCTAAACCACACCACATTACAAACACACATATACGAGTATATTTAACGTAAACGCCTACAGACGCTAAGCAAGAAATCTTTGTTTAGAGAAGTTCAAGAAGAATAAAACTGAAGTGACCATAATCTTTGTCCCTTCGTACCGTCGTGGAACGTTTTATTTGTTTCTGCAATTACGGCATTTAACCGATTAGTGAGACTAACTCATCACTATCATTGTTTTCTGTTTTTATAATTTTGAGGTGTCTTTTTGTGCTGTAATACCAATAAACGCAAGTTTCTTTCTTCAACTCGAAAAACCGCTGTAAGAGAGCGCAAGTAATCCCACTAATATTATAAAGGCGAAAGTTTGTGAGTGTGTGGGGGTGTGTGTGTATTTATATGTTTGTTACTTCTTCACGCTCAAACGGTTGGACCAATTTTGATAAAATTTTGTGTGGAGGTAGCTGACACCCTGGATTAATATATAGGCATTTTTATTCCGACATTCCCACGGAATCGACACTTACGTGGGTGAAACCGTAAACACAAAAAACGCAAATTTTAGAAACAATAAAAGTATATGATCGACTACAGTAAACAAAATCAGAAAAATATATAATATTCTTCAGGATATATGCTAGGTAGATAGTGTGTTGAAAACAATACAACTAATTTGATTATGAAGATACCTCTAAAAACATTTTTTTTTACATTAAAAACCATAGATACTAATATACTTACAACAAACAATCATTATGATTTTTTGTCAGATTATCCTACAAGCTACAAGCAACACACTAAGCACTAGCTAGTGTTTTAATTTTTTAGTCCAAACAATAGATGTTTTGTAAATTGATAAGTGCTTCATACTTTGCAATAAATTACCAGCGTTGTGTCATCGCGCTTCTCTTTCTTTTCTTTGCAGTCCGACAGTGACCGCGCTTTAGGTCATGTGCCTGCCTTGCCATGCCTTAATGCTCTGTGTGTTATACTTACAAGCGCATCATGTTGGTCTATGACTCAGCCGTGAAGTGCGACAGGCCTACCTTCTTTGGCTGTGTTGGCACCGACGCGTAGGCTTATAGGTAAAAATAAATGTGGCGATCTAATTTTATTTCCATGTCGAACGTAATTAGATAGGCAATTAGGTAAACGTAACTTAAGTTAATAATCAACTATATACGTTTGGCCGTTTGATACAATCAGACAAATAAATTTTCCGGTTCATATTGTGAAGTAGAGTTGAATAGAACCTTTAGGAGGGACTGTCACTGATAATAGGTAGTAGAACAATACCTAGGTAGAAGGTATTTATTTTATTTGTTGTCTTTGCGAGTGCTAGGACAATGAGGCAGAACAACATGGAATTGCTTCTCGTACTTATTTAAGAGTAAATCGCGCTCGACCAATGGACATGGTCCATTGGTCGAGCGCACGACTTGAAATATAGGACCACATCTACCGCAAGACTTGCTACGCGCTACGGGCTACGAGCTACGCGCTACGAGGTACAGGCTACGAGCTACGCGCTACGAGTAATTTCACCCTCCATTAGATACGGATCGTAGTTGGTAGACTGTTTTCTTTGTTTTAACAAAGGAATAGATCCTGATGAGTATGTAAATACTAGTTGGCATCGACTATTGGTCTTCCTGAGTGGGTGTCTATTACTTTAATACTTTTTGTTTACCTGTAAAAGTTTCCTCAAAACTAAAAATTCATTCATTCAGTCTTGTTGTTGTCGAAGAAACTCGATCTTTCGATGAGATTTAATTACAGTCATGTCTGTGAGATGAGAACCTATTATTTTAAAGGAAGTTTGATATTTATACCGTTGATAAAAAAAGTAAAGACGTTTTTGCTACAAATGAGTCCAAGGGCATTAATAGTCGTTATGAAAAATAGCCGTGACATAAAGACAGACTGTTTCATTTTAACCTTTTATGTACGGAATTCTAAAAATGCAATCTAGTTGAGCGTCAATGCCGTTGCTTTGACAAGCACTCAAATCACGTACGAGACATGTACCTAATGGCATTATGGGATTATGATTGAAGTACGTTCCGTGCTTACGTAGGTACGTCCTACACGACGCAGACTGTTGGCGACTGCTAATACCTACTTGTTGTGATTGATCACTCCCTCAGGTCCCGCCGGGATGCAGCCACGTGTAACGGAAGGCGCGCGTGTCAAGCGCGGCGCGGTCTGCTTCATAGTGATGTAGAGGGATTTGTCAATGCGGTGCGGCCCTAATGTGCGTCAGCCTTTACCAACATAAGCTATTCTTGCATATGTCGTACCTTTTGATACGAGATTAAAATATCCCACCAAAAACATCATGCCAAAAAGTTTCGTAGGTACAATACTTACCTATAAGTAGTGCTCAGAACTAACAGTACCTTACTGCATCAAAAGCGTAAGCACATTAGAGTTGTACGCTTTATGAGTAGCGTATAGCTCAAACCATGTAGTGGGGCTTGCTGACCTAGTTGCGGTAGTTTTAGGACATGTCAATGTCCTCACGATGTTTTCCTTCGCCGTTTTAAGAGCAGTAGTGATGAAATACATTACACAAAATAACACGACTGTCTCTGTTCGAACCCACGACCTACAACTCGTAAGTCGAGGCCGTTACCACTGCTCGCGATGCTGCAATGGAGTTGCCGATAACCTGGGGGACAGATAGCTTACATCAGATTTATAACAGTCTGACTGCATCGCCTATTTGCGTAATAAACAACAATAATATCGCTCCGGTAGGCACTCTGGCAGTCGAAGATATAGCTGTAATGGTTCCCCAGGGAGCATTCATTGAGGCTGCGTGCTGCTGCCGCCGGCTCAAGAGACGAATGTTCCCCAGGGAGCATTCACTGAAGCTGCGTGCTGGTGCCGCCAGCTCAAGAGACGAATGTTCCCCAGGGAGCATTCACTGAGGCTGCGTGCTGCTGCCGCCGGCTCAAGAGACGAATGTTCCCCAGGGAGCATTCACTGAAGCTGCGTGCTGGTGCCGCCGGCTCAAGAGACGAATGTTCCCCAGGGAGCATTCACTGAGGCTGCGTGCTGCTGCCGCCGGCTCAAGAGACGAATGTTCCCCAGGGAGCATTCACTGAAGCTGCGTGCTGGTGCCGCCGGCTCAAGAGACGAATGTTCCCCAGGGAGCATTCACTGAAGCTGCGTGCTGGTGCCGCCGGCTCAAGAGACGAATGTTCCCCAGGGAGCA
Source organism: Oligia fasciuncula (assembly GCA_963082905.1). Classification (NCBI taxonomy): domain Eukaryota; kingdom Metazoa; phylum Arthropoda; class Insecta; order Lepidoptera; family Noctuidae; genus Oligia; species Oligia fasciuncula. The sequence continues at coordinate 1,134,497 of OY720394.1, read as the reverse complement.
TTCACTGAGGCTGCGTGCTGCTGCCGCCGGCTCAAGAGACGAATGTTCCCCAGGGAGCATTCACTGAGGCTGCGTGCTGCTGCCGCCGGCTCAAGAGACGAATGTTCCCCAGGGAGCATTCACTGAAGCTGCGTGCTGGTGCCGCCAGCTCAAGAGACGAATGTTCCCCAGGGAGCATTCACTGAAGCTGCGTGCTGGTGCCGCCGGCTCAAGAGACGAATGTTCCCCAGGGAGCATTCACTGAGGCTGCGTGCTGCTGCCGCCGGCTCAAGAGACGAATGTTCCCCAGGGAGCATTCACTGAGGCTGCGTGCTGCTGCCGCCGGCTCAAGAGACGAATGTTCCCCAGGGAGCATTCACTGAAGCTGCGTGCTGGTGCCGCCAGCTCAAGAGACGAATGTTCCCCAGGGAGCATTCACTGAAGCTGCGTGCTGGTGCCGCCGGCTCAAGAGACGAATGTTCCCCAGGGAGCATTCACTGAGGCTGCGTGCTGCTGCCGCCGGCTCAAGAGACGAATGTTCCCCAGGGAACATTCACTGAAGCTGCGTGCTGGTGCCGCCGGCTCAAGAGACGAATGTTCCCCAGGGAGCATTCACTGAAGCTGCGTGCTGCTGCCGCCGGCTCAAGAGACGAATGTTCCCCAGGGAGCATTCACTGAGGCTGCGTGCTGCTGCCGCCGGCTCAAGAGACGAATGTTCCCCAGGGAGCATTCACTGAGGCTGCGTGCTGCTGCCGCCGGCTCAAGAGACGAATGTTCCCCAGGGAGCATTCACTGAGGCTGCGTGCTGCTGCCGCCGGCTCAAGAGACGAATGTTCCCCAGGGAGCATTCACTGAAGCTGCGTGCTGGTGCCGCCGGCTCAAGAGATGAATGTTTTCTGAATGATAAGCAGCTCAACAAAATGATAAATATACAAACACGAATACATCGCAGTGGAACTTTATAGTAGATATTTTCATTATTGTCTGGAAACATTTTTCTAGTAGGTAGGTACCATTCTAGCATACTTATGAAAAACTTCTTTTTAGTTCTCTTTGTTAGTAGTACTTAGTTAGCAAAACGGTTTCAAGAACTCGTCTGGGGACATCCATACACACACCACTAGCTAATCTATCTATTTCTTTCGCTCCAGTCTGCAGTTCCAGTTAAAAAGTTCGGATGCCCGCGGTGTACGTAAATATATCTATATTACAGACCCATTTAAGCTTTTTCTCTGAATTTTCATGTCCTTAGATGAGGATGAACACTCACCATCAGGAAGGCAATTGATTGCCAACCAATTACCCAAAAGTCAAACTCATTTTTATTCTTTGAAAACTATACAATAATCATAATCCTATCTTTATTTATCTAAACATCATACAGGTGATACAGGCACTGGGTACATAATAGAATGCATAATTTTAAATAGAGACAGGTGTCTGAACTAGGAGGGTCCTGAGTTACAGATCACCCGAGCACAGATAGGTAATATAATACTCTACACCCGGGGTATATAGTTATATCTTCTTATAAATGAATTCGTAGACAAGTTGGTCATATTTATTTTATCTTTGCTTGTTACTCGGGATTTCTCTGAATGTTAGATACCTACACGAAGCTCTTATATTTGTTTTCATTGCTTCCCGCAGTTTTGATGAGATTCCCAGCACAAACAGTAAAACTAGAGATAGGTACTGCATGACGTCATATCTTCCTGGTTTTATTTCCAAACAAGATAAGATTAAAAATATAATTTTCAACACACTTGCTCGTAAAGTGGCTCTTATTGAACCGCTTTAAGGTCCATAATGGAGTGTATTACGAACGCGTGCTTTTTCTTTACTTTAATCCACATGTTCTATAATACCACAGATAACTATTTACTAGTCGGAGACGCGCGCTTTTTTAATCTCATCAAACCCTGCGTTCCGAATTGGGAAATAATCGACGTGTTCCGAATTGGGAAATAACCGAATTAGCGTGAGCGCGATAACGATAACGATGTCCCGTGAATCGTCATGACATTCGCCATCTTGCGATAATGCCGACCATGCCCTAGAATAATATCACCGTGAGCGCTGTCAAAAATTACAGTGTGTGTATGAGGTTGTGTCAGTGTGTGTTTTGTTTTGAGTTGCATCATCTTTAAATTAAACTAACGTGGCATTTTTGAAATTGTGCTTCTGGCTGACAGTCGCCACCTAACCAAAGAAGAAGAACTGAAGAAGAAATGTGGTGTTTATACAAAGAAATACTGTAATAATATCTTTTTTACATTGTGTAAGCACTGTCATGTGAGCGCGTTCACGAGTGTTCCGAATTGTTGCCAGCTCTCAGCAGTCATAATAGTAATATCTAAATCGGAACGCATGTGAGATGATTACGTCCATGGAGATGATGTGAGCGCTGTGATGTAAGCGATTATAGCTAATTCGGAAAGCGCCCAAAGAGACTTCATGCCGAAAGAAAAAATCCGCGGGCTATATTTCAATTTTTTTTTAAATAGTCTGTATTGTCCTTGGTCGCAAATTGAACTCGCAGGGGACCACAGACAATTTAAGGTGAATGCGCAGTGGTAGACCGCGAAATTCTTAGGTTTTTTGCAATTTTCAGGTTTGTGTTTATTATATTTTTTCTATAGGCTGTATCGGTTTTGTCTGTGCCATAGATTAATATATTTAAAATGAGTCAATGTTGCGCGCGCATAGCTAGTGCTGGCTAGCACGGCGCGCGGGAAAACAAAACCAGCGCGCCATTTTCCATACAAGTTAATATTTAACAATACAAGTCTGTTTTTTTTCCTCGCAAGTGTGTTGAAAAACGTCGTATGAAACGCGTGTGCATTAATCAATATACACTCGGCTTTCTTATCGCTCTCGCCTGCGGCTCGCGCGATAATATCGCCTCGTGCATAATGATCAACATAGCACACATGTATCATAATGTACTATTTCAACACACTTGCTCGTAAAGTGGCTCTTATTGAACCGCTTTTAGGTCCATAATGGAGTGTATTACGAACGCGTGCTTTTTCTTTACTTTAATCCACATGTTCTGTAATACCACAGATAACTATTTACTAGTCGGAGACGCGCGCTTTTTTAATCTCATCAAACCCTGCGTTCCGAATTGGGAAATAATCGATGTGTTCCGAATTGGGAAATAACCGAATTAGCGTGAGCGCGATAACGATAACGATGTCCCGTGAATCGTCATGACATTCGCCATCTTGCGATAATGCCGACCATGCCCTAGAATAATATCACCGTGAGCGCTGTCAAAAATTACAGTGTGTGTATGAGGTTGTGTCAGTGTGTGTTTTGTTTTGAGTTGCATCATCTTTAAATTAAACTAACGTGGCATTTTTGAAATTGTGCTTCTGGCTGACAGTCGCCACCTAACCAAAGAAGAAGAACTGAAGAAGAAATGTGGTGTTTATACAAAGAAATACTGTAATAATATCTTTTTTACATTGTGTAAGCACTGTCATGTGAGCGCGTTCACGAGTGTTCCGAATTGTTGCCAGCTCTCAGCAGTCATAATAGTAATATCTAAATCGGAACGCATGTGAGATGATGCATGGACGTAATATTACGTCCATGGAGATGATGTGAGCGCTGTGATGTGAGCGATTATAGCTAATTCGGAAAGCGCCCAAAGAGACTTCATGCCGAAAGAAAAAATCCGCGGGCTATATTTCATTTTTTTTTTTAAATAGTCTGTATTGTCCTTGGTCGCAAAATGAACTCGCAGGGGACCACAGACAATTTAAGGTGAATGCGCAGTGGTAGACCGCGAAATTCTTAGGTTTTTTGCAATTTTCAGGTTTGTGTTTATTATATTTTTTCTACAGGCTGTATCGGTTTTGTCTGTGCCATAGATAAATATATTTAAAATGAGTCAATGTTGCGCGCGCATCGCTAGTGCTGGCTAGCACGGCGCGCGGGACAACAAAACCAGCGCGCCATTTTCCATACAAGTTAATATTTAACAATACAAGTCTGTTTTTTTTCCTCGCAAGGCCCTGCGCAGACGACAGACTATCCGTGACGCACTTTTTAGTCTGTGAAAACAGAACCTATGCAATTAATATGCAGTAACGCACACGACGCGCAAAAAGTCCGGCGCACAAAAAATCCGTGTAATTCGGGCAGACCGCACCGCGCCGCGGCGCGCCGCTCCGCACAAAAAGTGTGTGAACAAAATTGAACGTTTGCTTCAACGCGCGCTAACGCAGACGGCGCACACTTTAGTCGGCAATCGGCAATTTGCTGCATTTCAGTAATCTTTCCGAAAGTATAGGATGTACCCAAAATTCTCTATTTCTTCTTCTTTTTCTGTACTTCATGTACAAAATAATACTTCGCGATCTCTGCACGATTTCCATAGCGTCTACGTCCCTACAGCTCTGTCGACAAAATGATCGAAGATGTGCGTCGTGTGCGTTGAGTCTGTGAAAAATACGCGACCGACTTTTTGCGCGCCATGCAGACTTTTTGTGCGCCGCAGACTCGATCGCACAAAAAGTGTGCCGTCTGCGCAGGGCCCAAATGTGTTGAAAAACGTCGTATGAAACGCGTGTGCATTAATCAATATAGCACACATGTATCTTATTGTACTATTCCACATTTAATATAAAATATTTTAAGGCATCCACTCTAGATATGAAAAAAAAAATATTTGCAAAAAGCATAGGTAATATATTATATTCAGCAGCTCTTCTTTTGTGGAATCTTGGAAGCCGCCACTCAAGGCACGTTTGTATTATAAATAATTTCATGTAATTTTGTAGGAAGCGATTTAAACTCTACTGGAAAAAGTATCTAGTACTGGGAACCAATACCTCACTACTCACGACATACAGAACGCCACCAGCTTACAATCTTTACAACCATAGCTAGCTACTTCTTTTCGCTTCGTCCACGTCCCTAATCATTCGTACCAACGTACTTACTGCGTCAAAATACAACACGATTTTGGTCAAAAATAAAAGAGTGACTGGTAAAGTAGGTAAATATTACTAAAAATTTAATTACGGTTACATAAAATCTCAGTCTCGTAGCTCGTCGCCGCGATATAAATGGACTCATTAGTTATTTACGAACACGTTTCGAACCTGCTACCCTACGCGTCGTAATCCCTGGATAAGGCTGTGTGTCGACTGGAGCGATCAGCGAAGAAATACAGAGCTAGCAATAGATACATAAACCAAATTGATAAAATAACGCATTTCGCCAGTTGTCCCCTGCCCATGTAATATGGGGTGAGCCTATAGCCATCACAACCGGACACAAATTCAGACTCTGGGGTGCTACTGGATTCGAAACCGGCATCGAACCTAGGATCTCCTCTAAGTAATTTCATGTCATTCACGCTGCAATGGACATCATGGGGTAATCTAATAAAGGACCTACGTTACTCCAGTCTATCATTACGTACAGACGCCAGCACATCAAGTTACTACAATCTGTCAGATTTCTTTAATAGATTTTCGACTTTATTGCTAAAACATAAGGTTCAAGGTTGATTGGGAAAATCTGACAGTTTCGGGTAGGTTGACCTGCTGGCGTCCGTACCTCATTTACCTCGCTCTGCGAGGCTTACTCGCGCCGCTCAAATAGACAGGCAGCCTAAACACCGGCTAATAGATACTTTCTGGTAAATGCTTACCTCCAATAAACTACGTAGGTAATATAAATACGTAACAAATTACCTATACGAACTTAAGTATGTACCCACTACGTAAAACGCTGAATTAATAACGCGTAACGTACGAATGTTATCTGGGCTTTGTTTAATTGTTTTTGGTGATTTAATTTTCACTGTTAGAAATAATCTATCTTATAATACCACAAAAGACAATTTAGTTGTCAATAATTCAGTCAATCATGGAACTTTTTTTATTTTAAAATCTAAAACACCTTTGTGAATAGACAGCCTTTACGCTCACATTCATTGAAAGACTTTGAAAGATAATGCTCCCCCACCGAGTATTATACGTATTATCTGTGCCCCCCGGTACAAAGATGCAATAGAAAAGGATTCGTCCAAACTGGCTCAAATGAAAACACTTGATCTATTTTGGCACCCAACGTGCGGTGTGGGCTTAATCATCGAATGACGGTCGTTTGGAAAGATTTATCGGAAATTCGCAGATAACCTAAGCACATATGTAGTGCGAAAGGAGCAAACACTACTTGTTCACTTGTTTTCTGCCGCTAAAATTTTTGTAGGTAGGTAATGTCTAGGTACTAGAATCTCATGGTATAAAAAAAATATTGTGATTTTCATAATTATGGATTGACATTGCCAATGAAAATCACATTTTTTTTATCTTAACTTAATGTTTCGAAAAAACACGGGCAGGGGGGGATACGGCTTTATACAATCCGATGTGCAGATGTGATATGCAAAGACTACAATATAATGCTGGTGATGTGATTAGATGTGCGTGGTGCGTGGTGCGCGGGGCGGTGGTTGAAAATGTAACAAACCCGCGCGGGTTTTTGTTTCGATATTTATGTGTAATGTTTCTTAAAAAAAACGGGCAAGAGCGAGTCGGACTCGCGCACCGAGGGTTCCGTAACATCATATGTTTTTAAATTTTGATCGGTGAGGCCTATTAATTCGTCAGAGAATTTTAACACTGTGCACTGCGGTGTAGAATATTGCAGTTTTATGTCAGCGCCATCTTTTGACCGATAGTGGAACTAATGTAACTTTTGTTGATGATTTTTGAAAAAGTGTGCTATTTATAGACTTCGTTTTATTTTTCCTGTAATTTTTACATAAACTTTTATCACATATAATAATAATTTCAGATTTTTCTCTTTGCAAACTTCGGAAATAACGGGGGGTAACGGTATTTTTACCCGACTGCGGCGAAGCCCAAAAGGAGGGTTATTTTTTACATTTTTCATCAAAAGTCGAAAACTGTGCAGCCTAAAAAAAATTTTTGAGAATGTGAAAACTGCGCTCTTTCTTATGATACCCCACATGCCCTAGTAGCCCCAATTCTGATTTTTCAGACCCCTTTTCAGTCCCTGTTGCAAAAAATATACATGTATTTTTTTATTTCTTTCTTATTTGCAAAATAGTTGGGCAAACGTCGTCTAAACTATTCCAAATTTCAAGTTGATAGTATTAGTGGTTCTTGAGATATCCAGGTGTGACAGACAGACAGACAGACCGAGTCTCACCTTAATTAAGGGTTCCGTTTTACCATTTTGGTACGGAACCTTAAAAAGACACGGTTAAGTAGAACCAATTCTTCATTCATTCAATATCGTTTTCAGAAACACGAAAGAAATTGCTCAATCCAAACCGGTCATCAATCCGTAGCTCTTGGATGTCAATCCGTAGCTCTTGGATGTCAATCCGTAGCTCTTGGATGTCAATCCGTAGCTCTTGGATGTCAATATTTCGAAGTCTTAAATCGGTCTGACTTGAAATGTCTTCTTGATATTGAGTCAGTTGATAAGCGACATGGTGCAACTTAATGTAGAAGAAACTTCTGTGAACTCTGGTGAACTCGAGAAATTAATACTTACCTACCTAGTTGACGTCTCGTTTAGTTAAATGACAGCTGTGTTCGGCCTTTTGTTGTCAACATGACAGACAGAGTATTATTCTAGCTGTCATTTTGGTCTTTAGAGCAAATTAAAAATCAGAGTATATAATGTATGTAATTGCCCGGATTTTAACCCAAACCCAGTGAATGAGAAGCGAGGCCTTTACCACTGGGCCAAAACAAACAAAAAACATTTAAATCCTAAAAATAATCAAGCTAAATACTAAAAGATTTAAGATTTTAATAAAATTTAATGTCTTTGTATACAAACTAAAAATAACAAAATTATATCATAATTATCATATCATTTATTCTCATTCTACAATGTTTAAAAAGATGTTGTTAACAAAAGGCTTAGAGCTAAGGAATCATTGTAGACCCTGTTAGGGCACAGCAAAAGGTGTTGTTTTATACAAAACAAAACCAAATCAAATAAAGAATCGTGGAAACTTAAATATAAATATAATCCTAACTTAACTAAAACTATACAGAAACTAAAAAATAGCGTCGAAAAATTCATCCGCATCGCTGTCGACTGGTAATGTACCCAAGAGACTTGGCGGCATTACCACGTTGTATGGCGATGCTTAGCCTCTGGCCAAGGTAAAAGCCAGCACTTGGGTCACGGGAAGTGTCAACCAGCCGTTTCGAAATTTCTTTATAAATACCATGAGCAGTCGGACCCCACGGCCCGAGGGTTTCAACCCCAAACGGCTCGAAAATATAATTTCCGACGAGGTTATTATATTTTCGCCGTTGAGGTTTTCCGCAGCCGCAGCAGCAGCGCCAACATAGCATGCTGAGCCAGGAAGATGTGATGGCCCAAGAGTATCGACACACGTAGCGTCCCACACTAATGGCCTACCTACCTTCCATGGAAATAAAGACATACCGTCCGGTCTCTTGCCATCGTCGCGTGCCAAGCCATTGGGTTCCAATACAGCTGGAACGCCGACGGTGACAAGAGCTCATCGGATGATGTCATTAATGTTCGCGTGCCGCGCTAAGCGACCCACACTTCGACCGCAAGACAGGCCATGGTGTCCGAGGCTGTTGACATCTTCGCCATAGTGACAGCGATGGGGAGAATAGCAAGGAGTGCCTAGTCGTAGGGAAGCAGCGAGGCGAAAAGTAGTGTCGTCGAACAAAGTGCCTATGTTCGACGAAGGTAGTGCATGAAGCCAAAGACCCGACTCCCACCTACCCACAGCCAGCAGTCGCGCACGTTCCGCAGTAGTCATAGTCATAGTCATTTATTTCTTAACAAAATACATTGTGTAGAAAATCTTACATTACAAAATAACTTAAAATTACATTAATAATGATTAGATAATGATAAAAAAAGTAAAGAAAAAAAAAAATAACAACAATTTTTTTTACAATATTAAAATGAATAGTTGTTTAATAAAATGATGTCAAAAGATGAAAATAATAATAATAACAATAGGTAACTAATTTTATACAATAATAAAATTAATAGTTGTTTAATAAAAAGATGTCAAAAGATGAAAATAAAAAAGAAAAAATATAATAATAATAGTCACTTAATTATCTACAGAATAGAATGTAAAAGATTAATACAATGAAAATAATAATAAAACTCATTCTATAGCAAATATCGCATAAATACATGATTGTCATTTTGTCAACTGATAAACTCTTCAATACTATAATAGCCCTTCCTCAATAAATATGTCCTTAATTTGTTTTTGAATAAATTTGCACTGGTTATTGTTAGTACTGGCCACAGCACTTTCTTAAATACTCTACTGTCATGTTTTTTTATGTTCCAACTATAAGTTGCTGTCATATATATTGTATTGTGTCATAAACACGTATTGAATAAAATATTACTTTAAACTATGTCTTTCCACGGATTTAACTCCAACAAATGGTAGCAGAGCGTGGTTCATATAAATAGGTACGAAAAGATGGCATCGACGAGTTATAGAAACATTGAACTATTAACAAAGTCGAATTATGACACATGGTGCCTACAAGCGCAGGCAGTCCTAATCAAGAATGATTATTGGGATATTGTAAGCGGAGAAAAAGGGTTGTCACCAGATGCGGATGCGGCGGTAAAATCGGCATTTATCAAGGAAGACTTAAAGGCAAGAGCTGAAATAGTACTTCTCCTGTCACCGTCAGAACTGAAACAAATAAAGATCTGCACGTCAGCTAAAGCCGTATGGGACAAACTAAAAACAATTTATCAAAGCACTGGGCCTGCAAGAAAGGCAACTTTATTGAAACAATTAGTTTTAAAGCGAATGTCAAATGACGAAGATATCCGTGACCATATAAATAACTTTATGGATATTGTGGATAAGCTCGCCGATATGGAGATAAAAATTCCTCCAGAAATGCTAAGTATAATGCTGTTGTATAGTTTGCCAGCAACATTTGAAAATTTTCGGATCGCTATTGAGTCACGAGATACATTACCAAATCCTGACGACCTAAAAGTAAAAATTCTTGAAGAATACCAGGCCAGGAATGTTAGTGAACAGCCAGAAAGCTCCGAAGCCTATCTCCTCAAGAGAAATAAAATGAAGCCATTCTGCAAAACATGCAAGAAGAAGGGCCACACTACAGGAGCATGTTGGAGCAACAAGAAGAAAAGCACAAATGAAAAAACAAGCGGACATCAAAACTTCAACGTCTGTTTGAATACCGGAAATCTAAACATCAAAGAAAATGTATGGTGTCTTGATAGCGGATGCTCTTCTCACATGTGCGGAAACAAAGCCAGATTCTCGACACTAAGCTCGGAAAGTGGTACCTTGAAATTGGCGTCAAACAAGTATACAACCCAAATTGAAGGCAAGGGACGAGTTACAGTGACCGCAGAAAAAGGAGGTTGCAACTTTAATGATACCTTATACATTCCGGATATGTCAGTGAACCTCCTGTCTGTAAGCAAAATAACAGATAGAGGAAACAAAGTCGTTTTCGAAAAAGATCAAGCCTACATCGTAAACAAAAACAGCAAAGTGACACTGACAGCACAACGGAAAAATGGACTGTACTACCTTGAGTTTGACAAGAAAGAGACTTCAAACTACATACCAAAAGAAGAAAAAGGTGACATCATGGAATGGCATCGTAAACTTGGCCATATAAATGAAAAGGACTTGATTAAGATGGCGAAGAATGACCTAATGTACGGATTAGACCTGAACAACGAAGAGTTGGAAACATGCGAAACGTGCATCAAAGGCAAGCTCTCAAGATTACCTTTTATAAAACATGATGATCTCTACACGACGCAAGAGCTGGAGATAATTCACAGCGACGTCTGTGGACCTTTTGAGTGTGAGACACTAGCAGGCTCAAGATACTACGTCACATTTATAGATGATTTCACACGATATTGTCACGTCTATTTCATAAAAAGGAAAAGTGATGTACTTAACAGTTTCAAACAATATAAAAATGAAGTCGAGACGTTCCACAACAAAAGAATAAAACACCTGCAGTCAGACAACGGAACTGAGTATCGTAACAAGGATTTTGACGATTTCCTTAAACTGCATGGCATCCAAAGAAGATTGACCACAACTTACACACCACAACAAAATGGAATCAGTGAAAGAAAGAACAGATCTTTATTAGACAAAGCCAGATGCCTATTGATTGAAGCTAACGTCCCCAAAAAGCTCTGGGCGGAAGCAGTAGCTACGGCAAACTATCTAATAAACCGTAGCCCTTCAAAAGCATTAAACGGCGACATTCCATTCACGAAGTGGTTAGGCCGAACCCCATCTGGAAATCACCTCCACGTTTTTGGCAGGAAAACCTTCGTTCTGAAAAAGAAAAGACAAGGAAAAATCTCAAATAAAACGAAGGAGGGTGTATTCATGGGTTATTCGATAACTTCAAAGGGCTATAGAGTATACATACCTGAAAAAGATGACGTGGTGACGAGCAGAGATATCAAGGTTATAGACAAGATGTATTTCGAGGAAAAAGACACGAACTATGAAAACCTTGTAAAAGAAGAGGAACCTCGCACGAACATACCTGAAAAAGAAAACAAAAATAAATTAAAGAAAGATAAACACAGACAGGAAATAGAAATTGAATTCAGAAAACAGAAAAATTATATACCTTTACAAATTCCGGACAGTCAAATTGACGACGCAGATGAAATCGAAACATTTGACGACGCATCTGAGACTGCAGAAGTACCTGAAAATGGGAGGCCACAAAGAGAACGGCACCCACCAGCATGGACAAAAGATTTTGTATTAGGAGATTCTGAAGAGAACCATTTACTCACGGATATATCTTACCTGTCTGATCACTGTATGGAATGGCAGATGCAGATTGGGGCGCCTGCAAGCTAGACAGAAAGTCTTTTTCGGGCTACTGTTTTAAATATGCTGGAACGACTATAAGTTGGATGTCGAAAAAACAAAAGAGCATCGCTTTATCGACAGCCGAGTCAGAGTACGTAGCTATAACCGAAGCTGCAAAAGAAGCTATCCACTTGAAGAACTTCTTTAACGACTTGGGAGCTAACTACGAACGCATAGTTATCTTGAATGATAATCAAGCAGCTATCAAACTCAGTAAAAATCAAATGGTGACTTCGAAATCGAAACACATTGATTTAAAAATGCACTTCATAAGGAACTGTATCCAAGACGGAGCATTAAACTGAAATATCTGCGAACCGAAGATATGGAAGCAGACTTGCTGACTAAGGCTCTAGCTGGTCCGCGAGTAATGAGGTTGCGCAGCAGCCTAGGGCTCTCCTGATGACCGCGATAGTGCCGTGAAGAGGAGTGTTAGTACTGGCCACAGCACTTTCTTAAATACTCTACTGTCATGTTTTTTTATGTTCCAACTATAAGTTGCTGTCATATATATTGTATTGTGTCATAAACACGTATTGAATAAAATATTACTTTAAACTATGTCTTTCCACGGATTTAACTCCAACAGTTATGCTTTTAAATTCTAACGGCAGCTTGTTGTATAACAAGACGGATTGATATCTGGGACTATGTCGAACTACTTTCAATTTAGGTTGAATTGTGTAGGGCAAGTCTTTCCTACGAGTACTTTCTCTAGCTTTTCTCTGCTCTACAGTTTCATATTTGTGCAAATTCCTCACAAAGTTGGTTAGCAACACAAGAATAAAGAGACATGGCACTGTTAGAATTTTTAGTCTTATGAAGTGTTCCTTGCACGATTCTGTTTGTCTCATGCGAAGCATTGTCCTTAGCGCTCTTTTTTGAATTATAAATGCTGACTGGATATTGTATTTGTAGCTGTTGCCCCAAAACTCAATACTATATCTGAGCCTAGACTCAACCAAAGCGAAATAAACCCTCCTTAGTTGAGGTAAAGTTAGTTCTTCCCTCAGGGTTCTGAGTGCATAGCATGCCGAGCTAACCGACTTAGTTATAGACAAAGTCTCAACTTTCCAATTTAATAATTCGTCAATGTGAACACCTAGAAATTTGACATTATCAACTACTTCTACTTTGTTACCACAAGATACCACCTCAATCTTAGCGTTATTTCGCACAGTCGGCTTGAATAATATACACTTTGTTTTATTTACATTAACTTTTAAATTGTTAGTACCAAACCAGTTTTCGAAAGCTTTTAACACAGCATTAATTTTGTATTCTAATTCGATAATGTCGTGTGCAGACACTATTGCATTTGTGTCATCAGCAAAAATTATTAGTTTTATGTCATTAAAATGTCTTTGAATGTACTCAATCAAGTCATTTATGAATATTATAAAGAAAATTGGACCTAAAACGGAGCCTTGCGGGACACCACGACATACAGTGACTAGATTGGATTTATATATTTTTTCTTCACCATCTACCACCGATTTTATCTCAGTGTACTGACGCCTGTTGTGTAAATAAGACCTGAAAAGCTTTAATACATTCTCCCGTATACCATAGTGTTCCAATTTCGCCAAAAGAATGTCATGGTCTACTGTATCGAAGGCAGAACTGAGGTCAAGAAAAATACCGGCTACTTTATGTTTGCAATTTAAATTACATATAACCTCGTCAACTAGTGCCTCAACAGCATCACTAGTTCCTAATGAGGTTTGGTATCCAAATTGTTGCTTATTTAAAACATTGTGCATCTTTAGGTGTCTCAAAAGTCTTTCTTTAATATTTTTTTTTTTTTAGTAGCAGACGAGTCAAGTAAATTATTCTGTATTACTCTGCAGAGCGGCTCATCCCACCGTCTCTGGGAAGATGGATTGTCGGGAGGATCTGTATTCGGGCAAGCGAGTCCAGGCATCCATAGCCTCGGTGAAACACGGCACATAAGAATTAATCAGTGTGGAAGCTAGGATTTTCCTGATTGATTTATCAGTGCCGTGGACCGAAGATATGAAAGCTGGTAAACTAATACTATAAAATTTTGCGGAAATTTTAAATCCTTGTTTCATTATTGTACCTAGTGGTCAATAATAGAGTTAGGTACTTCCAGCCTAGATTTATCCTATCCGGTATCAACATACCTACTTGCCAATACCGTAGCCGCGTAGTAAGGAAACTGACCAATAATTTATACGTGCCACTGTAATCGCTACCGGGCCCTAGCCACCGTTATTGGCGATAATATCTAGGTATTACTTTTACGAAGTAGGTAGGTACGCGAAAAAACCTACCTACAACATAAGGTAGCCTTAGGCCAGGTGTTTTATAAAAACACGTGTAGCTTTCCGCCCGTTGTGTCATGTTGTGTTGTTGTATGTACATCCCAATTTATTAATTCATGGCTGGTTCTCTTCGGAAATCAATCATCTGAATTGGATTACAATGAAGTCAAACAAACATGAATAAAACCGGTCAAGAGCGAGTCGGACTGACGCACCGACGAGGATTCCGTATTGTGAAACGTGAAATGTTTTTAAATTTTTATCGGCGAGACCTTTAAATTATCGTCAGAGAATTTTAACACTACGGCTAGTACTATTTATTCTGTGACTACGGTGTAGAATATTTTAGTTTTAGGTTAGCGTCATCTCTTGACCTATAGTAGTCGAGCTAATGTAAATTTGGTTGATTTCTGAAAAAGTGTGCTCGTTTTATTTTTCCTGTAATCTTTACAACTTCTATCACATAGAATAATTTCAGATATTTCTCTATGCACACTTCGGAGATAAGGGGGAATGGTATTTTTTTTTTTTAATTTTTCATCAAAAGTCGAAAAGGCGGCCTAAAAAAAAAGAAAAATGTTTGAAAATGTGCAAACAGCGCTCTTTCGTATGATGCCCCCACATGCTCTAGTAGCCCCACTTCGAATTTTTCAGTCCCTGTTGGGTGCAAAAAAAAATATGTTTAAGTAAATATTTTTATTTCTTTCTTAATATTGCAAAATAGTTGGGCAAAAACGTCATCTAAGACTATTCTAAATTTCAAATGAATGAATAGCATTAGTAGTTTTTGATATATCCAGCTGTGACAGATGGACAGACAGACAGACGGACTGAATCTCACCGTAAGGGTTCCTTTTTACCATTTTAGTACGGAAGCATAATTAGCAATAAATAGTTTGGGCAGTGCCAACTGCCAGTTCATTACGACGTGTATCTTAGACAACGGGGTGACCCATTTTAACATAATTTGGTGATTTTATTTACAGGGTAGAAGAAGCGTAGTAGTTTACTCTGTCTACGGTACGAGAAATAACGGAACCTTTGTGTATTTATACAACTCAGTTTTTTTTTTGCTTATGGCAATCAGATTCTAATGTCAGCTGTCTCATTAGACTCCGCAGATGGCAGCACAGTGTTGCTGTCACTCCGTTAGCGAGGCTACAGTGTCGGTAAACTAGAGTATCGATAAAATAGTCAGTTATATTCGTTGTAAAAGTAAAATAACAATTTTTCTCTCATAACGGTACGGTATTATTTAAGATTAGCTTATGCCGTGTTAATAATATTAGCCAGTGAGCAACATAGAGCGTAATTAGTAGTTAGCAAGAGGGTAACAACTGCTAACAAGGCTGACTCCCCAGCGTAACACACTTTGAATATAAAATATTCATCTGGTCAACATCGTAAATAATTCAAGGAATGAAAATGAATCCTAATGCCAGCAAATAATCATAATGGCATTAGGATTGTGTGTGTTACGCAATTACCCCCACATAGCGTCAATAAAAAAAAATTACGCAACTCATGGAGTTTTTTTTTTAATGCACTCCAGTTATTTGAAAACAAACCCTTTTTTTAACATCTGGGGTTTATTATTTGTAATTAAATAACATAAATTCCTCATCGACATTGCAACTTGTTTGTCATGACATTTGCTCATCACTATTCATGGGGCGGTGAACATGGACAGATCGATCGTACTGAATGGGCTCACGTAGCGGCTGTTTTTATGATGTCAACATGTATTTCAAACACTTTTAATATTTTAAAAGAACCTGTGAATGAAGTGATGTTATTATTTACACTTAAAATTTACTCCACGAAATACGGTTAAAACTTGTGCATCAAACGAAAATGTCGATTATTTAAACATCATTGAACGAAGTTGTTTATAGTCCTGTTCTGTTTTATTTTCTTCGCGATTCTACGCGGTGATAATGAGTGTCAAATTTAGCGTTTTATTAGTGTTTAAATAGTGTTGATCAGGTGTTTTACATAGCGAGTTGTTTGGAGATTCTCTGAAATGGATCCCAGGGATAGAATTGCGCGTTTTTTCCACTCGCGGAACGTGATGGCGCCGTTCTCCAGGTTCTACCGAGCCATGGTGCTCAAGATGAACCAACGTAAGTTCCTTTGGGATATATCTGACTGCCCCACCCTTAGCTAGCTGAAAAACTCTTCGTATTTATTAACATCTAAGACAGGTTTTTGTCACATGTAACTTTTAATCAATTTCACACCTCACCACGTCAATTATTAATACTATTAGTTTCATATAGTTTTAAAGGTCAGCTAACAGGTCAGAATGCCTCCTCAGAGGCTATATTTAGCAGGTTTTAATAACTGGTACAAAACATTGATTTTCTTTTAAGTTCTTAGTGTGTCAAGAAAATGATGTCATCTTTGTAACACTGCTATAACAGTTTCTTCCTCACCTACTTTGTATGGTGTGCTACTAAATTTTATGGGTGTATAAACAAACACCTGCTTGCTTATCTTTAAACATAAAAAGTAACACCTTTGTTTCAAGTGGATGGTACCTATTTAACTATGACTAGCTGTGCACAGCGGTTTCACCCGTATAAGGCTGGATTCCATGGTAATATTGGGATAAAAAGTATTTTATGTCCTAAACCAGGTCATGATCTACCCATGTGCCAAATTTCATCCAAATCCATTTAGCTATTATAGTGTGAAAGCGTAACAAACAAATATACAAAACTCAAATCTTTTCTCTTTATAATATTAGTTTAGAAGAATATTAGTATACTCTAGAAATTTTCCTTCATTGGTTTACATCAACAACCTATATTTTAGTTTCCTGTGCGTCTGGTTATATCCTTTTGTCATGTTAATTTATTGGATGGGTCAGTGGGTCGTCTTAGGGGCGGAGTTAAATCTTTTGTGACAACTGAACCCTTTGTATGCTGGAAGGTGGATCCTCATGAGGCACAATGACTTTTTAATTGTTTCTGTAATTATGGCATTCAACCGGTTATTATTATTATTAGCCTGTGATGTCCCACTGCAGGGCAAAGGCCTCCCTACTCTCTTTCCACTTCTCTCTGTTCAAAGCTGTTAAGGACCAGTTCTTGTTGAAGGAGTCCAGCTCATCCCGCCATCTCCGTCTGGGCCTGCCACGATGTCGTTTGCCATTAAGTGGGACCCATTGGGTCGTAAGTTTGGCCCATTGTTCGTCTGACATGCGGCAGATGTGTCCAGCCCAGTTCCATTTTAGCGTATCAGTTATCTTTGTGATGGAACGGATGGTTGTATTCCTAACTCGGTCTGTTAGTTTGATACCCAGAATACTCCGTTCCATAGCTCTCTGGCAAACCTCGAGCGTGGACCTCTGCTGATTTGTCAAAGACCATGTTTGACCACCATATGTGAGGATGGGAAGTATGCACACGTCAATGAGTCTTCTCTTAAGGGACATGGGAAGATCACCCTTCATTAGGTCTTTCATGGCCCAATAGCTCCTCCAGGCATTTTCGGTGCGTCTTGCCGGTCAACCGGTTAACTGTAAATAATGTGTGCTACTGGCCATCTAGAGGAACTCGTAAGTATAGGAATGACAACAGGAAACTAGAAAATATATACTACAGTTTTTGAAAACCTGATCAGTTCTCTGGTTTTCTGGTTCTTGTGGAGTTGGTGTTGTGCTCGGTAGAAACCTAATGTAGTATTCAGAAGATAAGACGGCAGACAATTAAATTGAATTCTAGATACAAGAATAATTTATTAATAATGCAATGGAATAATTTAGCTTTCATTTTAACAGACCTCATTAGTTTTACCAAAAAAGGTTTGATTTACCTTTTGTTAAGTTTAAACCATTCTCCGAACACCAATTTTCATTTCAGTAGTTTATTTATGTGCTACTATGGGAAATACTATTAGTATTTAGTAACCTACTGGCTTGGCTGCACATTCAAAGACCAGTCAAATTGTAGTGATTTTACATTACATTAGGCCAAAGTACGAATAGTAGTCTATGAGTTCTATGGCCAGGTCATCAAATTGTCATTATCCCACAGTTAACTTTTAGTGTCAGACTTGAAGTAATTTGTCTCCATATTAAAACTCCACTAAGTGACTATTATTTCAAAGTTGTTTTGGACTCATTATTGTCAAAACATGAACTTAATGTTTGGAAACAAAAACTCCTGATGGTTATTTGCTCTTCAAGAATGATTATAATTATTAAATAAATATCTATTTATTGTACCATCATAAATTATAGGTGACCTGGACGTATCCGCGAGCGCTCGTTCGAGGAGGGTGGGAAAAGAGTTCCTGGAAGGACTTGGGTGCCCTCCTAAACAAAAAAAAAACTGATGTTTATTATGTTTTGATTGAGTTTTTATCATTACAGATTGAAAATTGATTCTTATCAAAACTTGCTGCAGAAGTATTATTCTTATCAGAAATCACTTGTTAAGCCCCTCTGTAAGACAAGATCGCCTGATAGGATCAGTCCTTATCAGTAAAACAATTATGAGGAAAATACACAGTGGGTACTTTTTACTATCTATTGGTTAAGCAATATTTAATGCAGTAGGATTTAACTTCATGTAGGTTTCACTACATAGTCTTCAAAGTACCTAGCATTCCATTATGTTTCCTTAGCCATATCATGAAAGGTAAGAAAGTAGATATCATTATCAGTAAACTATGAGTCTATGACACAATACAATTAAAAATGTAGTCAGCCTTGATAGTGTTCAACTGCAATGCAGTATGATGTATAAAAGGCGTTAAAATTCGGCTATACTGTAATAGTGAGTTTGTGGCCATTTTGTCCTTGAAACACCCTGTCTTTAAGCCTGTGTCCTTGACCTTACCGCGTAAACGCGCTATACCAAGGTGTGATAACAATCACCTCATGAATAACATTACTAAAGCGAGTAATAAAGGAAACTAAACAATAACAAACAATTAGGGTCAGCAGTAAGGAGCCCGGCGGGTGGCGGCGGCGGCGCCATACAAACTTAGACTTACCTAAAGACCTCGTCTATAATTTAAAAGGCTATTTCGTTCTCACGTAACAGACCTTACGTACTAGGTACACTAAACTAAACGTTAAACCTTGGGAAGTACAGCACTAACTGTTTAGTGTCGAGACACCTATTCTCTTAATTAATTCTTGGTGCTCGTACCGCGTCACGGTTATTTATTTTATCGTTTAGCTACGAGAAAAGCAGGGACCGATAACTGATAATGGTCAATGTTATTTTACATTAAACAACGCGTGTTTTCCGATGTGAGATGTCACACTCTGGTAAGCCGTGAGTGGTGCCTAGTGCCTACTGCAGTCCCTCTCTATCACATCGCGGAACAAGCCACATCCGTATTCCATCACTATAGTCAACCATGGACGTTTGAGTCTATTATGAAATGTTACGATCAGTTGGGATGAGAGCCTAAGTAAATGTACTCTGTGCCTAAGTCCTACCTAACACACAGAATTGTTATCTTTTGATGATAATGTCAAGTTCGTTCGATAAACTGTCGGAACTCGAAAGTAGTCACCGTTCGACATAACGTGACTCAGATGAGGATATCCTCATAGGTAGGTATCTGACCTGACTGCATTTACAGTTACGAAATTGGAAAAAATTGTGTCCTTACAGGGTCCATAACTGTATCTTAGCTTTAAGCCTAGTTGTAATTGTAACACCTTTATTCACATTATGGTAAGTATGCAAATAAATGAAATGAAATTGAATCATCGTAACCAACACGGTTTACTTACCTATGTCGATATTTTTAACCTCTCCGTAACGTATTCCGCCTGTATCTATTTGTTTTGCATTTTTGATAACGGCGAATATCAGCATGGTCACGTTTATCTCAACAAAACAACCAACGTTAGTTAACATTTTAATTTGAATTCCGTTCCCCGCACTCGGCACGTGCCAATGAGACAATAATGTTCGTTATTAACTGAAACAATTAATTAACTTTGTTGTTACAATGTTGGCTTTGTGAGCCAAACAGAAGCTTCTGCTAATTAATCAAAAACGCACAATGTTTAACATTTAATCAAGCTCTTTATTTTAATTTTAATCATATTTTGATTGGCAAAAAACAAGGCATTATTTCCTAGGATGTCCAAAGGTCAAACAAATTGTGTGGCTTATGAGCAAATTATCATTCTAACGTAAAGAAACTGGTTGCATCTCGCCGTTCCGCCTGTA
This sequence comes from Oligia fasciuncula, assembly GCA_963082905.1. Lineage (NCBI taxonomy): Eukaryota > Metazoa > Arthropoda > Insecta > Lepidoptera > Noctuidae > Oligia > Oligia fasciuncula. Next base: position 1,114,092 of record OY720394.1, on the reverse strand, counting down.
GACGCTGCACTGTCCACTTCACCTTGGACGCGTGTCTGCGATATTTCTACAGCTAGACAGCTGTATAAAACTGCACAGTTTTTCATTAGAAAGTTTTCGATGCAAAGAGCTAAACGCTTCATGTTTTCACGTTTTACACTGACCTGATTACGATCAGCAACGGTATTTTTGTGATATTGATAATTTTAGACGTCCATCATCCATGACTAATGTTTTTCGAACATGAGATCACTCGAAGCACATTGCCATGTCATAAAAATAACAATATTGTAAGGGATCGACATCAGCGATGACTTCTATGTTTCGTCGAGAGGTTTACTTACCTGCACGACTAATTCTGCCTAATGACAACACTAAATGCACATTTTAAAATAAGCTATCTGCGACCACGCTGCGACCTTTACCTCGTTGTACGGTCGGCAACGTCCTGTTTCAGACGTTACTTATTGGTTGTTATTAACGTTGTCCATGATTTCATCTGAGCACTCACGCAATTTAGCTGGAATGTTTCTGCGTTTTCAGATTTATTTAAAGCTCTTAGCAAGAGATTGTGCAAAGGTACAGCGATACATTTCTAGAAGTGGTTAAATTCTACCTGATATCTACACAGTCGTGACAAGCAAAAAAGCTTGCCTAACCAACTTCCCGAAATTCTGTGTGCTCTGAGTTTGTTTCGGCCTTTCTTCTCAGAGTAGTCAGATAGGAAACGCCGATCTTTAAATAATAATAATTTGATCCAGCCTGTCCCATCTTGCTGTCTCCCCAGTGACCCGCCCACTAAGCCGAGGTTCGTAACCCACAGGGTGCCCTTAGCGTGCAGTCGCTTAGTCTATTAGATATTCGCACCTGGCTGAAGGCTTTGAGTTTTCTTAAGGCAACCACAGGATAGTCCGGTTAAGTAGTCACGACCTCTCAAGATCAACTACGAGATGACATTTCCTAAAAAAATAAATAAGAGGTGAATAGTCCCAAAACTTTCACTCGTAATGTAATATTATGCTGGATTCTAGTTTTAAACATTCGTCACGTGAATTTTCACATTTAAGAGCCTATACTACCTCAAATGGCTTAGCATGATCCTCCGTTATGTCGAAAATACTGCAGCATTAATTTTGAAATAAATATATGCTAAAGTTGAGGATTAATGTAAGGTCTTATGTTAGACGAAAACACGATTCCATAAAATTTTCTCGATAGAAAAAAATTCCAAAGTTACCTCCAAACCGAACAATAAACCGCTGGTATTCAAAAAATACTTCAAATTAGATCATGAAACTTTGCATACTAACTGAACTAACTATAAAGCAGGTCTTATGTTAGTTAGTTTTTTTGAATTACCTTTATTTTCACCGTAAAAAGCAAATACCTAAACTATTGGCGCTGCCTCCCGCCCAGCACCGCACTCTGTCTCGCTTTCACACAGTCCGCGAGCAGTATCGTGCGAGCGAGATAAAGAGTGAATTTCAGCTGAGGTAGTATAGGCTCTTAAAAAGATTGTGTCCGCTTCCCAAAAAATGTTAAATAAAAATCTAGTAGCGAAAAAGACTGAATGCCAATGCCAAACTGTTCGCTAAAACTTTCTGAAAAGAAAATCTTATGAAATTATTATTTCGTATTTTTTTACCCTAATTGTCTTATTTTCTGTGCCAAGATTTCCAAGCGGCTTGAGTTTAGAAATAATTATGTGTTTTTTGTTTGTTTACAGATGAAGATGAGGCGACGACATCGGGCCTGACGGACGGAGCGCCGCTCGAACAGAACAGAATTATCTTCGTCAACAGACCACAGCCTATCAAGTTCATAAACAATCGAATATCAACTGCTAAATACAGGTAGATTTAAGTACCTAGACTTTTTACAAACTCTAACCTTACCATCATCATCTATCTAGCATTTTCCCAACTATGTCGGGGTCGGCTTCCCGTTTAAATGGGTAACACGAATCACGATACCACTTGGTAAGACTGGTTGACAGACTTGCGGACTTCTGAAAGATCCATTAATGAAAGCCGGGACCAACGGCTTAACGTGCTTTCCAAGGCACGAGGGGTCTCGGTACCTATGTAAAGATGATCCTTCATCCACGGACCGACCTCGAGGAGCGTAGCTGGACCTGATCCATCGACCCCTGGGGCTGGTATTACATAGCCACGAGACCCTCGTGGACTCTAACGTAACCAAATTATGAAATTCTCACAGAGAGGGGCCTGTGTCCCAGCAGTGGGAACATTATAGGCTGATTATGAGAAGAATCGTGTACAGTCAACGAAAGAATTCACGATTTCAATACATATAAAGCAGTCTGCTTGCTTACTTTATCTCCTTGGTTGACTGTACATGTGTGGCGCCGCCTGTGCCGCAATGGAGCACAGAACATGATATCGAGCTCAAAAGGCATTCCCTCCCGCCATGTTCCATTATAATATGGAACGCGGTCACAATATCTGCATTCTAAATATTTGCTGGTGTAATACGATCCATGGAACGAGAAAATGCAGTGTGGTTTCAGAATTACTTGTATAAAGCGTTCGAATGGATCACGGTCCAGCATCTAGACTGGATACAAGGCATCTGGAATGCCTAACTCCTCCGAATTTAAACATTACACATGATGCTAATTTTCATTTCATGCAACTGAGTCATTACGTTTACGCAAATATATCCTATGTATACATACAGCAACTATAAAAAAAAAACAAATAGCATTAGATATTTACTTGGAAGTGTACATTTCGTGTGCAATTCCGTTTTTATCTCCAATCAATCGAGCCACGAGCCCACGATTGATGAACAAATAAACAAACACAAGACCTTCACTTTATGAAGCCGGTTGCAAACGAACATGCTTTATTTTCTTTCATTTATTTTATTTTATTTTATTATTTTTGAAGTTTTTCAAACACATCCGCTTCGTAGATGTGACGCATACTTTCTCCCAAATTGTTATTTTGTTTTATTTTTTGTTTGTGTTTTTATTTTTATGCGTCATGTTTGCCGCAAATAAACTTATTTTCTTTCTTTCTTCGTTTCCGCGGAAGAAAATTAAAAAATTCTGACGTCACATGTCTGTCGTTTAGTACGTATGTATGTGCCTTATTTATGGCCTCGCTTCTCCATTGGCAGGCCATTCCGGCCGTCGTAAAGTTTGCCTGCCGACAATGAGCGTGCCTAAACAGCAGTACAATGTATACACGGCACATTGTTTACGCGCCGCGACGCTTGGCCGCCTGCCCATAGTGACCATCCACCGTACTCTGATGTCATACGCGTTAATATATCGCTACTGTCTCCGTGGGAACTACTCTACTTTACTATTTTGGAAACTATTTGACTTTCAACAAGTTTTACAGCAGTTCCCTAGAGACTCATGACAGGAGATCGTGATCCTTATTTCACTTTTCATAGAATTTTTTTGCATTATTATAGCTTCTGCCCGCGGCAATGATCCCACGAAAATGTGCTATCGCGACAAAAAGTAGCCTATGTCCTTCCCCAGGAATCCATCTATCACCTTGCTAAATTTTATTGAAATCCGTTTAATGGTTTAGGCGTGAAAAGATATAGTATAGGTAAATATTGGATTTCATGGGTTTTAATTTTTTGCGCGGAACTCTTAATTATTTTTTTTTAAGTAGTAGTTAAAAGTTTATCCTTATGACAGCAGCTATCTGCCAGTGAAAGTCCCGTCAAAATCAGTCCAGCCGCTTCGGAGTCGAAATAAACAGACAGACAAAAATTACCACATACTATACCATCAAAACGGCGGCGGGTCCCCGGTCCCGCCTGTTTGATTACCATCCGATTTAACATATTATGTAAACATTACAGTTGAGCGGTATACATAGAGCTACGCCCATGATTGACTTTTTCGGATCATACACTTTTTGTTACATTGTGCAGTGACTTTGAAACTTCATAAAAGGAGGTGACTCAGTATGACAGCAGCGCGTTGCAATGAATGCGTGGCTGCTAATTACAATGTTCCCTTATTGGGACTACGGCAAACACTGCCGGTCTTCGCGAACTTTCCTCTGCTCCAGACATTATGCTGAGATTTTCTTGAAGAAAATGATTTTCGCATTGTGGATGGAATCTTTGTGCGGAGTTTCATATCAGTTCTGCAATGTTCCTTGTTCATAAAGCGCTCATTGAATACTTCGTTTTGATAAGGGTAAGTACGTGTTGGTATGTCCTTGTCAGTGACTGTGACATGTCATACAAGTTGAGCACCTGCGCTGGGGTGTGCCGTGACGACATGGCGAGCGTGTCGTCGCAACAGCCGGCTAACACTTGTTCCGTGCACATTATCCAATCTATTTCGCGCACTTCTACGTGTTAAAGAATGTTCAGTCACTTATGGAACTTTATTTCTATCTAACAAACAAAGAAGTCTGAATGTTATAGAACTTTCTTTCATGGTGCCAAATTCACCTTCGTCTTCACACGTTTTTCTGCGCAGTAACTTAAACCGTTCGTGTTCATACAATTACGTCTTTTCTAAACCGTTACTTAAATAAAACTATTTAGTGAGGAACGTTTATTTATAGATAAATTATAAAAGGATAACAAGTGGGCTGATAGATGAGCAATAATTATGATCATGGTTATTAGTTAGAACATAAAAATAGTAACAACGCAGGCGACGAAGTAATTAGTAAAGCCTAGGAAGCAGTGCGACCCACACTGCACTTCCCTTGTAGGGAACAAATATGTAAAACAACAAACAAGACAAATATATATCAAATATATTTTATGTGTCGCCTGATGACGTCACCTACTCATATTGTTGCATTAAATTATTATCATAAAATTAACAAACATTATTGAGACGCGAAAACGTTCATATTTTCCGATACATTATTATGAATCGCTGAAACTGATACGACGCGACGGGGTTTACGTGATTGTAATGAGATAATGTCACGGAATTCTAGGACGCAATGTTGCATTGTAAATATTGGAATCACACTAATATTATAAAGGCGAATGTTTGTGAGTGTGTTTGTATGTTTGTTACTTCTTCACGCTCAAACAGCTGGACCAATTTTGATAAAATTTTGTATGGAGGTAGCTGACACCCTGGATTAACATATAGGCTACTTTTTATCTCGATATTTCCACGGGATCGACATTTACGCGGGTGAAACCGCGGGGCGCAGCTAGTTTAACATAATTCCGCAAGACCAACCCAGTAGACAAACATTTTTTTTAAATATCTTTTACGCACATCCACATGTACTTACCTATAATGTATGTAGAACAAACCTTGTATTTTACGTTCATTCAAAACAAACATAATTTCTTGACGGTTGATAAATTTCTTGACGGTTGATAAATTAAGCATGCTCCGTTCCTACGTCCTACCTATAATTTATGATGTTTTCACTACAAACTACTTTCGATACGATCAAAGCAGCGAACCCATCATTACTTAGGCATTGTTGTCAACTTAAAGCCCCCATGTTAACTACTTATGTATAGTCAACAAAAGAGATAAGTATATTATATATGCAGGATCGTCTGATATTGTTGAAGTTTAGTAAGAAACCGATGGATGTTCTCGAATATTTTTTTTTTATTATTAGAAAACAAACAGCTCATTTATCAAATTAAATTTCAATCGACAACATCCATCGGTAAGACTGCAGTCAGACCTTCGGTCTTCTGACGGGTAGTCAGAAGACCGAAGGTCTGAAACGACTGTCAAAGATCCACGAATGATAGCTGGGACCAACGGTTTAACGTGCTTTCCGAGGCACGGTGGGGTCACAGTATGTAAATACGGTCACCCATCCACAGACCAACCGCGGCAAGCGTAGCTTAACTTGATCGATCGAACTGTGCGGCTGTTATTACTTAGCCACGGACTAATAGAGAAGTATGGAAGAAAAAGACATGTTGCGCCGACCCTAAATAAATTGGGATAAAGGCCGGAGAATGGTGAATATGGGTGAATTTGTGATTGGTTTCATCTCGAATCGTGTAGAAACTTTTTCTAGTTATGGGAAAACCAATTTAAAAGTGTTACGTATCAGTGTTAGTGTTATCGCATTCGCGGCTGAGCGGTACCTAACCACTATGCGACCGTAAACTATGCACTAACGTTATTTTCCTAATAGCCATGGTTCATTTAGTTAGGTAATCATGCTGAGCGGCAGCCCCACGGGACACACTGAACTGTGCAAACTAAATTATGGAACAGTCGGTTTTGCTAATAAATTCTAGAGGCATTTCCCCATTAACGTTGATGTTATTAATTGTGAACGCAATGAGAGTCAGTCGAAATCGAAATGTTACGAATTATCTAAACATAATTAAATTCACCACAGCGAGAGATTTTCAATACCTTTCAGAAATACAGCACTTTGTTCTTTTTTTAACCGACTTCAAAAAAAGGAGGAGGTTTCTCAATTCGACCGTATATTTTTAATACCAAATAGCTCTTCGACTTATTAGAATTTATTATCGACGTCGGATTTTACGAGTCCGCTCCTATAAGAAAGTACGTATACCTACAAACACCCATACAACAAATACCAGCACCATAGTGAGATACTGAGAAAGGGGGGGGGGGAAGGGTTTAGTCATAGATACCTAAAGTGCATATAAAAAAGAAAATTAAGCAAGTTAGCTTGAATAGGACTTTGTTTTAATTTATTGTACTGTTGTTTTTTTTACTCTTCCTCTTCGATTCCCAATAAATACTTTTTCTTTCTACTAAAACTGATCTGTATTAAAACACCCTGCCCTTCCACAGCGTAACATCATTCATCCCGCTGTTCCTGTTCGAGCAGTTCCGGCGCTACTCCAACTGCTTCTTCCTGTTGATCGCGCTGCTGCAGCAGATCCCCGACGTGTCGCCCACGGGCCGCTGGACCACGCTCACGCCGCTCATACTCATCCTCTCCGTCAGCGCCATCAAGGAGATCGTCGAGGACTTTGTGAGTACACCTTTGTACGAGAGGGACAAATGCCTGGATTAATTTTGTACCCCTCGCACATTAGAGCTAGGTCATGGGTAAAACGTTCCATCCCCACTTTGTTCAGAATGTGGAATAGTAGGTTTCGTACATATTATGGCGCAATGTTTCCGAAACTAGGACATCAGAAGGCCAATTCTCGTACTTAAAAAACGTTCAAATTCAAGTCGCAATCTCAGCGTCAATCAATTTCAAAAACTGGTCAAAACTGTAGAGAAATTGGAGGTATTTTCGTCGGAGTGCCCGTACATTCTTTATGAGGAGGGATCTTTAATGATAGTAGTTAAAGTCTGTGAGGGTCTGCAAGACTCTTCAATTCTGTAGATAATTGTGAAGTTATGGTCATAACAATAATTTGAATCCGTGGTTTCCGTCTCCTATAACAACCAGCGATTATTAATAAATTCGTTATATTTTTTTGTCTACGAACAAATAATTTTATCTTGCGTTTTCCTCGTCCCGGGCACAGGAAAAAGTTATACAACCTTAAATAGCTTTTGTATACAGATACGATAATAAAGTATATGATTTACTTATTTACTAATAAATCATTTTTGAAGAAGAGTAACCGTGGGCCGTTCTTTATAGGAAACGACCAATTGGACACGTGCACTTAGCTTCTGACGTTTCATAATTGCCCGTGTAGGTTTAGTAAAAAATTATGTTAATAAAATATTTTGAATTTTGAATGAAATATTATCCATTCGAGTACATACCTGGGTATATTACAAGCGTAGGTTTGTACGTAGGTTCACACGTAATTCTTGTAAACGGGAAACGTGTGCCTAGTACCTACTTACTAGATCGTGAGCATTCGTTTAGACTTAAGATCGATAACTCTGTTAATTTGTTGCACTAAACGTTTTGTTTATATACTTAACTAGCTTCTGCCCGCGACTTCGTCCGCGTGAAATTTCTTGTACCCCCACCCCGTCGCGTCGCAACACTTCGTATTCGCTTACCGTTCACTCTGAGTTTTTTTCTTTTTGCTCGGCTCCTAAGGGTCATAGCGTGATGTTAAATAGCCTATAGCCTTCCTCAAGAATTGGGCTATCAAATGCAAAAAGAATTCAAATCTGACCGGTAGTTAAAGAGATTATCGCGTTCAAACAAACAAACTCTTCAGCTTTATTATTAGTATAGATAAAAAACTCTATGGCCCATAACTCCTTAATAGGTACCAACTCTTAACATCTTACACACGTGATAACTTTTAAACGAAATATCCGATTGAGATGAAACAAAAAGTATTTTACTTCTTCATAAATACTCTTGATAACATAATGCTTAATTTCGATAAAGATTAATATTACGATACATATTTAACGTAGTTTTTTTTTCTTCAGACGATTTAATAATTATTTTGAACACAAAATCGGTTATTGTGATTAAACCATGATAGCTAGACATATGTTCTCGCGGACTTTTTTGTAGGTCTTAATGGGCTCTACAAACCCGTAGTACATTATTTTGTTCTATTGTCAATAGTTTTTGCAGCGCACGCAAAAATAGGTTTTCGATTTTACACCTTGTGTTACAAAATAGCAATTTTATTACGGATCCCTAATTTTGAAGAAAAAAAATATAGCCTATAGCCTTCCTCGATAAATGGACTACCCAACACTAACATAATCATTCAAATCGGACCAGTAGTTCCAGAGATTAGCGCGTTCAAACAAACAAACAAACTCTGCAGCTTTATAATATTAGTATAGATATGGTTTATGATTCATAAACCGCCACATATTATCTGGTACTAGGTAGATGAAAGTTACAAAGTCACCTTCTTGAAAAATTAACTAATAAGACTGTCCCTCTTTAACCAGCTTGGTGTCCATGTCGCAGGATAATTAGAAAAAAGGTATTAATGTGACAATACCGGATTATTATACACTAAGAAAGATTTTCGTAATAATACGAGTTAATATCAGGATTTTTGCAAAAAACTTGCTTCTCTTAGGTTAATCGCAATTAACGACGTTGAGTATGAACGTTGATTGGCTGATGTGAACGTTTTGCTCCGATTGGCTAACAGCAACATTCAAACCATGTTCTGACAAACCTTAAAGATTTTTTAAATTTACTCTTAGATTAGCTTAGACAATCAGCATTCAAGTTTCCAATCGTCCTAGATAGACTGGGTTGTTTTCCCATAATCCTGGGATTTTCGTAAAGGTTCGTTTTTAGGGTTCCGTACCCAAAGCGTAAAAACGGGGCCCTATTACTAAGCCTTCGCTGTCTGTCCGTCTGTCCGTCCGTCTGTCTGTCACCAGGCTGTATCTCAAGAACCACGATAGCTAGACAGTTGAAATTTTCACAAATTATGTATTTCTGTTGCCGCTATAGCAACAAATACTAAAAACAAAATAAAATAAATATTTAAGGGGGGCTCCCATACAACAAACGCGATTTTTTTGGCCCTTTTTTGCTCGATATCAATAATGGCAACAAGTAGGCACTTGAAATATTCACAAAATACTCAGTTGATATTTAAGGGGGGCTCCCATACAACAAACGTGTTTTTTTCGGCGTTTTTGCCTTGTGGTGCGGAACCCTTAGTGTGCAAGTCTGACTCGCACTTGGCCAGTTTTTTTTTTCAATTCTTCTGCATAAAGTTCTAATTTCTTCTTTTGACCTCAAAAATTATCGTTTCATTGAGTACTGTTACTGACATATTTCTATATTGTCATAAACAGAAACGCCACCGCGCGGACGATGAGACGAACCGGCGGAATGTGGACGTGCTGCGCGAGGGCCGCTGGCTCACCGTGCGGTGGGAGCAGCTGCTGGTCGGCGACATCTGCAAGGTCGTCAACAACACCTTCTTCCCGGCTGATATCGCCTTGCTGTCCTCGAGGTAAGACATGGCGTTATTAACCTATAGATAGTTTACTCTTTACTATGTACATCATAAAATATACAGATATAAATGCAGAAATACGTCTATCTACCAAATGGTCTGTGTACCAAAACGTCCAACTACCGAAACCTCTATACAGCAATGCGTCTAATTAGGATATCGTCTAACTTTCATAAAGCCATGCACTCGGCACGAAAATACATAAAATTGTTTTTGAGATCAAACGTAAAATGATGTAGTTCCCATAGCATAGGTTAGATATCTCTTTATTAGTATTGGCCACTTGTAACTGAAATACAGCAATGACATTTACAAGGGTTTTTTATAATATTAAGAAACAAGTGGTTTACCCGATGGTAAGTGTTCACCGCTGCCTATGGACGTTCAAAATATAAGCGTCGCAATGCCGGCTTGACGTCACCACGTCAACGCCGGATGTCGCTGAAAACCAGCGCTAGGGCTCTGACTCGCATAGGGTCTTAGCATTGCCGAGTGATGGCCGTTTTGCGTGGATACGACGTATACTTTGTTTGTGTTCTTTCTCTGTATAATGATTAGCGCAAATGAACGTCTTTTCAAATCCTACTTTCTACTAATATTATAAACGTGAAAGTTTGTGAGGATGGATGTTTTTTACTCTTTCACGCAAAAACTGCTGAACAGATTTGCATGAAATTTGGCACACGAATAGTTTATAACCAGGGTCAACACATAGGATATTTATCTATAGATTTTTATCTAGATATATTCCCATGGGATCGAAACTTAAGCGGGTGAAACAGCGGGGCGCTGCTAGTGTCTCAAATAAGAGCACACGCTCCTTGGGGCCAAACATAGGTATGGGGGTAATAAGTCCCCGTACGGACACTGCTCGGAGTTCTGCTACTTGTGTATCTTTCATGTAAAATAGCTCTCATCTGAAGAGAATATGGCTCACAGTTTCTTTCTCCCCGACCAAGACATTCCTTGATTCAAAAGAAATAAACTGTAGGAGTGCTTGTTTAAATTCTAATGAGTAATTCTACTTTTCGGATTCAAAGAAATTTCAACAAAGTTTATCCTTTTGTTCTGATGACGCTTTCGGTCACTGTTCTGTCGACCTACTCATTACTGAAGTCACCAAGGAAAAACATAGCACTTGTTTATGTCCCCGCACAAGTCAACTCATTTAACATTATTCACCCATTAAAAGTCCGCGCAGATTTGCGTGACCGCTCATTGGCTGGATATTTAACGTCAGTGGCGGTGCATTGCAATTCATCAGTAATAATCGAATGCACTGTATCATTGTATGGACATATTATTAGGAGTGTTTTTTTTTACGCACTAAAATCAACATATAACATAGCATTTTCCTCGAAGGGTTACGTAGGTGTGTCCAGTACCCATTAGGTACACCCACATCACGCCAAAATTAAATCAATAAAATAACTTATATATTACAGTGTGGCGAGTAGGTTACTTATCACATTAATAGAAACCACGTATTGTACATTACGTATTCTAAACATTCACAATTATAATAATATATAACAGTTAACATTCTAGCCGAGGGACCTTTTTTCTGTTTTAGAATTTAACAACATTAAACTTAATATGTGATTATTTGGTGACAATACCATAGTTTGTGTTGAATTATTGATACCATCACCCCGCGCGTGTCTAGTGCCGCATTATCAAGGGTTTTATTTCGTGTAAATTTTTACGCTATTTATTTTGTTTAAGTAAGAAAAAAGTATTTATTGAGACTCGCACAGGAGTGATACAGACCAAATATACACAAACATAGAAAAATAAATTAAAAAAACATTAAACAAAGCATTCAGTCTGTTAAGTTCACCACTAATCTAATACATAGGATGTATTATGAATTCCTTTTTACAGGCGTCACGACACGAAACTTATTGTGGCAATTCACTTTTTGCTATCATCAACTAACAAAAACCTACCACACTTTGCCTCAGTGAACCGCAAGGCATCTCCTTCATCGAGACCTCGAACCTGGATGGCGAGACGAACCTCAAGATCCGACAAGCGCACCCGGACACGGCGCGCCTCGACAACACGCTGGCCCTCACGGACTTCACCGCCACCGTGCAGTGCGAGCAGCCCAACAGGCACCTCTACGAGTTCAACGGGCTGCTGAAGGAGAGTAGCAACAGGTAAGTGTATTGTGGAACTGCTATACAAGGTGGCAGGGACACAGACACGCAATCTGAACACCAATTCTCGTAATTTAAAACGTTAAAAATCTATTCGCAGTCTCATCTCGGCGACAAACAAATGTCAAAAACTTGACAAAAATGTAGAGACATCAGAGGTATTTTTGACAGATGACAGACTGAGATCACATTCTTAAAATTACGAGAATTACCCCTCTCTTACCATAGATTCACTACATGGTTCTGGACACTCGTTGAAAATTTTCTTCAATTATTAAAAAAAAAACGTTTGTTGTTCCATACATCTTGACCGCGTTGGTATTGCACTTTTCTATGATTAAACAGCTGATTTCTTTATTGATAACTAAGGAAATTTTTTAGTTCGAATCAACGACCTAGACAACTCGTAAGTCGCGGCCATTTTTACTGGGCCACCACTGCTCTCTCTGTATATCTACGTCATATTAAATGCCCTCTTCACCAACGTAGGTCCGTCCCGCTGGGGCTGGACCAGATGCTGCTACGGGGCTCCATGCTGCGCAACACCAACTACATCTTTGGCGTGGTCGTGTATACCGGCCATGAGACCAAACTCATGAAGAACTCCACTAAAGGTAACTATAGCGTACACTATAATAACGTGTGTAAAATCAAGCTTAACGAATCCGAATGTCACTTTTACTTCCCGTCATTGTGATCATTTTTTTGTACTGCCTGTCAATTCTGTAAAAATCTCACCGTGAAAGCTTATGTTAAGTGAGTTTGTTTTTGCTAGGAATTGACACTATTGACAGCTCACTCCACGCTCACTTCACCTAAGTTTTCACGGTGAGATTTTTACAGAATAGCACCGCTCTGGACCATACTTGGGAACCTTCTAGTAACGAAGATTTTGAAAGTCTTAAGTTTTTTCACCAAAACAAATTTTAAATGTTATAAACTTAACTCTTAATACCGGGGTAGCATGTACCCGTAAGCACAATGTTTGCGTGCGTTACATTGCGTGCTGCAGTAAACAGAGATATTTCACACCAAAAATGAAAATCGTTTCCTAGCAAAAAATTTAGCTTAGTTTGATGTACAGTCAACAAAGGAGTTAAGTATACAGGAGCGTCGGATATAGTTGAAGTTTACTAAGAAACCGATGGATGTTCTGGACTGAAATTTTATTTAATAAATGAGCTGTTTGTTTTCTTTTTTCAACAATATCCGACGCTCCTGTATACTTACTCCTTTGTTGACTGTACATAACGGCTATGTGATGGGTCTTCTAACACCGTGCATGTTGAACTGGTCGAGTAATATAAACTCCTATGTCCCCCAGCCCCACTGAAGCGCTCCACCATCGACCGTCAGACGAACACGCACATCCTCTTGCTGTTCATGATCCTGCTGATGCTGTCCCTGCTGAGTGCCGGCTTCAACGAGCTGTGGATGAGGGCGCACAGCGACTGGTACTTAGGGCTCCAGGGTAAGTACACACTTCGTCGTCATCATCGGGGGCCCTCCATAAATTACGTTACACGTTAAGGGGGAGGGAGGGGGCAACAAAATAGCTCTGTCGAAAAACTTTAAAATGTCATTTAATCTATCAATATTATTACAAGTTTTAATTTAAAATGGCAAAAGTTGTGACGTCACAGAAGTGGAGGCGGAGGTCAAACCGGTCTTTCAAAATCATGAAATTCGTGAGTTTAAAGCCCGCCGCTGATTGCAATTTTTTGTCGACGTGACTTTTTGTCACTTAGTCAATGAAAACTATACTGAGTGCGCTCATTATGGTGACGTGATAATACGGTGACAAATAGTTGTAGCGGCAGACAACACCGGAGTGACGTGACTGTCACTCGCCCTGTAGGTACATTACTATGGGAGTCCGCTCACTGGTGGCTTTTGTCCAAAAATGAACGCGATTTGTTACCCAAACCCCGCATCGTGGGTGACAGCAGGTGACAGTAACAATAAGTCACGCTGACAAAAAATTGCAATCAGCGGCGGCCCTAAGGGCCAGCACATGGGCCCTAAGGGCCAGCACATGGGCCCTAAGAGCCAGCACATGGGGCCTAAGAGCCAGCACATGACGCGGCCGCCTACTGCGCGCACTATGTCACGGAAGAATTAGTTGGTCGCGCGACCTGGCCGCGTTATGCGCGTAATGTATGGTTGTCCCTCATCATCATTCGCACAGCCCGACTTCACCTCCAGCGCTGGTCATGGTCCATTGTCACTAAAATATTGGAAATTAACCAAATCTAGGGAACCTAACCTTCGATAAAAAAAAAATACAAGATTTCCCCTTGGACTGTCTTGTTTTTGCGGTTCTTTTGCATTAGAAGTTAATCAAAATACTTTCTCCTATTCTGGCAAGGCTCAATTTGATTTGAAAACCAAGATCTTATGAACTGATATTGGTCAAAGTCAAAACGTTACTTGTGAACTAAATATACAAATATTGCTGCTTATTGTGGCTTAGTCTTTCGATTATTTGTGTTATAATCAAAAGAACACGATGTGACACTCTATTTTAATGTCCTTTATGAATCTGCATCCATGAATAAACCCTTATTGCCCCACAAATCGAGCAGTGGTGGCTCAGTGGTATTGGCCCTGACTTACGAGTTCTAGGTCGTAAGTTCAAATCCAGGCAGGCTATTTAGTTTGTGTAGTTTTTTTTTCATCGCCACTGCTCTCAAAACGGTGAAGGAAAACATCGTGAGGAATCCAGCATGTCCTACAACCAAATAATTCGGCGATATGAGGCAACTACCAACCTGCACTGGGCCCGCGCGGTGGATTACGGCCCACTCCCTCTCACAGAGGGGAGGCCTGAGTCCTAGCAGTGGGAACGTTATAGGCTGATTATTTTGATATGCTCTACAATGATTAGTTTTGCCGTCACCTCTAATAAACCTCTATTAATGTACTGACATTGTTTTTCTCATTTTGTTACAGAAGCGCAGAATGCACATTTCGGATTTAACTTTTTGACATTTTTAATATTGTACAACAATCTTATACCTATATCGTTACAAGTTACTGCAGAAATTGTTAGATTTTTTCAAGTAAGTAATAAACTTTCTGGTTATTTATAAACGTAGGTTCATTGTTAACCGTAGTTTATGAACTGTTGCATAACAGGGGTTATTAAAACACGAGAATAAGTTTATAAACTGAGTCGTTGGCGAGGTTTATAAAATTATCACACGAGTGTTTTACTACCGTACCGTAATGCCTTAGTTATGTACAATTTCAAACACTATTTTATCAAATCTCGTGCAATTTTATCAAAAACACAATAAGTATTATCGTAAATCATGCGCCAAAATCAAACATTCCTCTCCACAGCAGCCTTTATCACTACAATCACACAAATCATTGCAAATTGTGGGTATTTTATTAGAAAAAACTTTATTTTAATACGACTTGTGTTTTAATAAAAGTATTTAATTTCACATTGATGAAGGTTATCATTATGGTACTTAACATTTTTTATTTCAAAATAAGAACTTTACGATAAGAGTATAGATAAATGATTCATGAAATTAAGCTCATTGTTAAAGGTCAAAAGGCCAAGGAAATGTGATTCAATGTGCAGGTTTATTCCCATTGAGAGACTTGTCATCACTGCAGCAATTTGTATTACTATGATGTTGTAAAGTAGACTGTCCCGACGGTCTAGTATTAAGAGCCGGAGTTTAAATATTTCGTATGATGAATGATGGAAAATGCTGATAACTAGTTACTGGTCATAATACTCGCCCCCATCGGCGAATCTATGGCCAAGAATCGGGCATACCTCGTATAGGTAAGTCTCGGTATGAAAGGGCTTACTCCTTCGGGGAACACATTTGAATAATTTATTGTTGGAAGCAATATATCATTGCAACGTATGGAGTATGTTCACTTAGTTCTGACCCCCCCCTAGGCCAAGTTCATCGCGATGGACGTGGAGATGTACCACGAGGCGACGGACACGCCGGCCATGGCGCGCACGTCCAACCTCAACGAGGAGCTCGGCATGGTCAAGTACATCTTCAGCGACAAGACCGGCACGCTCACCTGCAACATTATGGAGTTCCGCAAGTGTAGCATCGGGGAGGTGAGTGTATTGACTAGCGTTCCGCAAGTGTAGCATCGGGGAGGTGAGTGTATTGACTAGCGTTCCGCAAGTGTAGCATCGGGGAGGTGAGTGTATTGACTAGCGTTCCGCAAGTGTAGCATCGGGGAGGTGAGTGTATTGACTAGCGTTCCGCAAGTGTAGCATCGGGGAGGTGAGTGTATTGACTAGCGTTCCGCAAGTGTAGCATCGGGGAGGTGAGTGTATTGACTAGCGTTCCGCCTCTACTTTGCACATGTGTTATGTACCTTACTGATGTGGCGACATGTCAAAACATGAAAACTGTGCTATAAGTATCTAAGTTAAATATTAATACACATAAAGCTTCCGCAATTGACGTCGGTAAGAAGAGGCTGCCAAACCTCCGTTTTGCCGACGACATAGTCCTTTTTGCCCCCACAGCTCTAGAACTTCAGACCATGCTCCAAGAGTTGAGCACGGCTACCTTTAAGGTAGGCATGAATCGGTCTAAAATCCAACTTATGAATAACAGCACCAAACGTAGGGTCGAGGTAGATGGGCAGGAAATACATTATCTCGATGAGTATATCTACCTAAAAGGCAGGAAAGGGGAATCGAATCAGGCTTACGTGGGACTGGGCGGGTCACATCAGGCTCACGTGGGACTGGTTGGCTGGACAGGCTGGTTCGAGGTGACGTGGGAAAGGAGCTCCTAGAAGGACTTGGGGTAGGCCTTTGCCTAGTAGTGGGACTGTATAGGTTAAGCAAAAAAAAAACTTTCCGGAATAAATTAGCAAAATGATGTCGAAAACTGCACCAAAATCCAATTCAATTCAAATATTTATTGCTCAACACAGTACATTTTATACATTTCCAGATGTTAAGTGAATGCGCAGTCCACTGTATTGTACCAATTCAGGCATGCAAAATTAATAGTTATGGTTACCTATACAATTTCATAAAATCCAATCAATCCGTTACATATTGTCTTAAATTCAAAAATAAAAACAATACCTTGTACAATGATATAAATTCAAATTAATAAGTAAACAATGTCATAGATTCAGATTAAAAGGTCATGTCAGAGTATAATATAATGTCAAAATAATTAAGGGAATTTACCAATTTATAATTTTTCATGCATTGTATTATTAAAATTATTGTTCCAATTAAAATATATGCTGTTAATCATTCAAATTACATTATATAATTGCACCAAGTTAGAATTAAGCTTAAATAAATAGGACATTTGAAATATCTAATTATTATTTATTTAACTTGTCTGTTAAGAATTCACCAATGGAATAGTACGCTTTTTCAACCATAAGGTCTGTTAGCATTCTTTTGAATTTGTTAACATCATTCTCAAGTCTTATAGTCGTGGGTATCATATTATAAATTTTTGGAGCCATTCCCAGAAAACTTTTTGCATATAATGCTGTTTTGTGAGGCACAGCGCGAATTTTGTCCTGGTGACGTTTACTAGTCAGGGTTTCAAATAAATAAGAGTGTTTTTGACGTGACAACGTCTTAAATTAGGTTGCGACTGGGAGTCACTTATGAAAAAGTGTAACGCTCGGTAACGTTACGATGAGTCACCGAACGAGAGAGAGGCCCGCCGAATGCCTTGCGTCTCTCTCCCACTCAACTATGATCGGATGATCGGTCGTTGTCACGTAAAATCTTCGCCCGTAAAACCGACTTTACAGGCAACCATTTTTTCACGAACATTGCTACTTCAAACGCGTATAGGGATGGAAAAGTCATTATTCTTAGGTTAATAAAGTGTGGTCTACAACTATCAGTAGCTTTTATTTGGCACACAGCTCTTAAACACTTTTTTTGTGCCTTAAACACTAGCTCCCTATCCGATGAATTTCCCCAGAACATTATGCCATAACGTAACGTAGAAGACACGTATGCATGATATGCAGTCACTACGGTTTCGCGGCTAGCTATTTTGCTGAGATTATACAAAGCGTACTGGAACTGATTTAGTCTTTTTGTTATATGTTCAATATGTTTATTCCATTTCATATTCTCGTCTATATAGAGTCCCAGGAACTTTGTGTGCTTTGTTTCTTCTATCGTTTTGTCAGCGTATTTTATATTAAGTTTATCTTGACTTATGTACTTACTTTGTTTAAATGACATAACATAGGTTTTCTCTAAATTTACATTCAGATTGTTATTATTTAACCATGTTATTAACCTGTTTAGATTTAGATTTATATCCATTTCATAACTATGGGAATCCCTATTTTGTTCTGTGAAAATAATTGTACTATCATCAGCGAACAAGGTCATGGGATGTTCAATAACTCTAGGCATATCGTTTATGTATACGAGGAACAATGGCGGGCCGAGGACGCTACCCTGAGGTACACCAAAGTTCGTTTTTCTTGGTTTTGATTGATACGTTAGTTCTAATTTTGTCTTCTGGCAGATCTTTGTTATACTCGTTATTTGATATCTATTTTTTAAATACGATTCAATTAATTTTAATACGTTGCCCCTTACTCTATATTTTTCTAATTTAGACAAAAGTATGTTAAAGTCAACAAAATCAAATGCCTTGGTCATATCCATGAACAAGGCAGTCGACCGTGTCCGTCTATCCATATTTGTTACCACTTTATTTACAAGGCTATATACTGCCATATTAATATTTTTGCATTTTCTAAAGCCGTACTGTTCCTCCCATTGTGTCGTTTACAAGAACTAAGCGGACACAGACACGATTGACTTTGTTTTTATATACTACATAATATTGATTGACTTGGGCGACTGTTAGACGTTTTAAGAGCGGGTACATATGCACATATTTTTTTTTATAGAAAAGTTCAAATGTAATATGTTCGCTAACAGATAATCTACACCATCCCCGGCCCCAACGAGAAGCTGGAAGACACGCTGCTGTACCGGCACTTGCAGCGCAACCACCCCACGGCGCCCGTGATCCAGGAGTTCCTCACCATGCTGGCCGTGTGCCACACCGTCATCCCGGAGCGCGTGGGCGACACGCTCAACTACCACGCCGCCTCGCCAGGTGCGTGCACGACATATACGAGCTGTTATTATAAGTGAGACAAAGCCAACAGCCATTTTTATGTCAAATAATTATTTTTGTGGTCATTATTTTGGATGTCAACTACCAATGTTTACCCCCAACTCATCCGCTAAAAGTAAAACTGATCGCGGATGACCAAAAATAGTAGATTGTTTGCCAAGGGAGCAAACAACTATTTTGAAGGCGAGAGTGTTTTTTTAGAGTAGAATCCCGAGCGCAGCGAGGGGTTCAAAGTACGTCACTCAAGCTTAAAATAGTGTTGCTCCCGAGGTGGAACTTATGAATATAAGACAAGTATAAGTGCAACTTATAGCATTAAGGATGATTTCCACCAAACGGCACGCATCGCATCGGATCGGAAAGGATATGAACGGATGCGGCGACAGCCGATCGTGTCCGGCAGCATGTCGACGCCGCGCCGTCGACGCATACGATCGGCTCCGTACCGTCACTTGCGAACGTATCCGTTTCTGCGCCTACTCAAATAGTTTCATTCCTACCGTGTTGACGTGTTCTAATTTTTGAAAATGGTTGAATTTGACGTAGTATTGTTGATTATTGCATTAGAAGAAAAAAATAATTCATCATAAAACACAGAAGAGGAAAAGAAAAATTTGGACGACAGCCGAAAGGGTTCGATCGGATACGACGACAGGCGAACGAAGCCGATCGCGCGTCGCAGCATACTGTCGGCTACGGTCGCGTGTCGCGGAAGACGCGCGCGGTCAAGCTGCTGTGCGCGGCTTGGTAATATAGACTAAATACTGTGTACACGATTTAATATCGTTTAAAGATACAATAAAGATCCGTTCCGATCCGATGCGATGCGAGCCGTTTGATGAAAATCAACCTTAAGAATAGTACGTTTATTTATTTACATACAATTACTTGAGGAAGACATAATCATTTTTTATAAACCTGAGTAAAATCCTAATTTGAGTAAACAATCGCGTTTTTTTTTTCACATTTTTTTTTTAATTTGGCTCGCGCATTTTACTTTGTCATTCAGCCTGTTACTTGTTCATATAGTGTTCGTGATTAATCTCTTTGGTGATTGAAACTTAATTTTACTAACAATATCCACATTCCAAATTCAAATCACTTTTATTCCCTACGGATTAAAGAGCTATTTTAGTCCCTGTTTGCGAATAATACACTAGCTCTTTTTGAATAGATGTGATAAAAAAAATTTTCGACATGACCCATAATTTAGATGCAATTTCCAACTCACCGTCGAGGTTACGCGCGCGATTTAATTATGATTATGAATTAGCGCTCGTCGTGCATGTTAGCCTAACAGGGCGGCTATCTTGTATTTGGAATCTATTTTAATGAAATTTACCATATAAACAAATCATATTTTGATCAACATACAAAGTGACACTGAAATGCAAAATGCTAAAAACGTGACAAACGTTGAATTTCGCGAGCTACCCTAGCGCGCAGCTAGGTCCGGCCAGTAACGTGTACAAGCGTGCCGCAGACGTGTCGCGAGACACAGCTAGGTCCGGCCAGTAACGTGTACAAGCGTGCCGCAGACGTGTCGCGAGACACAGCTAGGTCCGGCCAGTAACGTGTACAAGCGTGCCGCAGACGTGTCGCGAGACACAGCTAGGTCCGGCCAGTAACGTGTACAAGCGTGCCGCAGACGTGTCGCGAGACACAGCTAGGTCCGGCCAGTAACGTGTACAAGCGTGCCGCAGACGTGTCGCGAGACACAGCTAGGTCCGGCCAGTAACGTGTACAAGCGTGCCGCAGACGTGTCGCGAGACACAGCTAGGTCCGGCCAGTAACGTGTACAAGCGTGCCGCAGACGTGTCGCGAGACACAGCTAGGTCCGGCCAGTAACGTGTACAAGCGTGCCGCAGACGTGTCGCGAGACACAGCTAGGTCCGGCCAGTAACGTGTACAAGCGTGCCGCAGACGAGCGCGCGCTGGTGCTGGGCGCGCAGGCGTGGGGCTACGTGTTCGACCAGCGCACGCCCAGCGCAGTGCGCATGCGCGCGCCGCACGGCACGGAGGAGTACGCCGTGCTGCACGTGCTGGACTTCACGTCGGCGCGCAAGCGCATGTCCGTCATCGTGCGCACGCCCACAGGTGACCTGCGACATACTTTTATATTGTATTCAACCAACCATTTTAACCGACTTCAAAAAAGGAGGAGGTTCTCAGTTCGTCGGAATCTTTTTTTTTACAACGTTATTTTTAGTATAATATGCAAAACCTGAATATAATTTGTTCAGAATAAGTAACTGAATCAATTCCAATAATTTTTACCCCATGTTATATTTTGTCCCAAAAATATTTAAAAAATGTTGGACACCGAACGACACTAAGTAGGTTATCTCCGTGCCGAACGGTTAGGTACCTAGGTACTATTATCAATGAGCGCAAGATATGTATATATGTATGTATGTATGTATCTATCTATGTATTAGTATTTATTCTTGTATTTTATAGTCATTTCCTAGCTATTTATCCCTTTTGTTGCACCTGCCATGTTTTGTCTCTGCATCACCCTAAGGTTGACTGGTAGAAAATGCCTCAGGCATTAAGTCCGCCTTTGTACAGTATTTCTTTTACTTGTGCATAAAGTGTTAATAAAATAAATAAATAATCAAACATCCAATGTACCGTGTTTCTGAAAAATAAATGAAGTAGTTCTGCTGCGACTAAGTATGTAACGCCACGACACCCTGTCCGGGCGCAGGTGAGATCAAGCTGTTCTGCAAGGGCGCGGACTCGGTGATCTACCCGCGCCTGGCGGGCGCGCCGGCCGCGCGCTACGCCGGCGCCACGCTCGCGCACCTGGAGCTGTTCGCGTGCGACGGGCTGCGCACGCTCGTGTTCGCCGTGGCCGACATCTCCGAGCAGTTCTACCAGGTCACTGCACAGCATATTCTCTACTGACTGCAGTGCAGCAATAGACAGTGTGCCGTAAACGCGTTATAAGTGATGTCATAGACCAAGATATATATAATATCTATGATAGTAGCAGATGACAATTATACTACTTATAGACAATTTTACTTTTTTTTAATGATCTTATTTATTTTTCTTTCGGATTTTGGCTTTAGTTACTGTGTTTAATTTTCTTTGTAATATGCATTTTATTTGTGCAGAATATTTTTCTTCATTTCTGTCTAACCGCGATTTCTTTACTACCAATTATTTCAAAGACTTACTAACGCCTCGCGTCGCGATTCCATCTAGGAACCGCTTTATTTTACTTGCAACTGTCAGTTTGATTTTAGAACTTTTTAAAATATATTGTCTTCTAATATTAACACTGGGATCCTCCTCTCTCATATCGTAATAATGTATGTTCGTTGTCCAGGACTGGGCGAACACTTACCACAAGGCCACCATAGCGATACAGGACCGCGAGCTGAAGATCGAGGAAGCCGCCCTGCTCATAGAGAACAACCTGCGTCTGCTCGGCGCCACGGCCATCGAGGACAAGCTGCAGGTCACACATACACACATACACTAACATATATAACACGCAAGCTTTTGCCCGCGACGCGATTTGTGCACTGTTATCTATACTAATTGCTAATATTATAAAGAGGTAAAGTTCGTAAGTTTGGATGTAGCAGGTAATCTCCGAAACGAGTAATTGCTACGATATTGCCGAGTGCCACAGGATGTTTTATGTTAAAACACGCGGACGAAGTCGCGGACAGAAGCTAGTTATTTATAAATATAGATTCCCTGAGATTTGACAGGCTATTGAGCAAGTGCTCAATAGCTGTCCATATCCGACGGAGATTAGGTATTAAACTGACACATGATTGTAAACAGGAAGGCGTCCCCGAGACGATAGCAGCGCTACTGAAGGCCAACATCAACATTTGGGTCCTCACAGGCGACAAGCAGGAGACGGCCATCAACATCGGCCACTCGGCCCGGCTGCTGCACAGCAACATGCCGCTCATCATAGTCAACGAGGACAGCTTGGATGTGAGTACAGCTGCCATTCTACGGAACATTATTATACCTCTAAAGCACCGCACCCTTGGCGAATAACGAGAAGCGAGTAGAGGTAGCGACTGAAAACGAATTAACGAGCGGCGAGGGCGCGACGGCACTTGGCGTACGTTCGGTAATGAGATCTTAAGACATGTAGTTTTGTTCGCATTTAGTAAAAGATTATTAGCTGCAAAACATTTCGAAAGAACAGCCAGACTATCGTTGACATGTAAGACATCCGTATCTTTTCTAAAGAGAAGTGTCATCAGAGAATATAATTACATCCGATAAGTTAGCCATCATGTAAGGAAGGTCATTAATACAAACTAGAAATGGGAAAGGGCCTAGAATTGAACCTTGAGGTACGCCCATCTTAAGTTAGACCGCTCTAAGTGAGAGCTCGGACAGCTCAATAAAATATTATGACAGTTCACAGTACTGCGGTGCTATTCTGTAAAAATCTCACCGTGAAAACTTAGGTGAAGTGAGCGTGGAGTGAGCTGTCAATAGTGTCAATTCCTAGCAAAAGCCAACTCACTTCACTTAAGTTTTCGCTGTGTCATTTTTACAGAATCGACCGGCTGATAATGCTGCTAAAGCTCGAAAATTAGTCGCCGTCATCATGTTGCATTTAATTGCATACTGTTGCGGTACAAGCTTCAATGTTGTGTAATTACGCGTCCTAAAATGGGTAAATCCATTTGGACCAAAGTCATTGAACAATTTTGATCACCATCATAAACTGTCTTTTGCACAAGCCATATCGGGGTTCATTTTAGGAATTTTAATGCCACCCTCTATTTTTCGAGGAATCTAGATAATAACATTTTTCCATGTCCAGCCTTTCTTACTTTAGAGTTTGTCTCCCAGGGTACCCGCGAGTGCATATCCCGTCAGATGGTGGAGTTCGGCGACAACCTGGGCAAGCAGAACGACATCGCGCTGGTCATCGACGGCAAGACGCTCAAGTACGCCATGGGCTGCGACCTCAAGAAGGACTTCCTGGACCTCTGCATATCCTGCAAGGTGGTCGTGTGCTGCAGGGTGTCGCCCATACAGAAGGCTGAGGTTGGTACCACGGCTAATTAAGATTATTATTTTAATTGCGCCGTCAGTTGGTCAGTCATTTCTTAGCTGCCACGGTTTATTTTAATTACTTATTTCATTTTTTAATTGTTTACTTTTGCGCGGGGCGCTTTTAACGTGCATGTCTTACTACATCGTGCTCACAATATTTACCTATAATTTCAACATGGATGATGTAACCAATATTTTGATTTAACCCTTAGTATGCCGGAACGTATATACACGCGAGACACAATGGGTTTTTAATTGTTTCTGTAATTCCGGCATTCAACCGGTTAAAAGAGTGTTCATCGAGTTTCTTTCTCGACCGACGCCTGTAAATGGTTTGTGTCATCGCAGGTGGTAGAAATGGTATCGTCAGCGACGGGAGCAGTAACGCTAGCGATAGGCGACGGCGCCAACGACGTGGCCATGATACAGCGCGCGTCTGTCGGCGTCGGCATCTCCGGCGTGGAGGGGCTGCAGGCCGTGTGCGCGTCCGACTACAGCATCGCGCAGGTACGTAGCGCTACCATAGAAAAAACAAATAAGAAAGCTAACTCGAGCCCCGAGCGAGCAATAATAGCCTAAACACGTATGGCTGTCACTTATTGTTTATTCAATCGTAAAAATGCATAGTTAATCTCTATACAAAACAATTTTCCCCTTTAGGGTAAGCATCAGGGATCTTTAATACAAAGTTTTTTTTAATCTGGGGGCACGGGAGTGCCCCCGCCAAGACGAGCCAAGCGAAGCGCAAGGGCACTACCTACCTTTTCTCGAAGCACTTCGTCGTATTTTTGAACCTTCATAACTTGGGTTTGGATTATACCAGATAAACAAAATTTTCGGGATATGATGTCAGTGGTTGACTTATTAAACCTATAAAGTTTCAATTGCATAGCTCTTATACTGTGGAACTTACTGATCACAAAATCATCATAATTTGTATCTATAGGAGCCCACAAAGTAGGGAGGTAAAGGGTAAACTTGAGATATTTTTTAATAACCTAAACATTATTTTAAAGTCTTTCTCGTTTCACGCTAGTAAAAAACTAATTTTGTGCGGTGATTTCAATATTGACCTTTTAAAAAACACGGCATGTGTAGAGCAATTTAAGCATCTTTTAATGGGTTATAATCTTAAATTTGAAATAAAAGTTCCAACAAGATTATGCAGCGGAACCTGCATAGATAACATAATTCACAATGTACGAGGGTCGAAAGGAGAAGTTTTAGAGCTAGCGGTATCCGATCATACGGCTCAACTTTTAAGATATCCAGTTAGACAAACATGCATGTTAAATTACTGGTTCTCAACTAAACGAGATTACTCAAAAGAAAATGTTCAGAAATTCGTAGACCACATCAAGTGCATCTCTTTTGCTGACGTATATGAGGAAAATGATCCCAATAAGGCATTCAAATTGTTCTATGATTGGTTTAGGTTGCTATACGATTTGTGCTTTCCAAATATAAAAATACGGATATCGACTAAAGTAAAAGCAAAATGGATTAGTCGTGGCATTAGGGTATGCAGTAAAAGAAAGAGGGAGTTGCTGTGGAAGTACCGGTTATCGCCGAATAAGCAAAATAAAACAAACCTCAAAAAGCTATCAAACCGGCTAAAGAGAGTTATAAATCTCACACAGCGAGCCCATCACAGTCGTTTTATACATACAGCTCAGAATCTGTGTAAAGCAACATGGAAAGTTATCAATAAAAACAAGAATAAACATAATTTGCCAAATGAAACTATAATGAAAATCAAGTCAAATGATAAAATTTTAACTAATCCTCTTGAAATAGCACAAGCTTTTAACAATTATTTTGTGGATCAAGTGAATCCAGTTAATAATATAAACATTAATAAAAATACACCAATACAAAGTAAATGTACATCTATGTTTATGTTGCCTACAGTACCCCTTGAAATTCATCGTATTATTATGTCACTAAAAAATACATCTAGCACTGGGTACGATGATATAAGTACAAAAATTGTTAAACAGGTATCCACAATACTTGCTCCTGTGTTGAGTCATCTTATCAATATGTGCATACTGCAAGGTTATTTTCCGGAAGAATTAAAAATAACCATTGTTAAACCGCTTTTCAAAAAAGATAGCAGAGAGAATATGTCCTGCTACAGACCTATCGCTTTAGTGCCAATTTTTTCAAAAGTATTTGAAAAAGCCATATATAATCAACTTAATTCATACTTTGAGAAAAATAGCTTATTCGTGGATAACCAAAAAGGTTTTAGAAAAAATAGATCAATTAACATGGCCATCTATGATTTCTTGCATATGGTTAGCAGCAGAGTGGATAAAAGACTACCAACTCTAGCGCTTTATATGGACATGTCAAAAGCTTTCGATCGCGTAGACCATAAAATACTGATAAATAAACTTAATGCATACGGAATTAGAGGAAATATATTAAATTTAATAGAATCTTATTTATCTAATAGAAAGCAGATAACGACAATTAGTAGAATTTGTAAAAAAACCGAAACTCACATATAAATCTAGTCAGAGAACTGTAACTTACGGGGTACCACAAGGTAGCGTACTGGGACCGCCTCTATTTATTATCTATATTAATGACTTTCCTACAGCCTCTACTTATCCTATGACAATGTTTGCAGACGACAGCACTTTACTATTTAATAATGACGAAGTAAGTACATTAGAGGCTGACATTAATTCTAATTTAAAATCAGTTGTAAATTGGCTGCAAAATAATAATTTGATTATAAATCTAGACAAAACAGTATTAATGAAATTTCAACAAAGAGTAAATCACAAATTGGACTTAAATATTAGATATAATGACAAAGTTATTAATGAAACAAATGTAACAAAATTTCTCGGATTAAATATAGAAAACACATTAAAATGGAATTCACATATTGACAAAGTGTGTAGTAAATTAAACCAATACTCCTATGCCTTGCATATGTTAAGTAAAACAGCCGATCGGACAACAGTATTAACAGCATATCATGGTCTAGTGGCCTCAACATTAAGATATGGAATTATATTTTGGGGAAATGCAACGGGTAAAGATACAGTATTTAAGTGCCAAAAAAGATGCATAAGAGCTATCTACAACTTACAGACAACTGACAGTTGCAAACCGTTTTTTTAAAATATAAAAATATTAACAATGCCATCGTTGTACATATTTGAAACATCCATGTTTGTCAAAAATAATCTGCACAAATTTGCTCGAGTAACTAGCCAGCGCCGTTGTGACCGGTTACAAACGGTTGGGTCTAAAACTGCACTATTTAGGAACAGTGTTTTTGCAATGGCTCCAAGGATATATAATAAGATACCAAAATGTATAAGAAGTGAAGAAAATGTCCACAAATTTAAAAGTAATTTGTTTTTGTTTTTAATTGACAAGACGTATTATTCTATTGAAGATTTTTTAAATGACAAACTATGATACAATTCCTATCTATATATATAAAATGGTAAACTGACTGATTGTTGATATATCAACGCACAGTCTAAACCGCTGCTCCTAGAGACATGAAATTTGGAGGGTGTGTTCTTTGTGAAGAGTAGGTATCCACTAAGAAAGGGTTTTTCGAAATTCCACCCCTAAGAGGGTGAAATTTCACGCGGACGAAGTCGCGGGCAGAAGCTAGTAAGTAATATTATCCTTCATAGACATGCATGTAAAATTTAATTTAATTGACATCTATTCATTTAATTGACATTTATTTAACTTAACTTACTTTATAATTACTGTTTAATATGGTTTTTTTGTTATGATATGACACAAAAATTTACTATTTGTACACCAATTTTTAACCGACTTCAAAAAGGAGGAGAAATCGAAGGAACTCTTCAAATATTATAGGCACACCTATAGCGATTTGGGTATTTTTTATAGTAACTCGTGCATTTGCTCTCGGAAAGCATCATTTGGTGAAGTAGAACTGATGATGAAGACCACAGATGGCCACCGGAACTACTCAATAATAAGTATTTCCCGGTTTGCGATTCGATTACTTACTTTAATATGGTTGCTAAGCAAGTTATGCTCGTCACAATGCGAATGGTGAAATGGAGCTGATGGTGGAATACCAGGAGAACTCTTCAACAATTAACGTCCCTGCATCGGGAAAAGCAATATTTTGTAAAAGGCGATGAGCAAGTTGGCATTAGGCTTGTAACTTAGATACATTATAAACAGACACACTAAAAAGCGAGAAATAAAAACTTTTTAACAAAAAAAAAACCGACTTCCAAAAAAATACTACAAAGTGAAAAATAACTTTTATTTCGGAAGTCGGTGGCAAAAAACTAAAATACAGATCCAAAGACACCGACTTCCGAAATAAAAGTTATTTTTCACTTTGTAGTATTTTTTTGGAAGTCGGTTTTTTTTTTGTTAAAAAGTTTTATTGGTAGAACATAGAGCTCGACTACAATAATATGTATATTTAAGACCTTTTATGTATATCTACCTATGTTCACAAATAAAGATTGATTGATTGATTGATTGATACTTTAGATTTAATTGATATCTAAAATACCCCGATTTCGTCACTGACTCACTGATGATCATCAATATTCTAAGGGTCTTCCTGAAGTCCTAGAAAGCTGAAATTTGGTATGTAAGCTAGTAATAGTACACAAACAACAAAAAAACTTTAAAACTTGGAACTTTTACCCTCCAACCCCTTAAAATAGGGGATGGAAGTTTGTACGAGACTTCCGCAGATTTTGATGCTAGAGTTCTGAAAATTGATATAGGGACTCCTTGTTACAAATAATAAAATACGTATTTCAGGATTTTCAGTAAATAACCCCCCAAATCCCAAAAAAAAATTTTTTTATTTCATAAGCATCAATATTCTAAGGTTCTTCCTGAAGTCCTAGAAAGCTGAAATTTGGTATGTAAGCTAGTAATAGTACACAAACAACAAAACAATTCTAAAACTTGGAACTTTTACCCTCCAACCCCTCAAACTAGGGGATGGAAGTTTGTAAGAGCCTTCCGCAAATTTTGATGCTAGAGTTCTGAAAATTGATATAGGGACTCCTTGTAATAAATAATAAAATACATATTTCAGGATTTTTAGTAAAGAACCCCCAAAAAAAAATATTTCATAAGCAACTTTCAAAAAGATGTGAAATCCCACCAAAAACATTTTCATGTAAAATGTTGCCAAGACGAGACCTCATATGGCTCGCACTGCCAAAAAGTTATCAGATCTCATGTAGAGCCAAGCTTCTAACTCTACACGCCCTAACTTCACAAACTCTACACCTTAGTCAAAATATGTGGCTTGGCCGTTTCGCTACCATCACATGGGAGTAAGGTGAAAAATTTATTCACTGTTCATTACTTTTCTGTTATACAATAGTTTTTGTAGTAACGAAACGGCCAAGCCTCATATTTTGACTAAGGTGTAGAGTTTGTGAAGTTAGGGCGTGTAGAGTTAGAAGCTTGGCTCTACATGAGATCTGATAACTTTTTGGCAGTGCGAGCCATATGAGGTCTCGTCTTGGCAACATTTTACATGAAAATGTTTTTGGTGGGATTATTTTTACTACATAGACCAGCTGGAGCTGACTGGCTGGCTGGTTGTGAAAATTTACGACACCAGTTGGCACCACTTTGACAAGAGGTCTAATCAATATAAAATATATGATGGCGTTCATCATTCGATTCATTCATCATTCAGTCATAACTAAAGAAAATATAGGCTCTTTGACAGATGCCTGGACCTGACGTGTCAGTGCTGCCACCTAGCGAAAGTCATTTCAGAAAACCCTCATTATAGAGCTATTACAACCTGAAAGTATTTGTCCGTGTATTACCACGATTACAATAGATTTAAAACTATAGAATCCAAAAAACTTTTTAAGACTTTCTAATGACGGATGTACCTAAATCTGCGACCGGAGTAGGTAACCCGACAGAGAAAACTTCATACAAACACGCAATGATGGGGCTATTAGGACAAGGGTAAGAAGAAGCTTTACTTATTGGGGAGAGGATACTCTG
Source organism: Oligia fasciuncula (assembly GCA_963082905.1). NCBI lineage: Eukaryota > Metazoa > Arthropoda > Insecta > Lepidoptera > Noctuidae > Oligia > Oligia fasciuncula. Next base: position 1,083,872 of record OY720394.1, on the reverse strand, counting down.
TGTCGCGACATTCATGCTAATTCAGAAACACGTAAATTACGGAAACTCAAACCTTTTCTGATTTAACTACAAATAAACTTAAAAGTAAAGTAAAACTGTAGCTAATGATATGGACAAATCTTGCATCAGTACGGCATGAACATTATCACCTTGCGTCGCTTCGTTATCCCCGTCGATTAACAAATTCATTAATATTGTTGCTCCATAAAAGATAAGCAACGGCAAATATAGTAGATTGTACAACTAGTGCATAAAACAAGCCATTTTACCCCAAGATGTTTATATCCATCCGAGCCACAGGCGAGCGTGGATAGTTATGTCGAGGGGTAAAATGGCTCGTTTGTACCCGAGTTATACACTCGATTTTTCACTTCGATTGTGAGAAAATTAAAAGACAAAGTATATAACAGTATTTTCACTGTTCTAAAATGTTGCAATTGAAGAAGAGAATAGCTAATTCCTGCTACGAAACCTTTTAAAAGTTTTTTTTTAATTTTCAACATGTGGCATTCGACTTGGGTACTTCATACCTACTGTAGCGGATCGTTGCACTGTTGGTTGTTGAAAGGAAACTACGAAATTATGATGCTACACGGGGCAGCTGCGCAGACGTCTCCGGCGCGCTCACGATTCCGTCCCCACGGCGTCACATCGACGTCGTGTCTCGCGGGCGACTGGTCGGCGGCGGGGGCGAGCGGGATCGCCACGATCCTGCTCCCTCGCACACTTAATACTATTGGTTATCTGTCTCGCGACGTTCGCAACCACCCCGCCTTTTTATTAGAATAATATGTAGAGAAACACAATAATTATCACATACATACACAGAAACAAACAGTAAATTGAATAAAGGTTCTTAATCTAAAATAAACACTAGGTACCTACTTACATTACTATCTTTTTTAAAAAACAGCACTGAGCCGTCCATCATCGCTAACACCTACTGTCAAGTCATAAAAATGTTTCTTTGCATTTTATGACAACTATTTCATCTGGTTTTATTAAATTAACGATAGAAAACATGGAAGTGATTTAAATTAAAGCAAATGAAATAAAATAATGACTTTAATCTGCGACGTTTTACTGTGCGTGTGGCTGTTGGGCCTGATTATCTTAGAAAAATAAATACTTTATTCACTGAAACATAAAAAGCGATTTTATGTCGCCTACGCACAACATAAAGTCAAACTTTTAGAGCATGAGAAGTGAAAATTTTATTTATCTAATTATCCACCGCGACTAACTTCTGAAAACTGACGTCATATTTCAGCTGAGCGCTTCATGAAGTCCTCCTTTTCTTATAAATAAACAAGCGACCCGCCCATGCGCACGGGTGCAATGGTGACATGTCAAAACATCGAGTTGTGTTCTATAACTGAGTTAAATATTAATGTATTATACACATAAACTTTCTAATAAATGCTATTTTTGGGATGCATGAAGAAGCCTCCTTGTGTAGCGCAGTTTGTTTCGCCAGCCGCCGTTTGTTCAACTGAACGCTCGCGCTCGGCGCACCCTGGACAGTCGCACCAACACCTTATCTGACTGCCAACTCCCCCCCCCCCCCCCCCAGGCAGGGCTACCGCCCGCCCGGTGTGCGCCCCCCTCCCACCGGTATCCGGCGTCAAGCAGCCTGCTGTGTTTCGTCGATGCGCGGGAGTTGCATTGCCTCAGGCATCTTCTGGGCACGCTAGTTCCACTCGTTCCATCATAGACCTTATCCATCGCTTTTCATCAGGCGTGAATCGTGATCGAGGTCAATCAACAGCGGGCGAATTGCCCATTCAGCAATAAAAAAAATATATTTATAAAATAAATGCTCTAAATGATGGTGAAAACTGCATCAATATCTATTGTGTAGTTTAGAAAAACTTTGCAGCCACACAGGCAGACACGTCGAGGGTTTGTTTGTTTTAGATCTTGCGGTAGAAAGTCATTAATAAGGGCGTTAATGAAACGAGCATACCTAGGAAAAACCTGTTTACTTGCAGTTCCGTTTCCTCCTGCGCCTGCTACTGGTGCATGGCGCGTGGAACTATTCGCGCATCAGCAAGCTGATCCTGTACTCCTTTTACAAGAACATCTGCCTCTACGTCATCGAGCTCTGGTTCGCCATATACTCCGCCTGGTCAGTATAAAGCATTACAGTTTATTTGTATATCTATAAAACGAGCCAAGTGCAGATTTAACTCATTTCAAATCGCGATTTTGCAACCTACGTACTTGCATTTTCTAAGGGGCCGTATTTCTCTCTTCTCTTCTCTATTTTTCTCTCTTCTCTATTTTTCTCTATTTATTTTCTATTTTCTAATCTTAGCCTCGGTCAGACACACCGCTAATTTACATTATTGACTAGTTTTTGACATTGATTGTTGAGATTGCGACTTGAATTTGAAGGTTTTTTAAGTACGACAATTGCCAAAACTAATGGTTCCTTTGACCACTTAGATTGTGATATTGGCTGTAAATTCCCACTTAAAAAGAAATCTGTAAGGGTTATAAAGTTGTGCTATTTAGGTCTTACAAAGCAAGGTTTCTTAAGCTTCACAAAGATCCAAGAATCAGCAGTACTTTTGTATTCTTCTATCTTTATGTATTTGGCTCTATTAACTTTTTTGTGTGTACATAATGAAAAATATATGTATAACAAATTCAAAGAACCGTTTAGATGCTTGTTGTGGTATGTAGGTCGGGTCAGATCCTGTTCGAGCGCTGGACGATCGGGTTCTACAACGTCATCTTCACCGCACTGCCGCCCTTCGCCATCGGACTTTTCGACAAACTCTGCTCGCCTGAGACCATGCTTAGGGTAAGTTGTTTTAACGTCGCGACGGAATCATAGCGACGAACGTGGACGAAGCCAAAGGCGTTTGTAAGAATCGTATATAGTCTTGTTCTGTCTGCACCTTTTGGTAAAAGGCGTAGCTTACGTATGTATGTGGGTAAGATAATACTGTGCGAACGTGTACGTGAGAGAGAAAGAGTTAATGGGAAGATGGCAGTGTGTACCACGTTGCTGCATAATGACGTCAGGAGATTATAAGACGATCTCAAATGAAATGACATAGTTCGGTGCGTGTACCCGCAGCACCCGGTGCTGTACATCCCGTCGCAGCAGGGCATGATGTTCAACGTGCGCGTGTTCTGGGTGTGGGCGGTGAACGCGCTGCTGCACTCGGTGCTGCTGTTCTGGCTGCCCATGCTGCTGTGCAGCCACGGCGCGCTGTGGCCCAGCGGGAAGGACGGCGGGTACCTGCTCATGGGCAACTTCGTTTACACCGTGAGTACACCCGCATTATTACTTCATTGTATTTTAATGTCTTTCTGTATTTTCTGTGCAACGTCTGTCCCGCAATCAGTTAGGCAACCCAATTAACTTGTGTGCTTTGCAGTACGTGGTGCTGACGGTGTGCTTGAAGGCGGGCCTGTCGACGCACTCGTGGACATGGGTCACGCACGTGGCCATCTGGGGCTCAATGTTCATGTGGTTCATCTTCATACTCATCTACAGGTCAGTACTCCATGCAGATGCTACCTACTTATAGTTTACTTGTTGACTGAAGGGCTACAATGATCTTTTAGCGCTCGAATGACGTCGACAAGGAGGCGCTGTTGGTAAACTTTTGTAAAATGGATTGAAAAACAAGATGGCGGCGTTAGTTCCGATTTTGGCCGCGCGCCAAAACTTCCTTGTACAGTTATAACTATTATTGATAAAATCTATGTCAACCATTTAGCGATTTTACTAATTGTATGCCGCAGTCGTTGACACTAAAAAGTCTCGCGTAGTATTCCTCGCGCAGTATTTCTCGCGCAGTATGTCTCGCGCAGACCTACTTTCGGGACAAAGGCATACAGTAATCAATTTTCCAAGAGTTAAAATTATCTGTCTCAATCATCACAACAAAGCAAGATAAAAAAAAAAAAATAGTTTTTTTTTATATAGTTCGTCTAATTTGAAGTTTTTGTGGCGTATTTACGGAACTCACGGACGTAAAATCTCAGAGCGGTAACTTTAACTTAGATCTTAATGTCGTCATTTGTAATATTACTATCAACGTGTTAATTCAATAATTAATTTGTCCTCAGCAACGTGTATCCAATAATCCTGATCGGTTCGGTGATGAGGAGCATGGACAGCATGCTGTTCAGCTCGCTGGTGTTCTGGCTGGGGCTGGTCCTCATTCCCATCACCACGCTCATCCCAGACGTGCTCTTCACTGTGTGAGTACCATGCATCAGCTACTGCATACAGCTCATCATTATCTGTCGGCACTGTGAGGGCGATTGGTGCGAAATCCTCTTCATAATCTGCGGTAATTTCGGAATACACTTACAATGGCAATACCTTTCATTTTAACAGTTAAACAACAATCATTGCATTATTTACGTTTTTGAGCAAGCGAATTTTTCGAACAAATGAAGCAATGGATTAGCAATTTTATTCAAAACCCTTTGACTTGTGATCAAAAGTGTGTAACGCAATTAGTGGCTGAATGTCATCGCATCTTCATGGCCGACGATTTTAATACAACTTTAGACATGGCACTGTAATATCGGTCCAGAATTTAAATTAGTTTTTAAACTGAGGTTTGTTGTTTTTTCAGGGTTCCGTACCAAAATTGTTTATAGGAACCCTTTACTATATTGGGCTTGTTCCAAATGTCCACCACTAACGAGACATGACACTGCATAGTCAAATAAGGAGTAACTTTTACTAAGACGCCCATAAAAAACACATAAATAATTTAACCTAAACGGCTTGATTATATATTATTTGATTATATATTATATTTAAGGCCCAATCTATAAGAGGTTTTTGTTTGTGTCGTGAGTTTTTAAATTTTAATAATTTAATTAGTTTCTGACAGATTTTTTCATTGGTCTCCTAATAAAAATGACACCCCATTTCATTCAATAGACTGTTCAGTTACATAGGTCTTGTTAGTGGTGATTAGGGCATTTGGATCAGATTTGCTCCTTGCCATTTTATTTATGCGGTTCCGGAAACTGAAAATTGAACAGAAAATGGAATAATATTTTTTCTTCCAAGGTACGGAACCCTCGGTGTGCGAGTCAGACTCGAAATATGCGGGTTTTTCAGGACGACTTCGCTTCAGTTGCGTAGAGGCAGTAAAGTGCGAGATGATACTTAGTGTAGATGTGATGTGGCGTGTAGTGGGCGGCACGAGGCCGATGTGTCCGTGGACGGCGCCGGGCGCGCGCTGCAGTCGCTCGTGCCCGGCCTGCTGCGCCGCGCGCGGGCGTGCCACTGGCGCCTGCAGCAGCGGCCCTATCTGTGGCTGGCGGGGCCGCGCAGCGCGCTGGGCCTGCGCCAGCACTCGCACTACTCGGCCGTGTCGCCGGCCGCGCGGGCGGCGCTGGGCGGGGCCGGCCACGCCAGCAAGCGCGGACACCGCACCGACACGTTCCTCTGCGAGATCAGCCTGAAAGCCAACTTCACTGTCGTACTGACCACCCAACGTTATCTCCGTATCTAGGTAGTTTGCAGTAGTCTCGATAGTGCTGGTTGCGTGTAATCCTGCAGTTTCGTTTGGTATTCTACTGTGTTTCAGGTGTAGTTGCAGATTGAATCGAAGTACGTTTTCCATTAGATCATCTGTTTGAAGTTTTTTTTTTTTTATAAATATGTTGCCTTGTATATTAAATTTAAACTGTAAGTTATGGTTTTTATAAATTATCTTAAATCTTGAAGTAGGAAAATGTTTGTTTCCATTTTAGTTTGTTCGTAGATTAAACTATGGAATTGTTAAAAAATATATCTTTTAACATATTAGAATGAAGAATTACTAACATAGAGATTGTTCGTTATAGTCATGCCACGGCGCTATACCTAATCAAGATATGAAAACATGAACCTTTGTTATCTCTACCAAGTATGCACTCAAATACCGGGCAGGTCAGCCATCTTTTTTTTTGTACTTACTTAATTATTTAGAAACAGTTGTAGTCCAAGAAATGTTTTGACAAAATTACGATAGTACGATACTTATGACTTCTTTACGTAATTTTTGTTAATACATGTCAAAATATGGTGTAAAATCTTTACTATCGGCAGAGTTCATAGTACTTATAGTTCAATTTTTAAAACTCGAGTCTCCAATTTGTGAAAACTTATACAACTCTCGGGCGTCCACTGCTGTGTTTTGCAGTACTTATCTTAAGTACTGTTATAAAGTTTAGTATTCAATGTCATCAGGAAATATCGTATTATTTTCTCCTTTCACTCCCTTGTGTAATGTTTCGTGTACTAAAATATATCTGTCTCATTCCAGCGTTCACAACTCAGCCTTCAAGTCGATGACGGAGGCAGTGCGCGAGAGCGAGATAAAGCAACGCGACCCCTCCGCGCTCCTCACGCATCCGAGACACTCGTAAGTACTCCATCTTGTTAGCGACACGTGTTGTTACGAGATAAACGTCATATTATTGTACGTACGAGAATGCTCTGTCGCGTATTACGGTGGGTAGGAGTTTTGGAACATCGTCTCAGTAACTGGCTGTTACTATGGCATAAGCAATTTAAAAAAGTTCAGCTTTTGAAAGGTGTAACTCGATGTGCTATATTAACGACCGGGTACAGTAAGTTCATGTATGTGTGAGTTTTTAAAATTATCATTTAGTGTTAAAATTGCAAAACTTAAAATTGTGTGGTTTAAGTATATATTTCGTAATTATGATGATAGATGGGTTTAGAGGGTCTTATATCCCGTTTTGTATCATCCATGCTCCAAAAATGTTTTAGTACCAATTGACAAATATATATAACACGACAGAGCATTTTCGACTTTCGATATTGAAGACATACCGAGTGCGTTCCTACTACATGATATACCATATTTATATTATATCCTGGGAGCACACACAATATTATGAAACGACCACACAATTCATATGAAAATGTACGGTATTTGGTGATTGGGGTCACTTTGTGGTGGGTTCACAAGCACGGGGACAAATTTTTTGTTAGGGCTGGCATGAAACATGATTTTCTTGTATATTTTATGAAATGTTTGTTTGAATTCAAAGCTGTGTGTGTGATCTCAGATAATAGTGTTCAGAATATGTTTCACGGACTGACATTCTTATAGAATATTTAGCCCTTTTTAAAGCATTGGGGTTTACACACCTTGCTTTTATTGCTGGTAAAATTAAGGTGTGATTCTGTTCGTAACTTATTTGTTTGGAAAAGAGGAGAACCAACTCCATTTACCCAGTCTAACACTCGGAGACTTCTGAGAGGCTAATATAGACAAAAATAGATTAACAGATGAATACTGTCAAACTAATGCTAACTGCTGTGATTGACTGACAGAAATAATAACAGTTAATTACTTCACTTGACATGAGTTGGACAGTCTGTTATGTTTAAATCACTTGACTTGAGTTGGACAGTCTCTTATGTTTAAATCACTTGACATGAGTTGGACAGTCTGTTATGTTTAAATCACTTGACTTGAGTTGGACAGTCTGTTATGTTTAAATCACTTGACATGAGTTGGACAGTCTGTTATATTTAAATCACTTGACTTGGACCTTCGATCAATAATAGTACTAGATGAATGATTAGGAACAAAAATAAGTCGCTAAAGTGGCCACGTTTGCACACAGATAAACATTTATATTTCTTACTACGAACTATAGAAAAAAGTTTAATAATATTAACAACTTCAGATTATTATAAACCTTAACACTCTAACATAAAGTTTAATTACGATTGCAAATGATTAATATTTAAGTCCTTTTATCATCGAAGTAATACATTTAAAATGTCACTTGAAAATAAAAAGTCATTTTTATAATAAGTACAAAAATATTTATTCTAAAATGAAACTTAACGTCTAAGCAATAAGGTTAAAAACATTTTGTTGACAATTTCGTACTTACTCGAATTTGGAACTAGACGTAGTTCTCGGAATTACACTTCAATGCTTCAATGTTTGTTAGAGTAGTTGGCGCGTTGTCGCAAACATTGGCCAAACAATCATAATATTTTTGCTAATTGATTTATATTTACTATTTAATTGTGTTACTATTTTATGAAAAACATTTAATGATAAAAACTTACCGAAAAAAAGATATTCCTTCCAAAATCTTGGTGTTACGGTGGTTATTTACACAACTTTTGAACGCGCACTGAGGCATTTTGACGTCATAACATTGGCTATGATTGGACCATACTAATTTGAAATAAGAGCACAAAAGTATTCGTGCTTGTATTTTTCGGGCCGTTTTTGAAGCGCTTATCGGGCATCTAGTACTATTATTGATCGAAGACTTGGACAGTCTGTTATGTTTAAATCACTTGACATGAGTTGGACAGTCTGTTATGTTTAAATCACTTGACATGAGTTGGACAGTCTGTTATGTTTAAATCACTTGACTTGAGTTGGACAGTCTGTTATGTTTAAATCACTTGACATGAGTTGGACAGTCTGTTATATTTAAATCACTTGACTTGGACAGTCTGTTATGTTTAAATCACTTGACATGAGTTGGACAGTCTGTTATGTTTAAATCACTTGACATGAGTTGGACAGTCTGTTATGTTTAAATCACTTGACTTGAGTTGGACAGTCTGTTATGTTTAAATCACTTGACTTGGACAGTCTGTTATGTTTAAATCACTTGACATGAGTTGGACAGTCTGTTATGTTTAAATCACTTGACATGAGTTGGACAGTCTGTTATGTTTAAATCACTTGACATGAGTTAGACAGTCTGTTATGTTTAAATCACTTGACATGAGTTGGACAGTCTGTTATGTTTAAATCACTTGACTTGAGTTGGACAGTCTGTTATGTTTAAATCACTTGACTTGAGTTGGACAGTTTCTTATGTTTAAATCACTTGACATGAGTTGGACAGTCTGTTATGTTTAAATCACTTGACTTGAGTTGGACAGTCTGCTGTTATTTTTTTGTATTATTTTTGCCTTTTATAAACCAGGTGTTAGAATAATAATATAATAAATAATAATAATAATAATTTATTTAGATCCTTTTACAAAGTAATACAAACTTATAAATACTTAGTAGTACCACGTTCTTAACAGATTGGTTTAAATACTTATTTAATAAAAGCTACTCTAATTTACACATTTTAATTACTTATGAAAAAATACTTTGGTACTGACGGTTTAACTTGTGGCGATCCGCCTGAACTAGGTTAATAAAAACCTGTGTTTCAGGCCATCCCCAGACTAAGCGATCAGCATATTTTTGTCCATAGTTAATTTATTTATTGAAATAATGCTATCTTAAAGTACTAAATACAAACTAAAAAATTTCAATTCAATATCTACATAACTATTGAAGTACTTCTAGAAGTCTTTCTGTGTCTGTGTAATCAAGGTTGCCCAAATATTCGCATATTTTCAGACTACAATGTTTGTAACTGGCATTATAAATATTAAGTATCCTATTGAGCTTATTATATAAATGGGGTCCTAAAAAGACATAAAAACGGCTTACAAAAGCATGTCTAGTTAGAGGCTTTATGCAGACCAAATCCTTCCTTCTCTTGTCAGAAGGTATTGGCTTATAAGCGAGTTCAACGTGCTGGTGTAATACGATGTGCAGTATAAATAATTGGCGTACTGTTAGCACCTCACATGCAATGTACAGCTGGTGTGTAGGAAATCTGAAAGGCCTAAAGGTGGCAACCTTTAGAATTGATCTTTGAGCGCGTTCTAGAGGGAGTAAAATGGACTTTGCAGCACCACCCCAAGAAGTTATGCAATATGTTAGTACAGATTGGCACAAAGCCAAATATACCTGTTTAATTAATTTAAAGTCAGCAATGTGACGTAAATTCTTAAAGATATATATGAGTTTACGAACTCGAGTACATTGCAAATCAATGTGTTTACGGAAATTTAGATTTGTGTCAATTGTGACACCTAAATATTTCACGTAATCGGCTTTAGCTAGAGTAGGACACGAACAAGCAGCGTCAGCGTCTGGCGTACAGTTATGAGCATAAATGGTAAGGTTAGTAAGCGGTATATTAGTGTTTTTCATTCTAAATAGAATATATTTGGTTTTATCCGTATTAATTGTTAGTAGATTAATACGTAGCCAATTTGATACAATGTTAAGGCCACTCTGCGCATATTTATAGACCTCCTCTCGTGACTTAGCCGAGAATATTAGGGCTGTGTCATCTGCATATGACATTATTAAACCATCTGGTAATTTCAGGTTGCACAGTTCATTTATGTATACTAAAAACAACGTTGGTCCCAAAATACTTCCTTGTGGAATGCCGTAGCCGCTGTTTTTAAGTTCTGAACTTATATATTGACCGAGTTTCACAGAATGAGAGTATATTACGAATATAATCACACTCGAGAGTTATTCCAAAGCTATACAGGGTAGGAAAGACATCGCCGCGCAAACTACCACGAATTCAGCAAGATTCTGAAAAGCTTTAAAATTTTCTGTCGGTTTAAAAAAAATGCTGTTTTATACATTTTGACCGCGTAAATGTTGCACTTTTCTATAAAACAGCTAATTTTTATTTATAACCGACGAAAGATCTACTCATGCACGGAATCCACGACAACAGGTCGCGCGTCGATGTCCCAGCCACCTCGTATTTATCTCGTTGTTCGACGATAACTTATTCTGAGCATGAACTGCCGAGGTTGTAAAGTGTCGAAGTGACACAGGTGACACAGAGATCGATACAAGATGAACCGATAGTTTACAAAGCAGAATGCGTGTGTTTTGCCTCGTATGCTCCTACGTCTGCATTATTTTGGATTGCATATACTGGACTATTGACCTACTAATATTCAGATTGATTTAACAGTTTGTATATGTGTATATATTTTTCGTAAATATTGGTATGTATGAAGTATCTACCTCCCTCTTCTCTTATACGCAATTTGAGCCATAAAACAGATGGCTATAGTATTCTAATTGAAGTATTATAAAACGGCTAGTAGCTGTAGGTACTACATACATGCTATTGTTTCCCGTTATATCTCCACACGTGTATATTGTCCTGTTGTTCAAACGCCACCAGAATACTGTAGCAGTTATACCTCCAATCTCTGCTCTGTGTTCTGGCGGCGGTCCATGTGTATCATATCACTCGTATTTTCATTATTCTATACATTCCGTACGTGCGTGTGCTCCGTTGCCGGCTGATTTCCTATATATCGACGCTTCTATGTATTACACGTAAAGCGTAGCTCTATTTAGATTAGATTTTGTACTCCTTTGTAGTTTTATATGTATAGCAAAATTTTGTATTTAATCTATGGAATTCTTGTTGTTTCCACACTTGTATTGTTATTTTCATATCGTATGTTATGTAGTCGCTTGAATAAGTAGCAACTATACTACCTGTACTGTACCTGCCGAACGTCTCGTTGGCGATCAGCCGGCAGCGCCCGGCGCAAGCGTCAGTGCGCACGCAACTGTCCGCACGTACGTTATGTTACGTGTTTAGTTTGCTTTGCATCGCCCCTCCCCGCACCCACTCGTACGCTCGCCACGACCTCCCGCTTCTCTATGTTACGGAGAATCGGTACCACAGCGTCCACTCCAACTAGAATGCACCTCCGCGCGGGATACCATTTCAGATATACGTAAACCGTAAAAATCGAGGGATCAGGTACAGCAAAGTATCTCGCCCGGAGGGGCTCTTCGCTCACGTGAAACGCGTTCGCCGAGGTCGCGGGCGAGCGTAGGGCGCCAATAACTTGTGTTGTGGCGCGCGCAGCAAGCCGCGCGGCTCGCCCGTGGTGGGGCTGCGCTGGCGCCGCGCCGGCGTGGCGCCCGCCGAGCGCCAGCATGTGGTGTGACGCGCCGCCAGCCGCCGCCTGCGCGAGCTGTCGGCCAGCCGTCCCGCCGAGATTCCTCCCTCAGATCTTCCTCCGCTATTTTTATACGCATTTATATCGACGATGTAGCCGATGTGATACTGTTGTTGTAGATATTAATGTAAACTTTTCATTCCGAGGTGGGCGTACGTCAAGTATATCATAAGAATAAGAAAAGGGAGTGCTATTAGATGGTAAATATTATATGAATGTTAGTAGAAGTCTTATGACCGCTCGCGAGTGCTCGACGTCCTGACGACTGGCTACAAAGTGCCGCTAGTTTGTATGCGTATCTAGATCTTCCTACACTTTGAATCTTCGAAATCTTATCATGAATTCGTATTCCATTTACTAAAAATTCAATAAAATAATGATAATCTAATGCCGCTGGGCAGAAACACAGTGTTGCTCATATACAGCGTGTTACGGAAAAGGTATATCCATACAAACGGGTTGAAGAGTGTATCTGGTCCAGAATCTATGTACAAAATTTCAGCTCAAAAGCAATAACTTTGAAATTTTTTTTTTTATTTCGATAGTTTATTAAATTGAAATCATAACAAACGTGTCACCGCACTACGAGGTTCATTAACATTATCCATTACGTGTCTGTGCGCCTAGCACACACGCACATCACGGGCGGCGCCGCGGCGATCGGGAAATCCCCGAATCGTAAAAGAGCACCGCGCGCGGCGCGGCCCCTTTCTTTGCCTACGATGTTACGGGAAACGTAATAATTATGTAAAAAATTAAGAATAAGTTGATAGATGAATTTTTTTAAAGTAACTTACATTTTAAAGGTGAGGTTCAATGTGCTGGCCTTGGCGTTGTACGCACAAAGCCGCACGCTCGTTCAGATTTCGCTGAACATTGCGGAGCATATCCAGCGTTACACTCCTGAAGGCGTTTTTAAATCGCACTTCCATTTCGAGCACGGTATCACACTCCACTGCGTACACATCATCATCTTATAGTATTCGCTATTACTGCGTGACGACATTTTCACGAAAATTTCTACAACGATCACTGATCTGCTAATCACAACATCGCACCGATACAGACAGAGAGCGACTAAAAAGCACACGAAAAAAGTCGGATATCCTATTATCCTAGTACTAAGGGTAACTGACTCAATTATTGCTTTCGATTTTTTTTTCTTTCATAATAAATTGACCGACTTACGACACGAAACACGTCATAAGAAGCATCTTTCATGCGTTAATACACGAAAATGATAAATCCATTTGAAAATTAACCTTAATTAAATGAACAATACTTACAAACATTGTAATTATTGTTCACTAAAGGTTTATTTTAAAATGAACAAGTAAGTTTTAGTTGCTAAACTTTGCTTACATGGATATTGGGGATAATCAGGAAATAAACAAAAGTTTTGAACATAAAACATAATTAAGCAAAATGCTGCTGTAAATCAAAATGAAAAAATAATTTAATAAAAAGCAGAAAACTGCCTCATTGACCCTAAACATCACTGTGTGGATTATCCTACATGATTGTAAAAGTACAGAAATTAGGGTTCAGTATTATTACTGTGAAAATTTCAGTTACTCATGAAGTCCTAGTACTTTAAATAACTTCTCTTGCATATATGATGGAGACATTCGCTGATTACGGAAAATTTAAACACTTCCCGTTCAAACACGGCGCACGCGCCTATCATCGACGATCGGACAACGGGACAACTGTAAACAAAGTGACGTGTTTGGATACATTTAATAATTCAATTGTTTTTGATATTATTAGCGGTATGCGATGTCAGCGGTTGTTAAGAAGTAACTACAGCCATAACAGCTACATATTCAATTAAAATTTACTAAAAATAAAATTAAGTGCTGAACCCTCTGGCATTATTTGTACCAGGACACACATAAGTTACGTAAGAAAGTTTTCTAGGGTTCATTTTCAACTTAATCTTTTTTTTTTTTGTATTTAGTAGTTTTGTAGTTTCCTATTATTGCAGTTTTAACACACTTTTGACAGCCATTTATCTCAGTTAGTTACAGTGTCAAAAAAACAAAAAAAGGATGATTATGCTAAACTTAAAGGAGATTTGCAGGAAAATTGTTAATATTGCTGACATAGAAAATTTATTGAACTTAGTTGGATAACTGATGATGACTGCATGTAGTCATTTAATTCATAGAAAATTTGGACTATAGCTTTTAGCAGTGTTTTAGTTGATATTTAAAAGATTTTATGAAAGAAAAATAAATACTCATACTGTATTAATAATTACGTAGATACATACTAGGCAGCACGTTTTTTACTAAAAAACAAGTAACTCATTTGTGTTCAAATGTGTAATATTTTGTGGAATAAAACTAACATGCGGAACCCATTTAGCAAATAGTACCAGGAGAAACAAATCTTTTACCGAGTTGTTCTTTTGTGTGTAGTTTATTGACACCGATCAGCTGACTTGGTCTAGTGATGTGTAGAATTCAATTGGAAGCATTTGGATTTTTAGTTAAATGTTTCTTAACTTTATAATTATGTAGGTATAGGTATTAAAAAATGTTGCCATGTAGTTCATTATCACCAAAAGAATCAGTGTGTTTGATATGTCCATACCCTTTACGTAACACACTGTATATGATCTTTAACGAATTCGTATTCACTCAATTACTAGGTATTATTATATTATGAACTAATATTTAAACAAATTATTTTTTTACTGAAGTAATTAAGTTATTCCTATAATAACATTCCAGTATTTGTAGTTGTGATGTGGAGAGGTATTAGTGTGCAACAATTTACGAGTTTTATATGTGTACGGAACGTGCACTTGAAAAAGAGGAATTTATATTAAAATAGCATACTCCTTGAGAAGGCTAGTTAGTGGAACTGTTAGATATGGAGTGTCGTAGTATTTGTGTTAGTGTGTGGAGCTGAGTACGGGTCACTAGAGGTATCGGCCTACGACGCGCCCGCCGAGCAGGCTCTGTGCGAGTAGATGGACATACTGCAGGGAAAGTACTCCAAATGAAATGACAATGCTTCAATATTTTACTATCTAAAGTAATATAGTCTAATAAGTTTAGCCGCTCTGAGCTCTAAATAAATTTTGATAAAAAATTCTTTTAAATACTTATATTATAACTATTATCGTCGTAAGCCATTGCAATGCTACGGTTTAAGGTGTGCGCCTCGACAATTTTCGTGTTTGCGAATTATTACGAGAACGAATAAACTAATGGCTACCAATGTCCGGCTGTCGTGCTTAGTCATCTGTCACTCAAGAGATCTGAAAAGATTTTTTGAAGTGCATGAAGTTGTTAATCTTCTCAGTAATTGTCCATTTAGATGTGACTAGATCAGTTTATGTTTGTTCTAGCAGTTAAAGTTATTAATCCCAAATGTCGAACATGTAATCCATGCCTATCACATTCAGACTAAAACTATAAAGATACAAACTAATCACTAATGAACGTTTGGTACGTGTAATTTTTTGTGGCAAATAATAAGTTGACTACTTACTACTTTGGTTGAACTAAAAACAAAATTTAATTATGCAACAGCTCTTATCTATCTAAGAATCCGAATCGCGCGTTCGCATCGAATATTGCCGAGGTGCACAACTTAAATCGTATTACTGCACTTAAATTATTGAAATAAATTAAATGTATACATATTTTATATGCCTTATGTCTAGATTAAATCTATCTATTTTTAATAAAATATTTATATACTTATTAGAAAGTTCTGGTCTAATTTTTGTGGCCGTCCATCGTAGCATTGCGTTAGCAAGTCGGTCGGTTCCTATTATTGTTCCTAAAACTTTTACTTATTTACAATTAAACTATAATGTCTGTAGAAAGTAATGTCCATGCCCCAAGTGAGCCCCGACAGCACAGAGCTTGTTTGGTGGAAACGTCACATTATACGTATAACGTACTATTTAGACAGTAGTATCAATAAATATGAATATTTTTTATATTTGGACACGTTTGAACGTTTTCTATATTTAGTAGGAGTAGTGGCTTCTTGAGCAAAACAATCGTTGTAAGTAAGATATAATTACCTATGTATTATGTACGCGGGTACTTGTTTGTAAATTTTGATCCTCACTTCAAAATATAGGTACGTTGTTTGACAATCTTCCTTTAAAAATGTTGTATGTATAATATTATAGTTGTATATTTCATAAAGATCTCTTTGTGGAAATAAAATATTTTGAATGAACTCGCATGCTGCGAGAGATTGAGAGAAATTAGTTTTTGCTTTGGTATATAAAGTACCCGCCGCCGCCGTGGCCGCGGGGAGGTAGCGGGAAGGTAGCGGGGTGTATTAGTTTCTACACTTGTTATGTACGTAATAACATTCCACATATCACGTACACTTATGACATAATTTATAAGAGAGAGATATATTCCTTCTGAAACGAGTTACTTGAATAGTATAGTATAGTAAAATAGTACAAAATATTTTTTTTACTTCCGCCTGTGAGTAATTGGGACATACTTTTATGAGCAATAAATTGAAACAATATTTTCGAGATAATCAAAATAAGGAGTTATTTGGCCTAACGATTGATAGTATTTTTTTAAGGTATTATAAATTCAATAGAAGCCACGTTTGTAATAAACTACCGTAAGTTTAATCAAATTAAATTTTCCATTTAAATTCTTTGTTTGTATCTACTAATTTGTTTCACAATGACATAATGTACATTTGTATGAAATAAACTGATCCACAGAATATTGTGTAGTTCTTGTAAATATGTGTATATACCCTGCGCTACTTTCATTTGCTTATTTTTAGTGTAGTTTTGTTATTAATTCTTGTAAATGTTATAATTTTCATATCTGCGGCTGGTTGGCGTGACGTAGCACATACGTGTTTGGTTCCTCAATGTGCCATGTTGTTATTAAGCACTTTTTGTTGATCTGTCCTATGTACTTGTGTCAGTATTGCACATACTTTTTCTCCAAATTGGATATCATTTTTGGAAAGCGATCGTTACCATAGACAAAAGACTGACAGTTGAAGTAAATAATATACCAGTACAAAATAATCACTGAATATTCGAATTCGCCTTATACTAAAAAACCGGTCAAGTGCGAGTCGGACTCGCGCACCGAGGGTTCCGTACAAATTTGTAGGTATGTAACTACAAATTTAAGATATTCGGATTTTTTCCTTTACTTGTGCTACATGAAATTGCTTCTTGCCAAATTTCATGATTCTAGGTCAGCGGGAAGTACCATATAGGTTTTGATTCCCTTGCGAGGCGAGTGTCAAAATATGCGGCATAAACGAAACATAAACGCCCGTATCTTTTGATTGGGTTGACTTAGAAGTTTGATTTTTCACTGCTTCAAGGGATTGCAGCCCTGGGTATTTCATATTAATTTCAACTTGATAACTCCACGCGTTCCTGAGAAAAAGGGTTTTTCCTTTTGAGGTACGGAACCCTAAAAAAAACATCGTAAATTCATTTGAAACATTATAACGATTCGCTGTACTCGTATCAGATGCATCACATTTAAAATAATTCGAACTAAGTGAAATTTTAATATTAATTAGGAACTATAATTTAGTTTGAGCGGCGCCAACCAGTCGGAATATTCATTTGTGTTTATTATGTCATCTAAACACTCATGTTTATGTTCGTTATGTCTTTTTAGTCTGTAATTTTTAATGCTGAAGTTTCGTTGGTATAAACCACAGTAATCATTCTCTAAAATTCTATATCATCAGCAAAGTATAAGGTGCAATACAGGCTTGGTATGAAAGTGTATCGCAGCGACACTTCAGCTTATTACATAGTTTTATGTTCATGTATACTGACTTGAAAACTAGACTGACTTGTGAAGAACTTGTTGTCAAACAATTTTTTGGTAATTCATTTCAGGTCTGTTTTCTTAGCATGTGTGGGTGTATCTTTAGCTTCTTTCTCGGCGTACGCGCATACTGGCGTGGCCATTAAGGGGCCGGCGAACTACGCATGAAAATGCTTATTTCATACAAACGTAATACCAAAATATTTAAATAATTAATATTATTTAAATATTTAAGTTTATAAGTAATTCAAACATATTCTTAAGGTAGTGAGTATTTATTCCGATTGGACTACAGAATATCTAGGTTCCCAAATATATATTTTGAAAGGACTCTGATTTAGAGACGAGATATGAGGAATTTATAATTTCTATAGAAAACTAATTTTTTTTATAACTCGTCTTTA
Source organism: Oligia fasciuncula (assembly GCA_963082905.1). Lineage (NCBI taxonomy): Eukaryota > Metazoa > Arthropoda > Insecta > Lepidoptera > Noctuidae > Oligia > Oligia fasciuncula. The sequence goes on along the minus strand of OY720394.1, from coordinate 1,065,810 downwards.
AATCAGTGTCCACTTATAAAATATATATTTGGGAACCTAGATATTCTGCAATCCAATCGGAATAAATACACACTACATTAAAAATATGTTTTATTTACAAATTATTTTGGAATTACGTTTGTATGAACTACGCATGCTCCGCCGGCCCCTTAATTTAATATTTTTAGCGAACCTTTTTAGGCACACTGACGTCACACTACCAAAAAGAAAATTAATTGCAAATCGCCAGATTTTGTTTATTTTTTCTGGTCACAGTTCGCGAACTTTGTCCGATATTATAGTTTCTGCACAAGTCTGTCTAGTTGCCATTAACATAAGCGCTAATAATTATAACTGTTAATTTGTCTTATGACGTCATCAGCACAGTAGCAACGTGTACAAAGTATTGTAAGTAATGGAAGAAGGGACGCGCCCTGTTGTTTTACATTATTGTTTAATAAAACTGTTGAAACTACCCCGTGTTGTATCTTGTAGTCCTAAGTAATGCCAAAATAATGCTTGATCTGTTTGTATGGGCCTGTTGATGCTCGGTATGCGATTTGTTCTATGTTAGTTACTCGACTGTGCTATTACTAACCTATGTAGCTGCCGATAGAGCCTTTACACACGGCCCGACTGTCGGGTAGTCGGCGCCGGGTATCCGGTGGCGAAGTGTATAGGTAGGCCGTCTTTATACTTACCCATACTGGTCGCAACCGGGTTTCTGGCACCTACAACCCGGTAACCGGACCGTCTGAAAAGACACTTGAGATAAGACATACAACTCAAGAAGCTCCTTAGATCCTTGTTATGTCAATTTATTCATCAAAGCGACTGTATCGCGTTCTCCCAATATGTCTTATCTCGTTAGCAAGTCGAATATTATTTTAACATCTTAGTCGCCACACTATAATCGCATACAAAGCGATCTCGAAGGCGATGCAGACTATTGTTGATGAAACCTCTCAAAATTATTGTAATTGACACGCCGCATATCTTGAAGAGATAAAAAAAATGGGTTTTTTATGAAAAATGTTCGACTCTTGCCGCATCTTTAGCTGCTCCAATGATGTTATATGTATACTAACGAAAAAATTTCCTAACCTCTCACTCAACTAACAAATAATTAACAACCCAATTTTTTTTTAAATTACTCTCGTAGTAACTTTTCGTGTGCGGTGTGTCCTACAGACAGACAGCAAGCTATACATATACTCGACTTGCTTTATTCGTCAACGTGACGGACGTAAATACACACAACCTTCGTATGGCGTCGCTAAATATTCGTGTAAACTATGGTCATAGAATACATAGATACAGAATGCCGGCTGCATACAACGAGCAAAAATACAAGTACACAAACACGGTATCCGTGTAGCGCGTGCAAGCGCACTCGTGACTAGGATTCGATTGAGATCCCCGGACGTACGCGTCTATGCGTGCGTGTGCCTCTTTTCGTTCGTCGTTTGTAGTCGCCTTTCTGTGTTTATCTATTTCGAGCTATCTTAGTTGTGTGTATGCGCGTGCGGCCCGTACCAGATACAGCAAATAGAGTAAATGTACGGTATGTAGACTGTATATTGGCATGTATTGGGGTATGTGTAACTAACTGATGGTGGTTGTTCCCGAGCAGCGCGGCGGACACGAGACACGCGCTCGTCCGGCTCGCCACGTGTAAGTACTGCGGTACGTCGCTTGCATGGCTTGGCAGACGCTTACATACGCCACCGCTGATCACGCGACCATCAGCAGTGGCAGCGACACTCACGCTTCTTAACTCTATTGTTACTTCTATCGATTGGTTATGGTTCATTATTTTATGTTCTGTTATAAAAAATTGCCCCATGGTTACTCGAAATTGTCGTCGATGTGGGAACGATTTTTTAATGAAGCATCAGAAGCGATGTATCTATGAGTAAAGTAGTTGGTTCCCTATTCGACGGTGCATACGTCCAGCCCTCGAGGGCGGGTGAGTAGGGCGTAGAGCGCAAAGTTCAGTAGTCACCGCGAGCTCTGTGTGGCAGCCTCACGGAGACGGCGCGCCTGCTGCAGAACGTTCGCAGCGTGTTCAGCCGCCGCTCCGCCACGCGCGCCACCATGGAGCTTGAACTGTCGCGTGAGTACACCATGGAATCGACTGATGGAATGCTAATATGCTTGAAAAACTGCAGTCAAAATTTGCGACCAGCATTTGTTTTTGCGGACTTCGCGATTTTGCCCCATATTAGCACTCCATCAGTTCCCCACTCCGTGGCCCACACCACGCACCGCTGACGCGTTTAACACACATAGAGACACCCTTTATTTACTGCAGACCTGTTGAAGGAATTATCAAGGTATTCATTAATTTTCTTTTAAATTCTCAGTTCACACAGTTTGTGTTTATCACACGATTGTATAGTGTCATCACGCTGATTCGGATAGAATCATTGTCTTCATTTTTGCCGTTTCTACACCATTAGTTGATGATTTATATTTTTTTATTTTATGTTTGTTTTATAAATTAATGATTTTGAGTGTGTGTGTAAACAGACGGGTTCGCGTTTTCGCAAGAAGAAGGAGGCAGCGTGTCGCAGGCGGACATGATCCGCGCGTACGACACGCGGCAGCCGAGGCCGCTCCACTCGTGAGCGCGGGGCCGCCAACCGGGCCCCTCGGGCCGCCTCCCGGGCCCCTCGGGCCGCTCGCCCGCCTGCTGCGCGCGCGCGGCCCCACACCTCACACCCCACACACGTACAAACTCTTCTCCCACACACTCTGAAACAATATCACTGTTGTCGGTTTAGTCAGCGTCTCAGACAAACAGTATTGTTACATGTTATTATTTATTAATGACCCACATCATGACAAATATTATAATGGATGTTTAGCGTTTACTGTACTTAACATAGGACTGTGTGCATGCACGTCGTCTATATTCTATATGATATATAAATAACTAAACCTATGTATACAAAGTATAGCATAATGACTGTAGATGGTATACATCATCTCCGGGTTTTCTATCTATTTTGAATGTTTTACGAGTTTCGGTCACAGGGAATCATGATTTTAAACTCCTAGACCAAAAATTAGATTAAAATCTTTTTAAAAATCTGTATTTTAGTTGTTACTGAACGTGTAAGGCGCCTTTCCACTGAAGTCTTGTGGTATATGCATCGTTGCCGCGTTGGTGGAGAATGTGGAGATGTCGGCGAACGATGGAATCGTTCCCAATCATTTATTATTGAAATGTCACGGAACAAAGTCTATGCCTTTGAATACCAAAAGACTTGATCATATTATAACTTCTGCCTAGTGTGGCTGCAGGATGCTGGCTGCTGGCTACTAGAACCCTCTATATTATCTAACCTTGTTACTGTTTTGTTGGTAGGTAAGAAATAATAATTTATTAATTCCTTAAGCAATGTTGTTTCAGCTTAAAATAGTTAATAAAATAATATGAACTATATAAATTATGGTTTATTTTTTATATTTGTGGGGTCTTTCTACATTTTACTTTTGATCACATGATAAAAGACTTAAACTTCAAAAAGATTAAAGTTGATTTTGATTGAAGTTATTAATTATAATTATTATTAATATTTTTATAAATAGAATTAAATGTCGTGCCGGGCCGAGTTCAATTAAAGTAATGTCCAATTTTATGTCATAATTAAATTTTAAGTATACTTTAGGTAGGAATGTTGGAAGACCCAGACGGTTTACATTTATTATTTAGTTTACAATTTATAAAGCTGTAAGTACTCGATATTATTTTATGTATTTCTCAATAGTTGAAGTTAATACATGGCCTAGTTTCCGTTGTGTCACAATATGCATTATAATATGAGTGTGTACAACCGAGTATGTACATATTGTATCGCTTTATTAACTCGGTCGTTATGTCCTGTCTTCAGTTTTACATAATATGCTTACATGTACATAATATATAAACAATTATTAATATACACATGTACATGCGTCTAAAATGTGATGTCGCTTAATAAGTAGATATTTATTAATTATATTAAAATACCACTTGTTTTCTCGATGCATAAATCGATATACAATTCAAATAAATCTTTTTAAATGAAAATTTATAAGTACAGAGGCCAGCACAGCAAGCTACTACAATCTGTCAAATTTCTATAATAGATTTTTAACTTTATCGCTAAAGCATAAGGTTCAAAGTTGATTAGGAAAATTTGACAGTTTCGGGTAGCATGATGTGCTGGCTGGCGTCTGTACATAAATCGAGTATTGTAACTTTGAAGCACCTAAGTATATGAATCTCTGTGCGTATGTGCACTTGATACTTTAGACACCTCCATTGGCACAAAATTAATTGATTTGGCATTCCTACCTATTATCTAGTCAGTCGATTTGATAGTTTTTCGAACAAATTATAATCATAGCAGCTTGTTAAAGTCCATGTATTCATAGTTCAATAGACGCTTGTGTTGAACGTGAAGGGAGAAAGATTTCGAAAAAAATAAGTCAGAAAAAATATGTCTTTAAGTTCAAAACTGAGGGTTCATAATGTCCGGTTACTTCAAACGTAAATGACCAGTCTGTACCTAATGAAATTAGCTATACTCTACTGAGTAACAACAGGAAGTTTTATGTAAAACAGCGTCATCAATGACTTGCACCTACACCTAGTATCTATAATTTAAGAAAACGGAACTTCCCTAAAACGTTAAACACAAGCAGGCTGCATGAGTAGTTCCAGTGATTTAAAACTAATTAAAGTAAATAATTGTGATACGTACTGAATGAGGTTAACATTTTCAGACTCTTTACATGGTCGCCGGTCGCTAAGAAATATTTTAAAACAAACTGGTATTGTCGCGTATGTTCTTAACTGTTTATTATTGTTAACTGTTTACTTGTGGTTACTTTCGTCGGCGTTTGAGATGTGCTGGTTAGTTGATACATACACGAACCATGTATATTTAATTTATATAACAATATTTCACTAGTTAATCATTAAAATGCCTCTCTATATTTTCTTCTTTATCAAAATTGTTAAGATCACTTGTTACTGAAATCAGTGTATGGAATTCTGACGTCTAGGTTTAAATAGCGCTTTAGTATTCCTATTTGTGATTTCTTATCTCTAATAAAACGTAATTTTAATTACTGTTTTTTTAAGCATTTTATAAATGAATGCGTATACAAACTACATTCATGTTTAATTGGTTGTTAACTTAGCTATTCGTATTCTTGAAGTTGCTTCAGATTTATAAAATGGTGGTTAGGTACCTATTTCAAATTGGGTGTTTTTCATTCAATACACAGACTTAGTTGAAATTCTGGAAATAAATAATTGTTAGGTATAACGTTAGATTTTTTTTAATGCTAGCATTTTTTTTTTAAATAAAATAGTTCCCAGTTGGTCCTCACGCCTTAAGAATGACTTGAGAACACCAAAACTTTGGACCAACGTGGGTTTTACAGCATTGTGACCATGCACCATGCTTTGCACCATGGTGTGGCCAGGTCATGGGCCACTGTTGACCCTTGTCAACACATCTCGGGCGCCCTCGGCTCTTAACTTGTGGATGTAACAGATATAAATTATATAATTTGTTCTCGTTCTTTATATGGCAGTTTTATTTGACCTTTCACCCTAACCTTATTCTTATATCCCTTACCTATGTATTATTCTGCGCAGCCTAGTTACTCGCAGTTAGATGCTACACAATCATCAGCACTGTGGACGTCGTCGTTATGCTACAAAATCATTAGGTACCGGATTTCCATAAAACATAAAGGGTACCTAAGTACTTCAAAAGATTAATAATGTATCGCATTGGTTGAGCGATTGGTGACTGCAACGTATCTTTGCGGGTTCGATTCCCGCACGGAACGAATGGCTGGTTAGTAGCAGCTCTGAACTATAAATTCAATCATCTTATATTCTATATGGCACGTCATTGCTTGACCGATATCGACCATTCTGCCACTACCTACAAATGATTGTAATTTACCCACATAGGCTTGAATTATTGACTTTGACAGATAAACTTTACTATCAAAATCGAAGAGCAGCTAAGTAGCTGTAACGTGTGTCGACACACACACACGACACGTTTATACACAAGTGTATGATGGTAAGTACTTCTATAATGTATAGGTACCTACATATAATAAAATCGTAGCGAAGTCAACTGTAGTAGGTACATACATTGTTTTATTTTTTTAAGTATTTTTTTGGGAGTTCATCTGGGAACGATTTTGTGCATCTTTTTGTAACACTGTAGAGCGTAGGTAGGGGAGACCGAGGGGAGTTGAAACAATTTTGACATTTTAATTCATATACAAAATTCTACAAACACTAATCGTATGAGTTTAGTGCCAATCGATAGTTCATTTCTTACACTTTCAAATACCTGTCACAAATAACGTGTAAGTATGAATTTGGTGGTGAAAAATGAACTCGAATGTAACAAGACATTTTGTTTCAACTCCCCTCATACCGAGGTATGTTGAAACAGGGGTCGAGGTGAGTTGAAACACTTGATATATAAGTAGAATTAAGGGTTGTAAAGTAGAAATCACGATATAATTTGAAGGTATTTATTGAAATAAAACTTTCTAACATATTTTACAATATTTTGTATTAACTATTAATTAAATCTTGAACAAATAAATCATCTCTTAATAAATTCTCAAGAAATGAGCATTAAACTCTTAAGAAATTAAGTATTTTGCGCGATCATAATTAACAAATTCTCTCTGGCTTTGCTATTTGAATAGGGTTCGAAACAACAAATACATTGGCATTCTGCTTCATCTTCGCTGTCTTTTTTTTCCTTGGATATCTTGGTCTTTTTAGTTTTAGTTTCTGGCTTGAATCTTTTACGTGATTTATTTTCTTCGAAATCAGGTTTCTTAGCAGTCCTAGCTGCTTCAATTGCAGCTAATTCATCCTTTACAGGAGTGTCAGTTAAGATAGCGGATTTGTCGGTCAATGTGGTTGAGGTTGTATGTAGCTCGAAGCAGCATCACGCAGACTTTTCTGACGCAATGTAACTTCTTCTACGGCGAGATCGTAAATTTCACGACTCGCCATACCTCCGTCAGTCTTCCTTTTATAATCAGTAGGCATACTGAAACAAAATTGGCAAAACAAAAAAAAAAGCATAAACCACACCGTATTAGCAATCACCCATACAAAACTTAAGCGAGGTGAGTTGAAACAGTCTGTTTCAAATCCCCTCAGTGTGAAAAATCCTCCCAATCTTTATACAAACAAAAATCCAGAAGCAAAACACAAAGAAATTAGATTTACCAACGCCATGGTTTTAATCGTTAGTTAATGAGCTTTCGAAACATATAAAACCCAAGCTAAAATACAAACGCATTATCAAAGTACAGGTATCTTAAAAAAACGTTTAAAACTTACTTTTCACGATTTTTGCGACGTGGCAGCCACAATGACACAACCTCGCGTCAGAGGCACGCACGCGAACTGCGGGGCCCGGCGGGTGGTGGGGAGCAGCTGATTTGTGTCGGTCCTAGCTCGCTAACGGTTTTAAATTCCGCGAAATCAGTGCTGTTTCAAATCACCTCTGTGTCAAAACCCCTCGGTCTCCCCTACTATAGAAAAACACAAAGTTTAGGCCTCCTCTGTCATCTTTAGTTATAATACAAACAAATATTGGTTTTAGCTATTTTTATAACATAATGTGCTTTGAAGTGAAGGAGTTCTTATCCGTGTTGGGTCTATATTTTGACTGCATGTTATAAAAAATGTAGTGTTCTTTCACAAATACACCAGCTTGCATTATGAGAAGACCAGTTAAGATTAAAAGTCTAAAAAGGACTATCGTAATACAGTTATTATTAGTATAGATTGCCATAGATTTTCCTAGGGGAGTCCTAGATCCATAATCAACCAGAGTGCGAAGAATTAAAGATAGACCGTCACAAACGTAGGTGAAAAGTGGTATGTGACCGCAAGTGGGTTTAAACGACATAGGACACATTACGTTGATACGTCACAAATGTAGGTGAACAGTGGTATGTTATCGCCAATGGGTTTAAACGCCAGTAGGAGTAGTAGGACACATTGCGTTGATACCTCACAAACGTAGGTGCACAGTGGTATGTTATCGCCAGTGGGTTTAAACGCCAGTAGGAGTAGTAGGACACATTGCGTTGATACCTCACAAACGTAGGTGCACAGTGGTATGTTATCGCCAATGGGTTTAAACGCCAGTAGGAGTAGTAGGACACATTGCGTTGATACCTCACAAACGTAGGTGCACAGTGGTATGTTATCGCCAGTGGGTTTAAACGCCAGTAGGAGTAGTAGGACACATTGCGTTGATACCTCACAAACGTAGGTGCACAGTGGTATGTTATCGCCAGTGGGTTTAAACGCCAGTAGGAGTAGTAGGACACATTGCGTTGATACCTCACAAACGTAGGTGCACAGTGGTATGTTATCGCCAGTGGGTTTAAACGCCAGTAGGAGTAGTAGGACACATTGCGTTGATACCTCACAAACGTAGGTGCACAGTGGTATGTTATCGCCAATGGGTTTAAACGCCAGTAGGAGTAGTAGGACACATTGCGTTGATACCTCACAAACGTAGGTGCACAGTGGTATGTTATCGCCAGTGGGTTTAAACGCCAGTAGGAGTAGTAGGACACATTGCGTTGATACCTCACAAACGTAGGTGCACAGTGGTATGTTATCGCCAAAGGGTTTAAACGCCAGTAGGAGTAGTAGGACACATTGCGTTGATACCTCACAAACGTAGGTGCACAGTGGTATGTTATCGCCAGTGGGTTTAAACGCCAGTAGGAGTAGTAGGACACATTGCGTTGATACCTCACAAACGTAGGTGCACAGTGGTATGTTATCGCCAGTGGGTTTAAACGCCAGTAGGAGTAGTAGGACACATTGCGTTGATACCTCACAAACGTAGGTGCACAGTGGTATGTTATCGCCAATGGGTTTAAACGCCAGTAGGAGTAGTAGGACACATTGCGTTGATACCTCACAAACGTAGGTGCACAGTGGTATGTTATCGCCAGTGGGTTTAAACGCCAGTAGGAGTAGTAGGACACATTGCGTTGATACCTCACAAACGTAGGTGCACAGTGGTATGTTATCGCCAATGGGTTTAAACGCCAGTAGGAGTAGTAGGACACATTGCGTTGATACCTCACAAACGTAGGTGCACAGTGGTATGTTATCGCCAGTGGGTTTAAACGCCAGTAGGAGTAGTAGGACACATTGCGTTGATACCTCACAAACGTAGGTGCACAGTGGTATGTTATCGCCAATGGGTTTAAACGCCAGTAGGAGTAGTAGGAAACATTGCGTTGATACCTCACAAACGTAGGTGCACAGTGGTATGTTATCGCCAGTGGGTTTAAACGACAGTAGGACACATTACGTTGTTACGTCACAAATGTAGGTGAACGCAGTGGTATGATATCGCCAGTGGGTTTAAACGACAGTAGGACAGCACCTTACCACCTTACGCTCGGGAATGTGTTTAATTGCTCTGCGAGCGAAATCTGCGCACGCGATGTAGCTCGTAGGTACCTGCGTGTATAAAATACATAGTAAGCACCTATGTACCTGTGGGCTGTGTCTAATTGTCTATTAATGAAAGCAAATAATCGCTAAGGTCTAGGTAAGTTGGCCCATTCTGAATTAAGAATCCAGTCTTCCTATATTTTTGACTATTTCAGTCTTCAGACTACATACCTAGGTAGTTACAGGAAAAACATGTCGACTAAATGAAAAGTTGTGTAAATAGACAATATCAACCTGCCATCTACCTATCAATTACTATTATTACTTTCCTTTCAGCCATGTCATTCGCGAGAACTGGGTCAAGTGAATAAATGACTCCTATAAATCTCGAAGAAGGAATAGATTAGGTAAAAGCAACGCAATGCAATCAAAAGGCAATCATAACACACGTCATTGAATGCTATCAAGGCATTGGAGGTATCAGATTTACAATAGTCGACGTCAATGTTCTAAAACTTTTGCTCTACCTTCGCATCCGCATTTGCAGCACCAATTTTAGGAATGTCTTATTTTCAATATCTAGCATAACCTACACCTTATTATCTTTCCCCTTGTTGATTGCCCCATCACCGGCACAAACCTGAATATTCCGATGACCATGACTCATGCTGGTTGTAGCTGTGTGGCTCTAGCAACCTTGGCAACTGGTATAACAAAGCCGAATATTTGGGTTCCCCTCAAATATTCCACGAGTGAAGATTAAGCTAATTGCGTTCGTGAAGGCATTCGTTCACTGCTGCTAATTTACTTCGCACCGCATACATAACTTCATACTTCCACGGAAACAAACATGCTTTGATGATTATAATTACGGTCCTACGGTCCTCAAACTACAGACCTCGATATTTGGCGGCAATAGCGCAAACGAATGGATAGCGAGAGATCGTGATTTCATCCCTGCCCTTTACTCTGTCGATGTAAATCCAGGAGAGAATAATATGACGTAGGTATAAGAGGACCCATGTGGTTTAAATTTCCATTATGTAAGTGCTTATGTGCCAAATTTTGATGTATATGTAAGTAGCTCAGACTTCAAGACAGACAAAAGCAAAACTGTGACTGTGGTGTTAAGAAGAAGAACAGTGATTCGCGAGCGTGCGTGCTATCAGTGATGCAAGCAGGTGTGGCCCGCGAGGCAGCGGGCGAAGCGCCAGCGCGCCACGCTGCCCGCCGCCGCCGTGGCCGCGCCGCAGTGCCGGCTCCTCGCCGCACCACAACACAACACGCTCGCTCAGCTCAGTGCCTCGCAGTGCCTTCCACACGACGCTCGTGCCTTATACCTTACGTATCGACTCGCTCACTTCTCTACTCTCGCAACTTTTCCTTTGAATCGTCCACAACTAGCTTGTACTTTGTGTTTCTTGAAAGTACTCGGTCTCGTCGTGAGTTGTGATTTCGCGCGAAAAGTTGTTTACAAACAGTGTGCGTCGAAGTATGCCGGCTGTTTACTGTGTCAGCTGTATGTAGTGCAGTGCAGTGAGTGACTGAGTGCGTGCCATGCGTGTGCAGGAGGCTCTATGTCAGTGGCGTGTGACGGCGGCCGCCTGAGCGCCCCTTCACCCTGGCTGTGGACAACGAGATGGCGCGCTCGCCGCGGAGGATCGCCGCGCACCGGCGCAGCCGCAGCCGCTCTCGGGAGCTGACCCGGCTGAAGACCCAACTCAATGGGAAAGGTATACAATCTCATCATCTGACACTGCTTGCTTTACGTATCTCTTTGTTTGATAGAGCGTGATAATAGTTATTATCATAATAAAACAGCCTGTTTTCTGCTGGTAAACACTAGATAACTATCTGCGATAAATGAAATGTCTTATAACGTAGTTATAGGTACATAACTATGGAAAATACTGACATATTTTATTGTTGATTTCGTCGCTATTTCACGATTATTATGTAGGTAGGTCCTACTATTTTATTCCTTCATAAAATAAACACATAAAACTGTTCGCAAATAATACTATTCACCAATAAAATATAGTAAACGATGTTACTAAGGTGTAGCAGAAAAATATATATACAGGGTGATTGGAAGATGGGTGCAAAGCTTTAAGGCGAAGATAGTACAGACAATTTAGAACCATTTAAGCCATGGATGTCTTAGACGAAGTCTTACTACTTTTTTTTTACCAATTTCTTAAGATTTTTTTCAAAAATTCCTAAAGTTTTAACTAAACTATTTATTTATGGCCAAATTGAATGATAAACGAATTCATTTTTATTGTATTTAATTAAAGTAATGTGTAAGCAATCTAGCAAAACATGTTTTAGGCCTCTGTGTCGTTAGACATTTTTTTTACAGATATTTAAAGTTCATAACAAATTTTAAAATTTATAAATACTTTTTGTAAACCTTATTTTAAAAATCACGGAGCGTGCTTTTTTTGTTCAAACCTTTTTGAAAACATGCTTGATAATCGCTCTTTCTTTTGAGGTAACATTTACACAGATATCTTACAAATTATTGAAATTAGAACCTAAAAACCAATTTAAGGGAGAAATTTTAAATTTTAGGCAGTCTAAATAAAACAACATTTGAATTAAATTTATTTATGTTTCATGGTCAAAATGTTGTCCGTGATTCCTAATATAAGCACGGCTCCGTCTTCTCACTTCTATTGTTGTTATTTTCAACATCATATCTCCAGCTTCACTGTTTCAAACTCTGAATTCATTCTCTCTGTCAGTTCTTCTCTCGTGTTTATTTCAACATTCGTATACACCAGCTCCTTGGCCCGGCCCCACACGAAAAAGTCCAGCAGGGTCAGATCTGGTGAGCGAGCGGGCCAAGGGATGGGTCCATCTCTGCCAATCCAGCTGTCAGGAAAGCAATTATTTAAGTGTTCCCCATGTGTTGTGTGGGTTATGAAAGTTTGTAATGCCCTCCCTAGAAAATTTGCTTTCATCCGTCCACAAGACTGATTTCAAATTAAAGTTTTCTAGGGAGGGCATTAAAAACTTTCATAACCTTCATGAATGGGCCGCCAAAGACAACAATCCACATTTTAAGAAGCAGGTGTCGTTTCAGAGGAAATTCTGGAGGCTGGAGTAATTTGCGGGACGTTGATTGGGCCCCACTTCTTACCGGAGACTTTCAATGATGAAAATGATTTGCACTTTCTACAAGTGGATTTACCAGAGCTGATAGAGGAAACCGGTGTCCCGATATTCGCAAGAAACAGTACAGTCATCTTTCAGCAAGACGGCTGTCCAACGCATTGGATGTTAAATGTAAGGGAACACTTAAATAATAGTTTTCCTGACAGCTGGATTGGCAGAGATGGACCCATCCCTTGACCCGCTCGCTCACCAGATCTGACCCTGCTGGACTTTTTCGTGTGGGGCCGGGCCAAGAAGCTAGTGTATACGAATGTTGAAATAAACACGAGAGAAGAACTGATAGAGAGAATGAATTCAGAGTTTGAAACAATGAAGCTGGAGATGATGTTGAAAATAACAACAACAGAAGTGAGAAGACGGAGCCGTGCTTGTATTAGGAATCACGGACAACATTTTGACCATGAAGCATAAATAAATTTAATTCAAATGTTGTTTTATTTAGACTGCCTAAAATTTAAAATTTCTCCCTTAAATTGGTTTTTAGGTCCTAATTTCAATAATTTGTAAGATATCTGTGTAAATGTTACCTCAAAAGAAAGAGCGATTATCAAGCATGTTTTCAAAAAGGTTTGAACAAAAAAAGCACGCTCCGTGATTTTTAAAATAAGGTTTACAAAAAGTATTTATAAATTTTAAAATTTGTTATGAACTTTAAATATCTGTAAAAAAAATGTCTAACGACACAGAGGCCTAAAACATGTTTTGCTAGATTGCTTACACATTACTTTAATTAAATACAATAAAAATGAATTCGTTTATCATTCAATTTGGCCATAAATAAGTAGTTTAGTTAAAACTTTGGGAATTTTCGAAAAAAATCTTAAGAAATTGGTAAAAAAAAAGTGGTAAGACTTCGTCTAAGACAACCATGGCTTAAATGGTTCTGAATTGCCTGTACTATCTTCGCCTTAAAGCTTTGCACCCATCTTCCAATCACCCTGTATATATATATATATATATAATCCAATTCGATTGCTATGAGCTCAAATGGTGCTGATCCTATAAATAAATTGACTACTTACTATAAACACGTGTTTGTCGTATATAAAAATGTTGTGTAGGTTGTGCTGCACAAATCCTGAGAGAAATAAAATAAACTCATTAATCGTATCGAAACGATTAAGTACGGACGCCAGCAGGTCAACCTACCCGAAACTGTCAGATTTTCCCAATCAACCTTGAACCTTATGGTTTTAGCAATAAAGTCGAAAATCTATTAAAGAAATCTGACAGATTGTAGTAACTTGATGTGCTGGCGTCTGTACATGTGGCGAACATAGAGATATCCGTGGTGGCGAAGTATGTGACTGTGATCTTAAAAATTAATCGCTTCACACATTAAGCGGCACACACACATAACAATGCTTTGAGTGCAATGACACGTGTAAGCCTTGTGATTGAACTGACAAATCACACTGAATTGTTAAAGCAGTATCCGCGCCTGATTGACGGGTTTCGTGCTGTCCATTGATATAAAATTCATCCATGAATGGTGCATTTGAGCGGCGACGACAGTGACTGACTATACCTACCGCGGGACACGATCCCTACACCTACAGCTGCACCGGTACCTGTAGTGTAGGTAGTAGGTACGTCCAAGCACGTTATAGTGACAGGTTGTAGAAGTGGTGGGCTGATCACGACCGGCCTCGCCCGCGGCTCTTGGCGGGATTTCGCGTGGTACTTAGTAAGTATGTTAGCTTCTGTAAGTTGCTCCCGAGCGGATTTAACTACCTAAATGAATCTGTCTGTAGTTAAAATTGCTAAATGTAGCTGTAACCTCCGTCAGGGTGGATCTTCATTTTGGGCAATCATTTACCACCCTGTTGTCTACAACTAAAGTACCCAACTATATTGCGCTATACCAGGTAATTGTGTATACCTACTTTATCAATATAAAGTATACACAAGTAATCACATAACTTTAAAAATCGCATCGGAAATCGCATTGGGCAAGGACATGGCTTGTGCAATCACAAGCCATGTCCTTGCCCAATGCGATTTCCCATCAGCAAAAATGACGAACTTCCTTATAAACTTAAATCCTTTATCTACTATGAAACCCTTAGAAATGTACATCATATCATATATATATTCACGATTAAACCCCATTAGAATGATTTAAAAAAAATCCCTGCTTACCATACCAGACTGCCCACTTTCGTTAATTTTTGTGCAAAATAATATGCTTGAACTAGACCCAATGATTAAGGCGGGTTATTTCGTTCTGATCCCCTGAACCCCCCGTCCACCCCCTCCTCGATCCCCCTGTGTGTTTGTCTGTCAGTGAATTTATGAATTTTAGCAAAATCAAATAGATTGGGTAGATAGGGATCGATTTAAGCTACGGAAATAAGTTCGTTTAGTGAGCGGATATCCGCGTCCATCGGATTACCTACCTGGTACCCTGGTAGGTACATAATTTGGACATCAACCTTCACGCAATTTATTTACTTATACCATTATAGAGTTAACTGAAGTGAACATATTATGATCAGACTGACCGTGACCGGTACATCAACGAAATTAACAACAGGTACCTATAATTAGAGCTTCGTTCAAGCCTTAAATTAATATCCTCATGAGACCTCGCGAAATTCTATTCGCGAATTAATATCTTTAGAACCATAAGTACCTACAGACGCCAGCAAATCAAGCAATCCGAAACTGCCAAGTTTTCCCAATCAACTTTGAACCTTATGTTTAGCGATAAAGTTGAAAATCTATTAGAGAAATTTGACAGATTGTAGTAGCTTGATGTGCTGGCGTCTGTACATAGACTCCAATCAATTGTGTTTGACTTTACAAACAAATAACAGGTTATGTAATGTTATATTGTAAGTACCTACATAACCTAAAAATTAGTCATAATCACAACTTCCATATTAATAAAAAACCCATATTCTATCACTCATGGACATAGTTGACCCTTAACGTTGGTGTCACGTATTTGGGAACAATTGGGACTTAGTCATCTCATTTGCTGACTGCTTGACTCAAATCATATGACCTAATTATGATGGGTATTTCAAAATGTAGAGTCGAATGTGGTGGAGCTGTTTATAATTGACATGGATGCAAATGGCTGAACGGAGGATGCCTCTCATGCCTCCCTATGCTTTAGGGATGTCACTGATACTGTGATTAACATGGACTCTTACCTACTCCTAAGGTGTTCTGCCCAACCTTAACATAAAGAAGACTTTGGTACCTAGCTCGTTAATTTTTTTCACCTTGTCTTGGCCGGTATTTCTACTTTACATATAAATAACTGTTAGAACTTAGAAGGGCACTTCGACACCACCACATTAGCTAATTGGTTTATAAGAAGTGGCACCCGCGCCGTATATTAATTTAATTTTCTCTGAACTTTTACCGCCTTAAATGACATAACGGTTATAAACTTGATTGATGCTACAAAAGTGTCTTACCTCCACTTTTGTTCGCATATAATCATAAACCGATGTAACTTGCAAAACTTTAGTTCTAGTAGCAATAGGTCTAACTTTGACCCTGAAGAAGCAAAAGCTTCCGTCTACGACAACAATGTCTATGTTTGTGTCGTTTCACACCGTGACACCGGGAAAGCTGTATTATTTGACATTAGCAAAGGTAAATGTGTCAAGGCGATGGGCCGCGCGCCATATTATAACGTAATCACGCCACGTTGCTGAACTGAATCAGCCTGAAACTGACCCGAAACCATCAGTTTGTGTGCCTACATCGATAACAACGTGAACTACACCTACAGAACCGGCGCGGCGCGGCGGCGGCGTAACATAGGTAGGTACATGGGGGCACCCAGTTGGGCTAGGCAGCACTAGCATCAAAACTGTTGTTGAGTAGGTACCTTCGTACCTAACTAAATATGTGATGTTTTAAATAGACAAGATTTTCTCAAGAATCGACCAAACTATGTGAGCAAAATATAGATTTAATAAACCTACTCCGTCTTATTACAAAACGAAATCTAACTGTAGTTCTAGCCTAAACTAAATTCATGACAACTTATCACCGAACTAAGCTGTCATTTTTGTACTGAAGTTCCTATGGGATAAAAATGATGGATGATTATTATCATCATCATCTGCCTAGCCTTTTCCCAACTATGTTGGGGTCGGCTTTCAGTCTAACCGGATGCAGCTGAATACCAGTATTTTACATGGAGCGACTGCCTATCTGACCTCCACAACCCAGTTACTGGGTAATACGATACCCCTTGGTAAGACTGGTTGTCAGACTTGATAGATGATTATTATGTTGTTCGATAATTTGGTATAATGATGTTAATTAATAAATCTACCAACGCTACAGTACAAAGAACTGCATTTTTATAACAGTTAGGTTCTTAATTTAATAACTGGCTCGGTGGTCTGATCTAAAGAAAAACCTTGTTTTGTAATAAAGGGGAACGTGTCGCGGCACTTAGGTACAAAACAACAGACAACAGTGGACACTGTGGACAGGGTTGGCCTTCCCTCGAGCCTTATAGCCTGTTAGTGCCATGGTGGCCACAAATTAGGTAGCTTCGCGACGAAAACACTAAAGCTGTCTGCAGACCTTGTGAGTTGTGTGAACCACTTCATCGGTTACATCACACTTTCAAATTAGTTTATAATTTGTATTTAGTCAGATAGTCATTTAAATTAGTACCTAGTGTAAATATTGTAAAAGTCAGTAGACCAATAAACAAAATTGAATTTAAGCCATTTCTGGCTGTATAGGTACAGTCGTCCAGCTAACAACTGCCTCCGAATCCGAATAAGTAGATAACTAACAAAAACGCAATAACTATTAAAAATGTGTTCTGCATAGCTATTCACAACCACTCCATAAGCTTCCGTACCGTATCGAACATCTATCAATGTTATCGTAGGAGTCTCTAAACACTGTTCACAAGTCCAAAACCCGAAAAATGTTGTCAGTGTAGGTACGAGTAAATCAAATAGACGACCGCTATTCTTCCGACAGCTGTTTGCAGTCCGAGGCAAATCAGGTTATCGAAATGTGTCATTTTCGATACGAAAGCGTCGGATAGTTGTGTTGTGAGTCGCCTTTGATTTTCATTGATTTCGTTTCTCTTTGTTTTCTGAATGGCCAAATACATTAAGTCGTAATAATCTAGGAAACTAGTAAAGTAATGAAACAGGACACTCTTGTAGTTTAATAGCCCTTACACATTACATGGGTATAGTTGTGATTCTTCTGGGAACAGACTAATTACCTGTGACACGCGTGTTACATACAAAGTCACACGAATTTCGTTCACCTACAGTTGTAGACCAATTAGATATTACGTAGATACTCAATGCTTGTGTATTCGTTGACTTTATTCTATTCTATTTTATTAGGTACCTACCTAAAAGAAGAAGAGCTAGTGAGAAATGCTTTCTACATAATATGGAGAATAAAATCACAATTTTTGACAGCTCGTACAGACCTCTCGCGGAACTGAACTACTGACCATATC
This sequence comes from Oligia fasciuncula, assembly GCA_963082905.1. Classification (NCBI taxonomy): domain Eukaryota; kingdom Metazoa; phylum Arthropoda; class Insecta; order Lepidoptera; family Noctuidae; genus Oligia; species Oligia fasciuncula. The sequence continues at coordinate 1,047,697 of OY720394.1, read as the reverse complement.
GACAGATTGGACCCTGCCCTTCCTGGAAGGATAATAAAAGGCTATTCCAATTTTTTATAGAAATACTTTAGTACATACTTTTATAGCACTGGGTAACCCATGGATGAGCTAAACCCGCATTTCAGTCACTCTTGTCTGTGACTTAAGTAGGCAGTCCATTTTTAAACGGAAAACCGTGACTTAAGTGCGGCTTACATAGCACACGAGCTATAAAATAGTGTACGATACGGTCGTGTGACTTAAGTAGTCTATTAAAGGGGACTACAGGACCTAAACGCAAAAAAACGCAAGTTATATAATGCCTAAAAGTACTTAAGATCGACAACAGCAAACAAAATCAGAAAAAATTATGATATTCTTCAGGATAATGCTAGACAGATAATGTGTTGAAAACATAATCCAACTAATATGATACGGTAGAAAAACATCATGAAGATAGTAGGTACCTCTAAAAACTTTCTTTTCACAATAAAAACGTTAAAAAAAAAAGTTATTCCTAATATTTTCATAGTTAATCGAATTATTGCTCGCTTTTTAATCAAATTGTGGCTAACAAACAACGTTATAGTTATTTATAATTATTGCATATTATTATGACTGCTGAACCTTTATGAATGAACGTAGGTATTATTTTATTCATTCATATTTATTATTAAATAGGTACGTAATAATAAACTTCGGGGAACTCGGGGCGCTTTCCGAATTAGCTATAATCGCTCACAGCGCTCACATCATCTCACATGGCGTTCCGATTTAGATATCACGATTATGACAGCTGAGAGCTGTCAACAATTCGGAACGCCCGTGAGCGCGCTCACAGTGCTTACTCAATGTAAAAACGATATTATTACAGTATTTCTTTGTATAAACACCACATTTCTTCTTCTTTGGTTAGGTGGCGACTATCAGCCAGAAGCACAATTTCGAAAATGCCACGTTAGTTTAATTTTATGATAAGATGCAAATCAAAACAAAACACACACTGACACATCCTCACACACACACTGTCATTTTTGACAGCGCTCACGGTGATATAATTCTAGGGCATGGTCGGCGTTATCGCAAGATGGCGCATGTCATGACGTCATCTATGACGATTCACGGAACGTCGTTATCGCGCTCACGCTAATTCGGTACGGGTTTAAGCACGCTCACATCGATTATTTCCCATCTCGGAACGTAGGGTCGGTCTATCAACCAAGGCTACCGAATAGACCCTAGAATTTTCTCTAGTTCTCTAGAAAACTGATTGAAAATAATGTAAATCTTTAGATCAGTTTTGGGTAATATTTTGCTCTATAGACATCTGTCTAAATATAAATATGTCCACCGATTCGATGTCGTGTGTCGTGTCTGCAGCCTTATCACCTCCAGAGTCACATAGTTTGAGTATATTGTCACAACTCATAACCTTATCTCACTCATAATATATTTCACCTTTATTGCTACTTTATGTCAGATTTTACGTTTAGAAATATTTTTTTAAGTTGTAAACAAACCGTCACATGAATTTCCCAGCAGTAGGTACGTTATGTTTCCTAAAGTTTTTTATTGAACCATTTTGTTTACCTGTCTTCGGTAATATACATACAAACATGATCTCACAGACAAATCTGAAGAAGTGTAGACCATAGAAAATATTTTGCTCCATGCGGAAATCGATGATCTACGACCCGTAGCGCGTAGGCCTGAACTGAAAGCTACGTGTTCGCCTGCTACTGCACAAGCAGCTACCCATAGCGCGTAGGCCTGAACTGAAAGCTACGTGTTCGCCTGCTACTGCACAAGCAGGTACCCATAGCGCGTAGGCCTGAACTGAAAGCTACGTGTTCGCCTGCTACTGCACAAGCAGCTACCCATAGCGCGTAGGCCTGAACTGAAAGCTACGTGTTCGCCTGCTACTGCACAAGCAGCTACCCATAGCGCGTAGGCCTGAACTGAAAGCTACGTGTTCGCCTGCTACGGCACAAGCAGCTACCCATAGCGCGTAGGCCTGAACTGAAAGCTACGTGTTCGCCTGCTACGGCACAAGCAGCTACCCATAGCGCGTAGGCCTGAACTGAAAGCTACGTGTTCGCCTGCTACAGCACAAGCAGCTACCCATAGCGCGTAGGCCTGAACTGAAAGCTACGTGTTCGCCTGCTACTGCACAAGCAGCTACCCATAGCGCGTAGGCCTGAACTGAAAGCTACGTGTTCGCCTGCTACTGCACAAGCAGCTACCCATAGTGCGTAGGCCTGAACTGAAAGCTACGTGTTCGCCTGCTACGGCACAAGCAGCTACCCATAGCGCGTAGGCCTGAACTGAAAGCTACGTGTTCGCCTGCTACTGCACAAACAGCTACGCATAGCGCGTAGGCCTGAACTGAAAGCTACGTGTTCGCCTGCTACTGCAGAAGCAGGTACCCATAGCGCGTAGGCCTGAACTGAAAGCTACGTGTTCGCCTGCTACTGCACAAGCAGCTACCCATAGCGCGTAGGCCTGAACTGAAAGCTACGTGTTCGCCTGCTACTGCACAAGCAGCTACCCATAGCGCGTAGGCCTGAACTGAAAGCTACGTGTTCGCCTGCTACTGCACAAGCAGCTACCCATAGCGCGTAGGCCTGAACTGAAAGCTACGTGTTCGCCTGCTACGGCACAAGCAGCTACCCATAGCGCGTAGGCCTGAACTGAAAGGTACGTGTTCGCCTGCTACTGCACAAGCAGCTACCCATAGCGCGTAGGCCTGAACTGAAAGCTACGTGTTCGCCTGCTACGGCACAAGCAGCTACCCATAGCGCGTAGGCCTGAACTGAAAGCTACGTGTTCGCCTGCTACAGCACAAGCAGCTACCCATAGCGCGTAGGCCTGAACTGAAAGCTACGTGTTCGCCTGCTACTGCACAAGCAGCTACCCATAGCGCGTAGGCCTGAACTGAAAGCTACGTGTTCGCCTGCTACTGCACAAGCAGCTACCCATAGTGCGTAGGCCTGAACTGAAAGCTACGTGTTCGCCTGCTACGGCACAAGCAGCTACCCATAGCGCGTAGGCCTGAACTGAAAGCTACGTGTTCGCCTGCTACTGCACAAACAGCTACGCATAGCGCGTAGGCCTGAACTGAAAGCTACGTGTTCGGCTACTGCACCTATCGATCCTTCAGTTTACCTGTTCTAAGTTATGCCATAGCACAGATAAGTTATGGTGACTGATTTATAAATGTGTCGTTTGTCAGGATGATGAGTTCTGTGTGTTACTGTGCTTAGATAACTTAATTACGCACTTACGCAGCTCTGTGTGAAAGTGAAAGAAAATGTAACACACCGGCTGATAATGTTCCCACAACTTGTAATGCCAATAATGGTATCGTCGGGTGAACCTCATAGTGTGTGTGTGTGTGTCCGTCCTACTACTTATAACAGTACATGTGACCACAATACGGTCCGAATACAAACGGGATATTATTTCATTTTTAGATATACATATAGCACTTACCTTAATCGTGTAGTCTTCTGCTTCTTCTTCTGCGGAAACATTTTTGATTAGGCCCGAGAGTGATGTTTTCTAACTTGTTACTATAGGTACATACCTATTATACCTCCAGTTAGTCACTCTTTGGGAAAAATAATCATGTTTTCATATGTAGGTATACTTAGATAATACAATACAATAAAACATTTAAATACAATATGCAATTTCAATCGAAAACAAAACATTCCATCTCGTGTACATGATTATATTACAGCTAGTTACGATAAAAACATGAGGTATTACTTAAAGTGAGAAGCTTTCTCTGTGGCCGTTGTGTGGCTGCCGCGTGCTGGCTGCGGCTGTCGGCCCGCGGCCGGGTGTCGGCCGGCGCACAGCTCGGCCGCACCGGCTTTCTAACTGAAGACAAAACTCTGGCGTGTCATGTGCAGGTGGTACAGACATGCATGTGTTGAGGACCAACTTAAATGTTCCAGAAATCTTTAGATCCCACCAAAAACATTTGTTTTTTTTTGTTTTTGGTGGGATGTTATTACCCTGTAGGTACCGTATATATTTATCAGAATATTTATCGGTATTAATTAATGATTAAGTGTGTGATTATTTATGCCTATATTTAGTTATCTATAGGTACGCTTACCAACTGAAAACATTCACTCTTTATAGTACACTAGCTTCTGCCCGCGACTTCGTCCGCGTGGAATTTCTTGTACCCCCACCCCGTCGCAACACTTCGTATTCGCTTAGCGTTCATTCTGACTTTTTTTCTTTTTGCTCGGCTAGCGTGATATTAAATAGCCTATAGCCTTCCTCAAGAATTAGGCTATCAAATGCAAAAAGATTTTTTCAAATCTGACCGGTAGTTCCAAAGATTATCGCGTTCAAACAAACAAACTCTTCAGCTTTATTTATTACTAGCTGTGCCCGCGACTTCGTTCGCGTGGATGTCGGAACACAATAATGTGTCGCTTAGGAAAGGTGTAAAAGGAAGAATCTTCCGATCTTGTCTGGTAACGCTTCCCTTGCCTGGGGTTCTCAACCATAGCCCTTTCGACTGTACAGCAGTCACTGCGTCTTCAGGGTTCATAATGGCAATGCGACGAAGTGTCACTTTGATTTTTGAGGATAAATAAAAATGAAAGCGCCTGCTCGAGGCTGATTGTCTGACCAAATAGCCATATTATGTCCATTTTATTTTGCACTAGCTTCTGCCCGCGACTTCGTCCGCGTGAAATTTCTTGTACCCCCACCCCGTCGCGTCGCAACACTTCGTATTCGCTTACCGTTCACTCTGAGTTTTTTTCTTTTTGCTCGGCTCCTAAGGGTCATAGCGTGATGTTAAATAGCCTATAGCCTTCCTCAAGAATTGGGCTATCATGAATGCAAAAAGAATTCAAATCTGACCGGTAGTTAAAGAGATTATCGCGTTCAAACAAACAAACTCTTCAGCTTTATTATTAGTATAGATAAAAAAACTCTATGGCCCATAACTCCTTAATAGGTACCAACTCTTAACATCTTACACACGTGATAACTTTTAAACGAAATATCCGATTGAGATGAAACAAAAAGTATTTTACTTCTTCATAAATACTCTTGATAACTAATGCTTAATTTCGATAAAGATTAATATTACGATACATATTTAACGTAGTTCTTTTTTCTTCAGACGATTTAATAATTATTTTGAACACAAAATCGGTTATTGTGATTAAACCATGATAGATAGATATATGTTCTCGCGGACTTTTTTGTAGGTCTTAATGGGCTCTACAAACCCGTAGTACATTATTTTGTTCTATTGTCAATAGCTTTTGCAGCGCACGCAAAAATAGGTTTTCGATTTTACACCTTGTGTTACAAAATAGCAATTTTATTACGGATCCCTAATTTTGAAGAAAAAAAATATAGCCTATAGCCTTCCTCGATAAATGGACTACCCAACACTAAAATAATCATTCAAATCGGACCAGTAGTTCCAGAGATTAGCGCGTTCAAACAAACAAACAAACAAACAAACAAACTCTGCAGCTTTATAATATTAGTATAGACTAGCTTCTGCCCGCGACTTCGTCCGCGTGAAATTTCTTGTACCCCCACCCCGTCGCGTCGCAACACTTCGTATTCACTTACCGTTCACTCTGAGTTTTTTTCTTTTTGCTCGGCTCCTAAGGGTCATAGCGTGATGTTAAATAGCCTATAGCCTTCCTCAAGAATTGGGCTATCATGAATGCAAAAAGAATTCAAATCTGACCGGTAGTTAAAGAGATTATCGCGTTCAAACAAACAAACTCTTCAGCTTTATTATTAGTATAGATAAAAAAACTCTATGGCCCATAACTCCTTAATAGGTACCAACTCTTAACATCTTACACACGTGATAACTTTTAAACGAAATATCCGATTGAGATGAAACAAAAAGTATTTTACTTCTTCATAAATACTCTTGATAACTAATGCTTAATTTCGATAAAGATTAATATTACGATACATATTTAACGTAGTTTTTTTTTTCTTCAGACGATTTAATAATTATTTTGAACACAAAATCGGTTATTGTGATTAAACCATGATAGATAGATATATGTTCTCGCGGACTTTTTTGTAGGTCTTAATGGGCTCTACAAACCCGTAGTACATTATTTTGTTCTATTGTCAATAGCTTTTGCAGCGCACGCAAAAATAGGTTTTCGATTTTACACCTTGTGTTACAAAATAGCAATTTTATTACGGATCCCTAATTTTGAAGAAAAAAAATATAGCCTATAGCCTTCCTCGATAAATGGACTACCCAACACTAAAATAATCATTCAAATCGGACCAGTAGTTCCAGAGATTAGCGCGTTCAAACAAACAAACAAACAAACAAACAAACTCTGCAGCTTTATAATATTAGTATAGACTAGCTTCTGCCCGCGACTTCGTCCGCGTGAAATTTCTTGTACCCCCACCCCGTCGCGTCGCAACACTTCGTATTCACTTACCGTTCACTCTGAGTTTTTTTCTTTTTGCTCGGCTCCTAAGGGTCATAGCGTGATGTTAAATAGCCTTAAGCCTTCCTCAAGAATTGGGCTATCAAAGGCAAAAAGAATTCAAATCTGACCGGTAGTTAAAGAGATTATCGCGTTCAAACAAACAAACTCTTCAGCTTTATTATTAGTTTAGATAAAAAACTCTATGGCCCATAACTCCTTAATAGGTACCAACTCTTAACATCTTACACACGTGATAACTTTTAAACGAAATATCCGATTGAGATGAAACAAAAAGTATTTTACTTCTTCGTAAATACTCTTGATAACATAATGCTTAATTTCGATAAAGATTAATATTACGATACATATTTAACGTAGTTTTTTTTCTTCAGACGATTTAATAATTATTTTGAACACAAAATCGGTTATTGTGATTAAACCATGATAGCTGGATATATGTTGTCGCGGACTTTTTTGTAGGTCTTAATGGGCTCTACAAACCCGTAGTACATTATTTTGTTCTATTGTCAATAGTTTTTGCAGCGCACGCAAAAATAGGTTTTCGATTTTACACCTTGTGTTACAAAATAGCAATTTTATTACGGATCCCTAATTTTGAAGAAAAAAAATATAGCCTATAGCCTTCCTCTATAAATGGACTACCCAACACTAAAATAATCATTCAAATCGGACCAGTAGTTCCAGAGATTAGCGCGTTCAAACAAACAAACAAACAAACAAACAAACAAACTCTGCAGCTTTATAATATTAAGTATAGATTAGTATTAGTATTAGTATCTAATAGATAATTTTAGATTTAGAGTATTACTGACCTTATCATGTGAAGATGAAAATGCAACTCTTATGTTAACGTCGTAAAGTAGATACCTACCTGCCTACAACGATTGCCCTTGTATTACTTTATTAAATAACATCGATAAACCCTAAGCTGTAGTAACATTATATACAGACAATTCAAATTTTTCATCTCTTTATTAGTGGTTGTAATGGGAATCATATCACTAGGTTTTATTAGGTTTTTATTTTTTATTTATCCTTTTGATAGATTCTTATTTTGTAAATGTGAGGACTTTGTAGGCCTTGTAGACTTTAGATCTGTAGACCATTTTTTATTTTATCAAGTACCTGATACTTGTTGACAGGCCTACGCTATCCTCCCATACTTACTGTAATTTGAAAATATTGTAAAAGCCAATTATTTTTTAAAAGAGTAACCGTGGAGTTTCTTGCCGGTTCTTCTCCATAGGAAACGACCAATTGGAACCGTGCACCTAGCTTCAGACGTTTCATAAGTGCCCATGTAGGCTTATGTGAAATAAAATATTTTGATTTTGAACAAAACGCATCGGAGGCGATGTGATTTATAATAAAATTGCACATTATATTATGCATAGGTAGACTAGGATACTGACCTTACGATAAATCTTGATTGCCACTTTAATTTGGTCCTGTTGGTCATATTTTTCTTCAATGGAAATAAAAAGTATAATATCCCACTGGGACTCTAAGAGTTAACCTATGTTAACTCTTTTTTCAATGCAGCTGCAATTTCCTAAGAACCAAAACTCTACATACATACCTACATAAAAATATTTCGCTTGAATGGTCAAAGAAATCACATTTCCATATTTGAAGTTTTGTCTGTGTGTGAGTTTTGTATGTGTGTGTCTAGGTTGGCACTCTCTAATGTTATCTTATCACACAAAAACAAGCCTACCTCGTACCAACCGTCCGACCGTCTGTCCGTCTATCAGCAGCCGCTTTCTCCGGACACAGATAGCTCACGTAAGTATCGCGCTCGAGGCAATTATCACACGTAGCTCGGGTTATTGAGCAATGTTTAGAAAACAGCAATCTTATTGTCTTTATCTTTCTTTAAATTCGATATTTTGGGAGATAGTCAATTGTTGATATCACTGTTTTAAAAAGAAATATTGAAATCTTACATCAATATCGTTAAATTATCAGTTACCTATTAATTGATTCTAGAAATTGATAACAGTTAAACTACATGGAAGCACTCTCCTCGGTCCTTGAATTTAATTTTTTAGAATCATCAATTGGCTAAAACGAAATATTTTCAGTTTTCTTGACGACCAGTCAGATTTCTGTTCACCAAGTTCTTGGGCTCATCCATGAATTATACTGACATCGATTACCGTGATTTTGCAGAGCTTTATCTCGTAGCCAAATTCTAGGCTGACTATACCTACCTATTATACATATGTAGGTTGCTTCCGACACGCTAAGAAGAAGAAGAGGATTATGAAATATTAACAATAACAATTATTGTGACGAAGATTGGCACGACGTGCCAGGTACTGAGGAACATCTGAGAAGCCATGGCTGCACAGTAAGATCAAGAGCCTGATACTGACACAGTCTTGGATACGTGGGCATGTCGAGACTCGAGGAGGTTCCTTCCGCAAGATCTATACAGTAGCAAACGCCAAAGGCAAAACTTCAAAAATGGTGTAAAATTTCGATTACATGAAACAATACGAGTATGTAAACGCAGCGAGCTGTAAATCTTTCATCGTGTTGAGAATATTTAGGCGCGGTGAGTCACGCGCAAGCGCAACTCTCGGCTGTTATTTATCGCCTGCTCTGACGGCCGGTATTTTTGTTAATACATACAGGTAACAAGCTTCCCGCTCCTACGGGAACTGGTGATTTTTACAAAGAGAATGTTATTTATTTAATTTGTGTTATTCCTTGAAATCCATGTGTTTGTTGTAACTTTGTAGGTAGATGTGTGTAGCACGCACCTACGGCTGATTCATAGACTAACTTGTGAAGAAGACCAAGGGTCTACCTCCACTTCTTCTCTCAGTTCTCTTAGAACCATAGGAAGAAGAGATCCTATAGAGAGACTACATAGGTAGGTGGTGCACACCATGTAGTTAGCTTAGACATAATCAGCCTATAATGTTCCCACTGCTGGGACACAGGCCTCCTCTCTGTGAGAGGGTGAGCCGTAAGCCACCGCGCGGGCCGAGTGCGGGTTGGTGGATAATACCAGACCATGTAGTTAGTAACGTGGAAACTTCACAACAAACAGATTCCCTGTTCACAGACTGAAAGCAACTCTAATCCATAATAATCTGTCAGTTTATAGACACAGGACACAGCCGCTTTCTAACTACCTACAAGCAGATAACACGAGGTGGACGCGTCTACCTACGGCTACGTCAGCTACGTGTCGGCTACTTCAAACGGAACATCGGCGTCGCTGTCTGTCATAAACAAATAACTGAATGCTTAAACAATTTCAGCTCTCGTGGTGCATTAGAATGAAATGTGTCTGAATGCTGTTAGCTGTTACTGTTCCTGGTGAAGCGTGTCTAATCTGCGTAATGTTTAGCACGTGGCCAGGCTCGCTTGACATTCTCTTTCACTGTTGACATTTTTTTATTTATGTTTAATAACAAGTAATGCTTATAAACAATTATTATACAAACCAAATATTTACACTAGGTATAATATTAAATAAATAACTAATTAACTATACAAATAAATACAAGAACATTTTTATGAAATCACTTATTTTGCGACTTTCTCAGCGTATCTTTTGGGAATCTCTAGAGATGGATAGTAGTGGTATTCCAGGATAGTAGTGGTATTCCAGGGCGTTTTTACCCGAGTCTTAGAAACCCGTAGGTAAATCTGTATAATTGCTATCGTAATGGACTAATGCATAGTCTTGGAAATAAGTATACTGCATCTCCATCAGATGTCGTCGAGATCTATCGTTCACTTTTTTTTTGTGGAAAAAGCAAAAATCTAAACTCGTTATATCGAAGAAAGTCTACCATAAGATTATCGCTAAGCAAATCTTAATCGTATTTATGCTTAGTCACCCAGCTGCCAATAAAAAGAAACGCACAAAATAGCTCTCAGTCCGACTTTATCTTATTTTATTGCTTCAGATGGAATCAGTGTAATGTATCGAGCTCATTGGAGCCGGCTTCAGATTTATGAGTATTTACTATTTAGCTCTCGTACTGAGACAGGTGTTGGTTCAAGGGCGCGGAAGGTAGCGGAAGTTTACATTAAATAAATATAAACTTAGACAATGGATCTCTCCAGTCTCCTTGTATTACAAATGATGTGTTTTATGTCTTTAACTAAGAACAGCCGGTGTATTCTGTAAAAATCTCACCGTGAGAACTTAGGTGAAGTGAGTTACAGGTGAGTCGTCAATAGCGTCAAACCCTAATATCACGCGGAATGACGGCTCACTTCACCTACGTCTTCAGGGTGAGATGTTTACAGAATAGGTAGACGAGTGCAAACTATTCTAAAAATAACTGATGTGAAGGTATGTGAACGTCTATCAATTTTATCTTGAAGGCCTGCGTTGCTATAGGTAACTTAAAAGTTGCTGTTAACTTCGCTCTAATCCTTGATTAAGCAATAAAGAACTAAGAAAATATAAAAGTTAGGTGTTTCAGTTAGATTAATGTAATGTACAGGTAGAAGCAAATTCGCATTGCGTTAGTAGATTTGTTGCCAATAAACATATCATTAACATTACCTCAATAACGTGCATAGAGTAACCTCTAGATAGCTGAGAGAGGACGTTCTCATTGAAACTGTTCCCTTCATTCATGATTCTAGCTATCTAATGAATAGCTACTTAAGTTGTAGTTACTTATTAAATAGGTATGCTGTTTCCTATGGAGGAGGATTTACTGAATGCCAGTGGCTCTCTTCATACTCCAGCTTCTTATTCCATAAATTCCGATTCCATTATCTTTTCCAAGTGTTGGGGAAAATATCAGAACCTCGAGAAGACGGCACTCAGCAATCAAGTGCCGAAACTTCCCACGTTACGGCAGGTGTTCCAGTGGGGCAACCCCATGCCCCATGTGCACGTGCATGTTAGTATGTGGGTCAGGGCTGCGCGCGCGCCGCTCTCTAGGACGGAGGACGAGGCGCACCTGGCGCTAGTGACATAAAGTTTTATCGTCAATAGTAATTAACCTATATCACATGTGGACATGTAAAGTGGTCATAAAACTAGTATGTACCTAGTTTATTTAAACGTTGCTACTGGTTCTATAGGATAGGTAGTTACTTTCGTGAGTTCAAGGGGAAAAAGCATAATAATTTTAATGTCTATTTGTCTTTTCCTCCAAGTTTTGTTTGAATGAAAATGAGTTAGACAGGTGACGTAAAGCAGGTCGATCGTCTGGTCGGTAACCCTTCGGTGGTGAATCGCGTGCCTTCAGTAAACGGGTCCTGAGGTGGCGTCGCGCGGCGTCTCACCACAAACTCTCTAATACTTCAGCGACCTGCCAATCCAGGCGAAGGCCGCCATCCATCCAGATTTAATCATGCGTGGCCCAGACGGCACGATCACCGTTCTCCACACCACAAAGCATTACCAGCAGTAAACCAAACACCATAAAGTTCACAATACCTTGTCGTGAAAGTGTACAATATAGTCGGCACGCTGGAGGAATTTATGTTTTGCAAACCGACGTTTTATATGCAATAAAACAATTTTAAGTACATGTAGTCAAGCATTTTCTTTGACTGTGTATTAATTATATATTATGTTGTTACCTAGTCATCATGGATCAGGACTTCATTACACACCGTAAAATATACTTAGGTAGGTATTTCATATATTTAAGTGGTATTATATATTTCTGGTTTTCAGCTAGGAATGAAGCCATCTCCATTCCCTTGACTTGGGGTGTAGAATTCGATGTAAAAGTAAGTAGTAGCTTGTAGTTGTAAAGCGTCTCTGGATGGCAGCACCAGTTAGGTACTTAGTTGGAGGAGGAACCTACGCGATCGGTATCTTTTTAATTAGCACTCATCATCTACCTGAAGCAATCCACAGCATGAACCATTCTTATTAAGTTCTTGGCGATACGAGAAATAAAAAATCTAAACATAAGGTTCTTTTGCCAGTGATCCTCGGCCGGTCATTTTTCTATTACAAGCTACTTGAAGAGAATTAGAGATGATCATTATTTCCATCTCAGCTGCGTCTGAGCTGGCTGGCTAGCTGTGTTTGACTTACTTATTTATTTATTTAACTAAGAGTAGGTAGGTGGGTCATATTCAAAATAATTGTAAGTTACGGATAGGAAACAGATATCAATATTATTTGATTGTAACAGAAAAATAACAGAAAGGAATTATTAGGGCAAGTTTAAATAGCACACGTTTATAACAGGCTACCGAGTGCGAAGTCGGTGTGGGTCGCTAGGTGGGTACATAATGAAATAACATTTTGGTGATCGTATTTTAGTTGGTATAATTGCCATAAATTCATCATCATCATTGCCATAATGCCTTATCTCCGAAACTACCGAGCCTAAAATTTTGATATTAATATTAAGGCAAAAGGATTCTAATGATTAGAATTATGTAAAGCCATATTTGTTACGGTCGTGAATCATATTTTAATCAACATACAACTTTACACTGACCTGTAAATTGCAAAAAACCTGAGTCAATTTGAATTTCGCGGGCTACCTTGGCGCATCCCCCTTAACTGATACTGAGACGGCCGACGAGAGGCTGGGTACGCCTCGGCGAGGCTGCGCGGTTAGTATAAAAGGCTCAAGCAGTGAGGACTGAGGATACGCAGTAAAACATGCACACACAGACAATACATGGCACAGCAATGCAATACATGGCACAATATACGCAAACTTTACATACTTCAAATAAATTTAAGTAAGTAAAAAAAAATGTTTTGTTGGCTAACCTGCGGTGCACTAAGTACCTATTAATATTTTATTTTCATTAATTCATACATGAGACAATGTGAATAACGCCTAATCATTGATATCTGTTACGTAACGGAAAAAAGTGACAGATAAAATAACGTATATGAATTAATTGCACGTGTCTATCCTACAAATCTATTTATTTCCACACCAATTCACATGATTATACGAATATTTTATAGTTATAACAAATATCACAATACAGCCCTTTCCTAGTATGAGTAATAAAACAGTAAGTACTTACCGCTTCTGTAAACGACTCACATTGAATATTTACTTTTAAAAGTCTAATTTTCTTCGACAACGAAACGAGCTGAAAAACTATATTGAACAAAATGGCAAAGCGTTTATTCTTACGCGTCGTGTAGTAACAGCTAGTGAACTAATTTTGCCAGTATTTCAAATTCTTTATTGCCATGGAAATAATGTTAAAATAGCATAACAGAGAAGAATAACAGATATGTGCAAAATCAGGACACTCATTAATAAATTAAATTTGGAGTACACTAAATAGTATTTTATATTTTGTTTAGTAAAGTGTTGAAAGTTTAAACAATATTCTCTGAATATATATATTTTTTTAACTTTTGTGGAATGGTTCATAATTAAATTATTTTTTTTAGTTTACCGTTAAAGACGTGGACATAGAATACTTGTATGAAACGGATCCTACGCAATGTCTGGTTTAATTTTTTGAAATGAATTGTTTAGGTTTACCAAATGTTTCGTTGTTTTTTATTAAGCTCAAATAAATATTTTATCTGTTTGTTTATGAAATTCTAGTCAGTTGCATCTCGTTATGAAAATAATTGGGTTGGACATTAAGACAGTAGTAAATATACAATTATTTTGAATATGACCCAGGTAGGTACCTATTATTCGGTAACAATTTGCACTACATCACTCGACCCAAACTGACTGAAACTCTAAACATCAGACAGTTTCCACGTTTTCCGCTAAACCTGGATTAAACTATCGTCACACAGTAAACAGTGGCCGCGTGTGAAGCTGTGACGTCAGCTCCACGTCGGCTCACCGTGATGGAACAGCTCACTTTGATCCCTCGCTACTGCACACTGCTGCCAGATTTATTGAGGTAAACAATGCAGTTCTCGATATGTACCTACGATGTACGATAGTGAATATTTGACACATTTATCGCGTGTTTGGAGTAACAATACTGATTCTGATTAGAACTGATTGCGGTATTTCATAGATACCTACTACTCATGATCCACGATGTCCTCATCTATACTAATAATTCTAATATTATTATAAAGAGGTAAAATTTGTTTGTTTGTATGCTTTGTATTTCAAAAAACGCTAAGCGAAAACGAAGTAGTAGCATGGCCGAGCGATGCGATGCGATGCGATGGGTCGGGGTCAAGTAGTAGCATGGCCGAGCGATGCGATGCGATGGGTCGGGGTCAAGTAGTAGCATGGCCGAGCGATGCGATACGATGGGTCGGGGTCAAGTCGGGGGCAGAAGCTAGTTACCTACCTACCTACTTATTATACAAAAAACCAATGGTTAGCTAGGAGAGGCGATAGATTATTTTTCACGATTGAGATGACACAGCAGGCTGCAGGTTTTAGACATGTAATGTAAGACAATAAAGTCAGTGACAAAATAAGATTTCTCTTAAATTAACGAAACGAAACTTGTCACGACGCGACCCAAGCTGTACGTACAGACGCCAGCACATCAAGCTACCCGAAACTGTCAAATTTTCCCAATCAACTTTGAACCTTATATTTTAGCGATAAAGTTGAAAATCTCTTAAAGAAATTTGACAGATTATAGTAGCTTGATGTGCTGGCGTCTGTACTTACTTACGTGTAAATAATTAACGTTGACGTTTGTTAATCATTTAAGTATCATTAATATTCGTAAAAGTTTAATTTAAATCCAATCAACGTTTCCACACGTTACTTACCAAATGGTTGAAGTTTTAAACTAGTCAAACTAGTTTTCCTGCAGTCTGACTAGTCTGACATTGACACAGAACGAGGCAGATCGAATTACCTTTGAAGTGACACTGACTAACCCGTCTAGACGAGTCGTTGTCGCACTGTTTTGTCTAGATCTAGACCAGTGTATAGTTAGGTAAAGTTATTTTCGGTCCAGAAAACTAACTGGGAGGAAGCCGAAGAGGGAAGCTGGCTACTTGTACATTTTTGAGGAGTTTTGTACTTACTAGCTACTGTGAGAGACAAGTGGTTTGAGCAAAATGACTTTTTCTCATATTTGTAATTAAATAATGGAGTAAGGTATACATTGTATAAATAAAGGACAATATATCAGGAGATCTCTCCAACTCTTCCATCAACCAACAGATCTGAAATGTATCTCAGTCTAGTTTATATTCATCTGATCTCTGATTAGAAATAACATCACAAAAAATTGGTCCAATAACCAGTTCCAGTTCAAGAAGGTCACAGCAACTAAGCTATGCATTCGTTGCAGCAATGACGTCACTCTTGCAGCTGTACTGCTCAACCTAACCGGACGTAGTGATGATATCACGACACTTAAATATCACCCTTGACATTTAAACGAATTCTTGCTCCTCAGTCCTCAACATATTTATTTTCAAGACAATCTCTCGTAAGAGTAGATAATGATGATGGCACTTTAAGTTATAACAAAATTTATCTATTGATTTATTAATCAAATTGTACAAAAACTTTTTAACTAAAAAAAACCGACTTCCAAAAAAAACACTACAAACTGAAAAATAACTTTAATTTCGGAAGTCGGTGTCTTAGGGATCAGGGGGTCTACTCCGAAGCGGTTAACCACTGTATCGGCCGAATGTTCGGTCATTTTCTACTACCATTCATTTTATATATTGACTATTGGTCCCGACCAAACTGTGCCAATCCGAACCTTTTTAGGAACCCTTACCCTTTTTTTACCTTTTTTTTTTAATTCGTAGTAGGACAACAATATTCGAATCAGAAAATGACCGAACATTCGGCCGATACAGTGGTTAACCGCTTCGGAGTAGACCCCCTGTATTTTAGTTTTTGCCACCGACTTCCGAAATTAAAGTTATTTTTCAGTTTGTAGTGTTTTTTTTGGAAGTCGGTTTTTTTTTTTGTTAATAAGTTTTTATTTCTCGCTTTTTAGTGGGTCTGTTTATAATTTATCTAAGTTCCAATAGCCTAATGTCAACTTGCCCATCGCCTTTTTATAAAATATTCCTTTTCTCGATGCAGGGACGTTAATTGTTGAGGAGTTCTCCTTTTATTAGTTTTTAGATTAGATGCTGATAATCCTGGCTGCAGCATCAGGCCAGACTTATGTCAACATTGCATTAAACTTAAAATTAGTCCTGTTTAAAATGAAAAAAAATTAATTTCAAGGTTTGTACTTTTTCTGATGCTCCTGGCTTCAGCATCAGGTCTTCGGTGTTCCTCAGTAACAGTACGTTTATCCACACATCGAGCCCTTTTCAATGAGCCTAAATACGATATACCTATCTGCTGTTAGTTGTCGAGGAGTTAGGTAGCATCAGGTCATGACTTGATGATCATGAGACCAAATGTGGCAAATGCCCTATCAAACATCAAAACAATTTACTAAAACAGTCCTTGCCTGTTCGAGTAACTTCTTACTGTTAAGGAGTTGTACCTTCCATCATCAGCCCAGCTACCTGAGATGGTGACAACCATACACAAATACACAAGATACTTCATAAAATATGCGAAAAACAATAAGTGAGCCTATAAAATTTGAGGGTTGCCCTCGATTTCTCTAAGATCCCATCATCAGATCCTAACTTGGTGACAATGGGACCACCTCAGAACTATCTACTTTCGAACAAAAAAAGAATTTTGAAAATCCGTCGACAATTGGCGGAGTATTCGATGAACAAAGATACAAAAAAAAAAAAACATACAAACACCCGAACATAGTACCTCCTCCTTTTTGTGAAGTCGGTAAAAATACAAGATTAGTTTAAACGGTGACCCTAAAACTAGACATATACCTACCTATTTTGGAGGTTAGAATGAAGTTCAGCAAAACATCACAACCTTTAGGTAGCTAGACAAACCGGTCAGAAGCTTTTCGTGATAAAATGAAGACGGAGTTACTTACAACAGCAGTGGATCGTTACGAAATACCGGAGAATGTCGGCTAATGACTTGTGATAATGACAATAATGAATGATCTGCCGTAACAAACACGTTACCGATGGATTAATAATTAGTAGTATTATAAATAAGTAGCATGTTGTAGCATGCGTTATGTGCTTCATCAAATAGGTAAGTAGCATGTAGCATGCGTTATGTGCTTCATCAAATTGTATGGATTAGGCATTTTATGAGATTCGAGGTGTGATAGAAGAGATCTTCTTAAAATTATAAAATTAGAATCTACGTAAGAAGTTTATTATTATGTTTCTCTAGCCATGAACAAATCGACCGTAACTTCCTTCTTGTCGACTCAGATGTTTGGGTGCAGAAATTTGGTTTGTGTACCTATTCTTTGTAGTAGAAACCCATCTTTAACCTTTATTTATTTAATACTTTAAGCACAAAAACATATAGAGGCAGACTTTCCTGTTACCTACAAATTCCGTTCCTGGAATGATCGAAACTCGAGCAGACACGGCCGTACCTACCTACACAGCACACTCCAAGCAACTCGCTCTTGTTCCTTAAATAGCTTTACTTCCTTAACTTTTCTCAGAACCTAGCTTTTAACTTTGAAAACTGTCAGATTAACCGGTTGAATGTCATAATTACAGAAACAATTAAAAAGCCATTGTGTCTCGCGTGGATCTACGTTCCGACATACTACGGGTTAAGTCTAATACTGTCAAACTCTGCTCGTACAATTTTGTTCAATCAGTTGGTACCTAGTTGCATACGTAGTCTACTTAGAGAGACACACACACAGCACACACTACCACAGCACAGACACACACACACAGCACAGACTACTTAGTCTGTGCTAGTTGCTATTGTTTGTGTGTAGCCATTCGAAACTTTATTTGAGTTTTACTATGGCATCGATACGGAAAATAAAACTAGCTTATTATGACACCTAAACAAACACTTCAAAATAAAATTATAGATTGATGAATTGTAAAATTGTTTTATAAAGACTTATAGTTGGTTAACTAAGTCGCTAAAAAACAAAAAGCTCTACCCTATTTCTCATATTATAAAAGAGTTTCAAATCATTTCATACAGACAAGCATTGACTTATATATTACTGAAGTCATTGCAGACAAGGCTATAAAAATCAATAGTTGTTTGAACTGGTAACTTTCCCCGAAGCTGTTAACTTGTTAGGATAATGTTTACATCGCGGTGTAACCACAGGCGGCGCAGGCGGTCTAACTATGAACAGTCGACACTTTGAGCTTGTTCTCCCTGACCTTGCCACTCACTGTCACACATATGGCACCAGCAGTCAATGCTGGCTCGACTATTCGACAATATGTAACGCGACAATAGTTTTGAAGGACTATAATAATAATATAGAAGCCACGATTATATCGTGCGGTATTAAAAAATACTGGGAGGAATCATGGAGTACCTATTCTTTTTCTGATTTACTTATTTTTCGAAATGAACACACAATGCAGTTATGAACTCATATATTTTATAATATATCACTTTAAATATTACACTCGTGCTTGCCGGCTTTTTTGTAAAAAAAACAAATGTTTTTCTAAATCGTGCTTGGATTCATTAAACTTTAATTCGTAGCTCGTAGCGTTCGTAGCGTTCTGGGTTGTGGAGGTCAGATAGGCAGTCGCTCCATGTAAAATACTGATAATCAACTGCATCCAGTTAGACTGGAAACCGACCCCAACATAAATGAAAAACGATAACTCTTAGAATTGATCATAAACTACAGTTATGTAAACTTACGGCAATAAACACAATTTAACACATATTCCTGCCTAACCTACCTCGGGTACTATTATCTACTATATTCTCATTATCTTCGAAAGTAGCTCAGTGTCAGTTACCGTGCGTCCTTGACCGACAGGGAGCGCCGGATGACCTGCGCGCCGCCCGGCGCCCGCCCGATCATCGGCCGCTTCCGACAGTCCCCACTGAACGATATACACGTCGGGCCCGCAAAACCAGACGCGTATGATGGACTTGTTGCGTCACCGATGTATCGAGATTTTGCAATCTGTCACGGAGCGGAGAACAGTTTGATGTGTGCCATCCACGTTGACACCAATAAGTCGAGCCTTATTTTAGTTTCCTTTGTTACTAGAAATGGTACTCAACATGATCTTGGATATAAGTGGTTCCTTCCTTTATCCTTGTTGTTCTAGCCACCATTTTAAGTTAGTCTTTGCCGGTTCACGAACTTTAAGTACTTAAAAGACTCTTCTACTCCAAAAGCCGTCGGTCCTTCGGTCCTTCGAGACATGGCTTGCACGCGGCCATAGTATAAGTATACAATACAATGTATCGTTCCTTCGGCGCCGTCGTCTCATTCGCATTGACGTCCCGTTGACGGTGGCGGTGGACAAATGGCCTAAGAACAATCAGGACTCGGAACAAGTTAAAATAAAATAGCAAGTCCACGCTGCACACAAATGAAATGAATCTCTTTGTTCAGTTATAAAAATGTTCGAACTGTCACATAGCGAGAATGTAGGTGACGTAGATGTTGAGGAGGCTGATGACCATGTCCACCACGTCAAGGGTAAACAGATGGCACACGGAGTACCTAAAGGGCCGGTGGTCCAGGAACGACAGGCAGTCGTCCAGGACTTGGCCACAGTAAAGATATGAATTCTTATTCATACTAAGTATACTATAATATTATAAATGCTGTCGGTTTTTTCACACCATAAGGGGCTTACATGACCTAAAGCGCGGTCACTGTCGGACTTCATAGAAAAGAAAGAGAAGCGCGATGACACAACGCTGCTAATTTTATTGCAAAATATGAAGCAATTATTTAATTACAAAACATTTATTGTTTGGACCTAAAAATTTAAACACTACATGGGTCTGGTCATAAGTTTTGACACATATAGAAAGTTAAATAAATGACACAATGAGTTACGCATTACAACCATTTATATATCAAATGAAAGGGTATAAAATACAGATTTAAACCACATTAAAATTATTCGAAATGTCCTCCTCTTGCTTCGATACAAGCCTTTAATCTGCAAGGCCAGTCATCAATCGAAGCACGCACGATATTCATGTCAATATCGGCGACTGCTTTAATCAGGGATGCTTTAAGTGACTCCAAGTTGCGATGGGGTTTAGCGCAGACCTTCTCCTCTAAGTGCTGCCATATTTTGTAATCCAAGGGATTCAAGTCTGGACTAGATGAGGGCCAATCCTCATGCCTGATAAAGTCGATTCCACGGGTCGTGAGCCAGTTTTGGGTACTTTTCGCCTTATGAGCCGGCGCAGAATCCTGCTGGAATACCCAGTGCCTGTTTTCGAACATTGTTTGTGAAAGAGGTTCCACAATGTTTGTTAGGACTGTGTTTTGATATACGAGGGCACTGGTTTTCACAATTTTTTCACAAAAAAACAACTCCGTTGGACCCAAATAGGACACCCCAAGCCAAACCATGAATGCCGAAGGGTGATGACCACGCTGAACACGTGGCACACGTCTGCTCGCTTCTTCACTAGAGTGTGCATACACTTTATCATTTTGTTTGTTGAAACTCTCCTCAACATTAAAAATTTTTTCGTCCGAGAAAAGTATTTCGCGGTATTTTTTTCCCGCGTACCGCCTTAACAAAACCCGGCTTCTTTCGAGTCTGATTTTCTTCAGCCGTGCGTTAAGAAGATGTGCTGTTTTTTTTCTATAAGCACGCAGTCCTAGGTCTTCATTCAACACCCTTTAACAGTAGTTCTTCTTAGTCCCATCTGCAAAGCCAACATTTTTTGCTTGCGGACAGGATTTCGTTGGATTCGCGCCTTCATTGCTTTGATGACCGCTGGAGTCCGAACAGTACGAGGTCGACCGCTCCTTTATTTATCTTGTAATCTTGAATCTTCCCTGAATCGTTTGATAGTACGATAAATGAATCTCAGTGAAATTTTCAAATTTTTCAGCAGTTTGAAAATCTCAGTTGGCGCGTGACCGCAACGATGCAATGCAATTACTGCGACTCTGTCTTCTTTGCGCGTCCACTCCATTTTAGAAAATGAACAAAATTCCAGAAACCCTTTGTTTTTATTTTGTTTAAATATTCAAATTTCGAATGTCCATAATATTTTCCTCGGTTTGCATTCTAAATTCGAAATTTTACCTATGTGACAGAACTTATGTATGTTGCTTGTAGAATAATCTGACAAAAAATCAGAATGATATATTGTATGTATATTATGGTTTTTATTGTAAAAAGAAAGTTTTTAGAGGTATCTTCATGATTTTTTTCTATCGTATTAAATTAGTTGTATTATGTTTTCAACACACTATCTACATACCATATATCCTGAAGAATGTCATATATGTTTCTGATTTTGTTTACTGTAGTCGATCATATACTTTTATTGTTTCTAAAACTTGCGTTTTTTGTGTTTAGGTCCTGTAAGCCCCTTAACGGCTGAACGGAATGTGATTAAATTTGGCACACACGTAGACTATGAACTGGGTTCTTACCTAAAGGAATCCTTTATCTGTTGTACCTATCCTACAATAGACAAAGGATTCTTTTACTTCCCGATAGTACGTTCCGTGGGATTATTTACGACATCCACGCCGGCGAAGCCGCGGTCAGAAGCTAGTAATAATATGAACTGAAGCACGGGTACCTTCACAAGTAAGTGTCTGTCTGGTGATGGCGAGTCTCATGCGCCGGACCTCGCCGCGAGTCAGCGCCGCCAGCAGCGCCGCCACACATAGCAGTATGATGTCCATGCTCATCTCTTGCAATTGCAGGATCTCCTGAGGCATAGGTATACGATTGTATGTACACATTGCGGCAGGAACGGTCCAACAAATCGACGGTCCCTACGTATATAAAGACATGTCGAAAATGGCATTTTTTTTTATTGTATCATTTTCTAATTATTTTGCGACATACGATTTTTTTTTTAATTTTATTTATTTACTTGTTTTAAAACATAATATTTATTAATGGTCATTGAATTATTTCTAGGGCGTGTTGAACACAAATTACGCTCTCCTGTAAACCTCGGGTTTTGACTTGACCTTATCTATTCTATTCTATTCTATTCTAATCGTCGAAATACAAGCGTACAATAAATATGCGATAAAACTTACTTACCACCACTTTTGCGCCAGAAATCAATCGGTACCCTGTTGCAATTATTTACGGAACAGATGCAAAAACAGTCACAATGATCTGAAAGAAGCTAATGACGATCAATTTATTAGAATAGAAACATTAGGAATGATTAGAATACGTATGTATATACTTACCATAGATTTCACTGGTATGTTCGATTTCTGGATTATTATCAATATTTGATTGCAAATTAGCATATTACATTGCCTTATGCTTTCTCTTGCGTCTTCAGTGTCCTGTAACCTATTACAGATTCCTACTAGAGACAGAGTGTTCTCCATATATTGTCTGAACATCCTCACTCTGTTCCACAACAGCTCAAACATCATAATTCTCGTGAAATTAGTCATTCCGTCTAATAATATAAAAAAAAGCAATAATAAAGAACTTCACTTGAATTAATATTAGATATTACCGTGGCTGTGCTCAACGCTTGCATCTCATATCACCCAGCCTCGATGTCGCAACAACACAAACACAACTCGTTTGTTTATTTACCACAAATACATCGACCACCTTGACATTGTTGGATTTCAAACAATCCTCACTAGTTGAAAAAATACTTTTATTTTTACATTCATTAACATTTTTGTGTGATATGATGACGAAGTGGGTCAGACAGAACGTCTGGTGTTGTGTAAGAAGTAAAGAACATTACTCTTGTAGCAGATGACTGGCAGGGTGGCAGGCAGTGTTGCGTCATATACGTAGTCTTATCACAACACGAGCTGTTGACTGACACGTTTGTTGTGATTCCCGTTATTACTTTTGTCTTACAATGCATTTCATAAATCATTCGTTTGGAAATAGGTAGGAACTAGGTATACATATAACCTTATCCACAAACTATCCTTGATTGTCTTATGCTGGGTACATCATGAAACGTAACATACGTTGACACCAACGTGCCGTCTAGATATTTGTGATGCAACATGAACACGCATTTGCAATGTAACACGTTGAAACACATTCGCCTTGTTTTTGTGTTGCACACACGTTGTTGTTAGGCAGGCCGCACACCAGACATACGATTGTAAGACAATTGTGACGCATTGTTTTAAACACGACACGTTTAGGATTTAATGCCCCCGTATATCTGCGCGCAAGCACGCACACCAAGGTCGCATTTGTAGCGGGTGCAGACGTGCAGTTTGTTTGTGGCGAGACGTTTGCCACGCTACAAGAATAATTAAGATTGAACACATTCGTATTTCGTGGCGCGGAGATTTTCAAAAATGAAAGGCATCATTGAATTTTACGTTGAGTTTATTGTAGAGGTTGAGAAAAACCCTATAATTATTTGTTTTGAGACATTCGATGGTATAAATGAAACTTTTCTTCGTCGAACCGTAACTCTGGCGAAATTTTGAAATTACCGTAAATTGTAGTACTCCCTTGATTAAATGGGTAAACCCAATAACGTCTTTATTTATTTTTATGTCGACATTCTGAAAGCTGCGCCACAACTGTGCGTCCGATGTGCGTGTACACGATACATTTGCTCCGAGCTAAACTGTAGCGCAGAAATGTGGCGACGTAAATGTAGAGTGCGTGTAGCGTGTGGCGCCGCCGCCGGCGGTGTGCTGCCTCACTAATGTGTACCCACCTTTAAGCTCTTTTTTACCGACTTCAAAAAAAAGGAGGTTATCAATTCGATACGTATGTATGTAATATTATTTAAGTACCGACTTCAAAAAAAAGGAGGTTATCAATTCGATACGTATGTATGTAATATTATTGGAATTGCATTATATTCACATATGACAATCTACTAAGGCTTCCAAACAAATATACAAAATTTCATAGACGTATGTATGTATGTATGTATGTACCTATGTTTGTCCACGCATTTCTCAGCAACTATTAATCGGATCGTGACCATTTTGTATTAGCTTACATTTACTTCAACTTAGGGAACAGTGCAAGTTTCATCAAAATCGATTCAGTAATTTTCAAGATATGGACTAATACGTGTACGTATTGATACGAGCTACGGGTGTAGTGTCAAAGGGAAAACATCTCAAAACCTTGGTCAATCTCGTGCAAAAACTAAAAATTACAAAATAAAAGTAATTTAAAAAAATTAAACCGACTTCAAAAAGAAATCAACTCAAAATTATGAAATAACTTTAATTTCGGAAGTCGGTGGCAAAAACCTAAAATACAGATCCCAAGACACCGACTTCCGAAATTAAAGTTATTTCATAATTTTGAGTTGATTTCTTTTTGAAGTCGGTTTAATTTTTTTAAATTACTTTTTAACGGAAACGTTGTACTCAGACAATAGGCAGGTATATGTACCGATACAGTTAAAACACTTTTGAATAATTAAATAAATACCACAACTTGAAGGTTTGAAAGACAGATATATTTCCTACATAACTATACATTATTTATTAGGTTATTGGCAATCCCATGATCCGACCGACCGATACAATACTTAGTCATAATTCGCGTGTCATTCGACGTAATTGGTCGATATATTGGCCATAACTCTGATGGTTCCATTACATCCACACCGAGGCGTGGCGGCGCGGGACGGAGGTCAACTGGTGTCCCGTTAATAACCGTGGTTCATTAAACACGACGATAATTAGTTAAATGACGGCGGCACGCGACTCTCGTTTTAACTACAAATCGTTTGCGTACCCCTTGCTGAATAATTTAAATTAAATGGCGTTAATTTCTTGCTATACCTGAAGGAAACTTTTGGTACAAATATTGGTACACTTGCGAAGTTTTGCTGTTTCCCAACGGTACAGCTTTGCGTAGGGTGTCTAAATTTAAGTACTTAGGTCATAATTGCTGACCTCTGACCTCAAGGACAATGATGACATCGAGAGGGAACGGAGGGCGCTGGCAGTGCGGGCGAATATGATAGCTCGCAGGTTTGCACGTTGTTCGACAGAAGTCAAAATTACACTTTTTAGGTCTTATTGTACATCATTCTACACGTGCAGCCTGTGGGCCGACTATAGGTACCTACTCAAAAATCTTACAGTGCCCTCCGAGTCCAATTAAATAATGCGTTCAGGGGTGTTGCTGCTGTTAGGGTTCCGGCGATTTTGTAGTGCATCAGGGATGTTTGCTCAACATCGCGTAGACTGCTTTTACGCTACGATGCGTAAAAGATGCGCATCCCTGGTGCGTAGAGTACGTGGCAGCGCCAACAGCATCCTTAGCATGATAGCTAGTCGGCTGGACTGTAGCTACATCAATCATTTGTCATGGAGTTGAGTTTATTTTAGTTTATTTATTTTTATGTTTTGTTGTGGGTAGTTTTAAGTATGACTAACACTAGTCTATAAGAACATTGTTACTAACAAAATGGACACCATGGTCTGAAATAAAGTATCTATTTATTATTATTATGAAATAAAGTATTTATTATAAATTTAAAACGACGTCGAAAATGTTCAGTAGGTATTTTGTTAGATAGCCAATATTACCACCAGAAGGCGCCTAGCAACTGCCCTGATATTATTTATTTCATAACATTAAGTTATCGCCCAACAAAATTCAGTGTCGTGCAGGTACGTCCTAAGCAGTTGC
This sequence comes from Oligia fasciuncula, assembly GCA_963082905.1. Lineage (NCBI taxonomy): Eukaryota > Metazoa > Arthropoda > Insecta > Lepidoptera > Noctuidae > Oligia > Oligia fasciuncula. The sequence goes on along the minus strand of OY720394.1, from coordinate 1,021,660 downwards.
GTCAAGACCGCGGCCGCGCCCTCTGCGCGCACTCATATTTCAGGAGAGTTTCAGCGTTTTTTCACGCAACTCCATCCATTATGCCTTAACATTGAAATATTGTGAGGTAACCGCGACTTAATTAATGGCCCATTATGCCAATTACATCGCGATACAAATGCCCCCATAAATTATATCGTAAATACGTCACATAAATTGTGTAGAGCCTACGGCATCAGTGTGACTGATCTTTTCTGTTAATTAGGAATTTGTGAATTGGTATCGTTTAGAGGGATTAAGGGCATTGAAACACGCGAATGTCAATCGTCTATTGCGACCTTCGCTAAATTATAAGCATCGTCAACAACACCTTAATCACATCATTCATTATAATAATTATAATAGTCTGAAACGTGAGCAGTATGTTCATTAACATAGGCCTTCTAATGACGGCTATAATGAGGAATTGCCATAATCTTAGGAGATTATGACGACGGACGGATTAGTGATCACAATTACGTTTAGTAGATAACTGCCTATCAGCAGATAAAAAGATGCTGTGAAGTCCTGATATACACTCGCTGTTATTAAATTATAACTTTATTAGCTTAGTTGTTAACTTTATTGTTATGTATCATGTAAAATTATGTATTGTGGAGTTTTGTTGGAGATCCCACATTAATAAAATAAATAACTTCTAAGCTAATTGATGAGACATAAGACTTTATAAGGTAAGTTTACTTACCACAACCAATGATTAGCAAGGTGCGTATTAAGGTATTTTGAAGATTTAAATTCAGAGCTCAGTAGTTACGTCACTTTTGAAATATAATATAACATAGCATCACGAATGTAATCTCCGAAGATTGAAATATAATATAACATAGCATAACGAATGTAATCCCCGAAGATTGAAATATAATATAATATAGCATCACGAATGTAATCCCCGAAGATTGAAATATAATATAACATAGCATCACGAATGTAATCCCCGAAGATTGAAATATAATATAACATAGCATCACGAATGTAATCCCCGAAGATTGAAATATAATATAACATAGCATCACGAATGTAATCCCCGAAGATTGAAATATAATATAACATAGCATCACGAATGTAATCCCCGAAGATTGAAATATAATATAACATAGCATCACGAATGTAATCCCCGAAGATTGAAATATAATATAACATAGCATCACGAATGTAATCCCCGAAGATTGAGGCAGACATGTACCTACAGACGTTACGCCAGCACATCAAGCTACCCGAAACTGTAAAATTTTCCCAATCAACTTTTAACCTTATGTTTTAGCGATAAAGTCGAAAATCTATCAAAGAAATTTGACCGATTGCTGTAGCTTGATGTGCTGGCATCTGTACCTATAGTACCTACACCCGCATTCCATGTAATAGGGGCGAGCCTATTACCTACTGTCAATAATATGAAAAATAAAAACCGGCCAAGTGCGTGTCGGGCCACGCACAGTGTAGGGTTCCGTAGTAGCCCGTTATCACAATGTAGTATGATTCTGTTGTTCTTTATTATGAACTTAAAAAAAAAAAAACATATTTTGTTTTTCAATGCAATTCTTTACCCGTTATAACTAAGCAACTACCTACTTAATCTTAGTCACTTTAAAGGATTAATGCTAAGGATTTTGTATTTGGTACAAAATTATCCAACACCCAAGTTCAACGACTATTACTGCTAAACTAATAAAATTATCTTAACCGCTATAATTTTCCTTTAAAGTTCATGAAATGCACTATCATTGTGAATTTTTCCAGATTTTTCAAGCCCGCAGTTTAGGTTTTAGAGGGGGGGGGATGGCCCTACTGGAACAAAAATTTTCACTTAAAAGTTCAATATTTAATGAAGCTTTTTGTTTTAATAGAGCATTAAATCGAAAAACCATTTTAGCAACCCCCAAGTCATTTTAGAAGACCTATTCAACGATACCCCACACGATGGGGTAGACGACGAAAAAAATATTCATCCCCACTTCACATGTAGGGGAGCTACCCTAAAAAAAAATATTTGCAAAAATTTTATTTTACCATTTTGTCGGCGTAATTGATATACACACTCTAAGGCCGCGCTCACTTTGGATACGTTTTCGTACGAATTCCATTCGTGCAGAAACGTACCAACACGCACGAACATTCCCGACCTTCTGAGTACTATGAAAGCGCTCACACGCGCGCGAGTTAGTCGTAATACGTATACGTACGTGCAAGTCCGACGTCCGAAATCAATCCGAACTTGTTGGGATTTTATTACACGTTCGTGGGTTCATCATCAATAATGGATGTAGAAAATTTAATTAACTTGGTTCACGGGCATAAATCTTTGTGGGATCAAAGTGATTCCAGTTATCACTTACGTGACATTATATTATATATAATATATATATAAAAAATAAAAAAAAATATTTCGCGCACCCATTCGGTTCTACGATAACGTCGCGTCGCAATCTACGGTTTTTAAGATGATTATCCAAAAGCTAAAGATTATTCATCGCAGCAAAGATGACTTCACGTATGCGCTAACACCGGTACTCTGTCTATTTGACGGAGAAAAACGTATTCAGTGTGCGCACTCAATTCGTACGAACAGTGTTTATACGTTTACGTACGATATAATTCGCATCCAAAGTGAGCGCGGCCCTACAAAATTACAGCTTTCTAGTACTAACGGTCTCTTAGCAAAACCTCCGACAGACAGACAGACAGACAGACGGACGGACATTTATTTATTTATATAACAATTGCATGCTGCACTTACAGTAAGACACCAAAGCGCGCAGCAAGCCAAAAACATACATAACATTTACTTAATTAAAAAACTTTATACAAACATTAAACATAGATTAACTGCTAAACATAAATATATCGACTTCAGGCTCCTGAGCAATCAGGGCGTTCAGCAGATTGATCGCCTGGGTGTGACATGACGAAACTATAAGGGTTCCTTGTAGGAACTACGGAACCCTAAAAAGGCACTTAGTTTGCAGAGTGTAAGTATACATATAGTGTCTCTAAGTAACATCGGCAGGCAGGCACTGTGTTTGATTGTGGATGCAGGTCGTGACGACAGCCTGCCTTCTACGGACGAGATTAGCACCAGCCTAACTGTGCCTTGATCTACTAAACGTGCCTTCTATGGGAACAGTGCAAATTAAAGTCTGCGTGATTCTAAGTAGCAGTTAGAACCACGGATTAGTACGTCGTCGTATTGAAATAATTGGTGCAAAGCACTGGCAGCTGTTTACGCATCATTCTCTAAAAAAAAAGCAAATTATAGTTCTCAGACTTCGAGCATCATCACATTGGGACGAGTCTATTAGATGTCATTACACTATTTGTCACCACCTTTTTGCTAATATTTAGTTTTAGATGTTGGGTAAAGAAAGATGTTGGGACTCTGGTTTGGACAAATTGAGCTTACACAATCTCACACAAGGTAAGCCCACACTGCCTAACAAAAAAAATATTACGCGTTTCAGAGAAAGTTATTAAGAGCTGTCTGATTTACTGAGCAAAGAGGCGCCGAAAGTTACCAGTACGTAGAGTATTATATATCTGTGCCGGTACTAACGTAAACTAATCAAATTAATGACATCGCGATAATGCACCTTGCGTGAGGGACTTTAGACAAGTTTGTAATTACACTGAGTCAAAATGTGCGTGTTACCATAACAACTGAATATCTGAAACATCGAGTTGAAGAAGTGAAGGTCACGATTTGGTTACGAACTTGTATTGTATGTTTTAGTTAGCGCGTTTGACTTGCGTTATTGCGTAACACGACTCTTAAAAACTTTTTTTAAATTGAACTTTTGAACTTGTTAAGAGCCTATACTACCTCAGCTAAAATTCACTCTTTATCTCGCTCGCACGATACTGCTCGCGGACTGTGTGAAAGGGAGACAGAGTGCGGTGCTGGGCGGGAGGCAGCGCCAATAGTTTAGGTATTTGCTTTTTACGGTGAAAATAAAGGTAATTCAAAAAAACTAACTAACATAAGACCTGCTTTATAGTTAGTTCAGTTAGTATGCAAAGTTTCATGATCTAATTTGAAGTATTTTTTGAATACCAGCGGTTTATTGTTCGGTTTGGAGGTAACTTTGGAATTTTTTTCTATCGAGAAAATTTTATGTAATCGTGTTTTCGTCTAACATAAGACCTTACATTAATCCTCAACTTTAGCATATATTTATTTCAAAATTAATGCTGCAGTATTTTCGACATAACGAAGGATCATGCTAAGCCATTTGAGGTAGTATAGGCTCTTAAGCAAAGAATTTATATTTAGAAATTTGACGCTCTGTTCGATATGCTATAGTAGTTAGACAACTTTGAAGCATAATCAGCCTATAATGTTCCCACTGCTGGGACTAAGGCCTGCCTTCGAGAGGGAGTGGGCATCTATCACGCGGGCCCAGTGCGGGTTGGTGGATGTCACATGTCTTCTAAGACATGCCGGATTCCTCACGATGTATTCCTTTACCGTTTTGTGAGCAGTGGTGATGAAATTATTTACACGACTAAAGCGCCTGTCTGGGTTCCAACTTCGAACCCACGACCTACAACTCAAGCTGCTTCACGAAGCATATAGGACTGGTAGTGGTGTCCGCAACTCCACTCCACGACAATGCGCATATTTTGCGTAGGTACGGTAGGTGCGGGCAAAACAGAAATAGGTACGTTTTGCTACAGTTTTAAATACATGTCTAAATTACTAATAATTTGAATCATTTATGAATAAAATAGGTATCTCAGCAATGACTATTTAATAATAACAATCCCGGGCGCACTGACCCTCCCGCCTCGCGTGCTTCCACTCACATTTACATACTACGACCATTATATTTCTAACTATATATAAGTACATAACACACCCATGTATTACGCAACACACGTGGCTACTTGGCTCGCCGCGCTCTGCCCGCGAATGAACTCGAACACGCGACCAGCGCTGATAACAATAACATCAAGCTTTAAGGTGTTCAAATTGATTGAAGTTACAGACAAGTCTATTGAGTCATGTAGTGAAAATTCAGTCTCTTGATGAAGGACGGCTACGGCTTGGTTGCCATTGATACAGAGCGAGGGGGACCTACATTCAGTAGTGGGTCACACTTTTAAATTGGATTTAGTATCCAGTTTGATTGTATCTGATGTTGGCATTTTGCTATGTGTGATATACCGTCTATCGGTACATCGAGGTGCTGAAGTGTTTGTACGAAAACGCCACTATGTCAGTCCGACTCCAGGATCAGACCTCGAAACCTATTCTTCTGCAGCGAGGTGTACGACAGGGAGACGTTATCTCTCCGAAACAGTTCACCGCTGCACTGGAGGATGTCTTCAAGGTTCTGGACTGGAAAGGGGCTGGCATCAACATCGACGGCGAGTACATAACTCACCTTCGGTTTACCGACGATATCGTAGTCATGGCTGAGACTATAGAGGACCTCAGTACAATGCTCGATGACCTCAGTAGAGCCTCAGAAAGAGTGGGTCTTAAAATGAACATGGACAAAACGAAGGTCATGTCAAATGCCCATGTAACACCCACTCTCATAAAGATCGGAGACGCTACACTCGAAGTCGTGGACGAGTATGTTTACATAGGACAAACTGTCCAGTTAGGTAGGTCTAACTTCGAGAAAGAGGTCAATCGTCGAATCCGACTCGGCTGGGCAGCGTTCGGGAAGCTACGCAATATCTTCTCGTCCCACATACCGCAGTGTCTCAAGACGAAAGTCTTTGACCAGTGCGTGTTGCCAGTGATGACTTATGGCACTGAAACGTGGTCGCACACAATGGGCCTTATAAGAAGGCTAAAAGTCACCCAAAGGGCAATAGAGAGGGCTATGCTTGGAGTTTCCCTGCGTGATCGAATCAGGAATGAGGAGATCCGCAGGAGAACCAAGGTAACCGACATAGCCCGAAGAATTGCCAAACTTAAGTGGCAGTGGGCCGGGCACATTGCTCGCAGAACAGATGGCCGATGGGGCCGAAAGGTTCTGGAGTGGCGACCGCGTACCGAAAGACGTAGCGTTGGAAGGCCTCCCACAAGCTGGACCGACGACCTTGTGAAGGCCGCAGGAACCCGTTGGATGCGAGAAGCACAGAACCGGTCAAAGTGGAAGCGCTTGAGGGAGGCCTATGTCCAGCAGTGGACGTCTTTCGGCTGAAATGATGATGATGATGATGATGATGATATTCCGTCCAAAGGAGGGAAAAGTTTTGGAAGTAACCACAAGACGTACAACTTTATGTTCTGCAATAGTAGCCCACCATCAAAAAAAACGTTTCAATCTGAGTAATGAACGATCAAGTAGTTGCTGACTGTGGGTAACTGCCACGTGCTCGACTAATACGCGGCTTGATCAAATTAATGTAGTTCTCCTCGAAACAGCCGGCCGCACCCGCTATTACTTACTTAAATTATGTAATCATTCGAATTATGTATTTCGTGCTAAAATAACTGTCACATTATATGTAGGTTTGCCCCCGTTTTCATGGACTAGTTTAGTTTTATCACATGAGTAGACAAATACTCATGTGGTTTTATTTCGGTTACGTAGAAGTTTAGTAGAAGCACCACTTGACTATGATTTTGCGAAATAATTTGCAACAATAGCACTTTGATTATGACCTATTTGGAATCTAAACATTAGTTATACTAGGTAGTGCTTTCTTCTATGAAAACTGGTCGAACCTGATACTTTACGTGGAACAAGTTCTGACTCAACCTCAGCAGATAACCATTTCATTGATAAATAGGTAAATTTAATGCATTTAACTGCAAAATGTTGCAATGTTAGTCTCGATGCAAAACAAGATATATTATCAGGTAAGCTAATCTTGTTTCAAGACTCACAAGATTGCGACTAATCTATTTGTTAGCGTTTATTTTAATTAGCGTTTATTTTTTTTTGTTAAGCGTTTGTTTTTTTTATTATTGTTTTTTTTAGCGTTTTTTTTATTTTAATTTTAATTTTTTAATGCTTCTGTAAGATCCCAAACAAGATGGTGAGTGGTGGGGGAGGTGTAATCTTGCTGAAGATTTAATGGATCAGTGTTGAATGACTTTAAGAGAGAGATAATGGCGGAGGTCGACCGGTCATGACACCTGGCAGATCGCACGGTGACGACACAGAGGATGAGTGACAGCTAGGCAAACACACCATGTATCATTGTAAATGTAATGTAGGAGGTACATACATATTCACGCCTTCTTCCCATGGGGGAGGCACTACAGAACGCCACCTGCTACGATCCTTATAATATAAGGATCGTTATTATTTATACGCAAACGAAACAAAAAACAAACAAGACACACATGCCGCCGCCGCCGCCGCGCCGCCGCGCCGCGCCGGTTGAAAATATCAAATGGCAAAAAATTGTTTTGTTACACTTTTGAGCTTGATTGCTGATGTTTGGAGCATTGATACTGCCCATTGTATAGTGAAGATTAAATGGCATCCAGTCCATGCAGACAAATTCCCTGAGAGGCGACTAGGCGATGGAGATAGTAACAAACATGTAGATAACGAGATGTATCACTAACGCTATCGTGGATTAGACAAAGGAACTTGTATTGTGATGACGTGTTAGACAAACACAAAGTCAAGACAAACACCTAAAAAAAAAAACGACTTCCTGAATATGAAAATTATGCTTTTTAGTTTCTTAAAAAATATTGCTCTATAATAAATTCTAAAGTTTTATTTTAAACTAGCAGCGCCCCGCGGTTTCACCCGCATAAGTTTCGATCCCGTGGGAATATCGAGATAAAACTATCTGTCATCCCGGTACTCAAACTAACTCTATCCCTAATTTCATCTAAATCGGTTCAGCGGTTTAAGCGTGAAGAGGTAACAGACAGACACATTTTCGCATTATTATTAGTATGGATTAAATCTTTAATTACGTTAATGGCGTAATTTAAGCACAAGATATAAAAAAAACTATTCTTTCGCAATTTACCAACGACCTCACTTGTCAATGGCATTGAAATGTTACAAAACCACGAAATAAGAGAAAAAAAATATGCGTGGGTTGGAGACACGACTTGTTCATGAAAGTGCGTGCCTACTTCGTTATATTTGCAGTGTCATTATGACTGCCTATCTGACCTCCACAACCCAGTTACTGGGTAATACGATACCCCTTGGTAAGACTGGTTGTCTGACTTTCTGGCTTCTGACGTTATACTTAGGCCCGGCGCGCGGCGCCCACTATCGGCATCGGCACGGCTGAGGATTTTTATGCGACGAATAAAAATGTAACTTAATTGTATGATAATAAAATTGAAATTTCAATGATAATATAATCATCGTAGGTGCAAAAATAAAGATAGAGTATCCGACATAGCGTGTCATTGAAATTTAAATTTTATTGTCATACAATTAAGTTACATTTTTATTCGTCGCATAAAAATCCACAGCCGTGCCGATGCCGATAGTGGGCGCCGCGCCGGGGCTTACAGTTTATGGTGTTGATAATTAATTTGGCTTGATTATTGTTATACATGTAAACAAACAAGAACTTCTAACACCTGACATGACTGTTAATTAATAAGGCTGACGGAGATTTGGGTCGACCCTCTTTGCAAAAATCCTTAGTGATGTAGACATCACTTACCTACTACGATATTTGATTGAACCGTCCCACACTAGAGGCCTGCCACACCATGCTTTTCTGTATTGAAATACGATGCACTGCAGCCCGCCGCCCGCCGCCCGCCGCGCGACTCGGCTCCCATGTACGCTTAGCTTTAGAGTGTTAGTAATTAATTAGTGTGTGCCACAGAGTACATGTGTGTGCAATGTATTCATCCACTGTTTTAGTTAATGTTTTCCTCGATTTTTGTTTAGCATTGGCACCAATGTGCACTTCGACGGGGATTAATCTAACATTTATTTTTAAAGCTTATTATAGACTATTTTAGATGTTTACACTGAGAATGAGCTGTTTCTACTGAATGATTCGTATCTACCTAGGAGCTGGCTGAAAGATTCATTTATAAATCATGAAACTTTATTTATATGCCTACCTAATTTCTACCTATATGTTAAGAATTCGGAAAGTATAGGTAGGTACTCATTCCTATCCGGTAGAGTCGGCCTTACCCAAGTAAGTACGTACTTGCATTAATTGCATTAAAAAAAAATATTTTCATGAGTCGATAAACTTATTATGATCAGTTGTATTCTTTGCAATTTCACTAGTAAATAACGCTGGTGCAGTACCGGTAACATGTTATCGGGGTCAAGGGAGCGAGCCTGCGCATGCGCCGCTCCACATTCACTTACAGACTGCAGTAGGTACTCCAACCAGACGCCCGGCTCACTGCACTCTACGTCCCTGCAACTGGTTTGTCCATACTACTTGGATCAACAGTTTCGACGAATTAATATTTTGAATTCCCAAAACTCAAAGTGTGACGTAGGAGGCAAGTAAGAGGTGAACTACCGCTGCACCAGAGTGAAAGTAAAAAAAATTGATGCATGTTTTGAAAAGAATGCGGTAATAAAATAGTAGGTAACTGCATTAAAATCTTTGTGACAAGATCTCAGATACAATACCCATAAAGCGCTATTTCTATCGGTCCCCCTAATTTGTAGCATGCGAGGTCTCTACTCTCTTGTAAGCTTGAACAAGAGAGTAGAGACCTCGCATGCTTATGGTCTTTTGAAAATTCCAATCGAATCCAAGCGGATTCGATTGGAATTTTCAAAAGACCCAACCTTCTATTGAGTTTATTTTATGGTAAAGACGGCTGACCTATTTCTTAGGCAAAGAATTAGCATTGCCATACAACGTGGCAATGCTGCCAGCCTGTTGGGCACTGTTCCTGTTGACAGCGATGCGGGCGAATTTTTTGATGCCCTATGATTCTTTTGCCTATTTTTTCATAGACATGTACATTATTATTATTTTAAATGTTAGCTTATTTATGAAAATATTAAATATAAATTAAGTAAATAAAAATTGATCTAGTCTTAGGTAAAGATATAATCAAGTTTTCCTAAGCCTCTAACTGTTGTAAAAATAAAACGTATTCTGTCGCGCCATCATTCGTATTCGTATAATCCTATATTTCAATAAGTAACGGTCCCGACGATGGTTCATCGGTGGCACGTTACGTTAGTGTGCAGTGTGCGCGCGCACAATGAAATGTACGGGAACAGAAGGTTTGACCTGTTTCATCAAATAATCTTATTGCACACACAGGGTTACCAAGTAACACCCTCATACTGACCAGCGCCAGCACTAAGTCTGTCGACTTTTATTTATGAAGGCGAAGAAACATCTTTCCCTGCCGAGTACAAGCACATGACCCACACTCCTCGTCATAAATACAACATCACAGAGGCGTGTAGTACCTACTCTGCCATGCCACTAATGGCACCCACTTTTCGCCAGTTTTGCCATGTTTGGACTCTTCGTCGTTTCTAGGTTAAATTTTCGTAGGTATGTCTAGTAACACCGAAAGCCTTCATTTTTGTATTCCTACATATTAAAATTACGAGTGAGCCTTCTCTGTGCTGTTGCCAGGCGTGCTGCGTTGGCCCCGCCCGCCGGTCGACTTGTAATAGTAGTCTATGGACTACACTTTCGCCGGGCGGTCACGGTCAGCGTACGCGCCGCACGGAAACACACCGTGACGTAACGTAACGCGGACATTTGTACCCAACTGTTGTGTTTTTGTTTTATTAGTATACAATACAATACAGCTGATTTGTTTGTAGTTGTAGTATTTGCTAAGTAAAAGAAACGTTTCGATTCGATGGATTTACGCTTTATGAGATACCTACTATATATACTTTTATTTTCAAACAAGATACCTAGCTAATATTTACATAATATATTATTTAAGCTAACAGACTTAAAATAATATTATGTACTTAGGTACTTATCTATATGTTTATAAAACAAAACAAGCGTAAAGTATCATAGGGCATCAAACAATTCGTCCGCATCGCTGTCAGCGGGAAAAGTGTCCAAAAAGCTGGCAGCAGTGCCATCTTGTATGGCGATGCTGATTGTTTAACCAAAGAATAGGCCAGCCCTCTGGTCAAGTGAAGAGTCGACTAACCGCTAGGCGATGTCTCAAAAACCATAGAAATAGTGAAAAACCAAGTGAGCACTCGGACCCCATGAAGCCATGACCCTAGTGTTTCAACCCCAAATGGCTCGAACATAATAACGCCAAAAAATGTTGGAATAGTTTCGCGATAGGTACCTACCTACTTAGATGAGATCAATGCTCAATATCTACGACGACGACAAAAATTATCTACGAGTAGATTTGAAAAAAAAAGGAATAGTTTATAGAGTTTACCCTATTCGACAACACAAATAATTCATTTGTATTCATGCGACCTTCAACTGACAAGTCGTTTAGCTCCATGTCCTTCTAATATTTCCTTATTTTCCGAGAATGCTTTGTAGATTTTAACACACCTATGTTATGTCGATAAACCACAAGTTCAAACATCGCTACAATTTTAATTCATGGAAAAATGTTTGTTCGCCCGGGAATGTGCTAATTATTAGCTAATTAGCTAATTTCCATTGATCATATGATAACAATGATTAACTTCTGACGAATACAAGTATTACTATTACCTATAATTGAACTAATTAGTGAATTATCGCATATTTATATCGGAGTGGATGGCGTTAAAAGCATCACGATTACATTAGGACTATGTTCTATGAAACATTAACGAACACGCTCACGCATCTATTTCGGTTCACTTTTGGCTGAGAATCGATTGTTTTTGACCTTATAAATAAAGTGGCAACGTGCGCTCACTGAATACAAACTAAATATAACAGTGACATATTATAAATATTTCAAGCATTTTTTCTGGTGCGCGTTGATTGTCCTTTTTAAGTGGCATGAAATTATAACGATCAATTCAAGGCTATCGACTTGTTAGACATTAGCAACGCTACGATTGGGGCCTATACATATAAAACAATTGCTTTTTGAATACGGGAAGGAAGATTTGTAGATAGGTTACAGCACCTACTTGTACTGTATAAGTAGCATGAGCAAGCTAAAACAAAACACAACAGATGTTCATTAAGAATCGCTCCACAAACAAATACGAATAACGCATTAGCAATAACACAACACAGCTTCGGTAACCGGGTCACGTCGCTGACATCGGAAGATACCTACTCATAACTGGAAGGTCAATGGGCGTCTGGCGGCGTGCGGCGTGCGGCGTGCCGGGCGTAGACGTGCGGCATGAGGCGTGCCGGGCGTAGAGGAGCGGCGTGCCGGGCGTAGACGTGCGGCGTGCCGGGCGTAGACGCGGCGCGGCGCGGAGCGACACGGCTGCCAAACGTCCTTGCGCCCCGCGGCCATGACGCGTGACGCTCTGATTACGCCGCGTGGTCGTTTTGTTAACTGGTACGGGACCGCATCGCTCTCGGGACTGTTCAAGTGGAACATGTGTTTCTAGGAATTCAAAGTAGAGCTAAGGTCTGCGTAGCGCACTGTACTTACGCTATGTTGTAAGTATAGTGTAAGCTCGATGATATAGCTCAACATATTTAAAGCTAGATTAATGGCGGATTCTAGCTTCATAGCTTGCTCAATTAAGGATTTTATAACAACTGTATCAAATCGCTTGTGTTTTAACAACTTTTAAGATTAAAGCGAAAGTTCGTAGATACCTGTACCTACCTACCTATTCATAAACAAAGCAATACCAGAGCAATGTCTATTTCAACGGTTATTGAAGGATAATCTTGCAATGTTCTCAACTACATGTCTCGGTACAGTTACTGTACAGGAATTGCAATTTTATTTATGAACATACCTACTTATACAAATCGACACGTTTACATATTCCAACGTGCTGGTTTCAGATGCGATGCGATGCCATGATCTTGCACGTAAGTAGGTACGTAGTACCTATCTATACTGTGTGACTTTGTGAATTAAGATAAGCTACATTTTATTCTCTAAATTAAATATAACACCTACCTAATAATAATAATAATTCATCTCTTATCAGCAAGGTTATTTAAAATATCTTCCGGTTGTGTGCCGGGAGGCAATCCGCAAAATGTCTGCTAGTTATATTTTTATCAGATAAAAGTAGCGTTTAGTGTAATGTTGCTTACATCCGCGTTCCATTGTGTAACGGGGGTCGCCATTCAGATGGTATCAGGCAGAGAACAATATTCAATGAGGGGGCACAGCATCCGACCGCCAAATTATGTAGATCACTTGGAACGAAATTTTTGTGTTCCCTCGAACGGCAAATAATTAGGGTATCATGATTATTGTTATCTCTTTAACTGCATACCGTAACAATCTATATGAGATCGCAATGACATGTATCATTACTTGTTTTGTATTTTAATACTAGATATTACAATTAAGTTCCTATCGTAATAATCCACTTATAAGTAAATACCATAAAAATTCGTGGCGAAACTAAATGGACTGATGTCATGATTGACATCAGTCCATTTGGTTTACAAAACTGATGTTTTGTATGTACCTGAGGCAAAGCTTACCTAGGTTTATATGAAACATAATAAGTATTACCTATGTATCCAGAGGCGTCTCTAGCCCATGTAGCGCCCGTGTGCAAATATTACCCAAGCGCCCCCTAGTAAAAAAAAAAAAAAAAAAGCGCCCCCTAGTAAGCGCGCGGTCAAAATGGAATGGGTTCAAAGTTCAAGTAACAGCACATCAAGTTACCACAAATTGTCAAATTTCCCAAATGGATAATAAACTATTGTTTGGAGATGAAGAAGAAATTCGTCGGTTTTGGATACCATGGTGTGCTGTTGACTGTATTTAGAATTATACAGGGTGTTCTGGTGTTTACCCTAACGAGCCAAATCGTACCCATGTTAACATGTCTATACAGTGTGAGTCTTCATAATGTGCACATAACGAAATGAGGGAAACATAGCTTAATTTTATCGACGGAAAAAATATTTGAAAAAATAAAAAATGTATTTAAAAGAATCTTTCCCTGCTAAAGTATGGTGATTGCAAGGCCTTTCTTTAACAGTTGATAGGAAATGTTGTGATTGATTTATTAAACATGGTATTTTACGTTTAGAAATCTGATACGATGGAGAATAATTTAAAGTAATAAAAAAGAGTAGGTAATCGGGGCTTTTATTGAGTAGGTAATTTTACAATTAATCAATTAAAGAATCAATTAAAGTAAAAATTTATGAAAATAATTTAAAGTAATAAAAAAGAGTAGGTAATCGGGGCTTTTATTGAGTAGGTAATTTTACAATTAATCAATTAAAGTAAAAATTTATGAAAAAATATCAGATTTTTGTTAGAAAAAAACCATAATTCTCAATTGAGGGCGATTGTTTACACAGGGGTCACAGTAGCGAACAAGAATTTTAATAAAAATTATACAAAATTTTTATTTTTTTTAATATTTTTTCCGTCGATAAAATTAACCCTCATTTCGATATGTGCACATTATGAAGACTCACACTGTATAGATGTTACGTTACATCATATCAATGTCCAAATTTTTAAATTTCTTCATTCTAATTACGACCTCATATCAAACAAAGTTCAATATCAATTGGGAACATTTGACTTTGGGAAGCTCACTGCGAGCGAGGGCCACTGTACACGGGTAAAAAGTATTTTTAGGAAGGAAAGAGTGACAAGAAAAACAAAGCACAAGTTTATGGTTTTTTTTCAAAAAATGTTTTCTTTTTTCAGTTTTCAGACTGAAATTTGGTAGCGTAGCTAAATAATTTTTGACGAGTGCTCCGACCCCGTCGAAATTCTCAACAGTTGTGCTTGTGGCAGACTAATTCAGATAATATTAAAATTAAATCTTACTTATTAGGTAAATTTCAATCAAAAGAAAAGCCGCAAATATGAAGTAAATTTCAAATTTACATGTTTACTCAAATATAAAACTTAATCCATTGCGCCAAGGCTTATATCGCAAAATTACGTGTAGCGAGCGGTAGAACAGTGCGGCACGCGCCACGCGTACTCACGCTTTTCAGAAATGCCGCGCGCTTGACTTTCGTTCATGGCATGGCAATTTGAACTTTATTGTCTATCCCAAACAGTTGAATTCGAATTATTCGCAATATGATTGTCGGCGTGTTTTCAAACGAATCATTGAAACAGGTGCCGCCGAGCGATGCGACACTCACTACTACACTAAAAATATAATTTTTAATAATGTGTATTATGGTTTATTTCATGTAAAAAAAAAGTTAATATTGCAAAAGCCGCTCGCGCGCTCGTGACGCGGCATGCTTTGATGTAATACGTCAAATATAAGAAGAGCTCCATATGCTATTCAAAATGTATGGAAAGCGGAGCTCTTTTTACGTTGGTCATTGAAAGTGCCGCGGCCGGCAATCGCGTGCGCCGAGTGGGGCTCCGAAGAGAGCGGCGCTCGGCGCCCCCTGGGACCGCTGCGCCCGTGTGCAACGCACACCCTGCACAATAGGTAAAGACGGCCCTGTATGTATCTATGACAGTATGACTGTATATGACTACTGACTTTGAAAACAATTCACAGTGTAATAATGTTACCGTCAAGTTAATGATTAGTGCTTCGAAGAAGTTAGGTCATACCCAATACTTTTGAAATGGAGCTGCTAACGTGTAGGTACTAACGTACAACATGTGATCTATATAAATAAAACGAAATAGGTAGGTACCTACAGTGGGGATCACTTGAAAACGGCGATTTGGTTATTTTTTTTTATGTTCTTATTACAATAGTTGGATAATTAGGTTATTATGGAAGGAAAGAAAAAAATTCACACAAGTGATACAATTCACGCAAGTGATACAATTCACGCAAGTGATACAATTCACGCAAGTGATACAATTCACGCAAGTGATACAATTCACGCAAGTGATACAATTCACGCAAGTGATACAATTCACGCAAGTGATACAATTCACGCAAGTGATACAATTCACGCAAGTGATACAATTCACGCAAGTGATACAATTCACGCAAGTGATACAATTCACGCAAGTGATACAATTCACGCAAGTGATACAATTCACGCAAGTGATACAATTCACGCAAGTGATACAATTCACGCAAGTGATACAATTCACGCAAGTGATACAATTCACGCAAGTGATACAATTCACGCAAGTGATACAATTCGGGAAAAACTGAATATCCTTTTTTCTATGGGATGTTTGTGTGAATTAAGACAGAACGTCTGCGGGGTCAGCTAGTACTTGTAGGTTTAACATGCTGTGGTAGGAAGTAAGGGATAAATGTACTTAGATATTTATGGAAAAGCTGAATTGGTTTGGTATTTGCGGAAACCGGTTTTAAAAATAATTGAATTAAATACAGTAGGTACAGTTGATTGAGCCAATGCGTTTACATCCAGCAAAATTAAACTTTGCAACGACTTCCCGTGTGGGTAGGACTGCGTGTGCCGTACCTAATGGACGCTTTGACAGATACATCTCGCGTTGCGCACATTTACAACACAACAAGTAAAAAAAAGTAGTAGTAAGTAAAGCGTGTGTCGATACCTATCGACACACGCCCACACTCCAGTTTCCTGCAATTTGTCTCCACGACCAACTGTCGCCACAATTGGCTGCACTTGCAACCAGGAGTAAATTATCAGACTATTACTTGCGGTCAATCATCTTGTCATTGAACTTCAAAGTAATCATCATCACTTTTATATGAAACTGATTATGGCATTAAGTCCGCCTTTGTACAGTCAACAGCAAAAGTAGATCAAAATCAGAAATTCAATAGGTACTAATGAACGGAGTTCGCGTCAGAACTGTGTGGCGTCGAAGTACTACTACTTAGAATACTTACCTACTACGTAGAATACTTTTGAATCACTTCGACGCCACACAGTTCCGACGCGAACTCCGTTCATTAGTATTGAATTTCTGACTTTGATCATCTACTTTTGCTGTTGACTGTACCTTCTATGTGTATAAAGTTGAATAAATAAAGAATAAAATGATATCCCCCAATCTGTATATTTATCGTACTAACCTAGCCCTTATGAGTACAAATTCAGTTATGCACAGCGATGCGCGTAGCACATGGCGTAGACCCTAGCTACGCCACGTGCTACGCGCATCGCAGACAAATCCCTTTTTTTATTTTAAATTATATTTGACCAAGACCATGGTGCAGTCAGTGCTGCTTACTATTAATTTTAAGATCTTTAACTGACCTATATTTCGTGTTTATTTTTTTGTTGTAATATTAGATTGACTAGTTAATTTAATTTTTCCTTAAATTGTAATAGTAATGTTATTTTTTTTCTTTGTTAATTTATTAAAATAGTAATGTTAATTTGTATTGTATGCCCAAAAGGCGGGACATAGCTGATCAACATCACTGTAATTCTTAACACCTGTATCTATTTCTATACCTATGATCCACAATAAACATGATTGATTGATTGCATCCCTTGCGCAGATCAACACAAAAACCGATGATTCTTGATTTAATAGTAGGTATCTACTTAAACTTTATTCTAATTTAGCAGTAGGTCTAGGTACGTGGTGCAGCAGGTCAGCCGACACTCGAGCTGGTCACGTGACGTCCCCGGGATCCTCGGCGTCACCTCGCACAGTTCGTTACTAAGTTACCTGTTGCCAGTAACGCCAGTGTTGCCAGCTTTACCAGACATTTCGCAAACGTTACTCAATGGCGGAAGGCAAGGCTTCCTGAGATTATGCTCGACTTCGACTTAACGATTGTATGATTGTACGATACATAATAAATATGAGGTTGTAAAGCTACAAAATGTAATTTATGGGGCGGTGAGAACAATTTAGTTAATTGCATATTTTATAAACGAAACACGATTAGTTTATTTGTTACCTACTTGTTGAAGGTATTTGTTTTTTCTTTATTTAGTTACGAGTACCTCAGTATAATTATTCAGCATATCTATACCTACTTATTATTAATATTATAAAGCTGAAGAGTTTGTTTGTTTGTTTGGTTGAACGCGCTAATCTCAGGAACCACTTGTTCGAATTGAAAAATTGTTTTTGTGTTGGATAGTCCATTTATCGAGGAAGGCTATAGGCTATAAAACGTCACGCTACGGCCAATAGAAACGGAGCATCAGATAAATGTTGCAAAAGCGGGAAAAAATATTCCTTTCGATTTTAATCGTTTACGCAGCGTACGCAACGGAAGCTCCGTTGCGAACGCGCAATGTATGACGGAATTGTTTCCCTTTAAACTTCGATCGATTCGATAAAAGTTCAAAAAAAGTCCGCCACATGTCTATCTTCTCAGGTTGCTGGTTGACTCACTATAACCTTTTTATAGTAATCAAATTTGTTCTAAAATAATGTATTATTTGCGACGGTGTTTTTATATAAACATGATAAATCCTTATCCAAATAATACGTTATTCATCACAAGATGTTATTTATACCATATGTCATGCTAGTAAATATGTAGTAAATAGCACTAATTTATATTGTGTCAAACAAAACCGGGTACTTACGGTAGCTACCTACTTGTGATGATGAGAAGACACATTATGATGTAAAATAAGTAACTCTTATTATATGCACTGCGTATTATTTACTTGTATTACCTACGTTGTAGTGACAGAAGTCAAAGTCAAAGTCAAATCATTTATTTCAAATAGGCACATTAAAGGCACTTTTGAACGTCAAAAAAAAAAACTAAATAGAAATGATTCTAGTCGCCCATTCGAAAAGGTAGTTTTCGTATGGAGAAGAATGGGCAAGAAACTCCACCGTTACTCTTTTAAAAATGTTTTACAAGGTCTTGTATACATAATAAAAATTATATGTGAACACGATGCACCCATAATAAAATTAGTCTACCACAAAAGGTAAAAAGAATTCAAAATTAAGCAATGACAGGTAAATCAAATAAGTGATAGATACATGGTGCTCACATATTTACAAGTTATTTAAAAAAAAAAAAAAAAAAAAAAAAAAAATGCAAAAGTAGTTGAACTTTAACAAGTGTGTGAGCCACTGTAGTCGCAGATTGTAAAAATGAATTAGAATAAGATGTCATAATTAAAAAAATATATATAAATTAAATTAGGAACAAGTTTGATTTTGTCTAGACTTTTAGATTGTCATATGGAGCAGGACCAGCATGTTTCCAAACATTCTTATCAGAAACAAAAGTGACAGAAAATGTGGCCATTAGGTACCTATTGTTGAAAAATCGCCAACTATTAGTGCCGTGCTTTGAATAAGTACCTACCTAATAAGAATAAATTGAGGAAATTATTACAGACCTGTCATTTTATATTTTCAAACAAAAATAATATCTTTTTTAAAAAAGAGTTTCTGAATACCAAAATTACACATAATTAGGTAGATACATAAAACTCTAATATTTTCGGTTTTTATATTGCGTAAATAAGTAGGTACCTACTCTATTGAATCAATTTTATAAACTTAAAACAGTAATTTTACCATCATGGTCGCAGGCAATGTTAAGTCATCGTGTGATGACCGGAAGCTGCGTATTACACGGTGTTACGATAGCTGGTAATCTATGCTCTCTGCTTCCCCGACGGATATTAATGGCTATTATAATGTGCACATTCCGTGTACGACATGTATAATTGAATAAATTGTTTAAGTTTGTATTCACCAATCACGCGAATTCTTGTACAATATACATCAAGTATGTAGAATGACTGCATGTTATTAGCTACAACATGAACTGATGGTTTATTATTTAAATAGCTTTCATTTTTCACAACATTATTTTTTGCATAAGTACTTACATAGTGTGCATTATTTCTACAAGAATGATTAATGAATACTCAATGTCAAACGTCTATAAATAAAATTCTGATTTCCGACATGAAAGTACCATAGGCATAACTTATGATCTGCATTTATACTGACTCTGACTGGTATGTACTTAATGTTCACTATATTTATTACCACGTTCCACATAATCAGGATGCCAGTGTGTGCCTAGGTGCCTACATAGTCAGAGAACCTTCCTTAGAACAATTGAGGAATGAGTTCTATGTTCTACGTTATGGGTTTTGTTTCCGCACTTAGGCCTTCAAGTGGACCATTGTGCTTGATTGAGGAGTGAGTCCCTAGCACTGAGCCACTCACTGACTGGCTGAGTCAGCGATGCTGATGTCAGTAGTGAATCAATGATGAAAGAGGAAGTGACCGTGGCTGTTAGCTAAGTACTAGCAGCTAGACTATCATGTTAATTGCCATAATTTAATCAATTGCTCCGATTGTGCGTTTAATTGTTTCGCCGTAAGTAAGGACGAACACATCATTCAGGATGTTTCCATTCACTCGAATATGTTAGAGCTCCTTCTACTCCCATTGCGCCGTGTCATCGCCGCCCGCTGCGATGTTCAGTTCGTCAGTCGTGTTCCTATGTGCCTATATCGTTCTTGTAGCACAACTTTTCAGACTTTCGTTATGTGTCGTTATATGTTTAACCCCCAATTTCCACTAAAATAAGTTACTTCTCATCTCGAAAACTACCACAACACATTAAAACTTAGGTTCCTATTCTGTATACAACCAAAAAGTGAGGCACTCGTGTATCACTCCTTCCTGACCGTCATTAATCAAATATTACTCTTAATTACATTAGCGAAGGACAACATCCGTAAGATTTATGTGACGCCTACAATGGTCAGTAGTCCTCGGTTAGCTCCGGGCTTATAAACTGCGCCGGAGTAACACCAAACAATTCTGGTTGTTGTGAGTTGGTGGGCGATGTGTGTTTGTGCCGGCGACATTGAGAGCCTGTCTGTATGTCGGTCACGCGCGCAAACTGTGTAAACTGCATTGAGTTTCCATAACATTTACGTTTTAAGTGACGCAGTAGTGCTGCACAGAGAACGTGAGGCTGTCCGTCACCTTTTGTCAGACGAATTCGACGATTCAGGTACCCGAAAGTATTATCTACTAACTGACTGGATTATTTACTGCAACTTTAGTAGGTTCTCAAGGTTTCGATGGAGTTTAAAATTATGAGATTATAGAAACCATGTGTGCCTACGGTAAAGTTTTCCTTTTATTGGGCGAGTGTCTGCATAAACAAATCGCACCCACACTATTCACAAAAAAAAACAAATGAAAACAAATAAACAACGCTACCACTACTAACTCCATTATCTTAATAATAGGACTACTTTAATAACTGTTTGACTTATAGAGGTTTATAACCTTCAAAATCCCTCCGATCGATTTTCCTGCGATTCACCTCATAATGAAAATGAAAGCCAGTTTTCTTGCAAGCATTTATTTATTACTAAGGCTTTGGTTTGGTGTGCACAATATAAAACGTTGACAATGTTAAATGCTGGGTAATGCAATACCTATGTTAAGTAAGTGTAAAAACTCGTACACACTGGAGCGTCGTTGAAAATTAAACAAAAATTTCGTTGACGGGAAAATTTACAGGCCGGTTTTTCCACTTGATTTAACTGATACCATTAAGATAATATCATTCTCTTGTCGAAAACGGACTTTCGATACAATCTCAGTTTATACTTTGCATGAAACAGACCCAATTATAGCCAACTGGGTTTGCTAGCAACCCTAGACTACTGAACGTAGTGATCAGTATATACGAGCCTCCTATGTTAGGAATAATATCGGTTCTAGATTAAAGTTAACACTTCCTGTAGCAGCGCCTGCGCCGGGCCATCGACCGCGGACACGCCGCGCCCCCCGGAGCCGGATGCACCTGTGGACATTAGAACAACATTACCACAATCATGTCATATACATATATCACATCACATTCACCAAGGCACGCTTGCGCTTGTTTAGTGGTGGTGGTAAAACATTCGAACGATAATTTAAATTCGTTTACATAGCTTTAAATGTGAAGATATAGTGATTTGTGGTGCAATCGAGCCCAATTATATCTAGTGGAAGGCGGAGATGTCAAGCAGTACCTAGCTGTCGAATATCTGACACCGTTGATAGAAACCATTACTAATAGACTGGTTCATGTCTGAAGAGATTGTTGCGCCTCTTCTTCTTCCCAGCTAAAGCGGTAAAGCACGGCCGTTTTGGGGGACTGTCTTATATACGAGTAATGTTGACGTTCGAAAAGCGCCGATTCTCAGCCCAAATTGAATAAATGACTTTTGATTTTGATTGGATTTATGGCGTCCTATTAAATTTTTAAATAAATAATTTAAAACTCGTATTGCATGCAAATTTTTAACATCACCCAGTCCGAGAATGTCATAAACTGTTTAAAATTTATTTGCACACGCCATAACAGTGAACATTTTCAACATTTTGGCAGAGCTGTGCAAAAGATGATAATATGAGCCTCCCAACTCTTTCGTTGTCCGCACAATCTTCGATTTCCCGACTTCTATTTAAATCAGTTCCAAAAGATTAATGTACCTACATACACATTGTGAGTACATTCATAATGTTTTCCGGGAAATCACGATTTCATGACGTTATACAACTAAATACACACGCGGTAACATTTAGTTCTGTACAATGTGTGTGTCTGTATGTATTTGTATATGTACACGAGCGGGCGATTTATTTCTGTGAATGATACGAAGTGAAGCTATTTATTTAAACGTTCGTGTGTACTTTAATATTAATATATCGCATATCTGTTTTGTTGCAATGTTCCTCTAGTAAATAGCGACGAGACTGACAGCTTTAACAGCTGTAGAGTAACAACAGTCTGTTCTGCTGCACTCTATCATCACATTGGATTGTAACGTGCTAAAGATACTGTCCAGAGGAGAGTAATGTATGTTCTCTTGACTTTAGACTAATGAACTTTTAAACGCAAATTTAAAATGAGATTTGTCTTTATCAAAGTAAGAATAATTATGCTGAAACTCGTTTAGCTATATCAAACAAATAACATATTGAAAATCATAACATTTCGAGCGTGCGAAAATTTTCTCTGCTAATTCGTCGCACTGGTTCTTCGTGGCCGCACACGCGACCTTGACCTATCGCACGATAAGGCGCGTCGCACACTCGCGCCAATTAACACACTGTGCACAGACTGCGACCCGCACTTGACACCATCTGACACCATTTAACGCTCATAAAAACGCCGCTGTCATACATTACGTACTGCGCGAGTTATTTCAGGCGTGATTGATTGAAGCAATCAGGCCTTCAGAGCAATTCATTGAATTAGATGTTCTTTTGATTAGTATCAAACCGTTTGGACTCTTGAACTGCTGCTCGTTAATGCACTAAATAAATCTTAATGTGTAAGGTCATTGCTACGGAGTTCGCGCCGTGGCCGTGATTCATTCTTTTATTTGGTCGATGCGTAATTTAAAGTTATTTGCTATACCATCCACCTGCCAATACCAGTCATTAATATTTCATACAAGCTGATCCGACAGACGTTGTCCTGTCCAAACAATAGTTCCTAAAAACTTCCCATAGAAAAAACGACGTTTATTTATGCCCGAATTTTTCTTTGCATAAAAACCTAATTCGGTCTATTAGGAGCATTTAAAAAAAAAATAACAAATCGACCCAGCAGTTCTCAAATGATGTGCTGCTTACCAACGAACATCACTTCATTTTTACAAGCTTTAAGTACCTACATATGTATGTAGGTATGTAAGTTGTCCGTCAAAACCAAACCATTTTTCGACCGTTGTCTTGTTACTTATACTTACTTAACCGTTGTTAAGATTATTTTATTAAAAAACATTAAAAAAAAATACTTGGTAAATACCACCTATATTGTTGCTTTTCACAACCTTTCAAATCAATGTTCTCATAACTTAAAAATGAAACGTGTAAAGCTAAAGCCAACCATATTTTTATAACGGACATTTAAACAATTTAATCAAACATTTTAACATTGACTTTAACAATGGTATTTCAAAAGCTAATAAAACTTGAATAAGCATTAATTTCCAAGTAGATAATGATACTACTTCGCACATTCTTATTCTCAGTATATTGTATTGACTATATTGTATTCTCTTTCTTCGCAGGTAAGCTGTTGGTTCTCACGACGACGCCACGTAGTTACGTCCCTCGTGATCCGTGTACCTACGTGGTACCTGCGACGTATACGGTATGTCCTCGTCAGTAATGAAGGCACTAATTATCGGTAAATGGCACGATTTGACCGAACGTGACGTGACGTGTCACGTGCGTAGGGCGGCCCGCCCTGAGGCTAGGGTTGCAACTTCGTAACATTTTGTAAGGCAAGTTATAAGTTACGTTAAGTTTGACCGAACTTCTATGCCTAAATAATTGTGTAAAGACGATTGAAGAAGTGTGTGTAGACGATTTATTATTTTTGCGATTACGGAATTATTTTCAATCAAAGCTTACAGTCAGCCCCAAACAGATGTACCTACACACGGACAATGAACCATTTTATTGTCTACAACGATTGAACCATAACATTGTATCCACCGTCCAGGTATAAAACAGAGGACATTATATCTTTTTGGGGCTGACAGTACCTACATAGAATTAAATTCTACTAGTAACGTTCTTGAAAAAAAAGTTTTAATAAAACAGCTCAAATCCAATAAAATGAAGACCAGCTATAATAGTTGTCCGAATATCTTGGTAGCCCTGACAGCGATGCGGGGATATCGATTGCTATAGCGTTCGTCCACCGCCTGAACAGCCTGCAGCGACGGTGTCTTTACAAATACCAACAATGTTGTACATACTCACCTTCATAATGACAAACATGACACACTGAAGCCTTATTGTTTACACTGAGTGTTTCTAAAGGGGTTAAATATAATGACCACCATAAAATGCTTTGATACTCTTAGTTCTTTTACCAAAAATATATACTTAACACCAGAAAAATAAAGTCTAAAATTACAATAGTACTAGGTAGCTATTTTAGTCACGACTGCACTTCAAATTGTATTCTAACACCAAATGTAGTAAACGATCACTAAATCTTAGAAAACTTAGCGACCCCGCGAAGCGGGGCTCCGTCGACATAGGAATCATAGGATGCAAGAGCGAGCGAAGGGCACCCCGAGGTTAGGTTAGGTTACTTTAAACCCTTTACACAGAAATAGGGGCCCGCGAATCGGAGCTCCGTTGACATAGGATGCAAGAGCGAGCGAAGGGCACCCCGAGGTTAGGTTTGGTTAGGTTACTTTAAACCCTTTACACAGAAATAGGGGCCCCGCGAATCGGAGCTCCGTTGACATACGATGCAAGAACGAAAATACCGTCATGATGACTTTGTGACTGGTTTAGAAAATGATATGAAACAGTTTGCTTAAATAGGATAGCAAGATGTAAAAACTTTGATTATAATTTTACATCAAAATGCTGTTTTAATTTTGGTGATTATTTACTACTTTTGGGTTAACAATGATTTATTTGGAGTCATTTTGCTTAAATAGGATAGCGAGATGTTAAAACTTTGGTTATAACTTTACATTAAAATGCGGGTTTAATTTTGGTGATCATTTACTATTTTTGTCTGATATATGTTACTATATCCGGTGGTAAGTGAAACATAAGCCTTTCTAAATTAGCTATAATTCGAGCGAGGTCCTTTTAAAATGTACAAGTCCTTAGTATTATCCACTTTTTTTTTACTTGCCTACGCTGTCCCACTCATGGGAAAGGGCCTCCCTCCACTCTTTCATCTTTCGCGAGATCATGAATCTACATAATCTTTTAAGTAATTCCACACAATAATTCGCATGTCTGTCGGTTGCAGTTTATCTAGTTAATTCGACACTTCAAGAACGTAATTCTAGTGCAAAGGTTTATAAAATGGTTGCGCTCTTCGTTTTACCAACGATGCCTGCACTAGGTTAACATCAAATATCTGGTGTATTTATATAAAAGTGTGTTACTGTGCAGAGTCGTGAACTCTTGACCCTGATACTGTAGTCCCTGCTCTACAGAGCGAGACGTGCCGGCGGAAGCCTCTCAGTCGTACTGCTGAACACTAGAAACCCTTCAATTATGCCATACGACGACGTGTACTTTACGTCCCTCTGTGCCATTTTCTCAAGATCCACCGAAGGAAGGCTTCCCTACTTCAATTATAAACCACTCCTTGCTTCATGTGTTAAGCCGTCGATCTTGCTTGCCATACGAATATCTAGTTACAAGTATTTACAAATCCAGAAGTCTCCAGGTCTAACTCTCTAAGAATTGCGTAGTGGGATTCAAATGCTAGTTTTTTTCTTGTTAAACACAGATGATCTGCAGCATATGGTAATAGTCGAACCTCGACTGTCTCGACTTCAGGTCCTCTTCAAC
Source organism: Oligia fasciuncula (assembly GCA_963082905.1). Taxonomy (NCBI): domain Eukaryota; kingdom Metazoa; phylum Arthropoda; class Insecta; order Lepidoptera; family Noctuidae; genus Oligia; species Oligia fasciuncula. The sequence goes on along the minus strand of OY720394.1, from coordinate 995,379 downwards.
TCAAACCACAGCAGCTAAAAGTGACGTGTTTAAGTACATGTATACTCACAAGCACGGTCCTGGTGCGCTCCTGGTAGCCGCTGCCGCACGTCACGGAGCACTTGCTCCACTCGCCCCACGGACTCACCTGGCAGTCACCATCCTGCGCCAGAGTTGGTCCTGGACATGGTTATTCACTTGTTTTTAAATAGATGCAAACAAATACAAGAATAATGTTTAACTTCATAAAGGTTCAGAGACGATATACTACGGGTGCGGTCAAATTAAGAGCTATAGCTGTAATATTGTACTGCCGTTTCACCCCTCCTCGGAGATGTAATGTATCATAGGTCACTAACACAGATATAGATACACCTAGATAACGCAAGAGCAACTACTTCGCGTGCCCAGCTTACGTACAAAAATCGTAAGCTGCCACTTTCGCGCTCAGTCCTGTGTACTGCTGGCTATGTGAGCGCTCGCGCTGGCGCTGCGGCCCCGGGGGTGGGACGAGACGGGTCTTTGAATCGATTTAATTTTCCCAGCACTAAATAGTGCTTGTGACGTCATAGTAGGTAGTAAAAAAATGGCACGCTTGTCATACAGATCGTGATACTTGCGTTATCTAGGTCTATCTATATCTGTGGTTATTAAAATCACAAGAGAATCTGTTAAAAGACAACAACGCAGATACAATTTTCCGAGTTTCAACAAGTGTAACAAATAGAAATCTCCTCTGGGATCATTCCATTATCATCGACTGCCCAAGGAGGCGCGATGTCGTCGCGAATAGTCACGATAAAGTAAAAATATAATCATGTCACACGCGGCCACTGCGGCTCGAGATGTTTGTGTATCTCGAGAGTGCTCAAGTCCAGACACATCTGCCTGTACGTGACTAGCGTGAGGTTAGAACTCAAAATACAATAGAATTTGATGTTTCGCGAATGTCACATTGTTCATTGTTGTCAAAAATTACTTCGGCTATTGTTTTTACCGACTTCAAAAAAAAAAGGAGGTTATCAATTCGATACGTATGTATGTAATATTATTGGAATTGCATTATATTCACATATGATGATCTATTAGGGCTTCCAAACAAATATACAAAATTTCATAGACGTATGTATGTATGTATGTATGTATGTATGTTTGTCCACGCATATCTCCGGAACTATTAATCGGATCGTGACCATTTTTTTTTTATTGGCTTACATTTTCTTCAACTTAGGGAACAGTGCAAGTTTCATCAAGATCGATTCAGTAATTTTCAAGATATGGACTAATACGTGTAAGTGTGACGGCCTGGCTTATTGATAAGAGCTACGGGTGTAGTGTCAAAGGGAAAACATCTCAAAACCTTGGTCAAATACTAGTGCAAAAACTAAAAATTACGAAATAAAAAGTAATTTAAAAAAAATTAAACCGACTTCAAAAAGAAATTAACTCAAAATTATGAAATAACTTTAATTTCGGAAGTCGGTGGCATAAAACTAAAATACAGATCAGAAGACACCGACTTCCGAAATTAAAGTTATTTCATAATTTTGAGTTAATTTCTTTTTGAAGTCGGTTTAATTTTTTTTAAATTACTTTTTTTCTATATATTATTATCACCTTTTCAATGTTGGAGCTTCAAACATTCAAAAGCTTCGGACATATTCTTATATCTCGCACGCAAATCCATGATACACATACCTATATCTGGATTTGGAAGATCATAGCACTCGCTCTATCCACCTACTAAATGTTTTCTCCAATGTTATGCGAACTTCCCTGGCGAGTGGCGGGTCTTATGGATTGTCTTTTTTTTTTCTTTAATTAAAACCCACCATAACTTATAAATTAAGTACCTACAGTGAAACTGTCAACTCACCATTAACGCTGTTGGACTCGGGCACGTTGTTGTTCAGCGCTGGGGACGGCCCGCTCAGCTGTGGCGGCGCACCGGCCGGCGGGGCTCCTCCCCCTGCGCGGGACCGTAGTATTACTCAACTTAAAGTTACGTTTGGAGAAAAATAAATGGGTAACATCTTCCTATATTGGTGGGGTTACGGTTTGTAGGGATAATGATTGTGAAGATAATTTACCTTTTGAAATCTCAAAAATAAAAACCCTTATAACCATAGATATAAGAACATCCAGATGCCTAGTACGCGCTGTCCAAATGCTTCCAATTCAAAGACACCAAAAATAGCGTCTTCGTTCGTTAGCCCCGCCCACAGGCCGCCATTACGCGACAGACGTTCAAAGCGCGCACCGCTGTTAAATATAATTGAAAAAATGACTGTTTGTGCGGTGAAATCGTGTAAAAACTACACTCCAAAAAAAGACAAGGATACGAACATTACTTTTCACAGGTAAGTTTGCAATTTTATGATGAATTTCTTTGAAAATATTACGAAAACTAAATAAATACACAACACGACTCCATAATATTTGAGTATTGCCAAGGTACAGTGTGAAATATTTTTACCCCTTTTTTGTGCTGCGATATTTTAATATTGTAAAATGTTACGAAATCAACATTATTATTAAAAACACAATACGTTTCACGGTTTGGCACAGGTTGTCCAGGGAATAACTCTGCGTACATTCTTCGAGCCTCGTTCAGGTTATCACGCGACGCGGCGTAAACCCGAACCATTTCGGTCCACTGTACGTTTGTGTACGACATAATCACTACACAATAATCACTAAAATACTAACTACCTACACACTTGCGCGAAAACTACTTTCGCGCGGCTTTACCCGCGCGAAAGTAGAAATACATTCAGTCAGTCGTTCGATCTTTAAGAAGAAGTACCTAACAAACATACACAGAAACATGCACACACACCACTCACAAACTTTCTTCTTTATAATGTTAGTATGATATTAAAAGTTTTTTGTTCATTCACACATGTTTACGAAAACCATGTTATAAAATAAAATTATAACAATCTCCAAAAACTATCATAATAGGCACTCGGTATGAATGTAAAAGGCGGGTTTCATTTTGTACACATATATTAACTACATAATTACCTATGTCAATATGAATAAGAAAACTACCCGAATTTTCCCATATTTTGGGGTAATCATTTTGCGCTGGTATTAGAAAATGTCACGCACACAAACGCAGAAACGATAATAATACACTTGTGGTGGGCGGTCCGCACGCACACGCGCATTACAAAATGCATTCAATTTGAACGTTGCGTTTTGTACGGTACACTCCATCTGGTTCTTATAAATCTATGCTTATAACTATAATTTTTCGTAAGTAAAAGCTCCCATGCCCAAACGGAGCAACCTATGCAATATTTATAGTGTGTGAATCGAACACACGACCGTTGGAAGACCACCCCTCAGCCGCTGCGCCATGCTAGCCTGCTAGGCGTCAATGTATACTGATTTTTTTATCACTACACTAAGTGACTACTTTATTATGATTAGTCACTTAGTGTTGCTAACGGTACAAGCGACAAAATATGGCTAGTTATTTCCACATTAGTGCGTCGGAAATGATAAATGTATCGTTGAGTCTGTATTGTTATGTCTGCTGTTATTATTTATTAACAACAGACAACAATATTTACTACAATTGTTTGTAAACGTGTGAGAAACGGTTGCTAAGTCGTTACACGTCAAAATCATGAGCAATCAGTAGCACGAATGTCAAGGAACATAATGTGAGTAGTCTCCGTTATCGCGACTCCATCGGGAAATTGTCTAGGTTCTATTAACTTGACTATTGTATGGAAATTGGTAACACGTACATATTTGCTGATCTATAATGAGTAGGCAAATAGGTTCGATTATCTGTGCGTCTGTCTGGTAGTCACTTTGTGTGGCTCTATCTCAGTAACTTAAAGCGGTTGCAAAAAAAAAGCAGATCCATTGCGCGAACATGACGAGACTCGCTCTTGGCTAATATTTTGGTGAACTATGAAATGTAGTAACATGACTAACATGATAAATACTATGAACGACCAATTGGAACCGTGCACCTAGCTTCTGACGTTTCATAAGTGCCCATGTAGGCTTATGTGAAATAAAATATTTTGATTTTGAACGCTGTTACTCAAGAAACTCAACATGTAGCTTAAAACATTGCTTCTTTAAACAATTAAGTAATGACCGGAGTTGTCTTCGGCACGCTATCGTTTAAAAGAAAACAACATTAACATTCGTTTCCGTTTCCGCCAATAGTAGCAGTACCTACCTACCTAATGCACATGTATGTAGTAGACGTAGTTGTGTTTCATTGGTTCTATTACTTGAGGTACTAGCGACCCGCCTCTGCCTCGCACGGTTTATACGAGTTGACAAAACAGAGATTTATTTTATATTTAAGTTTAATATGAAAACCGCATCAAAATCCATCGTGCAGTTTAAAAAATTAAGCGGTCATACAGGCAGCAGGAAAACTGACCGCCGCTTGCAACACGGCAGGTGCCAGTGCTCGGCGCAAGCCTGCTGCTGGCAGCTAAGATAATTAAGAAATTCATCCCTAGAAAATTTATAATTTATCTTGGTAAGTACCTACTTAGTATGTGTGTTGAATGAACACTGGGCCCACTTTTAAAATTAACGTACAAATAACGTTCGTTACTAAGCTTTGTGATTATAGGTACAACAACATCAAAATCATCATCATCATGTTTCTAAAAGAAACATTGTTGTTTTCACACGAAACCGTGACAATTGTGAAGTCTGCAATATTTTTTTTCTGCTCTACAATGACATAATGTCCAAAATGAACATGTCTGTCACACACACTACCAGCTACCGAACAATCACACGAAACAAAGTATTTATCTCTTACGATGTATTCTTTTACGAACATCGTAAAGTCAGACTCACAAGTTGTTCCCGGTGTGACGTCACGCGTGAGGAGGTGACGTGATGCTGACGTCATCGTCTGGGGGTGCTACACACAGATTACCGGGGTCACGCGTGTAGGTAGTAGGCACACAGATTTGAGATACCTAACCTAATCAAGCGGGCAGCCTTGTGCGTCGTGCGTCGTGCGCTGTGCAATGCGCTGGCTGGAGAGGTGGGAAGTACCTGGCTACTGAGTCATGCCTGGCGCGGTGCCAGCGTAGCTGTGACGTCGGGGACATGTCATCATACACATCCGATCCGATAATAGCTAAGATGTTGATTGGATTAATAAAACGTTATCGTAATGCTTCCGTTACATACCTGTTGCGTTTGTTTTGGGACCTTTGTCAGAGGTTCGATCGAAGATAGTTGGTAATGTTTTCGGATAAACCTGCTTCTTCAACATATGATAGCTAAATTGTTGCCGAATACCGTTCATTCAACAAATAAATGTTGACTTGCCTTTGTGTCATAATTTTCTTCAAACAAAGACCCTTGTCCACAGACACCACTCCATTGCAGCAACATTATAACGGGCACAGTGATACCGCTACCTCTAATGTGTTGCTAGCTTTTCAAATTATGCCTAATGCAATATTCTGCCCAGTAATGATAGGGGGTTTAAGAAATACAGCTTGCGACATGAAAGCATTTTGACGTAGTTACAGAAAAACTCTAAAGCCACGGAACTATAAAACTTGCTCGGCTCAAGGCTGAACGATTTCAAGCGAGAAGTTTGTTGGTCTGAGGGGAGAAGGAACTCTAGTGAGTATATAGCTAGCGGTAGGGACGCGAGCGGTCCGAAAATGTCAACACAAACAGCTATGCCGTACGTGACGTAGCCCTGACAGTGACGTCACAGGGGGGCGTCAGATCCGCCGGCACCCCCCCGCCGCGCTACATGACGTGCTCAGGGCTGTGTGTCGCGGCACACTGTCCAGTGTTGTGTGTCAGCCATCGGAATCCGCGAAGGAATTAATCATTGTCACGGTGTCACCACATATATTTATGTTTTATAAAAATAGGGTAGTAAAGTGGGTCGCGGTTAGCCGAGTTTGGGCATGTCCGTATGAAGCCAGCGTGGATTTGTTGTGATGCTACGTTATTGAATAGATACTCTAAATACAGCAGATATTTACTGTTATACCCACGTTTAGCTATAGATTAATACACTTCAGCTGGTAAATCTTGTAAAGGCACACTGGCGTAAACCAAAGTCAAAGTCAAATCATTTATTTCAAATAGGCACATTAAAGGCACTTTTGAACGTCAAAAAAAAACTAAATAGAAATGATTCTAGTCGCCCATTCCAAAATGTAGTTTTCGTATGGAGAAGAATGGGCAAGAAACTCCACCGTTACTCTTTTAAAATGTTTTACAAGGTCTTGTATACATAATAAAAAATACTGAATAAAATTAACTTATACACACAGATTACTGTGGTAATAATGACTGATAATATTTTTCCATAAAACAAATTAAACACGCGTCGAATCAAAGTACGTACATTATAAATTAATCTAATGGATCGGAGGCAACGATTTTATAATCCAATTAGTATTAACCTACCATGACAAAGTGCAGGAGACAATATCAAATGTCCGAGTGCATTTTAATATTTTCAATGGTTCGTATGTCAATAATGAAATTGGAATATTCAGATCGCTACACACTTGCCAGACTTCGAAAGCTTGAAAAACGTCCTCAACGTCCGAGACTTGAGTCATCATCAGAGAGTCATCACGTCATTGGGTCTAAGCATAATAAGATGAACATTATTTGATTCCATTTTGATTATCTACATTGGAACCGGAACGGTTGGTACTGTGATCACGGCTTAGGGCGCATTCCACTAAACTTATACCTAGAATAAGTCTTATCCTGAGAATCATCATCTTTCCCAACTACCTATGTTGGGGTCGGCTTCCAGTCTAACTGGATGCAGCTGAATACCAGAATTTTACATGGAGCGACTGCCTATCTGACCTCCACAACCAAGTTACTGGGTAATACGATACCCCTTGGTAAGACTGGTTGTCAGACTTTCAGGCTTCTGACTACCCGTTACGACTGTCAAAGATCCATGAATGACAGCCGGGATTAACAACGGCTTAACGTGCTTTCCGAGGCACGAAGGGGTCACGGTATGTAAAGATGGTCACCCATCCACAGACCTACCGCGTCAAGCGTAGCTTAACCTGATCGATCGACCTGTGCGGCTGTTATTTTTTAGCCACGGGCCCCTCCGGTCTTATCCTGAGAATAAATTTTGAATTGTTGACAGTTTTTCCATACTAGAACTGTCAGACGTCAATTTTATTCCACGATTAAAAGATATGACATTAAAAGATATGATATGACTTTGGTGAAAACAGCCCTTAGAAAGACAAAAAAATATGCTGCCATGACTTTAAATTGTTAAAAGAACAGGAGGAGGCCGATGGAGAAACGATTGGGAACCTGTCTGGATACCTTCAGCTGATCAATAGCTACTCTAGACAGGTGCTGTACATACCCAGTATAAAACTGCAGGTGCTGGTGCAGTCGTCCTGCGTGATGAAGTTGTTCTGGTTGCCGCGACAGCCGCCGTACGCGAAGGGCACGCACATGCCCTTCTGCGCCATGAACGTCCAGCGCTGGTACAGGCCGCGGCACGGGCCCGGGTCCGCCTCCTCCATGCAGATACCTGCCAGACGAAACCATTCAACACAAAAATTATAATTTTAAAGGCAGGTATATTGTAGTTGTTCAACGGCAAAACCAGAATTTGAAAAAGATGAAACTTATTAATTCGTTCTTGTAACGTTTCCTAAACGAATGGACTAGAGCTAAACGAATGGATTGTTATGAATGAATTCATAACAACATCCACTTGTTGAAAGATTGTACTTCCTTCTTTAACCACTACTCTTATAATCTAAGTGAACGCGTTTTTAGTTTTAAACTGAAGGCGCCTTGACCTTTCCTAACTTTTGCTGTTCTTAGTTCTATAAATAAAAGCCACTTCAAACAGTTACAAAATATTGTAGTTGTCTGTGAACTATTGTTTTGTTGCAGAATTATCTGTGATAGTTGGATAAGTTTTTTTTACAAATTCTTCACTTATCTCAAAACCAGTAATTCTTTGTTTACTTGAATCTACAGACATTTGCTTTGTTTCTATGTCAACAAAGACTCTTCATTCATCCACACAGATGTAAAGCTCGGTGCAGCCCTTGAGTGAGCCCGTGAGTGTTATTAACATTCATGTACTATTTTTATGATGAGCCATAACTCACGGACAGATAACCTCGTGCCGATATACCTACTTACATTGGGTAGGTACATTTTATTTGCGTTAGAATTCGCGCAGTTTTCATTAACATCACTGTATTATGAAATGTGTCTGTTTTCGCTAAACATAGCAATAATAACATTAAGATAGCCATTGATTGTTGCATCTCGCTTACGTTAGATATTAAATTGTTTTCACATTGGTCCTTGCTACTTTTTCGAAACCACTCATTTTGTTCCGTGGTCAGACAGACACAGGTATCGGCGAGTTAGATGTGCCACATTGTATACCATACTCGCAGCCAGTTGACTAGCATTTTAGCGTTACACAACGTAGCCTTGTGAGGCGCGCTCTCAATTACAAAGTAATTTGTTAAATGTGTAATTATCGCAACACGTCTCTCTCTGTAGTTAAACAAATCGTCGCTCGCATGACTAAAAGTCTTATCTCATTTTTCACATTTATTTTTTTAGCTGATCACACACTACAACCACAGTCTATACATCATACAGTCGTTCGACGAAGCCGTCTAGACAGGGCAATCGTGCGGGGTGTGAGGGGCGAGACGCGGGAGGTGCGAGACCGAACTGCATACTGCCACCATGTTAGTAGTTCGGGACATAACTTTCAGGGTTGATGATTTCGACTTTTCGGTGTTGTTTTAATTATTGGGATACTATTTTCAAAAATGTAATGGTACACATTTTTTTAATTTATGAAGACAAATAAAGAGCTATGTAACATTTGACTGCTTGCTTATTTGTTAAGTTTTTTCTTCTTCTAATTATTTTACTTAGTATTTTCTTTTCAGTTTATTTTTTTTTACTTGACATTTCCATGGCTTTCGAGGACGCTAAAGCCGATAGTGCAGTCAAAACGAAAATCCAAAATGGCGGCTGCAAAATTTTTCAAATTTTTCATCATGGGTGTCGTTTCCAAGAATTTCAAGGGTGCTGACAACGAATATGAGGTCATAATCAAAATTCAAGATGGCGGCTGCGAAAATTTTCAAATTTTTCATCATGGGTGTCGTTTCCAAGGATTTCGAGGGTGCTGACAATGAATATGAGGTCATAATCAAAATTCAAGATGGCGGCTTCGAAAATTTTCAAATTTCATCATGGGTGTCGTTTCCAAGGATTTTAAGGGTGCTGACAACGAATATGAGGTCATAATCAAAATTCAAGATGGCGGCTGCGAAAATTTAAAATTTTTTCATCATGGGTGTCGTTTCCAAGGATTTCGAGGGTGCTGACATCGAATATGAGGTCATAATCAAAATTCAAGATGGCGGCTGCAAAACAATGTAATTTTTCATCATAGATGTCGTTTGGCCTGTTGTTTGAAAATGGGACTGCGACACTATCTGATGTAGAAAAACGTATGTTAAGTAGAATAATTATATTCGTAAAAATGGTCAAACTCAGCGGTCGTAGGTACCAGTCATCACTCCAGTTTCCTCATCAATCTAGGAAAAAAATAATTTTCAAGTTTTACTTAATATTCCTCATTCCCTTTCAATATAGTGTACATTATTCTACTTGTCAAGCCCTTGCATTTGATACTTGCCTATATTGAAGGAGTTGTGAAAAAAAATGTAATTCGCAATTTTGTGGTGGCGGCCATCTTGGATTTGAAATGTATCGTAGTGTATAGTATTCCACTAGTCAAGCCCTTTCATTTGATACCCATATTGAGGGAGTTGTGAAAAATTATGTAATCCGCCATTTTGTGGTGGGGGCCATCTTGAACCGATTTTCATCAAACATACATAGCTAAGAACACTTCCGACTAATTCATCATCGGTTCAAAATCGGTTCATCCGTTCTGGAGCTACGATGCCACAGACAGACACACAACTAGGTACACTCTTTTATTAGCGATTCTTTACACTTTTCACTAACCGTCGCCGTCGTACCTCTATGTTATTTGGATCTCAAAATATAACCATTTTGAAAGGCAACAAAATGTACAGAATCATGAATAGAAAAATGTAGCCGTCCCAACCCAAATTAGCTAAAAAATGAGGTAGAGGACTTTTAGTCATGCGAGCGACGAAATGTTTGCGGCTTGTCGGTTGCAGGCGGGTCATTGTTATGTATCTCCGAATGCGTGCGATAAGGCGACATGTAGGTTCCTATCTATTTATGTATATGTTTTACGGTTACGAGTAGGTTATATTCCTCGTGAATGCCAATATTTTGGTAATTTTGCATAATACTGCAGTCAACCACTAGGAAAAACTTGCTAGGTCGCACTGTAAAATTTAAACCACGAAGTTTGTACCTAAATGTACTACTACTTCATTCCAGCTAAATCACTAGAAGCTAATTTAACAGTTTTTTTAACGGTTTGAATTCATTTATTTCTAAAGATTACAAATAACTTATACAGAAATAAATACTAAATATTACAATACGGTAGTAAGAGTAGTGTTAACATTATGACTATTATGAAGGAAATTGTTAGAAGTTTTGGGAAGTTTTGCATTGTCTACCGCCGTGCGGTGACTTGTTATTATTATCACATTGTTTTTGTGTTCGACATCTAAAGACTCGTTTACACTAGAGGCAAATTAATTATATTAGTTAGTTTTTTTTTTTTTTAATATTATGACCCTTTTAAGATGTGGAATTTTAATAGTTTTTTAAAAAGTAATAGCGATTGTGTATTTTTTATATCTTTTGGTAGTGAGTTATAAAGTTTTGCTCCCTCATGTATTATTGTTTTTTTTTCCATAGTTAGTTCTAGTACTAGGTATATGTAAGTCTTGTGCGCGCCTCAGAATACGTTTTTGTACCTGTATGTTTTTTGTGAATATGATTTGTGTGTGTAAGTCTTTGGAAAGAATTTTACGAACCAAAATACATGTGTTATATAAATATATATTAGAATGTTGAATAGCTTGGTTTCTTTGTAAATTTTGTGTATGGGGGTCAGATAGTGGTAGTGAAATAGGACTTTTATAATTCTGTTTTGCGCTCTTTGTAGCCTTTCTAGGTTGGTTTTAGCTACTGAACCCCACATTTCTATAAGATATTCAATGTGCGGTTTCACCAATGAATTATAAATAGTGCGACGGACCTTAAGAGGAAAGCATCTCACAATTCGACGTAACGCCCCCGTTGGGCTTAATATTTTAGAACGGGTTTTCTCGATATTTCACCAATACAATTGAACGCGATCAGCACATCTAACTCGCGTTCAGCGGGGCAATTGCGTAACCTACAAAATATACAAATATTGTTTGGTTTTGTAAAAGTATTTCGAAATGATATTTCTAGAAATTGTAAAATGTTTTGTGGTGAGAAATAAACTATTTTATTTTACATCCATTGCGTTATTTACGTGTTGAGCAGACAAATTTTTCGAACTTATGAAGCAATGGATTAACCATTTGCATTAAAATGATTCAGATTCCGATTGATAGTGGTGCTGTCGGTGTCATCATTGTTGCGCAATCGGGTTCAGTTTCATTGATGAATTTCGCCCTAAGAAGTGATGAAGGGTGGGCGTTTTGTGGGTTGTCACATCTAAACTTTTGACGTTCAAAAAGTGGTGATTTTCAGCCTAATTATTTTAGAACAAAACTAACGTTTAGCAGTCAGCATGTCGACGGCGCAGCTCTCCCTCTCCTGGCAGGGCCGCTGCTGCATGAGCTCGACCCTGGCGGAGCAGTCCTGCTGCCTGTCGGCCGGCACCAGCAGCAGACGCATGCGGAACCTCACGCCCTTCCCGCAGGAGGCGGAGCAGGGCGACCAGGCCGCCCACTCGGTGGTGGGACAGGTCGGGTCGGATATTTCAGTTTCTTGCTCGGTACATTGTGGCTCCATGCATTTGCGGTTCTCCTCTGTGAAATAAGCGAAGTATTTGTAGGGGAGTAGGGACATAATGTTAGGTACTTGTAACGACATCTAGCGGGAATTGTGTGAACTAGTAAGCGGAATAAGCAAGATTTCATACGCAGTTTGTGAAGTTAGTTCAGTAGTGAGACTGTTAAATACACTATAGCGCTAGTGGAGCGATCATCATGCCTCTTGTTTGTAAAGGAGTCGTGTGAAGATTCTAAATTCATCAGACACCGATCTCATCATATGATGGGTTATAACTGAATTAAAACATCGGTGTACGTCCATGAAAAAAATAACTCGCCGAATGTATAATCTCCTCCCTTTTTTGAAGTCAGTAAAAAATGGAATAAATCCAAGTAAAAACAAAAAAGATAGGACCGATAACAAATTCCTTTTGATTCTCAGTTACACCAACTATATACACCGTCCAAGTCAGTATTTGGCCATAATAACAACATGCTGGCCGACACCACCAACTACAGTCACGTACCAGTCTGCACGAGCGGGCACTTCTTGATGCCCATGTGGTTGATGAAGTGCCTCCTCCGGGTGCTGACTCCCACGCCACAGGTCACGGAGCACTCGGACCAGGGTCCCCACTCCGAGGTCTTGCAGACACCCTCGTTGGCTTCGATGGGCGTCGCGTTGTTATCTATGTCTTCTGGGATCGCGCTGTCGCCTCTGAGGAGGGAAAGAGAGGATACAAGTAAATATTGATAAGAAAAAAATGTAGGTAAGAAAACAATAATTTAAAATAACACGAGCACCAGATAGTCATGGCCACGCTACAGACATCAATAACATATGACAGACGTTTCTTCAAAAGTTCTCATGAAATTCAAAACTTCTTACATTTTTTGCATATTACTGCGGCGGCGGTGTTTACTTTTTATAGTCATGAAAATATGACGATATAATTTCGCGAGCAAATGTAATTTAGACAGTTATATTAGTTTATAATTCAGTAATTTTTTTGTCATTAGTGTCGCGTATTGAATTTTGATTACCCCTAACGCGAAGACTCAGCTGAATATTGCCTCACAAACGCTAGTAACTCAATATTTTTTTGCATACAATGAAACTCTATGTAATAATAATAACAGAACTTTGCATATACTTCTGGAACGAGTGTTGTAACAATAAAGACACCATTGTTGTGTGCTTCGTTAAGTTTCCGTTGTGTGAGATAGTGATGCAGTATTCAGATAATTGTGAACAAAACACTAGGTATTAAACACCATCTTATGATCTTTACGAGTGTGATTTTACTCAAACTCGCATTTATTTAATTTTCAAATAAACCTATTACGGGCATTTTGAATTGCCAAAGCGTCCGTCAGTCAGATAGATGAGCTAGTTGCCCATTCTAAAGCGTAGAAGGTGCAAGGAAGGAAGGTGTCTATGAAAAAGAACGGGCAAGAAACTCCACGGACACTCTTTTAAATCATAAAATTGTTACAAAACATCGGTACATCATTTATGTTGAAATTATACGTTCACAGAACTAGGTAGAAAGACGTGCACGTTAAAGCGTCCGTTATAAAAAACAAAAACAATTCAGAAATAAAAATAAGCCGTGGCAGCTAAGAGATGAGCAGTCCCTAGTGACGGCGCCCGTTCACGAACATGACGTATGGATCAGCACCATTCAGCTCAACCATTTTGAAGGGAAGTTAATGACCCAACACTCTTTGGCATCACAACGTGTAAGACACTACTTGACTCAGATTTATTGTCCTTTGATAGACAAAAGATCTATGGCCAGCCGATAGTCGCGACCCTTAGATGTATCAGCGCTAAACAATACAGATCCCACGGGTCCCGGCAGCCGGCAGCCGACACTCACTCGCACTCGGGCACGGCGGCCACGCACATCTCCTTGGACACGAGCTGGCGCTCGCACGCGAACATCTGCGCCTTCTGCGGCATGCGGTACGTGCGCGTGCGCATGCGCAGGCCCTTGCCGCAGCTCACGGAGCATTGCGACCAGGAGCTCCACTCCGACACCGCGCACTCCGCTGGAGAGGATAGTAACTTATTAATTGGCTTATAGGAAAAATATAGGCTGCATATTATCAGGATGTCATAATAATGGAAAAGCGAATCCCAGTATCCTGTGTTCATAGTCCGCAAGACACCGGTTGCTCAGGGTTAAAACTACTGAAGGTGATAGGAATAAAATCGGTAAGAAAACACGATAGATTACTCTAAAGTTCATTGTCAACAAGGTCAAAATTTATGGACCTTGTTGTCAAGTAAAATTATTTTAGCAACAAACTATAAGTATTAATTCAATGTTAGAATCCTTTCCCAAAGTTACTTTTCGCGCCTGCTATCCCATCTCCCCTGTGCTACGGTAGTCACATGTGTTGTTGTGGTTTGTTGACTAGTTGTATATTTTCGCGCCTGCTATCCCATCTCCCCTGTGCTACGGTAGTCACATGTGTTGTTGTGGTTTGTTGACTAGTTGTATATTTTCGCGCCTGCTATCCCATCTCCCCTGTGCTACGGTAGTCACATGTGTTGTTGTGGTTTGTTGACTAGTTGTATATTTTCGCGCCTGCTATCCCATCTCCCCTGTGCTACGGTAGTCACATGTGTTGTTGTGGTTTGTTGACTAGTTGTATATTTTCGCGCCTGCTATCCCATCTCCCCTGTGCTACGGTAGTCACATGTGTTGTTGTGGTTTGTTGACTAGTTGTATATTTTCGCGCCTGCTATCCCATCTCCCCTGTGCTACGGTAGTCACATGTGTTGTTGTGGTTTGTTGACTAGTTGTATATTTTCAGATTGATTTCTATAATTTTATGTTTTTGTTAGATATGGAGCACGTCTAGCTTCCGTCAGACCTCGTCGCATACTGACTATATTTTTTTTATTTATCTCTGCACTCACGTCTATTAACAGTCTGCGTGTTCTCCTCCTCGTCGACCACCTGCTGCAGCAGCACCTCCTCGTCACAGGACCTGGAGATGAGCTTCTCCCTGGTGAGGTACAGGCGCGCCATGGGCGGCACCTCGGTAGCGCCGGGCGCGTAGAAGGGAGCGCGAGGGTCTTCCGGGTACATGGGCGTGATGCGGTACATCTTCTCGCGGGGGTTGGTTTCTGAGTTTGGTGACTGGAAGTACCAATTGCATTTTTTCAAATTAATCATCAGAAATAGGTAAAGAAAATTAACGAAAACAATGGTTATTAATCGGATCGAAAAGTCATCTGAGATGTTTGAACTCAGCCTCTGGCGGGAAGGGTCTATTTATTTATCTATTCTATACTAATAATAAAGTTGAAGAGTTTGTTTGTTTGAACGCGAAAATCTCTGGAACTACCGGTCAGGTTTGAAAAAATCTTTTTGCATTTGATAGCCCAATTCTTGAGGAAGGCTATAGGCTATTTTAATATCACGTTATGACCCTTAGGAGCCGAGCAAAAAGAAAAAAAGTCAGAATGAACGCTAAGCGAATACGAAGTGTTGCGACGGGGTGGGGCACAAAAAATTTTACGCGGACGAAATCGCGGGCAGAAGCTAGTTTGAAATAAGAATATAACAGCATTTTTCCATAGACATAGGAAGTTATCTATGGAAAAATCTACTATGCTAACAGGATAAATATGCTAAACTCAAAAAAATTTTTGGTATACTCGAACTACAGCTGTCATTCTTTGACAGTTAAATGATATGGCTAAAACACGAAAAATGGACATAAGATGTCAATTTGCTCAACAATAAATTTCCCTGATTGTGCAAAGTGTTGACCTCATCTAAGACAATGTGACGACATGGCGCTGCTCACCATGTAGGAGATGCCGCCGTCGGTGCCGGCGTCGTAGGGGAACAGGTCCAGCACCTTGTGCTCGGCCCACGTGCAGTCCTTCTGGCACAGGTTCAGGCTGTCCACGCCCACCACCCAGTCCGGGGATGGACCTGCAACCACAACGAGACGAGAAACTTACAACAGTGTAGTCCATACTATTTATATTATCACACTAATAATATAAAGGCGAAAGTTTGTGAGTGTGTGGGGGTGTGTTTATATCGAGCCTTTTCAGGAAGAACATCGTAAGCGTCAAAATTCCCAAAAAACGGTTTTAATTATTAACCGCTAGATCAACTGATTTTGAATCTTTTGTCACTTACTTGAGTTCATAGTGGAAATGTTAATTAACTTTTTTTAATTACGAAACTTTCATCGTAAGTTACAACCCATTCGGTTTTTTTAACGTAACCTCCACCGAGTGACAGGTCGTTAGTATAGTACCTGTCGCTTACGATAATCTTAGGTAAATAATTTTATTGCAAACATCCTACTTGGCACTTACGATAATAAATTATGCAATTTGGAACGAAACGGAAGCGAAAAGAGGGTGTAATGAAATCTGTACTATTATCTTTAAATATATTAAAATGGTTGACGAGAGAAGGACCCAAAATGAAGTTGCATTATACTGTGACAGTTGCGCAGGACAAAATAAAAGTGAAGCCATGATTGTAATGCTGTATTATTTCATGCAATATCATGCGAGTTTTGTTGAAAAGCCGACTATAAACTTCCTCATTCCTGGACATACCATGATGCCAGTAGACTCTGTGCATGCAACAATAGAAAGATTTATACAGAAAAGAACTATTTACGCACCATCTGAATGGCAAACTTTGATTGGAAATGTTTGGACAAATCCCAAAAAATATGAGATAATTCTTTTAAAAAATAATGAAATTAAAGATTGGAATTCCTATGCAACAGCCTTCTTACCAAACAAAATTAAAATACAAACAAGTAAGCTGCGTAACGCTAGATTTGAAAAAGGCGACAAGTTCTATCTTAAATACGACTATGATGGACCCGAACAAGCTGTTGATGTGTCTCTTATATTGAGGTCTCGGCAGAATCAACAAGCTATTCGTGAACCTAAAACTGCTTACACTGAAAAAAATCCCATTTCGAAGGCGAACTACGAAGATTTAAAGAAAATGTGCGAAAAGGGTATCATACCAGAAGTTTATACAAAAGAATATCTGGGGGTCTACTCCGAAGTGGTTGATAGTCGTGTCGGCCGAATGTTCGGTCATTTTCTGATTCGAATATTGTCCTACTACGAATTTAAATTAAAAAAAAGGTAAAAAAGGGTAAGGGTTCTAAAAAGGTTCGGATTGGCACAGTTTGGTCGGGACCTATAGTCAATATAGGAAATGAAAGGTAGTAGAAAATGACCGAACACAACCGCACAACCGGCCGATACGGTGGCTAACCGCTTCGGAGTAGACCCCCTGGATTTGCCCTGCGATAGAAACACAAGAGACGCTTTACCTCAGACTGATGAAAACGAGGACTGATGACTCTTTTTGTATTTCATTTTATTAATAAAGCTCAAATTCACTTAGAAGTACCTACTTAATTATTTTTTTTACTTTATTTATTTCTGACTCTTTGTCCTTCTCTGCCTGCCTCGTAAAAACAGTTTAAAAAAAAAACACAAAAAATATTTCTACTATTTTATGATATTTAAGAATTATCGTAATCGACATACTCATATCAGCTCTACATAATAACGGTCATCAGTTTTAACGTAAGCGACAAATGTATGTGATTTTATAGTATTAAGTCAAATCTTAACATTTGAATTAATAGGGAGGTGCCCATATAACACCAAGTAAAAATGTCAAATTGATGCTGTAAATATTTTGAGAAATATTTAAAAAAAACGTTCTCCTGTAAAATATGCAAAATGGCGGTTACGATCTTCTTCCTGAAAAGGCTCGATATGTTTGTTACTTCTTCACGCTCAAACGGCTGAACCAATTTTGATAAAATTTTGTATGAAGGTAGCTGACACCCTGGATTAACATATAGGCTATTTTTTTTTCCCGATTTTCCCACGGGATTGACACTTATGGGGGTGAAATCGCGGGTCGCAGCTAGTATTTTATAAAAGCGAAAGTAACTCTGGCTGTCACCTTTTGGCTCAATGAATTTGGATGGCATACGGATAGACCGAGACCTAGTTTAACACATGGATAACTTTTATCCCAGTAGTACGATCCCGCGAAATAATTTTTTGACCTCCACGTGGGAGAACCCGCGGGCTATTGTCATAATATGTAAAAGGGGACTTCCACTTCCAGGCTCTTTCACGTTAAGCTTTCCGTAAAATTATTTAGCAACTGATTCCAGACAATGCTGTTTAATTGTTTTATATGTCATATTGTTTTTTATCGGTGTTAAAATAAATAAGCAGTTTATTAAATTAGCTCAGCTAGCTTTAAGAAAAGTTACAGAATGTAACAAATATGTTACCAAACATAGACGCGAGTGAGAGGAAGTGCCTCTTCCTGTCCGTGGTGAAGGCGGCGGAGGTGTTGGCGTTGACGTGCGGGTGCCACAGCCCCTGCGCCTTCACGATGGCGCGCAGCTTGGAGCCCTGCTGCCGGAGCTCTCGCTCCAGGAGCCCTACGGAACCCCATTCCGCTAAAGATCTAAAGAAAACGACAAAAATTAGTTCTAAGTCAATGGAAATTACCAACTGACATTATTTCGCGTTGAATATAATTATGTTAATAATTATTTTATTTCAGATTGACTAGTAGGTACAGTCGGTGGCCAATATTATCTAACCCACTTCTAGTCAGGCAATGTTGGGTGGGTCAGACAATGTCACCGACTGTACCTACTATGGAAATGCCATAAAATCAAAGTTATAAAGCGGAAAATAAACTTTAATTATTTTATTAATGGGTACACCAACAGCATATTCATCTATCTTTATCTGTTGCTTTAAACACTACTTAACATTTGTATGCGCTGTGCACTGATGCAGGCCATAGAGTTATTTTTACGGAATCATAAACAATGTAATAAATTGTGAACGCAGTTTCAGTCATACGACGTACTTAACTACTTACGTTTATGTTGGGTGTTCCTATAATGATAACGACACACCGCTACAAAACCTGCATACAATTAACCATTCCAAGATATTCAGTCACCTGAATCCGTCAGTAGCGATCTCGCCTTCTCCCCAGAACTTGAAATTCTTAGGATGCGTGGCTCCGATGACGTCAGAGAAGTGCGTCAGCCACATAGCTTGAACGGGGAAGTCTTTCGGATGCGTTTGTGGAGACCACAGACCTTCGAACACCATCTAGTAATAATATACAAAGTTGTAAGGTATGTAGGTAACAAAGTTAGAGAGACATAGGTACGAGTAGGTACTACATATTTTTAGTCAGCTTTAACAATTAAACACCATCTGATGGGCTGAGATAGGAATTTTATTAACAGGAAATGAATGGAGCCGGTTACACTGCTAGGTCATATCAAAATGTGGAGTAAGTAACCTTGTATTTGGCATCGTCGCAGGCGCAGCAATCGCTGGTCTGCAGGGAGGTGTCCTCGCACACGCGCTTGGTCAGCTGACCGTCTTCCGCAAACCATCGGCTCTCGTTTTCGTACACCATCGCCCTACAAACCACAAGTTAAGGTCTCAAAATAAATAAGTGTCATCAAATGTAGAAATCAGAGGTTTTAATAATAGCTTGCTATGACGTACGTTATAAGTATTACTTACTTGAGTAGCACACATCCAGAGCCAGTCGGAGGAGCCTTCCACATGACCTGGACCTCAGTCTTAGGCAGGTCATCAGACTCGATGACGGAGTTGGTGCACTCCTCGTCGAACTTGGTGAGCGTGTCGGCGAACAGCTGGAACTGGCCCTGCTTGCTGGGCACGCGCGGGGCGGCCGGGTCCAGCGGGTCCAGCTTCATCTGGAACCTGGTGAACTGCTGCACCACGTCATGGGTGCGCGAGCCGACGAGAGTCACTGCAAGAAGATGATTGTTTGAATCTTTGTGCAAATATCGTGTCTTTGTAATGAACCTGTTCTTTTGTTTCGCTTTCTGATAGCTAGGAGAAGATTGGCTTTACAGCGTTACCAAATTGTTTTTAATTAAAGCAAAATAAAGTTGATTGCATTTACAGCATCAACGTTTTTCAAAGACAAACGAATATGTTGGTCGAATTCAAAGAGTTCTCGGTTTCTATTTCTCGAGGTGGTGCTCGAGGTGCACTTGAAATCTGCTCGAATTTAAAGCTTCAGTTTACTGCAAACATCATACATAGCGTACAGTTTACTGACCTGTGTTTTGTTGTGTATAGTAGGCACATAACTGATAAGATTTTCCCAGTATTTCAATATAAAAATCAGTCGTCCGGGATCATCATTATCATAAAAGTCCCATAAAATTATGTAGTTATACGTATTAGGTACTATAAACGAGTACGGGTCCATAAATTGTCATGTTATATCTAAGCATTGCATGCGCTTTGCAAAATCAACAGTGAGTAGGTAAGTGGATCGCCACTGTCGCCACATGATTTTTATGTACAAACAAAATATCATGTTCTGCTGAGGTCTGCAGATTAACTGAGCATGCGAAAATTGTTTACTAAGACATCTGGAAATGTATTCAACTATCAACCGTGATGTTACTTTGTGCTCTACAACTCTAAGATATAGATTGCTCATTTTGACCTCGCTGTTAAAATAATTCGCGGAAATTACTGTTTGCGGAATATTTTTTTGTATTTAGGCATGATTACCGAATTTGCGTTTGTTCTCAAGGATTATTCTTTCTAATTAGGTACTTCCTTGTTTTGGTTAAGTATAATAAATATGCATGAAGCTATAAAGGTATACTGACCGACATATCTCTCCCCGGGCGCATACCGCTCTACTTCCCCGTTGACGATGAGCCGGTAGAAGTTGTCTCCGGGCGCCTTGGGCCCTGCGCTCCCGCCTGGGGCCAGCTCGCATGCCTGCGCCTGCGCAGCCACCAGTAACACCACGCACAACCGCCACATCTTACCCTACTGAAGAACGCACACATTTTGCTTAAGTTGGATTTGAAACAAAGTGAACCTATGAAAAGAAGCTTTTCGCTGTTGAAGGACTTTTCCAATAACGCAGGTTATTGAGGTACAGACACGTTAACATGGCAAATTTTTGTACTATATTAGTATTGGAACTCAAATATTTGTTACTAGAATATTCCGTTAGCTAGGAACGGTGAACTCACCAGCTGGCGCGTTCGTCGGCAGCAGAGTGCGGTGGTATCACGCGCCGCCTGCGCCGCAGATAAAAAGGGTCACATCTCTGACCCCTCGCCTCAATACGTGCCATATTTGACGCGATACATATGTTTACGAAACTAATTTTTCATTAAAATAATAAAATTGCTTTGTGTCTTCATTCTTACAGGAAGCCCTAAGCCGCATCATATCCTCCTTAAAGTCGCAAGTAGCAGCAATTTTGTGAGGCCTGTAGGTCGTGGTTTAACTTGACACACCTAGATGATCATTTGTAGTACCTTTAGGTACCTACCTACCTAGATCATGATCCTTTTAGGGTTCCGTACCAAAATGGTGAAACGGAACCCTTATGGTGAGAATGCAGAACGGACTGCAGTCTGTCTGTCTGTCTGTCTGTCACAGCTGGATATCTCAAGAACTACTAATGCTATCAACTTGAAATTTGGAATAGTTTTAGATGACGTTTGCCCAACTATTTTGCAAATAAGAAAGAAATAAAACTATATTATGTCATATATTTTTTGCAACAGAGACTGAAAGGGGGTCTGAAAAATTCGAATACTACTAGGTAGGTCATGTAGGGTGTCATATGAAAGAACGCAGTTTGCACATTCTCAAACATTTTTTCTTTTTTTTAGGCCGCATAGTTTTCGACTTTTGATGAAAAATGTAAAAAAAAATACCGTTCCCTCCCTTATCCCCGAAGTTTGCAAAGAGAAAAATCCGAAATAATTCTATGTGACAGAAGTTTATGTAAAGATTACAAAGTCTCTAAATAGCACACTTTTTCAGAAATCATCAACAAAAGTTACATTATTTCCACTATCGGTCAAGAGATGGCGTTGATATAAAACTGTAATATTCTATACCGCAGCGCAGTGTTTTTTTTTTTTTTTTTTTTCTCTTTATTTATTATTAGGGACTTTTACACGGACGTGTATGCCAATCCCATCATACCATATACTAATACATTATCTAACTAAAACGTAACCTAGTGAACATAAATACTTTGGAGGCACAGCGCAGTGTTAAAATTCTCTAACGAATATAGGCCTCGCCGATGAAAAATTAAAAACATAATGGTACGGAACCCTCGGGCCTCGGTGCGCGAGTCCTTCGTTATCCATGCGTTTCACCAACGTTAGGTAGGTGGTTAGGTATATAGATATATGTTTCACAAGTTTATACATCAAGCATGTTCTTAAAGGTAAGGAATAGTTAGGTAGGTACAGATAAGTACCTATTAAGTAAGTCAAATAAAAACTGCTGAGACAAATCTACATAATATTTTATTTATTTTTTTATAATTTGAGAGTATTAAATTGAAGAGTTTGTTATTTTGAACGCGGTAGACATCCAGACGGATTTGAAAAAATCTTTTTGCATTTGATAGTCCATTTCTTGAGGAAAGCTATAGGCTACTTAACATCACGTTAGGGACCATAGGAGCCGAGCACAAAAAAAAAAAACAGAAATAACGTTAAGCGAAAACGCAGCAATACCGCGGGTAGGCGATGTGATGCGACTGGTGGGGTCGGTGGGTCGGGGAACAAGACGTTTCACGCAGACGAAGTCGCGGACCAAAGTTAGTTGCAAATACATGGAAAAGCCCTGAAGATGTTAAGTGCGCGATAATAACTGACCAATATTCCTGCAGACTACAGTTAAATCGGTCAGTTATTAATATGAGCACGCTCTAGTTCCGCTATCAGTTTACGAGCTGCTCAACTTTGCATCACCGACGACGACGTCATCCATCGAGAAAATAAGCTTTAAGTTTTCAACTTCAAAATGTTTCTCTATAGCCGACTGTTAGATTAAGTTATTCCTAGTAGGTAGTCTAGCGGGCACGCCTCGTCGATCCGTCCTGCCTCAACATCGGTCAAGGTTGCCTGAGTTTAACCGTATCTCGTAGCTTCTGTTTTTAAAAGACTTACCGAGTACCTACCAAATTACTAGACCCATTAGGTATTATCATAACGATGACATGCATGTCCCATTTCAGAATAACTTGGCATGTCATCGCATCTTTGAATACCAATCTAATGTTAAATTGAGTCCAAGTCAAAGAAGAAAGAAAAAAAGAATGTTACTTACCTCTCGGCCCAACAAGATTTTCAACCGGAAATCGCGCCTCGTCGTCGTCTCACTTTCTGCCTTTCAAATGAACTGTCTCTTCCTGCGCGCTGGTCCAATGCTCCTTACATCACACTTAGCACTGTTCTTGTAAGAAGGGCTGCAGTCACAAATTCTGCGCCGTCGGTACAGGTGCCTAACCATAGGTGGTACCTGGTCACTGGCGAAGTGTCTGCGGTAGGCAGTGGGAGTGCCTGTAATCACTGATTACCTACACACCGACGCTAAGCTACCCACATTCTTCGCCGTGCACGCTCATCCGTCACCCTCATTTACACGGAATTACTGTGGTGGTCGAGAGTCCTGGGTCTACTAACCGTTGGACCCTGTTGAGACGAATTTCGATGTGTGTGTGCAGTGGGCGAGTGATGTAGGAAGTGTGGAGTGTCTCAGTACTGCGGTGCAGTTACCTCTGTGCGGTGAGGCGCGGACAGCGGCGGCATCTCTGCGCGACAAGTGACGTCTTCCGGCCGCCGCTCATTACCCGCGCGTGCGCATACCTTCGCGCCCACTCCGCGCTTGCAGCACTCAGATTACGCACACCCTATTATTGTCTTACATAATTAATTGAACGCTTCCTCCGCTACGACGAGATCCTTAAATTAGGATGGTACTTTTCGGAGGGTCGGCGAACCAAGGCTGCGGATGTTGTAGGTAGGTACGTGTCTACAGTACCTACCGTCATTACTCGCACCGTGTTTCACATCTTACCATCTTAGAACGGGAAGTAGGTAATGTCTTCAAGAGAGTATAGTTAGCGATCGACTCGATCAAAGAAGTCATTTATTAGGTACAAATCTTACTTTGGTGCATCCTACAGATAGAATGACTCGATCCTGTGATGAAATTACCAGTCAGAGGACACTAAACATGATGAGATAAACAGTACAAGTTACTATTACAGCTACTGCGCTCTAACTCTGTCATCAAATAATGTGACTTTACTTAAGTAGATACATCTGTAAATATCTGTAGATATAGGGTGAGCAGAACTTCAAATTGACACATACCTCATACATAGATCAGAGTGGTTTTGCGTATTTTTAGTCTCTATGTAAGGCACACTTGCTAGCCGATAACACGTTATTATCCTTGAATAAGGATTCAAGCCTTTCGCTTTTCACTCCAGCAGTCTTCAGAACGTTATTTTCGATTTATTTACAATAAAAATATATTTATTTCCTTTGTTGCAGGTAAAATTGCTTGATGTATTGAGCACATTTTCATCGAGAGTGCAGGAAGTAAACACCTCGAGAATGAGGTTGGTATTTCTTGCACCTCCGCACTGGCGTGCGATTTCGATCTGATCATCTTCATCTTGGGAGTGTTCGATCTGGCCATCTACAGGTCATGAAATCCTAGTTGTTTAGACAGTTTGCAGTGTCTCTAAAACAATAATATAAGGTGTTAAAGAATTAACCCGACAAACTTTAAGAGGTGCTTTAGACCATCGAACTGAACAACTTTCACTATGGGACCAACTCTGTAATCACGAAAAAAAAATCAGCTGTTTCATGCATTTTGATCAAGTAGGTCTAGGTATTGAGCTTTTGTATTAAACGGCAGATTTTTTTTCGTGATTTCAGAGTTGGTCCCATAGTGAAAGTTGTTCAGTTCGATGGTCTAAAGCACCTCTATAGTTTGTCGGGTTAATTTTTTAACATTTGTAAACTCGTTAGATGATTCTAGGCTCCGTCCAAATATGTTCCAAGCTATGCTAGGATCTGAAGCCTTCCAGTCAGACCTGGAGAACCGATTTGCTGCCGTGGAAACCACAAATGACGTTGACCAGGAGCTAAAGGAGGAGCAGTATTTAAAGGACTGAATTGGCAATGGGCTGGCCATATTAGCCGTAGAACCGATGACCGTTGGGGTAAACGTGTTCTTCAGTGGAGACCGCGAATCGGTAAACGTAAGGCGGGATGCCCTCAGGCGAGGTGGAGCGACAATCTTCGCAGGATGATTGGTAGTAGCTGGATGAGGGTTGCCGAAAATCGAGTTGAATAGCGTGCGATAGGGGAGGCCTATGTCCAGCAGTGGACTGCTGTAGGCTGATGATGAATATTCACAACAGACGTAGGTCTCCCGTTACTTTGACTGCAAACATTAGATAGCATGGCAGTCACAATGTAGACTCTTCTGTAACGTCTATATTTTTAAGCCTGTGATTACAATGCTTTGGTGTGAGACTTCGTCCGTCAACTGTCGCAGGCGCAGATGCCGCTGTCTGCATAAGCAGTGCCGTAGTTAGGAAACTGTCACTGAGTATAATAAACTGCATGGTATAATAACTAATTGTGCAATGTGCTCATAGGTCTATACGAATGGCCACAGTGCATATAGATACTATTATCTGTAACAAACTGTTCTACTTCCAATCATATTTAGAACACTATTTCATCCGCCAAAGTTTAATTTGTAAAATGACTTCAAACATTTTAAACCTCGTGACAACATTAAGATTACAGCTTCGCCGCCATTAACCCAGATCATCAAACTGCGCAGACGCACTCGACCACACGCGCCGCGGGACTGAAGGGAGAGAGCGAAACAAAACACTGCTGTTGCAATTATTTAATTCAGTCATATCATACAAATATTAAAACTATGCACGTTTTAAGTATATCTCGACTAGCCTCGTTAGTTCAAAACATATTTGATAAATATAATATTATGGTTCCACATTAATGTCCGTGTACGGGACTAGCAACAAGATGATGCTAAACTATGAATTCTGCACCGTTTAAGTCTAGGAGAACAGAACGACGTTATTGTTGCAGCCAGCCCCGTACACGAGCCTCTATTCTAGTTAGGATGATGATACGTCTCACTAATTAAGGCTTAGGACAATGTTATAATGAGTTATAACTTTGAATACAAAAATATGACATTTCACACTAACACAACTTTGTATATAACATGCTCATAGGTTAAAAGTTTATCATCCGACATTTGATTCAAATCCAGTATTATTAGTTACAGAAGTAGATGAATTAATCAAAGGAAACTATACACTTGTCGGTATGTGATGCTTGATATAAAAATATGTTCAACTAATTCATATTTATAAAAATAATATCATTTTTCTTTAATTTCTTTTCTTTTTTCTATTTCATGTTTAGTTAACCAAACTGATGTAAACTGTTGTCTACCGAAGCACTGTGGTTGTCATTTCATATATTACAAACAGCGCTAAGAATTGAAGATGTGCATAAGTAATATAATCATAAAATTGTGATTATTAAAGCTTTAAAAATAAATACAGATTTGTTAAAATTGCTTCAACATGATTAAAATTATTTTACGATGTGGCTGAAGCGTAATTATACCTAAATAATGACCGGGCGAACTTCGTACCGCCTCAGATTTTTTTTTTTGTTATTATTTCCCCATGTTTTAATAATTATTCTGCTATTCGGAGCGAAGACAAATCCAACAAATAAAAGATCACAAAAATAAAAATCGGTCCAGCCGTTCTTGAGTTATAAATGGTTAACTAACCCGACTTTGTTATATATATAATTATCTAGATTATAATCCTAAGTGTTGACTAGCAAATAAAATAAAATGACGACTAGAGTATTTTCTTCGGCTTTCATGCAGCCCTTATTGTTACAGTTGACAAAAAACGTCCATAATCAAATAAATTACTTGATCACTAACAAATAATAATCACTTCTCTTACTTTTAAATTAAAATCTAAACCATTTTACGCGGAAATTCATTACAAAACAAGGCCACGGAAACACAATGGTATGATTGTAAGTCAGAGATCAATCTTTTATCTTTCTGGTCATCTATTTGTAGATACAGGATAATCCTGTCTCGTCGAATGTGCTCCATTAATATTGTACGAAGTAGAAATATAATAATAATCACTTTAGTACCAAAAGATGCACAGTCAGCAACGAACGCTTCCGATTTTTAATAATCACAATTGTATGTGTGTAATGAATAAATAAATAAATAAAAAAATATATTAAATAACTGAATTTTAAAAAATCCTGTTACATTCAGGCGGTGACTTGTCGATTTCGATGAGAGGTAAAACTTGTAAGAGTTCGTTGCTGACCGTACAATCATATACATTACAATAGAAGGAATGATGCTGAGTATGAGACAATTGGTTGGCCTCCCCGTCTGGGATGTTACTCATAACATTACAATAGAAGGAATGATGCTGAGTATGACACAATTGGTTGGCCTCCCCGTCTGGGATGTTACTCATAACATTACAATAGAAGGAATGATGCTGAGTATGAGACAATTGGTTGGCCTCCCCGTCTGGGATGTTACTCATAACATTACAATAGAAGGAATGATGCTGAGTATGACACAATTGGTTGGCCTCCCCGTCTGGGATGTTACTCATAACATTACAATAGAAGGAATGATGCTGAGTATGAGACAATTGGTTGGCCTCCCCGTCTGGGATGTTACTCATAACATTACAATAGAAGGAATGATGCTGAGTATGAGACAATTGGTTGGCCTCCCCGTCTGGGATGTTACTCATAACATTACAATAGAAGGAATGATGCCGAGTATGAGACAATTGGTTGGCCTCCCCGTCTGGGATGTTACTCATAACGAAAAAATATAATTTTTATTATGTATACAAGACCTTGTAAAACATTTTAAAAGAGTAACGGTGGAGTTTCTTGCCCATTCCATACGAAAACTACCTTTTGGAATGGGCGACTAGAATCATTTCTATTTAGTTTTTTTTTTGACGTACAAAAGTGCCTTTAATGTGCCTTTTTGAAATAAATGATTTGACTTTGAACGCAACTATCGTTTAGACTCATTTCGAGCAAACACAACACAAAACTTACTAATTGGCAGTTTGAATCACTCACCTTTTAAAACTTCTCACATTAGGCCTACGCACACTGATAAATCACAATAAGATACGTATTTCATCAAAGTATCGTGTGTGTATAGGACATAAGTCTTTAACTACAAACAATATTCTAAAAAACGTGAAAATATTCCTGTAAAAATGCTATTTTAATCATAGGAACAGTGTTCATAGCTAAGCCAAACGGTATGATATGTATTGCGAACTGATGTACGCATGACAGTCGCTCAGGATATCGTTGTCTATGCAATATAAAACAATTGACAACGAAAACTGATGTTTGCGAATGAGATGATTAGTACCTGTGATCAGATCAGTTCAGTAAATAAAAACACCACGCATATATTAGTAAGCCTGTGATCAGATCAGTTCAGTAAATAAAAACACCACGCATGTATTAGTAAGCCTGTGATCAGATCAGTTCAGTAAATAAAAACACCACGCATGTATTAGTACCTGTGATCAGATCAGTTCAGTAAATAAAAACACCACGCATGTATTAGTAAGCCTGTGATCAGATCAGTTCAGTAAATAAAAACACCACGCATGTATTAGTAAGCCTGTGATCAGATCAGTTCAGTAAATAAAAACACCACGCATGTATTAGTAAGCCTGTGATCAGATCAGTTCAGTAAATAAAAACACCACGCATGTATTAGTACCTGTGATCAGATCAGTTCAGTAAATAAAAACACCACGCATGTATTAGTAAGCCTGTGATCAGATCAGTTCAGTAAATAAAAACACCACGCATGTATTAGTAAGCCTGTGATCAGATCAGTTCAGTAAATAAAAACACCACGCATGTATTAGTAAGCCTGTGATCAGATCAGTTCAGTAAATAAAAACACCACGCATGTATTAGTACCTGTGATCAGATCAGGGGGCCTAGACAAAATCCCTTTTCTGTAAGCGTTAACGCCAACGGAAAAATCAAATTGTATGGAGTTGACATTTGCTTACCAGATGTCACGTGACTGCTGCTAAATTCGTAGACAAAGTCAATATTCCTCATGCGGAAAGGAACGCCGAAGCGAGCGTGACAGATAAACGACAAAAATGTTCATCAAAATGGTAGACAAATGCCACTTTTGACAAACGCTAATGATATTTTGACGTTTCCGCAACACGCTTTATTAGCGGGAGATCGGACCCTCACGCTAACGCTTAGAAAAGTAAACTGTGAACAATTTTTGTGTATTCAATTCAAATTAATTAGTGGAAATGCATACTTTGAGATTATTATGGGCAGCTAATAATGAAGCAGCATTGCAAAGACGTCAAACGAGAAAACATCGTCGTAACATGGAGCAAATTGTGGAGATGTCGGAATTGTAAACATAGTTTGCTATTAGCATTCTAATACCCTATCTAAGAAACAAGTATTAAGGTTTGGAATCGAGCTTATCTTTATAGGAATAACAAATGTAAGAACCACAATCATATAAGTGCACCATTGAGAGTTTGTTTACATTATGCATTCCGTAATCTCAAGTAGGCCCAATCTTACTAGTTAAAAATGGGATAGGAATTTGAAATAAATGACAAAATATCGTAAAAAACCTGCCTTTCCATAAATTCTATCAGCAAACTAAATTGCTCGGGACTCGCACGAAGTCTAGATTCCATCTAAAATTGAAAAAAATATATGTATTGATGATTATTCATCGCAATGAAAACATTTTTTCTATTAACAATATTAATATTCAATTTTTTGAAAGATACTAACTAGATCACAATTCTTACATTAACTTGAATTATTATTTAAAGCCGTTCACTTACTTTCTTTGTAATTAAAACACTTTTACTTTCAACACACACAACACTTTTAAATATTATTGTTACCGCGCGATTGAGTTTGACAATGACAGGAGAGAATGTAACACTTCCTACACACTATTCCATAGACTAATTATAGAGTGTTTCGGGTAACGCTGCGGAATGGGCGTTTTGCGTTTCATGTGTAACTTGTCTACCATTTTCAACACGCTAACGTCTTGTCCTTAGCGTGAGCGGAAAACGCGTGCACGGAAAACGCTTGGATTTTGTCTAGGCCCCCAGTTCAGTAAATAAAAACATCACGCATGTATTCCTCGGAGGGTTACGCATAGGTGTACTTACAGTACACCTAGATTTCGCAAGGTATGTTTACGTCCCATGTAATAGGGGTTAAGTCTATTGCTTCCAGTCACAAATCCCGACTCGAGTTTCCTACTGAGAAATTCCTGATAAGTTCATATAAACTACAAAATCGCCAATCATTATTTATGGTTCTCTAGATCGATTTAGCTGTTCAGTATGTGCTTGATATCTACATTGTTCAGGAACCGACGGATATAAACTCGATAGATTTACGATAAACGTGTCAAACTCTACCAATGACGCTACATTTATGTATTTTATACGTTGTCTACCATGACCGGCATGTAAACGATGCTAAAACCAATATCCTGCTCAAATAACAGCTCAGTGTGACATACACAAGGTACGTTCGTGTGTAGAGCGTGGCATCACTAATTAATTTTATACGCAAATATTTTTTTTTTTTTGTCTCTTTTTTTTTTCCTTACAATCTGTCACTATATTAGGACATTCAGTAATTATGATGACGTGTTAGATGTCTTGCTCGGTATGCGTCCTATGACACATCCTACTATTTATAAAGCATCAAGCTAAGTTTGGCCAATGAAATCTTGTGGTATTTTGTGTTTTAGCCTGCGTATGCCTTTCTTATCCATAAGGTGGTTTGCCAGGTTATTTGGGTGGCGAGTTATTCTTTCTTTATATGACATGATATAGCGTTTTATTTTCTCTTTGACTGTCGGTATTTTCAGATCATGGTGTAGTGCTTCATTTGGTACAAACCATGGGGCATTTGTGATTGTTCTCAGAAGCTTGTTCTGAAATCGCTGTATGATCTCTATGTTAGAGTGTGATGCTGTTCCCCATAGCTGAATGCCATAGGTCCATATTGGCTTGATTATAGCTTTGTAAACAAGGGTTTTATTTTCCAGGTGTAATTGTGACTTTCGACCAATTATCCAGTAGAACTTTCTTAGTGTCAGTCCATGTTGCTTCCGTTTCATGAAAATGTGCTTTTTCCAAGTAAGACGTCTGTCAAGGTATAAACCAAGGTATTTGACATGTTCAGCTTGAGGCACTTGTATCCTATTTAACTGTACTGGAGGCCAGGTATCCTTCCTCTTAGTGAATGTGACATTTACCGATTTGGTCTCGTTGGCTTTTATCCTCCACTTTTTGAGCCAGAGGGCTATGTCGTCCAAACAGGTCTGCAGCATAGCTGATGCGACTTTATGATCAGTATGGGACACTAGTACTAGCTGTATCATCCGCAAAGGTTCCTGTAGTCGCTAAATTTGATATTGGGAGGTCAGCAGTATGAATCAAATATAAAATAGGTCCAAGCACACTGCCCTGAGGAACTCCAGCAATAATAGGGCATAGTTTTGATACAGCTTCGCCACTCTGCACAAAGAAATACCTATCCCTCAAGTACGACTTCAAGATTAGGAAGATGTTGCCTGGGAAGCTGTATTTTATTTTATAGAGGAGACCTTCATGCCAAACTCTATCAAACGCTTGAGAGATGTCAAGGAATGCAGCAGCACAATATTCCTTATCTTCAAATGTATTGTGAATTTTACTAACGAGCCTGTGGACTTGATCTATTGTGCCATGTCTCTGTCGGAACCCAAATTGATGGTCGGGTATTAAATGTTTTTCTTTGATTATAGGCAGTAGACAAAATAGAAGGAGCGATTCATAAACTTTTGAAGCTATTGGAAGCAAACTTATAGGCCGGTATGACTTCGGGTCTTCATGAAGTTTTCCTGGTTTAGGAATCATTAGGATTTTAGCTGTTTTCCATTGAGGAGGAAAAAAGCAAAGTCGTGACATGGCATTTAAATAGACAGCAGGAAGGTTAGGCCAGAATCTGGAAGTTGTTGCAGAATCGTGCCAGTTTTATTATAATTAGTAGATAAAGTTATAAATCATTGTAACTTAAATGATCACAGGCTCTGATGCAGAGCGCAAGCCTACGTTAGTATGAGATGATCAGGACACACGACACCGAAATATTCATAATGACACGCCGCGATTATAAGGCAATGGTCACACCCACCCTCACGTTACACACAATATATTACAGTATACACTCAGCTTGGAAGTTTTGGAAATGTATTAACATAGTTCAGGCAGTAGTGCAGTTCATTCACGGTTGTATTGTGGAAGCTCTTGTCAGAAATAATTGACTCAGGCTGCAAACCTTAGTGTCCAGAAGCCTAGCTTAGCTTTTCAATCCCCCTTTATGGAAGACTCCTATGTCCACCGGTGGACTATAATAGGCTGAGAAATTCTCAATATTGGAGGTTATAATTGGGCTTAAACCTCGGTTCACGAATTGGCAAAAAAAAAGTGAATTACACCAATGAAACTGAACGCGATCAGCATAATGTTAACCGCGATCAAAAGCCATCAGTGTCAATATTCCACAACGATAATGACATTGGCAGCTTTGAACGCGGTTAATAGATGTGTTAATCGCATTTAGTTTTATAATAATAAAAAAATTACTAACCAATAATTTCATTGGTGAAATTCGGTTTTACTGGTCAGTCACAGAGAATTGCAGAACCTATAACGTATGTTCTCTCTTCGCATCGGCTCCATTTACACGCAAATAGCTTGTTATGTGGATGTAATAAAACAGCAATTTTAGTTTGATAATATAAGGCCATTTCTCGAAAGTCGTATGATGGATGCGTCAGTTACTTTTTGACAGCCCGTGTAGCGAGTTTTGACCCGACTATACTACATAACATAGTGGGTAGTCAACTTCGTAACCGCTTTACCGGGTTGAATGTTACTTGCACGTCATAAAAATATGGTCAATTTTGCTTTCAAGTGCAATGTCACAGTTACATAGTTTCAACCTGAAGTTTTAATTTACTGGCAACTGTTGTCAATACTGGTAAAGCAATAACGAGGTCGGCTATACAGTGGGTATAATGTGACTTATAAATAAATAGAATAACATTACAGTCGGCAGGGTTCGGTTGCTTGTGCGTTAGTTCGCTGTCTCGTACATGCGGCAGTCGGTCCGTGAGGGCGCGCGTCTACGTTACAGTATACGAGTACAAAACATGGTCGTCAGTCGGCTCAGAACGTCAGCACCGGCTCCTCGCGGTGATCCAGGATGTCTGGAATGATACCACATGTTGATTAGCGAAGTTTATGGAATAAACATCATCTTACACTGTGAGGTCTCAATAATAAAGTTATATCTCCGTCGAAGAAGAGCATGTTTGGGATAGCAACTAAGAGGCCATAATAGTAGATTGTTGGCCAAGGGAGCAAACAACTATTTTGAAGGCGAGTGTTTCTTTGAATCCAGAGCAGAGCGAAGGATTCTAGAGTAAAATCGTGAGCGCGGCGAGGGATTCAAAGTACATCACTCGAGCTTAAAATAGTGTTGCTCCCGAGGTGGACATTACTTTTTATCACCCTCTATTTTGAATAGATGTAATAAAAAAGCATTTAGAGTAAAGATGAGCTAGTGGATGGCTTGTTCTAGTGAGAGTCGATGGCAACAGATGTAATAATATGCTGACCTTTGGCGATGGTCCACCAGGGCAGCGTGACGTAGGTGAGGTAGGCGTTGATGGGCGTGGACTGCTGGCGCTTGCCTTCCTTCCACAGGTGGAACGTCTGCGTGAAGCCGCGCATCGCCCACAGCGGGTTGTACGCGCCGTCGTCCAGCTCTGGCACACAGACAAACTTACATGCTCATGGACGTTGTTTGATACCGTTGTCTAAAATCTTTCATGAAGAATCAATTGGTGATATTGTGATGTGATGTTGTTTTACTAATTTCTAAGAATGTAAAGTGCGTTAATAATTTCGAAATAAATTTAACAAAAAAAGACATTTATGCGGGACGGAGGCATGTCAGGTATGTGAGGCGAGTATGAGCATTCAAGATGAAGATCGCGTCTAGTCGTGTGGACGGATCTGCGGGTATAGTGGCGATGTGGTGACCTCAGGTAGTATTGCAAGCGAGGCGAGCCACGCGGGGCCTCGCCGGCACGGCACTGTTGTGGGAGATACAGCGGGCGTGGCGAGCGGAGACCGCTCTTATATCAAACGACGGATGTATCAAAGGTCCCTAGCATACAATAGTAGAATTTAGTTTTATCCCAATTCGCTCAGTCGTAGGGGAGGGAGTAATGTGAGTGTGTAGGTGTGCGCAGAGTACCGGAGAGGTCCTGGCGCGGCACGTCGCACCAGTAGTACACGGCGGTGCCGTCCGGCGTCGTGCGGCGCGGCGGCTGCCATGCGCCTGCGCAGGGCGCGCGCGGCGCCGGCGTGCGGCGCGGCGACACGCGCGCCGGGCACGCCGGCCCGGACACGCGCGCCAGGCACGCCGGGCTGGACACGCGCGCCAGGCACGCCGGGCTGGACACGTCCTCGCCCGCGCCGGAGCACACGGCGCGCATGCAGGCGGCCTCGCCCGGCCCGGGCGCGGCCTGGCCGGCCGGGCCG
The DNA here is from genome assembly GCA_963082905.1 of Oligia fasciuncula. NCBI lineage: Eukaryota > Metazoa > Arthropoda > Insecta > Lepidoptera > Noctuidae > Oligia > Oligia fasciuncula. Next base: position 960,761 of record OY720394.1, on the reverse strand, counting down.
CACGCGCCGAGCGGCCCGGGCGCGGCCTGCCCGGCGCGCGGCCAGTGCGCGGCCGCCACGTGGCTGGCGCGCCGTCCCCGCCCCACCCCGCGCCCCCCGCGCCCTCTACCTACACACAACACACCCGCATCACTACCTTTGCGCACCTCACCGGATCTAAACTCATGTTTGCGTCGATTTTACCGACGTCATCGATTATCCTGCACTTCATACGGGGGTGTGTGGGACACACTCCATATGCAATACAAAGCAGTCGATGTCCGCACTTAAACACGCCACCAAACATGTCGAGTGACCCTTGTGACGTGCACAACGCACTACGCGGGCACCCCACGTGACGCCCGCACTACGCGTGCTGCCCGAGTGACGCCCGCACTACGCGTGCTGCCCGAGTGACGCCCGCACTACGCGTGCTGCCCGAGTGACGCCCGCACTACGCGTGCTGCCCGTGTGACGCCTGCACTACGCGTCCCCGCGCGACCACTGCTCCTCGAGCGACACTACGCGACCCACCCTCACCACATGCCACAAGCGACTACAGCCATGCTATGACTTGTGGAGCGACAACAACTAGCGACAGCAGTACAACAAACACACAATCAAGCAGTTTTGAAAATATTCACAATGAACATTCATGTTTCGTGCATTTACTGAAAAGTACATTGAAATAACAACATAATATAAGTGTTAGAGAGCAAGTTACTTATTATCATGGGCTCAATATGGACAAAGTGGACGAATCATTGACCGAGAACTTCCATTGCCACTCAATGTCGGATTAATTTATACAATCAATTCCATTAAAGGCCCTCGACAATTGACATCGACAGAATTCCAATTCAACGTATGTATTCAGAGTACGCGCTGGTTCGCTACGGTCGTATGCTGCGGACGCGTGAATAATTAGCGAGTTATGTAACACTATCCTAACAGAGTAAAAATAAAGGCCTTATTATAGTACTTAGTTATAAAACTCTCGATTCTCTCCGGCGAACTCAGATGAACTTTAGCAATCTTCTTGTAGTTGTCTCTTGAATCGTCCGCTAAAAGGCGTTGCCGGTTTCACTTGAACATATCAAAGTGCTCGTAGCCTTTGTTGTTTCATATGGGATTAAAAGCTTCATCAACATTGTAACGGGCCCGTGTATAGTGTGCACAGTCAATCATACGTCCATGTGTTTGCCGCGCCTTTATTTTGTAGCGCTAAGGGCGATTTTCCTAGGTGTCGTCGTGTGGGCGAGTGGCGCTGTGCCAGGACATACCGTCGCGCAGGTCCCCGGCCTCCACCTCGGCCACGCCGCTGCCGAGCGAGTCGAGCCCCTCGTTCTCCGAGCGGCTCTTGTCGCGCGAGTCGCGCGTGCGCCAGCCGCCGCGCACGAAGTTGTTGAGGTTGGCGCTCGGGTCGCTCAGCCGGCGCTGCAACGTCACCCCAGGCATGTTAGTGCACAATTCAGTCAGTGCAAGTCTTAGAATCCTAGAATGCTTGTAAGCGGTTTTCGTTTGTACCAATATGACAATGCCACCTCCAGAAATAGCAGTTTATTATTGCGGCTTATTTGCTTTACTTTGGCGAGCTGTGTGGTATGATATGATGAAAATGGCTAATATATAGATATACTAGCGGCCCGCCCCAGCCTCGCACGGGTGCAATTTGTTTTTCTTATTTTCGAAATGTTCATTCATCCAAATCTTGTCCTGGCAATACTGAACACAACAAACAAATAAAAATCCAATTTGGTGCAGCCATTCGGAAGTTATGCGCGTACAGACATTTCAGCGACTTTGTTTTATACTATGTACCTAAGGATAAACGAAAAAGACGCGCTGCGCAGATACGATATAAATTGGGATACCTAAGAGCAGATGATGATGAAGTTTATGGCATGAACACGTCTCTGTGTTACCTGATGCCTATACATGAACATCTCCTCAGGATCGTCATCCCAGTCGCTGTCCCACATGTCAGTAGCCGACACGCCGGGCTCGGAGGTGGGCGTGTCCAGGCCGGCGGCGCGGGGCCGCGAGACGGCCATCTCCGCGTGGCCCTTGCCGCTGGGCCCCTTCATGCGCACGAACTCGCAGCGCGCCGCCGCCTTGCCGCCCAGCAGACCGAACGACATGCGCTGTGCCACTTTTGTTGAGAGGGATGTTTGCTGGAAAAGTTTACGGGAAAATTGTTTTATTGTGGCGTATAAATAATCTCATGACGACCGTAAGGGCCCCAAAAGACGGGTGGCTCAAGCTCAAATGAGATGGTTAAAGGACACCCAACAACTGTATATCGACAAACCAAAATTGGAAGAGCAAGACGAAGACCTAGAACAGAATATTTGATACTTGATACAGCTTACGACGATATCGAGGGATGACGACAACATTAAACAATGTGTTTGTTGCCTTAAGGAATAAGTTCTCATTCAGAGCATAAATAACCTTTCCCAATGATTACACAGTTGTTCATGCTTTGACTTGTTGGTAAGAAAGAAACTATGGTTGTTGATGTAGAACTATTTTCTCTCGGGTGTTATTGTAGCAAATGTTTTGCTTGATAAACGATAGCTTACATCGACGCTCAATTCTCACGTAACACAAACATTCACTTTTCATTCGGAAAAAGGGAAAAACGCACGTCTATCGTACAACGTACAATCGTTGGAAGCATAGCAACAGGCTATTTACCGCGCTGTAACAATGGGGCTTTGTGGCAGGCTCGCAGCGGGAACTGAGCAGCCGGCGGCGGCGCACGGTGTTGTGAGAACCTAGGAATTGTTTATTTTTAGACGTAGTAAACAGAGCCGGCTGAACACGCGTGTTTTATAAACAGACGCACGCGCCGCCAGCGGGATTGCTGCGACTGCTCATCACAACTCAGCTGATGATGTTTGACAACATTGGACAATACGCTATTGTTTTAACGCTAATCTATATATATAAAAGAAGAAACTGACTGACTGACTGAATGAATGAATGACTGACTGACTGACATATCAACGCACAGCCGAAACTACTGGGTCTACGAATGTGAAATTTTGCACACGGCTTCCTTTTATAATGTAGGGGAGCACTAAGAAGGGGTTTTTGGAAATTCAACCTTTAAGGGGGTGAAAAGGGGGGATTTCGTTTGTATGAAAAATCTTATTCCTTGAGTTATTAAACTTGAAACTTGGCACAAATACTTATCTAAGTAAATTATTAAGTTTGGCATTTTTTGTTTTTCTTAACTACCCCCTAAAAGGGGATTGGGGGGTGTCAAAGTTTGTATGGAAGAATTTTAACGGGCTGTCCGAATATCTCGAAACTCAGTATTTATACTTAAGACCAAAATTGAGAAAAACGTGTATCATGGTTTTCCAAAAATGTACCCCTAACGGGGTGAAAAGGGGTAGTTAATTTTACAGGGGAGGATTTAACTGCGTGGCTTGATTAACTCGAAAATTGGTACAAATAATCTTTGAGTCAAGTAATGAGCACATCCCAAAGGATTCTTCGAAATTCCACCCCTGTGGGGGTGAAAAGCGGGGATACAGTTTATATGAAAAATCTTATTCATTTGGTTAATAAACTTGAAACTTGGCACGAATACTTATCTAAGTAAATTATGAAGATTGGCACTTTTTGTTTTTCTAAACTACCCCCTAGAAGGGGATTGGGGGGTGTCAAAATTTGTATGGAAAATTTTTAACGCGCGGTCCGATTAACTCGAAACTCGGTATTTATACTTAACATGTATCAGGGTTTTTCGAAAATCTACCCCTAACGGGGTGAAAAGGTGTAGTTAATTTTACAGCGGAGGATTTTACTGCGTGGCTTGATAAGGTCGAAAATTGGTATCAATAAATCTCGAGTCAAGTAATAAACACATCCTAAACGATTTTTCGAAATTCCACCCCTGTGGGGGGGGGGGAAAGCGAGGATACAGTTTATATGAAAAATCTTATTCATTTGGTTAATAAACTTGAAACTTGGCAATATTTGGCTCAGTACCTATATAATAAACTAGCTTCTGCCCGCGACTTCGTCCGCGTGAAACTTCACCCTCTTAGGCCGCTTGTATAGGTACGTCCGTTTTTTTGACCGGACAACGGACCGTTTTTTTTCGCCGGATTCGCGGTGGTGTATGGTTTATAATAAATGTGTGCACCATGCATCGGGCACAGGTCCGGCGAACATGTTACGCCGGATGCACCGCCGCCTTCCCTCGGCGCAACGGACACCGGACGACAATCGGACGTATACAAGCGGCCTTAGGGGTGGAATTTCGAAAAACGCTTTCTTAGTGGATACCTACTCTTCACAAAGAACACACCCTCCAAATTTCATGTCTCTAGGAGCAGCGGTTTAGACTGTGCGTTGATATATCAACAATCAGTCAGTTTACCATTTTATATATAGATAATGTCACTTTTAGTTTAAAAACATACCCTCACAGAGGATTTAGAGGGTAACAAAGTTAATAAGTTAGAAAAATATGTAACCCGCTGTCGGATTAACTCTAAACTCGGTAAAAAAGTAGGTATGTGTTTTAGGGTTTTTCAAAACTCGACTCCTACCAAGGTGGAAAAGTGTAATAAAGTTCAAGGGGTGGATTGCTGGGAAATATAGTAGGAAATGCTGTATCCACTAGCAGGAATAGCGCCTCCAGTGTTTCGCAGAGCACTGGCTTCAGCGAAAGAGCCAAAATGGTCTCCGATACACGACCCTTTGCACGACAACATCCTTGTGCCTGTGCCACAAAGGCTGAAAAGCCGAAACAGTTTTTTAAAGTGTGTCATCCCACTCACTGGTGAACCATCACAAGAAAGACTGAAGCTGTGGCGAGACAGTCATTCCTTACCCAAACCCAAAATTTTTAGAGGAAAGTACGAAATTCACGCGGACGAAGTCGCGGGCAAAGTGCTAGTTCGTTCATATGGAAGTCGGGATACACATTGAGTGAGTCACAAGTTATTATAAAGAAGTAAGGCAAAGTTAACGGTCCATGAATTGAGTAGTGCATACATTTTTGCTGTCACATAGTTTGACCGGACGACTATCTGATCTACTGTAACTGTGACACATTAAGCTACTGAATATTCAGTCTAGCGGAAAAACACCTAGTCGCAGAGTGGCGTTTAGGTACCTACTTGGCTGATGGCTGCCCGCCAAGTTAAATTATTGACAAAAAATGCTTTGTTTCTAATTCAAAACAATGAGCTAATGATTGCCAATGGTTGAATACGCAAAGCCTGTCCCTCTCTCACGATCACGAATACATAAAATTATGTACAAATGTAGACACTCAAAAAGCGGATATTTATTCAGCAGAGATGACGACAAATTCCTGAACTAGTGGAACAAGTTTTCAATGTACTATTGGCCGTAGTGGTAGTGTCGTATGATAAACCGGTCCCATAGACACTGAATCACATCGGTGGGCGGAGGCCTACTAGGCTACTACTCACCAGTCAGCGCTCACCACGGCTATTTGCTACTCCGCTATAAAAAGAAACGCGACAAAGTCAAATCATTTATTTCAATTTGACCATTTAAAATTTATAAAAGAGAATGAGACTAAATTGGAACAATTATTGTGTGCTAAAAATAGCAAGGAATTGATCGTTGCCATAATTTTATCTCGCGAAATTATCATTATGGAGTATTTATATGATTAGAACAACAACGGGTTTAACCAAAAATAAAGCTTCCAGAAACAGCTGAATAATCTTTAGTTTTGGCACTTCATCGAAGAGTGAACTAAACATAATAACATGATGACTCAAGAACAAAAAAACCGTGTGTCACTTCGAGCAGTTTGGGAAAACGCGCAGTCCTTGCAGATTCGGGAGTCTTTCAAGCGATTCATAAGTTGAGCTAAATCAAAGGTTCATTTTTTCTGGTACCAATAAACAACTTTTTTTTTATTTTCGATGAATAATAAAAATAACTGAGTCAAGAAAAAAGGTTAGCTCGAGACATAGGACTTTGCCCCTTAGTGATCCGTCACTAAAGAAACAATGTAGACATGAATCATAGTGCCCTACAGACGGTGACAAGCACGCCCTTAGTCAAAGACGGGGGGTGTCGACCCCGCGCCGAGCTGCAAACTATTGTTCCGAACCTGACTTGCGACTCATGATTCATCATGTATACGTAGGAAAACGTATCAGAGAAAGTAACTACCGCCATTGAATCAATCGATACATAAGTATAACTGCTTGACCGAACTAAACCCTTTGACATCGTTTACGTGACAGTGCAGAAATGAGGCGCAATGAATAATGAAGTAAGAAACCAGTTTCCACCCGACAACAATAGACATCAAGGTCCCATTGATAAGTATTATTCTATTTCTTATACATACAACCTCTATCTACTTTTAATGTCGGCAAGTCAAGCAACAGTCACTAGACAGTAGTCAAGGAGGCACTAGACAGTAGTCAAGGAGGCACTAGACAGTAGTCAAGGAGGCACTAGACAGTAGTCAAGGAGGCACTAGACAGTAGTCAAGGAGGCACTAGACAGTAGTCAAGGAGGCACTAGACAGTAGTCAAGGAGGCACTAGACAGTAGTCAAGGAGGCACTAGACAGTAGTCAAGGAGGCACTAGACAGTAGTCAAGGAGGCACTAGACAGTAGTCAAGGAGGCACTAGACAGTAGTCAAGGAGGCACTTGAACTTGAACCCACTTATTGGGACATTGGGACTACTTAAACATAAGTATGAACTACTCAGAGCGGATTATACTACAAGTGGAGAATGTAAGACCGGAAGCAACGTGTCAGCTACCGATGCGACGAAACAGATGGCCTCGTTACAGTAGATTTACTCTGATGGGTTTTTTCTCCGGTCGACTGTTTATCGATTGATTGGCGGCACGTAATCTTAGCTGTTGTGAACAATATCACGAGGGAGCGACCGACCGCAGATTGAAGTGGGGCAGACGAGAGGCTTCGCAAGCCCGCGCCATCGCGTCGCCGACCAATATTGTACTAGGTAATTAACAAGTTATCGCGGTAGAAACTGTTGTACAATGCGTTGGGGCCACCGATCAGTACCTGTTGCTTAGGTCTGGACTTACGTTAAAATTCGCAAGTCCTTGTACAGTTGTACACCTATATCGCACCAGTTGTATGTCAGTTATGTAAATGTGGGTGTACCTACTATTAACACCTCTGCCTCACTGTACGGCGTACACCCCTGCTTGTCGGGGAAGATAGGCATGATGTCATCGCGCAAGCTGTTGGCGATGGCGTCGTGAAACACTTTCGTTGCGTAGCTACGCGTTACAGTCGGAGGGGGAGGCTGCGTAATGAGATCACGCGTGTCGGCGCGACGTGTGCACTGATGTCATGATGTCAGCGCCAGGAGTCAAGCCTCGCAGGCGCCCTTGAGTGGCACGTGACACCCTCGCGGATCAGGGCTGGGGTTACAAATAAATGGCCCATAATAACCGCATGCGAATTGTATAAGTAATAGACCTAGGAATTCAAACAATTATTTCTCATGAAACGCGGTTTATTGTGTGATGTAATGTTTCAATCGCAATACTACTCGGAAATTGAGTTATTAAATGCAATAGCTAAACGAACGATAACAATCGCAGCCAAGTTACAGTTATAGTTTTATACGTTTTCATTTCTGATTTCAGTAACTTCAATCATGGGAGGTACTTAGACCGTTTTTACCTTTCTGAGCAAACGTCAAACAGCTTTACTCCCCCATGTGATGCTGCTGAGAGTCACCTACCTAGTATACAGTACGCTAGGTATAGGGCAGCCCTAGCCCGAGGGTGTAACTCCCAAGTCCCAGTAGAACGGGACCGCGAGAGAGCGTGGGTGGCGCTGCTCTGACGTCACGGCACGGCCTGCCAGACTGTTTGCTCGCCACAGACAACGATCAATTAGTCTGCCATTAATCAAGCCTTGTTAATATACCGACATAATCCGGCACACTGAGACACAGCTCAATGGTTTTGTAATTTAGTTCCTGGAATTTTCATAAGGACTAAAAATTCCTTCGAACTACCGACTTTGATGACGTTAATAAAAAAAGATTGAGTGGAATGTTAATACAAAACATTGTACGTCATCTGATATTATGGCGAAGTACCTGATGTTACGCCGCCGCCGTGACGCGCCGTGTTCGTCAATGAGCAGCTAGTCAGACGGTGGGTGCCGCGTCACACGTCCACCGACACCGACGCGAAAGGAGACCCTTCCGCTCCTTAATGGCCGTAACGGTCTACATTGCACGCAAATTGCGACAATTCCTGACCCAAGCCGAACAGCTGGCAGAAATAATGTAATCCTATTTAGGACTACAAGATGACGTCACTGTAAGGGTAGTCGCAGCCAAAAACGGTTTCTCTTTGCCCATTCACATCATGCGAGTGCCGGAAAGCGTGCAGTGATAATGGAGGTTGTTATGTCAGATGGATGCCTCGGCTGTGGGCTGTGGGCCCAAGGCCGGCGCCCAGTGACGTCGCCGCGGCGCGCCGGCGACGGCGACGCCCCATAAACCCACCTCGTAAGCGGAGCCCTCAGCACGGAGGGATCCGATCCGACACGGATTTTACTGAGATACGGTGAGAAATATTGATGTCAGGATCTTTATGAATGCTTTTCGAATTCTTAACTGAAAGTAAAACTTTTCAACATCGTTTTCAAGAGGTGTTAAATTTAAGTGTTGGCAAGTTAATGGCTGTTTTCTAGTGTGCGGTGATTGTGAATTTATGACCAATTCACAACACAATACAATCAGAATAACACTGGATTACAGACAGTAAAATAACATAAGCAAATAATACCTTTATCTTTAGTGCCTTTATCTTTAGTGTTTCCGAATTCATTATTGCCCAATATATGTTCGGAAGCATTATTTGGTAGCTAAGTAGGTACTACTAGATAACATACATATCTACTAGATAACATACAACGCCGGAAGTAATAAGTATTTGGACTATTTTGAAGGTTCAAAAGTCTGAAAGAGGAACGCGAAAATTTTAAAATCACGCCATTTGAAATATCCATTATAAACAGCTTGAAAAATATGTATACGAAGAAATAATAAGCACTTACGTCAGTGTGATTCGTACGTAAGAATTTTAGATGATTATTGAGTACGATTGATCGATTATTGTTGAGTGAAATACTGATGAGTCGATTAGCTTAGATTAAAGTTACGTCCCCCCCGGTGGGTTCCCGCATTGTCGAGGCGGGGGGGCTCAGTAGCCGTGTCTTGGTCACCCACGGTGAAGCGAAGAGGAACCCGAGGAAGGGCCACTCGTCAGGGCTTTTGCCGGTAAGCCGACGATGTAGCGGCCAACAAGTAGGTTGCGGTGCCGCTTGGGCGACATCGCAACTGAGGCGGGTCGCGAACTCACGATGTCGTATGGGAGGCATCGCGGCTGAGGGTTGGAAGCCGCGCCGGGAGTGGAGTCGGCGTATTGCGGTGCGCCGCTCTCCCTACCTTCCGCGAACTTGACGGGGTCGCCACCGCCAATGGCGGACGCGGTGGGGCCGCAGGGGAGGAGGAGTGTTGTATGACGTTGGTCGCTCTCCCTATCCTCTGCCGAAAATTGGCAGGCGGCGGGGCCAATGACCTGACCCGCCGCAGGGGTGCCCAGACACGGAGTCGTCTAGCGCCTATGTGCTGGTTTGGTCCCTGGGGTGGTCACGGCGTGCCTTGTATTCTGGTGCGCCGGTGATGGGGAGTACTCCCCAGAGGAGGGTCCGGTGACGGACAGCCGCGGCGGGTTCACGGATGAGTGCTAACGCGTGCCCATGTTCCCGCCGTAAGCGGCACAGAGGAGGACACCGTGGAGTTTTAGTGGGTTAGAGTCCCACATAACTGCACTATCTCCCCGTGGTAGTGCAGAATGCATGAGCATTTTCTCCACGATAAAAAAAAAGGTTATAGTTACGTCGTTGTGGAATTGTGGTTCTACGAGATGCCAATACCTAAGTGCAATGTGACAAGGTCACAGCTGTCATAAGCATTTATCGCAGTTCCGTAATTTTTAGGGTTCCGTACCCAAAGGGTAAAAACGGAACCCTATTACTAAGACTTCGCTGTCCGTCTGTCTGTCACCAGGCTGTATCTCAAGAACCGCGGTAGCTAGACAGTTGAAATTTTCACAGATGATGTATTTCTGTTGCCGCTATAACAAAAAATACTAAAAACAAAATAAAATAAATATTTAAGGGGGGTTCCCATACAGCAAACGTGTTTTTTCGGCGTTTTTGCCGTCTGTCTGTCACCAGGCTGTATCTCAAGAACCGCGATAGCTAGACAGTTGAAATTTTCACAGATGATCTATTTCTGTTGCCGCTATAACAACAAATACTAAAAACATTTAAACATTTAAGGGGGGCTCCCATACAACAAACGTGTTTTTTTCGGCGTTTTTGCCTTGTGATACGGAACCCTTCGTGTGCGAGTCCGATTCGCACTTGGCCAGTTTTTTTTAGGATATGTCGAAGTGCAAACAAACCGGTGATAACCCCGTCGTTTTACCTTTAATTGGCGACTATACAAAAAATGGTGCTCATAATATGCCCAGTGCACTTATTGAACGGATTTCAGGCCAGCAAGGTCACACAGTGAATCGATCACAAAGTTTCTGAATAATAAGATCTGAAACTGTGACCTTGTACTAACTACATTTCGATCGTACGCAAACTACCTACTACATAGTAAAAATAATCCCCCCAAGCATTCCACGAGGAAGCGAGGAGTTTGTGTAGACTTGACTCAACAGGTTATTTTAACTCTGATTGAGTCAACAAACAACAACGCACAACAACGTTCTATTTGCAAATGATTCATTCTTTAATTTAACCCGAATTAATTGTCTGGCATTCCTAATTGCAACTACATTTATAGTAAGTACCTATTAATGATTTATTTCATACGTAGTTTGTTTAACCGACGACGCGACGTCGACGTAGTACCTATAGCTTACATAATATAAAATAAGAAGACACACAGTACCTACATAAGAATTAAGAAACTGACAAAACAGTGTTTAGGATGTAACGTCCGGATATTGACTAAGTACTTCGGCTACTTATATTCTAAACGCTTAAATTCTTCATGCTACAAACATGAGTCGAGTGAACTACCTACCTCATGGATAATTCCAAAAGACGCTTATCAGTTCCTTAGTAATCTGCCTGGAATTAGACAACGAGCCATTATCTTTAAAATTGGCTTTTCAGACATCATCACATCACACATCTGTATTCTGACGGTATATTATACTTTTCAGACATCATCACATCAGTATTCTGACAGTATATTATACTTTTCAGACATCATCACATCACACATCTGTGTTCTGACGGTATATTATACTTTTCAGACATCATCACATCACACATCTGTGTTCTGACGGTATATTATACTTTTCAGACATCATCACATCACACATCTGTGTTCTGACGGTATATTATACTTTTCAGACATCATCACATCACACATCTGTATTCTGACGGTATATTATACTTTTCAGACATCATCACATCACACATCTGTGTTCTGACGGTATATTATACTTTTCAGACATCATCACATCACACATCTGTGTTCTGACGGTATATTATACTTTTCAGACATCATCACATCACACATCTGTATTCTGACGGTATATTATACATTCGTGTTTTATGGCTTGCTTTTATGGCATTTAAATGAAGGACTACAGTAGTGTAGGTAATTGAGTTTCTTTGTTTACAGAATTAGCTCTAGGTTCTGCGGAAATTCCGATAAATTATTTTTTCAGCGATACGATCTAAGTGTCGCGCAAATTGTATTTGGATAGCACAAAAACCGTTAGTAAAAACATTAATTTTCCATTAAGCAAAAGTGCGAGTGTGTGTTTTGACGTATCTAAAGGAGTCATTCCAAGGCCAGTGTCGCCGGTAGTAAGTAGTAGGTACCTACTACCGACCGCAACCACTTGTAAGGTTTCCTTGAGGAAAGATCCACGACCTCACACTGATAATTCTAGCAAAAATCGTAATTGCTTTGTCAATATAGCGATAACGACCATAGTCTGTACATAACGAGATAAACTCAAAGATTAACTGTTTATTGGCTCATAAGATTATGTTCCTAAACATACAAAATTAAAAAGGATCTGACTAATTAAACTAAAACTTGTTTCTGTTTCCTGTTAAAAAAAACCCAACGCATCTTTGAAGAAGCATAGCTTGACTTATTTAACCCTTTATTGTTGTTCAATTGATTCACAGAGTACAAGTCATCGAGTCACCCCACAGTTACATCACAGTAAAGATATTGATACTGATACGATATATTATTTGATATTATGAAAGCAATTGTTAAATGTAACTTTAAACAGGAAACAACTTTATTAATATTTATGGGAAATAGGGGTAATTTAAATAAAGGAGAATTGCTCCAATATCATAGAACATTGTGCAACCTTAGCTTAAGAAAAATTGTTTTGTTTACATTACCTTACAGTAACAGTTTGCCACAGGAAGAAAATAACTTAAGATTTGATATAAATATGACATTGCACAATTTGACATATAATGATAACTTATTCCAGTTAATTGATACTAACTATTATGTTGGTAATAATTTATATTTGACAAAAGATAGATATAATATTGTTATGTACTATCTTTCTAACTATCAAAAAAGACAGATAGCTGTGTCGCTATCATATTTTTTTTCTATTACAGCCAAACATTTGGCTAAACAAATTGCTCCTATTGAGCAATGCAATGACTTTTTAAATTACTCTGGTAATAATTTGGTTGAAATTATTGACATTAATCATTTAAATTAGAAATTAAGACAATAGAGGCAACCTCTTGCAAAAATGTAAATAAGTCAAATGAAAGTGTAAAAAAATTAAATAGTATCAATCTGGTGCATCAAAATATTCAAGGTTTTTCAAACAAAGACTTAGAAGTAGAATTATTCCTGAATTGTTACAATATAGATATTCTTTGTATGACAGAACATTGGCTTAAAAGTCACCAGTTCATGTTCAATTTTAGTAATCACCAGGTTGGTAGTTCATTCAGCAGAGTAAATGCTATACATGGTGGCTCATTAATTTTAATAAATAACCAGCTTAAGTTTAAAGACCGAAAGGATATTGTGAGCCTCTCTGTTGAACGGACAATTGAAATAGCCTGTATAGAATTGGAGCAGTTCATTATATTAAGTGTGTACAGACCTCCTTCAGGATTGTATGATTGTTTTGAAAAAGTTATGGATGAAGTGTTGCACAAAATCTGTAATACAAACAAGTCCATCATCATTTGTGGTGATTTTAATGTTAATTTGTTAGAAAATTCTGGGTTAAGTACTAAAATTATAAGTTTGTTTCAGTCATACAATCTTGCAAACCAATTTTTGGAGCCCACTAGAATAACTCCTACTAGTGCCACATGCCTAGATAACATTTATACAGATGTTATACCAACCCACAAAGACATTATTAACCTAATAGACTCAGATCATTGTGGACAATTAATCACTATTCCAAATAAAAACAAAAAAGTTACTAAAAAAGATATCACTGTTAATCCAAAAACAACTAATCGCTTGGAAACATTTAAAACTAAACTCATGGGTAAATTACCACTTTTGTTCACTAATGATGACCCTAATCAACAATATAATGATTTTTTTAATATGTATTGCACACAATTTGATAACACATTTATTCCAAAAACATTATCGGTTAATAGTATTGCTTCCTTCAGTAACTGGGCCACCATTGGTATACATAAAAGTAGAAAACGACTTTATGAATTATATGAAGAACGGATTTGTATAAACACTGCTGAATTTAATTTATATGTTAAGAATTATTCTAAAATATTTAAAAAAGTTTGTAGTATTGCCAAGTCACGTTATTTGAGTTCAAAAATTAAAAATAGTAGTAACATTATTAAAACGACTTGGAATGTCATTAATAGCGAAACGGGAAGGTCATGCACCCGAAGTAGTGACTACAGCCTTGTTATTGATGACAATATAATTAAATCAGATTGTCAAGTCGCCGCGGCCTTTGAAAATTTCTTTGCAGAGATTCCCGTATCAACTACTAAATCTCTTAACTCATCACCCATTGCTGCAGAGTCTTTACTTAAAGAAAACGTTCCAGTTTGCGATTCTGAATTTCACTTCCAATATGTAACTTGTAAAGATATAATTAAAACTTTTCACACGTTAAATGTTAAAAAGACCGCAGATCTATGGGGTAATTCTGTGGATGTTGCTAAGTCGATTATAGACATTGTAGCACCTACTTTAGCTGTTATATTTAATAATTGTATTGACCGTGGTGAGTTTCCTGATCTTATGAAAAACAGTAAAATAATACCGTTGTTTAAATCGGGTAGTACATCAGACCCTACTAATTATAGACCTATTTCAGTACTACCTACCTTTAGTAAAATTTTTGAAAAACTTATTTTAAATCAATTGCAAAGATTTTTTAATAAAAATAAATTACTACATAACAAACAGTTCGGATTTACAAGGGGTCGTTCGACTACCGATGCAGGAGTTGAACTTTTAGGACATATTTATAATGCATGGGAGGACAAATGCGATGCTTTGGGCATCTTTTGCGATTTGTCCAAGGCATTCGATTGTGTTCTTCATGAAACATTAATCAGGAAACTGCACCACTACGGAATCCGGAACGCCTCTCTGGATCTTCTTACTTCTTACTTAAGTGATAGGATTCAGAGAGTTGATGTTAACGGAAAAAGGTCACCCGGATCTGTAGTAAGAATGGGGGTCCCCCAGGGCTCAATTCTCGGCCCATTTTTATTTATTATTTATATAAATGACTTGCCTTACCTCATAAGGGATGAACATGATATAGTGTTGTTTGCAGATGACACTTCACTTTTATTTAAACTCAAACGTCAGCAGCTGGTTACTGACAATGTAAATAACGCCCTTGCAAAAGTAGTTAACTGGTTTAATGTCAATAACCTACTTCTTAACGGAAAAAAAACGAAATGTATTAAGTTTACCATACCCCACGTTAGACAAGTAGAAACTAGTGTTCTCATTAAGGATGAAGAGTTGAAACCTGAAGATACCACAGTATTCCTAGGCATAACGTTGGATGCCAAGCTTCAATGGGGCCCCCATATAGATAAATTGTCAAAAAAGCTTAGCTCTGCAGCATATGCCGTTAGGAAAATTCGTGATTTAACTGATTTAGAGACAGCCCGTTTAGTATACTTTAGTTATTTTCATAGTGTGATGTCGTACGGTATTCTGTTGTGGGGAAATGCCGCCGATATTCAGACAATTTTTATTTTACAAAAAAGGGCAATTCGTTCCATTTATAAATTAAGTCCCAGACACTCCCTCAGAGACAAATTTAAAGAGATTAATATAATGACTGTGCCTTCTCAGTACATTTATGATAATCTTTTGTATGCACATAAAAATATTAATCTGTTTAAAAAATACAGTGATATCCATAACATAAATACTAGGAACAAACACAAATTTGTTGTTCCAACAACAAGGCTCAAAAAAATAGGTGGCTCGTTTAGATGCCAATGTATACGTTTTTATAATAAACTTCCTAGCCACATTCAAGAACTAAGCCTTAATAAATTCAAATCTTTTATAAAGCGAAAACTATGTCAGAAAGCCTATTATACTGTAAAAGACTATATTGAGGACAAAAAGGCTTGGGATTGAGCTGCTCCAATAGGTTTAGAATGTTGTTTTTATTTTTCTAATTTACACTTTAATAATTTTCTTTTTTTAAGTATCTATTTACTTAAATAATGACATGTACATTTACTGTATAAAGTATTATATGTTTTTAATTATTGTGAATGTGAGGACTATGTGGGTATTTTTTTGTTTTTTCTCTCTTCGTTTTAATCATGATCTGGCAGTTTGAGTAGTTTATGCGGCCTACCCAAATGTCCTGTCTTTGGTATTGTTCGTCGAATCGTTGAGCTCCTTAAGTTCTGAGTTGAGCTGCACGGTTACTGACAAATGCGTGCACTGACTGGACAGGTCCGCTCAATCTGTGTGGTTCTTTCCTCAAAAGACCATTTCAGACACTAATCTACATGGTCCTCAAAGATTATGTCCGGATTTTTTATATACACATTGACATTGATGAATTTTATTTAGACAATGACATGAATATTTACTTTGTAAGTAATTTTTATTTATTTTTTTTATTTAATTATTGTGAATGTGAGGACTATGTGGGTCATTTCTTTTTTCCTTCTTAGTTTTAATCATGATCTGGCAGTTTGAGTAGTTTATGCGGCCTACCCAAATGTCCTGTCTTTGGTATTGTTCGTCGAATCGTTGAGCTCCTCAAGTTCTGAGTTGAGCTGCACGATTTTTGACAAATGCGTGCACTGATTGGACAGGTCCGCTCAATCTGTGTGGTTCTTTCCTCAAAAGACCATTTCAGACACCAATCTACATGGTCTTCACACGATCTGACCAAGATTTTGTCTGGACTTTAAAAGAGACTGTGACTTCTGAGTTTGTTTCGGCCTTTCTTCTCAGAATAGTCAGTTAGGAAACGCCGACCTCATCTAGTTTAAAAAAAAATATGATTGACGTGTAAAAGTGTTTGTACAAACCTACTTACAGAAATAAAAATCATTTATCATTTATCATTTATACTGTCATTATATGGACTCACCGCTCTATCCATGACCCGGTCTTCATCTTATCTTTATTCGGAACGATCTGTTTTTGTTCAAAAACTTTTTTACAAAAAACACAACCGACTTAAAAAAAAACACTACAAAGTGATAAATAACTTTAATTTCGGAAGTCGGTGTCTTTGGTTCCGCATTTTCGTTTTTTGGCACCGTCTTCCGAAATAAAAGTTAGAAACCTATCACTTAAAACCTATCACTTTGTAGTGTTTTTTTTTTAAGTCGGTTGTTTTTTTTTTACTTTTAATTTTTTACTTTTTCGTTATACCTACCCCACACAAATTCAATTAACACTAGTGCATTGAAGAATTGAAGATCCCGACTAGAAGAATCATCAAAATTCGCATGGAAATGCCGGAGATGCAGTACATTATGCATATAACTTCGTAGGTACATAAGAATAATTACCTAATTTATTATATACTTAAACCTTCCTGAAAGTATGAAGATCACATTAATGAAAGAATTATCAAAATTGCTTCATTAGTTTTTGAGAAAAACGCGGACATATAAACATACATACAGGTCGAATACAGAACCTCCTTTTTTGTAGTCGGTTAAAACACGGACGTTAAATACTAATACCTACCTCAGAATATTATACATTATAAGATAACGTACATAATGTGTAAGTCAAATAACATTCCTTGTCAGATCCGCTTCAATAAACATTCAAGTTTGTTATGTGGTTAATTACTATACATAACTAAACATGTATAGGTAGGTGTACCTATTATACGACGAGCTTTAAAACAACAAACAAACGTCATGTAATAATTAAAACTAGCTTTCGCATGTTATCAATATCCTTATTTCATAGCATCCAGTTTACGTTGAGGATATTGACTGGTATCTGCTGACTCAAATACGCTTTGGTCCGTTGGTTTGATCAAGCAGCAGAATGGTCAGTGTGCTCTGTGACTGTGGTAGTGAAGTGACACGATAAGGATGACGTCACCGCACCGGCATGGAATCCGGCGATTACTTAGAGTTAGACAGATAACAGCTAACGGACGAGCGGTCTTTACTAAATATTTGAGCCACTAGTTATCATGGCAACTGTTCACTTTGTACAAGTTCGAAGCAACAGTAAGTTTGGTGACCTTCAAGCGGGTTGCAGACCAAGAGCTAAGCTAAGTTAGTCTAAGTCACAGCTCATTAAAGCCACCCGGCACCCACCCCGCACCGCCTCGTCGCACGAGGTCCACTCGTTGTCGACAGGTGGTCCACGGGTGGACACCGCGTTATCACCAATAAACGTCGCGCGGTCAACCACTGGACCTCGCGTCGCGTATAACATTATCGCGTTGGCAATGCGCAGTCAACGCAAGGCAAGCATGCGAGCAGCGAGTTGTCACCGAGTGGTCCACCCGCCGTCCGCGCGTGGAGGGCTTACGACCGAGGCGATCCGGTGACGCTACGGAGTTGATGTAGTGAGCGCATACCCATACAAGTCCATATAAAGAATACTAGCCGCAGGAGGCGAGGCGGTGCGGAGTGGGTGCCGGGCGGTGGCTCTAATGAGCTGTGACCTTTACTTAGCTCGCATAGCTGAGGTAATTTTTCATACTTTTGTTCATAGTTTGCGGTCTGTACACAAGTATGAAAAACAACATCAGCTATGCGAGCTAAGCTAGACTAACTTAGCCTAGCTCTTGGCCTGCAACCCCTTTAGCCGAAATTGAAATAAAGAAACCTTGAAATATAAACTACGCTGAGCGTTTATTTTCAGCCCAATGATGAAAATCTGAATGCGGATTTGTAAAGTTTCTGACTGACTTCAACGTTTAGCAGCCTGGTGTATATTATGTAGTTAGCGGACATTCGTGAAGCCAGCAGCCCTACGCGACGCCGGCTCACTTCTAATTAGCACACAGTTAACAGTAACCGTTCCTTTGCAGTCTGCCTGTCTGCCCTACGTTGTCGTTAGTTTCTCCTTCTCCTTATTTGCTTATTGTTCTTTAAGTTTAACCTCCATTGATTATTATGTTTTCTTGTGAAGACCGAAAGAGTTCTCTTAGTAACCCGGGGACCAACTTACATTTTCCTTAAGACACGTAATACGCAGAATTAATAGATAAATGTATAATGCGGTGCACATTAGACGTTGTGCACAGCTGCGACAGTGAATGCCCCTGCTGAACCCCATGAGCACCACCTTCAGGTGGTGCTCATGGGGTTCCCACTATTATTGCACAATCACGAAACACATCAATAGCTACTGGCGTAAGTAATTCATTCGCCACACATCTGTTCAGCATACATTCATTTCGCACCAAGTGCTACGCCAGAGTAATCAGTAAGCATAGTATTGTTTTCATGTTTCTACAAATGTAACAAACAGGCTAGCATCCCAGCATTTCTTGATCGTCTGTCTTTCATTATCTAAGTCCGATCAAATCCGGTACTTCTAGGTATTTATGTATTGTAATTATTCGTGTTCTTACAAGGCATGATTAATATTATCGATCACGATCTAAACGATAAAAAACGCAACTTTTACAAACATAAAAAGTATATGATCGACTACAGTAAACAAAATCAGAAAAATATATGATATTCTTTAGGATATATGCTAGGTAGAAAGTGTGTTGAAAACATAATACAACTAATTTGATACGATAGAAAAAAATCATGAAGATACCTCTAAACACTTTTTTTTTGACAATAAACACCATAGTAATATATGTACAGTCAACAAAAGAGATAAGTATGCAGGATCGTCGGATATAGTTGAAGTTTAGTAAGAAACCGATGGATGTTGTCGACTGAAAAATTTGATAAATGAGCTGTTTGTTTTCTATTAATAAAATAAAATTTCAGTCGACAACATCCATCGGTCATCTATATTTGATAACGACACGCTTTTTTTGCCTTCTAAGGCGTCAAAAAAAAAAAGTTTTGGTCGAGTTAAGTAACCAACCAACCAAGTAACCATAACAGTAACCAGGGACTTTACACATAACAAACAAAAAAAAACTATAATTTAACCTACTGTCGTGCAGTCGGTTAAGAACATAATTTATAAGAAACTTTAAAACTAATAAAAAAGTGTTACATTTTTGAGATCGAAAAAATTTCATAATAATAGTAACTAAGAAACTGAAGAGATTATAATGGACTCATCTTCTCAGCTCATACTTCCAGACATCAACATCTGCCGCAAACAGATCTGGAGTCAGCATTGAGGTCATAAGGAAGGCTGCAGGGTGGTCTCAAAGTTCCGAGTTGGGTGGTAGATCGGCAGCGGCGGCGACCTCTCGCGTCCGGCCCTGGTGCAAGCCATGGTCCGGGGCGAGAGGGAGTGGGAGGCAGTCACCTCCTTCTGCGAAGCAGTCATACTAGCGAAGGAGGTGGCGGGACGGCTCAGGGAGAGAGCCTCCCGTCCCGGCCGCCGCGGGAGACGCTCCGGGCGTCGGGAGCCGCGCGACGACTCCCGGCCACCGTAGGCGCGGGCCTGCGGGCGGAGAGTAATGGGTAGCTCACCGTCCGATCAGGACCATGCCCGTGCCGGACGGTGCGTATGTGTTCCACGCGCGCCTCAAAGAGATGTCAGCATCGAGGAGGGGCCCCATAGGGCCGAAGCCTGCCGGGTCAGCGGGATTGTCCGAAAGGGTTACCGCTGGCCCGGAACAAAGTTCCGCTATGTTCCGTCTCAGACAAGGAGTTTCGTCGTTTAATCTTTAAATATAACGCTTACCTACAATACATCTATGTACCTACTCTATTTAGATAATTTACTTTACTTAAAAGAATTATGAAATGAAGAGATTGCAATGATTAGCAGTCATCTTCACATCAGGTGGGTTAGTGGTCAAACATGAGCTTACAACAGATAAAAAGTATCTGAACAACTCAGGTACCTGTTGAACTGTTCATCATTTGGACTCATCAGCATCACATAAATGTGCTCGCCGCGGCTGGCGTGGTGTAAAAGTCGTACTCAGAACAGATTTCAAAGCTGTCCAGTTTGTTTGTGCCAATAAAACAATGCGCTCGCTAAACAGTCGTATTATAAGATCGGGTTGCTCAGTCGGTCAGGTAAGGCTGAGTGTGAGCGCTCACGGCTCAGTCGGGGGTCACCCCGTCACCCCGGAGGGGACACCCCGGGGTGGTGGGGTGCGGCACCATTGTCGCACGTACAAAGAGCCTCTCGTTGCTCTCGGCACGGGAGCGTTTGTCGACATTTCTTCTTTTCCTGTTGTTTGAGACACTACAACAGATCTGATGTCATGATTGAAGCCGCTTGTGCATTGGATCGAGTCCACTTCGTGATTGAAGTTTAGCTATTTGATGTGCTCGATTTTGATTCGGCGGGTAATCCAATGTCAGATATTGAGGCAGTTCAACATGCAAATGTTGCAAGCGTCGTCGTGGCTTGAGCCGGGAACGGGAGCAGCCGGCCGGGCAGCCGGGAGCCATAATAAACAGCCCGTATCCGGCAATTAGCGGCCGTCGCCATGACACTTGTTGCGGTGGACTTGCGCCCTCCGACCACGGCATTTAGGAAGCGAGCTCGACACTAACCCACAAACACGGAAACCTGATATACCCGTTTTAAAATATACATAACTATGCGGGCACCACCTGATTAATTCAGAGCATTCCGAATTTAAATAATCTCAGCATGTGGGAAACTTTCGATACCAAAACCGCTGTTAATTCTATAAAAGACATGGTTCAATATTGGAAAAATATCTAATTTAATAACTTTATGTAATACTTAGGTAGTTTTGCGCCAGAGTCTCTTGACAACTTCCTCACTAAAAGACTCGAATCACAATCTCGTTCAAGTTTTTATTAGTGTTACAAGTATTTAACTTCTTGCTCCTTATTTCATAAAGTAGACATCACATCAGCATGCACAATATTTCTTGCTTCCGTATTGATTACCCGCATATATGTATTTGACGCTGCATATGGAATTTATAACATGTCATTCATATATTTTTGTTCAATTCTGGCCGCGCCGCTTGTAAACCTTTAAAACCTTTAAAGATAATAAATGAAAGTCATCGTCACGACAAATCCTACACGCGGTTTTGCAAGGTTTCGCCAGTTATTCGCCAATATAGAGAGAGAACAAACTTTGTCTCTCTATTTCGGTCATTCTGACTCCTTAAATCACTAGAAATAGGTGAAATCTTAAAATTAATAAATATAAATTAAAGAACTCCGGTTAAGTGGATTAGGGGTTTTTTGACAGGTTGAGCCTGAGATTAGAATGTAAACGTTCTTAAAAATACGGTCATTGCCCCTCTGAACTCCTTTAGAATATTAGATTATGAATATTGCGCTGGGTAGTGGTTACCTGATAGTGAGACAAAACAGCATAAGCTAAAAGTAGCTAAAAAGCCCAGATTCCTGATGATGCACGTAGTAGAAAGTGAAGCTTACCCTGGAGTCGTAGACCCTGGTTAGGATATCGTAGCGAATGGAGCCAAGGAAGATGACGGCCTGCGCGGCGCAGCCCCGGCCCCGCGCCACCAGCTCCACGCACACCATCTCGCCGTCGCGCACCACGATGTCACAGAATACCTGCACGCAAACACAAAGCATTACATTACATAAAATAATATATGCACACATTACACAAACATAATATATGAATCCATTTACAAATTTATAACTAAAAATAACATACTATGTGATGAGCAAAAAGGCTTCCGCAAAAACAAAAATATAAACATGGCAATATTTGATCTTATAAAAGTGATTATGAAAAATGTGGATAAGAAGAACCCTGTTTGTACAATATTCACAGACATGACCAAAGCATTCGATTATGTAAAACATGATACTCTTTTGACTAAACTTTATGACTACGGTATTAGAGGCAATGTATTAAATTTAATAAAGTCATATCTTACGGATCGTAAACAATACACAGAAATATCAAGAATATGTACTAAAACAAAACGCGAAGTTAAATATCTTTCTACTTGCAGAATAACAAAATTTGGGGTTCCGCAAGGTAGTGTCGTTGGACCTTTATTATTCTTACTTTATATCAACGACCTACCTAGCCATATCCATCATCCAATGGCATTATTTGCGGACGACAGCACAGCCATAATTGAATGCGTAGATAAAACGAAATACGACAAAGATATAAACAGCACACTTAAAACAATGATAGATTGGCTAAATAAAAATAATCTTGTTATTAATTTACAAAAAACTAAAATCATGCATTATTACCAGCGTCTACAGCCAGATAATATTATGACTAAATATAAAGACCAAAACGTAGACACAACCTCGGTGGCAAAATTTTTAGGAGTACTTATTGACAGCAATCTAACATGGAAACCACAAGCTGAAAATGTGTGCCAAAAATTAAGTAAGACGGCCTATCTACTATATAACCTTTCAAAGAAGGTAAATACAAGTACACTAGTAACAGCATATCATGGTTTAGTTGCTTCACTATTGAGATTCGGGGTCATATTCTGGGGTAACTGCAGCGAAAGAGAAAACATATTTAAGGCCCAAAAACGCTGCCTTAGAGCAATGACAGGTCTCAAAAGTACAGAAAGCTGTCAACCTTTATTCAAATCCCTAGGAATTCTTACATTTCCATGTTTGTACATACTAGAAGTGGCCTTATTCGTAAGAACGAACAAACACCTGTTTACGTCTATGGTTGATACAAGACAACACTCAAGGCCCATAAGGACCCAATATAAAAACCAACTTTACACAGGTGGTCATAAAACAGCCTTATCCAAAAAAAACATTTTGTTCATGGGTCCTCTTCTCTATAACAAAATACCTGAAAATCTCAAAGAACTACCCACCAATATGTTTAAAAAGCAGTTAACAAAACTGTTACTGGATAAGTGCTACTACACAATCAAAGATTTTTTAGAGGACAAAACTTTCAGTAAAAATACCTTATTTATTAATTAATTTTGTTGACATTTTAATCTGTAATTCCGAAGGTTACCGTTCTCTATTATTGACTTTATTTTTGACATAATTATCTTATAGGTATTCTTAAGTATTGACATCTCTGGGTTATTGACAACTCTATATTTTTGACATCTTTGTATTAAGTAAGGACAGTAATTAATTTTAATAGTGATTTGTGGTAAATAATAATTTTGCTTTATGTAAATTTGAAGGTGTTTATTGTATTGTTTTTTTTCTCTTTTTATTCGGATCGTGTATCTTAAACAATATTTGCATGCCGTAAGGTAAAATGTACTGGGACTCTCCACAAAATAACCATATTATATGTATACCTACATTTTTGGCAAATAAATGATTTCTTTCTTTCTTTCTTTCTTTCATTAGTTAGCTATTTTGTCACTAACACGGTACACTAAAGAGGTACACATACCTCATTCACACACAACCCTTGTTCAGGTGCAAATGTGCAATGTCAATAATAAGCGATTTTTCTTTTTGGCAGCTGAGATGATGTCGACAATACCTCCAGTATCAAGTATGAAACTGATACCCACTTATGAACTTTAAGATGAGTAATTTATGGATAATGGCAGAATTTCAGTTTTTAGCATTCTAAGAGGGGGGGTCATCTTATTGTTGCCGATGCAGCATCCTATATTTTGGCGTCGCTTGTCTCGTCAGATAGTTCCGGGTGTTCCTTCAATTCAATGTCTTTAATTGTGCTGCTACCTGTATATGCCTTCCACAAATGATCACATATTTTTGCCGTCATCTTGACGACAGAATATTAAGAGCCTATACTACCTCAGCTAAAATTCACTCTTTATCTCGTTCGCACGATACTGCTCGCGGACTGTGTGAAAGCGAGACAGAGTGCGGTGCTGGGCGGGAGGCAGCGCCAATAGTTTAGGTATTTGCTTTTTACGGTGAAAATAAAGGTAATTCAAAAAAACTAACTAACATAAGACCTGCTTTATAGTTAGTTCAGTTAGTATGCAAAGTTTCATGATCTAATTTGAAGTATTTTTTGAATACCAGCGGTTTATTGTTCGGTTTGGAGGTAACTTTGGATTTTTTTTCTATCGAGAAAATTTTATGGAATCGTGTTTTCGTCTAACATAAGACCTTACATTAATCCTTAACTTTAGCATATATTTATTTCAAAATTAATGCTGCGGAATTTTCGACATAACGGAGGATCATGCTAAGCCATTTGAGGTAGTATAGGCTCTTAATGGATGAATCATGAAATCAGATATTATTGCCGGCTGCAGGGTAATTGCGTAACACACTAACAGTAGCAATGGGTTTCATTACCGACTTCACAAAAAGGAGGAGGTACTATGTTCGGGTGTTTGTATGTTTTTTTTTTTTTTGTATGTTTAATAATAATAATATTCCACAACTATCACACAACGCCGTCTAGTCTCAAGCTAAGCAGAGCTTGTGTTATGAGTACTAGACAACTGATAAACATACTTGTATATTTCTAAATACATACATATATAGATAAATTACACCCAGACACAGAACAAATGATCATGCTCATCACACAAACATTTGTCCTGGGTGGGAATCGAACCCACGACCTCCGGCATAGCAGTCATAGTCACTGACCACTAGACCAACAGGCATATATGTTTGTTCATAGAATACTCCGCCAATTGTCGACGGATTTTCAAAATTCTTTTTTTGTTCGAAAGTAGATAGTTCTGAAGTGGTCCCATTGTCACCAAGTTAGGATCTGATGATGGGATCTTAGAGAAATCGAGGGCAACCCTCAAATTTTATAGGCTCACTTTTTGTTTTTCGCATATTTTATGAAGTATCTTGTGTATTTGTGTATGGTTGTCACCATCTCAGGTAGCTGGGCTGATGATGGAAGGTACAACTCCTTAACAGTAAGAAGTTACTCGAACAGACAAGGACTGTTTTAGTAAATTGTTTTGATGTTTGATAGGGCATTTGCCACATTTGGTCTCATGATCATCAAGTCATGACCTGATGCTGCAGTCAGGATAGTCTGCAGAGTACCTAACTCATCGACAACTAAGAGCAGATATATCGTGTTTAGGCTCATTGAAAAGGGCTCGATGTGTGGATAAACGTACTGTTACTGAGGAACACTGAAGACCTGATGCTGAAGCCAGGAGCATCAGAAAAAGTACAAACCTTGAAATTACAGCACCGTAGTCGTGTTTGGGCTAATTTTAAACAGGACTAATTTTAAGTTCAATGTAATGTTGACATAAGTCTGGCCTGATGCTGCAGCCAGGATTATTTGCATCTAATCTAAAAACTAATAAAAGGAGAACTCCTCAACAATTAACGTCCCTGCATCGAGAAAAGGAATATTTTATAAAAAAGGCGATGGGCAAGTTGACATTAGGCTATTGTAACTTAGATGAATTATAAATAGACCCACTAAAAAACGAGAAATAAAACTTTAAACAAAAAAAAACCGACTTCCAAAAAAAACACTACAAACTGAAAAATAACTTTAATTTCGGAAGTCGGTGGCAAAAACTAAAATACTGATCCCTAAGACACCGACTTCCGAAATTGTAAACAAATATTAACATTCCTTAAAAATTATACTTAACATACTGACTGTACCTGGTGCGTCCGATACACTGCTATAGGTAAGTATATGTAGCGTTGACAAACGGGAGCGTTACCAAAGGGGCGCGACCCCGCTTTTTGATCTATTTGTTTACGTTGTCATCAGATACTTTTAGAACAGACCATACAGTTTCTACCACCGAACCACATAAAGGTTCTATATCACCCACTTTAGGTACACCAGCTGTAGGTGGATAGCAATCACAAACACTGTTCCGATTCAGTGAACTGACAGCCTGACTCTATCGTTGTATTGGTGGCTGAAGCTTATTTCTATAGCAAGTCTTTCAGCATCGACCACAAGGTTGCCTTGGGCAAAGAACGAAGAATCAATCTTCCAAGGCAGAAATAAATAACAATATGACCTGACAATCATGTGACCATAACAAGAAGAAAAGTTCTATTCACTGACTAATCAAATAAACATATTTCCCTAGTTCCAACTAGTTGGCCATCGAACAATAATTATTCACGTTTTGACACACATAATTTATGAATCATGTTTATTAAACTCCTAACCTCACGAAACAGAAAAGAGCTCATTTCTTTGAAATACTGATTCCATGCTATCGAACGTGTGGCAGAGAAAACTCAGCGATGGTTACGTAAGTAAATGAGGCGTCCCACACGAATACACGAGTATATTAGGTACAGACAACTTTACAAGAGGCACATTAGGTAATTAGCACTGATCCGGCGAATCGGCGATAACGCGCGCCTGGATGTCAAACTTGTGCCGCTCGCGCCGCTCGGCGCTCCACGAGCGGAAACACGTGATGCTCTCAATATCTACTCTATTTTATACAACAGTACAAGACTAAAGCAGAGTATACATCTTCAAAGTAATGTTGTTCGTTGTCTTCAACTGTTTACCTACAAAATAACATTGTAACAAAGCAAGAGTGAACAGCGAACGCGCAAATGTAGTTAACTGTAATAAGATATCGTCAGCTAAGCCCTTTAATTTAATTAAAAGTTGCTAATCCCCTTAACCAGCGTGTAACGTATCACGCAAATACTTTAACCGTTACTCATTTAAACTATAACTAGCCATCTAGCCGTCATGATGTCATCATCATAGACTTCCATATTGTGATGTGTAGTTCTACACGTTTTCCAAGTACTTAGTTAAAGGTGATTTATTAGAAGTCGTGAGTTGTGTACTCAAGTACCTAACTGGAAAATCAAAGGTCGGAATTAAAGTCCATATAAATGCATGTTATATTATATTAGCCGCTTAGAAACGTATTACGTAAGCGTTATTAAGTTCGCGGTCAAGTAGGTATTATTTATAAGTAATTTGCACCTGACACAGTGTCAAGGTATCGTAATGCAGGTACTTAGCGTTGACTAAAATTGCAAATAACGTACAAAAACCCGCGCCATACTGACGAGCACACACAATGACCCAGCTCACCAGCTCACCTTGCGCGCACGCCTTCAGTTTTAAACAATTTTAATACAAGGTGATGTGACAATAGAATGGCTCGCTAACTACAGACTGTAGTTTTAATCTCGGCTTGGCGTAAACAGCCGCGATGCTAGGATGATTATAACAAATGAAGGTAAATCCAACAGAACGATCGCAACAGAAACGTTGACTTGTTTTAATTGAAATAAAACATTGCTCCGTAATCGATCAAATATAAATCCTAGTTGTTATAATAAGGCGATTCGCACACTGCACCGCATCACGCAGCGGGACGCAGGTAACGTGATTTTTTTTATATTCAAATTCAATAAAAACGCGCTTCCGTGCGCGGAATTTGGCTCCGTTTCACGCACCCATAGAGCAACACAGGCCACCGGCGAACCGGAGGGGAGTAGCCATATGCAGGCGTTCCCCTCTGTCAAAGTATAAGTCCACATGGTCCTACGCCTACAATAAAACTAGTTGCAACCGCACAGGTCACTAGACTAAATCTAGTTGCGTAACGGAATCGACGTCGTAAAAAAATGCCGAATTGTTCTGTATTTTGTTGCAAAAAGAGATCTGCCACGTCAAGTCTACAAAAAGATGGCATTACCTTTCATATGTAAGTAATTTTTAATCACATTATTGCTATTTACTTCTTTTAAATTAAAAAATCTGCAATATTATCAATCGTGTTGTTCGGATTTGTTTACCAACAAAGGCCGCACGTTTTCGTTCAATCGAACGATCGATCGTACGACAGATCCGAGTCTTTTTCCTAGAAGTCGCTGTCGCCGAGCGATAGTGATGTTGCCGATTTGTTTGTAGATACCTAGTTATCGATGAAAATGGAATTTTTGAGATTAGGTTTTCTGATTTAGATACCCATCATATTGTGGGCTTTATTTTTTTTATTTATAGTTGTATACATAAATTAAATATAATACAATACTTACGCGTATTAGCACATTTTATTAAAATTACTCAGTAAGAACGTCAACTAAAATGTATTTTTTTTTAGGTTTCCTAAAGATCCAAATTTAAAGGATACATGGAAGGCATTTTGTAATAACAGACCAACCTGGATTCCCACGAGAAATAGTGTCATTTGCTCAAACCATTTTAAGTCTTCTGACTTTCAAGTGTTGGTGGTGGTGTTTTTTTGCATTTAGCCATTTCCTCGCTGAGGTGGGATGAAAAGTTACGTATTGAACTCGAGTGCAAAGATTTTTCACTTTGTGCTCTTTTGATTCTCTCGCTAACGCTCAGGATTCTAATTTTTGAATCCTTCGCTTGCTCAGTCATCAAAATTGAGCACGCGGTTAAAAAGCAACTTTACAGGTTTGTGTAACAAATTACCATTATTATTATCATATTCATTTTAAAATATATAAAAAAAAATGAACGTTAATTTTATTAGTTTTATGATTATTGTGATACATAATAAATAAAGTCTATCATAATAATATCTACTTTTGAATAACTTATTAAACCTAATTTCCTTAACCGATTTCTTGAATTTATCGATAATGCGTATCGACATTTGTTACAGCTATGGCTGCAAGGAGTTGTCAGTGTAGTTGCATCATATTATTATACTGTTATGACACGATTTATTCAATGTGTGTGTGAAATTGTTAGTGTATTTTGTAATTGTTATGGTGTGAGTTTCGTAGTGACAGACAACTGTTTTTGTGTGAGAATTTGAGAATGTGTGATTTCCCCCCGCGAAAAATGACAGACATATTTGTATCGGTAAAAAACGCAATGGCTACTCCCCTCCGGTTCGCCGGTGGCCTGTGTTGCTCTATGCACGCACCCCGCTGCGTAATGCGGTGCAGTGTGCCAATCGCCTTAGTCTTTAACGTCCTACAGTATTTATACAGGGTTATTGGTAAAACATTAACAACCTCCTAAGAGGTCATTTCATTGTACTCATCATTATGAACAACTTTTACTATGGGACCAAACCTGAAATCGCGAAAAAAAATCAGCTGTTCCCTACATTTATGTTGGTATAACTCGTCAAAATGTAGGGAACAGCTGTTTTTTTTTCCTTTTACCTCTTAAGAGGTTGTTAATGTTTTACCAATAACCCTGTATTAATGCAACGCGAACACGTTTAAAAATGAGAATAATGATTCTAAACTCAAATATAAAAGCCACGAGCTATAAATAAATTTAAATAGGTACTTCCGTCCATAGAATTTGAAAATTAGCAACTAAAAACTTCTGAAAACAGCTGGCTGATTAGGATATAGCGATAGGAGACTATTTTTGTACTGAACCATAGAATTAATAAATTGCGGGTGCTGAAGTAACGTTAATTTATTGTACTTCCTGCTATGTATAATATGTAGTAAATTAGTAGGTAATACTTAGTAAAAATCACTACGGACCAACTTTATTTAAATAAGGAATATACGTTTAAAATATTATTATTTAAGTACATAATATTATTTCCTTCCTGGTAGGTAGTGTGCCACTTTATCCCATTAGTCATATTTATTACCTATGTCGCTTGTTTACGAATGAATACTGTTAATTTAACTAATTACGTTAACTATTTCAAATAAATACGCGATTAGGTGTCGCCGTTCTAAAGTCCATGATATTGCCAGACATATTCGCAGTTAATCAACAATTTCTCTCGCATGACTATCAATGAGCTGCATATAGGTCGTCAGATAACTCGCATGACCATAATAAACATGCTGTTCACACTCAAGGACGAAGAGTTACAATGGAGCAAAACAAAAACTTTATCCACAAAACTAGTTTCTGAAATTCCGAATAGTTCTCGGACATTCGCTTTTTAACTTTTCCTTGTCGCTTGGTGCTTCATAGAACTGTAATTTTGTTTTTCATGTAGGTACTACTCAATTCAATATCATATTGTCAATTGATTCGAGCCAGTAACATATTGCCATCACATGCATCCATCCAATCACAAAGCCTATTCACAGCTAAATAGGCAAATGAATATAACTGAGATAACGGTTGAATGCCGACAATATAATCTATTAACAGCTACAATGTGCATATGTGCATCAACTGTGGAGCTATTCACAAGCACTCGCTGCTCTGTTCATTGTGTGCGAGATTTATTGTATTATCTCTGGGAGGTTGCACCATGAAGCTGTTGCGAGCGCTCGGCTTCTTATGTGCACTTCCATATGTCACGGAATAAAGAGAAATAGGAGGGATACTTCCTGGCAAACTTCCTCACACGTAAACGCTAAACAAATCGACACTTCGACAGCGTAACGATAGAAAAACCGTGTGCAAATATCCTCTAATATATACCTATATCTTTATATCATATATAGTCACTTAATTTCGATTTAGGAGTGAAGTATTCTTATATATTGTGCAAAATAACTTGTAATAATGGACTTGGTATATTTTCCTATAGTTAATATTAACGTGCAGTTTGACCAAGCGTTATTTGTATCTAATGTAATAGCTAGTAAGGTCTGTCCTGTAGCTACTAAGCTATATGCGGTGAACGATTTTAGCTATGCAAGTTGTGGGTGCAAGCCGCGAGAACGTAACTCAACACCGTGCACCACCGAGCACCGGTCTATCTGGTTGTCATTCAAGGACTGCGCCTGCGCCTGCGCCCAGTCCTATCGTGGCTCTAATTACGCACAAAAAAAAAATGAAATTGTTGTGATAAGTACAGTACGAAGGGATCGCCAGTCATTAGCGATGGACTAAGTTAAACCAGTGCATCTGTACTTCGGAATAAATAAAAACCGGAAATTCAACTTCCCGAATTTTTCCTGTTTGTGGTCTGTTCAGTTGCATCCGGTTAGACTGGAAGCCGAACCCAACATAGGTAAAAGGCTAGGCAGATGACGAGCGGTCTGTTCAGGTCATTTTATTTAAATACGTAAGTTTTCATCAAGACTGCCTTCTTTCAAGTATATATGAAGTTGTTCGTTAGAATGTTAATAAGGTTGTACATTACTCCTAATAAGACCGTGATTGCGTGTCTTACTCGGGCGTCTCCTTCGCGTGCTCGCCAATGTAAAGCACCTTAGAGATGGCAATCTCCTCACTATAGCCTAATAACACGTTTACGAGATAATCCACTATCGTATTATACATAAAGCGATTGTATCGCCATTAACGTCTATATCGAGAACAATAAATGTGTGTCGTTACATCGATGGCCTGCTGTTATATTATATTCTATTTGCTAACACGAGCGCAACTGGAAAGATACGAACAACAAAGAAAAGCTGGCTGCTGTTGCATTATGAATGATCGTAATCCGTTCAGTTTGTGTCCAAGCGCAGTTGATGCTTAAACAACAATGAAATAATTACAAAGTAATGAAGCACTTCATTAATATGCGCAGCGCAGCGCTAATATAACAGACGAGGAGACATCACAAGGTCTGGAAAATTACATGTCTCGTGCTAAAAACCCTTTGCACGTGACGTTAGGCTCATGGACTCTTGGTACAGTTTCATAATAAGACAAATGTTGGTCGATAGCGGGCCCGCGCTGTACCGGATTTAATTACCAGGCAGCTCGCTCACTCCGGAGCATCGCGGTCATTCGCGGTCGAAACTGTTGCACACAGATTCACGCCAGATCAATACAAATACACGCCGAAAACGCCTATACCTACCTATACCTATACACTGCTCTGTGTGTTTCAATACGTAAGTATTTAATATGGCTTGCCAAAAGTGCCAATTGTTTTCTTCGGTAAAATATTGATAGTCCATAGAATGTTTATGATGTCGATAACGTGGAACACAAGGCATCCTCCGTGCTCCTCTTGATGCAGCAAGGCCGTGCTCCTGTATGCTTTAACTTGATATTTTCAATCTTTTCAATGTAAGCATATGGCCTGTATACTTTTTGATGCATATCACCGCGAATATCGTGGGGATGTCGTCCAAGTTTTCGCGATGACGTCACTAGATGATTCACCGCCGCAATAAACAGACGACTTGCGGATGATAAAATATGATCTGTGTTCGCATCGGTAACGTGGCGGCTCTTCTGTGAATACATGAATCAATGTTATTGTTTTTACCTCCACTCGGGAGAACTGCCATCACGATTACTTCATCGGCTTATTGTGCGAATTTAGTTCAGTCACACGATTGTACATATAATGTACTAGAAACTATTGTATTGATTCATGTAACATTCTTAAGGCACATAGGTAATTACTCAAACCTACTATCATCAAAAAGTTTCGTATCATGCCGACATTATGGGAAAGGACTATTTGAAACCAAGGGACATTTTGGAAAAGGGACATTCTGAGCCTGAACGGCCAAATAGTGTGTCATTGAGAGCAACTCTTTACTCAGATAGAAGTAACTGCTCTCAATATAAATGTAGACAAGTAAACAAGATACGTAAGCGCTGTGGCCAAAAGCTGATAGGAACACAATGCAATTGGGCCACCTGGAGCCTTTCCAAGCGGTAAACGAGTGCGCCAGTGCGCGAGGCCAGTAAATGGAGCGAGTGCACTGATACTGCACGATAGCCGGCTCCAGGCGACACACTTTCACTCTCGGATGGAACTGTGTTGATGTCACTAGCAAGTAGCAACACTGCTGAGATATGATAGACTACACACTTCATCGATTGGGCATCCATTTTCTGTTCGTTCATTTTACCTATAGTATATAAAGTTGGTATAAATACATCAACTGTATGTAATCTACGTCTTCTCGTTCATTTACTTCTTAAATTGTTACGTCATCTTTTTACTCCTTTAAGATGATGCTTTGGCAAAAGACAACATTTCTTTTTTGACTCATTTTACTGCAGTGTGTTGTCACACAACATGCTGGATGGCCAACAATTGACACATTTGGTTTGTAAGAAAACAGACGAAACCTTTAGTTTAGCCTTTTATTGTACACTGCTCGAGTGGGGCAGTGGGGCTCGAAGTAGGCCAGTGTGGCGCGCCAATTTATATAAGAGAACCTACGACACATACATGAACGCTGACCTATTATCTACAGACTGTTTGATTAGCTGTCGCTAAAACTGGAAATAATTCACTCGTTCAAATTATTAATAAGTTTCGTTTCGACACAATATTCTTTCTATCAAGAACTTGTTTCTAAATGATGTAATATTTAAAAGGCATTAAGATAACCATCATGTACATCACATTTATCATGCCATCAAGGAAGCAAACAAAAAAATATTGTTCGAGTAATTGGTCATAAAAGAATGAGGGAAACAAGGACAAAATTAATTTGATAAATATATTGGTAAGCAATAAACCAGCGTATTCCGGGACATGGCCGGGCATGACTTGGCCGCCAAAGCGCCACAGATCCTCCGAGCGACATTTATTGCCCATACATCTCGTAACAATGTTATAAAATTGTCCCCGTGCCTCACAATGGACTAGATAGGCTAGCGTCAGTAAATATATCCGAGTTCAAGGACGCGACCCGCACTACACTTTTAATGACTTCCACAAAACGTCACCCAATGATTATAATGTATACCTATATTTTCAGCAAGGGTTTAAATAACCGAAACCAGTTTGATCCATACGAACGGAAATCTGCAGGGCTCTGGTCAATGACTAAAATAATGTTTAGAGGACTGATTATAGTAAGAGTGTATCAACATGAATGACTAAATTGCCTAATGATCAACTCAATAGGTGCTATAAACATTCATTGAATTACTAAATTGCCTAATGATCAACTCAATAGGTGCTATAAACATTCATTGAATTACTAAATTGCCTAATGATCAACTCAATAGGTGCTATAAACATTCATTGAATTACTAAATTGCCTAATGATCAACTCAATAGGTGCTATAAACATTCATTGAATTACTAAATTGCCTAATGATCAACTCAATAGGTGCTATAAACATTCATTGAATTACTAAATTGCCTAATGATCAACTCAATAGGTGCTATAAACATTCATTGAATTACTAAATTGCCTAATGATCAACTCAATAGGTGCTATAAACATTCATTGAATTACTAAATTGCCTAATGATCAACTCAATAGGTGCTATAAACATTCATTGAATTACTAAATTGCCTAATGATCAACTCAATAGGTGCTATAAACATTCATTGAATTTATTCGTCCCCGAGCCGTCGTATGTTCGACTATCGCAAGTTGCAACAATGGCCTTTATGTGGTTGACATAAAGAGTACCTATGGAGCCCCTCAAAGCTGGCCATTCATTAGAGTAATTTACCTGTCAGTGAAGAGACCCGTAGGTATTGTAGCACGCGCATGGTTGAGTTTCCCATTGAAACTGAAGTGAAGAAAAGCAAGTGTTCCTTATCACGGCACTCGTGTCAATGGCAGGTACATACATTACTAGGTAATAGGTATATAGGTTCCTAAAGATTAACAGAAAATCCAATATAATTGAACTTCCTCTAACAAAAATGAACAAACAATGTGCGTACATACGACACTGCGTCAGTTGGGTTACTACTCCTCAGACATCATGAAGATCATTAAAAAACTAATGTTCAAGTCAGCAGGCCCTTTTTATTTAGGTTTTACAGTTGCGTTAGCCTATAAAAGATGCAGGCGGCAAAACAGGAACTTTATACCTATTTATTTAATAACAAATCGCAAACTGTGTCACCGAAGCCGCGAAAAAATCTTTACAGCGCGCAGCGCCTACACTCATTGCCTATTTCCAGAAATAATAACATACCGTAATTTGAACTAACACGTGGTGCTGCGCGAATTCTCTGCGAAATATATCATTAGGTGTAGTGATAACGAGAAAACTGAAAAGTCATGGAAAATTAATCGTTTATGTAGGTAAACACACAGAAAAATTAATCGTTTATGTAGGTAAACACACAGAAAAAGCAAGAGGAAGACCCTATTTGTAAAATACAATTGATATCTATTGCTATAATGCTGACACACAATGGTTATCAAGCTTTAAGCAACAACAAAAATAATACGATAACAATGATAAGATGCGATTAATTGAATGCCTCATAAGAGTGTAGCTACTTTAGAAGTAAGTACCTACTTGCCTATCTATTAATATGTGTGAAGTGTCAAAACATACGATATCGGAGTTGGCACTCGTGTCGCACTGCTTATCGGTCAACAGGCGACGAAAACAAACAAACCGAGCGAGGGTGCCCGTGCGCAAGGTCGTAGTGCCCACAGCCGACACGACCGCGCGACCGTGCCGACCGGCCAGCCGGCCCTGTTCTCAGTCAGATAACTCACTATATCGGTCAACTACGGAATTGGCTATTTCGTGAACAATCTGGCATAAAGCAGGTTTCCATGCAAGCTCTCCATTCGGCACTTGTGTCGGCCGGTAACAAATAAAGCAGGCTTCCATGCAAGCTCTCCATTCGGCCCGACCTGTGTCGGCCCGTAACAATTTTTTTTTTTTCAATATATACTACTACCTACTCTAGCTTTTCCGGTTCCGAAGAATTATGCAATAAAACACACATGTTACGAAATTCATAATGTAACAATTAAAATGATATTATGAAACTTGCAAGTAGGTACCTACACTCTTGGGTTTCATAATGTTTGACGCTGTCAACTCAGCCTATCGCAGTCCACTGCTGGACATAGGCCTCTCCCAGACTGCGCCACAGCACCCTGTCCTCCGCCTTCCGCATCCAGTCTACCCCAGCCACCTTCTTTAGGTCGTCCGTCCATCTAGCTGGGGGGCGTCCCACACTACGCTTGCCGATACGCGGTCTCCACTCCAGGACTCGTTTGCTCCACCGGCCATCGGTCCTTCGACAGACATGGCCAGCCCACTGCCACTTCAGTTTGCTTACTCTGCAAGCTATGTCGGTAACTCCGGTTCTTTTCCGGATAATTTCATTCCTGATTTTATCCTTCAAAGAGACTCCGAGCATAGCTCGCTCCATAGCGCGCTGAGCGACCTTGAATTTGTGGACCAGCCCGACCGTCAGTGTCCACGTTTCAGCACCGTATGTCATGACGGGCAGGACGCACTGGTTGAAGACCTTAGTCTTCAAACACTGCGGGATAGGCGACGAGAAGACTTGACGAAGTTTTCCAAATGCTGCCCAACCCAGCTGGATCCTCCTGTCGGCCTCTTTCTCAAAGTTGTGTCTACCGAGCTGGATGACTTGGCCTAGGTAGACATAATCCTTCACAACTTCGAGAAGCGACCCTTCGATGTGGATTGGACTCGGCAAGACGTGGGAATTGTACATGACTTTTGTCTTGTCCAAATTCATGCCGAGGCCAACCCGCCGGGAGGCTACATTTAGGCTGTGCAACATTTGGTCTAGCTGTTCCAGCGTCTCTGCCATTATGACGATGTCATCGGCAAACCGAAGATGTGAGATATACTCGCCGTTCACGTTGATACCCTGTCCAGTCCAGTCCAACGTCTTGAAGACGTCTTCTAAAGCGTTGGTAAACAATTTAGGGGATATTACATCCCCCTGTCTCACCCCCCTGAGCAGTTGGATAGGGCTGGTTTTCTGATCCTGGATCTGGACAGTCATCGTTGCAGCGTCATACAAACATCTCAACACTTCGATGTAGCGCCAGTCAATTTGACATCGTTGCAGAGAGGCCAGAACTGCCCATATTTCGATGGAGTCGAAGGCTTTCTCGTAGTCCACAAATGCCATACACAGCGGCTGATTGTACTCCTCGGTCTTCTGTACAATTTGTCGAACAGTATGAATGTGGTCTACGGTACTGAAGCCTTTTCGAAAACCGGCTTGTTCTGGCGGCTGGAACTCGTCAAGTCTCCTGGCGAGACGGTTCGTGACGACCCTCGAGAACAGCTTGTATACGTGGCTCAGAAGTGAGATGGGTCTATAGTTCTTCAGCAAGGATTTATCACCTTTTTTGAAGAACAGAACCACCGCACCTCTGCTCCACGCCTCGGGCGTTGTACCCTCTTGGATAACGGAATTAAAGAGACTCGCTAGCTCTTTCAGGACTGGAGCCCCGCCCGCTTTAAGGAGCTCTGTCGTTATTCCGTCATCCCCAGGTGCCTTGTTGTTCTTTAGCTGCTCGAGAGCCGCCCTAATCTCGCATTGGTCGATATCCGGGATGTCCTCCGTGTAGTGGCGTGTTAATTCGGCTCGATGGTCATCTGCACTAGGCCCCGCTGGTTTCATCGCCCGTGTTGAGTATAGGTGCCCATAGAAATCCTCGACTTCCTCGAGAATCTCGGACTTCGAAGTCACGATTCTGCCATCCGCAGTTCTTAGTTTCGTCAGATGGGACCTCCCTAATTGCTGAGCGAACACTTTCGACCCTCGGTTTTGCTCAATCGCATCCTTAATGTCGCGGGTGTTGGAGCACCGAAGGTCGCGTCGCGTCAGCTTTCTAATTTTCAGGTTTAAGGCCCTCTTATCTGACGAAGACGGCTGCATAGATGGCAACTCTCGCCTTTCCCTCATAAGTCCGAGAGTTTCTGAGGAAAGTTTGGACACCTTACTTTTTCGCCGCAGCGGGAAAAGTCTGCGGGACACGTCGCGTAGTGCTTTGACCACCTCGTCAGCTTTCTCGTCAATATTACCTATGGTTTCCAACAGGGTGAATCGATTTTGAAGTTCCAGTTGAAACTTTTCGGATCCTAGAGCGGCTTGGAGCTGCGTAGGTCGGAGTGTAGGCCTCATCATGCGGAGTCTCTCAGCTCTGAAATTAATATTTAAAGTGCCTCGGACAAGCCTGTGATCGCTTCCGGTATTAAACCTACTAATCACGGAGACATCTCTAAATATATGCTTTCTATCCGTCATGATGAAGTCTATCTCGTTCCTTGTCACGTTATCGGGGCTCTGCCAGGTCCACTTCCTTTGGGGTTTCTTTTCGAAAAACGAATTCATTAAGAAGAGCCCCTGCGACTCCAAAAAGTTGACCAGCATTTGCCCCCTGTGATTCCTGCGCCCCAAACCGAACGGCCCGACTTTCGATTCACCGCGTTCTTGTACTCCCACTTTGGCATTGAAGTCCCCCATAACAACGTTGTAGTGGGCCTTTGTCGTACTATGCATTGCCTTGGCAATATCCTCGTACATGGCCTCGGCTGTCTCGTCAGAGCATGTCGAAGTCGGCGCATATACCTGTATCACTTTCAGGTAGTACCTGTCAGTGAGTTTCAGTACAAGGTACGCTACCCGCGTCGACACACTACTGATTTCCACAACGCTGCTAGTGAGTTCCTTGTTGACTAGAAAGCCGACCCCGCCTTGGGAGAGGTGATCACCTTCGCGGAAGTAGAATAGGTGGCCTGACTCCAGGGTTATCGTGTCCTCCCCCTGTCTTCGGACTTCAGATAGCCCCAGTATATGCCAGTTAATGCGACCTAACTCTACCTCAAGTTCGGCAAGGTGATGGTCCAGCCTCATCGAACGTCCATTATACGTAGCCATATATAATCGTCGTTGGTAGCCTGCCGTAACCCGGGGATTCTTCGCACCCCCCGTCCCGCCGTTACCGTGACCGCTACCTTGACCAGGAATAGCGGGACCACCGGGAACTGGGGGCCGTTGTTTTGGCACTTTTTTCATGTGGGAGGTTTAATGCCCGTAGTCACCACGCTGGGCATGCGGGTTGGTGACCGCAGAGCCAAACCTTTCGCAACGATGATACTGCTGCCCGTCATCGTTCTGGAGGATTTAGGTTGGCTTGTGGGATGGTTATACCGCCATCGGTCGGTCGCCAGCGCCTCGTCTGTCAGTGGCAGGGTGTACCGCGCGCAGGTGAGGTTGACGTTTGGGGAGTCCGGTTGTTATGTGCTCCCCCTTACACCCCTGACGCTGTAGTAATGTTTATTTTATAACGACAGTTAATATGAATGCAACGAAGTATCATCTCTAGAATAGCATTTTGATTACCAGAAGAAACCAATCAGCATACTAAATAATGGCTATAAATCGATTTCGATCAGAAAAGTTTCACGAAACGAGTCTGTTGTTGCAGATCTTGTCTCGATCTGGTGAAACTTCGCTGACTCAAGAGTCGATACCGGTACTACGCAGTGCAAAACAGGTATTCGAGTTATAGTACCCAATCGCGTCACTGGTAACGTCATGAATCCCGTGCTGGTGCCGTTGGAAGCGTACAACATCATCGCATTGCAACAACCACGTCGAATCAATAACACATACATTGAATATTAAAGTACATAAAAAATAAACGTTTTGACATTCACAGGTTTAAAGTCATGGCTTTAAGGTGACAAAATAAAACAACACCAAATTTCAACAGGTTAGTACTACGCATTAGACTCGAGTAGTCCTAAATACCGTCTTGTTGAAGACACCGCTGATGACAGCGACATGATGAAGACAGACGACGGAGAGACAAAGGACGGCCGTTTACAGAGTCGCTGAACAAATGAAGTGCCAAGTCTAATTATATCGACAGACAGAATTGAGGCAGACGACAATCAAACAGCCGACTGTCGACTACATGCATGAGTACACAATACACTACACAACGTACCGCATTGTCACCAGAAGCGCCCTCCTGCTCTTGATCATCATAATAGCGTACATACACACAGAGCGCTATATGGATTTTTATATAAAACAGCTGCTTATCTACTAAGTAGTAAATGTCAATACGATGATCGATGATGGTACCATTCGTACAACAAACTGATATTAACCAAAGCTGCACGGTCCCTTTTTCGGTGCAAGCGGCAGCACATGTGATGTGAAGGAATGAGGAGCATGCAAGTGACAAGAAAGTTTAAGCCTGAAAGTGGACGGCTATTGGAAAACGGGCCGACTAAAGAAAGGAGTGTGAAACATCATACTGGTCCGGAAGGAGAGATGTACGGAAGATAAACTGGGATGATAAGAAGGATGATGAGTTTCATTTAGAGATTTTGAAATTGATACGAGTATATTACAGCATTTTATATAATGGATATTTTACCGCGTTTTAGCTCAAATAAATAAATATAATAAAGAAATATCATGTACTGCATGCACCAGACAAATGAAGTGTCCATGTTTACAAGGAGACTGTATAATGATTCTCATAATTGCTTTAGTAACAGCCCATTACTTCGTTCAGTCCTCTGTTTTTTACGTGCAAATTGTTTCTGAGTAACGTTTAGAAGTTAATTAGCGCAGCCATGGTCGGATGTTGTTGCTGAATTCTGAACAGCAACACACGCCACTAGCCTTGAGGCACACCA
The DNA here is from genome assembly GCA_963082905.1 of Oligia fasciuncula. Classification (NCBI taxonomy): domain Eukaryota; kingdom Metazoa; phylum Arthropoda; class Insecta; order Lepidoptera; family Noctuidae; genus Oligia; species Oligia fasciuncula. The sequence goes on along the minus strand of OY720394.1, from coordinate 919,944 downwards.
TAAACAACTTTGCTTATTTGCCGAAGACGAATCGCTCGTATATTTTTTCGGTTTCATTAGGAGGAATAGGTACATCGGTTAGTATAATTATATCGTTTACTGGCAGCCGCCAATATGATCGTGCTTTGAATTACAGGATATTTTTTTTGGAACGTTCCAAGAGTGAATGTGAAGCTATTATAATTATGACCTTTGTCCAGCACTATTAGATGTAAACCACAGTACGATAATTTATATTATGATGCAGGCATGCGTAATAACGACAAATTATTAGGTAAATAACTTTGTTTGCAATTTGGTGACTAATTAGATGCATTATACGAAATTTGATATGATTTAGAGAGTGTGTGTATGACGTGGTGAATTATCAAGATTTGTTAATTTCTTCGATCGGGCAGACATTACCCTGCTGCACGCGTAGCATGAGCACCGATTTGTCGACGGAAGGGTATTTCTCTTCTTAGTCTGTGGTGTAGGTAGACAGTACGACGGCAGCAAAATAGAAAGAGTCAACTGCACTTTTTACGAAATTCACTCTTTTACATAATAATTCTTTGTTGTCATAGGATTTTTTTTTCTTTTTGATTCTTAATTTTTATTGATTAAGTCACATTATAAGGAGGGGTCCGTGGCTAAATAATCGCCGCATAGGTTGATCGATCAGTATCTATAAGCTACGCTTGCCGCGGTTGGTCCATGGATGGGTGACTATCTTTACATACCGAGACCCCTCTGTGCCTCGGAAAGCACGTTAAGCCATTGGCTCCGGCTGTGATTCGTGGACGTTTGACAGTCGTTACGGGATTTTGTAGATAACCGTTTACACTTTGTGGCCGTCGAGTAGAAAGTTTTCTACTGCATTCATGGACGTAATATATAGAAGTATTACGTCCATGACTGCATTATATTGTAGTCTGTGGCGATTAAGACAACTGTCAGTTGTCAATGTGATTTTGACAGTTGGGATAGAAAACTTTCTTCTGAAATAGTCTACTTAAAAAAGGACATAAACAAAGATCGTTTGAAACGAAAGACAAAATGACAGATTGTAGAAGGATTTCGGATTTCTAGGCGGTTTGTCAAAAATGAAGAAAAGAAATGTCACTATGTATAGAAAGCAATATGTCTACTCTTCGTAGAGATAGAAGTGTTCATGCTATGTGTGCTGGGACAGTTTGGATTTTACAGTTTTCTATTCTATTCTATTGGGACAGTTTGGTCAAACCAGTCCATGGTCGTACTTACGTCTGTACAATCAATACCGTTACGTTAGTAGGTATCTATTTATCTAGACATAAATAAAACTTTTATAATCTAATATTATCGTACAAATTAAATACCAACGTACCTACCTACAAATATTTACATAGTGACCGTTTCTAGGAGTGATACTCATGATAATGTTATAATATCTGTGAACATTTATAACATCTGAAATTCGAATACACGAGAGTTGTCCACAAGGACACGCCGCGCCGTTCATCAATCCAGTAGTGTTATGGGCTCACGATAATGTGTTACAACCTAGGGCACACAAGCACACATCCCGATAAGTGCAACTCGACGTAGGTACGTTGCACTTACAGGAAGTCGCCCGATCTCGCCCGGAATCCGGACGCGACTCGAACACTTCAGATTCTCATACAGTTACCTTTGATCCAATTGAGAACAGAATTAATTGAAACTTGTTAGAGCATGGAACGAGCTTGTTCTTATGATTTAGTCTTATATTTATCTCGTTGGTCGCTAGAATAGCTAGCAAGCAGTGTTTACTGACCTCGTCAAAGTTGTCGACCATGAAGCAGATGTGGGGGTAGGTCATCTCCTCGCCCTCGCCCTTCGTGTCCATCTTGCGCCGGCTGGGTGACGCGTATACCTGCACACATTTACCACATTATAACGCCCCCTCTTTTATGCAATTTTTATCAACAAGAGGATTTAAATGGTTGACAAGTGTTTATTCATTAGCGTTTAAGGCCCGTAATCCACCAAAGCGGAGAAGAGAGGAGATGTCTCATTTTTCTATAGTATTTCGTGCCGCTTGCCCGCTTGCTCGCACGAAATTCTATACAAAAATGAGACATCTCCTCTCCTCTCCGCTTTGATGGATTACGGGCCTTGGTGCATTCAATAGGGTTCGGTCAGCAACTCCGATATTATAATAAGGTAAACATTCGTCCAAAGTAGGTATTGAGATACAAAGACGCAATAGGAATGAGAATCAAGAAAGAACTCGGATATCTCGCCGTTATTTATTTATTTATTTTATTAAAAGCAATGTCATCGCTGCGGCGTAGATAGGCATAGTGCGGCATCAAGTGCAGCTGTACTCGCTAATATTTTGCTGTGAGTTTATTAGGTTATTTTAAGTTACGGTAAAATATTCATCATGATGCAACTGCAATAACCACTAACCACATTTGACATCTGTTGAGCGGAGCAGGCAAATCCCACAGAATGCAGACTTGTTCATCGAATAATTACTAATAACAGAGCGAATGACAGTAATGTATATATTCACCATGACACGACATGAATAGAATACTGTTATTTATAGTAATGACTAGCTTTTGCCCGCGGCTTCGCCCGCGTGGATGTCGGAATATATCCCACGGGAACGTTTTACCATTGGATGTAAAATTTCATCCAATGTTTACGCGGCGCACGCCAGTAAAGCTTCCCAGTCGGCATGTTTTTTCCTACGTCTTCAACATTCATCGTCATATTTCAGCCAATTTACACAAAACCTATGAATTATTCACGTAAACCTATCTCATGAATCACTCCGTGCATTGGTGAACAATGAGTGTGAAAACAGTTTGAAAATCAGCGGTGCTATTCTGTAAAAATCTCACCGTGAAAACTTAGGTGAAGTGAGCGTGGAGTGAGCTTTCAATAGTGTCAATTCCTAGCAAAATCAAACTCACTTCACCTAAGTTTTCACGGTGAGATTTCAACAGAATCGACCAGCTGGTCGGTAGTTTTTGAGTTTATCGCGTTCAGGCAGACCGACATACAGACGCGGCCAGGGGTACTTTGTCTTATAATAAGTAGTGATACTTACTGTACTTACATCCTGTTCTGTATTCTTTCACAGAGATTTCAAACAAATCTACGTAGCATATAATGATGTGCAGAAATCGTAAACGGTAGCAGTCGTTGGAACAATTATAATTATGTCCTTAGTAGCTAATCAAAGCTCAGAATCCAAAAAAAACCTCAAGACTTAGGTATCGCTAGCACCGGTAACCGGTACACATTGTCACAATCATGACGTAGCTCGTAGGTACAATACAAACGAACTAAACTTACAACATAATTTGACTTTAGGTTTCCTCGTACAAACTAATCGCAATTACTAATTATTCTTCTACGAATTAAAGAAGCTTAATTAGTCACTTAGAAGACTTACAAGTTAATACTTACTATTTTTATCCTTCCTCAGGAATTCGACAAGACAAGGTCATCCCAGAAACGTGCCAGAATATTAAGCGGTACTCAGGTACTGGCTTAAAATGAGGTTAGCAGAAATGAGGTTAGCAGAAAAGCGTCGTCAAAATTTAAGCGCAGTTATTAGGTTCCTTCGACAACGCGTTTTTGAGGCATTGTTGTAATATTTTACAAAACAACCTGGACCGTTAATGAAAATACTAGAAAAATGCATTAAGGAACGCGTTGTGATAGCCGATATTTAATTTAATTAAAATAGAGGAACAAAATTTCACGAAGAGTAGACAACTTTGCACCTATGCAACAAAAAAAAAAGCATCGTTTATAAAAGCCCCACATTGTACTGTGTGTGACCCTTGTTTGATCTCTACCATCTGACACTAATCGAAAGCCCGCAGCAGCTGTCTATAAATTGTCTGATCAAATAGGAAATCCTAAAGCATTGAATATTAAAGCTCTATACGCTCAATTATATCACGTAAGATATAAAGCGACATCAGTTATAGCCCCGGGTTAAGGGCATCATACGAAGTCGTGGACTCGTCCACAGCCGGTTTTGTAATCCATACCTTACTTAAGTATACATTCCTAACGCCTGAGAACGGAAACCTATTGCAACACCTTCTACTACCCATGAACTACCGACTATAGCGGCAATGTGGGCACACAGATTTAGAGAATGCCATGAGTTTCAGTAATATGTCCGACCTAAGAGCTAGCATTTTACTAACAGTACAATTATCGATGCACATGTCAAGTCCTAAAATATGATCTGAGTAATTCGAAGTACTTAATGAGACTGTGCCAAAAAGGTCACTCACTGTTCTATAGAAATGCAATTTTTTCAGTTCTTTCGAATCTTTTCGAACGAACTTCGTAAACCGAATTGGAACCTCTCATGCTGTAAAAATGATTGAAATTAGCTTCAAATGCGATGGTTAATATTCCATTGAGCTGCTCGGCGCGGTGAGCACCGTGGCCGGCTTGTTTGCTCCTCGCTCGGCGCGCGGCGCGGCGGCCCGGTGCTCCCGCACCCGCGCGGAGTGGGGGACTGGAACGTCTCGCTGTGACGTCATCGCCGCGCGTAATTGCTTCCATTGAGTCGAGCGCGCGCGAACCTGCCCGACGACGCCCGAGCGCCAGCGGACCGAAGCCAACCAGTGCTACATCTTTTCTAGTACGCGGTCGCCACTGTACACGCACGCTCGCAGCGGCGAAACCCGTCATGTAACAATATATTATTTTGTGTTATCGCGTCTAAGGGCTTCACACAGTGTAGTGGACATCCATGTGGAATGCAAGTTCGTTTACAGAAGCTCTAAGGCTCAATAATTGTGAGTGAAATTCCGTTAGCCGTGCAGTGAAGTGTGTATGCATATCGTTTTCCATTTCGACCTCGTTTACGTGCCTGTGATTTTACTGGATGCGAGGCTGGCTTTCCGGCTTTCTTTCTGGCGCATATCAGGACCGGGGCATCCAATCGATGAGTCCCCGCGTTCCCGCTGAATGACGGCTCGCACATTGATTGGGTAAGTCGGAATAAAGCGGGAGAGCGAGCTTTCTAACGCGTACCTACCGAAAACAACTCGCGGAACAAGTGGCCAAAGAGAAATCTGTCTTCAGCGATCTATAATTGTTTCGAGTATTAAACAATTGTAATCTGGTGGGCCGCGCAATGATCGCGAGCTAAGGGGCGGAACGGTCGGAGCTCCGCCGTGGCCGCGCCGAGCACAACAAACAGCGGCAGCTAATTATCATCATCTGACAATACCTACGCGAGGAGGGGCGCCGGAGCCGGCTCGCCGCGCCGCTCACCGCGCTCCGTGTCGCGCAATCATAACCCTCGGTCTTTGAACCGTGCCTCGAGTTATTTTGTTTACGATGTATCTTCTAGAAACAGCCATATTTACACAACAACGATGTAAAGCGACGATTTGTATCTCATTTATCCCAGATAACAGTTAGGTTAGCATCGACACTGCAGACATGACACCAAACCCATACCTACAGAATACTACAGATACTAACAACGCAGATAAAATGTATCCTTGATGTTTAACAATATTTTAATTTAAACTAATTATGGTTCGATGACTTCTAAGAAATGTATGAACGGAGCCTTGTAAACAGAAAAATAATTATTCTCTTTTCTTGAGCTACTGATCCCGAAGAACACGTTGGTATAAAAATATATATATAATATACAACGTGTAACATAATTAACGCAAGACCTCACACTTCAATTAGAGTAATGAGTTAAAAACATAATTTATTTATTTTATTTTATAATACAATGACCAAACCTTTTTTTTTAAAGCTATATATTATTATTAAGTAAATTGTCTTGACCATATCATTACTAGGTACTTATAAGCATTTAAAATTAAGTCTTATTAAATTATCTTGAAATAAGATTTAATTTTCTTCAGCTCAATCGGCGGTCAGTATGGGGAAATACATAATTTTTGAAAAAAAAAATACCTATCTTAAAAGTCACCGAAATCGATTCAGTAATCAATTATGAACAATCTACTTTCAGGACTTGCGTTTATTCTGTTACACCTTGTATATACACAAACATCCGAATTGAGACCCTCTGTCTTTTTTGAAGTCGGTTAAAAAAGAATAGACTGAACTAACACGCTTTTTCTCTATATTCCAGGTTCGATCCAGCCGAATGGTGATTGGATGACGATCTCATCGCGCTCCCCAGACAAGGAGCCCTCGCCACCAAAGCAGATCAACTTCGCGGAGCCGCTGGTCGAGTCGGTACGCGTGTACCTCGCCAATGAGCTGCCGCACAAGCAGCTAGCGCTGGTGCCGCAAGCGCCGTCCCCGCCGCCCTCGCCGTCCCCGCCCGCCACGCCGCCGCTCTGCGATGTGGACATAGCGGCGCACACCGCACACGACGAGATCAAAGGGATCAACTTCGAGGCGCGCTTCAAACGGAATGACCTAAACAACAACGCGGCGCGACAACAGAGCGACCAACGACTCAACGGGGACATGCCCAGTCAGGCCGAGCTCATGCAGCGACAGCCGCTGCTGGCGCGCACCGTGAAGACGGACGCGCCGCAGCCCACCACAGACGAGTCCGACCCCGACCAGGATCACTCGCCGCAGCGCACGCACGCCGGCGACTTCATCGTGGAGATTCCGCCCGGCGCCGTCCGCGAGGAAAGATACCCCAAAGAAATATGGAAAACTATTATATCATTCTTCTTCCTATTCCTATGCGTCTGTGTGAACATGATGTCGCTGTCATTAGTACACGAACGACTGCCCGACAGAAACACAACGCCACCGCTCAACGACATAATACTAGACAACGTTGCCGCGAGAGACTGGGGCCTCGCCGTGTCCGAGTACCTCATCATGATATCGACGACGGTCGCCATGCTGGTGGTCGTGTTCCACAAGCACCGGTTCATCGTCGCCCGGCGCTTGTTCTTCATCATCGGCCTGCTGTACCTGTACCGGTCGGTCACCATGTTTGTGACTGTGCTTCCTGTTTCCAGCACCACATACTACTGCAGCCCCAAGAGTAACAACACTACACCGCTACTAGTCATCAAGAGAATGTTCTACTTAATATCCGGATTTGGATTGTCGATAAACGGCAAACACACGTACTGCGGCGACTACATATACTCGGGACACACGATGGTCCTCGTGTTAAGTTACCTCATCGTAGCGGAGTACTCGCCGAAGAAGCTTTGGCCGATGCACTGGGCCATGTGGGGCTCGGCACTGCTCGGCGTGTTGTTCGTGCTGTTGGCGCACGGCCACTACACGGTGGACGTGGTGATCGCGTACTACGTCACCACCAGGCTGTTCTGGACGTTCCACTCGCTGCTGGTGACGCCGCACCGCAGCGGCAACGGCTACAACCATTACATGATCCAGCGCGAGTGGTGGTACTGGCTGTTCACGTACCTGGAGCGCAACGTGCGCGGTCCGGTGCCGCGGCGCTACGACTGGCCGCTGCCGTGGCCGCGCACCAAGCTCTTCAGTCGGCTCAGCTAGTGACGCGCGCGCGCGACGCTGCCGCCGCCGGAACGCGTATGACGCTCACCTTTTGCGAGTGCCGCTTGAGGACCTGCAGCTCCTTGGGGCTGGTCCGCGTGCAGATGGCCAGCGTTATTGTGTAGTCGAACTGATGCACGATCAGATTAAGGTAGACCGTCTCCTCCCAGTCGATCTCCGGGTCTCCGATGGGCAGTTTCTTGGAATCCTTGCGGAACACCTCGACGTCGGTCTGCGAACAGGCGCAGCAGGCCAGAGCGGTCAGTGTCGCGAGCACGAGGCGTGCCGCGCACCCTCGCACGTACTCTATGTTATCGGCTGTGCTTAAGAACGCTCGCGCGAACCAAGTGAACTTTGGGCGACCGCTGCGTGTGAAATGTGATAATTCGCCAAGTGAGCATAATATTTATTTTGCTCACAACTATCGCAAACTCTTCTATAGAAAGTGACAACCTCGTATGCTTTTACTGTTGAATATAATTGTAAGGTTTCATTTTATTTGACAAAGAACAATAATCGATCAATTGTGTACTGTCAACTGTTGATAGAATTTTTGTTTTTATAAATTGTATAGTTTATAAGTGGTTATTGAACAACCTCGAATCAAAGTAAAAACTTACTAAGTATTTATTAGAAAAAAATATACTGTGATTAATGTATAGTTGGAGACGAACGAATCTACGCACGTGACACTGAGTCCCATATTACAGAACCTCAAGCCTCAACCATTACTTAAAACTAGTTTCAACCAATCAAATGGCTCTAAACTAGTTTTAAGTAATGCTCGAGTCTTCTGTAATACGGGTCTGAGTGTGTCGCGACACTCGATATAAGTACATGTAGTTGTTGTACCAGCAGCCTACTATAAGAAATAATATTTTTATATTGTTTAAAATAAAGTACATACTTAACTGTTGTTAATGCATAATTTTTGTATTCCAAAATATTACCAACTAGAGTTTGTAACATTCATCAAAAATGGTGCTAAATTAGAAATCAAATGAAACTAAGCAACTACTACAAGCGGCACCCACACAAACTCAGAATAACATTCCACACTCACAAACTACATACTGATGTGGTTCCATTTGGAGATCTAGAAACATACATTTAAACGATATTCAATGATCTAGATTCTAGAAAGGTACAATTATCTTTACTATCATTGAATGTCGTTTAAATATCACACAACTACATAGATTTGTTTTCCTGTAAACAAAATTTAAAAACAAATATAAAGTAGAAACCTATGTATCAGTGGTCTTGAGCGACATGTTTACATTAAAGACACAAGCTGTTGATAAGTTTGTATTTTATCAAGTTCTCGGCACAGTTCAGTTTAAACGCAAGAGTTGCATGTCCGCGATCATACTAAATATATCTAATTTGAGACATGTCATGCTCTCCTGGTTTTGCTACCGCGTTCCTATTTCACTTCAATACTTAAATATTAGTTCTAATACTTAATTTGTGTTCATCAGTTCAAAGTTCACGTGGGTGAAAAATGACGCATCGCTGATAATAAAACACTTGATTCCCTTCCGATAAGTTATCTTAACATATCCTGATGTTGATAACAAACAATCAAAATCAAATCAATCAAAATCTCGATATGTGATGCCATCATAACAAACAGTAGTGGATAGATTATAATTATGTTAATAATGTCACAATGAATGCTTAGGTATGATTGTGATACTAGTGAAAGTGAGGCACACTGTGCCAGGTGTGCACTGCCCACCACTTGCGAATATAACAGAATGCTACTGAAAGCTGAGCTGTGGAGGCTCAGTGGTCGAAGTGAAGACTTACCTCATACTTGGGCAGGTAGCGCGAGGAACCCTTCACGTGGCGCTTTCGAACAAAAAACAGCAGGTCGTCGCAGTCGATCGACTGCTCCTCTTGGAACAGAAAGTGGCGCACAAACAAATCTGTCCAATATGTCGTTCCTTGTAGGACTACGAACCCACAATCTGAAACATTGTTATAAACTCTAATTATGTTGCACAAATAAGTTAAATGTACAAAGAGAGTTATGAGTGTTGAGTAGAGACGAGTGGAAATGACGCGTTTGTTGCAACTGACTCTTGTGATGCCCACTCATGTAAATTGCAAAGTGCCTTCAAAATGGTAACATCCACCATAATCAATGTTTCCTGAATTTTTAATAATTTTGTCATCATTACTGTATCTATTATCTTTTACAATTTTATCATCTCATTACTTTTTATCAAAATTTGTGACAGATAAGTAAATAGAATTAGAAGAACAATTAAACACAATGTACTTGAACAAGATGTGTAACTACCTACGAATAATTACGTGGAAAATAAATAATATAATTTGCGAGTTGTAACGAATATCAAGTATGTTAATAGTTAAGTTCTACTCAGAAGCATTCCTGGGGCACAACATTTCATCCATGACGTTAAAACTAATTCGGTTCCTTAAATAGGTGTGATCAAGTTTACAAGTAATAAGTAACTACAAGTTAATATAAGTATGATTAATTTCGATATTACGGAAAATGATTGATCCTAGAGACGTATGTTACACTGTTTCACATGCAATAATGCAGGCGTACTTGTGAGGTACACGTGTCCCGCGCGGCCGGCACGAGTCATGTCATGGCGAATCTCTTCATCGTATTCTGCTTCGGTGTGCACAATGCATTACAAATTATTATTTTTACCCGAACAATGCATTTTTAGTTAATGCATATTTCTGCAGACGTTTAGAATACTATTACAATAACATGTACATATATTGTATCATCATTTCAGCCGAAAGACGTCCACTGCTGGACATAGGCCTCCCCCTAGCACCTCCACTTCGACCGGTTCTGTGCTTCTCGCATCCAATGGGTTCCTGCGGCCTTCACAAGGTCGTCACCTTGTGAGAGGCCTTCCAACGCTACGTCTTCCGTTACTCGGTCGCCACTCCAGAACCTTTCGGCCCCGTCGGCCATCTGTTCTGCGAGCAATATGCCCTGCCCACTGCCACTTAAGTTTGGCAATTCTTCGGGCTCGGTATGTCTGTTACCTTGGTTCTCCTGCGGACCTCCTCATTTCTGATCTGATATATTGTATATTCGTATGATATCCTTGTTTTGTATCGTGTAAAATTGTAAATATTGTAAATGATATGCTGCTATAAAAATATTTGATTGAATGCTGTGTAAGTACATGTATTTATATAGTTAAAGCTGGTTACCTACTTATATGATATTATGTATTATTTCACTATCGAATGTAAACCACACCTACTTAATGATTCAATCAAAAGAGACAAGACACTGTCGGATTTGTTTGTAATATATTGTAGTCACTTCCAAGTTTATAACTGAGGCTATTCAAGAGTTCAAATACATTGTTGGATGCCACATTCCGAGATTTAACGTGTTCCCTGTTTAGAATATATAGGCGCGTACGCACGTACGAACAAAACATGGTGAACACGAACATAATGGATCGCCTCGAACATTTTTGACGAACACAGGTTATGTTCGTTAGTGGTACGCACGTGCGAACAAAGTGTTCGATGTTCGTGTTCACCATGTTTTTGTTCGTACGTGCGTACGCGCCTTATTGTGAAAAATGTAATGTACGGAACATGCAACTGTTTATACCAACGCTGTTGTAAAGTTAATTAAATGTTTTTTCTTAAACCGAGTATACTTCCTTCTACACTAATAGAGAACCCGTTCCTATTTCGTCATCGCCTTGATCTCGATGTACCGAGCAGACAATCATTTGAATTCTAATGTTCATAATTAACCTTGAATGCTATTTTACTTTAAAATAAATCTACTTGTGTGATCTTGGTTTACTAGTTAAGTCAATATATGAAGCCACATGACATGGAGTGGTACCAATGGATTTTAATTATTTGCCGATTAACTACTTGTTACATATTTTGTACATCAAATGTAATTATTCCACGATTGATTTACTGCACGGCGGTACAGCCTACTGCGTGTGATGAGGAGGAATACTAATCATTTTGTGAGGAAAGTCTTGAGTAGGTACGAATGTGAATGGCCATAAGCGTTGGCTATTTATTTGTTTAAATAAATAAAGAGAAAAAAGAAATGATGGATGGATTGTGTGAAAGATGACATGGTTAGAAAAAATGTACCTACCTAACGAAATGGCCGGCTGACTCTGACAGGGATGTATGGGAGAAGACATGCTGCGCCGAGCCCAAGTAAATTGTGATAAGGGCAGGAGGATGTAGTGCAATGCAATGTTATAGATACACAATTTTTTTAGCTGAATGTACACAGGGCAATTTCACGCACAATATGTTCTTACAATCTATAGATCTAAGATCAATCTATAGATTGTAAGGACTTATTGTGAACATTTTAACAATCCGTGAAATCTCTTATTGAAATCCCCAATATTGCATAATTTGACTCTCGGTCTTTATCGGAACGAGTGGGAAATAAAAAGTTCCAATCGTCACCACTGGGGAGGAACGAAACTTTTTTTTAACCCACTCGTGCCCAGTGGGGGGGACGGGGCGGGGACGACCGGGAATAAACGTACAATATTATTATTGAAAGCAGACTCGTTGTAGTCATATTATTAGGTATCCCATTTGTTGTGGAACGCATGGCATAGTAGTAACATCTCTGCTGAGAGCCCTGAAACCATCTATGCCGAGTCTAGAATTGTTTTATCTATGCTAGGAATATCCTTTACACCCAGACTCCGAAAAGGCCGGTTTAAAATAACAGCAGTCTATGGTGGTAAGTATGTTTGAAATTATCAATATAATAACAGTTACAGTTCAATGAAAGATCATCGTCAATAAGGTCCAGTAGCCCGACTAAAAACGAATTCCAGTACCAGTTGGTAATGGAGTGAAGAGCAGCTGGGGGTTTCAGACTTGCAGTTTCGCAGGGAACCAAGGTTTAGTCTTGCTTAGAGTCTTTGCTGGCTTACATGCAGCAGTGGACGTCTATATTGTCTGGATTATGATGATAGGTAGGCTCTTTTTGGATGTTGTCAGTAGGAGGGTTAAGATAAACCTTTAACACGGTAAACCAGGACAAAACAGAATTAACTTTTGACGTGACAACGTCTTAAATTAGGTTGCGACTGGGAGTCACTTATGAAAAAGTGTAACGCTCGGTAACGTTACGATGAGTCACCGAACGAGAGAGAGGCCCGCCGAATGCCTTGCGTCTCTCTCCCACTCAACTATGATCGGATGATCGGTCGTTGTCACGTAAAATCTTCGCCCGTAAAACCGACTTTACAGGCAACCATTTTTTGTATAGAATTTTATACTATGGCGTGCTAATTGACAACAGCAAAACGACTGCTGAACGTTTGTAACGTCAAATTATACCCATCTTGAATAAGTTACTATTAGACGAGCTTTTTTATTATAGTTCGCCAGGTTGTTAGCAGTATAAGTTTTCTTCAATTAGTAAATATGTAGGTACTTCCCTATTTTATATAATGAGTGCCTTTTAACATTTGCTAAACACGTAAATAGCGTTAACACGCACGACGCAATCTTCATCGATCACCAGTCATGTCGAATGCCTCTTTGGTGAGATAGAGGGGTTCCGAGTTCGATACCCAGGTCAAGCTGTGTTATTGGGTTTTTCAGTGGCAATAGACTCACAACCTAGAAACTTAATTGGCGAAATGTGTGTCTGCCACAGCCCACTTCGAGGAAACAAGTGTGATGTTATGTAATGACCGTGAGTCATCGTATTCCCCTGTCTAGATAATCGGCTGGATCGCGTTTAGGCCATGGTTGTACGACCACTGCCTGATCAAAACGATGAGTGGCTTGCCGCTTGAATATTCAAATATTTAGTGTGTTTTTACAATATTTTTCACCCCAACTATCCACAACGTTATTTTTAGTATATGCGAAACCTGAATATACTTTGTTCAGAATAAGTAACTGAATCGATTCCAAATATTTTTACCCCATGTTATATTTTGTACCGAAAATATTAAAAAAAAACCGGGCAAGAGCGAGTCGAACTCGCGCACCGAGGGTTCTGTACCATCATATGTTTTTAAATTTTCACCGGCGAGCTACTTACTAGATCTCGTTCAAAGTGTTCAAACCAATTTTCGGTGGAAGTTTACATGATAATGTACATCATATTTTTTTTTTTGTTTTATCATTCTCTTATTTTAGAAGTAACAGGGGGGGCGGGACACATTTTACCACTTTGGAAGTGTCTCTCGCGCAAACTATTCAGTTTAGAAAAAAATGATACTAGAAACCTCAATATCATTTTTGAAGACCTATCCATAGATACCCCACACGTATGGGTTTGATGAAAAAAAATGTTTTGAATTTCAGTTCTAAGTATGGGGAACCCCCATATTTATTGTTTTTTTTTCAATTTTTTTGTGAAAATCTTAATGCGGTTCACAGAATACATCTACTTACCAAGTTTCAACAGTGTAGCTCTTATAGTTTCGGAAAAAAGTGGCTGTGACATACGGATGGACAGACAGACAGACATGATGTGGTTTTTGGAAATTCAACCTTTAAAGGGGTGAACAGGGGGGATTTTGTTTGTATGAAAAATTTTATTCCCTGGGTTAATAACCTTGAAACTTGGCACAAATACATAACTAAGTAAATTATGAGATTGGCATTTTTTGTTTTTCTAAACTACCCCCTAAAGGGGGATTGGGGGTGTCAAATTTGGTATGGAAGAATTTTAACGCGCGGTCACAAAATAAATAGTATAAGTACAGAAGAGGCACTTCACGCAACAATTAATAGAAATAGCGACTCTTGCTACTATACTAAGCAACAAAGTGCAATCGTCGTAAATCTTTACATGATTCAAACGGATAAAATGGTTTTAGACCTTTTATTTGACAAAATGTAAATATTTACCCATCTCAACAAACAAAAAATCACATTTTCAAGTTGCTCTCGTAAGTGCTCGCGCGTGGAGCGGTGACAACCGACTGGCGAAGTGGCCACGTCGCCACGCGAAAGTGTAGGCATTTATCGCTGTAGGTACGGGCGAGTGAAGGAGGCCTGGCGCAGTCCAATTAACTTAGTATGTAAGACTAATAAAGTGTATCTGGGTTTTTCGAAAATCTACCCCTAACGGAGTGAAGAGGGGTAGTCAATTTCATAGGGGAGTATTTTATTATGTGGCTTAATTAACTGGAAAATTGGTATAAATACTAAGTAAAGTTTTATAGAAACAACCCAGAAGATTTTTCAAAATTCCATCCCTTTATAAAAAGAGGATACAGTTTATATGACAAATCTTATTCATTTGGTTAGTAAACTTGAAACTTGGCAATATTTTGACTAAGTAAATAATAAAGATTGCCACTTTTAGTTTAAAAAAAATGACAATCTAGGTAAGACTAAGGGGGTAACAAAGTTAATAGGTTAGAAAAATATGTAACTTGCTGTCGCAATAACATGGTACTACAAAAAAAAAAAAAAAAAGTGTGTTTTAGGGTTTTTCAAAAGTCAACTCCCACCAAGAGGTGGAAAAGGGTAATAAAGTTTAAGAGGTGGATTATACTGCTTGCTTCCATTCACTCGAAAATGAGTATGGGTCTTTGAGTCAAGTTATGAATACATCCCAAACGGCTTTTTCAAAATTCCTCCCCTATGTGAGTGAAAAGCGGAGATACAGTTTATTTGAAAAATCAGATTCCTTTGGATTCCTCACAAAAGGAATTTCGAAATTTTTAGAGGAAAGTATGAAATACACGCAATGACATACATGCGCGATGAAGTCATGGGCAAAGTGCTAGTTATTAAAATATCACAGTAAATACAGTCAGATATGTAACAGTGATTATTAGGCAGAGACTAGTAGAAAAGGATATGAAAGACTATTAAAAAATGAGATAAGTAATAAACATTATTATTTGTATTTCTATAATTATTACCACAGGTAGACTGGATGCGGAAAGTAGTCTTAAATTGAGTGGCACAGTTAGTGACACAGCTAAGTGTTCAATTGAATGGTTAAAAGCCCCAATATTATTGTGCAGCCAGGGATGGACTCTAGATCTGATCTACTTTAAGGAAGTTTTATTAGAAGTACCTGTTATTAATTTTAAAGAAAGGCAGAGACCAAAAAGGATGATCCCCTGTACCTAGTAAATTGTGCCGGTAAATATAAATAAAAACAGGTGCTTATTGCAAAAATAATAAAACTGTCACTCACCATCTTTCATCAGCTGACGCATCTCCTTGGTCCTTTGAAAGTTTATTTCCTCCAACAATTGCTCCAACATTGTAGCGCTTTTCAAGTACGTCGATCCTCCCAAAGCCATCTTTCCGCAATATAATCGACGCTTTTCCCAAACAAACACTTTAAAGTGTCAACACATTCCAACAGCAGCCGAATTCATAAAAAAATACTTTGTCCACCAAAGCACATATTATTACCAAGCGCTGGACTTACTCAGCAAGTCTAACTCAACATCAGCATAGTCGAAAAATAGCAATATTTTCATTTCGTGATTTCGAAATGAAAATATTGCTATTTTTCGACTCACTTCACCACAGCGTGCATGAAATTCAGGATAGGAATCCGAAATTACAGAAATTCAGATTTGAAGTAGTATTTGGTGTTGCCATTTTGCTGATTTTTCCAACAAGCTCGGGACTTTTCCTGTTTCATGATTTCAATCAAATCACTAATAACGAAAAATTACACAAAAGTAAGTACGTAGCGAGTTTCTAAATACATTATCCAACAGTTCAACAGACAGAATCGGTTTTATCATAAAATTATATTATGACGAGAACTATTGCAAAAAAAAAATACCAATAATGTGCAAAAAATACTATTACTGTGAAAGAAAACTGAACATTTTGTAAAATTCTTCAACCAAAGGCAAAGACAAAGATTTTCCTATTTTTTTTGACATTGACTGTGACATTCCAGATCACAGTCCACAGAACAATATTACTCCCAGCGTCACAGTCTACAACAAACCAAGGCTTTGAAACCAAAGAGTATAATCATAATTGTTTGAAACCACCGTGTAGATCGTGTGCTCGAGTGTGTTTCAGGCATGGTTTCAGGTTTCAGTCGAAAATATTTTCAGTAGAAGATCACAGACTACAATAAAATAAAGCAGTAGACTTATAGACAGTCTTATATGTCATGTCAGTCAGACCAGACAGAAAAGTAAAACCCTGCATTCCGAGTTAGGAAATAATCGATTTGAGCGTTCTTAAACCCGTACCGAATTAGCGTGAACGCGATAACGAAATCCCGTGAATCGTCATAGATGACGTCATGACATGCGCCATCTTGCGATAACGCCGACCATGCCTTACCCTGCGTTCCGAGATGGGAAATAATCGATGTGAGCGTGCTTAAACCCGTACCGAATTAGCGTGAGCGCGATAACGACGTTCCGTGAATCGTCATAGATGACGTCATGACATGCGCCATCTTGCGATAACGCCGACCATGCCCTTGAATAATATCACCGTGAGCGCTGTCAAAAATGACATTGTGTGTGTGAGGATGTGTCAGTGTGTGTTTTGTTTTGATTTTGCATCTTATAAAATTAAACTAACGTTGTAGCGCGGCAACCCCATGACCATAAGGGTAAGGATGATGTTGGCCGCACTGTTAGTAACATCCAATCTGATGATCGCGGGACCATTAGAAAGGTTGGCGCCACTGTAGGTGATGACCAATCACGCGCCACTATTTTACCCGCGCGCCCCGCTTCTAGCGCCAGGGTTGAGCACGCGCCTCTCGCGGGGAAGTCCACTCTCGATCCCTGTGTAACGCGACGTGTCTCAAGCCGCACTCGTAAAGTGCCGGCCATTTTAGATCTCTAAGAAGTTTTTAGTTATAATTCTTTTTCTATGTTCCCAAACGTGTTTCCATTTTGGTGTAATTAAAGTAAATTGAAAAGTACCAAGTGCTATCATTCAGAGGCCCGAACCCTATGCCCGTCGGCTACATGTGGCGTCCCAACAGTAGGGGCCTTTGAAGACACGTGCTTGCGAATTTTTTTTTACGAAACAGCTCCGCGGTTAGTGTATCGGTTACACGTACCTACCTGCACGCGGGAGCTTCGGAACTTGAAGCGTGTGGCGTTTCCGGCGAATGAAAATTCACGCCACGTGGTTCCGTACCCTTTGCCAGTAGGGCAACGATGGAAACGCGAAATAAGAAATCCAAGAACCAGGGAGTAGAAGCAGAAGAAGAATCGGAGGAGATTTCCACGTCCATCACCATGGACCAGGGTCAATTTGCAACCCTGATGCACTCGCTGCAGCAGAGTCAGGCAGAGATTTTCGCGAGGCTCATCCATGATGTCAGAACTTCGACACCGGCGCATGAAATGTCCATGACAACGCCCGCCGCGAACTTCTCAAAGTGCACAGCTCGATTTAACGGATCGTCCGTTGATGTCGACGGATTTATCGACGCGATAGAAGTGTACAAGAACTGCCTACAGATATCAGATGATAACGCTGTTAAAGGACTCTCTATGTTGCTAGTAGACTCAGCAGCATTATGGTGGCAGGGCATAAAAACCAGCACTACGTCATGGCCGGATGCCATGCAAAAACTAAAATGTGCTTTCGGAGAGCATCGTCCGCCTTTTCGAATATATTTGGAATTGTTTTCATTGCGACAAAGTACGGACACAACAGATTTGTTTATTGCGAAGACGAGAGCGCTTTTATCGAGATTGCCACAGGAAGATCTACGTGAAAAAGTTCAACTGGATATGGTATACGGGCTTCTCGATCGTAGAATAAGAAAGCGGCTCGATCGTAACTCCATAACTTCTTTTGACCAGTTACTGCACCGTGCCAGAGCGATCGAGGAATCGCTAGTAGACAGCGCATGTGACAAGACACCGGCACTGACGCATCCGAGCGCCAGTCACCAATCTACCGTCGCAGGCGCTCCTTCAACTTCGGCATCAAGTGATAACAAGGACACTCGCAGCAAAAGACTGTCGTGCAATTACTGCAAGAAATGGGGACACGATAAATCGCAGTGTAAAAAGTTAATAAACAACAATGTTAAAAGTGAATCTAACGTAAAAAGTGATAACGGGAAAAGTGATGATAGCGTAAACAAAAACAAAGCTATTCAATGTTATGGGTGCGGTACCCCTAACGTTATAAAATCGAAGTGCGAAAAGTGTAAATCTAGTTCGCAAAACGCATTCTGCTCGATTACGACAACTAGTGATAGCGTAAATTCAAAAGTGCGCGGTTCCCGTCATCGCCTTATCACGCGCGATGTAGGCGCGTCGTGCGAGCCGAGATCGACAGCCGCACGCGCCCCGCCACCCGCGCCCTCCCCGCACAGTACGTGCGGCGCGGGGGGCGACATCGCCGCTCGTTGCCTAGCGACCGTCCGCGAGCGTTTTGACAACGTTCCGCGCGGCCGAAGGTCGCCGGGCCCGCTTCGCATCGTTCCTGCTGATACCACAGGTAACCCAGCGTCTTACAACGCTGGGCGTCACTTAAAACTTTACTGTGATCGTGTTACTGAACCGCGAAATAATAATGAGTATTCTAGTGTCGGTAAAAATGTGTGTTGTGATAATAATAATAGAGACACTGAGTTTTGTTTATGTTCAACTAAAACCTGTTCGCAACATGGATATTTAATTCAACCAGATGATAATGATAAAGTTGCCATATCATGTTGCATAAATAAGAATAGAAATGTTCAGGGTGATTGTTTATGTTCATGTTTTTCTGTTGATAGTGTTCATAAATGTTTACGATTAAGCTCAGTAAATGTTATTAAAAATAACAAATGTAATCAACACCTCGCGTCTGCACAGGGTCGAACTAAGGGAGGTCCAATCAAGGGGGAGCCTAATAATAATAGACCTTTGATGCAAATAGGTATTTTAGGGGAAAACGGGACGGCGTTACTGGACACTGGTGCTAGGGGCTGTATTGCCGGTCACACACTTTTTCGCGTGTTCAAGGAAAAAGGCCATCCTTTACAACAGTGCACTAGAAACATCCGCCTGGCGGATGGTTGCACGCGCCTGATGAAGGTGCTTGTTGCAGAGGTACAGGTAAAACTCTTTCATAAAATTGTGCCTACCGAGTTCATAATTTTCCCCGAAGCTCGAGATAACGAAACACTTTTAGGTATAGATTTTATTAACAGTGCCGGTCTCGTTATCAATTTCAAGCAGCGCCTTTGGCATTTTTCAGATAGTAGTGATCAAAAGTATAAATTGATGTCTGAAACGTTTTCGTCTCGTCGAAAGGCATACGCCGCGATGAATGTTTTACGCGATGACGAGGGTGCAGGTTTAGAGGATCAGGAGCGTGAGGAACTTGCCAAATTGCTCACGGATTTTCAACAGGCGTTTAATACAATTGGGGAGCCGACTCCATATGGGGAGCACCATATAGACACGGGAAATAATTCGCCGATAGCGACGCCCCCATATCGCCTGACACCTGCAAAGAAGGAGATTATGCAGCAAGAGCTTACCAAAATGTTGAAGGAAGATATTATTGAAGATTGCGAATCTGCATGGGCTGCTCCAGCCTTGCTAGTACCTAAACGTGATGGCAGTTTTCGTTTCTGCGTCGACTATCGAAAGTTGAATTCGATTACGAAGACTGACGCCTATCCAATGCCTCGCATTGATGAACTGCTCCAATCTACTAAACGTGGACCTTGTCACATGAGTACAATAGATTTGCGATCTGGATACTGGCAAGTGTCAGTTAAGGAAGAGGATAGAGATAAGACGGCTTTCGTGACCCCTTTCGGAACCTTCCGTTTTAAAAGGATGCCGTTTGGTCTGAAGAACGGGCCAGCTACTTTTCAGCGTTTGATAGACAGAATGCGATCCGGTTCAGCACTAAAGGACGTTACAATCCTAGGGTATTTAGACGATTTGTTAATTATAACGCAGGGGGATTTTTCGAGTCACCTGGAAGACCTGCGAATCGTTTTTGAACAGCTGATGAAGTTCAAATTGCGTGCTAACCGAGAAAAGTGTGTATTCGCAAGAGAATCGGTTAAATATTTAGGTCATGTGATCTCACAGGAAGGAGTCTCAGCTGATAAAAGGAAAATTCAAGCTATCTTAGACATGAAGGAGCCGTCTTCACTGGGACACCTCAGAACATTCATACAAACATGTTCCTGGTTTAGGAAATTTATTCCCAAGTTTTCGGAGGTAGCAGAGCCACTGACAAGATTGACGAGGAAGAATCAACCTTGGATATGGGGACCACAACAGGCTGAAGCTTTCAGTAACTTGAAAAGGCTTTTGACGTCAGCACCGATCCTCATACAGGCAGACTACTCTAAGCCATTCATCCTGCGCACGGATGCGAGCAACTATGCGATAGGTGCAGTGTTGCTTCAAGGTGAGAAGAATGAAGAACGACCCATCGAATTTGCCAGCCGTTTGTTGTCAGCAGCGGAACGAAATTATTCGACCACGGAGCGGGAGGCTCTGGCGGTCGTCTGGGCCGTCGACCGTATGCGGGGTTACATTGATGGTCATCCAGTAATTATAGCCAGTGATCATCAGCCCTTGAAATGGCTGCTCTCATTAAAGTCGCCTACTGGTCGTCTAGTGCGTTGGGCACTAAAACTTCAGGCGTATGACATCCGGTTTGAGTACACTCCCGGAAAGGTAAATGTGGTGGCTGACGCACTCAGCCGCCCTGTCTGTACAGAAGAGTCTCGTGAATCCTGTGGAATATGTACTGTTATTATTGATTTGCCTACGCGAGATCTTACGGAGCTACGTGCAGCACAAGAATCTGACCCCGATTTGAATAAAATTATAAAGGAATTAGAAGATACAGAAGAAGTTGCCTCTCGTCGTTGGGCTGAACGTGGTTATCTCATGGAAGGTGGTATCCTTTACCGCTATAACCCAGATACAGACAACGAGTCACCGCAATTGGTGATACCTGTAAGCATACGTGAGAAGATTCTAAGGGAATGTCATGATGCTCCAATTGCAGGTCATCCTGGAATAGAGAGAACTTACCAGAAAATAGCTCAAAATTATTTTTTCCCTGGCATGAGAAGAATAATAACAGATTACGTAAAATCATGTTCGTCATGTCAACGCTATAAAGCGACAAATGAAAAGCCACCTGGTCTGATTCAAACACCGATTTTAAACCAGCGCAATGAAGTCTTGGCTATCGACCTATTTGGACCACTGCCAGAGGGCGAAAACGGGGAGAAGTGGATCCTGTTAGTGGAAGATACCGCGACAAGATGGGTTGAATTGTATGCCCTCAAAGAAGCAACGTCTGTCGCCTGCGCGAAAGTACTCATAGAAGAGTATTTCCTTCGGTTCGGCTTACCACGTCGCATTATTTCAGACAATGGTGTCCAATTTGTCTCAGCGGTCATGCAGAAGTGCATGTTCATTCTTGGTATTACGCAAGATTTAATACCCTACTACCACCCAGAAGCCAATCCAGCTGAAAGAAAAAACCGGGATATGAAGACCCAATTGGCTCTGTTGGTTGGTACGGATCACCCCTCATGGCCTAAGCAGCTACCGATAGTACGGTTCAGTATGAACAGCGCGGTCTGTGAAACGACAGGTGTTACTCCTGCATATTTGACGTTTGCACGTGAGCTGAGGTCACCGTTAGAGGTGTACAATGATCCAAAGGCGGTCTTGCGGAAGGATAATTTTGTACCACAGATCACTCCTTACCTGACAAAATTTTTAAACTCTTTAAGTGAAGTTCGTGACAGAGTAGAAAAACTGCAAGATAGAAGGAAGACATATGCTGATCGTTCGAGAAGAGTAGGAGAAGATTTTAAAGTAAATGACAAGGTTTTATTGACTACCCATCAGCTGAGCGACGCCAGCAAGTCAAAGACCGCTAAGTTTTTCCCTAAGAGGGATGGGCCATATGTTGTGAAGAAGAAATTGAGCCCCACAACATACTTGATCGCATCTGATGTAAATCCTGGTGAGGTATTGGGCAAATTCCACGCTAATCAGCTCACTCCGTTTCGAGGACGAGTAGATGAATGCACTCAGCCACTGGAGCCTAAGAAAAAGCGTGGCCGACCTCGTTTGCAACCCATTCCTGATGATGTTAATGTAGGGCTAGACCACGACCGAGTACGTAATCGTGATCTAGAGGGGGAGGATGTAGCGCGGCAACCCCATGACCATAAGGGTAAGGATGATGTTGGCCGCACTGTTAGTAACATCCAATCTGATGATCGCGGGACCATTAGAAAGGTTGGCGCCACTGTAGGTGATGACCAATCACGCGCCACTATTTTACCCGCGCGCCCCGCTTCTAGCGCCAGGGTTGAGCACGCGCCTCTCGCGGGGAAGTCCACTCTCGATCCCTGTGTAACGCGACGTGTCTCAAGCCGCACTCGTAAAGTGCCGGCCATTTTAGATCTCTAAGAAGTTTTTAGTTATAATTCTTTTTCTATGTTCCCAAACGTGTTTCCATTTTGGTGTAATTAAAGTAAATTGAAAAGTACCAAGTGCTATCATTCAGAGGCCCGAACCCTATGCCCGTCGGCTACAACGTGGCATTTTCGAAATTGTGCTTCTGGCTGATAGTCGCCACCTAACCAAAGAAGAAGAAATGTGGTGTTTATACAAAGAAATACTGTAATAATATCGTTTTGACATTGAGTAAGCACTGTGAGCGCGCTCACGGGCGTTCCGAATTGTTGACAGCTCTCAGCTGTCATAATCGTGATATCTAAATCATGTGAGATGATGTGAGCGCTGTGAGCGATTATAGCTAATTCGGAAAGCGCCCGAATAATATCACCGTGTGCGCTGTCAAAAATGACAGTGTTTGTGTGAGGATGTGTCAGTGTGAGTTTCGTTTTGAGTTGCATCTTAAGGCGAAAGCGCCAGGGTAGCCTGCGAAATTCAATTTTTTTTAGGTTTTTTGCAATATGCTGGTCAGTATTAAGTTGAACGTTGATTAAAATATGATTCGCGGTCGTAACAAATACGTATTTACAGAATTATAATCATTAAAGTCATCAACACAACTCTCTAAGACCATGTAATCCCCAAGAATGACTATTTCATGAAATCTTGACATTTGGGGATTACATGGTCTTAGAGAGTTGTGTTGATGACATTAATGATTATAATTCTGTAAATACATATTTGTTACGACCGCGAATCATATTTTAATCAACGTACATACAACTTAAGGGCCCCTTTTCCGAAATTTACGTTTCTAGATCGAGTTGTTTTCAGAGAAATCACCATATTTAAATTCGCAAAAAATATATAGTACAGATACATGTTTAATCTAGTGACTTTTTTGGTTAAAAACACAATATTTAACATTTTGCTCGACAAAAAAAAAATCAGAAGTAAAGTCGATTTTGAAAGGATTTTGAGTTGTATGAGACTTGGGGGAACGCAATTTTTATGAAAATTTTACATTTCATTTACTAATCAGGTTTAACAGGGATATTATTGGATAGATTTATAATATGGCACTTATTTTTTTCCATATAAAATAAATGCGTGAAAAACGACTCGCGCGCACCGCGCCAGAGTGTCCACCAGTGTCCTGCCGGACGTCATCGAGGGAGGACCTATGCAATTTTTCTCGCAACCACATTATCGTCTTCGCGCGCGTAATAGTGCCTACTTACCTGCGTAAAAACGTGTTATATTAGAAGTAATTAAAATGGCAAATAAAAAAAAAACAAAATTAAGAAAAAAAGGGCATCTGAAGTGAAGAAAACTTGTGGTTCTCTACACAGACTAGCGAAGTCAGTATGACTAGAGTTTTAAATCTTTAATATTTTTAATGGAAACATTCACCTTTACATATTTTTACATAAACTGACGATCCGAATGGTGCAGCGGTAGTGAGGCCGCCTTACGATCTTAGGGTCCGGGTTCGAATCTCGGTAGGGGCAAATGTTTGTGTGATGAGCATGGACATTATTTTGTTTCTGAGTCATGGATGTTTGTACATAAGAAGTACCTATGTATTTACAAAAAAAGTATATATTTATTATATCAACTACCTGGTGTCCACGACAAAAGCCAACGATATTTATTTATTTACTAGCTGTTGCCCGCGACTTCGTTCGCGTGGAAATTTGAAAGTGTATGAAAAAAAACATGTGTGCAATTCACACGTGGTAGAAGTGAAACCTTCAAAAAGAGCACAAAGAGAACCACGAACTTAAGAAACACTATACAATGCTTCCCATCTAATTTTTAACCCCCGACGCAAAAACGACGGGGTGTTCTAAGTTTGACGTGTGTGTGTGTGTGTGTGATTTTTTTATTTCGTGCTTTTTGTAGGGATTCCTTAATTTTATTTTTGTCGGGGGTTTTTTAAATTTTTAATTTAATTTTTTATCTCCCACGTTAAATCTTATGAATTTATGTGTCTGTCGCCAACGCCAATAACAAGTTTACAGCGTTTTTGTTCATGAGATGAAAACCATGTGTTTGCATAGAGGATAAAATGCTTAATGAGATTCTGAAGTGGAAAAAATTTAGATCGTCTAGTTTTCAAAATTTTTACTTTTTTTTTTGTTAATTTTAAGATTACCATTTAGTGAAAGTATTACATATTGCAAATTTTACTCTGTTTTAATTCAGATTTGTATCAGTATCTCTATTAGACCAACAGTAATCTGCTAACTTTTTTTTATACCAGAAATCTTGACTTTGACTTTGCCATCCTTCAATTCAGATCCTTCGAAATCAAAATCATACATCTGGCTCGAAATGGGGTCTTAGGTTCTGTCTCCAATTCTGTGGGTTTTGCTTCGTTTTATTGACTGAAACTACTAGGCAACATCGGGTAAGGCATTCTTTTCGAATGTAGCATAGGATTTGACCCACGGTGTGGAACCTAAGATAGAAACACGCTTGTACGATACGACTACATACAGATAGCACAGCTAATAGAAATCTCTATTCCTAGACAGCACGTTTCGCCGAAAACTTTGTTGATAGACAACATTGTCCGTAGATATCACGGTTCATAGGAAGGACTGTTGACAGAGATCTCTGTTCATAGATAGCACTTCTTGCCGTAAACTTTGTTCATAGAAACCACTGTTTCCCTTGGTTAAAAAAGCGCAACATAGGATGCAAGAGCGAGCGAAGGGCACCCCGAGGTTCGGTTTGGTTACTTTAAACCCTTTACACAGAAATAGGAGCCCCGCCAAGCGGGGCTCCGTCGACATAGGATGCAAGAGCGAGTGAATAGGAATACAGCTTACTTAAAAAATAATGATCTAATTGGTTTCCGTGAACCAAAGGTGCTTTCTGTGAACCAAGGTGAAACAGTGGTTTCTATGAACAAAGTTTCCGACAAGAAATGCTATCTATGAACAGAGATCTCTGTCAAAAGTGCTTCTTATGAACCGAGATATCTACGAACAATGTTTTCTATCAACAAAGTTTTCGGCGAAACGAGCTGTCTAGGAATAGAGATTTCTATTAGCCATGCTTTCTGTATGTAGTTGTATCATACAAACGTGTTTCTATCTTAAGTACCACACTCTTTGACCCATGGGTCATCATTATATTGTATGTAACACCACTTGTTCTGGTTTTTAGAGGCTACATATTTAGTTAGGCAAAAATAACAGCTAGTTTCGTGATTTGTTAGGTCTTGCCACAAAATTGACAATCTAAATTGCACGTATTTTTTATTTCTTGCTACCGAATTTGTTAGTACTTTTCATCTACTACTTGAAAAACCCTTTTTATTAAAATTTGCTACCGAAAGTATAGCTTCTGTAACCGATCTGTTTTTTTTACTACATATTTTTCTTGTAAATACAACAAAAAATGTTATGATCTAATTTGCACTGTCTGAAAAACATTTTCAACAAAAAACACTACAAACTGAAAAATAACTTTAATTTCGGAAGTCGGTGTCTTAGGGATCAGTATTTTAGTTTTTGCCACCGACTTCCGAAATTAAAGTTATTTTTCAGTTTGTAGTGTTTTTTTTTGGAAGTCGGTTTTTTTTTTTGTTAAAACGTTTTTATTTCTCGCTTTTTAGTGGGTCTATTTATAATTTATCTAAGTTACAATAGACTAATGTCAACTTGCCCATCGCCTTTTTATAAAATATTCCTTTTCTCGATGCAGGGACGTTAATTGTTGAGGAGTTCTCCTTTTATTCGTTTTTAGACTAGATGCTGATAATCCTGGCTGCAGCATCAGGCCAGACTTATGTCAACATTGCATTGAACTTAAAATTAGTCCTGTTTAAAATGAGCCCAAATACGAGTACGGTGCTGTAATTTCAAGGTTTGTACTTTTTCTGATGCTCCTGGCTTCAGCATCAGGTCTTCGGTGTTTCTCAGTAACAGTACGTTTATCCACACAACGAGCCCTTTTCAATGAGCCTAAACACGATATATCTGCTGTTACTTGTCGAGAAGTTAGGTACTCTGCAGACTATCCTGACTGCAGCATCAGGTCATGACTTGATGATCATGAGACCAAATGTGGCAAATGCCCTATCAAACATCAAAACAATTTACTAAAACAGTCCTTGCCTGTTCGAGTAACTTCTTACTGTTATGGAGTTGTAGCTTCCATCATCAGCCCAGCTACCTGAGATGGTGACAACCATACACAAATACACAAGATACTTCATAAAATATGCGAAAAACAATAAGTCAGCCTATAAAATTTGAGGGTTGCCCTCGATTTCTATAAGATCCCATCATCAGATCCTAACTTGGTGACAATGGGACCACCTCAGAACTATCTACTTTCGAACAAAAAAAGAATTTTGAAAATCCGTCGACAATTGGCGGAGTATTCGATGAACAAACATACAAAAAAAAAAAAAAAACATGAAATCACCCGAACATAGTACCTCCTCCTTTTTGTGAAGTCGGTAAAAATAGAATTTCATTAAATGTTTCCTTTTTGAGTTTAAGACAATTAATTGATCACTACGTAACCAGATTAAGCAAAAACTTCTTGTGAGTGTTATAAAAAAAACAGACTTGATAAAAACATTTGACATTTATTTTTACTGATTAGAAGGTAGTCACAAAACAAATCCAACGGTTTTGTCCTGTGAACGAAAAAAAAAAAAATTTGTAAACTAGTGTAATATTTGTGGGTGCCTGCCGTTTTGCCGAAAAGATTTTGCCAAAATTTCACTACCCAAACAAATTTTCGCAACCTTTTATTATACCAATGCAATGTTTGGAATAATTTTAGTATGCACATTTTCATTTGGTCGAATTTTTACTTGGCAGAATATTAATAAGGATAATGTCATTTAGGCATTTGGTCTTTAATCAAATGATTTATTACGGCAATAAATCTTTAGACAATAAACGTTTGGTCAAACGATTTGTTATGACAAAAAATATAAAGGTATAAATAAGATTTTTTGAGAATTATTTTTTTGGGAATTAAATAATTAAAAAATGCAATTTTATTTTAAAATAATCATTTATTTAATACAAAATATTTGTAACTTACTATTTTAATTTTTTTGCAATGGACATTATCGAGAACCGAATTAGTGACGAGGTTAATTATTTAAAAAAAAATGCTTAGGTTAGGTTAGGTTAAAACCGTGACCTCCTACGCACGAGCCGAGCGAGCGAAGCGAGCGGTGCCGCGGCAGCGGCCGGCGAGTGCCAGAAACGACTAAATTATATAGAAAAAAAAATATGGAAAAAAGAGATTATTTTTAACAGGCTATCGAGAACCGAATTAGTTAGACGAGGTTAATTATTTTAAAAAAATGCTTAGGTTAGGTTAGGTTAAAACTGTGACCTCCTACGCACGAGCCGAGCGAGCGAAGCGAGCGGTGCCGCGGCAGCGGCCGGCGAGTGCCAGAAACGACTAGATTATATAGAAAAAAAAATATGGAAAAAAGAGATTATTTTTAGCAGGCTATCGAGAACCGAATAAGTTAGACGAGGTTAAATATTAAAAAAAATGCTTAGGTTAGGTTAGGTTAAAACTGTAACCTCCTACGCACGAGCCGAGCGAGCGAAGCGAGCGGTGCCGCGGCACGGCCGGCGAGTGCCAGAAACGACTAGATTATATAGAAAAAAAAAATGGAAAAAAAGTCTACCCGAAACTGAACTAGTTAGACGAGATTAATTATTTTAAAAAATACTACCAGTATACTTAAGGCTGCACCGAGCGCACAGTGGCGCCCTCATCGTTTGTTTGGTTATTTCTTTTATTTTAGAATGAAAATGCAGAAAATAAGCACTATAAGTTGTGCTCCACAAGATTATACGTTAATATTAGTATAAACGGTAGTTTTAAATTGTTTAGTTTTATTATAATCACTAAAACGGATAATAGTGGCCACTATTTTCCGTTTTAGTGTAATAAATTTTTCCGTATAATCTTGTGGAGCACAACTTATAGTGCTTATTTTCTGCATTTTCATTCTAAAATAAAAGAAATAACCAAACAAACGATGAGGGCGCCACTGTGCGCTCGGTGCAGTCTTAATATTATTATTACCTGTTTAGAATTTGTCCCAAGTGGAAAAAACACCCTTGTAATAAAACGTCTTCAAAGTTAGATCTTATGCTTGAAATGGCTGCCTTAAAACTGCGAAAACTGACGATACTAAATATTTGGCAAATGTAATTTTGCGTAAAATGAGTTATTCCAAATAAAATTTTGACTAAATAAAAATTGGTAAAAGTACTAGTTGGTAAACAAGTTATTGTTTAAACGTTCACTTGCCAAACATTAGGTTTGGGTTACAATTATTTGTGAAGAGATTTTTTGCTAAGTAATAATTTGGCAAACGAAATTATGCGGAAAATTGTTTGGGAAGTGATAATTTGGCAAAATCTTTTCGGCAAAACAAGGGAGACCCAATATTTGTACTACTGATTTATTTGTACTGTGGCGTGCTCGTCCGCCGCCATAGGTCACCGGAGTTCATACCGCGACGGCTCCTGTGCAACGCGGGCGCAAGCCGACTCAGCGCGTAAAATGCCTAAAGTTTCGGGAAAAGGGGCCCTTAATATTGACCAACAAATTGCAAAAAACGTAAGAAAATTTGAATATCGCGGGCCACCTTAGAGCTTCCCCCTTAACTTAAAATTAAACTAACGTAGCATTTTCGAAATTGTGCTTCTGGCTGACAGTCACCACCTAACCAAAGAAGAAGACGTTACCCAGGCGCGGTCGCAGCCTGAAATTGTGGAGGGGGTCACTCACTACACTAATAAAATATAGGTATCTGGAATAAAATAAACATTAGGTATTGTATACGTACGTACAAGACACAATTTTATTTTATACATTACTTAAAAAACAAATGGAAGTCGTCTTTTTGTATTTGCGAATCGGGTGATAATATTTGAGACGTCTGGTACTATTTCCGGGTGAATGTTTAGAACAGCTAAACCTGTTAATCACTCTTCTAACATGTTAGCTCTCAACCACGTTTTTACACGCCTAAGCGTAGAAAAGGATCGCTCTGCTGTCGCACCACTTATGGGAAGAGTTGCCAGAAATTTGAGAAATGTCTTTTTATTTGGGTACAAATCATCATCACAAACTTCGATTCTTTCTTGACAATAAGAAGATCTTCTTCTGTTTAGTTAGATTTCGGCATAAAAATGCCTAATCCGAACAAGTTTATTGTATCCGCAGAAAGTCGGTCTTGTAGGTCAGTAATTATTTTATCTATAAGTGGAATATAAACAGTCCTCCGAAAATATTCCTCGTTATCGCGAAGTGTCTGCCGAGGCGCAGGTTTCATAATAACAATATCCAGCTTTTCAGCTAGCTCATTTGCCTCAACAAATAAATTGTGAAAATTTGACCTTAGATTTTGGGGGGCTCATGTCCCCTGTGACCCCCACCCCCCCCTTCGGACCG
Organism: Oligia fasciuncula; assembly: GCA_963082905.1. Lineage (NCBI taxonomy): Eukaryota > Metazoa > Arthropoda > Insecta > Lepidoptera > Noctuidae > Oligia > Oligia fasciuncula. Next base: position 889,609 of record OY720394.1, on the reverse strand, counting down.
CGCCTGATGTTACCGCAAGTACCACGTTATCGCAAGATGGCGCATGTCATGACGTCATGTATGACGATTCACGGGACATCATTATCGCGCTGACAATACGGCTATGCGCGCACTACGAATTTTAATAATCGTCAATCTGTAGACAATACTAATACATCTATTGGAGTCCGCGCACTGCGGAAAAAAATCGCATGAGAATTCGCTTGAAAATTTTTCGTGTTTGCGATTTTATAACTAAATCGCAACGATTAAAATCGTAGTGCGCGCATAGCCTAATTCGGTACGGGTTTAAGTACGCTCAAAACGATTATTTCATAACTCGGAACGCAGGGTATGAGATTAGTACAGCAGTTATTTTATTATTTATTGGGTATATGTAATTAGGTATAGCTGGCTAAAGCTTCTTGGAAAATCAAAATGACAGCTCTTCTGAGCTAAAAAAACTCAAAAAAAATCAGTAATAATGTGGATACGGCGCATTTTAAATTATATTCCGTTCCGTGCACAAAATACAATTGGAATCACACAGAAGAATTTGATAGTTACAAGACAGATCGAGTGAATTCAAGAAAACAATGTCAACATTACGATCTGCTAGATTTATATACAAACGCAGTGTGTCGGCGTTAAAGCAGTCGGCGCGGCTTACAGGCATGCTGGTGCGGCAGGTGCATTCGTCAGATAATAACAGCGGCCCGGGGGGCGACTACCGACGAGGGACCACGAGAGTGCTCGGTGCTGGCACACTGGCACTCGCGCTACTGGCAGCTGATCATGTCTTCAATGGTGCATATACAATAACAACTACTTACATTGTAGTTCTCAAGACTTCATGACCATTAGAGAAAGCTGTAGATCATCCATAGGTACATGAATATTTGCGCACTTCATCAACATTAATAATCACTAACACAATGGCAACAACTCGCCATAGAGCAGCCCTAGATAGCCCAGTAAACAAAGGTGAAAGTCATTTGTTTGCTGACAACGGCTCTCAACTTAATGGTTATCCCAAAATGCAATCAAACATTCATTTTAAAAACACATTATACACAATTCCTTCAAATTATGACATTTAAAAGCATTGTTTTAAAAGTAGTGACATAGTGTGTTCTTTTTTTGTGGATGTATCTAAGGTTTATGTAAGTGGAAGGAGGGAAGGGAGGCCTTTGCCCTGCAGTGGGACAGAAATGGCTGATATAATAAAAAAAAAAAAAAAAAATCTAAGGTTTATTTTATTGCAATTCAATCAAAGTACAATTATAACTTTTGAATCCCTCGTTGCAATTAATTTCGAGTTAGGCTTTATTGTTGTTACCAATGATAGTATAAGTGTAAATTTACACTTAAAATATCATTGTGTTGTGACCAAAGCATTCCATTTGTGAAAATGTGAATTTCTAGTTTAAACTAGAAATTCTATGCATTTGTTGACAACAAGCTGCAAATAAATATAAAATGTATTGTACACTAGGCTATACTCATGCTGCACTTAGAATCAACTGCTTATTACCTGTCTTATTGTTTCAGAGAAAAGATATTTTAAAGCTGCTCAACTTGGAAATGTACAAGAATTGCGGCGGTGAGTATTCAATTCTTTTTCAATTTCCTATCCTACGTTACTACCTACTCAGTTATTAACGATTTTTAAAATAATTACCTGTCTTAAATAAGTATTTGTGAAAGCTTTTTCTATTTTAGCATTTGCTTACTTAATATGTGTGCGTAATATGTGAAGTTCTTTCAGGCAAGTGGAGGCGGCAATTTCGAGCGGCACGAGCGAACGAGAGACAGAGAACGGTGGCGCCGGCGCAGTCGACTGGCGCCACGCGCTGGGCTGGACCGCGCTCATGGTGGCCGCGGCCAACAACCAGCCGGGCGCCGTGCACGAGCTGCTGAAGCTGGGCGCGCGCCCCGACCTGCAGGAGCGCTACTCCGGCGCCTCGCTGGCCGCCGCCGCCGCCGGCATGCACCCGCTCGAGGTGCTGCAGCGCCGCGAGGACGAGTTCTGCAGCACCATGAACGCGCGCGCCTCGTTCCTGGGCTGGACGGCGCTGCACTACGCGGCGCTGGCCGACTCCGCCGGCGCGGCGCGCGAGCTGCTGGAGGCCGGCGCCGACCCCACGGCGCGCGACCACGCGGGCCGGCGCGCGCTGCACTACGCGCGCGACCCGTCGGCCGCGCGCGAGCTCATCGTGCAGCACACGCGCGCCTGGGAGGAGGCCGCGGCCGCCGCCGCCGCGGAGGAGCGGCGCCGCTTCCCGCTGGAGCAGCGCCTCAAGCAGTACATCGTGGGCCAGCAGGCCGCCGTGGAGACCGTGGCCGCCGCCGTGCGCCGCAAGGAGAACGGCTGGGCGGACGACGAGCATCCGCTCGTATTCCTGTTCCTCGGCAGCTCCGGCATCGGCAAGACGGAGCTGGCGAAGCAGCTGGCGCGCTACATGCACCGCGACGACCCCGCCGCCTTCATCCGCCTGGACATGTCGGAGTACCAGGAGAAGCACGAGGTGGCCAAGCTGATCGGCGCGCCGCCCGGCTACGTGGGCCACGAGGAGGGCGGCCAGCTCACGCGCGCGCTGGCCCGGCGCGCCGACGCCGTGGTACTGTTCGACGAGGTGGACAAGGCGCACCCCGACGTGCTCACCGTGCTGCTGCAGCTCTTCGACGAGGTAATGACCGATTCGCGTGTCACATTAGCACACAGTTGTCGTGATATTCTTGACCCGGTATTCGTCGCAGGGCCGGCTGACGGACGGCAAAGGCAAGCTGATCGAGTGCAAGAACGCTATTTTCGTGATGACGTCGAACTTGGCGGCGGACGAGATCGCGCAGTACGGGCTACAGCTGCGGCGCGAGGCGGAGGCGCGGGCGGCGCAGCGCGCGCGCCTCTCGCCCGCCTCGCCCACCGCGCCCACCGCGCCCACCGCGCCCACCGCGCCCGTCGAGCAGAGAGGTGCACGAACGATATCGGTATTGTAAATATTTACAAGTTAGTTATTACGCGTCTGTAAAAGTCGTCTGTTGTTATTAGCGGACCACGGCGGGTCTCATGAACAGGAAGAGTCGCTGGAGGTGTCTCGTAACTTCAAGGACAGCGTGGTGCGGCCGATCCTCAAGCGGCACTTCGGGCGCGACGAGTTCCTGGGCCGCATCAACGAGATCGTGTACTTCCTGCCGTTCTCGCGCCAGGAGCTGCTGACGCTGGTGAACCTGGAGCTGGTGCACTGGGCGGAGAAGGCCAGCGCGCGGCACGCCGTGGAGCTGCGCTGGGAGGGCGGCGTGCTGGGCGCGCTCGCCGACGGGTAACTATCATTATTTCAAACAGCCTGTATTAGCTCCCTTTATTGGCATTTGAATGGGTAACTTTAAGTACACTTAAGTACACAATACTGTACAGTCAGCATCAAATAGATTGGAGCTTTCAAAGTAGTCAAACTCATGTGAAGAACATAATTTCAATTATATATTCGCAGACATTGCATTCAAATTGTCGTAAGCATCCAAAGTGGTCAAAATATCTTAGCTATCAGTTTTCAATATTGTGTAAGCTGTCAGTGTGTTTGTATTTTGTACATAAGTACCTACACTTATACAATACTGTACCTAACACTTGATGTTGGTGATGAAGGTTCAGCAGATGGAGCGGCAGGACGCTCAAGCCCTTATCATTTATTATTTGACATTCAGAAATTATGTCATGATGTTTAAAAATAAACACCATGAAGTCATTAAATAATACTGATTGTTAATTAGTAACTTTTCTGCCTCGTTTTTATAGTGGTTGCAAACGATACTACTGAGCATGAGGCCCTGGGTTCGATGCCAAGGATGGGCAAAGTGTAAGGCCCCGTTCCCACTATGTCGTGACGACAGATTATCGTGTCGTTTAAAGCGTCGTGGCTTGTGTATTTAAATGGAGGTGTTCACATATACGACTACACGATTAACTGTCGTCCATGAATTTTTTTTTGCAGTGACGAAAGATTGACAAGTCAATTTGAACGGCTAGCACAACAGTCGTAAAACGATAAAAAAACGTCACGACTTATGCTGACGACAAATCATGTGTCGTTATTGCGACTATCTATCGTAGCCACCTATCACACATACGTACACAAGTTCATACCACTACTGATCTTCAAAAGAACGTAGAGGCGACTAATGTGCAAACGACAACGCGACTGCTGTGATCAGTAAAATTGTCGTCACGATCCAGTGGGAACAGCTAGATATGATAGTAGTTCAACCATAAAATATTTCGACGACACAGTAACGATAAACAGTCGATATAGCGGGAACATCTAGAGACGCCAGTCGTCCCAACGATAAATTAATCGTCGCGACATAGTGGGTACGCGGCCTTATTCGGTTTTTTCATCTTGAATTTCTCAGTAGCAGCCCGGAGTCAGGATTGTCGCCTTGTTAATGGCAATAGACTCGCCCCCTATTATCCATGAGACTTAAATATAGCTGGAGACAATAGTCGATGCTCGATGACGTCAATAGCGCCTCCGAAAGAGTGGCTCTTAAATATAGCTGGAGACAATAGTCGATGCTCGATGACGTCAGTAGCGCCTCCGAAAGAGTGGCTCTTAAATATAGCTGGAGACAATAGTCGATGCTCGATGACGTCAGTAGCGCCTCCGAAATATAGCTGGAGACAATAGTCGATGCTCGATGACGTCAGTAGCGCCTCCGAAATATAGCTGGAGACAATAGTCGATGCTCGATGACGTCAGTAGCGCCTCCGAAAGAGTGGCTCTTAAATATAGCTGGAGACAATAGTCGATGCTCGATGACGTCAGTAGCGCCTCCGAAAGAGTGGCTCTTAAATATAGCTGGAGACAATAGTCGATGCTCGATGACGTCAGTAGCGCCTCCGAAAGAGTGGCTCTTAAAATGAACATGGACAAAACGAAGGTCATGTCAAATGCCCATGTAACACTCAGTCTCATAAAGATCGGAGACGCTACACTCGAAGTTGTGGACGAGTATGTTTACCTCGGACAAACTGTCCAGTTAGGTAGGTCTAACTTCGAGAAAGAGGTCAATCGTCGAATCCGACTCGGTTGGGCAGCGTTCGGGAAGCTACGCAATATCTTCTCGTCCCACTCCCACATACCGCAGTGTCTCAAGACGAAAGTCTGTGACCAGTGCGCGTTGCCAGTGATGACTTATGGCACTGAAACGTGGTCGCTCACAATGGGCCTTATAAGAAGGCTAAAAGTCACCCAAAGGACAACGGAGAGGGCTATGCTTGGAGTTTCCCTGCGTGATCGAAACAGGAATGAGGAGATCCGCAGGAGAACCAAGGTAACCGACAGAGCCCGAAGAATTACCAAACTTAAGTGGCAGTGGGCAGGGCACATTGCTCGCAGAACAGATGGCCGAACAGATGGACGTAGCGTTGGAAGGCCTCCCACAAGGTGGTCCGACGACCTTGTGAAGGCCGCAGGAACCCGTTGGGTGCGAGAAGCACAGAACCGGTCGAAGTGGAGGTGCTTGGGGGAGGCCTATGACCAGCAGTGGACGTCTTTCGGCTGAAATGATGATGATGATGATGACTCAGGGCTGCAACCTCTTGAAGCAGTGAAAAAAATCAAACTTCTAACTTCTTCTTTTATCGCGTACTTGGTTTTCAACACGCAGCTCAGTGCCGAGAGTTAAAAATCAATATTCACGTTATTCAATAAATCGGGCGCGCGTGCAGGTACGACGTGCACTACGGCGCGCGCTCCATCAAGCACGAGGTGGAGCGGCGCGTCGTGAACCAGATCGCGCTGGCGGCCGAGCGCGGCGCGCTGGGGCGCGGCTGCGGCGTGCTGCTGAGCGAGCGCGGCGGCCGCGTGGCGCTGGCCGTGCGCCGCCCCGCCGCCGCCGACTACACGCCGCTGGACTTCGCCGCCGTGTGACACACTCGGGCCGCTGGCCGCATCATGTGCAGAAGGCCTTAATGCGGTAAGATGTAAAATGTTCTTACGTCTTTTGCAATTTACAGGATAGTGTCAGGTTGTACTTAAGTTGGTCTATACATGCCTCGCGACCGTAACAAACATGTATTTACAAAATTATAATCATTAGGATCCTCAATACAACTCAAACTCAGAATTGGCCTCAAATATCTTGATTTCGTGAAATAATCATCTAATAGAGTAATTTAAACTTAAGTCCTAAATCATATTTTGATCAACATAATGATCAACAAAACCATAACAAAAATTCAATTTCGCAGGCTGCCCTGGAGCTTTTGCCATTCGAACAGTCGGTAGCTGCAGTCCATACGCGCAGCTCGCCATTCATCGATCTTCCGCTAAGTAGACCGAGGCCTTAGGTTGCCTTAGAATAATATTAATTGTAATAGTTACCGTATCTGTAATAAAAAAATCTACTTTACTGATAATATCATGTCTTTTATTAAATAACCTTTTGAACGCCAGAGCATAAAAGCTTCGGCGCACCTTCCTTGCCAAGCCACAAATTAAACCGGTCAAAAGCGAGTCGGACACGCGTACCGAGGGTTCCATACCATCATGTGTTTAATTTTTCATCGGCGAGCGCTACATTAGAATTTTAACACTGCACTGCGGTCTAGAATATTGCAGTTTTATATCAGCGCCATCTCTTGACCGATAGTGGAACTGAAAAATGTAACTTATTTCTGAAAAAGTGTGCAATTTAGTCTTCGTTTTATTTTTCCTGTAATCTTTACATAAACTTCTTATCACATAGAATAGTTTCAGATTTTTATCTTAGCAAATTTCGGAGAAAAGGGGGGAGGGGGTATTTTTTTTTAATTTTTCATCAAAAGTCGAAAACTATGCCGCCTAAAAAAATTGAAAATTTGTTTGAGAATGCGCAAACCGCGTTCTTTTTAGGCCCTGCGCAGACGGCACACTTTTTGTGCGATCGAGTCTGCGGCGCACAAAAAGTCTGCATGGCGCGCAAAAAGTCGGTCGCGGATTTTTCACAAGACAACGCACACGACGCACATCTTCGATCATTTTGTCGGCAGAGCTGTAGGGACGTAGACGCTATGGAAATCGTGCAGATATCGCGAAGTATTATTTTGTACATGAAGTACAGAAAAAGAAGAAGAAATAGAGAATTTTGGGTACATCCTATACTTTCGGAAAGATTACTGAAGGGACAGTTCCATACTAAACATTCAATTCTGAAACAACACCGACCCCTGGCGCCATGATAATAGATCGCGTGCGTTACGTCCACCCCTAGCAAATGCAGATTGCCGACTAAACGTTAGCGCGCGTTGAAGCAAACGTTAAATTTTTTTCACACACTTTTTGTGCAGAGCGGCGCGCCGCGGCGCGGTGCGGTCTGCCCGAATTACACGGATTTTTTGTGCGCCGGACTTTTTGCGCGTCGTGTGCGTTACTGCATATAATTGCATAGGTTCTATTTTCACAGACTAAAAAGTGCGTCACGGATAGTCTGTCGTCTGCGCAGGGCCCTAATGATATCGCACATGCCCTAGTAGCCCCACTTAAAATTTTTCAGACCCCCTTTCAGTCCCTGTTGCAAAAAATATACATATATTTTTATTTATTTCTTCCGTGGAAAATAGTTGGGCAAACGTCATCTAAAACAATAATAATAATACTTTATTGATGCAAGTCCTTACAATTATGCTTAATAATTTTTTGCTAGCTAAAGTTCTCAATAATTAAAGGCGCACAAAAATTGAAACCCTGACTCCTAAACTAGGAATACCTGTGACTTAGGAGTCAGTGTTCTACTGCCACTTGGACACTAGATCCCTATGGAAATTAACAGCTGGTAAGCTGATATTACACAAAAAGTACTATTATGTTGCCCCAACCCCAACTCTTCCCGTGGGTGTCGTAAGAGGCGACTAAGGGACATACACCGGGGGGCGGGCAGCAGCGCCCCCTGCAGACTGATAACATCACCAAACTGCGATCCCCAACCCGCATGCCCAGCGTGGGGATTATGGGCATTACCCTTTAATGAAAACACAAGCCAGAAAATGGCCCCCAGTTCCCGGCCGCCTCGCTATTCCTGGTCATGGTAGCGGCCATGGTAACGGCGGGGCAGGGGGTGCTAAGAATCCCCGGGCTACATTAGGCTACCGATCACTACTTAAAAATATGACCCTGGCTACGTTTAACGGACGCACTCTGAGGCTTGACCACCATCTAGCGCAGTTGGAAGTGGAGTTAGAGAACATTAAATGGCATGTTCTAGGGTTATGCGAAGTCCGTAGAGAGGGGGAGGACACCGTAACCTTAGACTCGGGCCATCTTCTCTACTTTCGCGAGGGTGATAAAACATCCCAGGGTGGCGTAGGTTTCCTCGTCAACAAGGCGCTCTCAAACAACGTCCAAGAAATCTCCAGTGTTTCGACCAGGGTAGCGTACCTGGTCCTTCGGCTGTCCAAGCGGTACAGCTTGAAGGTAATTCAGGTTTACGCACCGACCTCGGCGCACTCGGATGATGAAGTGGAGGATATGTATGAGGACATATCCAAAGCCTTACACAACACCACTAAGGCTCACTTCAACGTTGTAATGGGGGACTTTAACGGCAGGGTGGGAACCCGGACTGGCAACGAATCCCGAGTAGGCCCGCATGGTTATGGAGTTAGGAACCACAGGGGGCAAATGCTTGTCAACTTCCTTGAGAAGGAGGGGCTGTTCTTAATGAACTCCTTCTTTAAGAAGCCGCCCCAGAGGAAGTGGACGTGGAGAAGCCCCGACACTGTGACTAAAAATGAGATTGACTTCATCATGACGGATAGCAAGCATATATTCAGAGATGTCTCAGTGATCAACAGGTTCAATACCGGATCTGATCACCGACTCCTCCGAGGCTCTCTGAATATCAATCTGAAGCTTGAAAGAAACCGTCTGATGAAGTCCACGCTCCGACCTAACCCAATGCAAATCATGGCGGGCACCGAGAAGTTCCAGCAGCTTCTCGGGAATAGATTTGCTGCCTTGGATCCCACTGATGACGCTGACGAGACCCTACACAATCTGGTCGAAACTATGAGAGACGAGGGCATCAAGTTCTGTCAAAAGCAGCGTACTGGCAAGAAATCCAAACTCTCGGATGAGACTCTCGGGCTGATGACAAAAAGACGGGAAACCACCCAAGCGACTTCGTCAGACAGGTCAGACCTGAACAAGCGAATTGCGAAGATGGTACGGCGCGACCTTCGGAGCTCCAACACACGCCTCATTGAAGAGGCAATAGAGCGAAACCGAGGTTCCAAAGTATTCACTCAGCAGCTTGGCAGGAGCCACCTGACGAAGCTTAAAACGCACGACGGGAGGACCGTTTTGTCGAAACCGGAGATCTTCACCGAGATAGAGGATTTCTATGGCCGATTATACGCTGCACATGCCCTTCGTCCCCAACGAGACGGCCAAGATTCCAGAGCCACCCTGACACGCCACTATACCGACGAACTGCCTGACATCAGTCAAGACGAGATCGTGCTAGCTCTGAGGCAGCTTAAAAATGGAAAAGCCCCTGGTGAGGACGGAATAACATCAGAGCTTTTGAAAGCCGGAGGAGCCCCTGTTATACAGGAACTACAGAATCTCTTCAACACCGTCCTTCACAGTGGGAGAACTCCAAAGGCGTGGAGCGGGAGTTTGGTGGTGCTCTTTTTTAAGAAGGGAGATAAAACCCTCCTTAAAAATTACAGACCCATCTCGCTTCTGAGCCACGTCTATAAGCTGTTCTCACGGGTGGTCACGAACCGTCTCGCCAGGAGACTCGACGAGTTCCAGCCACCGGAACAGGCCGGGTTTCGCGGAGGATACGGCACCATAGATCACATACACACAGTGCGGCAGATTATACAGAAGTCCGAAGAGTATAATCAGCCCCTGTGTCTGGCCTTTGTGGACTATGAGAAGGCCTTTGACTCTGTCGAAACCTGGGCTGTTCTGGAATCCTTACAGCGATGCCAAGTAGACTGTCGTTATATCGAGGTGCTGAGATGTCTCTACGACGCCGCCACCATGTGTGTCCAAGTACAGGACCAGCAGTCCAAACCCATCCAACTGCGCAGAGGAGTGAGACAGGGGGATGTCATATCCCCGAAACTGTTCACGAGCGCGTTGGAAGATATGTTTAAGACGCTGGACTGGAAAGGTAAGGGCATTAACATAAACGGCGATTACATCTCACACCTGCGATTCGCTGATGACATAGTCTTGATGGCGGAGTCGCTGGAGGAGCTAACCCAGATGCTGGACGGCCTAGCTTCAGCCTCGCGACACATCGGTCTCGGCATGAATCTGGATAAAACCAAAGTCATGTTCAATGGCCTCATTGACCCGGGACCGGTCGTCGTGCACGGCCACCCTCTCGAAATTGTTTCCGAATATACTTACCTCGGGCAAATTCTGCAGTTAGGTAAAAACAATTTTGAGAGGGAGGCCAAGAGAAGGATCCAGCTAGGCTGGGCAGCGTTTGGGAAACTACGTCGAGTCTTCTCGTCATCTATACCGCAATGCTTGAAAACGAAAGTTTTCAATCAGTGCGTCCTACCCGTCGTAGGATCCGTAACGAATGCATCCGACAGAGAACGAAAGTTATCGACATAGCTCAAAGAATTAGCAAGCTGAAGTGGCAGTGGGCCGGCCATATCTCGCGAAGAACCGACAACCGCTGGGGTAAACGAGTTCTTGAGTGGAGACCGCGACTCGGCAAACGTAGTGTGGGACGCCCTCCGGCCAGGTGGGATGACGATCTGCGAAAGACTGCAGGCAGATGCTGGATGCGTCAAGCTGAAGACAGGGCGCTATGGCGCTCATTAGGGGAGGCCTATGTCCAGCAGTGGACTGCTATAGGCTGATGATGATGATGACTATTATGTTGTGACATTTGGAAAGCAAAATAACAGTAAAAAGTTAAATTGAAATTTAAAATAACTGTGTGGTTGATTCTGTGTGTGTGAATCGTGTGTGTTGTTTGCGTTGTGTGAGTGTGTATGTGTGAGACTGGGAAACGTGTGTATTTTGTGTTGGGTTATATACTTAGGCTTCTCATATCACATGAGAGCCCAAGGTGGTGTCGAGTCTGTGTTTGAGTTACTGCGAGCTTGGTGTCTTTTGTTGTATTAAAGATGTCGGTGATTGTATTACATGTTTTCTATGGAATGTTGCGAGTTATGTCAGAGGGGTCAGTAGTTCCTCAGTTTGAGCGTAGTCTAGGGTGTACAGCATGTTCTTCAGCTTAGTCTTTGCTTCGTGTTTGCTTAACCTTGCAATTAGTGTGGACTTATTAAAGTTTTTGTAAACAAGAGAGCTCAACACATACAGCTGTCTTCTGGCGAAGGTAGTTCTATGACTAGGAGTTGGGCAAACTAATCTGTGGCCACGTTTACTTGAGTCTGGAGGTGGTACTTGGTGATGTTTCCAGAGAGTGGTTCTAAGTACAAATAACTGTCTCACAGTTAAGAGTTTGAGCTCGGTGTGTAGCTGATTAGTTTGAGCTCGGTGTGTAGCTGATTAGTTTGAGCTCGGTGTGTAGCTGATTAGTCAGGTAGCGAAAGGGCTTTTGCAACATAACCTTAGGTACAGTCCTTTGCGCACGCTCCAACTCGAGGAATTTAGTTTTGGCCGATCCACCCCAAGCTAGAATACAATAACCGATGATGGACTGGCAAAGTGCAGTAAACCATTTTTAGGGTCTCGTTAAGTCCGCAGATCCGAATGCCTTAATGACTTTAAAGAGGTGAATGGTTTTCCTGACTACTGGTAGTAGACTCTGTATGCCTGTACCATTTCAGTCCATCATCGAACATCACGCCTAAATATTTGACAGATGTTTCTGAGGGGAGCGCCAGGCAAGAGCAGGTCGAGGTGTCCAGGCAGGTGTGAGCTCTAATCGAGTATATGTTTGGAGGTTTCGTACTAGCCTGAATAGAAAACGGGATGTAGTTGGATTTTTGTAGGTTCAGAGTAAGTAGATTTTTGTGAAGCCATTCCATGACAATTCGCAGGGATTCTTCAGCGTTATTTTTCACTACAGCACAGTTTTTCCCATGTAGGTACAGTCAACAGCAAAAGTAGATGATCAAAATCAGAAATTCAATACAATGAACGGAGTTCGCGTCAGAACTGTTTGGCGTCGAAGTACTACTACTACTTAGAATACTTACTACGTAGAATACTTTTGAATCACTTCGACGCCACACAGTTCTGACGCGAATCCGTTCATTAGTATTGAGTTTCTGACTTTGTCATCTACTTTTGCTGTTGACTGTACTACAATGGCAGTAGGTATCGTCGGCATAGGTGTAAATATATTAGCAGACTAGCTTCTGCCCGCGACTTCGTCCGCGTGAAATTTCACCCTCCCCTCAATCACCCTCTTAGGGGTGGAATTTCAAAAATCCCTTTATTAGTGGATACCTACTCTTCACAAATAACACACCCTCCAAATTTCATGTCTCTAGGACCCGCGGTTTAGGCTGTGCGTTGATATATCAGTCAGTCAGTCAGGACTTTGAATTATATATATATAGATACTTTTCCGGGATAAAAAGTACCCAGTGTGGTGTCCAGGATATTAAAGAATAATTATACCAAGTTTCATCGTAATCGAACAGGTAGTTTTTGCGTGATGATGCCTGAACAAACAGACAGACAAAGATCTTTTTTAATCACATTTTTGGGTTCGGTGTCGGTCTAGTAACACCCCCTGCCATTTATATTTTTTGAATATTTTCAATGTATAGAATTTTCACTTCTACAGATTTATTATAAGTTATAGATGACAGAGTAAGGGTGCACAAGTGATAAGTCGTTGATGTAGATAAGTACACGTTGATCACGTATCTACATCACGCCACTTGATCAACATATGGATCAGGAAAATAGCAATGGCTCCAACGTTGGCCGATGGTGTTTCTCGATCCACTCCACACATGGGACGAGTGGCGTTGAGGCCAAAGTTGGGACCAATGTGGAGCCTGGGGGGTTATGGTGCACCGTATTTTTTTGTCACACAACAATGTTTTCAAGTTTTCCAGATAATCAATAAAAACAAAACTACTAAATTATGATAGGTACCTACGCCGCCGCCGCCGCGCATTACGCCTATGTCCGGTTTCTAGAATGAAAATGATCGACGCATCAAAATTAAACGTAGTCAAGTGATGGAAAGAAATACAACAGCCAAAATCCTGTTGATATTTCTTTCAACCAATAACAGCATTTTACGCGCGTTTCATTAGAACATTTTTGTCTTATTTTCGTTCTAGAACCTGGGCGTTAGCCTTCAGACAGCTCGGATCGACGACAGTCGTGGCTTTTTGTGTTGGGATCCAAATCCCAAAAACACCTTGCCCGACCTGGGAACCGAACCCAGGACCCATACCCACCGAGGCAGACAAACAAGGCGGCTGCGAAGTAGGTAGATAGTATTGTGGAAACAAATGAAACACCTGAATGAATAGTGCTTATTTTATTAAACTTCGCACCGTTATATACAAATATAATGTATAAATAAATAACAATCCTTTACAAAATATAATCGATTATGTGCCGGCGCGGCCGTGTGGCCGTGTGGCCGGGCCGCGGCGAACAACAAAACGCGTGTGAAGGCCTCTGGTCGTGCTGGCCAGTCGCCAGTGGCCGCGGAGGCGTGGCCAGCACTTAATGAACTATAATATAAACAATGATACACAATGATACAATAGCAGGCGTAGGTACGTGAGGACGATATGTGGCGACCACGCGGGATGCAGGATGGCGATGGCGGGCAGACCGACGTGTAAGTCACTACAATATTTCGTATCTATAGGTACTTGATTAAGTATGCAGCAAATAAAAGCCGCGTCAAGGTATTTGATCAGCTTTTGTCAGCATATTCATGTGCTGAGGTATGATAAGCTCATCCCGTGGAGAGAGATTCGGACTATTGAAGCCTGCACGAGTTCGAATCTAGTGAAAACCCGAAATAAAAACAAAAGGTAAAACCTTACAAGCATCTTTTGACTTTTGACGCGTGGCCAAAATGGGAACTAACACCGCCATCTTGTGTTTTCAATAGCTTCACAAAACAAATGTTTACTAACAGCACCTGTGAACGATATTCAAGCGCCAAAAGTTCCTTGTAGCAGTCGATACCAGATGTTCTGTCTCTAAGGGTCAGTTAGCACAAAACGGAAATAACCACGCGGACGCTCAGGCACTTTTCAATTTTCAATAAAGAACTGTATCAATATTGAACTTAAGCATAAAGTGCGACGCAGACATCAAGCGTTTACTTGCGTATACTCGAGAGCGCGAGCACCAGGCGGCGCGCGAGCGATGAGCCGCGAGTGCCGCCACTCAGTATTCTGTGTGTTTATCTACATGTTCTTTTTTTAGTCTTCCTCTCCCATCCCAATAGTGCGGTGGAGTTCACTTAATAACCATTTTCCAGCCTATCATTTTCAATAAGCACTCACGTCACGTCTGGGTTAACTACCAGTGCGAACTGAGCAACCCCAGAGGGTATCAGCGCATAGCCTCGAGCAGCCTCGAATCCTCCGCGGCGCGCCCACGCCCACGTCCGAAGAGCACATTTGCCCTTAGTGTGAATGAGCGGCCAGGAGGATGCCCACACATGCACGAGGACTTTTTCGCTTGGTGGAAACTGACCCTAATTTGCCTATTGAATGTGATTACATTGGTATGCTATTGTTTATAAATGCGGATGGCAGCTGATAGATATGTTTTGGCCCTGACACAGGCTGACACTTGTTGGTAATGATGACGTGCTCGTCTTTCTGCGTGCAATATACTGGCAAACATACACTCGTGGCATTGCATTCACAATTCATATTTCTGATTGCTCTAATGATAATGATTAATTACTATTTCCTCTTTTTATGTACCTAGTTATCCGAAACGAAAACTTTTCAAACCGTCTTCAGAGCTCGTCGAGATCGCTGTGGATACTGGATCTTATCGATTGCGACACCAGTTTATTATCTACTATTCGCCTACTTTCTACTTAACCTAACGTGTCTTATAAAATGTCAGGGTATTTCATACCGGCATCGGATATTTAGGTAAGTAGGTATAACTTGTTTCATTTAAAATCCCTGTTTTATATTGTTCGTCCTTACTTAGTAATAATAGTACCACTATTTTTCACTATGCGCCGACCGAGTAACTTAATTGGAAAACTTTCTGGAACACATCATGATTATATTTAGTAACTTATTGGCTATTAGTATAGGTAGATACCTTACACTAAATAACTTACATATATATAGGAGGTTGACTTGTGTGTTCGTCGTTCTTGAACATACGGACTTCCTAACTATGGCTACTTGTGTATCATATAAATAACATACTATCCTATGGTAATTCGTTTAGCCGCGACTATGGTAACCAGCTTAAACAATACATCGTAAACAACAGCAGGTATGTGTAGGTACCTAAGTCAACCCACTGTCAGTACTTTAGGTAATTTTATCTTAAAACGTAAGTATATAAAATAATTTCTTACAAATGTAAATACAATAAATACTTATCTGTACCTGTACCTACTTTCAAATATTTTTGTAGCTACTTAACTAGTTGGTGTTTGATAAAATATGTCTTCGTTATAATAATATAATAGGAAGATTCATCCACTAAATATTGATCATAACATTCATAACGTTTATGTCGCAGATGGATTGTCGAATCAGCTAGCGGTTAGGTATGTTAAAAAGTGGATTAGACAATCCATCTGGGACGTATACCTACTTACGTTAACGCGAAAATGTTCATACGGTAGGTACATAATAACGCGTTATTATGTACCTATCGTAAGAACATTTTCACCAGTCTATATATCTATATCTAAAGGCGCTTTACACGAGCATATTTTACTCCAATATGTGACTGTAATGGGCTGTTTTTTCTGTTCCGTGGTAATGGGCTTATTTGCAGCACTTTAGACTTAGTGTGTTGTAGGCATTGCATTCGGTAACAGCAGCCAATGTCGCCCGGACTGTAGCCGTGCGCCAGTCTACGAGACTAGAAGAAAAGATTAATAATCAGGCTCTCCAATAGAATTGTTGCCGTGGCGGTGCAGGTGGGCCTATAGTTAATATATTATTAGTCAGGCTCTCCAATAGAATTGTTGCCGTGGCGGTGGGCCTATAGTTGAATACCTATATTATTAGTCAGGCTCTCCAATAGAATTGTTGCCGTGGCGGTGGGCCTATAGTTAATATATTATTAATTTATTAGTCAGGCTCTTCAATAGAATTGTTGCCGTGGCGGTGGGCCTATAGTTAATATATTATTATTAATTTATTAGTCAGGCTCTCAAATAGAATTGTTGCCGTGGCGGTGGGCCTATAGTTAATATATTATTAATTTATTAGTCAGGCTCTCCAATAGAATTGTTGCCGTGGCGGTGGGCCTATAGTTGAATATATTGCAGCAACATATTGCAATAAATATGGCTCGTTTTGCTCCTTTGCTCCTTAATGCTCTGGTTACAGTCAGTCAACGCAGGGGAGTGCGGGTGACGTGGCTCAACATGAATATAAGGCAGGTAAACAACATACATTTCATTCATGTGACTACCGTGAGCTGCAATTTTGTCATATTTGTCATAGATTCATACAATTGTAATGCTTTATCGGTAACACAATTAGATTTGGAGACTAAATTGTGCGTTACTTATATCAATGTGTGTGTTATTTTAGTCAGAATATATGGAAGACTGTCAGAACATTCATGAGTTGCCAATCAATCGTGAACTGTAGGTACGGTCAGCAACAAATGTATTGTGAAAACAATGTGAAATATCAGATCACCAAAATTCAAAACCTTCATCAAACGTGTCCTTATCAAAAAAGCATATTATAAGATTAAAGACTATGTTGAAGACAAGGTAGTTTGGCAATAATTCCTTCTGCACATGTGGCTTCCCTGGCTACTCATTAACGGCTTAACTATCGTGTTGACGTTGTTGGTGTTGCCATTATTATTATTATTATTATCTCCTTTATTCAATTAAATTCTTATAAATTATATTTTTAAATATTAGTATAAAGAAATATAAAATGTCTATTAACTGCTCTCAAATTACGATGTTCATTTTTTATTTACTTTACTTTATTTACTTTTTGACATAATCTTTTTATTACTTGACATTATTACAGAAAATTCAAATTTTTTCCATCTCTTTATTAGTGGTTGTAATGGTAATCATATCACTAGGTTTTATTAGGTTTTTATTTTTTATTTATCCTTTTGATAGATTCTTATTTTGTAAATGTGAGGACTTTGTAGGCCTTGTAGACTTTAGATCTGTAGACCATTTTTTTTTTTATCAAGTACCTGATACTTGTTGACAGGCCTACGCTATCCTCCCATACCTACTGTAATTTGAAAATATTGTAAAAGCCAATTATTTTTAAAAAGAGTAACCGTGGAGTTTCTTGCCGGTTCTTCTCCATAGGAAACGACCAATTGGAACCGTGCACCTAGCTTCTGACGTTTCATAAGTGCCCATGTAGGCTTATGTGAAATAAAATATTTTGATTTGATTTGACCTAATCTTAAATAGTCATAAAATTATCCAATACCTACACTGCTTTTCAGCATTTCATGTTTTAGTAAAGAGGTTCGTCTGATGTGACATTTTTTTTTTTTATAAAAAAAAAAGTTTTCTAAAAAAATTATACAAAAAACTTGACTCACTGTAAGTAGTTAGTAGGTACTACTAAGGTGCGGCACGGTTATTACACGCCGGACTGCGCGACTCGTGCCTACACGGACGGCGCGACTCGTGCAGGGTCGCCATATGCAACCGCACCTCTACATTGTGGTTGGTGTGGAATTGTGGAGTGCGGGCTACTATGTACCTATTTAATTCACTCTTTCATAAACACCGAATGATCAATTAATTAACTTCGTCTCTCATTTAACTAAGAAATGTAACTTCAGCATTGTGCAACTAGCAAGGAATTGTGCTGCGGCAACCGATCGTATTTGTGATGTTCTGGAACGGACGATGATGCTGCGCCCTATCGCGTCAAGTAGCCGGCAGGGGCCGCACTAGCGGCGCCAGCACTAGAGCCAGCCGGCCGAGTGGTGCGGCGCGTGGCCGTGCAGCGGCGTCACGCCCGCCAGCCGCGCCAGCGCCGCGCAGCGCCCGCACGGCGCGCCCTCGTCCGCGCCCGCGCCCCCCTCGCCCGCCTCGCTCGCGCCGCCCGCCTCGTACCCGCAGCGCCCGCACGCCTCCTGGGAATCGTCCACACGCGTCTCAGCACCGTCCGCTGTGGCGCGAACCCGAGCAGGCTCGTCGAGCGCGTCGCGCGCGTCTCGGCCCACCTTGTGCGCGTCGTCGTCCAGGCTGGCCAGCAGCGGCTCCCGGCTGCCGCCGCGCGCCGCCACGCTCTCCGCCGTGCTGGACGGCGACACGGCGGCGGGCGGGGCCGCGCGCGCCGGGCCGGGCGGCGGCGGCGCGCGCGCCGGCACGGAGCTGGCGCGCTGCAGCGCCTCGGGCCCGGCGGCCGCGCGCGCTTCGGCCCCGGCGCGCCGCGAGTCTGAGAACTTCTTCCGCTTCCGCTTGAGCGCCGCCAGCGCTGTCAGCGGGTGCAGCGGACCGCTGCGGGTGGTACGCTCCGGACTCCGCTGCGAATCGCTGCCGGAGTCCGAACGTTCACTGGCACTAAATAAAAACCAGCCGGATTGAGCTTTAGTTTCTGACATCTAGACATTCGACGGAAATGAAATGGAAGCCAAACAAAAAGTAATTGAAAAGTCAAAGATTCCTTCCTCCCGAAGGGTTTTCAATATTGGTGAACAAATGCAACTTATTACCTGGGCGACTGTCGCGCATGATCGCAGACGGAATCTTCTGACCTTGAGCGGCCAATGAGGCGTGAGACGCGCGCGGCGCGGGCGGCCTCGATGATGGTGCCCCAGCGCCGCTTGTGCGAGGCGGGCTTGCGGCGCGCGGCCGGCCCGCCCGCCGCGCCCGCGCCGTCCGACAGGCTGGACTGCGACGTGCGCAGGCGCCCGCTCAGCAGCGCCGACAGCGACGCGTGGTGCGCGGCTCCGTGCGAGCCGCCGTGCTCGTGGTGCAGCGACGCGAAGAACTCGTCCACCGGCGCCAGCGACCCGCCCGGCGCAAAGTTGAACCCTTTCAAGAGACGCCGTTCCTTCTGACGGTTCTTCTTGCCGCCCCCGCCTCCTGCAGAGGACACTGGATATTAATCACGTCAATCATGTGTGTGCATGAAGAAAAAGAGTCGCTAAATTGTAAATAGGTACTGAAAAACATGAAAAGACTGATATTATATTGTTGAGTAGTACCGGGCGCTCCAGCGTTGACGGTGGAGGTGTTCATGCCGGAGTTGCGCAGGATCTCCACCAGCTCGCAGCGGAAGGCGCTGACGTCCTGCTTGATCTCGTTGACGTCGTCCTCCGTGACGCCGCCGCACTCCGCGCGCCGCTGCTGCACCGTCACGTAGCGACGCACCAGGTTGCGCATTATAGCCTGATAGGTAGGAATCACTTACTCAGTTATGCACAAATAGGTAGACTGATGTTTCTATAGAAACATAAAGACGAAAGCAGTGATGTTCAAATACAGAACCACAGCAAGTGTGCAGCTAACTATAGTACTTACCTACCTACTCGTAGGTATGTGTTAGTGATCCGAGAATTTATTTCTGTCTGAGGCTTAACATATTTAGACAGGTGAGAGATTTGAAACAATTAAGCTACGAATAAACAGCGAACCTGATAACGGAAATCCCGTTCATTTGCTTGTTTGGCTTTCCTCTGCGAACAATGAAAATATATAATTATAAAAAAGTACATAACCACAGGCCAGCAGTGGACGTGTGGGATGAAATAATGATGTTGAGTTAACTACGAAAGTTAGGTACTGATTAGCGAAAATGCGACGTGAAAAAAAATGGAAAATTTATGAAACACCCATTTTCAGAACTTTTTTTACCCCTTCGTTTTTCATTTTTGCTTACTAGGTCTTGCTCGTAGACACGAGCAGCACGTTGCCAACGGCAGAAGCAACTATAGCCGTCGATGCGGCTCGGCGTCCTCTGCCTTTGGCAACATGCCGCCCGTGTACCTATATTTAAGTTTTGTGTATGTATCATAAACGAGCGGACGAAAGGCATGTTGTTTGTTGTTGCTGTGATCATGCACTACAACAACATTGAATAAGGCAACAAAACATTGATCTTTTACAACAGCGACTCGCGGGCTAGACCAAAAATGATTTTATTTCAGAGTTTTTAAGAAAACGTTTCGCAGTGTAAGAAGTATCGTACTCTGATGGTGCGCATATGCTCGCGCTTGGCGCGCGCGTGGCCGCACAGGCGGCGCTGCAGCCAGCGCCACGCGTACAGCGCGCTCTTCGGTGACGGCAGCACGTTGAAGGGCGGAGGCGCCGTGCCACCCTCCTCGAAGTAGCTGATCCACAGCTTGCTGCGGGCGAACTTCCACTCCACGTCCGCGCGCTCCTGCAAACATTAGGTAAGTACACGTACACTCGAACTCTACTTAAAAATATATGTGAGTCTATGATTAGAGTATCTTCGGAATTTTAAAAACAATGTTGCTAATGCTAATGTTACCCTTCGTAATAAGCCCAAACATTTCTGGTGTTATGTAAATGGTGTAAAGTCCATTATCAGTTCGCTATTTTGACGGCGTACACGTGAGTGGCTATGTAAACTATTCGCCTTGATTTATGGTAAGTTAGGAACAGCTCCCAAGTCCAGTAAAGCAAATATGGATGCGTGTAATACTCCTCTTTGTAAAATTGTTTTATCTGATTCAGAAATCAAAGTGCTTACTGTTTTAGACGTCATTATGGGCGCTGGATAGGCCGGAATAAAAAGTCTTTAAAAAAAAATGTGTGTGTATCTTTACTATATCCGCTAACTAAGATTTTCAACAGTTCCCGGAGTTAAGGTATTTTCCCAAGTAAATAGAAGATAGCTCGTATTACCCCAATCCTCAAAAATGGCGATGTTTCTCATGTGTCAAATTATCGGCCCATTTCCATTCTTTAATCCTTAGGTAAAAAATTTGAGTCGCTCTTGGTAATAAAAAAAAAACTGAAATGTAAAGCAGCTGCTGCATCCTGCACAGCATGGTTTCCTTCCAAAGAGTTCTACTACATCAAATGTTTTGTGTTTTACTAGTGACGTAGCAGATGCACTTGACGAAGGGAAAGAGGTACATGCTGTGTACACTGATTTCAGTAAAGCGTTTGATCTTATTGATCACAATATTCTTCTAAATAAGATAACAGGCATGGGTATTTCATATTTGAAAGCGATGGTGTGAGTCATATTTGAAAAATGAGAGACAAATGGTAGTTGTTCAAGG
This sequence comes from Oligia fasciuncula, assembly GCA_963082905.1. Lineage (NCBI taxonomy): Eukaryota > Metazoa > Arthropoda > Insecta > Lepidoptera > Noctuidae > Oligia > Oligia fasciuncula. The sequence goes on along the minus strand of OY720394.1, from coordinate 868,244 downwards.
CTTAAAATCTCAGACACACGTTATAACATCAGGAGTAGCACAAGGGTCACACATGGGGCGTTTGTTGTTCTTAATCTTTATAAACGATGTGACAAGTAAAATAGAATGCAAGTTTAATACGTACGCCGATGACCTAAAATTGTACCAAATAGTAAACTATCGATAAAGTGTCCAGGTGGTGTATCGATAACCACATGATTGTGAATGTTAATAAATGTAAGCATATTCAATTTACAAGCAAAAGACACCCCATCATCGCAATTTACTTTATTAACAGTGTAACCCTGGAAGAGGTGTCCTGGATTCGCGACTTTCTGTACCAACTATCTTTAAGTTACCAATCGTTAAGTTAACCAAGTCATAAGGTACCAATGTAGAAACCTCAAATCCTATGGATCAAAATTAGAATACTTCAGTATGACCACTTTATGCTCTAGAAGAAAAGCTGCGGATATTGTATAATGTAAGTTAATTAATATTCAGGTTTGCTGGAAAGAATACATCTTGCAGTTCCACGCCAGAGCAGCCGTTTATGCAATAGGCGCACATCTGTGATGCCTCAAAGCAGATCAAATATAAAACAACATGCTCTATTTTATAGAATATTTTTCAGCTACAACGTGAGGCAGCATTTTTTTTTCGGGACCTTAGCATAAGATAAGCCTGTGCAACCATTCGACTAATAATAATTATAATTAGTCCAATGGAAGTGTATTATATTTTATAAGCTTATTAGTAAATTTTAACTAGCTCATACATTGTAGATGCTGTGTAGGATGTGCTTCTTTAAACATACAATATAAATTACATACTAATGTAATTTATATTGTATTGCCCGATTTGTGAACCCTTAGGGTCAGTTCACACCGAGACGCGACGCGACGCGCAGTTTTCAAGATAGAAATACAATTACAGACCTTATCTACTACACTAAAAGGTACACAATTCAGTGTCTACCTACTACGTCGAGCTACGCAGCGCGGCGCCGGCGCACAGTGGTCCGGATTTGAAAAATTGTGGACTTAGGAACAAAAGTCATTATTTTGATTTGAAAAAAATTGTATTCGATAGGAAACCTGATTTACATTAACAAACGTCATATTCAATTTTTCGATATATTGACTCTAACATGTTTGCTTTGGTCACACTCAAGTTCTTTTGAGACTGTCTTATCTACACGCTCTTTTAGAGCAATACAACAGCCCTTTTCAGGGCTAATATATGTTTCAAGTTTCTGAGAGAAAGAGATTAAGTACGCTTGTAATTAAAAATAAGCACATTAATATCGACGGGTGACGGCTATCACCCGTCGAATTATGAACTTTGATTTTAGTTTAAAGTAGAGATGCAAGGGTAAGTTTAAAGCTTAAGTACAGTTGACAGAAGATTCACCAATAACATAAACCCAATACTAATAAGGGGGCATCCTCGATATAGCTTTCGTAATGCTTTTTTGAAATTTTATTTAATATTTCATTAATTCACGGAATACACTCCTAGAGCTAAAATCATCATTTGTGGGCGCAATATATTAAAAAAGTATTGAGAAACCACAACACTGATGTGGACAAATGCAACTAAAAACGTTCACAGCCTTAGAAAAATAAAGTTAAAATTTTGGAATTTCAACAGCGATTTCACTCCAAGATTGCAAGTATTTGCGAATAATTTAATTATAGGGGTAAAGTACAAAATGAATACAACAATATATAAAAGGTTTCACAGCTAACACTTTTGAACACACCGAGAAAAAAAATAAAACCAATCTTGCCCCATACATTTTTTTCGTAATAATTTTTTTTCAACATGTTAGAGTCAATATATCGAAAAATTGAACATGACGTTTGTTAATGTAAATCAGGTTTCCTATCGAATACAATTTTTTTCAAATCAAAATAATGACTTTTGTTCCTAAGTCCACCATTTTTCAAATCCGGACCACTGTGCGGCGCCGCGCGGCGTAGCTCACTGAATTGTGTACCTTTTTTGTGTAGTAGATAAGGTCTGTAATTGTATTTCTATCTTGAAAACTGCGCGTCGCGTCGCGTCTCGGTGTGCACTGACCCTTAATAAAAAATAAAAAAAGATCCGGTAATTTGCAAATTTTTTACCTGGACTATTGTCAAAAGTTAAGCTCAGACTTAAAGAATCGCGATGATAATTAAATCTAACAGGGAACTTCCCAGTTGGGCCTGAAGCCTTCCGACCAGCAATAAAAGTAGGTACGCATATCTTACGGAGATCAGCTGGTAGGAGTGGTTCATCATGGCAATGAGCAGGTTGAGCAGCACTATGACGTTGATGACGGCGTACGTGCCGAACATCAGCATGCCCCAGAACCGCGTGAAGATCTTGATGCCGTCCAGCTCAAACGAGTCCAGGTCAACCAGCCCGAAGGCCGCCCAGAACAGCGTCTGCATAGTCTCGAACAAACTGCGACACAGTCAACAAGTAGTGAATAAATTAAGCTCGTCTCGATAAGCATTATGTTGTTTACATCAGCCATCGAACACACATAGCACTAGAACATAATAATTATAAAACAAAGTCCCCGCCGCGTTTGTCTGTCTGTTTGTCTGAACGCGATAAACTCAAAAACTACGGAACGGATTTTCTTATGATTTTCACCGGTTTTTCGTTGGTTTGGTGGTTCATGGTTTAGGTTATTAATTATGGTTTTGTGTAAATTAGCAGAAAAATAACGATGACTGTTGAAGTTGACGTAAAAAGTGGAGCCGACTGGGAGCTTTACTGGCGTGCGCACCGTACCTAAACCAATCGAGTTACGCTTAAGAGTATATTAAAACAATGTATTACGGAATTAATACATTTTTTACCTGGGGCCCAAGTCTGCTATTTTTATAAATTCGTCATTCCAACACGATCCCATTGTAATTTTGCTAAAAGTTCGTAATCTGCTAAATTCATAATGGTCGATCATTGGTCGGTCAATGGCACAGAACATAATACGATACTCGTAACGAATTAAAAGCAATGACTGCACTATGACGTTCTAATGGTAGGTCACTGATCAAAGGGCCTGTCATTTTAGCAGATTAGATTACCGCCTAAGTCGGTCATTCATTTGTCATTATGTACGAGATTACCATTCTATGCCATTTCTTTCAATGGAGTGTGAGTGGTTGACCATTGGAAAGTCATAATGACGCCAATAAATTAGTCGATTACCAAACTTGTCAAAATCAACAATTATGAAATCAATGATAGACTGTTCTGACACTATTGTACCTAATAGCAGACTTGAGGCCCTGGATAAAACACTGTTACTTTTAAGCCCGATAGTACGTTCCGTGTGATACCGACATCCACGTTAAACACAGATCCACAAATACACAAGTCCAATGTTTTTACTATTGTTATAAGTGTATGTGGAAAGATCAGGAATAGGAATAATTTATGCAAATTGCCTTTTTCTGAGTCAATTCAGTGGTCTGGGACATAATCTGGAACCATCATATAAGAGATCATGAGAATAATAACTGATAGTAACTACCTATATGGCTGTAAGCCAAGCTGCGAGGTGCGTGTATTACAAGCGCCATAGATGACGAGACGAGGATACGATGTGCTAGGCTGTTTAGTAGTACCTATGTGTAGGTATATTATGTTCACATCGTAACAACTAGTTCAGTTTATTCAGAAAATAAGAATACGAAAGACAAATTTAGGTACCTATTCAGCGGGATAATTGCGTATCTAAAACACTAACAGTTGGAATTGCTTTCATTTTGACAGTTCAACAACATTCATTGCGTAATTTAAGTTGATGAGCAGACGAATTTTTCGAACATATGAATCAATGGATTAACAATATCCTTCAAAATTATTCAAATTGTAATTGATAAGGTGTTACGCAATTTGGGTGCTGGTACAGTTGAAATAGTTTCGCCATCCATTGCCGACCTTTGAGTATTAAAATAAATAGTATTTACTTTGTTAGTGGATACTCTAGATAACAGTCTCAATCTATTGTATTGTCAGTGCGTGTCTCAGGGATCCAACGCTCGAAAATTCTGTAACTAAACCAAGAACATAAGAAAACCCATATGTGAACTGTTCCTTACTTGGCAAACCGCCGCCACACGATGCAGGCGTCGGGGTCGGGGAACGTGCCGTTAGCGGTGAGCGACGTGCCGGTCGTGCAGCGCTTCTTCTCCATGTCGGCGTAGTACCACAGCAGCTGGTTGAGACCTGTCGCGGCATATCACCATGTTACCAGTGCGAATAGGTCCAGCTGCAAAATTTCAAGTAGGGTTCCTTGAAATTTTAGAAGCTAGAACACTTACCACATGAAAATGCAAAGATGACTAGTATATCTAGGACGAAGAACTTGAGAATGTCGAGCACCATCCTGCTGAGCGAGACTTGCAGCGGGCCCAGGTGTGGGTTGACGCTGAATATGTACACCAGCTTGAGGCTGCTGAAGATGTTAGCAGCAGAGAACAGCCCCTCGGACAGCAACATCGGGTCCCACGCATCCCACTTCTCTCGCGGCTGATTCCACTGGAGACCTGCTGACATCTCTCGACGCACCTAAGTCAAAATAAGGGAAAGATAAATAAAAATAAAAAGCAAAGCGCTGTTCATAATATTCACCTCAGCAACGAAAATATGTCGACATCTAAGAAGTGGCCACTAGAGAGTTATACCTGAAAATGTGAGACGATCCGTAGCGCGACTGTGGCGACGTACAGCGAGTTGGTGACGAAGTCTATCACGTTCCACATGTCATGCACGTACTCCCGGAGCCCCATATCCCACAGCTGCTTGACCTCGCTCCAGATTAAACCTGCAATGATACAGGTACACTCAGACAACTTTGCCTGATTTTATCCACTTTCTCCGATAAACACCACAAAATTTACTTATGTACCTACCTAATGTATGAATACAATATAACATTTGTAAATAAGGTTTTTAATTCGTTGTGTAATGGGTAGCAATACAGACCGCTGACCCAAGCGAGGATGAGCCACTCGACCAGCGAGGGCGGAGCGCCGCGGCGCGACAGCGGCTCGCCGTGCGGCGCCGCGCCCCACAGCAACCCCCCGGCCGCCGTCTCGATGCGCTGCGACGCCAGGATCAGCAGAACTGCAAGCGAACAGTGCCAATAGTTCGCTTCCAAGTCGTCATCATGTCAGTAGTGTTAGTAGTTGAGGTCTATGCGCATGTTAAGGATGCTTTAAAATTTTGTCTCCATAATAATTTACAACGAGGCATACTAACATACCGTTTACTAATCTAAACATTTGCGCACATTATTGCAGCACGGATACAGGGTGGCAACTGGCAACTGGCAACTGGCAACTGGCAGGACATCGACGCGCAAACTGTAGCCATGAAGTCTGCACATGATTTAGATCCCCCTAGCGTAGAAATGTTTCCGTCGGTTATCAAACAAAATCTGTTGTTACATTATTTATTTTATTTTTAGCCGTTAATGTCCCACAGCTGGTCAAAGGCCTCCCTACTCTCTTTCCTCCTCTCTCAGTCCAGAGCTGCCAAGGGCCAATCTTATCTGCTGTTACATGTATACAAAAGTGCAATAACTACGTGGCCAAAATGTATGGAACAGTTAATTGTTTGTGTGTCCCTGCCATTGTTTACGCGGACACTCTGAACTCTTAAATGTTAAAAAAAAATTAGGTTCGGAACACAGCCGGTTTATTTAGTTTTGTGCCCATTCTTACCTATACCTATTGCATATAACTTCTTGGGGTGGTGCTGCAAAAAATATTTTACTCCCGCTCCATCTAGAGGGTGCTCAAGGAGGAATTCTAAGGGCTACCTTTCGCCCTTTTAGATGCGCGTCCTACGCACCAGATCTACAAAGCATGTAATACACCAGTTCGGCAGCTATCCTATAGGTAGTAGATAGTACACAGCACACTGCAATCCATTTTAGCCCAGACCTTCCGACAAGAGAAGGAAGATCTTGGTTTGCAATTATAATAAAGCCTCAAACGGCACAAAGGCAAAGCGTCGTTGATAGTCCAATACCGCGTAACTAACATTATTCAAAACCGCGAATCTACAAAAAAATCAAAAATGAGATTTCGCGGCTGTAGGTAACTGATTGTGATTGGCGTCGACCCGTATGACAATTTTTTGAATCGTCCAAAAGGAAGACGAGTATTTCAAAAATTACAATACCGCGGATCTTTCGACGAACAAGTTACGACACGAAAACCGCGTATCTGGGCCAATTTCTATTTGTTTGTGCAGTGTCTAAGTGACGCTCCGGGTAAAAATTGTTTTTTTAAAGTAATTACTGGATTATTTTTAAAGTAAGTATGTCACACGTATTTTATACTTTATATAGATAAAATTGGGATGTAGACTACTGCAGGAAACGATTACCACAATCTCGAAACTGGTGCTACTAAAAATGAGATTGACTTCATTATGTCGACGAAGAAGCAAGTATTCAATGATGTCTCTGTGATCAATGCGGTAAAAACCGGAAGTGTTCACCGCATGGTAAGAGGCACATTGTACTTAAATATCAAGCTGGAAAGATGACTGATGAAGTCTACGCTCCGCCCAGCACCGATCCAGGTCCAAAACCCCATGAGCTTTCAGCTCGAACTTCAGAATCGTTTCGAATGCCTAGGGAGCTCCGTGGACGATTATAACGATGGGTTCGTGGAAACTGTCCATACGGTCGGTTCTAAGATCTTCAAGATCCGTCTTACGAATACAAAAAAAAGCTCTCTGATCCTACTTTACGGCTCATGAAGGAGAGGCGCGAGATGATCCTGCAGTCTTCAGATGATGCGCTCAATTACCGGCAGCTCAATAGACGGATTTCTAAGTCCTTGAAAAGCGATCTTCGCCACTTTAATGCAGACCGTATTAAGGACGCGATAGAGGGAAATAAAGGGTCAAAGGTCGTTGATAGAGATCTGTCTATTGGGCAGAGCCAGCTTACGAAACTGAAGATCGATGATGGCAGGATCGTATCCGCCAAACCTGAGCTGTTGAGAGAGATTCTATGGACAGTTATAAACATCAACAAGTAACCCCGTTACGAATCTGGCAAACGACCCAAGAGCTAGATTGACCTGACACTATACCGAAGACATCCCGGACGTCAGCCTGTACGAGATTAGGATGGCTCTGAAGCAACGCAAAAACAACAGAAGAGCGGTGATACTTTTCTTTAAGAAGGGCGACAATGGCCATCTCACTTCTGAGCCATGTCTACAAGCTGTTTTCGAGAGTCATCACGAACCGTCTCGCGCGCAGGTTAGACGACTTCCAGCCTCCCGAACAAGCCGGATTCCGTAAAGGCTTTAGCACCGTAGACCACATACATACGCTGCGACAGGTTAAACAGAAGACCGAAGACCTGCCTCTCTGCTTAGCGTTTGTGGACTACGAGAAAGCCTTTGATTCGATCGAGACATGGGCTGTACTGCAATCTCTTCAACGGTGCCAGATCGACTATCGGTACATCATAGCGTTTGTGGACTACGAGAAAGCCTTTGATTCGATCGAGACATGGGCTGTACTGCAATCTCTTCAACGGTGCCAGATCGACTATCGGTACATCAAGGTGCTGAAGTCTGTACGAAAACTACTATGTCTAACCAAACCACTATGTCAGTCCGACTCCAGGGTCAGACCTCGAAACCTATACTTCTGCAACGAGGTGTGAGACAGGGAGACGTTACGAGTACCTCTCCGAAACTGTTCACCGCTGCACTGAGGACGTCTTCAAGGTTCTGGACTGGAAAGGGGCTGGCATTAGCATCAATGGCGAGTACATAACTCACCTTCGGTTTGCCAACGATATCGTAGTCATGGCTGAGACTATGGAAGACCTGCTCGATGACCTCAGTAGAGCCTCCGAAAGAGTGGGTCTTAAAATGACCATGGACAAAACGAGATATCTTGTATTCTTTCATACCTTCATACCCATTATTAATGACTGAAAGTCATTTAAACACTTAATACATGATTGATTGAGGTTTTGGCATTATTTTATTTCATTTACAATTTCGCGTAAGTACTGTCTATGAACCAGAATCGTTCGAAACTAAACAGCGTAAGTGATTTTGTAAGTAAACTATTGGGAATATTCAATTTAAAAATAGTATATTGGATTAAGGAGAACGAAACGGTCCTATATTCAAGTTCGTTCAAAATTCGGCCTATTAGTCTTTTAGAAAATCAGTTTTTTAACCCTCCTGTAAAATTAGCAGAAGTGTACATACGCGGTATTTAACAATGTTAGTTACGCGGAATTGGACTATCAACGACGAAAGGTACTTACGTTTGCTAATCTATTTTTATGTGTTTTGAGAACCTTTCGAACGGTAATGTTTTCTCATTGTTTGTCTTATTTCGTTTAAGTTTATGCGTGTATTTATGTTTATTTATTTATGCTTATATGTAATTAAGTATTATATATTATTATATTTATAGTTTTAAAAGGTTTATGCGTATCTTTACATTTAAAATATTTATTCCTCAATTTTCATGATTACACCCACAACTGTTTGTCTCTGCATCTCCCAAAAGTTGAATGGTAGAAAATACCTATGTACTTGTTAAAGTCCGCATCTGTATTTGAATAAAATACATTTGAATAATTTATGTGCTTGAAGTATTAAATAAATTAATAATATGCTCAACAAGTTACCTACTATGCTTCTATAATGTGAGTTATAGAAAGGTAGTACCTACACGTTAGCTGCGGCAAAGAAATCATAAACTTTCATCTGGTGCGGTGGCGGTCGAAATGCATAAGTATCCATCGACCTTTTTGACCTGACACCACTAGGATAGATTAAAGCGCTATATCTTTGGGAATACATGGTGTACCTACACTGTTTTTTTTTTATACTGTCAAAATGATCCTGAACCCAATTTCTTTACGTTCGTTTCGGTTGGATCTGCCAAACAGGAAATGAGAAATCAACCAAGGAAAGTGTCAGGCCGATAACGACCGATGCCGCACTAGAGAGTACTTTTTTATAGTGATGGGACAGACAAAAATATAGGGTTATCGAAAATAAAAAAGAATTTTAAGAAATAAAACAGTGTGTATTTAGTAAATCACTAAGTCAGACAGGAACAGTAAACTAATTTGGTACGTGTCTTTCTTCGCAAAGAGATTGATTGCATTTCTTGCAAAATGTTAAAAAAAAAAAACTTTCTTTTTTACTTCTTTGCTTTATTGTCTGTCGTTGCTTTACATAGCACCGTGCACAATTTCATCTCTAAGGACCTTTTTCATTGCGCCATACTTATACACCTGTCGATAAAAAACGACACGCCACGTACTATCTTGTAGAGAGCACAACATTGACTGGCGGCTCGACGCTTGCGCGCGCGCTTAGTGCGGCACAGTGTTACCAGATACACGGTAATTACCGTAGAAGCACGGTATTTTTGGCTAGAACACGGTCTACGGTAATGATTCACTACCGTGTTATTTTCTACGGTATTTTTAATTTTAAATTACCGTGTAAATTTAATAAATAATTTTAAACAACTAGTTAAAATTTATAAAATAAAACATGAAACGAAACGCAATTACAGCATTCTGTCCAACACTATAATTTTGTTCTTGTCATTGCAGGGGAAGAAATCCTCATTGGGGACTCCCCGAACTTATTACGATTATGTAATACGATTAAATAAAAAAGGTTTTACGATAGCCGTTAGTCCACTTGTTTCGTCTATATTGCAAATTGATCGTATATTATATGATGAATGAACAAATGCAAATGCAGCATGTGAAAGAATATTGATAGTCAAGTGAATGACATAAAAACCAAAAAAAGAAATAAATTAATCACAAAAAACAATAAAAGTGAATATACTTGCTCAACAATCTATTCACCGGAATCGAAATAGCGGTGTGGATTTTGTACAGACGCCAGCACATCAAGCTACTACAATCTGTCAAACTTCTTTAATAGATTTTCAACTTTATCGCTTCTTCTTCTTCGTGTCCCTGGCACGACTGTATTTTAAATCTTGTTTTCCCAAAACTTTGCCACTTCCACGGCGTTGTCGGTGGCAGCGCAGAGGTCACTTTGACTGCATGTTTTGGGACACAGAGGGCAGGATAGGAGGTGGATCATGGTTTGTGGCATAGCTCCGCAATCACACCCTTCTGCCGTTGCGTCAAGGTAGCCCCATTTTACTAGGTTGGACTTACATCTTCCCACTTGTGTCCGGAGACGGTTCAGAGATTTCCAAGTGGGCCACGGAAGGTTACACCCTGCAGGGAGATGCTCCTTTGGTGGTAAGTAGTGAGTAGGAGGGGGAAGAGTATCCTGCCACAGTTTGCAACGGGCGTCGGCCGGGTTTCCTGACAGAGACGCTGTCGATTTCAAGAAGCTGTGTCTGCTTTTTAGCCGTTGCGTTGGTAGCTGTGCGCCAGATAGTGGGTGTCTGGTATCAGATTCCTGTTTGAATTTCTCCACTGCGCATGCAACTTCTCTTCGGACTTGTGGTGGAGCTATGCTTTATCGCTAAAGCATAAGGTTCAAAGTTGATTGGGAAAATTTGACAGTTTCGGGTAGCTTGATGTGCTGACGTCTGTACCATCTAAAGACATGATAATGAAACTGACTGCAAGTATATAGGAGCAAGAAGTGATAATTTTAGATTAGTTAAGTAAATTTGTTAAAGAATTATTAAATTAAAATAATATATCAATAATTCATAACGGTTTTTCTTGCATTTCACACGGTAATTACACAGTATTTTTTTAAATTATGCACGGTAATTTTAGCCTAAAACATGGTATTTTTAATCTGTCAGCACGGTAATTTGATATTTTGAATCTGGTAACACTGGTGCGGCATCAGGTTGGCAACGGTCTTATACCACAATAGGCCCGCCGCCGCAGGGACCGTGTATTTTTCACCGTCAGTGCGATGGTGGTCGAAAAGGGCCCGCCACGATGTTTTAATGCCAAATACCTACATTTGCAACCACGAGCCAAAATCTATATTTGTTTCTTCTTTCAATACCAAACTACAAATACCAAAGATAATCGTTCCGCACCAGCGAGAAAGATATAGTTTTGACCGTGCGCACCAGCGCTAAGCTCCGCGTCGGGCCGATTTTGTGTCATCCACAGTGAACGTGTTAACGTTATTAGAATCCCACCAAAAACATAATGTTGAAAAAGTTAATTTCCTCGCTACATACTTTTGTACTTTTTTCGAACATACTAAAGTGAACGTAAGTCAAAATTAGGAGGATTTTTGCAATGTGTTGCGACTTGCGATGCGGCGTTGCCCGCCACTTTTTACCCGACTGCGCCAGAAGGAGGGTTATGTTTTTTGTAAACGTTTTAAAATAAATTATTATAAAAATATTTTACATAGTCAAATTATTGTGCGCACTGGGTTGACGATATCGTCAAAGTCGCGGGAAACACCTGGATGAGAGACGCACAGAACCGGGAAGTGTGGCAGAAGAAAGGGGACGCCTATACCCAGCACTGGGTGATTCCGGGCTGAAATGATGACGATGATGATGATGATGACGATGATGATGATACCTAGTCAAAGTATCACCCAAAAATGTCACGACTATGCGCTGGGTGGAGTTAGGCGCAGAGGTCAGTGGCAAAGTGTAGGACTGAATGCAAAGTATCACCGAAGATGTCACGACTATGCGCTGGGTGGAGTTAGGCGCAGAGGTCAGTGGCAAAGTGTAGGACTGAATGCAAAGTATCACCGAAGATGTCACGACTATGCGCTGGGTGGAGTTAGGCGCAGAGGTCAGTGGCAAAGTGTAGGACTGAATGCAAAGTATCACCGGAGATGTCACGACTATGCGCTGGGTGGAGTTAGGCGCAGAGGTCAGTGGCAAAGTGTAGGACTGAATGCAAAGTATCACCGAAGATGTCACGACTATGCGCTGGGTGGAGTTAGGCGCAGAGGTCAGTGGCAAAGTGTAGGACTGAATGCAAAGTATCACCGAAGATGTCACGACTATGCGCTGGGTGGAGTTAGGCGCAGAGGTCAGTGGCAAAGTGTAGGACTGAATGCAAAGTATCACCGAAGATGTCACGACTATGCGCTGGGTGGAGTTAGGCGCAAAGGTCAGTGGCAAAGTGTAGGACTGAATGCAAAGTATCACCGGAGATGTCACGACTATGCGCTGGGTGGAGTTAGGCGCAAAGGTCAGTGGCAAAGTGTAGGACTGAATGCAAAGTATCACCGAAGATGTCACGACTATGCGCTGGGTGGAGTTAGGCGCAAAGGTCAGTGGCAAAGTGTAGGACTGAATGCAAAGTATCACCGAAGATGTCACGACTATGCGCTGGGTGGAGTTAGGCGCAAAGGTCAGTGGCAAAGTTTAGGAATGCAAAATTCCTTTGAACGACTAAGTATCGTCACTCACATAGGAACATGAAGTAGCTCGCCGAGTGACACAGGAACTTGATGAACGGCTTCCTGAGCGTGCGGCCGGCGGACGAGTGCGGCGCCACGATGTAGGCCAGCGAGTACAGCGGAAACATGGCACCGATGCGCACCATCTCCGCCGCCTGCAGCAGCATGTTCTTGCGCCGGAAGCCCGGCACGCTCTCGTACCAGATGGACGCCAGCAGCTGCTGCACGTTCGGGTGCGCCACGAACTAGAACACACAAGTAGGTAGTAGCAGGTCATTAATTACAATGAAGTAAGTACGTCTGTAAGTGTGGCAGCGAAAATGGAGTTGATTTTACCTTTTTTTGCCTTAGCTTTATAGCAAGCTTAAGTCTGGACAGGCGCATTCTCTCCGGCGCGCCGGGCTCCGGCAGCGGCACCTGCGGCGAGCCCGTCTCGTGGTTGAGCAGCACTTGCAGCTCGTGTGAGGTGCGCGTATGGTCCAGCAGGGCTGTCGCGAACTCCTGGCACTGCGCACGCAGCTCCTGGTACTCAGTCTTAAATTCGTGTTCGAGCGCGGACAGTCGCCGCAACTCCCAAGACAGCTCGAATGCTGTCAAGATGGGGTCTTTAGACGAAAGCGCGATCAGTGACGGCGAGGCGAGTGCGCGGTACGCGTTGATGCGCGAGCGTGAGTGACGCAGCGAGTCCTCCCGGCGCGAGCGCACGCACTCGTCGCAGCCGCATCGCACATCGTGCGGCACCGGCAGGTTGGCGCCGCGGTCCAGCAGCAGCTTGATGATCTCGTAGCTGTCGCGGTGCGCCGCCAGGATCAGCGGCGTGATGTCCGCCGTGAACGTCGCCGTCTCCGGTGGGAGCGCCTCCCAACTCTGTAACATAGCGACGTCACTTACATAAGCAAGACACGGCTGCGATGTACGCGGCATCTTAAGCTAAGTTACTTACGTTGGGCTCGCCGGGCTTCTTGGTCTGCTCCTCATGGTCCAGCAGCGCCTCAACTGCCTCCACGAACTCCTCGGAGATGGCGTGCAGCAGCGCGTCGCGCGTCTCTACGCCGAATTCCAGCAGCAGCTCCACCATCTCCAGGTTCTCGTTGTCGATAGCCATGAGCAGCGCGCTGCGGCCCAGCGGGTCCACGCAGTCCACGTTGATGTGACCGGTGTCGCGCGCGCGCTGCAGCACGCGCCGCGTGCCTGCCACGTCGCCCCGCTCCACGCCCAGCAGGAACTTCTTCTCCTCCAGCGACAGCACGGCCATCTCTTGGTGCGGCCGCACCACGTTCTCCTCCTCCGTCATTCCATGTATACTGTGGCGCTATGGATGACAGCGAATATCATAAACAACTACACGTAACAAATACATTATAAATCAGGTAACTACTGATGATTTATGAAACATTAATTAGCAGCTGATACTCTCATTATGTACAAAACGCCAAATGTTTGGTTCACGTCGCAAACCCGTACCTAGTGTGTGTGTACCTAGGTACCGCCCACCTAGCTATATCTGCCCACCTAGTGTGTTGGTGGTAGGTACCTACCGTACCTATACCTGCCCACCTAGTGTGTTGGTCCTAGGTACCTACCGTACCTATACCTGCCTACCTAGTGTGTTGGTGCTAGGTACCTACCGTACCTATACCTGCCCACCTAGTGTGTTGGTGCTAGGTACCTACCGTACCTATACCTGCCCACCTAGTGTGTTGGTGCTAGGTACCTACCGTACCTATACCTGCCCACCTAGTGTGTCGGTGCTAGGTACCTACCGTACCTATACCTGCCCACCTAGTGTGTCGGTGCTAGGTACCTACCGTACCTATACCTGCCCACCTAGTGTGTTGGTGCTAGGTACCTACCGTACCTATACCTGCCCACCTAGTGTGTCGGTGCTAGGTACCTACCGTACCTATACCTGCCCACCTAGTGTGTCGGTGCTAGGTACCTACCGTACCTATACCTGCCCACGGCGCTCAATAATACAGTTTATACCTTGTTAAGGAAATCAAGTTACGAGCTTTTGTTAGACGGTGACCGAACCGAACTAAGGGCAATAAATTGTTCGCGTTGTATCGTAGCTATGTATACCACACCAAATGTATTCGTGATCGTAATATCCAAAGCGAAATAAATAATTTCATTGATCCCGCCTTGGGAATTCTTCGAATAGATAAAGCTAATGAAATGAGTCGGGTATCGCTGGTAAAGGATGTTGCTATATGCGATATTATTAGGATAGGTACACTCAACGTAATTATCAAGATTTGAATGAAGCCTGCGATGTCGTCTCACTTCGATCGAGGCTTCAGCTCGTCGGCAGTTACTGGTAACTAGGTACCGCTCGCAGAGACACAGTTGAACTAGCATCTTCTAGTCTCTATGTAGTCAGTAGGTACCTACATGTGAATGCGAAAGTAACTCTGTCTCTGTCTGTACTTAACTACCTTTTCACGCCTTTTAAAACGGATTTGAATAAAATTTGGCATACCGGTAGACTGGGTGGGTGGGGGTGTATGATATTTTTTGTTCCTGTGGTAGTACATTCCTATGGGATCATTTTCGGAATCCATCCATCAATCCATCGAATCCGCGGGCAAAAGTTAATTTGAAATAAAGCCGGCAGCTTAATTATGTTGTTTGTGTCCAATCCAAATAGAATACGATCGAGAGTAACATTGTAGTTATACAGTGTGAGTCTTCATAATGTGCACATAACGAAATGAGGGAAACATAGCTTAATTTTATCGACGGAAAAAATATTTCAAAAAATAAAAAAATATTTAAAAGGATCTTTACCTGCTAAAGTATGGTGATTGCAAGGCCTTTCTTTAACAGTTGCTAGGAAATGTTGTGATTGAGTTATAAACATGGTATTTTTACGTTTAGAAATCTGATACGATGGAGAATAATTTAAAGTAATAAAAAGGTTAGGTAATCGGGGCTTTTATTGAGTAATTTTACAATTATTGTAAAAAATTATGAAAAAATATCAGATTTTTGTTAATAAAAAAACCATAATTTTCAATTGAGGGCGATTGTTTACACAGGGGTCACAGCAGCGAACAAGAATTTAAAAAATACTACATTTTTTTTATTTTTTTTAAATATTTTTTCCGTCGATAAAATTAAGCTTAGTTTCCCTCATTTCGATATGTGCACATTATGAAGACTCACACTGTATTATAACGAGAGGGTACGTAGCGGAGTTGCGAAATAACGATGCGCTGTCAGTGAGGCAGGGGCACGTCAGGAGTGCGCACGCTGACCGGCGCTCCGGGCGCAGCACGTGAGCGCTGCCACTCATTATGCAAATGGGTCGCGGGGTGGAGGCGGGAGGCGGCGCACCTCGCCGCACGCCGCTTGCTAACCGACGCTATCTTCACTCCCGAACGGCTTTACCGTTCGTAAAAGTCGGCGACGTTTTACAACCGACAACCGACCTCGCATTACCGGACCAGACGCTGTCCCCGGAGGCCCTCGTCCCTCACTATTGTAAAGTTATAAACCAGCAACAGAGCCGGCCCGCCGAGCAGACGTGTCCAGTTGATGACTAGCTTTCGGGTAAATGTTTACGCTATTGAGCTCTAATTCCAAGGCGGACGAGAGCTTGGCTGCGAAAACGTTAATGTTTAATTGATAGGTGAGGCGCTCGTACGCCACTTGCGAATCAACTCATCATCTGCCTAGCCTTTTCCCAACTATGTTGGGGTCGGCTTCCAGTCTAACCGGATGCAGCTATGAATACCAGTATTTTACATGGAGTGACTGCCTATCCTATCTGACCTGCACAACCCAGTTACTGGGTAATACGATACCCCTTTGTAAGACTGTCAAAGATCCACGAATGATAGCCGGGACCAACGGCTTAAAGTGCTTTGCAACGCACGGAGGGGTCACAGTATGTAAAGATGGTCACCCATCCACAGACCAACCACTTGCGAATCAACTGTCCGACACATTATGCTGAGCGATGACCGTTTTGCGTAGATGTGACGCATACTTTCTCCCAAATTGTTATTTTGTTTGTGTTTTTATTTGATGCGTCATGTTTCACCCCGTACAATATCGCACACCTAGATCTAAACATACAATATCGCACAACTAGATCTAAACATACAATATCGCACACCTAGATCTAAACATACAATATCGCACACCTAGATCTAAACATACAATATCGCACACCTAGATCTAAACATACAATATCGCACATCTAGATCTAAACATACAATATCGCACACCTAGATCTAAACATACAATATCGCACACCTAGATCTAAACATACAATATCGCACATCTAGATCTAAACATACAATATCGCACACCTAGATCTAAACATACAATATCGCACATCTAGATCTAAACATACAATATCGCACACCTAGATCTAAACATACAATATCGCACACCTAGATCTAAACATACAATATCGCACACCTAGATCTAAACGGCGATTAACTCAAAAAAACACTTTTTTCAGGAAAGTTGAAAAACTGATTACTATGTCCATATGCACTGCAGGAGTTTGCTGTATTGATCAATACTTTTTAAGTTGAGTACCTAATGGAACTATTTTTGAATCTTGTTGGTCGCTAGGTAGTGAGTTAAGGAATTCGATGGTATGCATACCTCAAAAATTGAGATTTTAGAGTTAGCTCTCTTTAGATCTAGGTGTGCGATATGTAGTCGGACAGTTGATTTGCAACTAAGCAGCTCAAAAGACAACAAGAAATCAATATATTCATCGTTATCTATACATATAATAAATTTGTAGAAAAGTGGTGTCTGTACAATGGAAATATATAAAAAAAAAGTAGCAGGGGTTGTTATTATATCGATGCCGAACCCGAAATTGTAATTATTTTTTTTTTGTCTGTTTGTCTGTTTGTCGGTTTGTCTGTTTGTCGGTTTGTCTGTTTGTCTGTTTGTCTGTTTGTCTGTTTGTCTGTTTGTTTGTGCACGCTAATATCAGAAACGGCTTATTCGATTTAGATGCGGTTTTCACTAATATATTGTAGTAGGCTTCACTTAACATTTAGTGTTTATTTCATGTCAATCGGTTCATAAATAAAAAAGTTATGTCAATTTAAAGAATCACGGCGAACATTTGTTAAGGTATTCTATCAGAGTACGGACACGCCTCGGGCCTGCGCGTCCGATCTTCGGAACTACTGGACGGATTTGAATGTTTTTTTTTTGTTGTATAGTTATTATGGCTGGACAACATTCAGGCTATAATGTTTCTTGGAAACTTGAACACCTGATGCAGAACCGAAACAGACCAGCTTAACTATAAGAGATACAAAAATGGTACCATAGCAAAAATTGTTCCACGTGATGAGGATTTTCTGCTGAGAGAATAAATTTGAAGATCTAGAACACCTGATGGGGAACTCCAAGAGCCCAGCTACACCATAACACATATAGGAATGACGTCTTAGTAAAAGTTACTCGGTCTGATGGGCATTTCCTGTTGACTTATAAAAATCGAAGATCAGAAACATCTGCCGTTCGATTCTGTAAAAATCTCACCGTGAAAACTTAGGTGAAGTGAGTTTCTTTTTGTTAGGAATTGACACTATTGACAGCTCACTCCACGCTCACTTCACCTAAGTTTTCACGGTGAGATTTTTACAGAATAGCACCGCTGATGTGGAAATCTAAGCTATCACTAATTTGACCTCCACGCGGTGAAGGCGGTAACAGTTTAGGACTGATTTTCGATGACGATGGTATATCATTGTAAATTTGACTCTACTGGCCAAAACTCCCATTTTTTTTTTAACGTCAAGAAATGCTCATGCATTCTGCACTACCACGGGGAGATAGTGCAGTTATGTGGGACTCTAACCCACTAAAACTCCACGGTGTCCTCCTCTGCCGCTTACGGCGGGAACATGGGCACGCGTTAGCACTCATCCGTGAACCCGCCGCGGCTGTCCGTCACCGGACCCTCCGCTGGGGAGTACTCCCCATCACCGGCGCACCAGAACACATAGCACGCCGTGACCACCCCAGGGACCAAACCAGCACATGGGCCAGACGATCCCGTGTCTGGGCACCCTTGGTAGGGGAGCAGTCACTTAGATTTTAATTGATCAGGTATCTTCATAATAAAACTATAACCATGCCTAGAAAGAGGTCAAATCTTTCCCAATGTTCCAAAGGAGCTAAAAGATTGAGGATCATAAGATCCCAAGAATCTACCGAAGAGCGTCAGGAGAGACTTGATGCTGTTTGAGAACATCAGGCTGCAACTCGCTCCGTGGAAACCTCTTTGGATCGCGAAGCACGCCTGCGTTCTCAGCGTATTTACGCATCTACATCCAGATCTCTAGAGACCAGTGAAGAATATGATGCGCGACTGACCGCTGATACGGTGAGATTATCATACATTGTTCCGAACAAGCACACAGCAAAATATTCATAATCAGAAAGTGAGAAAGAAAGAATTGCTGGAGTACGGCATGAAGAGACAGATTAAGAAGAGCGCAACGAACGTTTGAATTCTGATCGACTTCGACATTCTCTGAACAGAATTTCGATATCATCTGAAGAATCGGATGTGTCTCAAGATATAGCCGTAGGGCATGGCGACCTTCCTTGGGTTGATAAGGAACGGAGTGCATTTACGTATACTCCTATGATTGACTACGCCACATATTCCGCCATCGGAGGTATGGTTAAAAATTTTACTTTTTGTGAAGCTGTTAAATAGCAAAAAGAAACAAACGGTATGTGTTGCTCAGGTGGGAAAGTACATATTGAAATATTACAAAATCCTCCAGAAATATTAAGATCACTGCTAATCGGTGACCATCACAGTCAAAACATTTCTTGAACAACATTCGTTCGTACAATAATGCCTTTCAAATGACATCTTTTGTTGCGAAACAGATTTCAGAAGGCCCATTTATGCCAACATTCAAAGTGCAAGGCCAAGTTTACCACCCTATTGGTTCATTATTGCCTGAAAATGACGTCTCGAATCGTCTCGCGCATCCCGTTGTTATCCAGTCCCCGGGTTCTTAGAATTCGACATCAGACGTTTCAGATCTTCGATTTTGACTACCCCGTTGTCGCTGGCATAACCAACAGGATCCGCGTACGAAGTCGCGGGCAGAAGCTAGTAGTAGATACGTCTGACATCTAAGGGTCAGTTCACACACAGACGCGACGCGACGCGCAGTTTTCAACATAGAAATACAATTACAGACCTTATCTACTACACAAAAAGGCATACGATTCAGTGAGCGTAGCTCACGTAGTAGACACTGAATTGTGAAGACACCGACTTCCGAAATTAAAGTTATTTCATAATTTTGAGTTCATTTAACTCAAAATTATGAAATAACTTTAATTTCGGAAGTCGATGTCTTATGGGATCTGTATTTTAGTTTTTTGCCACCGACCTCCGAAATTAAAGTTATTTCATAATTTTAAGTTATTTCTTTTTGAAGTCGGTATATTTTTTAAATTATTTTTTTATTTCGTAATTTTTAGACTAGAATATTTTTTGTAATATGTAGGTACCTAATAGTTTTGTTGTAAATTGCACTAGAATTTGTCCATAGGTTTAGAGATGTTTTCCCTGTGCTCCATACACCCATAGCTCGTATCAATAAGCCAGGCCGTCACACTTAAACACGATTACCTAGTCCATATCTTGAAAATTACTGAATCGTTTTTGATGAAACTTGCACTGTTGGTCACGATTCGATTAATAGTTGCGGAGAAATGCATGGACAAACATATATAACACACACACACCTACGTCTAGATATAAAATTTAGTATATTTGCTTGGAAGCCCTAATAGATTGTCAATTCCAATAATATTACATTCATAGGTACGTGTCGAATTGATAACCTCCTTTTTTTGGAGTCGGTAAAAAATACAGCCCTTAAAGTGTGGTCCCTCAGTTCACACGCACATGACGAATCGAACCTTCAAGTGGCGACCAAAACTTATTTATTTGACAAAGCGTAAGCTTTTACGCACTTCACTTTGTCGAAAGCTTTTGTCGCCAAATTGTTCGATTAAATGCGTACCTACCTTCCGCTCTGACGCCTGACACTAATCGGGCTAATCTTTAGGTTTACGGGATGAAGGTTTTTGTGGAGCTGGGAGGCTGGGCGAGGCAGCTGTGATCACAACAGTCAACTGTCTGTCACCTACCTACTAGGTTAAGTTGCTTTTTTAGTTAAATTTATAGACCATTAGTTTATGTGATGCGATCACAAACAAAAAATCATTATAAACTGTTATTTCTATGTAATAGCTATTTTAGGAAGACAGCTCACTACAAACGTTAAGTAACTAAAAATTATAAAAGAATTGAATTGCCGAGAGATTGCGAGGATTAAGAAACCGAAGTACCTACCTACCTAGAACTTATGTCTGCTCCATTTGAAGGTGAAGTATGAAAATCTTTTGACATGCAAATGAGGTTATTTAGAATGTTGCCAATCTTCCGTTCTCCTCGCACCACAGGGTAAGTAGATACTTTACTAAACTTGATTTCAAACAGACGTTCTGAAAGTTTTGAACGTATATTAAGGATATTTTGTTATTATTATTTCTCTTTCTTTGTACATTAAACTCAAGCAAAGAGAAAAGTAGGTACCTATCATGGGAATTGCTCAGTGTTTACGATTATTGTACCTTTCCACTTCAGCCTTCTTTTTTGTTCTCTCAAAGCGACATTTAACTCCCTTTTGAGAGGTTCTTCCTTATGAAGTGGCGACACTGGCGACCTTATTAATGGAATTTGTCACCCTCTTATAAATTCCGCAGCCTCGGCTCCGCGCTTGCGAGTCGGGATGCAGGGTATCTCCATGAGCACTGAGTAGATTGGTTACAGTGGGTAGATAGGTACCTAGTTGTCGTGAATTCAATTTGCGGGCCCTCCACACATTCGCAAGTTGTTTGTTCGCCCCTAATTTAAAATGTTATCGCGTCTGAAAGTTTAGCAATAAGGTCTCGATGCCACTGTAAGAGGTTGACTACGAGAGCACACGTACACACATAAGAGAGATTCAAATGTTGTATGTGTTTGAACTGAAGTTTATAATAGTCTATTTTCTTTATAAGTGTATGTGTCTCTAATATTATTGTAATTGGTTAACAGTTATAATTAAAGTTAATAAAGTTAAATAACCTAGAATATGTAATGTTCCAGTATTCACTGAAGATCCAGTGAATACTGGAACACT
Source organism: Oligia fasciuncula (assembly GCA_963082905.1). Classification (NCBI taxonomy): domain Eukaryota; kingdom Metazoa; phylum Arthropoda; class Insecta; order Lepidoptera; family Noctuidae; genus Oligia; species Oligia fasciuncula. The sequence goes on along the minus strand of OY720394.1, from coordinate 846,646 downwards.
ATACCTACACATTCTCTTACGTATGGGAGAAAATCTTTTCATTCGTAAATGGCCAAAGCTGCGTAAATATCATCATCATCATTTCAGCCAAAAGACGTCCACTGCTGGACATAGGCCTCCCCCAAGCACTTCCACTTCGACCGATTCGTAAATATACTTGCTCCAAAAGTTGAACGTAATACAGCTATCCTGTAAAGTATTGTTCAATTACCGAACTTTTAACTTGAAAGCTTCAGCAGCTAGCTTAGCTACTACTCCGATGTTACTGCCTACTTAACTTAGATTAAGTACTTTGATGAGTTAAATTTTATTTGACATTGATGAATTTTATTTAGACAATGACATGAATATTTACTTTGTAATTGTGAATGTGAGGACTAAGTGGGTCATTTCTTTCCTTCTTAGTTTTAATCATGATCTGGCAGTTTGAGTAGTTTATGCGGCCTACCCAAATGTCCTGTCTTTGGTATCGTCGAATCGTTGAGCTCATCAAGTTCTGAGTTGAGCTGCACGATTTTTGACAAATGCGTGCACTGATTGGACAGGTCCGCTCAATCTGTGTGGTTCTTTGCTCAAAAGACCATTTCAGACACCAATCTACATGGTCTTCACACGATCTGACCAAGATTTTGTCTGGACTTTAAAAGAGACTGTGACCTCTGAGTTTGTTTCGGCCTTTCTTCTCAGAATAGTCAGTTAGGAAACGCCGACCTCATCTAGTTTAAAAAAAAAATATGATTGACGTGTAAAAGTGTTTGTACATACAATTCTACTTACAGAAATAAAATCATTTATCATTAGAATACCTTATAACGAGTATCTTCCATGTAAACACTGGCCTCTGACGTTGTACGAACTTCAACTATCTATTCAAGTAGACCTATTCTCTAATTAATGATGTTTTTACCGACTTCAAAAAAAAAAGGAGGTTATCAATTCGATACGTATGTATGTAATATTATTGGAATTGCATTATATTCACATATGATGATCTATTAGGGCTTCCAAACAAATATACAAAATTTCATAGACGTATGTATGTATGTATGTATGTATGTATGTATGTATGTATGTATGTTTGTCCACGCATATCTCCGGAACTATTAATCGGATCGTGACCATTTTTTTTTTATTGGCTTACATTTTCTTCAACTTAGGGAACAGTGCAAGTTTCATCAAGATCGATTCAGTAATTTTCAAGATATGGACTAATACGTGTAAGTGTTACGGCCTGGCTTATTGATAAGAGCTACGGGTGTAGTGTCAAAGGGAAAACATCTCAAAAACTTGGTCAAATACTAGTGCAAAAACTAAAAATTACGAAATAAAAAGTAATTTAAAAAAATTAAACCGACTTCAAAAAGAAATTAACTCAAAATTATGAAATAACTTTAATTTCGGAAGTCGGTGGCATAAAACTAAAATACAGATCCCAAGACACCGACTTCCGAAATTAAAGTTATTTCATAATTTTGAGTTAATTTCTTTTTGAAGTCGGTTTAATTTTTTTAAATTACTTTTTATTTACGCTTAACGTACATCAGGACGCGACAACGAGTAGTAAGTATTTACTACAGTACTACACGAAGCGGCGCCACCACACGACCCACTGAAGCACATTTACTAAGCTAACTTACTCACTAAGTTTATCCTAATATCTACTTAAAATATTACAATAATGTTTATGTACCGACAGCTCGGTGCTGCATCACCAGCAATCATCCGTCTTCTCTCTCCATTGACTTTATAGCTAAATGGAAAGATAAACAAACAAAGCAGATACATAATTTACATATCCATGGACGGACATGACTACTGCCGGGGCCAGAAATAAAAATTTACATATCCATGGACGGACATGACTACTGCCGGGGCCAGAAATAAAAATTTACATATCCATGGACGGACATGACTACTGCCATCAGACGAAACACATTCATACATGTGGTAATATACTGTAGCAATTACTGATATAACTTCCATGGTGGCCTGGAATCGAAAAAATACTGAAGATGTTCGCTACGTAGATATGCAGTACCTACTGCAACCGCTCAAGCTAATAATACATCATGCCGTACGTAACTCAGGTGCACCTGCACACCTTGTATGCGTACCGCGGGGAGCCCTGCCTCTTCGGGAAGAAAAGCACACTAACTGTACCTAATCGCTGGGTTATTATGATCACGACTATGACGCGAAGAAATAGATAGAGCAGGCGCGAGCACAGGTTCTGCGAAGACCAGGTGCAGGTGCGTCGGCGGCATACCTTGACCTTGTTGTCTAGCGGGCGCGGCTCCGGCGCCAGCAGCGCACCCAGCTCCACGCGGCAGGTGGAGGGGCGCCGCATATCGCCGCCACCGCCGCCGCCGCCGCTACAGCCCGACATCTCCGAGCCGCCGCTCTCTGCGCACACACACTACCGTCAGCGGCGGCCGCGCAGCAGCGCAGCCGCCGCAAGCCTCGCCCGCGCTGCCCGCTGGCGAGAGCGGCCTGCGCAACGAGTCACCGCGTTGCAATGCGGACGGGGTTATATTTAGCGAGGGCGGGCGGCGGACTGCGAGCGCGCACTCGCAGGGCGCCGCGCTTCGCGTACTCACCGGCGCCGTCGCCGCCGCGCGCGCCATCCTTCGTCCGCTCCGTGAACTGAAACAGACCTCGGTGTGAGTGCATTGGAGCGAGCGCGTGCGCAGGGCACCAGGGGGCGCTCACCTGCACGCGGCGGTCGCGGCGCGCGGCGATCTGCCGCGAGTGGCGCCGCAGCGCCTCCAGCGTGCCGCGTGCCGCCGAGAGCGCTTGGCGCGCTCACTGCTGCTCGTTCTGCTCACGCTGCCGCTCGCTCAGCTCACGCTGCTCGGGCTGCTTACGCCGCTCGCTGGTTGCTATTCGCGTCCGATCTGCAAACTGTTCGGACATGAGTTTAAAGCTCCTTATTTATTGTTATTGCATCGTAAAATATTTTTGTGTACAGATGTGGATACGTTGCCGTGTCGTAAAAGTTACGCGCTAATTTAGCACTCCGTGTATACTGACTGAACACCGTCATCGTCAGCGACTCAGCGTGCTCCTCTCTGGGGATCTGGCTTCATTGACGTTTGTTTATACATATTTTTTACTAAAACATACATCATAATCGTAAATTATGGATGTAAGTACACAATATATATATTTATATACCTCCTCTACCTATATAATATTTAGCCATTCAATATTTAGCTATGAACAAAATAGGTTTATGAACAGCGTAAAAGAACATTTTCAACGACAACTAACTGAACCAGCTTTTAGAGTCACGAACACAGTCACGCGACCATGCCAAGACAAAGTCTTATAATAACCATTCCTTTCGACTTTGTAAATTAGTATCATCCAGGTCGTTTGGTTTCAATTGCTCTCTTTCAGTTGAACGTGGACCGATTGCGCAAGCCTGTGCGGCAATATGGCTGCACTCGTTCAAACAGAACAAAGAGCCTCAAATCCCTCAATCACTTTACTCAAAATCCGGCCTTTTCAAATCACGTTATAATATCAAATATACTTAAACTGGGAGGGTTAACATTTTTATCGTCTCCTAACCGCGGTCCCTAACTCATCTAAGCTACATCTAAATGTAGATATCTATAGCTAGGTATGTGTTTATTGTCTATCTAAATAGAAAATAGTTTATTGTCCAGGTAATACAGTACCTACGCAGACCACATGACACTATATTATAATTACAAAGTAATACAGTACCTACGCAGACCACATGACACTAATTATAATACAGTACCTACGCAGACCACATGACACTATATTATATCGTCGTTGCGACTTTAAGACCTCTTATGTGTCACTTTTGGCAAAATCACTTTTTTACGCCAGCCGATACTACATTTTGAAGCTCTATCGCATAGATATAAGAACATCCAGATGCCTAGTACGCGCTGTCCAAATGCTTCGAATTCAAACACACCAAAATAGCGTCTTCGTTCGTTAGCCCCGCCCACAGGCCGCCATTACGCGACAGACGTTCAAAGCGCGCACCGCTGTTAAATATAATTGAAAAAATGACTGTTTGTGCGGTGAAATCGTGTAAAAACTACACTCCAAAAAAAGACAAGGATACGAACATTACTTTTCACAGGTAAGTTTGCAATTTTATGATGAATTTCTTTGAAAATATTACGAAAACTAAATAAAAACAAAACGACTCCATAATATTTGAGTATTGCCAAGGTACAGTGTGAAATATTTTTACCCCTTTTTTGTGCTGCGATATTTTAATATTGTAAAATGTGTAAATGTGAAATAAATAATTTTGAGTTTAAGTTTGAATACGTTGTTTTATTTATTTTTTTCTTTTATAGCTGCCTGCGGCTTTACCCGCGCGAAAGTAGAAATACATTCAGTCAGTCGTTCGATCTTTAAGAAGAAGTACCTAACAAACATACACAGAAACATGCACACACACCACTCACAAACTTTCTTCTTTATAATGTTAGTATGATATTAAAAGTTTTTTGTTCATTCACACATATATGTTTACGAAAACCATGTTATAAAATAAAATTATAACAATCTCCAAAAACTATCATAATAGGCACTCGGTATGAATGTAAAAGGCGGGTTTCATTTTGTACACATATATTAACTACATAATTACCTATGTCAATATGAATAAGAAAACTACCCGAATTTTCCCATATTTTGGGGTAATCATTTTGCGCTGGTATTAGAAAGTGTCACGCACACCAACGCAGAAACGATAATAATACACTTGTGGTGGGCGGTCCGCACGCACACGCGCATTACAAAATGCATTCAATTTGAACGTTGCGTTTTGTACGGTACACTCAATCTGGTTCTTATTAAATCTATGCTCTATCGAATGCAAAAACTCTCATGTGTACTATACCTACGACGTTTAAATCGTAATTTATTTACGAAATTCAAGATCTCCAATGTGCTTGCTAATTAAAAGTTGGTGCTTAAAAAATCTTATGTGTCAACTAAAATTGTTTTAATTTTTTTTACAAGAAACTACTTTTGTTAAAAGCACGAAAATCATGTGGCTGATACCTATATTTTTTTTGTAGTTGGTTTCATTATATTTTTTTCAGTAGACGGTTTTTATCGATTTTCTCATAAAATTGATTTTTACACATAAGAGATCTTAAAGTCGCAACGACGATTTTACAAAGCTGGGCACAAAACCGTTAATCCGGTACCTAACGCTTTAAAGTTAAAATTGTTAACGGACTCATTAACTCTTCATAAGTCCGTTAATCGTTAATTAATTACCTACTATTTGCCATTTCAGTAACCGACTAGCGATCCATTACCGGCACTGACGGCACCGGCATTGACGGCACGGTTGGCGCAGTGGTTAAGCGATTGACTGCTGCGCTGCGTGTCGCGGGTTCGATTCCCGCACGGAACAAATATTTGTACGACCTACAAGTAGTTGTTCCGGGTCTGGCTGTTTGTGTATGTGAGTTTAAATGTTTGTAAACGCACCCACAATACAGGAGAAATTCCTAGAGTGGGGCAACGTTTTAAAAAAAATAATAAAAATAATAAATAATAATAATTACCGGTGCCCAGCTATTATTATTATTTATTTATTATATCAGATAACAGCGATCCATTGGGTTAGTAACAATAGTCTTAACCTATGTTAGTACTTAACTAATAACACTGACAATGTACAGGTGACAAGTGACCTCACCAACGGGCTATCGTGTCTCCCGGCTATAGCGCGTAGAATGCTGTTGGGGCTGCCACGGAGTCTGTTTAGCAGCGAGGCCGCTCTTTTACGCCGTACAGCATTGAAGCAGTCTGTACGTGCCTCAGCGAACATAGATGACGCACTACAGAACCGAGGCAGACGCAGCAGCACTCTAAATGCGTTGTTATACTGGATGCGCAGAGCATTGTAGGCCTTTTGGGTGTAGCTGAACCACAGGCTCCCCGAGTACAGCGACATGCAATATGCTTTAAACAGTGTTATTTTGACCGCCGCCGTACATCGGAAGAACCGGCGGGCCAGCATATTAGCCCGAACCGACAATGCTCTGCGCTCCCTCTCCATATCTGCGTCATCCTTTAGATCATCCGTCACCAAGTGGCCCGGGTATTTCAAAGAGTACACCCTGTGTAACTCCACACCGTTCAGTAACACAGGAGGGACGGTAGAGGGGCACTTGGTATCGGACTTGAACACCATGTATTTTGACTTGCCTTCGTTGTATAAAAGGCCATGAGAAGCAGCGCACGACTCGCAGATATCGAGAAGCTTACGGAGCGCACCGACCGAGGGGGCCAGCAGCACCATGTCGTCTGCATAACTTAAATTATTGAAACATACTCCATCAATAAAGCAACCGACATGTGTGCTGCTGAGCCGCTCGATCAGTGCATTCACATACAGGCTAAACAACAAAGGCGAGGTCAGGCCACCCTGCCTTACGCCACACTCTGGCCTACTTGGCTCTGAGAGCTCTCCTGCCCATCGCACGCGATTCTCCTGCTTCATGTACCAGTACCGCAAAAGTGAGGCGAGCTCCGGCGGCACCAAGGTACCTGACAATTTCTGCCAGAGAAGGTCGAAAGAAACAAGATCAAACGCCTTGGACAGGTCTAGGAAACATGCATAGACAGGTGTTTTCCTGTCTGTGTAATACTTGACTGCATGCTTTAAACTAAGAATAGCGGTTTCTGTTGACAGCCCTGGCCGAAACCCAAACTGGGCATCATGCAGTTTGATATGGGTAATCAGGTGAGAATTAAGCACACTGTCAAGTACTTTAGCCACGACGGTAGCCAAGGAAATCGGCCTATAATTTGACCTGTCCGAGACGTCTCCGGTCCTACTCTTGACCACTGGCACCACCAAAGCCCGCAGCAAATCGGGAGGAAGGTATGAATGACCCAGGCACAAATTAAACAAAAGAGCCAACACGCGAGGCAAATGGTACCCACCATACTGCAGGTGCTCGATGCTGAGGCCATCGTGCCCAGGGGATTTCCCCCTCTTCATGTAGCTAGGTTACAAACTATTATTTGCCAGTGAGCCCCAAACTAGACAGTCTTGGGGCCCATTCCAGAGTGCAGACTAGAGAGGTGAGTTCGGTTGTTGAAAGGTATAGCCCATGTATAGCCGCATAGCCGATATGTTTTTGTATGTGTGATACTTGTGCGTGGTGTGTGTTCTGTTGGCCTATCGAAACATTACGAACGTCACGGACTCTCGGCAGGCAATCCTACATACTTAGTTTACGTGGTACATACATTCCAATGACAAACATTCCTATAAGCTGAATGCATTGGATAAAATCAAAAAAATTAAGTTTAAATCTATTTTTTTTTATAAATAAAAAGAAGTCCTGACAGACTGATTGACTGACTCATCAACGCCCAGCCCAAACCCTTGGACCTAGAGAGCTGAAATTTTGCACAGAGGTTCCCTTTATAATGTAGACTGTATGAATGTAGTAGGAATAAGGAAGGATTTTTCGAAATTAGAACTAATCCAGGCAAACGGAGTGAGCTGACGTGTGGCGGCCCTACGGCGCGGCGCGCGGCGGTGCTTCTAGATGTGTCAGCTGTACGAGTATATTCAGCGATTCCCGTAAACACGTCCGTGTGACGCCGCCGCGCCGCCGCGCCGCGCCGCGCACCGAGCAGCGTGGAGCGCACACTTGATGACACGTCCGCACGTCCTCACGTGCCGCAGTCAAGCCTGTCGGCTCCCCTCGGACGCGAACGTTTACGGTTCCCCTCTCATATAAAATCACGCCATAGCTGGGTTTATAATTGTACCTACGCTTCAAATGATAGCACGACGATAAGTTAAATTGTCTTTGTAAAGTATATCTAGTCGCATACGTAAGGGGAAAACATTATCATCTAACTATTTATAACGCTAAGCAACAAACACAACTACGACACTGATGGAGCAGAGGTGTCTAGATTAGTATCTACAGGTAGGCACTTGTCAGGGTACGTAAAGTTATGTTTCGCATTCATAACTGTTCCTAAAAGCTATTATTCTTGTAGTTAATTTACGAAACATTCCTTCATAGTGTGCAAGTTTATATTAGAAAGCCGGGCTGCTCGAATAACCGATCACATACTTGAGCGTATACTCGCAAAGTTCGAGAGAAAACTTACCCGACAGGCGCGCGCCGCACGGACACGGCTGAGACATATGTTGTAGCTGAACTTACCCGACAGGCGCGCGCCGCACGGACTCGGCTGAGACATATGTTGTAGCTGAACTTACCCGACAGGCGCGCGCCGCACGGACTCGGCTGAGACATATGTTGTAGCTGAACTTACCCGACAGGCGCGCGCCGCACGGACACGGCTGAGACATATGTTGTAGCTGAACTTACCCGACAGGCGCGCGCCGCACGGACACGGCTGAGACATATGTTGTAGCTGAACTTACCCGACAGGCGCGCGCCGCACGGACAAGGCTGAGACATATGTTGTAGCTGAACTTACCCGACAGGCGCGCGCCGCACGGACACGGCTGAGACATATGTTGTAGCTGAACTTACCCGACAGGCGCGCGCCGCACGGACACGGCTGAGACATATGTTGTAGCTGAACTTACCCAACAGGCGCGCGCCGCACGGACACGGCTGAGACATAGTTGTAGCTGAACTTACACAAGTTTTCCACTTATCAGCAATATAAGGATTTGTCAGTCTCCAGCCTACCTATTAGTTATTTTTGTAAGATGGTGTAAGTAATATAATTATTACAGTGATGATAATAACTTGAAATGCTTGTTTAGCAATTTTCAGCCAATTTAACGGTACGTTATGAGTGTGTAACTCATAATACCACTTATAAACTCGTTTGTAACACGTAAAGCGATCACGGCGAGGTGATGGCTTCCCTAGGCGGAGGAAGGGGACTCCGTTATTACACAATGTACCTATCTCGAAGTTGCGCACTTCCAAATTAAATCCTTGTACAAAATATTAATGTTGACGCTAAGGGCGGAGAAAAATAAAATTGATCAGTTTCGCTGGAAAATATTGTATTGGCGGTATACTGTCTCTGGGGTCTTTCAATGTCGTCATTTTATAAAGAAATTGGAATCCCTAATTTTTTGCTTAGACATATCCATCACTTATAGATGTCGAAAAATACTTTATTTTTCTGAATTTCTTTACGCTCTGGAAATCTAATACCAATCTATCAAGAAATAGTTTCCTTTTCGATGTAAACTGCAAATATGACCATGTTTACATACAGAACATTAATCAAACACGTGATATAAAAAATACTGGTCCCCCTCAGGGGGGCTCACGCCTGCTGGAGCCGACTGCCGAGCACAACACAAATACAATGTATAAACAAAATAAGTAGCACTTCATCACACATGTTATTGTATTGAAAACATACGGATTCGTCGCTCTCTGAATCAGATTAGATCTGACATCATAATAAAACCCAAAAGTTTGGTTATAGCCTTATAAGATTATATGTTGTTGTTGGTTTGTTTGGTTAATATGCATAGTGTAGCGAAAGTTCGCGTGTCGAGGCAACCCAATAGTCCGCTGCTACTTAATGTGGGTCCCCGTAGAACATTAGCGAGGGCGGCGTCGGACCCTCGACTAAGTTACAAACTATTTTGGTAAATTCACACATAATAGCTCTTATTTAGCTTGGTAACAGGCAATCCATCTTATAACATTCATTTCATAACCCTTTCCCGTCTGTCGACTGGTGCGTACGCGGTAACCTACCAGCAGTGGTTGGATCTTGCTGCCTGCCGGGTGTGAGGTAAGTGTTATATGGTTTATCTTTTCGACCTACTTTTACTGGAGAACTGTGACTGTACGTAATCCTATGTTTCCCTTCAGGGATCGCTTCAATGTTACGGATTGATATATCCGTGAACAGGTGGAAGATGGCCCCACACCCCAGCCCCGCCCTCGTGTCACCCCCCACGACACCCGCGGGAAGTAACGCGCTGTATTAGCTGTGATTCAATGACGCTACTTATCAATGGTTCGTAATTTACACAGATCGTGATTTGGATGAACGCGTAACTAAAGAACAACAGAGTGCTTCTGAGTTCATGTTAACATTGGTGCGAATAAAAGATTGACGGTAAACCTTGTTTTTTTTTTTAAATGAATACTATAAATTAATTAAATTATTACTACTATACTATTTTTAAACGGTCACCCCGTTTAGTAGTTGAAGTAGTTACCCACGCAACTTCCGCCTTCCAAAGTCCGTCCTTCTTTCAACTTCAAAATTCCATTAATAGCTCAATCTGCAACAGAAACCAGTTCTACAGACGGATGATAAGTTTTAGGTTAAGATGCAGAAGACAACGTCAAATAAACTATCACGACTGTTACTCTAGAAGGGTTACTGGGTAAGCAATAAGCTGTAATATTGTATGTATATATGCGAACAGTCGAACCCACGGGCCGCCGATGACGGTCTTATCTTCCATATGACAGGGGTCTCATTATCACAATTTATCGATGTTTAAATCGCAGGCTGTCCTTCAGGTTTAAAAAAAATCTCATATAAATGTGTTTCTCAATAATTTTAAGGATTATCTTCGTCATTCAGTTACAATCTAGGGCCGAACCGAAGGCGTAGTCGGATGTATAGAATGATGAACAGGGCTGGATCGGATTTATCTCTTCGACTAGCTTCTGCCTACATTTACTGAAGGATAATACGAACATAATGCAATGTTACTCATCCTCCATAGCATAGCAAGCAGCATTATAATGTACAGCCTACAGACTGACCAGACTTAAGGAATATCTGCGCAAAATTTGAACAGAATCTACGATAGTATTTGCGTGATGCGGGAACATACATTCACCCAGACCTCGTAGCAATTATTTTTAGGGTTCCGTACCTCAAAAGGAAAAGAGCGAGTCGGACTCGCGCACCGAGGGTTCCGTACCATCATATGTTTTTAAATTTTCATCGGCGAAGCCTATATTCATCAGAGAATTTTAACACTGCACTGCGGTGTAGAATATGGCAATTTTATGTCAGCGCCATCTCTTGACCGATAGTGGAATTAATGTAAATTTTGTTGATGATTTCTGAAAAAGTGTGCTATTTAGAAACTTCGTTTTATTTTTCCTGTAATCTTTACATAAACTTATATCACATGGAATAATTTCAGATTTTTCTCTTTGTAAACTTCGGAGATAAGGGGACCCCCCCCTTATCTCCGAAGTTTACGGTACGGTACGGGTAACGGTATTTTTTTTTTAATTTTTCATCAAAAGTCGAAAAATATGCGGCCTAAAAAAAAAGAAAAAATGTTTGAGAATGTGCAAACTGCGCTCTTTCATTTGATACCCCACATGCCCTAGTAGCCCCACTTCGAATTTTTCAGATCCCTTTCAGTCCCTGTTGCAAAAAATATATTGTACATATTTTTATTTCTTTCTTATTTGCATAATAGTTGGGCAAACGTCATCTAAAACTATTCCAAATTTCAAGTTGATAGCTTTAGTAGTTCTTGAGATATCCAGTTGTGACAGACAGACAGACAGACAGACTTAGTCTCACCATAGGGGTTCCGTTTTTACCATTTTGGTACGGAACCCTAAACATCGTAATTTGAGAGCAGTTAATAGACATTTACATAGATATGCCGTTAATGAGGAGCCAGGAAACCCACATGTGCAGAAGGAATTATTGCCAAACTACCTTGTCTTCAACGTAGTCTTTAATCTTATATTTATGATTTTTTGTTATGGACACGTTTGATGAGGCTTTTGAACTTTCCATCGCTAAGTTCTGTAACCGGCTTTGGCAACTTGTTATAAAAACGGAAACTATTTCATTTTTACTACGTGTACCTATTTATATTATGGAAATCGCTTCTTATTTTGAAAAGTCTTAAATTTTTGCGAACATACAAAATACTTTGTACAGTTACAGTACCTACAGTTACAGTTCAGACAATGTACAGTTTCGACTTCGTTACGGTTTTATTTTATCGGTAGAAGATAATACAAATGCTCAATCGGAAAGAGCGTGTGATACTTATATGACATAATTATGAGCAGCAACTAATGAATGCCGTTGATGCTGCGTGTAACGTGGCCACCTACTGGGCCATCTAATCGTTGATGCTGCGTGTAACGTGGCCACCTACTGGGCCATCTAATCGTTGATGCTGCGTGTAACGTGGCCACCTACTGGGCCATCTAATCGTTGATGCTGCGTGTAACGTGGCCACCTACTGGGCCATCTAATCGTTGATGCTGCGTGTAACGTGGCCACCTACTGGGCCATCTAATCGTTGATGCTGCGTGTAACGTGGCCACCTACTGGGCCATCTAATCGTTGATGCTGCGTGTAACGTGGCCACCTACTGGGCCATCTAATCGTTGATGCTGCGTGTAACGTGGCCACCTACTGGGCCATCTAATCGTTGATGCTGCGTGTAACGTGGCCACCTACTGGGCCATCTAATCGTTGATGCTGCGTGTAACGTGGCCACCTACTGGGCCATCTAATCGTTGATGCTGCGTGTAACGTGGCCACCTACTGGGCCATCTAATCGTTGATGCTGCGTGTAACGTGGCCACCTACTGGGCCATCTAATCGTTGATGCTGCGTGTAACGTGGCCACCTACTGGGCCATCTAATCGTTGATGCTGCGTGTAACGTGGCCACCTACTGGGCCATCTAATCGTTGATGCTGCGTGTAACGTGGCCACCTACTGGGCCATCTAATCGTTGATGCTGCGTGTAACGTGGCCACCTACTGGGCCATCTAATCGTTGATGCTGCGTGTAACGTGGCCACCTACTGGGCCATCTAATCGTTGATGCTGCGTGTAACGTGGCCACCTACTGGGCCATCTAATCGTTGATGCTGCGTGTAACGTGGCCACCTACTGGGCCATCTAATCGTTGATGCTGCGTGTAACGTGGCCACCTACTGGACCATCTAATCGAAACAAAGCAGCAACGAATCTGAAAGGCCTTCAATTTACCAAACACAATAACCACAATAATCTTAAGTATAAGATTGTACTTACTAAGTACTGTATAAAAAATAACTGGCCAAGTGCGAGTCGGACTCGCACACGAAGGGTTCCGTACCACAAGGCAAAACCGCCGAAAAAAACACGTTTGTTGTATGGGAGCCCCCTTACATATTTATTTTAATAAGTTTTTAGTATTTGTTGTTAGAGCGGCAACAGAAATGCATCATCTGTGAAAATTTCATCTGTCTAGCTATCACGGTTCATGAGATACATCCTGGTGACAGATAGACAGACAGACAGTGGAGTCTTAGTAATAGGGTCCCGTTTTTACCCTTTGTGTAATGGAACCCTAAGAAACGAAAAAGTTAAACACATTAAAAATTAATGCTTCACCTGAAACAAAACTTCCCAAATGTTTAAAATATTTACAGAATTTTCAACTTTGAACTTGTTTTTCTCGTATATGGAATACATTCTTTATTAACAGTTTCCGAGATAATTAGGGTTCCGTACCAAAATGGTAAAACGGAACCCTTATGGTGAGACTAAGTCGGTCTGTCTGTCTGTCATAGCTGGATATCTCAACAACTACAAAAGCTTCACCTTGAAATAGTTTTAGATGACGTTTGCCCAACTATTTTGCAAATAAGAAAGAAATAAAAATATATGTATATTTTTTGCAACAGGGACTGAAAGGGGGTCTGAAAAATTGGAAGGGGGGCTACTAGAGCATGTGGGGTATCATATGAAAGAGCGTAGTTTGCACATTCTAAAACATTTATTCTGTTTTTTTTAGGCCACATAGTTTTCAACTTTTGATGAAAAATGTAAAAAAAAATACCGTTCCCCTTATCTCCGAAGTTTGCAAAGAGAAAAATCTGAAATTATTCTATGTAATAGAAGTTTATGTAAAGATTACAGGAAAAATAAAACGAAGTCTCTAAATAGCACACTTTTTCAGAAATCATCAACAAAAGTTACATTCGTTCCACTATCGGTCAAGAGATGGCGCTGACATAAAATTGAAATATTCTACACCGCAGTGCACTGTGTTAAAATTCTCTGATATAGGTCTGATAATATATCTCTGATATATAGGCCTCGCCGATGAAAATTTAAAAACATATGATGTTACGGAACCCTCGGTGCGCGAGTCCGACTCGCTCCTGCCCGGTTTTTTTTCTTACAAATACAATTTTCTTTTAAAGAAAACTAAAAAATATGCATGTTAATGGAATACAAATCAGCTAAAATTTTGAAATAAATGTCTGTTACTTTTGTATGAATCGATTAATTTTTCGTCGGATATTTGATTTACAAGATAAATAAAAGCTCTCAATTCTCTTAAATCTAAACTTTACCCATCCTCTTCTCTTAGCTTTAGAAATTGGAAATAAAAAGTCAAGACGGCGCTTTACCTACCCGATCACCGAGCAATAAGTAGTCTGAATTAGAAATGGTACGGTTAAGTCCCATCGGTAAATATCCGAGTGACGGGGAGCAAGTTGTCAAGTTTGACAAACAAACAAGTAAAGTTAGCAAAAATAGTGTTATCACGGCATTAACGGCCACCAAGTCGTTCTTAACGCGTCGGCGAAAGGAGTTAGCCGGCTCTTTACGTTAGCGATGTTACCTAAGACGCTTTGATGTGCAAGTTATGTGATGGGTTCGACATCAACAGTTACTTGTGACGCGAGGCTGTCACAGATGCAGCTGAGCTTATTGTATTGTATTGACTTATTGTATCGCTACCTACGTGTTTAGTTAGCTCTGCCTGCCGGCCCACGCACGGAGGAGTGTCAACCATTGGAGCTGGATGACGTCAACGTTGCTAGACGTACTTTAGTCTTAACTGTCAAGTTATGGAATAAAGCGTTACTTTGCGGAAATCCATGGAATTAAAAAGGTATATATGTAATAATATTTAGTCTTAATTCCGCAATAACTAGATCTAGGCTTTGATGCACTTTGCAGCATGTAGAAGATGTGGTTCTTGTGTTGCAAGATGTAACCCAGACTTTGTGCTCTGCTGTTGTCATAGGTTTGACGTACATAACATTTTACTACTATAGAGTTGTTCGCCACGTTACATGAGGGGATCCTCATCTCGTTAGGTAAGCTGTGACCATGTTCATGCATAATCTGATGGACATTGATGCAGGACCAGCTGATGTGTAATGTGCTGAAGTCATATTAACATGCTTATAATGCACTTCTTTGCTTTGTTTTAAAGGTTAAAGACAAAGGCAAATCCATTTTATTTTTGGAACTTTAAGTAAACTTTATTTTACTCGAAGCAGATAATAAGAAAAACATAGCAGAGCTCCTAGAAAAGTACAAAATTAAAATGATTATTTTTGTCGCCGAATACCGAAAAGGAATTTATTAGTACTTACATCTATTTTCGGTATCTTTAATTTATTTGAGTTCAGTATTCATTGGTCACTGATGGGGAACATTATACAATACAAGGGATACAGTGATGTGCGACATGTTTCATGTAACATCTGTAAGTTACCGTTGACACCGCGCACTGGTCTGTAACATGTGTATGACTGCGCACCGCGCACTGGTCTGTAACATGTGTATGACTGCGCACCGCGCACTGGTCTGTAACATCTGTATGACTGCGCACCGCGCACTGGTCTGTAACATCTGATAGACTGCGCACCGCGCACTGGTCTGTGACATCTGTATGACTGCGCCCGCGCACTGGTGTTATCCTCCTTGTTTGCGGAAGCGTTTCACAAAATAAAGTCGACTATTTAAGATTTCAAAATCCTTTATTAGCACTTCACATTAAAGCAGCGATAAGCCACAATAATTAACACTCGCAATGGAGCAGCACGACTTGCTTGCTCGACGACCATTTGACAACTGACTAGTGATCAACAACTGTGAATATTCTAACACTACTCCGGACGTGACGTCACATCCCCCTTCTTTGATAGGTGTGAAGTTAGTTGTCAAATGACCGTTTTAAGTTTCTTTTACAAACTATTAAAAATATACTTTTAACAATAAAAATTATGTTATACATTGATTGAATTTGTACAAATAAATATAATAAACTTAAAATTGCTTACAATCGGCCTTCCTGATATTTTCACGTCTCGGGAAACAGAAATAATAATAATAATGAATTCATCAAAATAGTAGACACAAAACTATTTTTAGAAATCGAGTATTCATCATCACACATATAAATCTTTTTAAACTCACTTGCACTAAAATATTAGTATTGAGGGCTCCTTATTACATCCTCATATACTAAACAAATGTGGTATTGAGGCCTCCTCATCATATCCTCATATACCTACTAAACATAAAATATAGTATTGAGGCCTCCTCATCATATCCTCATATACCCACTAAACATAAAATGTAGTATTGAGGCCTCCTCATCATATCCTCATATACTGATAATTATATTATACAGTGGTAATACACCTCATTCTATCTTCATAGATGTTGAATAAATATGCAGTATTGAGGCCTCCTTCATATCCTCATATACTAAATAATGTTCACACTATCATAACCCAGGATCAAAATAATAACAAAAGGTATTACAGTCTAATCGGCGGTCACGGTTTCCTCATCAGAAATGTTGATGTTGGCTTTATTATCCTCATCAGAGTCGTTGCTGTTAGATCCATTATAAACTAACAGCGGATGAATTTTATCTACTGAGAATACACTTTTAAAAGGTCTATTATTCTTTCGTGATATTGGCGTATCTTGAACTTCGTACCTATCATTCCCTAGCACTTTAATTATTCGATATGGACCTCTTAACTTAGGTACTAGTTTTTAACTTTGCCCGGTAGATGGTACATCTCTTTCTATCCTTACTAAATCTCCTACTTTATAATGTACAATCTTTTTGTTTTTTTCATATCTTTCCTTTTGCTTTTGCCGACTTTTGTTTATGTTTAGTTATTTGTTGTCTTATGATTTCGGTGTTTTAAACTTCTACATCTCCAATAGATACAATTTCGGAATTAATTAAAGAATCTTATGTACCCGTTAATCTGATACCAAACAGTGCTTCGGCTGGTGTTTTTTTTTATGTTTGCTACGCACGAACGGACCTAAATAGTCAATATGTATTGTATGAAATGGCTGTGGTACAATAGGATATAGCTTACCTGATCACTTAACTGATGGAATTTTGTTGTATGAGCATTCTAAACACGACTCTACATATTTTTTTATGTACTTTCTCATTTTAGGGAACCATTACGATCGTTTAATTTTATCTTCTTGTCGAAACTGAAATGACCAATATCGTCATGATTTGATTTTAAAATATGTCACCTTACTCCCTTTGGTACCACCCATTTGCTGCCGTCTTCGATATTTTTGTACAGAATGCCTCTTTTTAATGTAAAGTTTTTGCAGATGTCTACTAATTTATTAGAATCATTTTGTTGAACTGTTGAAATCAAATCTAATGTAATACATCCTCAATAAAATTTTCACTTATCGGGTTTCTACTTAAAGCGTCGATAAGTGACATGGACTTACCCGGGCGATATATAACATTAAAATCGTACTCTTGGAAGATGTTCCACTACCTAGCCACCCTTGGAAGGATGTCGCGTTTTTCGAAAGTAGCTCGCAACGAATTACAATCTGTTACTATTGTAAAAGGTATGCCTAAAAGATAAACTCTAAATCGCTGGAGAGAAGCTATTACTGCTAACGTCTCAAAGTCATACGATGTGAAGTATGCTTCTTCAGGAGAAGTTTGTCGACTAAAATATGCAACGCCACGAAATGGGGAATTTTAATCTGGACGTTGCATTAAGATACCTGCAACACCAATTTTTTAAGCATCTGTATGCAACTGTGTCTCATTAGATTATAAAACATCAATATTGGCCGTTTTACAAGTTCCTGTTTTAAGGTATTAAAAGCTGTTTCTTGAGGAGAGCCCCAACAAAACTTGGAATCTTTCTTTAACATTTGTGTTAAGAGACTAGCTATGATCAAGAAATGTTTAACGAAGCGTCGAATGAAACTAGATAGCCCTATGAACTGTCTGACGTTATGCTGATCGTTCGGTTTTGGAAAATGTTGGTCAGCTTGAATTTTCTTTTTACCAGGTTGTAATGCCAGTCGCGTCAACCTCAAAGCCAAGATAATCTATGGATTTCATGAAGAAATTACATTTATCTAATTTAAGAGTTGAGCCTGCATTACGTAATAAATCCAACGTTTCAACTAGTTTTGAACCGTCATCTATGTTTTTGGAAGGTATAATTATGTCGTCCATATAAGCAAACGCGTGTTTAAATCTAGCATTGCCTAAAATTTGATTGATTGTTCGTTGAAAATTTGATGGAGCATTCGACAAGTCAAATGGCATTCTATTAAAGTCCTAATGTCCATCAGGTGTTATGAATGCTGTCAAATATTTAGACCGTTCCGCAAGAGGTATCTGACAATACCCTGATGTATACCCTGATCAAGGGTCGTGTAAAGTCAAAGCTTTTATTTCAAATAGGCACATAAAAGGCACTTTTGAACGTCAAAAATTACGATAAAATAGAATTGATTCTAGTCGCCCATTCCAAAGGGTTGTTTTCGTATGGAGAAAAACGGGCAAGAAACTCCACCGTCACGTAAAACTAAATCCTGACAAACTATCTAATTGGTCATCGATTCTGGGCAGAGGGTAGTGTTCCTTTACAGTCTTCTTATTTAAAGCTCTAAAATCTACGCACAGACGATAATCACCAGTCTTTTTCTTCAATAGCAAGATTGGTGATGCGTATTCTGAAGAAAATTCTCTAACTATTCCTGACTGTTCTAACTCATCTATCATATTACGAACTATACTTCTTTCCAAATCTTTCCAAATACGATAACCTATAGGGGCGGTAACATACCGGTGTATTATCGTTCAAGGTAATTTTCATTTCTGAATTTTGACATCAGCCTATTTCCGAAACACCAAAAGCGAAACATTTACGGTATTTATTTAACAACTCCAGCAACTTTTCTTTAACATGGGAAGTCAAATCGTTGTCCATGTGCAATTGAGACATTGTAATTTTATCAAGATTGGAAGAGTATTCTCGACACGATTTACATGAAATTCTTTTGATTCGAAGACTGGGTTAGCTCGGGACAGTAAAGTATCACGTGGTAGTTGAAAATTCGCTGCACTCAAATTTCTGATTATTACGCTTCAACACCATCTACTAGGTTTACAACTCCACTTAAAATTTCGTATTCTTTTCCTGGTTCTTGCCTAAGGCTACGTTCTATATAAACATCCCCATGATATTTAGGTTCCGAATAAGTGCAATTTTTAGTTAAATTCTCTATTTTATTTATATCTTTAGAAAATAATAATATAGTTTTACGATGGGTACGATTGCAATTTGAGATAAGTTTTAACTCCGAAGAAGTTTTATGCACAATTATATGATCTTGCTCCGTAAAGGAATGCCCAACTAGTAAAGGGATGCTTAAACAATTATCTGGTACTACAAAAACGCATAAATAAGCCGACAAGTCATCAATCTCAATTTTTAAATTACATTTACCAACTGCAGAGACAACTGAGTTACCAAAGCCTCTTAGAACTGGCAGATTATCTGTGGACCATGCTGGAGTGATATTTGGGCATTAGATAATGTAATCATTTAAAATATTTCGAATCGTTATTTATACCAACAGATAGTCATAAAACAGTCTTATCACCTTTCTTTAGCCTACATTCGGACGTGTCATGACCTAATTTCGTACAGTTCTCGCATTTCTTTAAGGGTTTAGTACACTTATAAACCTCTCCGCAATTAAAGCATTTTAATCAAAGTTTGTTTTTGACCTGAATCATTTTTAGTGTCTTTAGTATTATTTGAACACAGTATAGTATTACAGTTTTGAAGAGTTTATCAGTTGACAAATGACAATCATGTATTTATGCGATATTGCTATTTATTGACTTTTATTATTATTTTCATTGTATTAATCTTTTACATTCTATTCTGTAGGTAATTAAGTGACTATTATTATTATTATTTTTACCGACTTCAAAAAAAGGAGGTTATCAATTCGATACGTATGTATGTAATATTATTGGATTTGCATTATATTCACATATGATGATCTATTAGGGCTTCCAAACAAATATACAAAATTTCATAGACGTATGTATGTATGTATGTATGTATGTATGTATGTATGTATGTATGTTTGTCCACGCATATCTCCGGAACTATTAATCGGATCGTGACCATTTTTTTTTTATTGGCTTACATTTTCTTCAACTTAGGGAACAGTGCAAGTTTCATCAAGATCGATTCAGTAATATTCAAGATATGGACTAATACGTGTAAGTGTGACGGCCTGGCTTATTGATAAGAGCTACGGGTGTAGTGTCAAAGGGAAAACATCTCAAAACCTTGGTCAAATACTAGTGCAAAAACTAAAAATTACGAAATAAAAAATAATTTAAAAAAATTAAACCGACTTCAAAAAGAAATTAACTCAAAATTATGAAATAACTTTAATTTCGGAAGTCGGTGGCATAAAACTAAAATACAGATCCCAAGACACCGACTTCCGAAATTAAAGTTATTTCATAATTTTGAGTTAATTTCTTTTTGAAGTCGGTTTAATTTTTTTAAATTATTTTTTATTTTATTCATCTTTTGACATCATTTTATTAAACAACATTTTAATATTGTAATTTTTTTTTTTTTCTTTACTTTTATTATCACTATTTAATCATTATTAATGTAATTTTAAGTTATTTTGTAATGTAAGACTTTCTACACAATGTATTTTGTTAAGAAATAAATGACTATGACTATGAACGCCTAACGTCATTGCATACTTTTGAAGTGGTCTTATCTATTCGTTTGGTTACTCTAACGTTGCGTAAAAATACAAGTAATTTACCTGGATCGGTAACTTTACTGTCACCTTGGGAAAGCCTCGTATTGTTGCGGTCGCTCCCAGCTCCGCAGTTGTGCTTGGTACTACGCGCAGCACTACTGTGGCTCCACCTCGCATCGCTGCGTTTGCGCCTCGCATTGCTACAGGTGCGCCTCGCAACGCTGCGACTGCGCCTCGTACCGCTCCTGTTGCGCGTCGCACCGCTCCGGTTGCACGTCGTACCGCACCTATCGCGCCACGCACCGCTCCGGTCGCTCCACGCACCGCTCCGGCCGCGCCGCGCGCCGCCCCGGTCGCACCGCGCACCGCTCCGGTCGCGCCGCGATCCGCTCCAGCCGCGCCGCGCACCGCTCCGGACGCGCCGCGCACCGCTCCGGTCGTGCCACGTGCCGCTCCGGTCGTGCCGCGCACCGCGCCGGTTGCGCCTCGCACCGCTCCGGTTGCGCCTCGCACCACTCCGGTTGCGCCTCGCACAGCCACGGCTGCGAGTCGAGCTGCAGCAGCGGCGTCGGACACCACCACGGCTTCGAGATGAGCTGCAGTGGCTGCTTCGGACACTGCTAGTATTATGCCGCATGATGCTGCGGCTGCGTCTTTTTGTTGGTTTAGGTTCTCGGGATTCTGCACCGAAAGGCATCTCGGAATCAGGAGTTTCCAAGCGCCTGCCTTCTTGAATTGTGTGATCATCCATTTATTTACCTGGAATAATTATAATAACGCACACGAGTAAACTGTTATCTAGACAACTGTTAGGTAATTGTGGAATAAAATTGTAACAGTTTTAAAATATTATTATTTTATCATTACTAGCAAAATAAAAAATCGTTTTCATCTGTTTAATACAGCCTTAATTACAATTAAACCATTTACTATCATCACAATAACTTGGTAACTTTTTTTTTAAGTCATTATTATTTTCTTTCGATCAACATAATTGCACCATTACAAAACAGGCACAGTGGAAAGAAAAATATTAGGACGAAACAAAAAAAATAAACCAGTAGGTACCTTAATAATGCGCTTTGCTGGGCGTTCGGTAACACTGACATAATACAGTATTCTCAGTGCTATCCCGCTTCTGATTTGTTATCCTCCTTGTTTGCGGAAGCGTTTCACAAAATAAAGTCGACTATTTAAGATTTCAAAATCCTTTATTAGCACTTCACATTAAAGCAGCGATAAGCCACAATAATTAACACTCGCAATGGAGCAGCACGACTTGCTTGCTCGACGACCATTTGACAACTGACTAGTGATCAACAACTGTGAATATTCTAACACTACTCCGGACGTGACGTCACATCCCCCTTCTTTGATAGGTGTGAAGTTAGTTGTCAAATGACCGTTTTAAGTTTCTTTTACAAACTATTAAAAATATACTTTTAACAATAAAAATTATGTTATACATTGATTGAATTTGTACAAATAAATATAATAAACTTAAAATTGCTTACACTGGTCTGTAACATCTGATAGACTGAGCACCGCGCACTGGTCTGTAACATCTGTATGACTGCGCCCGCGCACTGGTCTGGCGAGGCGATGTACAGTACTTAGCACACGATGTTGTGTTCCACTAAAGGGACGGTTTGGGATCACGGAATGGATTTGTTACGATCGGCGATAACACATTTAGATACTTGAGTTTATAGCTTACAAGGCACCGGTTCACTCCTGCCATGAAATTATAATGGTATCACAATGAGTCTTCAAGAGTGTTCCAAAAGGATTATTTTAATATTTCTTAAACAAAAAAGGAGAAAAATATAATTCCAAGTTTAGATTTATTATTTAATTAAATAAATGAGTATCTCAAGTCTTCTTTTGATTTTGTTATGGTGGAAATAATTAAAGAAACCTTGTCGTACTCAACTAGGGTCGCTTGAGAACATCCCCGCGCGGGAGGGGCGCGGGCGGAGCGGTGCAGCCGGGCGAGGTGCAAATACTAGTGCTACGCTCCGTAGGTCCTCCGTAGACGATGGCTACGCCTCCGTATGACTTTCGTAGAGGCCCGCTACGCCCCCGTAGGCCTTGCGTAGGGGTCCGCTACGCCTCCGTAGGTCTTTCGAAGAGGTCCGCTACGCCTCCGGTATGACTTTCGTGGAGGTCCGCTACGCCCCCGTAGGCCTTACGTAGTGTTCCGTTTCGGCTCCGTAGGTCTTTTGTAGAGGCCCGCTAAGCCTACTTAGGCCTTGCGTAGAGGTTCGCTAGGCCTCTGCAGGTTTTGTGGTAGAGGTCCGCTATGCCTCCGAAGGTCTTGCGTAGAGGTCTTCTACGCCTCCGCCTTGCGTAGAAGTCAGTTTCGCTATCGTAGGATTTGTGTAGAGGGCTGCTATGGCTCTGTAAGCCTTGTGTAGCGGTCCGCTACGCTTCCGTAAGTCTTGGGTAGAGGTCCGCTACGCTTCCGCATATCTTTCGTAGAGGTCTGCTACGCCGCCGTAGGCTTTGCGTAGAGGTCCGCTACGCTTCCGTAGGCGGTGCGTAGTGGTCTGCTACGGCTTCGTAGACCCTGCATACAGTAACTCGAAACCGGGCTGACAAGCAGGAATAACTTAATTCCGATGGAGAGCACTTAAAAAAGAGTATGTTGTTTTCAGAAGCAAATGCAACCGTCGACGCCCGTTGACGCCTCGGCGGGTGCCGTCAACAAAGTGCGGTTTTTGTGTTTGAGTACGGGACTCAAATACACGAGTGGCCTGGTATGCTACGGCTTCGTAGACCCTGCATACAGGTCTGCTATGGCTTCGTAGACCCTGCATACAGGTCTACGGCTTCGTAGACCCTGCATACAGGTCTGCTACGGCTTCGTAGACCCTGCATACAGGTCTACGGCTTCGTAGGCCCTGCATACAGGTCTACGGCTTCGTAGGCCCTGCATACAGGTCTGCTACGGTTTCGTAGACCCTGCATACAAGTCTGCTACGGCTTCGTAGACCCTGCATACAGGTCTACGGCTTCGTAGACCCTGCATACAGGTCTACGGCTTCGTAGACCATGCATACAGGTCTGCTCCGGCTTCGTAGACCCTGCATATAGGTCCTCTACGGCTTCGTAGACCCTGCATACAGGTCTGCTACGGCTTCGTAGACCCTGCATACAGGTCTACGGCTTCGTAGGCCCTGCATACAGGTCTACGGCTTCGTAGGCCCTGCATACAGGTCTGCTACGGTTTCGTAGACCCTGCATACAAGTCTGCTACGGCTTCGTAGACCCTGCATACAGGTCTACGGCTTCGTAGACCCTGCATATAGGTCCTCTACGGCTTCGTAGACCCTGCTCTGCTACGGTTTCGTAGACCCTGCGTACAAGTCTGCTACAGCTTCGTAGACCCTGCATACAGGTCTACGGTTTCGTAGACCCTGCGTACAAGTCTGCTACAGCTTCGTAGACCCTGCATACAGGTCTACGGCTTCGTAGACCCTGCATACAGGTCTGCTCCGGCTTCGTAGACCCTGCATACAGGTCTACGGCTTCGTAGACCCTGCATACAGGTCTACGGCTTCGTAGACCCTGCATACAGGTCTACGGCTTCGTAGACCCTGCATACAGGTCTACGGCTTCGTAGACCCTGCATACAGGTCTACGGCTTCGTAGACCCTGCATACAGGTCTACGGCTTCGTAGACCCTGCATACAGGTCTGCTCCGGCTTCGTAGACCCTGCATACAGGTCTACGGCTTCGTAGACCCTGCATACAGGTCTACGGCTTCGTAGACCCTGCATACAGGTCTGCTCCGGCTTCGTAGACCCTGCATACAGGTCCGCTACGGCTTCGTAGACCCTGCATACAGGTCTGCTACGGCTACGTAGACCCTGCGTTGAGGTCGGTTATGACTCCGTAAATCTTTTTATATTTTATTTATATTTGTTAGTCATTTGAAAGTTTTATTCTCTTTTTTTTGAGCTTTAATGTTTTAATTTGTTTTTTTTTTAGTTTTAGTTTTAGTCACCTAGCTGTCGGCGTCCAGTCTAACCAGATGCAGCTGAATACCAGTATTTACATGAAGAAACTGCCTATCTGACTTCCACAACCTATTCACTGGGTGACACGATACCCTTTGCTAACACCCGTATTCACAAACAATACTTGTCTAAGTAAAGTATCGAAGCAAGGCATTTCTCAATGCGTTCCATATGACAAGCCTTTCAATTCATAAACAATACTCAAACGACTCTTGACTATGCGAACGTACTACGTTGAATAGATCTCTGTGATTGGTTCGTTTGTGATAGTACACGCTTCGCTAACTGACATTTAATTTTTCTGTAAAACAAAATATTGTCGGTAGTACTTGTACCTACTTATACAGGGTGAATTTTTCAAGTGGTCGTGAATGGCCAAATCCGAAACTACGAGTATTAGGAATAGCGAAAAGTACTCAAAGGAGTCGCGGGCTCGATTTTGATGAAAACTAAAACTGCATCATTGGATTTTTGAAAAATCAATATTTCTAGCCAGGAATCGAACCCGTTGATTTTGATTAAAAAAAAACACACTATTATTACACCACTCGATAGTGTCCCTAAAAAGAATCAAATTCTGGGAAGTAATGATATTTGATATATAATATAATGATAATTTTCATCAAAATCGGGCCAGCGACTCCTTTGAGTACTTTTCGCTATTCCTCATAGTTTCGGATTTGGCCATTCACGACCACTTGAAAAATTCATCCTGTATGTATATATATATGTCGGAGTTGGCTTAATTATTATAATTGTGGGTAGTCCACATAATTTGTTATGATATGTTGTTCTTATTATGAATTTAAGTGATTTTACTATCCATTATTGTCTAATAAATTGGAACATAATTTATTGAGTACTCGGTCTAATTGTAACCGATAGTTTTGTTCAAAACAATTGATGTCATGTTATTGTGATTTTAAAATGATTTACTTAGTGAAATCTCTATTGTTTATTTATGACAATTGTTCTTGTATTATTTGATTCCTTATAATGTAATGTCTTATTCGTTTTATCACATTTTAGTGTTTTGTATCAACTCAAGTAAACACGTTGACGTACTTCCGTGCGTCATCGGACAGAGTTGTTGTGGGGCGAATGCGAGGTGGGGACAAACCCTTTATAACTAAGCGCATTCGTTTGTGCTAGCAGAGTCAGACGGTCTTCGGACTCGCCTCCTTACAGAGCACTAGCTCCCGACAAACCTGTCGGTTTACTAAAGTTCATACTTTTACTGTATTGTAAATACGCTATATTTGTTTGACTCTGTCACTATACGAACAGTAATCGATCCTACGATTTGTTCGCAATTACTTTGTTACTGTACTTAATTGTTTTACTGTGTATCTAGTTGTGTCATGTACCTACAGGGTGTAATTTGCTAGTGTGTTAATTGTTCATGAAATTATAATCTGATTTAAACTGCAAACCATTTTTCCATTGTGCAATAACCAACACTACCCACAGTACGCTCACTGTAATTTAAATATGCCTGACAATGTCGAGACACACTATACCTGCTCCGATATCACTACGCCCACAGTTGTAGCTATAATATACCTGATGTCGGGAGACAGACTCAAATCATACCTGATCCGACATATATATTTTTATAAAAAGAAAAGTCCTGACTGACTGACTGACTCATCAACGCCCAGCCCAAAACCTTGGATCTAGAAAGCTGAAATTTTGCACAGAGGTTCCCTTTATAATGTAGACAAGGAATAAGAATTTTTCGAAATTCAACCCCTAAGGGAGTTAAATAGTGGATGAAAGTTTGTATGAACAATCTTATTCCTTGAGTTAATAAACTTGAAACTTGGCAGGAATACTTATCTAAGTTCAATTATGAAGTTTAGCATTTTTCGTTTTTCTAAACTACCCCCTAAAGAGGGATTGGGGGGTGCCAAAATTTGTATGGAAGAATTTTAACACGCGGTCCGATTAACTCGATACTCGGTATTTTAAATACTTAGACCAAAAATCTATTAAATAAAATTCAAAGTCCTGACTGATTGATATATCAACGCACAGTCTAAACTGCTGGTCCTAGAGACATGAAATTTGGAGGGTACCTACGTTCTTTGTGAGGAGTACCTAGGCATCCACTAAAAAAGGGTTTTTCGAAATTCCACCCCTAAGAGGGTGAATAGGGGGAGGGTGAAGTTTCACGCGCTCGAAGTCGCGGGCAGAAGCTAGGCTCAAACATAGCCAAACCAAACCTCGAGAAACAAAAATTAACCTGACTCTTTGACGTAGGCTGGACACTACGAGTTGCAGCTAGCCGGCTACCTTATCTATGCGCTCATTGCAAGGGACGCACAGACCGCATAGTGCGCATCGCCACTCAACTATTGTCTAAGATTAGGTTTTTGGGACCCTGTGTGGCTGTGTCCGCGCGCACTGTTGCACTGTGACACCTCATAGTAATGTTTGTAAACAAGGGTGAAGACTGGCTGTCGGGCTTTTGGGCTTCTGACTACACGTAACATAACAAGTTCTGTCAAAGATCTACGAATTTCTTTTCAGCTACATAAATGAATTGTAGATTCACAAGGAGTGTCGTTATAACATATATATTATTCCTTTGCAGCATATTATTGGTTTTTAAGGTTGGTTCTGAACACTTTTTACAATTTCTAATAGTTTTGATTTTGCACTAACCAAAACTAAAAAAACCTTTCCTTGAACCACCGGATAAATGAACTGTGTCACCGGTGTGCAGGAACGATGAAAAATAACTAATAGAATCGCGCCCGTATTAACCCACGCCGTGTAAGTGACGGCCACTGACGGCCACTGACGGTCACTGACGGCCACTGACGGCCACTGACGGTCACTGACGGCCACTGACGGCAACTAACGGCCGCTGACGGCCGCCGACGTCAGGGAAACTATTGTTTCACATGCGTTATCTTTTGTTAGATAGAATACATCGTATTTTGATATATAATGTATCATAATAATGCTGCGCTGGCTACAAGCTTCGCATCCTAGATTTATTAAAAAATTACTGCCATATCATTATTTAATTAGGTATACGGCAGTTCATCATCATCATTTCAGCTGAAAGACTTCCACTGCTGGAGGCCTATGTCCAGCAGTGGATGATGATGATGAACTGCCATATACCTAATTAAATAATGATGTCTTATTTTATTTATTTTTTCTTCTTTGTATGTCATATTTTTTATTCTTTGTATGTCATATTTCTCATTATTTTTTATAATCTAAATAAACATTATGATTAAATCGTAGCGGAGTCAAAACTATACAAACAAAGCAATTGCTGCGAGGTCTAGGAACAATTCAAATGCCAAAAATATAGTTTTTAGAATCTTTGTCTGTTTATCTGAATGTATGTTCCAGCATCACGCAAATACCACCTAATAGATTCGGTTAAAATTTTGCGCAGATAATTTCCTATAGGTTTGGTTAGTCTATAGATAGGGTATAAATTATCATGCTATTTGCTATAGGGGGGTGGGGGGATGAGCAATATTACATTATTATATTCTTCTTCTATAGTTTGCCGGAAATTGTAAAAAGACGAGTCAATAGGTTAGAATATTTGCAGGTAGTTAGAGAAATTTAACCTTTTTAATTATTATCATCACGCTATACCTTTATGGAGCTAGCAGTCTATCATGTTATACATTATACAGGGTGTTTTTGAGATAGGGATAGTTAGGGTAACCGTTGTACCGACAGGAAAAACGGTTTAAGGAAACTTTGATCTGCATTCACATTTATATTGAACAAAATGTACAGTCACCAAGCAAATTAATTTTTTTTACGAATACTTTTTTGATGCCAATCAATCCTGTTTCTTATGAGGATCAAAAAAGTCTAGAGAGAATTGAGATTTGAGTAATAGAAAATAGTTTTTATTTCTACATTTTGTTGTACTATTTATATGTTAGCTGAACGTACACAGAAAGACATGAAGCTTAGGCCTCTTCTGTCATCTATGGTTATAATAAAAATAAATATATGGTTAGGTCAAGGTGACTATTAATGAGAAATCCCATGTATTAACAATCTACTGCTATATTATTTTAGTATCAGTGTTGTGCCATTAGGTAGTATATGCAGGAACGCAGGCTGTCATTAATTAACTAAAAACTTCGCAAGCAATGCGAAATTGCTACTGAAGGGTGCAGGTGTAGACCCCAAGCAAGCTGGTTCTGACGCCAGTCCTGACTCTCTTATGGCTGCTGAGACCACAATTACAAACGTATTATACAGGAAAGTTTCATAAAAATATGGCTTTTGTTTTAGTATATTTTGGTGTGTTACTACTTCCACGAGAACGAAGTCTCGGGCCGAAGCTAGTTATTATTAAATTGACATTACTTCCACATGGTAATCCGTTTTCGTTACTACCAAGGAATTAATAGCTAAACACTAAAACGACATGATTCAAATATAATATACAAATATAATATACAGTCCCCGCGAGAGCAGATTGATTAATGTAGATAGGTATTGGTCGCACTAATTAGTCTTGATAACATCATAATTATTATATTACATGTAGATGGATACTTTTAAGAAAGTAAGAAAGAAATAAATTTTATTTGCTCGAGCATGTGTAAACATACAGAATTTAAATAATGCATGCAAGATCTTAAAATAAGAGTGGCTCATGACATGTCTGCCATTTTTCATGGCGTGCAAATAGCTTAGGAACAATTATAATTACTGAAACAATGATTTTTAACTTTTACACTTATAGATAGGTACATTAAATATCAGTCACACATTCTTATATTAGGAAATTGAATGAGTAAAATAATATTAGTAACAAAGATTTTAGCTTAAACTTCAGAAAAACTTCGGAAACCAGTCATTAGCAATATAGCTTTGAGAAATCAAAATCAAAAGTCATTTATTCAAACTAGGCTGAGAATCAGCACTTTTCGAACGTCAAAATTACAAAAGACAGTCCCCCAAAAGGCCCACCCTTCACCACTTCCTGGTGCTGTCGCTGGGGAGAAGAAGTGGCGCAACAAACTGTCTAGAAAATACTTGATTGTATACAATACTGCCTATTAACTATTGTAACTTAAGAGATAAAATTAATGTTCTTTGATAATTATGATGCATAGTTAAATACAATTAATTTGATGTATTACATTATATGCTTATGAATTGAATACAAAAGTTATCAAAGTTTGCCGTGAGCGCGAACAGAGTGTGACGCGTGAAGAACACCGATTTTGCTCCCGTTTTCGACATTAGATATTTTTTTTATAAACATTATAAATAATTTTAGATGTATAATGTTTAAATTATGTACACATATAAATAAAGATTAATCTATATTTGGTCCTAAGACTGAATGTTTAATAGGTTACGAATTAAGACCGTGTGACCGCGTTTTGAGGGACCTCGAAGAAACCCTTATGCAAAGTAATTAACATTACAGGACACAGAACATTAAATTAAATCATTTGCCAAAATAATATTATGTTAGCTAAGAGAAAGTCCCCTGGCAATCCGCAGAAATAACACCTGAATCTCTGCTTTCTAAATCTGTGCCCGTGCCGACGCCTAGTGCCGAGTGCCGAGTGCCGTAATTGAGTAGCAAAACTAATTTATAGTGTGAGGAATGTACGTACTCTTCTGTACCTACACAGTACACAATAAAACTGTTCTATTATGGCTTGTTATTGACACGAATCGGCTTACAACACAATTCTGACAGTGCAATTTAAATTAAAGGACTTTAGGAGTTTCCTTTAACTTCGGTATTAACCACAGGACGGGATATTAAACGTTGTACAGTACCCGACCCCGGGGAGACAGCCCCGCTCAGCTGCGGGCCAGCTGTTCTGTAATTGCGAAGTAAATTTTAATGAGCTCTAAGTTACTGCTTCCATTGTTTGAAGGACTACAATCAAACTTTAGGATTGAGGATCTTATTCAAATATAAGTACACCAATGAAAGCAAAGTTGGCTCACTTATATTTTGTAGTCGATACGGTATCGTACATCGAGGTGCTGAAATTTGTTCTACGATGTCAGTCCGACTCCAGGACCAAACCTCGAAACCTATCCTTCTGCAGAGAGGTGTAAGACGGGGAGACGTTATCTCTCCGAAACTGTTCACCGCTGCATTAGCGGATGCTTTCAAGGTTGTGGACTGTAAAGGGCCAGTGCGTGTTGCCAGTGATGACCTTGCACTGAAACATGGTCGCTCACAATGGACCTCATTAAGCTGGAAGTCACCCAAAGGGCAATGGAGAGGGCTATGCTTGGAGTTTCCCTGCGTGATCGAATCAGAAATGAAGAGATCCGAAGGAGAACCAAGGTAACCGACATAGAATTGCCAAACATAAGTGACAGAGAGCAGGACACATTGCTCGCAGAACAGATGGCCGACGATGGCGAAAGGTTCTGGTGTGGCGACCGCCTACCGGAAGACGCAGCGTTGAAAGGCCTTCCCACAAGAAGGACCTTAGGCTGCAGGAATCCACTGGATGCGAGAAGCACAGAACTGGTCGAACTGGTGATATTTGGGGGAAGCCTATGTTTAGCGGTGGACGTCTTTCAGTTGAAATGATGATGATGAGTCGATACAGAACATTGTTGAGTAACTGTAACCCAGTCCCTGAACTCTGAACTGACTACTGAGGTAAACTAACTGAAAACAATGTCTCGACTATTCCTCTGGCGGGACATTAAAAGACTTCTTTTTTTTTCTTTGAACTCGCCGTCGAGCGACGAGCTGCGTTCCGTAAAAGCTTCATAAAAGATAAACGTATTAGTGCCGGCGCTAACCTGTACAACATGCATACACAATACTGAAACAACAAAGCGACATCGTCCATAAAAGTTATTTTTATTACTGCAAAGAGTAGGTACGTTTATATTAGAGGAGGACATGTATACAGACGCAGTTTGTTCAATGTTCCGCTGTTCGCCCTCGGTCGGCGTCTGACAATGAAGCGGTATCCATTGAGTGCGTGGTGGGGGCGACCTGCCAGCAGACTGACTCCCATGGGGGTCGTTGAAGACGGATGACAAAGGAATAGCTTCCATAAAAGCCAATTAACTTGTTTATAATACATACAGCTTTTTGCAACCCACCTGCCGCATATCGATTGATTGTGAGCTATCTCATTCTTGAAAGAGAAAATAAAACCCGTGTGATAGATTTTATTTCCATTAAGTATGGACAGTATTGCTAAGCACGGCCCGTAATTAATTAATTAGTGTTACAGTGATCCCCGGCGATCACAGCGCGCAGCGCCGCTACAAGTAATTGCTTTTATAGATGTACATTTGTTGCGGTTGTTGAGGATCGTAATTCATTCAGATTACTGAACACACACAGCTATCAGCAAACTATGTCACTGTTCTATGGTGTGATATGATCCGGCTGCGAGACAAGCGGATTTATCAAGTACTTATTGTTATTTAAGCCTGGAAGCCCGTTACTGATTAGGGCCTCTTTCTTCGTAACTGTGCACTCTAAAAACAATATACTTAATTCACTCATTTAACTTTTAAATACGAAGCTTTATAATTCCGTTTCTGAAACCTAGTTATTATTGAATGAATATTACTTATTACCAATAGATTTAACCACAGATAGCTAACCCCCAACACTATAGGTTAGCTATTTAACTATGAGTGCTGGTCCAGCATTGCGCCGAGCGAGCATGTTTCGCAGCCAATTAGAGCCAGACTCCTGCAGTGTCAGATAAATGTTACATCCGACATGGTCCCCTCAGAGAAACATGAAACAATCCTAACAGTGCTTGAAGTAAAGGGGGTTATTATAGTAATAAAATCAGTGATGGCGGCAGGACGAGTAATGGTCGTATAACGTTATGTTATGGTCCCGAAGGCGACTCCGCCGACACGACGACTAGTGATGGGCTCATGGGCCGATTGTACTAGCACTTACCCCCGTTCTGCAAGGGGGTTGAAGCTAATGTTTAGTAGGGTAGGCATGAATCCATCGTTACGTACTTACATACTACCGTACAGATGCTGCTGATCCTGCTGGTGTGGATCTGACAGAAATTAAAACAAGAATAACTAGCAGGGGATCCGACCGGAATAATACCGATTTGCCGATTCAATTTGTTTGAGCCATATTTAACTACTTAATATACAAATAATATAAAAACTTAGCTTATCAGTCTTCTGATCTAATCTGGGGGCACGGGAGTGCCCCCGCCAAGACGAGCCAAGCGAAGCGCAAGGGCACTACCTACGTTTTCTCGAAGCACTTCGTCGTATTTTTGAACCTTCATAACTTGGGTTTTGATTATACCAGATAAACAAAATTTTCGGGATATGATGTCAGAGGTTGACTTATTAAACCTATAAAGTTTCAAGTGCATAGCTCTTATACTTTAGATTTTATTGATATCTATCTAAAATACCCCGATTTTGTCACTGACTCACTGACTCATTGATGATCATCAATATTCTAAGGATCTTCCTGAAGTCCTAGAAAGCTGAAATTTGGTATGTAAGCTAGTAATAGTACATAAACAACAAAAAAAACTCTAAAACTTGGAACTTTTACCCTCCAACCCCTTAAACTAGGGGATGGAAGATTGTACGAGACTTCCGCAAATTTTGATGCTAGAGTTCTGAAAATTGATATAGGGACTCCTTGTTATAAATAATAAAATACGTATTACAGGATTTTTAGTAAAGAACCCCCCAAAAAAAATTTTTTTTATTTCATAAGCAACTTTCAAAAAGATGTGAAATCCCACCAAAAACATTTTCATGTAAAATGTTGCCAAGACGAGACCACATATAGCTCGCATTGTCAAAAAGTTATCAGATCTCATGTAGGGCCAAGCTTCTAACTCTAAACGCCCTAACTTCACAAACTCTACACCTTAGTCAAAATATGTGGCTTGGCCGTTTCGCTACCATCACATGGGCGTAAGGTGAAAAAATTATTCACTGTTCATTACTTTTCTGTTATACAATAGTTCTTGTAGTAACGAAACGGCCAAGCCTCATATTTTGATTAAGGTGTGGAGTTTGTGAAGTTAGGGCGTGTAGAGTTAGAAGCTTGGCTCTACATGAGATCTGATAACTTTTTGACAGTGCGAGCCATAAGTGGTCTCGTCTTGGCAATATTTTACATGAAAATGTTTTTGGTGGGTTCTATAGTTCAGAAGACTAATAAACTAAGTTTTTGAAAGCTTCCTCTCTTCTACGATTTTGCTGTGTCTGACAAGGTCCAACATGACACCATCTACAATAAGTACTCATTGTGGAATGCAAATTAATTATTGAGTAGGTATTGAAACAATTTGAGATTATGAGGATATAATTACCTTTATGTAAGCTTACATATTATTAAACCTAGCCAAGAGTGCTGGCAGCTGGCTACAGCGCGTTATGCTGGTGGAGTGATCGGAACAATGTAACTGTTAGTCAAGAACTCAAGATACACCGCTAGAGCTTAATAAACCCCCGTAAACTGAGGCCTCTATCTACCGTGGATTTGCCAAGTAGTATACTTTGTGTTCCCAATAGGTGAACAAAGATAGACACGAGGCTAAAAGTTAGAGCTTTACAAATCATGAAGTGTGTGACTCAAGCAGGAGCAGCCTCGGGCGCACGCGCAGCACACACGCTGCTATAACATGATGAATTGTGTGACTCAAGCAGGAGCAGCCTCGGGCGCACGCGCAGCACACACGCTGCTATAACATGATGAATTGTGTGACTCAAGCAGGAGCAGCCTCGGGCGCACGCGCAGCACACACGCTGCTATAACATGATTGATATTTCGGTATCGGTGGGGATATAAATCAGGTGTGTTTTTAAATCTGTTCATTTTTTTTGCCGGCACGTCAATTTTCCAGTTTTATATCCGGGTTGGTATTGTACCGTGTTTCTGAATTATACGTTCTTGCTTATATTCACAACCCCAGAGGTAAAATTTTCATTTTCCATCTAAAAAGCTGATTCGAGTCGTCTAGACTTATTTAAAAACGATTTATAAACTCCACGAAGGTGAACTCTCCAGCACCGATTTTGCTAAACTTTTAGTTTCATTCATCGTGTCTAAAATACCACATGAATTTTGGTAAATCGTTACGATTGTTTAAGCAAATCTAATTTGGAACGCGGAACATATTAAATTATGATTTTATGCACCGGTTTGTTATTCACTGCTCTCTGCTTGAAATTAATTTACAAGTTCCGTTACAGTACATTCCGCATATATATATATCGCTTGTATTGTCCCAGCTGTTGACACCACAACTGTAGCAGTAATGAGTGAATAATGTAACATGGGTACCTATTAGTGGGAGTGCCTCGGAAGCCGGTGACGCTGTTAGTGTCAGGTGGAGAGCCCGCGGGGCCTGTCACCAGAGTGTCAACACGCGACGTGGTGGGAGCGCGCCTGTGCCGCGACACAGCCGCTCCACTACTGCGGGCGCTCGGCGGCACGCGGCAGCGCCACCGGGCGGCTGCTGGCCGGTGGCAGGCGCTGCAGGCGGCAGGCGCGCGGCGCGGCGGGCACGTGGCGCGGCCGGTGCGCGCGGAGCATGCGGGCGGCTGTCGGCTGCCGCGCGCGCCTCGCACTGCCGCCCCTCGCGCCGCCGTATCGACGCCCGCCGCCGCCCTCCGCCCTCACGCTGCCACTCTCGCGGACATGTGCCGGCGACTCCGCTGCCGACCCTGATGCGATCAAGTAACAATATTTATCATTTTATTATTTCTTTCCGCATTTGAAACATCTCGCAGTGTTTCATTATCTCTGACCATGACTGACTTCATTGAATTTCAGCTGAATCCTAAAAATATGTATTTATTTCTTGCGAACTTATTACACACATGCGTATCACTTCCTTGCTAATTCTCTATATTTATTACCTATTATTTTATTAGCCGTTACATTATAGTTCGTACTATCTGCAGGGCGGGCGTGTTTAATGTTTATTGTGAATTGTGAACAATAGAATAGATCATTACTGTCTTTCTTGGAAATCGTTGCGATTCCAAGATCAGTTTCGCAGTGTGAAAAGTTTCAAAGCCTATAAGTAGTTAATATTAATTTGCACACATTTTGCACTGTTCTCAGTGAGTAGGTAATAATGACGTCCAACTTCGTAGGCTCAAAAGTCAAACATACTTATTGTCAGCTGGGTATCAATGATAAGTAAATAGATTGGAGACAGTGAGGTCGTAATAAGCAGGAATAGGTGTGCAAGTGATAGGGTGATACCGGCGCGGGCGCCCGGCTGCAGGCGAGAGGCGGCTTCCTTTGAGGAAGCGAGCGGTCGCCGCGGAATTGAGGTCAACCTCCAATCGTTGCCGTAAAGCGTCCGTCAGGCCGAAACTACTTGTGGTCTTGTGCTGACATTGTTCACTGTACGTGTACACGCTACTTGATATGCAACACGTTGAGACGAATCATCACTTTGTAAGTACAACATGTTGGACTGACTACTATATAGTATCCGTCATTTTGATATCCGCTTCCTAAAATGATATAATAAATGATCCCAGTTCGCTTCGATAAGATAAACCTCGTTGCGCTTGATGTAGCCTGTACCTGTATGTACCCGCATTTAGTAAAAAAGGTATACTTATCAGTTGGCCGGTAAGTCGCAGTATGGTTGGTGCCCGGCGAGGTGGGTGCCCGGCGAGGTGGGTGCCCGGCGAGGTGGGTGCCCGGCGAGGTAGGGTGCCCGGCGAGGTATGTGACATCCGAGTGGGACTAATCGTGATTATTATCACGTTGATGGTCAGTGTCGTCATGACGTCAGAATAAGAGATGACATGAACGTGGACGTCCACCAATAGTGTCTGCACACTTTACAAGGCTTGAATTAAATAATGTGATATGAACTGTGTTGCATAGCTTTCATAAAGTGCTATTATTATCACACGGCTCAACCGGGCGGTGCACCGATGTTGATGAGATGTGGGCGAAGTTAGCTTGAACCCTGAGGAGGGACAGGAGCATATTTATATTTAAACCCTGAGGAGGGACAGGAGCATATTTATATTTAAACCCTGAGGAGGGACAGGAGCATATTTATATTTAAACCCTGAGGAGGGACAGGAGCATATTTATATTTAAACATAATCAATCAGGTGTTGAAGTTTATTTGAGGATCATTCGAAAAGTAAGCGGACAACGTTGCGGGCATAAAGTTAGTGGATATGCCTCAGACTTGCGGTCTTGGTAAGATTGTACGTAAGGTAGGTGAGGTGGTGCGGCGCGCGGCCCCGGGCACCGGGCCCCGGGCCTCGGTGGCCGCGGCACACGTATGTTAATGCTAAGCTCCTTTTTGCTCAACATCCGTGTCTCGTGAATATTTTGTCTTTTATTTGTCCGAATAATGTTCGTCTCGAGTTTTGCGTTCTGACATACGTACCTATATTATGTATGCTAATATAGGGGCAGCGTTTCCCACCGTAGCGCCCTAAGTGTTGCCCGCCCGCCTAATACTTGGGGCTGGCTGTCGTTGCATTAAACATGTTCCTGCAACATAAATGCAACCGTTCCGGTTATACGGCCGGAGCGGTTAACCGGAAAGTTAACAATGATAGAAACGAGTATACATTCGTTTCTATCATTGTTAACTTTTTTAGGTGGATACGAATATTAGGACAATCGGATCAATGATTTTGGTCAATTGGCATTTACAGAGGGTTATAATTTAAATGCTCTCGAGATTTTGGATACTCCAATTAAAAACCTACGTTAGGACAGGTTTAGTTTATTGAGCAGTTAGGTGATAAAATGGACACATGCTTGCAAACGTTATGTAACATCACATAACTAATTAGGTATTTGTACCTAACCTACAGGACATCACGAGAGCTAGTAAGTGTCCAAATTAATTATGATTGTTACGTAAATATAACAATCATCATACTATAGGGGAAGGGACAATCTCACAACAGTATACGCAAAGCTGGCTATATAGAGGCGCTGCGCTGATTAGAACGCATGAGTTGAAGCGTGATGTGCGGCCGCACGTTTGCTTTCGATTCATTATTGAATCTAATAGGATGAAACATGCGTAAGCAGTCTGCAAACTGAAATCTTGGAGATGAGGCTCGCGAGCCGTGCCGCATCTGCGGCGGTCGTGGGGTGTTAATGTGTCTGAACCTCCTCGATGCTAGAGACACAAAAGATCATGATTTAGTCCGGTTCACCAGACACCAAGTGACAATTTGTTTCATTAATTGATGCTTTAAATACTCACGTAAAAGTGTAGCCTATCTATAAACTAACAATAACATAATGTTATCGCCTAAGTATGTTTCGACCATAGTTTCGACTGTTTCAATACCTAATTGTTAGGCGACGTTCCCCGAGAACGGTTTGTCCGACGCATGTGTTCGCTCGGTCCGGACACGGATAGATGGATAGACTCAAGTGACAGCTTGTACCTATTGCCTATCATAAGGTAGACCGTAAATAAAGTTTATATATATATAATATGGATAAAATACCATGATCCTAGTTTATATAATATGGATAAAATACCATGATCCTTTTATACGATATGGATAAAATACAATGATCCTAGTTTATATAATATGGATAAAATATCATGATCCTAGTTTATATAATAAACCCGAAATCGCGAAAAAAAATCAGCTGTTCCCTACATTTTGCCGAGTTTTACAAACATTAATGTAGGGAACAGCTGATTTATTTTTCGCTATTTCATGTTTGGTACCATATTAAAAGTTGTTCCTAATGACGAGTACAATGACCTCTTATGAGGTTCTTAATGTTTTACCAATAACCCTGTATGTTCACATAATTAATCACATTCGCGCGATATTGTTAGCACTCAAATACTTAAGTATTTATTATTTAGGTAACATACATATGAGAAAATATAAGCCTCCGGGGTCACCGCTTCACGAGCTTCCGCCGATTCGTTACTGAGACAAACGTTATCTGTCGGGAACAAAGCGAGTGTTCCTGAAAAATGCCAGCTTTGCATACGAATACGAGGCGCCTGAATATAACACAAGCCCGCCAACATAATACACATCACATTTTTTTATTAGCTATAGGTTGGTACTGCCAGCGAGCTACACGAATATAGTTAAAAACAGATCTAACTTATGTTTATTTTTAACCGACTTCAAAAAAAGGAGGAGGTTATCAATTCGGTTGCTTTTTTTT
Source organism: Oligia fasciuncula (assembly GCA_963082905.1). NCBI lineage: Eukaryota > Metazoa > Arthropoda > Insecta > Lepidoptera > Noctuidae > Oligia > Oligia fasciuncula. The sequence goes on along the minus strand of OY720394.1, from coordinate 807,621 downwards.
TGAAGTGAAAGCTTCTTTAGGCGCGTTGGGCATTTTTTGGGATAGGATGGGAAAAAACCATTGAACTCTCGACACTGTTACCGTAATCGACACCGAGCGTGTTTTGTTTATAAGACGATTAAAAAAATACACAGGTAATTGTTCAAGTTTTCATTTCTGTCGGCACTCCCGGAGTGCCACTACTTTTTTTTACATTTGTTACCTCAGAACTCCGTTATAAAAGCCGATTTGCAAAATTCTTTTTTTATTTGAAAGGAAGAAGGAAGTCGGTGGCAAACAACGAAAATGCGAACCCAACGACACCGACTTCCGAAATTAATAGTACATTATGAATTTATGATACATGTGTTCTATGTTCATCATTACACCCGAGACGGTATTATTCGCACGAGCCGTAGTAGAACGTGATATGGAAGCCGAGTGTGTAATAATCAATGCACAAGTTACGCGTTTCATACGACGTTTTTCAACACACTTGCGAGGAAAAAAACAGACTTGTATTGTTATTAACTTTTATGGAAAATGGCGCGCTGGCTATGTTTACCCGCGCGCCGCGCTAGCGATGCGGGCGCAGGTGTAAATAAAGGCACTGGCAAAACCGCTAAACAGCCTAAGTATCAAAAAAATATAATAAACATAAAATATTGTTTCTTTAGACTGATCGTAGTGTTGTCGTATGTCAAATTGTAGTTTAGTTAGCTTTGCAGTGTCTTTTTTGGAAGTCGGGGTTTTTTTTTTGTAAAAAAGGTTTTTTACGGCTAATTTACGTGTTGTTATTAAATACTGGTCGCCGCCTCCGCACCGCCTGTGGACATCCAGTATAGGTAATAGGCACCCGCATATGCCTGAAATGTCTAAAACATAGTAGGTATAATAATAATCATTTATTTAGGTACAGACGCCAGCACATCAAGGCCATCAAGCTACTACAATACAATCTGTCAAATTCCTTGGATACATTTTGATAGAGCGCTGATACCTATAATTACAAGATATTAAGTTATCTTAGCTTAGGTATTGGCTGCAACTCCAACATACAACTCTACCTACCTTGGGCCTATTTTTGTTGTAAACCATATACTTAATGTTACTTACTTGAGGTGCAAAAAACCATTTTTTTTTTCAACTTTATCGCAATAAGGTTCGCTTTAAAGCATAAGGTTCAAAGTTGATTGGGAAAATTTAACAGTTTCGGGTAGCTCGATGTTCTGGCGTCTGTACACAAAGGTTTTGTAGTACATGTAGGTACAACGAATTGTAGTACATGTAGGTACAACGAATTGTAGTTCATGTAGGTACAACGAATTGTAGTTCATGTAGGTACAACGAATTGTAGTACATGTAAGTACAACGAATTGTAGTACATGTAGGTACCTACAACGAATTGTAGTTCATGTAGGTACAACGAATTGTAGTTCATGTAGGTACAACGAATTGTAGTTCATGTAGGTACAACGAATTGTAGTACATGTAGGTACAACGAATTGTAGTACATGTAGGTACAACGAATTGTAGTACATGTAGGTACAACGAATTGTAGTACATGTAGGTACAACGAATTGTTGAGTGAATCGCTGCTATCCCAGCTAGTCAGCTAGATCACTATGTAGGTTATCGTATAAGTATATATCGTCTCCCAATTTGAGTATCCCATAATCCTATTATAATGTTTTTATATTATTGACTGTTGGTGTTTATAATAAAAACTGGCCAAGTGCGAGTCGGACTCGCACACGAAGGGTTCCGTACCACAAGGCAAAAATGACGAAAAAAACACGTTTGTTGTATGGGAGCGCCCCCTTAAATATTTATTTTATTTTAATTTTAATATTTTATTATTAAAGTAAAAATACAAGTGAGTATTTTGTGAATATTTCAAGTGCCTATACCTGTTGCCATTATTGATATCGAGCAAAAAAGGGCAAAAAAATCGCGTTTGTTGTATGGGAGCCCCCCTTAAATATTATTTTATTTTGTTTTTAGTATTTGTTGTTATAGCGGCAACAGAAATATAATATTTGCGAAAATTTCAACTCTCTAGCTACCGCGGTTCTTGATATACAGCCTGGTGACAGACAGACGGACGGACGGACGGACGGACAGACAGCGGAGTCTTAGTAATTGGGTTCCTTTTTTACCCTTTGGGTACGGAACCCTAATAAAACAAAACACATAAGCAAAAAATAAATATAACAAAGGGCTTTGAATCTGCCTCACCACGGAACCACAGTATAAAGTATGATCTTTATACTGTGACGGAACTGCCAAGTAGTGTTGGTGTGGTGACTTGGTGAGTCGAGTGAATGTATTCGTATGTGAGAGTGAAAGATAAAAGATGAGTTAAGGAGAAGTGACAATTTACCACATTGGTAAAAAAGCAGATTAAAGTGAACAATGACTGGCTTTTAATTTTTTTCTTTTCAGAACTTGCACTACTGATTTTAGCCGGTACAGATATTAAAATTATTAAACAGATGACTGGACACTTCTGCTACATAAAAAAATTACGCAATTTGTTGCGAATTAAGTAAGTTCCTCGTATCAACTAAAAGGCGCAGATATTGCCCCGTGACGGGTCCTCGTGTAGCTACACCGCACATAAAACTGAAAGAACTTTTATATGGCACAAGGCATTCCCGAACCCGAGCCGACTCAGACGGGTTGTTAAACCTTTCTTAATGGGTCAACTAAAGCCTGTGAGTCCTCAAGGAGTCAAATGGAGATACTTAATCCTTGTATCGTGGGGTACAAAGCTTTAATCCGTACCCAGCAACATCTGCACCTAGTTAAGGATCATAATAGGCAATGCGACTCAGCGTTCATTTGTACACTCCGTCCGTGTCACACAAACACTAGAACAGTTACTGCGCACCTTCGCAAGTTCGCACCTATCCACTCTGAAGAGAAGTGTTCTGATAACGGTGACAGCTTCACCTAGACACGTCTGATGAAGTGACTGAATAAACATGACGTGTCAATTTAATAAATTGTGGACGTCACGCCGTCCGCGCCGTCCACGCCTCCCGCGCCTCCCGCTACCACAATCAAATAATTTTCCATCGTTACGTACGCTCGAGTCTTGGACACTCGGCGAGTGTTGTGTGTGTAGTGTGCTCGAGTGGCACATGTGTATACATGTGTGGTGCGGCGGGAGTGGTGACGCGAGCAGCGTAACATGGTTGCGAGCTAATGATCGTGATCACCTCCCACAGCGACGCTAAATGAGATAACTTGTCCCTCGATCGCCGGAAATTGCTGAACATCGACAAGTTTTCCTCTTCACTAATTTCTGTTGTGTTTGATATTGTTGAGGTATTGCTTTCGGTCTACGTAGCGGGGCTTTGAGACATCGACGTCGCGTGTCGTCTTTGACTAGTTTTGTTATATTGTAGGCAATGTTGCTAGGTTTGTGGGAGTTTATAAAATAAACCTTTATGCGTAGGTACACTCGTAAGCGTAAACCACACACCAGTGCACCAGCGCGTGGCATGACAGAGGGTACAGAACCACACACCAGTGCACCAGCGCGTGGCATGACAGAGGGTACAGAACCACACACCAGTGCACCAGCGCGTGGCATGACAGAGGGTACAGAACCACACACCAGTGCACCAGCGCGTGGCATGACAGAGGGTACAGAACCACACACCAGTGCACCAGCGCGTGGCATGACAGAGGGTACAGAACCACACACCAGTGCACCAGCGCGTGGCATGACAGAGGGTACAGAACCACACACCAGTGCACCAGCGCGTGGCATGACAGAGGGTACAGAACCACACACCAGTGCACCAGCGCGTGGCATGACAGAGGGTACAGAACCACACACCAGTGCACCAGCGCGTGGCATGACAGAGGGTACAGAACCACACACCAGTGCACCAGCGCGTGGCATGACAGAGGGTACAGAACCACACACCAGTGCACCAGCGCGTGGCATGACAGAGGGTACAGAACCACACACCAGTGCACCAGCGCGTGGCATGACAGAGGGTACAGAACCACACACCAGTGCACCAGCGCGTGGCATGACAGAGGGTACAGAACCACACACCAGTGCACCAGCGCGTGGCATGACAGAGGGTACAGAACCACACACCAGTGCACCAGCGCGTGGCATGACAGAGGGTACAGAACCACACACCAGTGCACCAGCGCGTGGCATGACAGAGGGTACAGAACCACACACCAGTGCACCAGCGCGTGGCATGACAGAGGGTACAGAACCACACACCAGTGCACCAGCGCGTGGCATGACAGAGGGTACAGAACCACACACCAGTGCACCAGCGCGTGGCATGACAGAGGGTACAGAACCACACACCAGTGCACCAGCGCGTGGCATGACAGAGGGTACAGAACCACACACCAGTGCACCAGCGCGTGGCATGACAGAGGGTACAGAACCACACACCAGTGCACCAGCGCGTGGCATGACAGAGGGTACAGAACCACACACCAGTGCACCAGCGCGTGGCATGACAGAGGGTACAGAACCACACACCAGTGCACCAGCGCGTGGCATGACAGAGGGTACAGAACCACACTCCAGTGCACCAGCGCGTGGCATGACAGAGGGTACAGAACCACACACCAGTGCACCAGCGCGTGGCATGACAGAGGGTACAGAACCACACACCAGTGCACCAGCGCGTGGCATGACAGAGGGTACAGAACCACACACCAGTGCACCAGCGCGTGGCATGACAGAGGGTACAGAACCACACACCAGTGCACCAGCGCGTGGCATGACAGAGGGTACAGAACCACACACCAGTGCACCAGCGCGTGGCATGACAGAGGGTACAGAACCACACACCAGTGCACCAGCGCGTGGCATGACAGAGGGTACAGAACCACACACCAGTGCACCAGCGCGTGGCATGACAGAGGGTACAGAACCACACACCAGTGCACCAGCGCGTGGCATGACAGAGGGTACAGAACCACACACCAGTGCACCAGCGCGTGGCATGACAGAGGGTACAGAACCACACACCAGTGCACCAGCGCGTGGCATGACAGAGGGTACAGAACCACACACCAGTGCACCAGCGCGTGGCATGACAGAGGGTACAGAACCACACACCAGTGCACCAGCGCGTGGCATGACAGAGGGTACAGAACCACACACCAGTGCACCAGCGCGTGGCATGACAGAGGGTACAGAACCACACACCAGTGCACCAGCGCGTGGCATGACAGAGGGTACAGAACCACACACCAGTGCACCAGCGCGTGGCATGACAGAGGGTACAGAACCACACACCAGTGCACCAGCGCGTGGCATGACAGAGGGTACAGAACCACACACCAGTGCACCAGCGCGTGGCATGACAGAGGGTACAGAACCACACACCAGTGCACCAGCGCGTGGCATGACAGAGGGTACAGAACCACACTCCAGTGCACCAGCGCGTGGCATGACAGAGGGTACAGAACCACACACCAGTGCACCAGCGCGTGGCATGACAGAGGGTACAGAACCACACACCAGTGCACCAGCGCGTGGCATGACAGAGGGTACAGAACCACACACCAGTGCACCAGCGCGTGGCATGACAGAGGGTACAGAACCACACACCAGTGCACCAGCGCGTGGCATGACAGAGGGTACAGAACCACACTCCAGTGCACCAGCGCGTGGCATGACAGAGGGTACAGAACCACACACCAGTGCACCAGCGCGTGGCATGACAGAGGGTACAGAACCACACACCAGTGCACCAGCGCGTGGCATGACAGAGGGTACAGAACCACACACCAGTGCACCAGCGCGTGGCATGACAGAGGGTACAGAACCACACACCAGTGCACCAGCGCGTGGCATGACAGAGGGTACAGAACCCGTGGCCTCCTGCGACCACTATTTGTTTGCCCTGCATGCTGATTGTGGCACTATCTCCTATGTCCGTATAATATGTTTATGGTAGTTATATTATGGCAGGCCTTGTTCTTTAGTACACCTTCACAGACTGGAACAATAAATGACGTCGGTTAAAGTCCAAATATTAATAACGTAGGTAACGATATTGCCAACTAATAACCAGCTCTACAGTGTTATGCTTTAACGTGCCCCATCAGCAGCGGTGCACTCCTGCGCCCTCTGGATCAATACAATCAGAATGGTTTGTGTAAGAACGTGGATTTGTTAGAAGCAGAAAGTATTATTAAATCGTACGTTATTGTTATACCTAAGTTATAAGGAGTGCACCTCCAAGCGGGCGAACTGTCGCATGTCGTGGTAACGTCCGGGTAGGTAAGTAGCTATAGAAGCAGATGTTATCGTGGTGGCGCACGGCGATGTGGTGGCGCTGTGGTGGCGCGTGGTGGCGTGTAGTGGCGTGTGGTGGCGTGCGGTGGCGGGCGCTAGGCGGTGCACGATGCGCAGAGCGTGCTGGCGCGGGGCGCGCGGTGCACTGCTCTGCTGACCTACTTCGCGACGTTAATCGTATCACGTGAAAAAGCTTGCGTGTGCCGGTCGTTGACCCGCCGCCGCCGCGCCGGCAGCGGCCCACAGATAGCCGCGTCGTGCCGCGCGGCCAACCCTTTCCTGCTGGAAGGCCACTCGATGCCCTCCATCCGTGTCCATAATGTGCCATCACTTGAACACCTCTTTAGAGATTTGAAATGATCCAAGTAAGACTGATGGCGACGCGACGAGCCGACGTTAAAACCCCCATTGTACCGTTGCATGTTCCACTCACTCGTACGTTCGTACTAAGTATTGTACTAAGATTCATTGTTCAGAGAAAACGAATCCTACATATTATACTCAAACTACGTGTTACAATGTATTACAAACTCGCTGTGACCGCGACTCCGCACCGTGCGTGATAGTCATCGCTCCAATGCAATGCAGAATACGAAAATACCTTTAGGTAAGTACGTACCTATACCTACTACTGTTTAGCCAAAAGCCAGATGGTAGAGTGATGGTAGATGGAGGGTCGATCAATACAACTAAATATTTTGATTAGGCGACGACTGTTTTATTCCGACTCATCAGTTTTGTTTGAGCACTTTGAGCCCGTCAGTCTGTAGGTATGTCCCGCGGAGGAAGCGGCTCTCCGCTACTTCATATATTTAATGCCCCAAATCTATCATACAATAAAGGTTTGCTTTTATGATTTCTAACGTCTAATAAAATGTATGAAAATACTTGCACGCAATTATCGTTATTGTGGACGGAAATGAAAAAAACAACCGACTTCCAAAAAACACTACAAAGTGAAAAATAACTTTAATTTCGGAAGTCGGTGTCTTTGGATCTGTATTTTAGTTTTTTGCCACCGACTTCCAAAATTAAAGTTATTTTTCACTTTGAAGTGTTTTTTGGAAGTCGGTTGTTTTTTTTTTTGTAAAAAAGTTTTTATTTTTCACTTTTTAGTGGGTCAGTTTGTCATTTATCTAATTTACAATAGCTTTTACAAAATATTGCTTTTCCCGATCCAGGGACGTTAATTGTTGAGGAGTTCTCCTAGTAAGAACCAGGAGAACTGGAACTGAGAAGTCACCCTTTTTTTTTTTTTCTTTTGGGGATGGGAAATCATCAAATGATGATGAGTGTCAGACTCTTACTGACTAAAACCCACCCGTGTTCCTTCGTTAGCCCTTTATGTTCCGGGCCAGCGGTAACCCTTTCGGACAATCCCGCTGACCCGGCATGCTTCGCCCCTATGGGGCCCCTCCTCGATGCTGACATCTCGTTGAGGCGCGCGTGGAACACGTACGCGCCGTCCGGCACGGGCCTGGTCCTGATCGGACGGTGAGCTACCCATTACTCTCCGCCCGCAGGCCCGCGCCTTCGGTGGCCGGGAGTCGTCGCGCGTCTCCCGACGCCCGGAGCGTCGCCCGCGGCGGCGGCTGGGACGGGAGGCTCTCTCCCTGAGCCGTCCCGCCACCTCCTTCGCTAGCATGACTGCTTCGCAGAAGGAAGTGACTGCCTCCCACTCCCTCTCGCCCCGGACCATGGCTTGCACCAGGGGCGGGCGCAAGAGGTCGCCGTCGCTGCCGATCGCCTCTACGAGGACACGGCGGTGCTCCGCCCAAGCGGGGCAGACCTCCACCGTGTGCTCCACCGTGTCCTCTGGGCGATCCTGGCAATGGTGACACCCGGGCGTTTCCTCCCGCCTGATGATGTGCAGGAACCTCCCGAAGCTTCCGTGTCCGGTGAGGACCTGCGTCAGGCGGTAGGTGAGGGCGCCGTGGCGCCTCTCTAGCCACTCCTCAAAGAGGGGTCTTATCGCCGCTATCGCGGCGTGCCCTAAGAGAAGTCACCCTCAGCTCTACTTCACCATAAGTATTGTGACGAGCATAAATTGCTTAGCAACCACATTAAAGTACCTAAGTAATCGAATCGTAACCCGTGAAGGGCTTATTATTGAGTAGTTCAGGTGGCCATCTGTGGTCTTCATCATCAGTTCCACTTCACCAAATGGTGCTTTCCGAAAGCAAATGCACGAGTTACTATAAAAAATACCCAAATCGCTATAGGTGTGCCTATAAAATTTGAGGGTTTCCCTCGATTTCCATGGGATTCCCTCATCAGATTCCGAGTTGGTGACAATGGGACCACCTCGAGACCATACCCTTTCAAACAAAAAAAGAATTTTGAAAATCGGTCCACAATTGGCGGAGTAATCGCGTAACAAACACACAAAAAAAAACATACCGTCGAATTGAGAACCTCCTCCTTTTTTGAAGTCGGTTAAAAACTGGCCAAGTGCGAGTCTGACTCGCACACAAAAGGTTCCGTTCCACAAAGCAAAAACTCCGCAAAAAACACGTTTTTTCCCTTAAATATTTATTTTATTCGGTTTTTAGTATTTGTTGTTATAGCGGCAACAGAAATACATCATCTGTGAAAATTTCAACTGTTTAGCTATCACGGTTCATGAGATACGCCTGGTGACAGACAGACAGACAGACGGACAGTGGAGTCTTAGTAATAGGATCCCGTTTTTACCCTTTTGGTACGGAACCCTAAAAAGCGTCTTCATCGCAATTTCGTAGTTTGCCACCGACTTCCGAAATTAATGTTAATTTTCAATGTGTAGACTGAAGTGTCTTTTTTGGAAATTGGTTGTTTTTTTGGAAAAAAAAAACCACTTTTAAGCTGTAGGTTACTTACCCCACACAAATTCGTATAGCACTATAAAATTTGCTATGTAAATATCAATGACAGGAAGTTATTATAACATCACTAGCAGTGCCCCGCGGTTTCACCCGCATAAGTGTCGATCCCTTGGGAATATCGGAATAAAAACTATCCTATATCCTTTCCCGGGACTCAAACAATCTCTATACCTAAATACATACAATAATTAATTAATTATTGTAAGAGTCATCACGAACCGTCTCGCGCGCAGGTTTGACGACTTCCAGCCTCCCGAACAAGCCGGATTCCGTAAAGGCTTTAGCACCGTAGACCACATACATACGCTGCGACAGGTTATACAGAAGACCGAAGAATATAACCTGCCTCTCTGCTTAGCGTTCGTGGACTACGAGAAAGCCTTTGATTCGATCGAGACATGGGCTGTGCTGCAGTCTCTTCAACGGTGCCAGATCGACTATCGGTACATCGAGGTGCTGAAGTGTTTGTACGAAAACGCCACTATGTCAGTCCGACTCCAGGATCAGACCTCGAAACCTATCCTTCTGCAGCGAGGTGTAAGACAGGGAGACGTTATCTCTCCGAAACTGTTCACCGCTGCACTGGAGGATGTCTTCAAGGTTCTGGACTGGAAAGGGGCTGGCATCAACATCAACGAGTACATAACTCACCTTCGGTTTGCCGACGATATCGTAGTCATGGCTGAGACTATAGAGGACCTCAGTACAATGCTCGATGACCTCAGTAGAGCCTCCGAAAGAGTGGGTCTTAAAATGAACATGGACAAAACGAAGGTCATGTCAAATGCCCATGTAACACCCACTCCCATAAAGATCGGAGACGCTACACTCAGAAGTCGTGGACGAGTATGTTTACCTAGGACAAACTGTCCAGTTAGGTAGGTCTAACTTCGAGAAAGAGGTCAATCGTCGAATCCGACTCGGCTGGGCAGCGTTCGGGAAGCTACGCAATATCTTCTCGTCCCACATACCGCAATGTCTCAAGACGAAAGTCTTTGACCAGTGCGTGTTGCCAGTGATGACTTATGGCACTGAAACGTGGTCGCTCACAATGGGCCTTATAAGAAGGCTAAAAGTCACCCAAAGGGCAATGGAGAGGGCTATGCTTGGAGTTTCGAATCAGGAATGAGGAGATCCGCAGGAGAACCAAGGTAACCGACATAGCCCAAAGAATTGCCAAACTTAAGTGGCAGTGGGCAGGGCACATTGCTCGCAGAACAGATGGCCGATGGGGCCGAAAGGTTCTGGAGTGGCGACCACGTACCGGAAGACGTAGCGTTGGAAGGCCTCCCACAAGGTGGACCGACGACCTTGTGAAGGCCGCAGGAAACCGTTGGATGCGAGAAGCACAGTATTTAAAATTGCGGGGATATCGCGTAACATATAAAAAAAAATACAGTCAAATTGAGAACCTCCACCTTTTTGAAGTCGGTTAATTATGTAAAGATGCGGCACAAGCCACAATGCATCCCATGACAATTCCACTAAGCCACCACTGAAAACTAATAGGAAAGGAAACGACGCCATTTCGTTTACCTACTTGATTTTTTACCAGTAATTTTGGTTTAAAAACCAAACTACTGAACTGACTTTTTTTAAGTAAAATACGGCAATGTTGTGGAAGACCGGAGTTCCCGAATACAGACACGTCTTAGTGATGTATAACAGGCTAATTTTATTGTGACAATAAGCGATTTTTGTATTTGTATAAATTTGATTTTGATGAAATTTCTAAGGGACCAATCTTAACTTATCAGAATTATAAAAAAAAAGAATTTTGCAAATCGGCTTATAAATAACGGAGTGCTGAGGTAACAAACGTAAAAAAAAATATTCAACCGAATTGAGAACATCCTCCATTTTTTTAAGTCGGTTAAAAAGAAAGATGGAAACATCGTGCAGCGACCCTTATGAGCCGTGCAAAAATAAAAGAAGGCGGAAAGAAGTTTATGCTAAAACGAAACATCACGGTACAACCGTTGGGAGCCTAGCCTAGTAGACTAGCAAGTCCCCGCAACATCGTTCGCGTGAATTTCGCATTTTCTTCTACTAATCAAAAACCCCTTCCACCCCTATAAAATGAAAATGTATGATCCGCGCCATTTCTATGTAGCGCTATCGCTTAGCGGTCTTTCTGTATTTTAACCGACTTCAAAAAAGGAGGAGGTTCTCTATTCAGATGTTTATTCTAAAGACGGATTTGCAAGTGTTTTTAGGGTTCCGTACCAAAATGGTAAAAAAAATCCGACTTCCAAAAAAAACACTACAAACTGAAAAATAACTTTAATTTCGGAAGTCGGTGTCTTAGGGATCAGTGTTTTAGTTTTTGCCACCGACTTCCGAAATTAAAGTTATTTTTCAGTTTGTAGTGTTTTTTTTGGAAGTCGGTTTTTTTTTGTTAAAAAGTTTTTATTTCTCGCTTTTTAGTGGGTCTATTTATAATTTATCTAAGTTACAATAGCCTAATGTCAACTTGCCCATCTCCTTTTTATAAAATATTCCTTTTCTCGATGCAGGGACGTTAATTGTTGAGAAGTTCTCCTTTTATTAGTTTTTAGATTAGATGCTGATAAGTGATAATCCTGGCTGCAGCATCAGGCCAGACTTATGTCAACATTGCATTGAACTTAAAATTAGTCCTGTTTAAAATGAGCCAAACACGACTACGGTGCTGTAATTTCAAGGTTTTTACTTTTTGTGATGCTCCTGGCTTCAGCATCAGGTCTTCGGTGTTCCTCAGTAACAGTACGTTTATCCACACATCGAGCCCTTTTCAATGAGCCTAAACACGATATATCTGCTGTTAGTTGTCGAAGAGTTAGGTACTCTGCAGACTATCCTGATCAGGTCATGACTTGATGATCATGAGACCAAATGTGGCAAATGCCCTATCAAACATCATACTAAAACAGTCCTTGCCTGTTCGAGTAACTTCTTACTGTTAAGGAGTTGTACCTTCCATCGTCAGCCCAGCTAACTGAGATGGTGACAACCATACACAAATACACAAGATACTTCATAAAATATGCGAAAAAAAAACAATAAGTGAGCCTATAAAATTTGAGGGTTGCCCTCGATTTCTCTAAGATCCCATCATCAGATTCTAACTTGGTGACAATGGGACCACCTCAGAACTATCTGCTTTTGAACAAAAAAAGAATTTTGAAATTCCGTCGACAATTGGTGGAGTATTCGATGAACAAACATACAAAAAAAAAAAAAAAAAAACATACAAACACCCGAACATAGTACCTCCTCCTTTTTGTGAAGTCGGTAAAAAGGAACCCATATGGTGCGACTCAGTCTGTCTGTCCGTCTGTCATAGCTGGATATCTCAAGAACCACTAATGCTATCAACTTGAAATTTAGAATAGTTTTAGATGACGTTTGCCCAAGTTTGTATTTTGCAAACGAGAAACTTTTTTTTTTTTTGCAACAGGGACTGAAAGGTGTTCTGAAATGGTGCTACTAGGGCATGTGGGATATCATATGAAAGAGCGCAGTTTGCACATTCTCAAACATTTTTGCTTTAGGCCGCATAGTTTTCGACTTTTGATGAAAAATGTAAAAAAAAATACCGAAGTATGCATAGAGAAAAATCTGAAATTATTCTATTGATAGAAGTTTATGTAAAGATTACAGGATAATAATACTTACGATTTTTTTCCCACTTAGTTTATATCGATGATGTTTTAATAACTTACCAGTCATTGATATTTACAGGAAGTTGTGGTTTGATGCACGGCTTCTAAGGGTCGCGTCGTAGCCTGATTAATAAAGTAAGTAATATTACGTCTTCATATAAATATTACGTCTTCATATAAATCGACCGAAACGACGCGCTTCGAAGTATCGGTGATACACTTAAACCATCCTCATGAGTCTCTCCGTCCATTGGTGAAAATCATATGAAAATCCGTTCAGTAGTTTTTGAGTTTATCGCGTTCAGAGTTTCAGACAGACAGACGCGGCGGGGGGACTTTGATTTACAATATGTAAATAGTGATAATGATACTAGTGGACCTGAAAGATATGGTCCTACCCGAACAGCGCCACCTACCGGGTCCAATTGTCAATCTAAACCATCCAAGGGCCCACTCAAACCACAAAAATTCTCATCAAAATCGGTCCAGGCGTTTAGAAGGAGTTCAGTGACATACAGACGTACAGAAGTATTTATTCTAAAGATAGTCAAACACAGAAGACAAACTCAAAGCTCCGGCGCTCCTAGGTTTTTGACAAGAAGTCTAGTCAAATTCCAAACGAATACTTAGCGTGTTTCGGCCATAATAACTACACACATCAAAAGTGTCTAGGGATCAAGCATTTTTATGCGGATTTCTTGAGATTGAGATGTGGCTTTGTAATAAATTTATGATTTTATAAATTTATATGGATCCTTTTTGGTGCATTTCATAATTTGAATCAGGAACTGTGAATCAAATTCGAGTAAAAGATGAAAATCAGCTGTCAATATTTTCCCTATAAAAACATACAACGCATTGAAGACATTATTAGTGCTACTGTTTCCCTACTACTGATTAAAACCAACGTTATTATGGAGCGGCGACGTCATTTAAGCAGGGAAGAAATGCTCAGAGCCGTGGGAATGATAGAAGCTGGTTTCCTGCAACGTACTGTAGCTTTAGCTCTGAATACAAGTCAGAGTGTTATCAGTCGACTTTGGACACGTTACCGAAGCACTGGTACCGTGGCTGAGCGCCATGGAGGACGGTATCGCTGCACCACACGGAGACAAGACCGATACATTCAAATCTTAACTCGAAGAGCTCCAACAATAACCGCCATGATGTTAGCCGTGAGGCTTCATCACTCTTCAGGGAACTTAATTAGCGACCAAACAGTCAGAAACCGCTTGCATGAAGTGAACCTTCATTCCCGAAGACCGATTGTGCATTGCTATAGGTGGTCCTATAGCAATGCACAATCGTAGGATTCGATATCAATGGGCTCTTGAACACAGAAATTGGGCAGAAGAACAATGGCGTTTCGTGTGCTTTTCTGATGAGTCTCGTTTTGGTATGAGACCGGATACAAGACGTATACGACACTGGAGAACCCCTGGACGCCAACAGCGATTAAAATCCTGCCAGGAAGTCCATCCTTATAGTGGTGGAACCATCATGGTATGGGCGGGTATTTGGATCGGCGGAAGAACTGAGTTGATTTGGATCAGAGGCAACCTCAACGCTCAAATTTATGCTGAGACGATTGTATCAGACGTCATCGTTCCTCTACAAGTGCAAATCGGTCCCTTATTTCAGTTATTGCATGATAATGCACGATCGCACACCGCAAGAGTTGTAAGACAGACTCTCGCCGCAGCTAACATCAATGTCCTGCCCTGGCCTGCTCAGTCGCCAGACTTGAACCCGATTGAGCATGCATGGGATATGCTACAGAGAAGAGCTCTGCCGAATATGGAGGGTATCCAGTCGCAAGAAGACCTTTTTTTGTTGTTGCAACGAACATGGGCGGCCATTCCACAGCGTGATTTGGATGAACTCATTTTGAGTATGCCAAACCGATGTTCTTGTGTTGTTAGTGTTCGCGGTAGAAACACGGATTATTAATTGTTTAAGTTACCCAATAAAATTTTAAAGAAAACTGTTATTTCAGTCTTTTTTTCGAACTTTTGTGTTAGTGGTTCAAATGTCAAAAATCCCTTTATTAGGAAAATGGCAAATTTCTTTATTAATGCAAAGGTGACTTGGTTTATCGTTACTGTGACAAACGAAAACACTTTATTTGATGAATCCTTAAAGAAAATTTTAATTAATATCAATCAGGAGAAAAGTTATTGCAAAAATATATGTTGATCCCTAGACACTTTTGATGTGTGTACTAACGAATTTATGTCTAACCCAAGAGAGACCAAGTTGGACAAGTTGGACAAGTTGGACATTCAAACACCGATACTTAATAGGAAAGAAAGAAAATACGTTTATTTGGGGCAAACAATACGCATACAAATAAAAACAAACAAAAAACAGGAAATAAAATAATGAAATGGCTTGATTCAGAGAGCAGTACTTCTGGACACGGCCCGCATTGTTAGGAGGTTCCTCTCTCTGGAGCCCTGACCGCCGCGCGCCGGTAGCTTGGACTCTGTTCCCGATACCGATGGGCTACTATTTTTTATTTTTTTATTTTTATATTCTAATATTTAAAAATATTATTGATATGTTTAAAATGAAATAAAGGAGAAAATAATAATAAATACGATCAAATCGTGGTTTGACTGGTCAGACAGACCTAAATTAGGTACACGATACGAATATGTTAGTTTGTTACACTAAGGGCTGATTTTTGCACAGCTAGTTCGAGGAATAATTTTGAAATTTTTACAGTTATTTCATACAAAAACTGTCAAACGTCAATTTTATTCCTCGAATAAAAGTTAGCTGGTGATGGAAAAATCAACCCTTAGGTAAATGTCGGAGCACGCATGGTGGGGATGAACCCAAGAACATTCGAAATCACACTGTAGTTGACAAACATGTTCTCCCATACATCGATACGATATACGTCACAGTCAATTCCCCAACAGCAAATGTAAGTTTGTAAGCGCTAAAAAACATGATTAAGCTACAAATTAACGATTTTCTAACTTTTTCGGACGGACTATGAAGTGATCCTATAAGGGTTCTGTTTTTACCTTTTGAGGTTCGGAACTCTAATGCTTAAAGCTTTTTCAGGAGACCTTGGATAGGGATAGGGGATCAGTTTAAATCAAAAACGATGACACAACTATCTTAGAAGCGATTATCAATTTCCATGTTTCTAACTTAAAAAAAATACGAACTTTCATATAAACATTTAACCCTATTTTTATTAGACTTTACTGTCCCACTGCTGGGCAAAGGCCTCCCCAAATCCTTCCAAGAGCTCTTTTCCCGCGCCACCTCGAGCTCGCCCCCGCGCTACGCGTCTGTCCGTCATCTCGCCAACTCCTTCTTGGCCGGCCTCGGCGGCGCCGCCCATCTTCAGGCAGCCCTCGTGTGGAGACATTTGACCTGCGGTCATCGTGCATGCGGCTGATGTGACCCGCCCAATCCCATTTAAACTTGGCAGCCTTTTTTCCTACCTCCAGTATGCCCGTTTGGAGCGCAGCGTCGTGTTCCGAATTCTGTCGTGTCTTTTTACACCCAGAATGCTGCGATCCGTCGCGACTCGGTGAGGGACCAGGTCTGAGCAGCGGAGATTAAGACGGGCAGGATACACATATTTCGATGAGTTTGCGCTTCAGGGAGATCGGTAGATCACCCTTCATTAGTATCTTCATTGACCAGTAGCTTTTCCATGCATAATCAATTCGGTGATTGATTTCTCTTTCCTGCCTGTTTTTGAAAGAAACTAACTGGCCCAAGTAGATAAATATAACTCATCAACATAAATTATTTCCTGCCCATCTATCTCGAGACTCGACCATAGAGATATCCGTGATCTCGACCCTACGCTTAGTGCTGTTGTTATCACTCGGGTTTTAGACCGATCCCCCCCCAGCCCCTAACATTAATATGAACATATTAATGATGAATATTAATAAGAAAAAGAGGAAGTCCTTAAGTGGCACCGGTAACTGAAAAGCAGTAGCGGCGTTAGGGTAACGCGCGGTTGGGCGATCGCCCAAGGCGCCAGATTTGTAGCCCCTTTATTTCCGCTTGAAAGCGAGTCCGACGTACTAGGAAATTCCCTAAATCTAGCTACAAATTATAACTTCTCCAGAAAAGAAATTTGAAGTTAAATTTTTCAACTGTCTGTTGGACACTACCATAAATTCCCGGAATCTTGGTCTTTTTTGTACAACATAAAAAAGATTCCGCATATACCAGACCTTCTCAAACTCTGTAGTGATCTCCAATTGAAATAAACTGTAGACTCTAAATCAGATAAAAATATGATGATTGTGTTGTGTTGTGTGATGAACTCACAGATCAGAATGTGGTTACTCCCCATTGGTTACTCCTGTCTTTATTTTAAAATTTATCAAAGATCGCAACTTACAAGAACTGTATCCAAATGTATGGATAACATTACGAATATTGATCACTTTATCTGTAACTGTGGCTATTGGGGAAAGGAGTTTTTCTAAGCATAAGCTGATAAAAACCTATCTGCGATCAACAATATCTAGATTGACAAACACAGAGGAAGAGAAGTTAAACTCAGCAACGTTGTCAATCGAAAATGAAATTGCGGAAAACATAGACTTTGATGACTTAGTTTGCCAATAGAAAGGCTAGAAAATTAAAATTTTATTAGTTTTTTTTTTAATAAATGGTTAATTCATTAACTCTTGCTTATTTTTTCGTTTGGGTTTCAATGGCAGATAGGGGGCGCCGTAGAAATCTCGCCCAGTGCGCTCGCGCTGGTAGTGCTGATACGTATCGATAACGTTGTGTGATGCGGAGAAATGAGAAAACGTCGTCGTGAGGAAAGTTTTAGTGTGAATGTGCGATGGATGGACTGTGTGAATGAAGATATGGAAGAAAAAGACATATTGTCACCCCAAATAACTTGGGATAAGGGCAGGAGAATGATGTGGAGATGAACCTTTCCTTAGTACTCACCTCGTTATAAGGAACTCTATTGCAAAACTTCATGCTTCTAGAGCCAGCGGCTTAGACGTCGATAGACGTGTAGGTACGCTGTGTGTCAGTGAATTAATTTAAGATTAAATAAGTAAGTACCTCGACTAGTTTGTTTCTAACTTCTTCCTCGATAGACTAACTTTCCGACATCTGACTGATGGTCTTTGAGAACCGAGGGGCCATACTTTAAGGTCTGTAGTTTTTAAAATATTTGTTTACAAAATAGAGCCAGATTCATTCTACAATAGTTTTAAGTCTAAGTAGGTACTACTATATAAATCCTAGACTTCACAGCCGTGATCCACAGCTTGATACCTACTCCCTAGCACACACGCACATGAATGTGATACGCAAACCTGCCACCAAAAAATTTACTAAAGACATGTCACAGTCCCCTTTGAATTTTATCATAAATAAGTTGTAGAAGATATTCTACAACTATAACCTGATCCTACCTAGGGAGGTGAAACGTATAGGACGCACATCAGTGGTAGCACTTGCACTACGAAAACCGCCCTTACTGCTACGACATAAAGGCACTGTCAATGTCAAAGTAGTAGGTAAGTAGTGTAGGTCTTCTGTTTTTATGGATTATTTGATGTATTAACTGTGAAGCGTCCGCCATGATGCTGGTGCGTATTAAAATACTCCGAACACATGAGAATAGTGGCGTGCTGGCGAACCGTAAACACGTGACGTCAAAATAATAAACAACGCCAAATTACTAATATTACGGATGATTTATTACAACGCTCTTCCTAAAAGCTGGAGCCGTCTGGCCGGCGAACACAGGCGCGCGGCCGGTGAGCACCGGTAGAGTAAATACACTGGCGAAAGCGAGCACAGGCACACGGCCAGCGCTCGCGTGCTCGCGGCAGTCGCAGGTGGTTGCAGCCTCGCACAATATCAATAGAGCTAGTCGGCGTTGTTATGCATTGTAAAGTTCGCGCTTTGATTTGCGACGAGGAGTCGAGGACGCGCCGACCGCCGCGCGCGCCGGTGTGCGCCAGGTGCGATGTGTCCCCGCGATCAACACTCCGCTATTAGTCGACCGCATCACCTCTACGCAACGTCCAACACTCACAGCGTCGCCGTTTCCTACTCCGCGCTACTTACGGAATCAAACAAAATCGAATTAATTATGAGAACAGACGATCTAAATAAATACCTTGTAAACTATTTGCCAATTTCAACATTTCAAGATAGTTTTATGGTGCGGTGGAATGGTGGATCTTTTACTACGCCGACACATGCGCCCATGACACATGAACCTGATCTACTACTTCATACCTATCGCCAGCAGAGTGTCTTTAAATGGAAAGATTTTATTTGATTTTAAATATTGATTCTATGTTAGAAATAAAAAAACCGGGCAAGCCGTTCCGTACCATCATATGTTTTTAAATTTTCATCGGTGAGGCCTATATTCGTCAGAGAATTTTAACACTGTGCACTGCGGTGTAGAATATTGCAGTTTTATGTCAGCGCCATCTCTTGACCAATAGTGGAACTAGTGTGCTACATAGAGACTTCGTTTTATTTTTCCTGGTATCTTTACATAAACTTCTATTACATAGACTTATTTCAGATTTTTCTCTTTGCAAACTTCGGACATAAGGGGGGAACGATATTTTTTTTTTTTACATTTTTCATCAAAAGTCGAAAACTATGCAGCATAAAAAAACCAGACAAGGGCGAGTCGGACTCGCGCACCGAGGGTTCCGTACCATCATATGTTTTTAAATTTTCATCAGCGAGGCCTATATTCGTCAGAGAATTTTAACACTGTGTACTGCGGTGTACAATATTGAAGTTTTATGTAAGCGCCATCTCTTAACCGATGTATGGAAATTTCTCAAATCTGTAGGCATAGGCAAGTCACCTGCCAACCAGTGTAAGGATGTGAACCTCAATGAACTTAATAAGCATTTCTCTCTCCTTCCCTTTTCTCTTGATCCGTCTGTCAAGGCTGCGACACTAGAGAGTCTTGCTAGTTTGCCGTTACCACAATATTCTCACTTTAAGCTTACCGAAGTAACTGAGGATGACGTTAAGAAGTCTATACTTGCGATTACTTCTTCAGCAGTCGGTAATGATAAGTTGTGTTCAAGAATGATAACTCTTATCCTTTCCTCATTACTTCCTGTTCTCACTCACATCTTCAATCACTCATTTTCCTCTTGCTCCTTTCCGACAGTTTGGAAACAGGCTCACATAATACCTTTACCTAAAGTTTTAGGTTAGGTTTTAATTTTAGGACAATCCTACTTTATTAACCCACTTTAGACCTATTTCTATTCTCCCTTTTCTCTCTAAAGTTTTTGAGCACATAGTCCATAGACAATTATCATTTTTCTTGGCGTCAAACTCGATAATATCCCCTTTTCAATCTCTCTTCTGTATCAATTTCTCTTCTTCCACTTTAGCTTGGTTCAGTTCTTATCTTCGGGGACGCTCTCAGTGTGTTTGCCTGGAGGAGTCCTTCTCTGACTGGTGTAGCCTCACTGAGGGTGTTCCTCAGGGTAGCGTTCTCTCTCCTCTTCTTTTTTCAATTTTCATAAACTTTGTTACCAGAGTAATCTCCTCTAGTTTTCATCTCTACGCAGATGACTTGCAGCTGTATCGACATTTTACTGTAGCTAACGCGAGTTCTGCAATTGCTGCAATGAATCTTGACCTGGCTCGCATCAGCGTTTGGGCTAAATCATGTGGCTTGCAAATTAACCCAACTAAATCCCAGGTCATAATCATAGGCAGCAGATTCGTTCACAATGCGGTTGATGTTAAATCTCTGATGCCTTTATATCTCGATAATATCGACTATACTGAAACCGCTAAAGATCTAGGTGTAGTTATTGACTCCAACCTTTCGTGGCCTGCTCAGGTCAATGAGGTCAGCCGTAAGGTGCCTTTCATTCGCTGAAATGCCTTCAAAGTCTTCTGCCCTTGAAGACTAAAATTTCTTTGGCACAAACACTTATTCAGCCGATTATAGATTATGCCGACGCCTGCTATCTGGATGCTACTGAGGAGCTATTAAACAAGCTTGAGCGCTTGCAAAACCTGTGCATTCGCTTTGTTTTCGGTCTTCGAAAGTATGACCATGTTTCTCACCTTCGCAAGGAACTCAAGTGGCTCCCAATCCGCCTTCGCAGGAATACTCGAATTTTATGTCTCCTCTTCAACATCTTACACAACCCGTCTTATCCTTCCTACTTGCATGAGCGTTTTTCTTACGTTCGCCCTAGCGACGCACCGTGTAGATCTCACCTAAGATCCCTCCTTAAAGCTCAGCCTCATAAAACAAGCTACTATTCTTATTCCTTCTCTGTCCACGCTATAAGATTGTGGAACTCACTTCCGCCTAGCATTCGTGATTTAAAAACTATTTAAATGTCGATTAAAAGAGCATTACCTTTCCTCTATACTGTGAGTATATATATATGTATATATTATGTTTATATATTTTAGTTTTATGTATTTATTTAAGTACTTATATGTGTAGGTTTATTTAATATTCTAGTTTTAGACTTCACACATTCATATTTTCTCTTCTTGTTCTCACACACTATTGTCTACATTTCTTTTTCTGAAGTCTGCTGGAAGAAATTTCTTAAGAAATAAGCAGTACCTTTGTACTCAAATTATAACTATGTCATATCCCTATGTATTTTACTGTGTGTACATAAATTATAAAATAAATAAAAATAAATAAACCGATAGTGAAACTAATGTAACTTTTGTTGATGATTTCTGAAAAAGGGTGATATTTAGAGACTTCGTTTTATTTTTTCTGTAATCTCTACATAAACTTCTATCACATAGAATTATTTCAGATTTTTCTCTTTGCAAACTTCGGAGGGGAACGGTTTTTTTTTACATTTTTCATCAGAAGTCGAAAACTATGCAGACAAAAAAAAAAGTGTTTGAGAATGTGCAAACTGCGCTCTTTCATATGATACCTCACGTGCCCTTGTAGCCCCACTTCGAATTTTTCAGTCGCTGTTGCAAAATATACTATACTTACATATATTTTTATTTCTTTCTTATTTGCAAAATAGTTGGGCAAACGTCATCTAAAACTATTCCAAATTTCAAGTTGATAGCATTAGTAGTTCTTGAGATATTCGGCTGTGACAGACAGACAGACAGACAGAGTCTCACCATAAGGGTTCCGTACGCTCCCCCCCCGGTGGGTTCCCACATTGTCGAGGCGGGGGGGCTCAGTAGCCGTGGCTTGGACACCCACGGTGAAGCGAAGAGGAACCCGAGGAGGGGCCGCTCGTCAGGGCTTTTGCCGACAAGCCGACGACGTAGCGGCCAACATGTAGGTTGCGGTGCCGCTTGGGCGACATCGCAACTGAGGCGGGCCGCGATGTCGTATCGGAGGCATAGCGGCTGAGGGTTGGAGGCCGCGGCGGGAGAGGAGTGCCGGTATTACGGTGCGCCGCTCTCCCTACCTTCCGCGGCCTTGACGGGGGCCGCCACCGTTCGATGGCGGACGCGGTGGGGCCGCAGGGGAAGAGGAGTGTTGGTATGACGTTGGCCACTCTCCCTATCCTCTGCGGCCGAAAATTGGCAGGCGGCGGGGCCAATGACCTGACCCGTCGCAGGGGGACCAAGGGTGGCAGAGCCGGGGTCGTCTGGCGCCCATGTGCTGGTTTGGTCCCTGGGGTGGTCACGGCGTGCTATGTGTTCTGGTGCACCGGTGATGGGGAGTACTCCCCGGAGGAGGGTCCGGTGACGGACGGCCGCGGCGGGTTCACGGATGAGTGCTAACGCGTGCCCGTGTTCCCGCCATAAGCGGCAGAGGAGGACACCGTGGAGTTTTAGTGGGTTAGAGTCCCACATAACTTATCTCCCCGTGGTAGTGCATGTCTCCACGTAAAAAAAATAAAAAGGGTTCCGTACGCTAAATCCGCGCATTGACGTGGAGTTGCGGAAACCAGCCCGTATTACCTATTACCTAAGGGTTCCGTTTTACCATTTTGGTACGGAACCCTAAAAATTGGAAAATTTACGAAAACAAAAATAATGAAGATAAGTAATTAATTTTCTCAAGAACGACAGTACGTTCTTATTGATCCTGAGGCGGCACAAAGTTTTCCGGGCCAGCTAGTTTCATCATTTCAGCCGAAAGACGTCCACTTCTGGACATAGGCCTCCCCCAAGTCTAGTAGTCTCCTCCTCCCACTTCCACTTCGACCGGTTCTGTGCTTCTCGCATCCAACGGGTTCCTGCGGCCTTCACAAGGTCGTCGGTCCACCTTGTGGGAGGCCTTCCAACGCTACGTCTTCCGGTACGTGGTAATTAATTATTAATTATTTATTTTCAAATTATTGACAATTATTGCTGGCCTCCCCCAAGCTTGGGGGAGGCCAGCTGGTTAAAAAAAAAAATGGCTGTATGTTTGAACTCCCCGGCGCGTCTTCAGAGCCGTGCCGCTTGTCAGTTCTCCCCATAGAAATGTATTCATGTATATCTATGGTTCTCCCTCTATTAAACCGTTCGGCCGTCCCGGACACTACTACGTCCAATTGCTCATTCTTGAGGGGTTTTGCACAAATAAAGCACAAAATAATCTCACTATTTAGTAAGTTAACGATCCTGAATCAGAGCTCTTTTCTTTACCATAGATATATGTATAACCGCTATTATATCTGAAACTCTTTACTGTATGACAGTAAGTGTCGAACCCAAGCCGTCATCCACAGACTAAGTAGAGAAGTTATCTTCCGTCATCCTAATACAACACACTGATAAAACCATACAACCCACTTACAACCCCACGCCTCGGCACAATGAAGAGCAGGCAATAATCGGGGCTGGGGCAGCTGCTGCTGGACATGGGGCGGACCCGCGTAGAGGCAGTGGACACAGGGGCCGTCGCCGCGTGCGCCGTGTTCCGCGTGCTGATCCTGTACTCGTGTATCCTGCTCGTACACTCGCTGCTATACTGGGGTCGGCGCTATTTGCGCGCGCGCGCCTCCCGCCTCGCGTGCTGACTACATGGCGCGCACGCCTACCATCATCACCATACCCGACCCTCAGTTCACGCTCAACTTCCTTTTGAACTCCGCATGGCTCGCTTTCCTCTACATGCTACTGCTGACTCTGTTTGAACTTATAGAACTGTTGCGTCCCAAGTCGCCGTGTGTCCGGTCAGACAGCGCACCGTGCTGCCGGCCGAGGTCACCGGGGTGCCGGTGCCATTTGGCCCGCCGAGACCACCGGCGCCACAGAGTACTTTTTGATAGACTGAACCGGCCGAGACCTGGCGCGGTTGTGGCCGGAGCGGTTTGTAAGCGCTGCAAGAAAATCAGAAGCTGTGTGTGACAATCAGTAATTAAAATCTATGGTGATAAATAGTCGCAGCCTTTCCTGTCGAATGTTGTAAATTAATCTGTGAAAACAATTTATTTACACAAGCTTTGCTTCATTCAATAGAAGATCCATTATAAATAAACAAAGCCCACTAGCGGACTAAGCCTGTCGGGGTCCCGATGATGCAAAACAAAATGTCCCCCCGATCTTCTCAGTTCATGTAGGTATTTCTAGTAACATTTTGTGTGACATAACTAATAAATAAAATGAAGTAGCAATAAATCAGTGTTATATAGTATATGGAAGTAATTAAGTAAGTAATTCTAGTTACTTCTATATATTACGTCCATGCAAGTGGCGAATTCAATGAATTCATGGTAACAGTGTGGCACAGACTAAGAAGAGAAGTTACCTTCAGTGTGGCTTATAGTGTGGCTCTAGTCTACATAATAGACCGACTTCTGGAATAATTTATGAAGAAATGTGTGCGGCTTAAGGTTCAGCGGTTTAAGTGTGAAGAGGTAACAGACAGACAGACAGACACACTTTCGCATTTATAATATTAGTATGAATTTTCAGAATGTTCTTGAGACTGCCCCGTTTCTGTAGTGCGTCGGAAATGTTTGCGCAGAATCGAACTGACGGCTTTCATGCGATCATTCGAAAAATAGTCGCACCTAGAACACGGGCCAGTAGCAACAGCATTCTGAAAACAGTGACCTCCCATTTTGAGGCATTTTGTGGAGAGGATGGCCAAGTGAGAAACTTGTAAGTACTACCTTATACTTGGCCGTCTTCTGTGCAAAAAGGCTTCAAACTTTAAATTCCTAACAATAATTTTACTTACGAACACTAGGTATAAGATATTACCAACATAGGATGTTTGTTGTCTGAGTAAATAAATTTTGATTATTAATATGTATTTTTGCCACTTAATTTATATTTTGATGATATTATAATAACTTTCTCTAACTGAGCACAGGAGGATCCTAAAATCCTAACATAAGTTTATAAATGCAAACTTTTTTTTTAAATGTGCAAATAAGGACATCATTAGGTTTCGAACATTTTGTACCTACCCAAAATTAAAATAAATAATAATAATAATAAATATATATAAAAAAAATGTTTATTAACAGACAACTACAGTCCATAGAAGAGGTTAGTAACATAAATCTTATACACTATGTTAGCACATTTAAAAACACTGGGAATGACATTGAAACAATATATAAATCTTCACCCACCTGCACCTCTCACATGCAGGTCAGTGAAGCGACGCAAGACCGCCGAGTCCATCCTGTCTGCTATCATTTTCAGGATGCTGTTAAAGTAGCCGAATTTTTTTTTAAAGTAGCCATTTCCGCTGACAGCAAAGTGCGATCTTCTGTGATGTGGTGTTATCACCGTTTTTGTCTTAAAAGTTCCCGTCAAAAAAGTGTTGTTAAAACGCCCATTATATGCACCATTGATGACAAGAGGAACACAGACGGCAATGCGACGCGCGACGGCGACGTAGGGACCGTGCGTTTCGTAATTTTAATAGGTAGGGATCGTATCTGCCGGTCGATTCTGTAAAAATCTCACCGTGAAAACTTAGGTGAAGTGAGTTTGTTTTTGCTAGGAATTGACACTATTGACAGCTCACTCCACGCTCACTTCACCTAAGTTTTCACGGTGAGATTTTTACAGAATAGCACCGCTGATCTACTGATGAGAACTAGACACTATTTAAAGCTGCAAGGAATAAATGTAATTTGGCGATATGCAAAGCTAAACGCCGCCACATTCTAGATACTATCAATAATTTTCCCTCTTCTGCCGATATTTGGAAATTTCTTGGAACTCTTGGTATCGGCAAACTGCGAGATTTAGACCGTCTTAATTTAATTGACTCAAACATAATTTCTCCATTGTTGCTACCATGGATCGTCTAACCAAGCAACAAACTCTGTCCCTAATTTCTGGTTTAACGCATCCTCCTATTAATCCTTTCAGTTTCATACCAGTTGAAAGAAAGAAATAAATTTTATTTGCTCTGACATGTGTATACATACAGAATTAAAATAAAACATGCATGCAAGATCTTAGATTATGAGTGGCTCACGACATGTCTGCCATTTTTCATGGCGTGCAAATATTTTAGGTAGGTACAATTATAATGACTGAATCAATGATTTTTACACTTACTTATACATTATCAGTCACACATTCATATATTCAATTATTTACATTATCCAATTAGTTATATTATCCAATTAATTACATTATCCAATTCATTACATTATCCAATTAATTATATTAAGTATCCAATTCATTACATTATCCAATTCATTACATTA
Source organism: Oligia fasciuncula (assembly GCA_963082905.1). Classification (NCBI taxonomy): domain Eukaryota; kingdom Metazoa; phylum Arthropoda; class Insecta; order Lepidoptera; family Noctuidae; genus Oligia; species Oligia fasciuncula. The sequence continues at coordinate 781,202 of OY720394.1, read as the reverse complement.
TCCAATTAATTACATTATCCAATTATTAATTTTCATTGTCCAATATTGAGATTGAAATGGGAGAGATCAAAAAGATCATTCTATCTATTAAATCAAAAGCGGTGGGATCTGACATTATCACCCGTGGTATGGTCATGACTATTCTGGGACATCTCCTACCCACGATTACTCACATTGTAAAAAAATCCCTATACACCGGAATATTCCCTTCCCTGTGGCTCAAAGCCTTGTTCATCCATTACCTAAGGTTTCTAATCCCTCTCTTTCTACCCACTTCCACCACATTTACACATCCTTCCTTTCCTATCCTAAGCACTCCAGGCCTGCGTCCACAAACAATTCTACAATTTTCTTCATCGTAACTCACTCGTAGGGAAGAGGACTACTCTTCAATCTGGGTTCAGGCCCATGCACAGTACTGTTTCCGACCTCCTTAAAGTTATTGGCGATATAAGGGCAGGACTGGAAGACACCAAAGTTATTGCAATAGTGTTGATTGATTTCTCAAATGCCTTTAATACCGTCAGTCACGACATCCTGTTAGCCATTGTGGCCTATGTTATGAATTTATGATCTCTCCCGAGGCAATGGAATGGATCTCTTCTTACCTACAGAAACGACAGCAGTCCGTTCTTAGTGGGGATTCCTTATGATGCTGGTGTGATTTGGAAACTAGCGTTCCTCAAGACGGTATTCTTTCTCCTCTTCTGTTTTAAAATTTTATTAATCTTATAACTTCCGAACTTCAGTGTGCAAAGTTTCGAAATGCAGACGATTTGGAATTATACTGTCCAGGAAGGCTTGAAGAAATACCTGAAGCTATCGACAAATTAAATAGGGACTTGATAGTCATAAAAACCTGGTGTGATAGATTTGAGGTAGCAGTAAACCCTAATAAGTGTCAGGTGATCATCTTCGGTAATTCTCGGAGTATGAGTAAGGTGGATGGATGATACAACCTTGCCACCAATGCTCTTCAATAATACGATCGTTCCATTTGTCCTAGGCTTGCAAATTGATAATTCTTTGAACTGGCATAGTCAGCCAGAAAGTTACTGGAACGCTGCGGGCTCTGTTCCGACTGAAATATTGATTACCAATGAGTACAAAAACAATGCTTGTGCGGTCCTTAATTTTTCCTAACATCGATTAAGGTGATGCAACTATGCAACTATGGATGTAAACGTCTCCTCAATGACTGCATACGATTTGTTTTCAATCTGCGTAAATAGAACATGTTCGAAAAATAGTGTTAGGTTATACTATAGGGTACTTCCCGTTGATCTAGAATCATGAAATTTGGCAAGAGGCAATGTCGTAAAGCACAAGTAAAGGAAAAAATCCGAAAACAATAAACGAACCCTGCACAAAATGTATGAAAAAAACGTTCGGTGAATTTGGCTGAAATTTTGGTAGAATATAGCTTGTAACATGCTGACTGACAGTTAATACGGGCGAAAAAAAAATAGAGGCCAGCCGGTCGATTCTATAATGTAGGAATCGACACTATTGACAGCTCACTCCACGCTCACTTCACCTAAGTTTTCACGGTGAGATTTTTACAGAATCGCACCGCAGTTTTAGTAACTACAAAAAAATATAGTGGCCACTATTTTTAACCGACTTCAAAAAAGGAGGAGGTTCTCTATTCGACGGTATGTTTTTTTTTTTGTTTGTTACGCGATTACTCCGCCAATTGTAAACCGATTTTCAAAATTCTTTTTTTGTTGGAAAGGGTATACTCTCGAGGTGGTCCCATTATCATGAAGTTGGAATCTGATGAGAGGATCCCATGGAAATCGAGGAAAACCCTCAAATTTTATGGGTGTGTAATGTTTGGTATAACAACAGATGGTCTAATTTCGTTTGACATAACTCTCATATGATATAATTTTCATATGCTATAAAAACATTTAACCTAATGTCATATGATCGAATGTTATATTTGATATAATTTTCTTTTTCTCTAATTTCATTTAGTATAACGTTCATTTCATATAATTTTCATTTTGTATAATGCTCCTTTTATATAACGTTCATTTGACCTAACATTAATATTAACTAATTTTCTTTTTCTCTAATTTCATTTAGTATAACGTTCATTTCATATAATTTTCATATTGTATAATGCTCCTTTTATATAACGTTCATATGACCTAACATTCATATTAACTAATTTTCTGCCCTTCGCTCGATCCAGCATTCTATGTAAAGAATCGCTCTGGTGTTCTATGTGTGTGTGTTCTATTTCTGAGTGAAGGGTTTAAAATAACCGAACCTCGGGGTGCCCTTCGCTCGCTCTTGCATCCTATGTCGACGGAGCCCCGCTTCGCGGGGCCCCTATTTCTGTGTAAAGGGTTTAAAGTAACCTAACACTACCGAACCTCGGGGTGCCCTTCGCTCGCTCTTGCATCCTATGTCGACGGAGCCCCGCTTCGCGGGGCCCCTATTTCTGTGTAAAGGGTTTAAAGTAACCTAATACAACCGAACCTCGGGGTGCCCTTCTCTCGCTCTTGCATCCTATGTCGACGGAGCCCCGCTCCGGGGGGCCCCTATTTCTGTGTAAAGGGTTTAAAGTAACCTAACACAACCGAACCTCGGGGTGCCCTTCGCTCGCTCTTGCATCCTATGTCGACGGAGCCCCGCTTCGCGGGGCCCCTATTTCTGTGTAAAGGGTTTAAAGTAACCTAACACACACAACCGAACCTCGGGGTGCCCTTCGCTCGCTCTTGCATCCTATGTCGACGGAGCCCCGCTTCGCGGGGCCCCTATTTCTGTGTAAAGGGTTTAAAGTAACCTAACACAACCGAACCTCGGGGTGCCCTTCTCTCGCTCTTTCATCCTATGTTGACGGAGCCCCGCTTCGCGGGGCCCTTATTTCTGTGTAAAGGGTTTAAAGTAACCTAACACAACCTAACCTCGGGGTGCCCTTCGCTCGCTCTTGCATCCTATGTCGACGGAGCCCCGCTTCACGAACAAATTAAAAAAGCTACTATTAAGCAAATGTTATTATAGTGTTAACGAATATCTAAATGATAAATCCTTGAAAAAATTAAGTAGGTAAACAATAAGTAAAATGTTAAATAAATTATTAGTATACATTAATTATATTATAAAAGTGTGTTTAGAATAAGTTTACAATAAGTTAGATTACATAAGTGATAAGTCCTCTTCTCCACATACCTATCTATCTTTTGCTGTGCCCGACAGGGTCCATGATTGTTTCTTTTGGCAAATGTTTACCACCTAAGCCTACATTGTGGAATGCAATAAAGAATTGAGTATTGAGTAACCTTGGGGTGCCCTTCGCTCGCTCTTGCATCCTATGTCAACGGAGCCCCGCTTCGCGGGGCCCCTATTTCTGTGTAAAGGGTTTAAAGTAACCTAACACAACCGAACCTCGGGGTGCCCTTCTCTGGCTCTTGCATCCTATGTCGACGGAGCCCCGCTTCGCGGGGCCCCTATTTCTGTGTAAAGGGTTTAAAGTAACCCAACACAACCGAACCTCGGGGTGCCCTTCGCTCGCTCTTGCATTCTATGCAAATAAAAAATATCCGTCCACCCTCATGAAAGCAAACTATGTAGTATCAGCGATAACAACGCAAAAAAAAACAAATCAAATCAAATCGCAAATCTAATAAATTTTTGGAAAAATAAAAGTAGATATTTCTAAATTATGTTAAACGTTACTTATATTCATATACATATTATCCGGATTTATTACTTTGACTGTAATATTATACATTTCCTGCAAAAGAGATTTTGTATATTATAGCAACTGAATATTATATTATGTGAATATTATTTCAAATGTGCATTATATAAACTGTTCATTATACCATTTGAAATTATGTAAAATGTTCATTATACCATATGAAATTAGGTAAAATGAAGTTATATCAATAATTCATTATGACCGTTGACCGTTTTAATAAATAAAAATTATAACAAACGAAATTAGGTCTTATGATCGTTAGAACTTTTGTTTCTATATCAAACGTGACACACCCAAATTTTATAGGCAAAGCTATAGCGATTTGGGTATTTTTTAAAGTAACTTGAGCATTTGTTCTCAGAAATCATCATTTGGTAAAGTGGAGCTGATGATGAAGACCACAGATGGCCATCGGAACTACTCAATGACAAATATTTCACGGGTTGCGATTCGATTACTTTACTATGGTTGCTAAAGATTTATCCTCGTCACAATGCGTATGGTAAGTGGTTGTTGAGAAGTTCTCCTGGTTCTTACCAGGAGAACTCCTCAATAATTAACGTCCCTGCATCGGGAAAAGCAATATTTTGTAAAAGGTGATGAGCAGTTGACATTAGGCTATTGTAACTTAGATAAATTACAAACTGACCCACTAAAAAGTGAAAAATAAAAACTTTTTTACAAAAAAAAAACAACCGACTTCCAAAAAACACTATAAAGTGAAAAATAACTTTAATTTCGGAAGTCGGTGGCAAAAAACTAAAATACTAATCCAAAGACACCGACTTACGAAAGGAAATGAACTGTCCTCTTTAAAAAAAAATGTGTATTAGTTATAACTACGTTAGTCTGTTTATAAATAAGTAAATAAGAAGTGTCCGGCGTATAATACTGATTAATGTGGCGTAAGCTGCGCTTGACCGTACTTGGTCGGTAATAATAATGAGAGTCTGGCTTCCCGCGCGGGGAGAAGCCAGTCGCGCACACAGAACACTATGGTCGCGCAACGGACGACCTGGAAGGTGGACGTGCGGCTGGTTGGCTTAGATCCCGGTGTTACGAAGGAAAATACCTGATTCATCTGTGTTTGGTTCAGGTGGCATACTGATTACAATGCCTACTTTATAAAATTTATTTTATTGTTTTAAAACTTCAATCTGTGTTTCGTGTGATGCTTTTGGGTTATAGAATCGTGTAGAAAAATTAAAATTATGAAGTCTGTATGTATGATGAGTTATGCATGATTGTAGGCAAAATCCTGATTCATCTGTGCCTGATTCGTATGGTCAAAAGCCCATATGAATAAAAAAAAAATAGTTTTTCCCCTCTCCAGCACGAAAGGAGCGCTTTTGTTGCGTAGTTCTCCTTGTCCAATTTTTGACCGTGTAAAAGTCAGTAGTTTTTATTATTTACTTAGCTGTAACCTTTTGAATAATTAAAAAATGACAGGAGTATAATCTTGTTCTAAATATGACACTTTTGATATGTCTTAGTCCTATTTAAGAATTAATAATTAATGTTTAGAATTTACATTCATAACTAACGGTGTATTTATTACTTTTTATTTCTGTTTCTGATTCATCTGTAACAAATTCTGATTCATCTGGGCACAAAATCAATATCTTGAAAACTACTTTATAAAAACGAGTCCCTCATTCAAATATATGTTATTTGGTATACCTATTTTCATATGAACATGTGTTAAAGAGCTGAAAGTGAAATTAAATTTTGGCCATATGGATCAGTCAAAGAATCAAATTTCGAAGAACTACCCTTTACTGAAAGGAGACATTATTTTAATTTAAAAAACAATTTAAACTGCATTCATAGATTTTTAAATAATTACATGGTTGAACCGGGAATCGAACCCGCTACACGAGAAAAAAAAAATTGTGTCAGAAATAAAAGGAAGACCATGAATTTTAACATTTTTAATACAAAATCGAGTCCTCTTAGTACATTTTTACGAAGAGCATTTGAATACGGAAAGGTATTTAGAAATACTTGAGATTTTAAGAAATGAGATAAAATTGCTTTATAGTATGTACATAGTACCTACTCACACATGTGCTATGCAATTATACAATACTAGGAGATTGAATTTATATAATGCAAAAGTGTATTTTAAAATCTTCAGCAGCTTCAACAGTATTTTCCAATGCTAATCAATTTATTTGTTCGTCCATATGGAGCAGGACCAGCGTTTAGCCAAGCACTTTTATCGGCGATGTAGTCCCCCAATCTACACATATAATACATCTGTAGACGAGGCGTTTCTGTACATTGAAAATATTAAAAAAAAAAATTGTTGGGGTGTTATAGGATAACCAACAGATGCCATTTCATCATTTTTTAGAATTTTTGTCTGTTTGTCGGTTTGTCTGTTTGGATGTGACAAAATTTGATTTGAACAGGTTCAACGTAAAAAGTACCAAACCAATATGGTTAATTTTTATACTCAAATATAGTGTAGAACTCGGAGTAGTGATTAGTTTTGGTTTCATCGCAATCGCTTCACTGTATCAAAAGATATCATCAATTTAAAGTATTCTACAACAACTTTCATTACGTAAGTTGGATACACGTAATGACATCTATTGGCGCTTTATAGTACTAACGAAAACATAATTATTGTGTTTATAACATTATTATGTGAATATTCACGTCATGCAGGCTTACCTATAAGATGACTATCACAGTCACTTCTGCCTGTGTTATTTGAAAAAGTAATGATAATGATTACATAATTCGATTGTTGGTTGATAAGTGGCGCTAAAAGAATTTCAAATAAAAAGTGAGGATAATGTAAGATAATATTATGTGATGTGGTGTTCTGAGTGATAAAGATTGCAATGATAAATGATAAATGATTTTATTTTTGTAAGTAGGTTTGTACAAACACTTTTACACGTCAATCATGTTTTTTTTTTAAACTAGATGATGTCGGCGTTTCCTATCTGACTACTCTGAGAAGAAAGGCCGAAACAAACACACACACGGGCAACTTTATGTAGGAGCTCTTTCGAGGGGCAAGCAACCTTTCTAACATTGTTAACAGAGAAGCATTTTCTTAGTGACATAAGGTTTTAAGATCATATAATTATCATACTTTCATAGTTTTTTGCCTTTTTTCTCGATTTTTTTAACATTTCTTTACCATGATAACGCTTCAACGGACACCTCCAGACGGGCTGTTGATTTATTGAGTATAGGTTCGGCAGGTGCACACCCTTTTTTTTTGTTTCCGGGGTGGAAAATCTTCATGGATGTCCGCCGCCCTGGGGCGGGCGGCGAGGTCTGCCAGGCTCTTACTGACTAAAAATCACCCCAGTGTTCCGTCTCACACCTACGCCGGGAGTTGCGGGACCGTACGATCCTTCCGCAACCCCCGACTGGTGACGTCAAAGAGGGGTGCGCGTGGAACACTACGTGCCGCCAGCTCAAGTCCTGATGTGTTGGCGGTGACAGACGTCCCCGAATTCGTCGCCCCTGGACCCGTTTAGGGGGGCTGGAAGAGGGCGTTGTCCGCCCCCCGCCGACGCCCGATGCGCCTACTGCGGGCCGGGTGAGTGGATGAGATCTCCCTCCCCCATTCCACAGCCTCCTTCTGCGAGACGACCATTTCGCAGAAGGAAACCACCGCGTCCCAGGACTCTTCGCTGCCGTCGACTCGACTACGGCCGGCAGCGATACGTCAAGGTGCACACCCAATACAAGTAGCACTGCCATGTCGTAAAAAGGTATTGTAAATTATGTCTTCGAGACAATAACTAAATTTTTAGCCATTGTCTTGGTTAAAACCATATCGACCCTTTTTTTTCGGATGGGAAATCATCAAATGACCCCTCCCGCTCTTGTCAATACATGTAGCAGAATTTATAGTTATGCGAGTTGGTTCTGAAAACACATTTGACAAATTGAATGATTTAAAGGGACTAAATAATAATCGACTGCTAATTGAACTCACCTCAAGTGGGTCTGAATTTAGAACTTGATGGCAAAAAACTAGACGCTGTTACGGAAACTGTATTTCTAGGTATTACTTTAGATTCAAAATTACAATGGGGCGCACACATTAGAGCTCTCTCAGGTAGATTAAGTTCAGCTGCATATGCAGTAAGAAAAATAAGGCAGTTGACAGATATAGCTACAGCTAGGTTAGTATACTTTGCTTATTTCCACAGCATTATGTCTTATGGTGTTCTGCTGTGGGGATCGGCAGCTGACGTAGATTCAATTTTCATTTTACAAAAGAGGGCAATCCGCGCAATCTATCAAATGGGTCCTCGCGAGTCTCTTAGAAACAAATTCAAAGAAATTGATATACTAACTCTGCCTTCTCTTTATATTTTAGAAAGTATTTAGGACTCTTCAAAATAAGAAGCGATTTCCACAATATAAATACACGTAGTAAAAATGAAATTGTGTTACCTAAATTTAGATTAACTAAAACTAGCAAGTCATTTCTTGTAAACGGCGTCCGTTTTTATAACAAGTTGCCAAAGTCGGTTACGGAACTTAGCGATGGAAAATTCAAAACCTTCATCAAACGTGTCCTTATCAAAAAAGCATATTATAAGATTAAAGACTATGTTGAAGACAAGGTAGTTTGGCAATAATTCCTTCTGCACATGTGGCTTCCCTGGCTACTCATTAACGGCTTAACTATTTAAATGTCTATTAACTGCTCTCAAATTACGATGTTCATTTTTTATTTACTTTACTTTATTTACTTTTTTGACATAATCTGTTTATTACTTGACATTATATACAGAAAATTCAAATTTTTTCCTTCTCTTTATTAGTGGTTGTAATGGTAATCATATCACTAGGTTTTATTAGGTTTTTATTTTTTATTTATCCTTTTGATAGATTCTTATTTGTTAATGTGAGGACTTTGTAGGCCTTGTAGACTTTAGATCTGTAGACCATTTTTTATTTTATCAAGTACCTGATACTTGTTGACAGGCCTACGCTATCCTCCCATACCTACTGTAATTTGAAAATATTGTAAAAGCCAATTATTTTTAAAAAGAGTAACCGTGGAGTTTCTTGCCGGTTCTTCTCCATAGGAAACGACCAATTGGAACCGTGCACCTAGCTTCTGACGTTTCATAAGTGCCCATGTAGGCTTATGTGAAATAAAATATTTTGATTTTGAACTATTCTTTAAGATATTAATATTGAAGTCACCACAGATAATTAGCGATTTTTTACCAGTTCCAAGTTTTGCTAGAACATCTTCCATTACTGACTCAAATATGGAGTAGTTTTGATAATTTGGGGGTCTGTAAACGCACACTATAATATGCTTATCTAGCTCAACACAGGACAGTTCAATGTTATGTTCAACCGAAAGATCAGCTATATCTTTACGAGTCTTAGATTTAATAGAATTTTTTACTAAGATTAATGAACCCCCACGCAGCATAGATTTTCGGTTAAAACAACTGCCCACACTATAATTTTCATAATTAATTAGCATTTCATAATATTACAACCAATGTTCAGTTAAACAAATAATTTCAAACATAGTTTTTTCTAAAAATAGTTCAATTTCTAATTGTTTGGATGAAAAACCTTGAATATTTTGATGAAATAATAGGCTATTTGACTGGTTTCTGATAAACATCTCAGATTATTTAATGGTGTCTAAAGAGCCCACAAAAACCTATTACATCAAATTGCATAATGTATTTCTTTTAAAAAATAGTAAAAAAAAAAAATGGTTGCTGTAAAGTCGGTTATTATGGGTGCATCGTGTTCACATATAAATTTTATTATGTATACAAGACCTTGTAAAACATTTTTAAAAGAGTAACGGTGGAGTTTCTTGCCCATTCTTCTCCATACGAAAACTACCTTTTCGAATGGGCGACTAGAATCATTTCTATTTAGTTTTTTTTTGACGTTCAAAAGTGCCTTTAATGTGCCTATTTGAAATAAATGATTTGACTTTGACTTTGACTTTGGTTTTACGGGCGAAGATTTTACGTGACAACGACCGATCATCCGATCATAGTTGAGTGGGAGAGAGACGCAAGGCATTCGGCGGGCCTCTCTCTCGTTCGGTGACTCATCGTAACGTTACCGAGCGTTACACTTTTTCATAAGTGACTCCCAGTCGCAACCTAATTTAAGACGTTGTCACGTCAAAAAAATGGTTGCCTGTAAAGTCGGTTTTACGGGCGAAGATTTTACGTGACAACGTCTTTTTCTCGGTAGAATATTTATTGATATGAATATAATTAAATTGCACAATAGGAACAAGGAATTAAATGAAAATAAGAACGTAACGTTACCGAGCGTTACACTTTTTCATAAGTGACTCCCAGCCGCAACCTAATTTAAAATAAGAACGTAACGTTACCGAGCGTTACACTTTTTCATAAGTGACTCCCAGCCGCAACCTAATTTAAGACGTTGTCACGTCAAAAAATGTACTGTTTAAATAAGCCGCCAAAACGCTATCTTTAACAATATGGCGTCGTGACGTCACGATTCACGTAAACAAACGTTGAAACGGTCGAGATACTAGACAAAAGTCATCTGTTCTGTCAACGATAGACAGAAATTTACTAAATCATGACGTCATCTTAAGTTCAGCCAATCCAGACCGTTTTCGATTACGATGCGCCAGATTTAAAAAGATGAAGTTTTTTCGGGATTTTTTTTATAAAAATAATACATTGTTTTGTAGTAAAATTAATGCAAATCGATTTTAAAAGCGATAATCTATACGAGTGTCAATAATTATGACCTTATTTTTTACATTGTCAAATAGCCTATTGCAAGGAATTCTGCTTAGACCCTTTTTTACACTTTACTATTTGAGAGCAAGAAGGCACCTTGTTGTTGGTAGGAATAACAATATTGTTACTGGTATCTTCTGTTGTCTTACTAACTGTCTTACTACACACAATGTAGATACCTACACGATACAACCAGATACGGAACGCGAGACAGTTTCTGAGCACATGTTGTCCGTACGATGTCCCAGTCTTAATAGACTGTATATGTGCCTGTCGTTAAATCCAATAAAAACGAAATATATGGTATTTGGCACAAGACAGCAGTTGGCTCGACTACCTGTGACATTCGACTTAAAACTTATGGGTGAACCAATTGAGCGAGTGTATGAGGCGCGGAATTTAGGTGTCAGTATGGATAAAGACCTACGTTTTGAGAAACACGTAGCAGACTCGGTTAGAAACTGTTTTTATCGCGTAGGTCTTATACAATATGAGGCCTTATTTATCCGAAAAACTACGAGAACAGCTAGTGGAAACCCTGGTTCTGTCCAGGTTGAACTACGCTGACACGGTTTATGGCCCGCGCCTATTAGCTCGTACAGACCGCCTAATCCAAAGAGTACAAAACGCTTGTGCTCGGTTTTGTTATAATATTCCTCGCAGAAGCCATGTAACTCCTTGTCTAAACAAGCACCGTATATTGAAGATGAAGTCCAGACGAAAACTACACTTGGCTTGCCTTCTGTTCGGTGTTGTTAAATATCAAAAACCAGACTACCTTTATATCAAACTAAGTTGGGTTGCGAGTAGACGGGAATGCGGGAGAAGGCAATGCTCACAACAACTCTCGACTCAGTCTCAGGGTACGGCTGCTTTTAGAGGCAGCTTTCGTTATGCGGCTTCCAAAGTATGGAATAACTTGCCACCGCCAATTAGAGTAATTAACTCAATTTACGTTTTTAAACGACGCTTACGGCAGTACCTCATAGAAGCGCAGGGGAAGCTAGACATGGTCACACTAAATGTCTCAATTATATGATGTACGAGTACCTATCCACCTGAGTATGTGTCAGTGTTTCTGTCGGTGAATGTCGCACGAAAATGTACCTAAAATGTGTACGTAAAGAGCACGGATTAATAATAAATTATTATGACAATGTGTTGAAGCATGGAAGTCAGGCATCGTTTAAATTAAAACAGGTTTTTGCTCTCACTCGTTTCGTACTTTATTTGCTTAAGAAGGTCTATCATGTCTTATATGTATCCAGAGGCGTCTCTAGCCCATGTAGCGCCCGTGTGCAAACATTACCCTAGCGCCCCCTAGTAAAAAAAAAAAAGCGTCCCCTAGTAAGCGCGCGGTCAAAATGGAATGGGTACAAAGTTCAAGTTACCACAAATTGTCAAATTTCCCCAATGGATCTATTGTTTGGAGATGAAGAAGAAATTCGTCGGTTTTGGATACCATGGTGTGCTGTTGCCTATATATTTAGAATTATACAGGGTGTTCTGGTGTTTACCCTAACAAGCCAAAACGTACCCATGTTAACATGTCTATAAAGATGTTATTTGGTAACTATAATATTTACATAATTTATGCTAATCCTATTTAAAATAAAAATAATATGTACATTTATATGAAAAAAATAAGCAAAATGATCATAGGGCATCAAAAAATTCGTCCGCATCGCTGTCAACAGGAACAGTGCCCAAAAGGCTGGCAGCATTGCCACGTTGTATGGCAATGCTATGCTAATTCTTTGGCCAAGAAATAGGCCAGCCCTCTGGTCACGTGAAGAGTCGACTAACCGCTTGGCGATATCTCGAAAAACCAAGTGGGCACTCGGACCCCATGGCCCTAGTGTTTCAACCCCAAACGGCTCGAACATATAACTCCCAATGGCAATCAGGTTGGAATATTTTCGCCGTTTGAGGTTTTCTGCACCTGCAGCAGCCGCCCCAGCGACACATGTTGCATCCCACACCAAAGGTCTGCCTAACTTCCAGGGCATTATGGTCATTCCGTCTGGTCTCTTCCCATTGTCGCGTGCCAGGCCGTTGGGTTCTAAAACAGCTGGCACCCCGGCGGTAAAAAGACCACGACGGATGATGTCATTAATGCTGGCGTGCCGTGCTATCCGGCCTGCGCTCCTACTACAAGATAGGCCATGATGCCCGAGGCAGTCGACAGCTTCACCGCACTGACAGCGATGCGGAGCCCCGCAAGAAGCGCCCAAACGCAGACAGGTAGCGAGCCGGAAGGTGGTGTCACCCAGCATAGTGCCTATGTTGGGTGACGGGAGTGCTTGAAGCCAGAGCCCCGACTCCCACTCACCCACAGCCAGCAGGCGGGCACGCTCAGCAGAAAGATGTTATGTTACATCATATCAATGTCCAAATTTTGAAATTTCTTCATTCTAATTACGACCAAACAAAGTCAAATATCAATTGGGAACATTTGACTTTGGGAAGCTCACTGCGAGCGAGGGCCACTGTACACCCGGGTAAAAAGTATTTTTAGGAAGGAAAGAGTGACAAGAAAAAACAAAGCACAAGTTTATGGTTTTTTTTTTTTTCAAAAAATGATTTGTTTTTCAGTTTTCAGACTGAAATTTGGTAAATAATTTTTGACGAGTGCTCCGACCCCGTCGAAATTCGCAACAGTTGTGCTTGTGGCAGACTAATTCAGCTAGAATTAAATCTTACTTAATAGGTAAATTTCAATCAAAAGAAAAGCCGCAAATATGAAGTAAATTTCATATTTACATGTTTACTCAAATATAAAACTTAATCCATGGCGCCAAGGCTTATTTCGCAAAATTACGTGTAGCGAGCGGTAGAACAGTGCGGCACGCGCCACGCGTACTCACGCTTTTCAGAAATGCCGCGCGCTTGACGTTCGTCCATGGCATGGCAATTTGAACTTTATTGTCTATTCCAAACAGTTGAATTCGCATTATTCGCAATATGATTGTCGGCGTGTTGTCAAACGAATCATTGAAACAGGTGCCGCCAAGCGATGCGACACTCACTACTACTACTACACTCAAAATATAATATTTAATAATATATAGATCTGTAATAAGGTTTATTTCATGTTGAAAAAAAAGTTAATATTGTAAAAGCCGCTCGCGCGCTCGTGTAGCGACTTGCTTTTGTGTAATTCGACACATTTTATATAAGAAGAGCTCCAGATGCTATACATAATGTACGGAAAGCGGAGCTTTTTTTACGTTGGTCATTGAAAGTTCCGCGGCCGGCCATCTCGCGCGCCGAGTGGGGCTCCGAAGCGAGCGGCGCTCGGCGCCCCCTAGGACCGCTGCGCCCGTGTGCAACGCACACCCTGCACAATAGGTAAAGACGGCCCTGTATGTATCATATCATATATTTATTTATCAGTATTTTAATGTTTTTATTTTTTGTTTTTGCAATGTTACTAAATATTGTTTTTATGTGACACAAATTTATTTTTATTTATTTATGTAATTATGCATACACACGTCACGTTGCAGTATATAACTGGTTTATATCCGTCACCTCACACATCAGGTCCAGTTGAAAACCAGCGTCAGGCACTAGTTGTCTGGCATTTTTGCTGAACTGGGCCTTTTTGGCGCAGCCGTGAGGCACACATTCCTGCTAATTTATTACATCGGACTTTGCACTTTTTATTTTTATCCTTTTTATTTTTGTTTTTATCTGATGTACGACTATTATCTGACCATCTGGTGTATTGTGTCTTTTAGTCTGTGCTAAATAAATATATTTTCTTTCTTTCTATAATCTATGGTCAACTCCCCCGCCGCTTCGCCGCTCGCTCCTTTATAATGGTAGCAAAAAAATTAAATTAAAAATTTAAAAAACCCCAGACAAAAATAAAATTAAGGAATCCCTACAAAAAGCATGGGGTTTTTAAATTTTTTTATTTAATTTTTTATTTCATGCTTTTTGTAGGGACTCCTTAACTTTTGTATTTCATTTCTTTTATTTTCTTCTGTTTTAAGATTCTGGTAATTTGGTGTTTAATCAGGTTTTTTATCCGTCAAAAAATATTGATTAATTTATAGTTGAAGAATATTTTTTAAGACTAAACAGATTTTTTTTGTTTGATTATATTTTTCAAGTTTTTAGTTTTCATTTCGTTGGGTAGTTAATATTCCTCTATAGTGTACATACATTATTCTACTTGTCTAGCCCTTGCATTTGATACCTATATTGAAGGAGTTGTGAAAAAAAAAAATGTAATTCGCCATTTTGTGGTGGCGGCCATCTTGGATTTGAAATTTTTAATAGTATAGTAGAGTATTCTACTAGTCAAGCCCTTTCATTTGATATCCATATTGAGGGAGTTGAGAAAAAAAAATGTAATTCGCCACTTTGTTGTGGCGGCCATCTTGCATTTGAAATTTGTTATAGTGTATAGTATTCTACTATTGAAGCCCTTTCATTTGATACCCATATTGAGGGAATTGTGAAAAAATAATGTTATCCGCCATTTTGTAGCGGCGGCCATCTTGGACCGATTTTCATCAAACATAGCTAAGAACACTCATACACCTTTCAAACAAAAAAAACTAAATCAAAATCGGTTCATCCGTTCGGGAGCTACGATGCCACAGACAGACAAACACAGACACGTCAAACTTAATAGTAGATTATGCAACGAGGGGCTAAAGTTGTGTCTTATGTCACGGGCGTCATATTGAATCTCGAGTGCAATGAAGGATTCGGGATTTAACTCACGAGCGAAGCGAGGGAGTTAATACAAGAATCCTGAATGCAGCGAGGGATTCAAGCTAGCCCAAGGCAAAGACACCTTTAGCCCAGAGGAGGATACTCTACTTTTTACACCTACTGTGAGAAAATAATAGCCATAGTACGAAAAACAAAGTATTTATTAAATAAACATACAATAAGAATAACATATTTGTTGATAAATTTAAAGTTTAAATGCCAAAAGTTCGCGCCGTTATTGCGTCTACCAATAAGTAGCCAAGACACGAACAATTCGATTTAAAAAAAAAGTCTCTTCTACGGTTTTGTCGTGTGTGTCTATTGATATCACTCTCATGGAAGTGGCGTTTGTGTAAACTAAGCTTTATACAGGGCTGGTAGAATGGTTTTGGATGATTGGCTGTATGCATTTTGAATTTAGAACGTCATTGGAGACGCTCGTGAAATGAAAATAAAGTATTTTTGATAAAATGTGATAAATCGACTGTAGTATAGATAGGTTTATTATTTATTTATTTATTCACAAAATCCACAGCAACCTTTGCGCAGTTTACTTAAAATAAATTAACTAATGTTACAGCCAATTACTATTACGGTATTACGGCGCGGTACGGTATTTGTTATTATTAATGCCAGTTTTAATGTTATTCCATTCCTTTTAAAAAATGGTTCGTAGTTATCTAATTATTCTTACAATATTATGTCTTCGAAAACATGGCAACGATATGAAGAAGCAGTCGTTATGATTTTGTAGGAAATCGAGAATATCATCCACGCGTAGTAAGGGTATCGAGAATAGCTTTCCTCTTTCTGGCACCAAAGGGTGTTTGTTAGTACTATACTGCCAATTTAGCTGAGCATGTGAGATTCCAAATTCAAATCACATTATTGACCAGCGGGTCATAATGAAATCCAGTACAACATTATTGACCGGCTGTGCCCCCGGCCACTAATGACTCACTTTAGGTTAAGGTTGCTTGACATATAATTTGACATTTTCGAGCAGGTGGTGTGAAAAACTTATAACACCCCGTCGTTTTTGCGTCGGGGGTTAACAAGTCGAGAAGCGAGGCGGTCGGAGAAGTGGAGTGACGTACTTGTCGATGGCGTGATCGGCTTAGAGCACGGCACGGCACGGCACGGCACGGCACGGCACGGCACGGCACGGCACGGCCCGGCACGGCCCGGCATGGCCCGGCACGGCACGGCACGGCAACGCCGCCGACAAATCTATCAGTTGGAACTTGTTGTGATTTTTTTTTTTTGTTTATTTTTTTTATTACTAAATGGGCCCGCTCTTTTGCAGTAACTAACTCAGAAATCATCTTCCCGACTTGAAAATAAAAATTGTAAAAATGGCTATATCTCTAAAACTGACCATTCTTTTTTTTGCGCCCATGTTAACTTTCAATCAGCATATTAACGGCTTTAACCGCTAGTGCGTAGTAGCGCTTAGTAATCTGTGGTCTGTTCAGTACTATTTAGAATTTCAGAATTTCGTACAAAGCTCAAGTGGCTCCCCATACTGTAGAAAATCATAAAAAACTGTTTTTTTAATCTATGACATAACTCTTAATGTTCTATAAATTGGCAACCCTATAAATTGAGAAATAAAAAAGATGTCTTCGACGAATGATCAAAGTGAAAACGTGTTTCTTTAATCTCCAAAATTCCTCAAAATCAAGAACCTGAAATAAGAATTAACAAGGAGAACGAAATTATTAAACATGGCGACCGACGGAAGAAATGATATTGAGGCGATCCGAAAAGAGAGAAAAGTCACCAGAACTTTGTTCACGAAGACGGCCAATGTGCTCGAGAAACTTCTCGAACTCCATTCAGGAGATGAAGCACATGCAATGACGATCACAGGTCAGTACCTTAAAGTATTGGAACTGCAAAACCAACTCACGGAGTTAGACAAACAAGTCAGAAAATTGATGAGTTACGTCGATGATGAGGATAGATTAGAAAACGAGATGGAGACTGCTATGGAGTATAAATCCAGATGGATCATGTTAGATACCAAATACAAAAGTAGATCATGCCAACACATAAATAGCGATAATCCCATCGACGTGAAAAGAGAAAAACGCAATTTCAAACTTCCAACCTTACAATTCACGACCTTTGGAGGCGACTTAAAAGGCTGGCTACCGTTCTGGGGTCAATTCCAGAAAATAGATAATGACCCACAGATTGACACCAATGATAAATACCAATATTTACTGCAAGCGATGGCGGATGGTTCAGAACCTAAGGCTCTAGTAGAAAGCTTCACACCAACATCGTACAATGAGTGCTTAAGCCAATTAAAGTCTAGATATGCTAGAGAAACAATGAGCCAAGCCAAGTTTGACCTCACACAATGGACAATAGCCCCCCAACCAGATCAGAAAGATGATGCTGTGATATCCATACTGGGTCTTGAGTGGCATACTAAAGAAGATCAACTGAGTTGCAACATAAAAGACTTCCCACCATCATGTGAACTGGGTAAGATTACGAAAAGAAATCTCTTATCATTAACTCAAAGGATTTATGATCCTATTGGCTTTACATCAGGAGTGACTTTAGTACCCCGATTAATCCTGCAAGAAACATGGCGCCGCAAATTAAGCTGGGATGAAGAAATACCAGGTGACCTGAAAAATAAATTTATACATTGGTATGAATCCTTACATTATTTAAAACATTGTAGGATACCCAGGCGACTTACAACAACTCCACTTGATGAAAGTACATTACAACTTCATCTATTCTCTGATGCTAGTCAGGATGGCTTTGCAGCATGTTTATGTTTGCGATCTGAAAATAAAGGTATTGTTTCAGTACGAATAATATCAGCAAAATCACGAGTGGCACCGCCTGAAAAGCTAACCATCCCTCGTCTAGAATTACTAGCAGCTCTAATAGGCTCTAGATTATTGGCAGAAGCACGAAGAGACCTTAAACTAAAATGTGAAGAACGATGCTGGACTGATTCAGGTGTTGCTTTGTGCTGGATCAAAAAAGAGCTACCATGGAATACTTACGTGGGAAACCGCGTTAAGGAAATTAGACAAAATAGTAACATTGATAACTGGTATCACATTCCAGGAGCATCAAATTGGGCTGATCTACCGTCTCGAGGCTGCGACGCGGCCCAACTGCTGTCTTCTCGTTGGTTAGAGGGACCGTCATGGTTGTACTCCGCACCTAGCGAGTGGCCGAAGTCACCACTTGTTTTGGGTGAGTTAGAGGCCAGTCGTGAGCTTAAGAGCGTAGTTTGTAATACAAACTCAGTCCCAAATGAAGGTATGACAAGTCAGCTCTCCCATTTTTCTAAATATAACAAAATTATTCGAATGGTTACTTGGATGCTCAGATTCGCACACAATGCACGTCATAAAATTAAGATAAGAGGCGAACTAAGCTGTGAAGAATATGAAGAAAGTGAAAATAGAGTAATGAGAATTATACAGGCAGAAAATAGAGATTACATAGAGAAGAAGATTCGAGGACTCATACATTTTTATGACAATGATGGCCTCTTAAAAATCAAAACAAAACTTTTACTATCTGACTTTCCAGAGACAGTCAAGACTCCAGTACTGCTCCCAGACAACAACATCATTGTAAGAAGATTG
This sequence comes from Oligia fasciuncula, assembly GCA_963082905.1. Lineage (NCBI taxonomy): Eukaryota > Metazoa > Arthropoda > Insecta > Lepidoptera > Noctuidae > Oligia > Oligia fasciuncula. The sequence continues at coordinate 762,375 of OY720394.1, read as the reverse complement.
GTGGAGCAAAGACACCGAGAGCTCAAGCATGCAGGTGCTAACCAATTGACAGCAGATATAAGAGCCAGATTTTGGATTATAGGGATAAGACGGCTCACAAAATCGATTATAGCTTCATGTGTAGTATGTACCAGATTCAGATCGAAATCAGTACAAGCGCCTACTGCCCCCCTGCCAAGTGAGAGAATTCAGTGCACTGCCCCATTCCAAGTAAGTGGCGTCGACCTGGCTGGCCCCCTGTTCCTACGAAATGGAGAAAAATGTTGGGTGGTACTATACACTTGTGCAGTATACCGCTGTGTCCACTTGGAATTAACAAAATCACTGTCAACAGAAGCTTTTATGCTTACCCTAAGAAGGTTCATCGCTAGAAGAGGTAGGGTTAAACAGTTAATTAGCGATAATGGCACTAATCTGGTTGGCACGAAGAACAGGCTTACTGAAATAGATTGGGAAGAAGTCCAGAAATGCTCAACTATTGAACGTATTAAGTGGAAGATGAACGCTCCAACAGCAGCTTGGTGGGGTGGATTTTTTGAACGACTCATACGTATAATGAAGGATCTATTGAGAAGGATCCTAGGTCAGTCACGTGTGGATTATGAGGAGTTGGAAACCATCTTGTATGAATGTGAGGCAATAATGAATCAGCGGCCTCTGACATATGTGCAAGATGATATGAATACACATCTAGAACCATTGACACCATTATGTTTCATACAAAGTATTCCTCACAATGATGTAACAGATCTGGATGCAGCAGATGCTAAAACTTTAAATTACAGACTCAAGTACTTGTTAAAACTTAGAGAAGACTTTAAACAAAGATTCAAGACAGAATATTTGACAGCTTTAGTACAAAGAGGAAAGGAAAAGCAAACTAAATTAAATGTGGGAGATATTGTTTTGATAGAAACAGAGGATAAAAGAGTGAAATGGCCTTTAGGAATAATAGAAGAGATTTTTACAGGTTGTGATAATATCAACAGAACAGCAAAGGTGAGAACATCAACTGGCACTAAGGTACGTCCATTTCAGCGCTTATTTCCTCTTGAGATTACAGATCCTGAAGCAGAGTTCCCAAAACATAAGGAGAGTGCTCCAGGTAAAATGATACCTAACACATATGTTCCACAAGCAGATCCTGAGGAGACCCCATTGTTGGTTCCAGTCGTCTCTCCGGTCTCTCCTAGTCCTGCCATGGAGCAAGATAAGGCCAAGGAGCAAACAACCCGTTCTGGCCGGGTTGCTAGGCTACCTAGCAGATATTTGATTTGAATGTTTTAATGACCTTTTTTGATTTGGTTTATTAAAAAAAAAAAAAATACATTTACACACACTCAGCACTACATATCCACACATTATATAAAGTACAGATTATTATTATTATGACTTGCATATCTGTCCTAATATGAGTAATTAAATTAATAAAAGGCAATTATTTCCATAATGCATAAATAAGATTGACAGCATTCATTGATCTTGATTTCAGATATTGATTATGTAATCTTAATATGTACTTAGGTACTAATTGTATTAATGCTGGAAATAGAATTATTGATAATGTTATTACTATTTAATTGTTGTATAATTGACCTCTTTTCTGGTTGTGGAGGATGTAGAAAATCATAAAAAACTGTTTTTTTAATCTATGACATAACTCTTAATGTTCTATAAATTGGCAACCCTATAAATTGAGAAATAAAAAAGATGTCTTCGACGAATGATCAAAGTGAAAACGTGTTTCTTTAATCTCCAAAATTCCTCAAAATCAAGAACCTGAAATAAGAATTAACAAGGAGAACGAAATTATTAAACATACGTCTTCGCCGGAATTCTCATATCTTGTTTCAGCTCTACAGTATTTTGTTTAATCCTAAAACCCCCACTTATCTTAAAGAACGTTTCAAGTTCCTTCATGACACACATAATAGATATCTGAGGTCATCGGAAAACCTGAGACTAGAGATGCCGATGCATTCCACCAGTTTCTATGATAAATCTTTTACTGTTCAAGCAGTACGGTTATGGAATGACTTGCCCGTGTCGGTAAGGCGTGCTCAATCTTTGTCCACTTTTAAAATTATGATAAAAAAGCACTTCCTCTCTCCTTAAACGTCATCGTCATAATTTCTTTGCTCCTGTTTCATGTTTATTATTATATGTATATATTTATTTAGATTAGTATAATATACGTTATGTATGTTTTATTGTATTATGGTATTATGTAATAGGTACAACACAGACTACCTACAGTATTTGTCTGTCCTTCCCCTTTTTAATCCATCCAAAGGTTGTCTTTAAAAGATCGCTTTTAGCGATAAGACCGCCCATTGTGTCACCCTATGTACAGTTTCTATTTTTATGTCTGTAATTTATTTGGTGTACATAATAAAGAGTATTTCTATTCTATTCTATTCTTCTAATGGAAGGTTTCTAAAAACCTTTGAAAGTTCAAATGTCTATAACTTTAAGGCTCCTACAAACACAAAGGCACCGCTCGTGTATTATAGAATTTATAGAGGTCAGTGTATATACGGCCAAGGAGGCTAAAAGTATAGTGTATAGACTATACACTATACTTTGCGACCTTGTTCCTTTTTCTACTACTTATAGTTACTTTACTCTTTGTGTATTAACGGGTATTAAACAGTATTTAAAGTACGACATACAACAAGTAACAAGGCCGATTTCCGAATTAGCTATAAATGCTATAATCGCTCACAGCCGCAGCGCTCACATACCCTGCGTTCCGTGTTGGGAAATAATCGATGTGAGCGTGCTTAAACCCGTACCGAATTAGCGTGAGCGCGATAACGATGTCCCGTGAATCGTCATAGATGACGTCATGACATGCGCCATCTTGCGATAACGCCGACCATGCCCTAGAATAATATCACCGTGAGCGCTGTCAAAAATGACAGTGTGTGTGTTAGGATGTGTCAATGTGTGTTTTGTTTTGATTTGCATCTTAAAATTAAACTAACGTGGCATTTTCGAAATTGTGCTTCAGGCTGACAGTCGCCACCTAACCAAAGAAGAAGAAATGTGGTGTTAATACAAAGAAATACTGTAATAATATCGCTTTGCGTTGAGTAAGCACTGTGAGCGCGTTCAAGGGCGTTCCGAATTGTTGACAGCTCTCAGCTGTCATAATCGTAATATCTAAATCGGAACGCATGTGAGATGATGTGAGCGCTGTGAGCGATTATAGCTAATTCGGAAAGCGCCCATAATCTCATAATCTCACATGCGTTCCGATTTAGATATTACGATTATGACAGCTGAGAGCTGTCAACAATTCCGAACGCTCGTGAACGCTCACAGTGCTTACTCAATGTAAAAACGATATTATTACAGTACCTATTTCTTTGTATAAACACCACATTTTTTCTTCAGTTTTTCTTCTTTGGTTAGGTGGCGACTGTCAGCCAAAAGCATAATTTCGAAAATGCCACGTTAGTTCAATTTAAAGATGATGCAACTCAAAACAAAACACACTGACACATCCCCACACACACACACACACACTGTCATTTTTGACAGCGCTCATGGTGATATTATTGGTACACGGTGGCATGGTCGGCGTTATCGCAAGATGGCGCATGTTATGACGTCCTCTATGACAAAATCAAAATCAAAATATTTTATTTCACATAAGCCTACATGGGCACTTATGAAACGTCAGAAGCTAGGTGCACGGTTCCAATTGGTCGTTTCCTATGGAGAAGAACCGGCAAGAAACTCCACGGTTACTCTTTTTAAAAATAATTGGCTTTTACAATATTTTCAAATTACAGTAGGTATGGGAGGATAGCGTAGGCCTGTCAACAAGTATCAGGTACTTGATAAAATAAAAAATGGTCTACAGATCTAAAGTCTACAAGGCCTACAAAGTCCTCACATTTACAAAATAAGAATCTATCAAAAGGATAAATAAAAAATAAAAACCTAATAAAACCTAGTGATATGATTACCATTACAACCACTAATAAAGAGAACGAAAAAAATTGAATTTTCTGTATATAATGTCAAGTAATAAACAGATTATGTCAAAAAAGTAAATAAAGTAAGAATGACGATTCACGGGACATCGTTACCGCGCTAACGCTAATTTGGAACGGGTTTAAGCACGCTCAAATCGATTATTTCCCAACTCGGAACGCAGGGATAGTGTCTCCTCGTGTCTTTGATATGTTCTGTGATCTGTCTGTCAGTGTCAACTTGTGTCCAGGCTGCCAATTTAGCATATTTTATGCTAAATTTAGCATATTTTTACGTCGGTTAGCATAATTATTTGTTGTTTAGCATATAGCATATTTTTTAGCATATAACTATAATTATTTAATGAATATTTCTTTTTCTAGTTTCTAAGTTCCACTGTACGGCGCGTAATTTTTAACCTGTTTCGGAACGCAACCTTATACGTCAAAATTTTAAGAGGGAGTGAAAAAATGTTGTTTGTCTATGGTATATTGAATGAAATTTGTAGGGGAATCGGTCTCTATCTCGGGAACTCCCCTACAAACTTCATTCAATATACCATAGACAAACAGCATTTTTTCACTTCTTTTACTTACCTATACAGAAAGAAGGGAGATAGAAGTAAACTGCTATACTAGTACTTGCTACTGAAAGAAAGTTCTTACAATTTATAAAATATTTCGCCCATTAATAAATAAAGTGCTTGATACTTGTTAATATGCCACCTAAATACAGTCAGCATTACCGATCAGACTGGGAGCAAATGTCGGATTTCAAGACTTGGATACAACCTGTCGAAAATGATACGACGAAGGCTTATTGTAAGTACTGCAAGTGCAAGATGGTTGCAAAAGTTGCTGTTTTAAAGTTACATATTTCATCAGTAAAGCATAAAAAAACTATAGAACCCGTGAAGAGTCAAAGAATAATTAATTTTGCCAAAATAAAAAAGGATCTGAATACACAGAGAGCAGAATCTTCATTGTTCGATTATGGCTGTCGATCACTTATCAGAATTATGTAAACAGCGATTCGGTGATAGCAAGAGTGGGGATTTGCGAATCCATCGCACAAAATGCACAAATATTATAAAAAATGTTTTGGCGCCACATTTTGTCGAAACGATTGTGTCAGATTTGGGAGATCAAGAGTACAGTCTCTTGCTTGACGAGTCTACGGATATTTCTGTAAGCAAAATGTTGGGAATATCAATCAGATATTTTAGCCGATCTTTAAAAACTATTATATCCACATTCTTGGGTTTGGTCGAGATTGAAGATGGCACTGCAGATAGCATAGTTAACGGTATTAAAGGATTGTTATTAGCTCTGAATATTGAAATAAAAAAATTGATCGGTATTGGCACTGATAACGCTACAGTGATGACAGGTATTAACAACGGAGTTCATGCTTTATTAAAAAATGAAACTGGTAATGAAAATTTGGTTTTAGTTCGTTGCATGTGCCATTCATTACAGTTGGCTTTATCTCATGCCTCAGAAGAAACTCTACCACGTAATGTTGAATTTCTTATAAGAGAAACCTACAATTGGTTTAGTCATTCTTCGAACCGTCGATTATATTACAAGAGTATATATCAAACAATTAATTGCGGTTCCGAACCATTGTTAATCCCACATATGTGCAACACCCGATGGATATCAATTGAGCCAGCAGTCAACCGTATTTTAAAGCAGTGGGTGGAATTGAAACTCCTGAAGTTGCCAGGCGTGATAACCACTGTTATATGGCAGAGACACTGTACAACATGTACAAGGATCCTGTAAATCATTTATATTTATTATATTTAAAACCGATCTTGGAAGAAGTTCAAGCTGTCAACAAGCTGTTTGAAAGCAACAATGTTGACCCAACAAAACTCTACAAGGATTTGTGTTCCTTAGTTCAATTTACAAGTCGGCGTATCTTGAACCCAATAGCAAGAGTTGATATTTTTACACAAAATATAGAAAGTTATTTGGATCCTAAGCCATACATGGGATATGTTTTTGAAACAAAATTACGGGAATATAACCTTCTACCTGAAGTCGAAAATAATTTACGTCAACGTTGCCTGAATTTTACACTGAAACTTGTAACAGAGCTGCGATCTAGATTGCCAATTAATTTTACCATACTTGAAAAAGTATCTTTATTTTCTGTAGAAGAAACTTTAAAAGTAGTTAAACCTTCTTTAGTTGATATTGCCAAAGAATTTCGAATGGATGCATCTACAATAGACAGGCTCATGTCTCAATGGAGAAATATAGTACACGTGAAATGGGAATGCACATCTTCCACCGTAGAATTCTGGAATGAAGTTATTAATTATAAAGATGCGGCTGGCAATAACCCCTTTGCAGAGTTATCTCGCTTAGCCATGTCATTATTATCACTACCACATTCTAACGCGGACATTGAACGCGTTTTCAGTCAAATGAATGTAGTGAAAACGAAACTCCGTAACCGTTTGTCGGTGAAAACTTTAAATTCAATTTTATACATCAGATTCGGGCTAAAGATGGCAGGAAAATGCCGTTATTCCTACATAGTTCCCGACAGTGTACTGCGCTCCATAGGTACGAAGGAGAGTTATTCCGAAAATCAAGCTTCCACGTCTTCCTCGGCAGCATCAACTGCCGATGAAGACCAAGATATTGATATTTTGCTTAAATAATATTATTGATTAAATTTTTTTTATATTTCTTGGCGCCTGTCCGAAGAATTTTGTTGATTATGTTATTTTTTGTTTCTTGACGCTTCTTACACTAATTTTCTTGATTAGGTATTAAAGATTCAAAATTAAAAGACGTTTTATTTCGCATTAAAGAATGTTAGCATAATATTTTAGCATAGTTTTATAGCATTTAGTATAATTTTGGCATAATTTTAATAGCAGTTTAGTATATTTTGTATTAGTCGTGTTGGCAACACCAGCCCAGCAGCTGTTGTGTCATGGTTGTGTCCTCCCGTATTATTATTATACTCTTTGGTTGTGTCTGTTTCCCGTCAGGGTATATATGTTCTGTGGTCTGTTTGTCTTATCTGCTAATTCACTGTCAAAAAGTACTCCACAAGTACTCTGCACAGAGTACTTTGATAAGACTAGTAATATTATATATTATATTTGTTGTATCCGAGCAATTATAATCCGACAAAATTAAAAAACACATTCAAACTTGTTGTACAGATACAACTTAATACTTCCTGATTTTGTATCATTGTACCCACTGCTGTCCCCAGTTTTTTGTACTAAGATTGAGTACCCTGGTACTCTGCAAAGACTACAATATGATTGTTCTGTGAATATGATGCTGTATACTTACACATCATACACCGGCCATCCATAATCATATTTGCTTTGTACTGCCCTTCCTCTTATATCAATATTAAAAGCTCGAAAAAATAACTACCTGAACATCTTCGTAATCTGCCAGCAGCATCAGACCGAATGTGATAGCTAATGGTACTCTGTTTAGGTAAGGAGGTGCATTCACAGTGCATTCATTCAGTGAAAATTGTGAAAAATACGTTTTCAAAGGTAACGTTGGTTATTATTTTAGTTTTGTTATCAATACAAAGATTACAAAGGGACTGAATTGAATTGATGCTTCCGTTACATAGACCGCGTCGCGATCAACAAGTAGTCGATAAACAGATTACAAAATAATAAAGAACCTAAGAACAGTAAACATAATAATATTACCGGCTTCTGAAGCACAAAGCAAATGTATCCACCGCATCTACGTGCAGTTAGGTTGATAATAAACTCCTCTATTTCAGCACCTGTCATGTCGCTAGAGGAAGTACTGTAGTTACTGGATGGTTTAGTTTCGACCCTAAGGCGTCCCTTTGACCAATACATTGTAGACTTAAGTAAATACCATGTATTTTCATTCAATCAATCATGTTTATTGCGGATCATAGGTACAGAAATAGATACAGGTGATAAGAATTACAGTGATGTTGATTAGCTATGTCCCGCTTTTAGGGCATACAATATATTTGATTCATAATTTAATAGCAAGCTGATCGCTCTAAGAAGCAACAGTGGCACAGGCAACTGGGCATCAAAAAATGATTTTGTCGTTGATTATTGTACTTGTTAGAATCCAATAAGTTGGTTTACATCATCAAAAATGTATTAATATTATATGTACTACAGAATCATCTTCATTGATAATTTCAGCCAAAAGACGTCTACTGCTGAACATAGGCCTCCCCCAACCATCACCATATCAACCGGTTCAGTGCTTCTTGCATCCAGTGGATTCCTGAAGCCTTCAGGTCCATCTTATGGGAAGCCTACCAACGGTATGTCTTCCATTATGTAGTCGCCACTCTAGAACCATTCGGCCCCATTGTCCATTTGTACTACAGAGCCATAAATTATAGCTATCATCATCAATTTCACCAGCACCACAACTAGTAAGATAGTGTACAATGGTATTGTATTTTATCACCTTAACAAAAAGAATTATGTTATAATTTTGCTTTTTGTTGCAATATTTTGTTCATCCAGTTTGCTGTAACTTCTCCTCACATGCCCCAATATGTAACATAACAGATGGTGGTGTGGATAACATTGAGATGTGGATCAATCATCACTGGTATACATTTAAAATACAAACCTAAACAAATAAAATAGAAAACCTCAGTTTTGGGTTTATTTTAGTACAACTAAACAGGCTTATTTATATTAAGGCACTAATGAAACACATATTAATTATTGAAAAAACAAATATACATACATAATGAATATGTATATATTATGTATGTTTGTGTCCAGGTTCCTAGTACTCTTAGTACTACCCACAAATATAGTCCTTGTTCACTGTAAACATACACTCATTAACATTAAAAAATATTTTTTGTTCTTATAATTTATTCAAAGTCATTTGTTTGAAATAGACACATAAAAGGCACTTTTGAACGTCAAAAATAAAAATAACCTTTGATTCCCTGAGAGTGTCGAAATATACGTTTTTTGTGGCATAAGCGACCATATCTTTTTTTTATGTTAATTTAGGTGTTTGATTTTTTCACAGCTTCAAGGGACTGTAGGTAGACTTGAGTATGTGGTTTTAATTTCACCTCAATACCTCCACGCGTCCCCGATATAAAGGTTCTTGACAGACAGACGGACGGACAAACAACAAAGTGATCCTATAAGAGTTCTGTTTTTTCCTTTTGAGGTACGGAACCCTAAAAAGAATAAATTTTTCAATTAAATTAACAACCAGTATGATTTTGTCTAGACTCTAGATTGTCCTATGGAGCACAACCAATTTGCAAAGTGTATGTATAGTGTGAGTTTTAAATTTTCTTTCATATCACAAGGTATTTTATTGTAACATTTAACACAGTACCCCATAAAAGATGTACCTACGTACTATGGCTAATCTGAAAAGTGGTTGATGTATTTTTTTTTATTTCTAGTATTAAAATTATGACTATCGCTTATTTTATTAAAAAGATGTAGATTTTTTCTGACAAACATAATCCATACTAATATTGTAAATTCAAAAGTAACTCTGTCTGTCTGTTACCTTTTCACGCCTAAACCATTGAACGGATTTCGCTAAAATTTGGCATAGAGATAGATTGCATCCCGGGGAAGGACATAGGCTAATTTTTATCAACATACCTCGCGGCCAAAGCGACGAGCGGAAGCTAGTATTTTCATAAATGAATTGGCAAGATACCGTCATAATATTAATCCTTTTAAAAAGTTCCCTCATAGATTCGCAGCGACGTAGATTATAAATGGCTCTGACAGCCATTCAACTGTTATTCTTCTATTGGTGTTATTGTCATTATCGAAAGGGCAACTTATTATCAAATAAGTTGCCCTTTCGATAATGACAAATTGTATTTATCAACAATTTTGTAAACTGACTGTTGATAGTCTGGCTGCTGGCACATAGACCATGTTATAGCCATATATGTATAAGCGTGAGTGTGTATACCTGTACTGTTTCAGACACAATGAAGACAGCTGTGACTGTGCTGCAGGAGATGATGGTGAAGATGGGCCAGACTCCTGAATATGAGTGTGTATCTCAGGTAGGCACACTGACCACTTTGTATGATCATCATTCATACATTCTCTCTGTATAAGTGAAGTAGTCAAAACAAAGTGTTTGTTAATAAACCTGAAGAGTTTATTTGTTTTTTAGGGTTCCGTACCAAATTGGTAAAACGGAACCCTGTCTGTCTGTCACAGCTGGATATCTCAAGAACTACTAATGCTATCAACTTGAAGTTTGGAATAGTTGTAGATGACGTTTGCCCAACTATTTTGCAAATAAGTTTTTTTTTTTCGGCTACAGGGACTGAAAGGGGGTCTGAAAAATTCGAAGTGGGGCTACTAGGGCATGTGGGGTATTCTAGGAAAGAACGCACATTGCACATTCTCAAACTATCTTTGTTTGTTTTTTTAAAGTCGCATAGTTTTCGACTTTTGATGAAAAATGTAAAAAAAAATCCCCCCCCCCCCCTTATCTCCGAAGTTTGCAAAGAGAAAAATCTGAAACTATTCTATGTGATAGAAGTTTATGTAAAGATTACAAGAAAAATAAAACGAAGACTCCAAATAGCACACTTTTCAGAAATCATCAACAAAAGTTACATTAGTTCCACTATCGGTCAAGAGATAGCGCTGATCTAAAACTGCAATATTCTACACCGCAGTGCGCAGTGGTAAAATTCTCTAACGAATATAGGCGTCGCCGATGAAATTATGATGGTACGGAACCCTCGGTGCGCGAATCCGACTCGCTCTTGCCCGGTTTTTTGTTTGTTTTCACGCGCTAATATTTGGAACTACCAGTCGGATTTGAAAAATCTTTTTGTCTTTGATAGACCAATTCTTGAAGCAGGTTATAGGCTATTTAACATCACCCCCCCTTAGGAGCGGAGCAACAAGCAAAAAAAAGTCAGAAAGACCGCTAAGCGATATCGAAGTATTCTGAGTAGGCGATCGATGCGACGAGGTTCCCACCCCGTCGCATCGCATCACTATCCGCGGGGGATCAAAAAATTTCACGCGAACGAAGTCGCGGGCAGAAGCTATGTAGTTTATAATAAACTTAAAGAGTTTGTTTCTTTTTAACGCGCTGATCTTTGGAATTACTCGTACCAGTCATATTTGAAAAAAAATGTTTTTCTGTTTAATAGCCCAATTCTTGAAAAAAGATCACACTACGACCCTTAAGGTGGCGACGGAGACTGGACACCGAGGCGAAAGACAGAGATAGGAGACCAAGACCGTTACTGGTCATTAGGTTTTGTATGGGCGCCAGACCGAGACATGAGACGAGACGCGAGACACTCTGCCCCGGACCAGTAGCACACCAGGAGTGTCCCGCTTCTCTCTCGAAAAGCCGAAAATACGTCATGAACATATACCTAGTCATCATACAATAAAACGTTGTTCACCAATAGTGAAAACTACCCTTCTTGGCCTCTAGTTTAAATTATACACACATTAAAAGCCCTGAAATAGTTATCGAATATCGGTCAAAAGATGAAAATCTTTTGTTAACTCCTATTATTATACAGGGTGTTTGGTAGATGGGTGCAGAGCCTAAAGGGGTGATATCTTAGACCATTTAGATCATATTAAGAGCGTTTACGCCGTACGGCATTTCATACAAACTTTCAAGCCCTTATTTTTCGAAATGAATGAACCGATTTTAATGAAACTTCATACGCATAAGCAGGATACAAAGGTCTTAAAAGTTAGAGAGCTCTGGACGAGGCCAAAATACCAATATGCGCAATGAGAAGACCAATGATTTTTCAAAAAGATGGTAGTCCAGCGCATTGGAGCCTAAACGTGAGAGAACATTTAAATAATTGTTTCCCAGAGAGCTGGATTGGCAGAGACGGACCCATCCCTTGGCCACCTCGATCACCCGATTTAACTCCTGTGGAATTTTTCGTTTGTGGACGGCCCAAGGAGCTCGTCTACACACGTTGAAATTTCAACTATAGAGAAGAATTAATAGAAATAATCCAAACTGCTTTTCAAGTCATGAAGCAGGAGGAGATAAAATTAAAAATCACGACTACAGAAGTGAGAAGACGGGCCCGCGCTTATATAAGAAACCGCGGTCAACATTTTGTACATGAACAACAAATTATTTTAACAAAAATGTTGTTTTATTTATCTGTTCAAAAATAAAATTTTTCATACTCAATTTGCTTTCTACATCCTTATTCCAAACTTTTACTTTTTTCTATTTAGTGCGGTGCAGTGTCCTCTAGCGGGAGATATTTCCAGTAAGGTGGGAATTGATGACAGACAGTTTTCAGACGGGTCCGCAGCACCAGGCGATGTTCGACTACCGCTGCGTGGCGTACGGCGTGGTGGTGACGGCGTCGGCGCGCTCCAAGAAAGAGGCCAAGCAAGAGGTGGCGCGCCTCATGCTGCAGCAGCTGTCGCGCCGCGGCCACGCCGTGCCACCGCCCTACGCCGTGCCCTCCGCCAGCGTGCACTCGGACCCTATGGTACGTATACACACGCGCCAAGCAAGAGGTGGCGCGCCTCATGCTGCAGCAGCTGTCGCGCCGCGGCCACGCCGTGCCGCCGCCCTACGCCGTGCCCTCCGCCAGCGTGCACTCGGACCCTATGGTACGTATACACACGCGCCAAGCAAGAGGTGGCGCGCCTCATGCTGCAGCAGCTGTCGCGCCGCGGCCACGCCGTGCCGCCGCCCTACGCCGTGCCCTCCGCCAGCGTGCACTCGGACCCTATGGTACTGTTACGAGCTTCGGGTTCGTGACAATAAAAACTGCCGATTTAATAACCAAAAAATAACTCTTTAATTAAAAGCACTAATTACAACTCAAACACACTAATTAAAAGAACACAATTTCACTACTGATCACTCTTAATTCGCACTTGAAGATCGCTTGATGTTTTCGCTCTTGTCGCTTTATCCAAACTGCGTCGGTCGTCGCGCATCCCGGCCTTATATAGTGCCGCAGATAGTTCTAGAACCTTCCATTGTAGAAACATCTAGAATGTTCGAGTACATACCGGCCCCGACCGACTAGGTGTCGATAGTTCGAGAAAGTTCTACAAAGTTCTAGTATCGAATTTTCTAGAACGATCGTGACTCGACTAGTTCTGCTACTCGATACTAGATGGCGCTAGTGGTAACTAATGTCACCATGTACCAGGCGTTAATTGTGGCGCGCAACACTGCCCCCTCCTAAGACATGCTCGTCCCGAGCATTATCAGCCCCATAATAACGCGCCAGTCGGTCCACATGGACGATCTTAGGAGTACCTCTTGCACCTTTCTGTATCCGGTAGGTTACGTCATTGATCTTTGTCACAATCCGGTACGGTCCGTCCCATTTAGCTTGAAGCTTAGGAGATTTCCCTTTGCTGCGGACTGGATTGTGCAACCACACTAGTGAACCTTCGTCGAACCCTTTATTGTTCATTTTGCGGTCATAACGGGTTTTCATCTTTTCAGACATTTGCTGGCCCGATTGTCTGACGTGCTCATAAATGTCATTCATTTTGTTCCGCAAGTCATTCGCATAATCGGTTATACTGCGTGGGGCATCAGGTGGTATTCCGGTGATCAGGTCTGCAGGCAGCCGTAATTCTCTTCCAAAGTTTGCGAAAGCTGGTGTCACCGATGTACTTTCGTGAACAGCGCTTCGATATGACAACAAAAACGGTTGTATGTGCTTGTCCCAATCTCGTTGCCGATTTTCCACAACTTTGGCTAGGTACCTCTCCAATGTCTGATTAAATCGTTCCACCATTCCATCCGACTGTGGGTGGTAAGAAGTTGTTCTGGTTTTATGAGTACCCATAACTCGACAAGTTTCCTGGAATATTTGTGACTCAAAATTCCTTCCTTGATCACTGTGAATCTCTAAAGGTACTCCAAAACGACATAAGACTTCATGAACTAATTTATCTGCAACTGTCGAAGCTTCTTGATTTGGAATGGCGAAGACTTCCGGCCACTTGGTGAAGTAATCCATCACAACCATGAAATACTTGTTGCCACTTTCACTTTCCGGAAACGGCCCCGCAACGTCAAGGGCTATCCTCTCCCATGGTGCACCAACATTGTACAATTTCAATGCACCTCTACTACGAGTCTGAGGTCCCTTTACAGCTGCACAACTTGTACATTTGCGACACCAGTCCTCGACATCGTCCCGACAGTGGACCCAGTAAAACCGTTCTCGTATCTTCAGAAGAGTCCGTTTTACTCCCAGATGACCTCCTGAACAACCATTATGGTACAGCTGTAGAACATCCGGTACTTGAGCTTTAGGGACAACCATTTGCAAATGACAGCTGTTTCCCCGAGCATTTTCCCATTTACGGCACAGGACTCCCTCCTGCATCACCAAGCTGTCCCATTGGGCCCAATAGCTTTTTGTGATCGGACTCATCGCTGAGACGTCGCTCCACCTGGGCTTAGGAGCTCCGGCTTTCATCCACTCCAGAATCGGCTTGATGTCCGAATCTTCCTGCTGTGCACGTTGTAGGCTTTCCTTCCACTCATTGCTGAGGTCTGTCTTGAGCATCCTCACAGGTACGACTTCTTTACTTTCTTGCCTAGTACAATGCTTGCAGTCTTCAGGACAAGGTCTTCTTGACAATGCATCTGCGTTGCCATGTGATTTCCCGCTGCGATGTTCGACCACAAAGTCGTATTCCTGCAGTAGCTCAATCCATCTCGCAACTTGTCCTTCTGGATTTTTGAACTGCAATAGCCATTTCAGTGCAGCATGGTCAGTTCGTACGTGGAATTTCCGCCCCAGAAGATATTTGCTAAAATGCTGCAATGACTTTACCACAGCAAGCAATTCCCGTCTCGTGACACAATAGTTCTTTTCCGGCTTTGACAGCGACTTGCTGAAGTACGCTATCACAACCTCTTGATCACCATTCCGTTGAGACAATACACCGCCAAGTCCTATGTCACTTGCGTCTGTGTCAATTATAAATTCCTTGCCCGCATCAGGGTACCCCAAAATAGGTGTTTTGCACAGACGGTCCTTTAGCTCCTGGAATGCGATGTGGCAACTTTCATCCCAGCAGAACTGTCTCTTCTCTTCGGTGAGTTTATGTAGGGGTTTGGCTATGTCTGCAAAGTTCTTGACAAATCGCCGATAATAGGAGCACAAACCCAAAAATGCTCTGACCTGCGTCTTGTCTTTTGGAACTGGCCAATCCTTGACAGCGGCGATTTTCTCTGGATCCGTGCGGATACCTTCTTCAGACACTACATATCCCAAAAAGCTAACCTGTCGTTTGAATAGTGAACACTTCTTCGGACTTAACTTGAGGTTGGCACTCTGGATCTTCATGAGCACGCGTTCCAGGTTTTGAAGATGTTCTTCAAACGTGCGGCCTACGATGATGATGTCATCCAAGTAGACCAAACAGGCATCGCCAATTAGTCCAGTAAGTACAAGTTCCAACCTTTCAAAAGTTGCCGGAGCATTGCACAATCCAAACGGCATAACTTTAAATTGCCACAGACCCTTTCCTGTCGAGAATGCAGTTTTCTCCTTGTCCTTAGGGTCAATTTCTACTTGCCAGTAGCCACTTTTCAGGTCCAGCGTGCTAAACCACTTTACTCCAGTAAGCATGTCCAGCGTGTCATCAATTCTTGGCAAAGGATAGCTGTCCTTCTTTGTAACGTCGTTCAGACGACGATAGTCAACACAAAACCGCATGCTGCCGTCCTTCTTTCTTACCAGCACTACAGGTGAACACCATGGACTAGATGAAGATTCAATAACGCCATCCTTCACCATTCCTTCAATCATGGTTTCCACTTCCTTTTCACGTGCTACCGGCAATCTCCTTGGCCGCTGACGGATAGGTAGTTCTTCTCCTGTGTTTATTTTGTGTTGAACTAAGCCAGTCTTCCCGATGTCAGCATCGTTTGACGAGAAAACATCGGCGTACTTGAGTAACATCTTCTTCGCCTTAACCATTTCATTTTGGGACAGAGCGCTGCGGCAGTCGTCTAAAAGTGTGGTCACTTTCGTTTGTGCATCCTTGCTGAGGGTCCCTAGTTATAGATATTGGCATCGACGCAGCCAATCCACTTCCTCGCAAGTACCGACTAGTGTGCCTTTTTCTATAATCTGTTCCTGATCACAAAGGTTCAGCACACGTACCCCTGAGATGTCGGTGGCTCTGACCAAAGTTCGTGCCACTTTCCATGGAAGGTCATTGTCTACCCTTTCCACGAGTGCACAAATATGTGTTTGCCTAGGATTCCGAGGAAGACTAACCGGCACAATCGTTTCCGATCTCGGCGGAAGAACAATCTTCTTACGGCTGTACACATTACCTGGCAACGCCCCTTCCACGAAAAGTTCCTCTTGTCCACATTTCAAAACACCTTGCTTGACGTCAATCTCGCAACAATTCTTCCTCATAAAGTCAAGGCCCAGGATGCAATCGTCCATTATATCGGCCACGATGACATTATGTAGGTAGATTCTGTTGCCTAGCTTCAACTCCATCTTCTTCTCTCCATGGACGGGTATGCGCTGACCGGTGGCTGTTACCAAATTAATGCGTTCTCGGTTGTGTGCGGAGTCCCCAAGGGACCGTCTTATTAGTTGGGAACTGACAACCGTGCGAGAGGCTCCAGTGTCTATGGTCAGCTTACACGGCGTTCCGTTGACCTCGCCCTTGATGATTAGGCTGTTCCCGTCATGGGTTTGTGTGATCGAAACCCTTGGGGCTCTTTGAACATCAGCCAGCACCCGCCCCGCAGTCCTGGCTATTACTCGTTTCCCTGCTGCTGGTGCTGCGCGGTGCTGTCAGCCGCACTGCCCTCTGGAGATCGGCCGTCTTCTCTTTCTGCAGTTCGCTTAGGGCAACTGGATCGAAGGTGGCCCTTTTCCCCACAGCCGTAGCACCTAGGGCTGTATCCTTTATTGCGGTCGCGAACTGTAGCCGCTGCAACCTCCCTGACGCGATGGGAACGATGATCCTGCCGCACAGCTTCCACCTCCAGTGCATGGGCCAAGGCGTCCTTAAGCGTCCCGTGGTGACAGAGCCTCACAGCAACTCTCACTTCAAGGTCGCGGATGCCGTCGATGAATGCCTGCACCAGGTTTCCATCAATAAGCGCAGGTACAGACTGGTAAGCTTTGCGAACCAGCACCACTTCAAGGGCCCACTGCTGCAGGTTTTCGTTACTGCGCTGTACGCGATCGTTGAGCTGCGCACGAAACACGTGTTCCAGGTGAGCGTCACCATACCGAGACTCCAATGCCTCAAGGAGCTGCTCGTAAGTCACTTCCTTACCGAGAGCACTTTGAATCCACGTAGCGAAGGTGTTGTAGCTACGGGAGATGCGATTCCATCCCCAAGTTTGAGGTAATCCAGCGTTTTCTTCACGTCAGCCATCACGGTTACCTTCACGTCAGCCATCACGTTATCAACCCGATTATTTACTTGGTCGATTCGGGTTTCAGCTTCCGACAGGCGGTTGTCATATTGAGCAACCTTATCCTTCACCTCCTTCATGTCTGTCCCGAAGGTAGCGTGAAGGTCCTTCATAAGGAGCATCTGCTCCTTCTGGCGGCGCGCCTGCTCCTCCTGTTGGCGGACCTGTTCCTCCTTATCACGCTGGAGCTGTTCTTCCAGCCGACGAGCCTGTTCCTCCTGTCGGCGGGACTGTTCCTCCTGTCGACGAGCCTGTTCCTCCTGTCGACGGGCCTGTTCCTCCTGTCGACGGGCCTGTTCCTCCTTATCCCGCTGGAGCTGTTCCTCCAACCGACGAGCCTGTTCCTCCTGTCGGCGAGCTTGTTCCTCCTGTCGGCGGGCCTGCTCCTGCAGCATCATCATCAGAGCAGCCAAATCTGGTGCTGATGATGCTGGAGCAGCTGTGGACGGGCCGGCCTCCGTGGTCGGTAGCTGGCCTTCCGACCTCTGTGGCGTAGCTCCACCAAATCGCCTCTGGTCCGTCTCCTGCTGACGTTGACTCCGGGTACGGATACCCTCCGTGTCGTCTTTGGGTAAAACCGGCATAATCCCACTTCTGACACCAATTGTTACGAGCTTCGGGTTCGTGACAATAAAAACTGCCGATTTAATAACCAAAAAATAACTCTTTAATTAAAAGCACTAATTACAACTCAAACACACTAATTAAAAGAACACAATTTCACTACTGATCACTCTTAATTCGCACTTGAAGATCGCTTGATGTTTTCGCTCTTGTCGCTTTATCCAAACTGCGTCGGTCGTCGCGCATCCCGGCCTTATATAGTGCCGCAGATAGTTCTAGAACCTTCCATTGTAGAAACATCTAGAATGTTCGAGTACATACCGGCCCCGACCGACTAGGTGTCGATAGTTCGAGAAAGTTCTACAAAGTTCTAGTATCGAATTTTCTAGAACGATCGTGACTCGACTAGTTCTGCTACTCGATACTAGATGGCGCTAGTGGTAACTAATGTCACCATGTACCAGGCGTTAATTGTGGCGCGCAACAGTACGTATACACACGCGCCAAGCAAGAGGTGGCGCGCCTCATGCTGCAGCAGCTGTCGCGCCGCGGCCACGCCGTGCCGCCGCCCTACGCCGTGCCCTCCGCCAGCGTGCACTCGGACCCTATGGTACGTATACACACGCGCCAAGCAAGAGGTGGCGCGCCTCATGCTGCAGCAGCTGTCGCGCCGCGGCCACGCCGTGCCGCCGCCCTACGCCGTGCCCTCCGCCAGCGTGCACTCGGACCCTATGGTACGTATACACACGCGCCAAGCAAGAGGTGGCGCGCCTCATGCTGCAGCAGCTGTCGCGCCGCGGCCACGCCGTGCCGCCGCCCTACGCCGTGCCCTCCGCCAGCGTGCACTCGGACCCTATGGTACGTATACACACGCGCCAAGCAAGAGGTGGCGCGCCTCATGCTGCAGCAGCTGTCGCGCCGCGGCCACGCCGTGCCGCCGCCCTACGCCGTGCCCTCCGCCAGCGTGCACTCGGACCCTATGGTACGTATACACACGCGCCAAGCAAGAGGTGGCGCGCCTCATGCTGCAGCAGCTGTCGCGCCGCGGCCACGCCGTGCCGCCGCCCTACGCCGTGTCCTCCGCCAGCGTGCACTCGGACCCTATGGTACGTATACACACGCGCCAAGCAGGAGATGCATGGCACGGTGCAGTGCATTCATGGTACACTTCGCATTCTTGCCACGTCATGGGGGCCTATTCTCGTTAACGAGGTAAAAATCAAACACAGTGTTGCTACTCATTTCTTATACTTGTAATAACGTGTTGTCGTAGTCGTGGCTCGAGTTCTGGGTGGAGCACCTCAACCGCACTTCCTCTTTTGTTAAATATTATCATATATTATTATTTAGTCAATGTTAAATTACATAATATGCAATTTTATTTTAAGTGCAATAATACCTAACGGTATGTGATATTGGTTGTTTTTATCAAGCAAAATGTTATGTTGACTCACTCAGTAGCACAGTACCTACGCACTAGACCGAGTGCGCACTCGAGGCAGTCAATAGTTACAATAAGCAGTGCTACAGCGGCGTGTACGTGTACAGATGGGCCCGAGCGCGCCGCTGGCCGCGCGCAGCTACGTGGCGCTGCTGAAGGAGCTGTGCGCCGAGTACCGCCTGGCCGGCGTGCAGTACGAGCTGGTGGGCGACACGGGCCCGCCGCATCTGCGCCGCTTCACCGTGCGCGCGCGCATCGGCCAGCACGAGCGCACCGCCACGTCCACCACGAAGAAGACGGCGCGCCAGCTGGCGGCCGAGGAGCTGTACTCCTACCTGCGCGAGAACCTCGCGCGCGTCACGCGGGACTTCAATGAGGTGAACTTGACTACCGCTTCTTTCGGGACTTAAATGAATTGTCTGTGGAGTACCTATCATAGTATCATGTCATATATTATGTTAACATTACATTCTCTGTCGTCACAGCTAACTTTCCGATTATAGTGCTCTCTCACCTACACTTAAGTGTGGATGTCGCCTCTGACCGCGTGACTGCAATCCATGTGGGGAATAAACTTTGGAACTTATAATCTCTCGCTCGTCAGACCGCATCCAAACTGTCTATTGGCGATTTTGAATGTAATAAACAGAAACTGCCTACTGATAAAATGATGATGAACTACACGTAGAGGGTGTCCAGTGGCAGTTTTTCATTTCGAACTGTTGTAATACCGTTGACCGAATTGGGGGGGGGGGGGGGGGGGGATTGCGTGATTCAAAAACGTTTGTGCACGAAATATTGAAAAAGGCCCTTAAATTTCACCCCTTACAAATTCAAATTGAGATCTCCTTCGGGTAAGGGTAGGACAGGGTTAGCTGGTCCACGGTAGCATAAAAATAAATTACAATTAAAAACTTTCTATATCTATACTACTAATAATAAAGCTGAAGAGTTTGTTTGTTTGAACGCGATATCTCTGGAACTACCGGTCAGATTTGAAAAAATCTTTTTGCATTTGATAGCCCAATTCTTGAGGAAGGCTATAGGCTATTTAATATCACATGACCCTTCGGAGCCGAGCAAAAAGAAAAAAAGTCAGAATGAACGCTAAGCGAATACGAAGTGTTGCGACGGGGTGGGGGTACAAGAAATTTCACGCAAAGTCGCAGGCAGAAGCTAGTATAAATATACTAAAAACCATTATAATCTGCTATCACTTTGTCTGAACGTAAACCGGAACAAGTTAGGAGTGAAATTCTGTACCTACATTATTTCTGTCAATTTTATTACGTAAATATGTAAAAAAAAATTAAACTTAGGAATTTTTTTCTCTTGGACACTAGGCGTTTGTTAGTTCCTAACGCATTGCCACAAAAATGCGTTAGGAATGCGCAAGTACAATGAAGTCAAATATCGTTCGCGAGGTTAATGTCATCCCGACATCACTTTTCCAGCGAGTGGCACGGAATACTGAGGTGAGATTCCAAGAGCGTGTCCGACGTGACGACGACGGTCAAAATATTTCGTCTAAAATTTTACCGTCAATAAGAAATAAAACCTGCAAAATAAAATCCTTTGTTTTTATTATGGGCATTTTAGGCGGTAGGTATGTCGTATAAGTAAGCATCAATTTTTACCGACTTCAAAAAAAGGAGGTTATCAATTCGATACGTATGTATGTAATATTATTGGAATTGCATTATATTCACATATGACAATCTATTAGGGCTTCCAAACAAATATACAAAATTTTATAGACGTATGTATGTATGTATGTATGTATGTATGTATGCATGTATGTATGTATGTATGTTTGTCCACGCATATCTCCGTAACTATTAATCGGATCGTGACCATTCTTTTTTTATTGGCTTACATTTACTTCAACTTAGGGAACAGTGCAAGTTTCATCGAAATCGATTCAGTAATTTTCAAGATATGGACTACGACGTGAAAGTGTGACGGCCTGGCTTATTGATACGAGCTACGGGTGTAGTGTCAAAGCGAAAACATCTCAAAACCTTGGTCAAATTCTAGTACAACAACTAAAAATTACCAAATAAAAAGTAATTTAAAAAAATTAAACCGACTTCAAAAAGAAATTAACTCAAAATTATGAAATAACTTTAATTTCGGAAGTCGGTGGCAAAAAACTAAAACTAAAATACAGATCCCAAGACACCGACTTCCGAAATTAAAGTTATTTCATAATTTTGAGTTAATTTCTTTTTGAAGTCGGTTTAATTTTTTTAAATTACTTTTTATTATTATGAGCAGAAGGCTGTGAAATACCGGGTAAAAGAGATATCAGACCTGCAAGTACCATTTTTATATACCAAGATCCCTCCGTGCCTCGGAAAGCACGTTAAGCCGTTGGTCCCGGCTGTCATTCGAGGATCTTTGACAGTCGTTACGGGTCGTCAGAAGCCCGAAAGTTTTGATGTAAAAAGGATGATTATGCTAATTTTTACAGGAAAATTGTTATTATTGCTGAGATAGAAAATTTATTGAACTTAGTTGAATAACTGTTGACTGTAGTCATTTAATTCATACAAAATTTGGGCTATGGCTTTTAGGAGTGCTTTAGTTGATAAATAAAAGATTTTATGAAAGAAAAATATACCCCTGTACTATTATTAATTACATGCTAGACAACAAAAACAAAAAACAATTTCCCAAGTTACAATAAGGTTTTTGTAGTAACTCATTTGTGTTCAAATGTGTGATATTTTGTGGAATAAAACTAACATGCGGAACCCATTTAGCAAATAGTACTAGTAGGAACAAATCTTTTACAGAGTTTTTTTTTTTGTGTGTAGTTTATTGACATTGTGTGTAGTTTATTGACACCGAGCAGCTGACTTGTAGAATGACGTAACGCGTGGAATGTGTGACGTGTAGAATTAAATTGGAAGCATAATTGATTTTTACCGACTTCACAAAAAGGAGGAGGTACTATGTTCCGATGTTTGTATGTTTTTTTTTTTTTGTATGTTTGTTCATCGAATACTCCGCCAATTGTCGACGGATTTTCAAAATTCTTTTTTTGTTCGAAAGTAGATAGTTGAGGTGGTCCCACTGTCACCAAGTTACGATCTGATGATGGGATCTTAGAGAAATCGAGGGCAACCCTCAAATTTTATAGGCTCACTTATTGTTTTTCGCATATTTTATGAAGTATCTTGTGTATTTGCGTATGGTTGTCACCATCTCAGGTAGCTGGGCTGATGATGGAAGGTACAACTCCTTAACAGTAAGAAGTTACTCGAACAGGCAAGGACTGTTTTAGTAAATTGTTTTGATGTTTGATAGGGCATTTGCCACATTTGGTCTCATGATCATCAAGTCATGACCTGATGCTGCAGTCAGGATAGTCTGCAGAGTACCTAACTCCTCGACAACTAACAGCAGATATAATCGTGTTTAGGCTCATTGAAAAGGGCTCGATGTGTGGATAAACGTACTGTTAATGAGGAACACCGAAGTACATAGAGACCTGATGCTGAAGCCAGGAGCATCAGAAAAAGTACAAACCTTGAAACAAAACACCGTAGTCGTGTTTGGGGTCATTTTAAACAGGACTAAATTTTAAGTTCAATGCAATGTTGACATAAGTCTGGCCTGATGCTGCAGCCAGGATTATCAGCTAGGAGAGTGGAATACTAGGAGAACTCCTCAACAATCAACGTCCCTGCATCGGGAAAAGCAATATTTTGTAAAAGGTGATCAGCAGTTGACATTAGGCTATTGTAACTTAGATAAATTACAAACTGAGGTACTAAAAAGTAAAATATAAAAACTTTTTTACAAAAAAAACAACCGACTTCCAAAAAACACTATTAAAGTGAAAAATAACTTTAGTTTCGGAAGTCGGTGGCAAAAAACAAAAATACAAATCCAAAGACACCAACTTCCGAAATTAAAGTTATTTTTCACTTTAATAGTGTTTTTTGGAAGTCTGTTGTTTTTTTTTTAGTTAAATGTTTCTTAACTTTATAATTATATGATGTAGGTACATATAGGTATTAAAAAAATGTAGCCATGTAGTTTATTATCCCCAAAAGAATCCGTGCCTTTGATATGTACAGTCAACAAAAGAGATAAGTATGCAGGATCGTCGGATATAGTTGAAGTTTATTAAGAAACCGTTGGTTGTTGTCGACTGAAATTTAATTTGATAAATGAGCTGTTTGTTTTCTATTAATAAAATAAAATTATATTTGAGAACATCCATCGGTTTCTTACTAAACTTTAACTATCTCCGACGATCCTGCATACTTATCTTTTTTGTTGACTGTACATACCCTTTCCGTACACGCTGTATATTTATTTTTCACTATAGAATCGTCAATTAAAATTATAATAACAATGTTTGTCCTCGACTGTACAAAATCCGGTGGTTTTTTGAGATAAAATGTTATGTTACAGTAATTGCCGGTTATAAGCAATAAGTTGACATGTATTAGAACTGTATTGGTCATCACATCAGTTATAAGCAATAAGTTGACATGTATTAGAACTGTATTGGTCATCACATCAGTTATAAACAATAAGTTGACATGTATTAGAACTGTATTGGTCATCACATCAGTTATAAGCAATAAGTTGACATGTATTAGAACTGTATTGGTCATCACATCAGTTATAAACAATAAGTTGACATGTATTAGAACTGTATTGGTCATCACATCAGTTATAAGCAATAAGTTGACATGTATTAGAACTGTATTGGTCATCACATCAGGCCGGCTCCATACAAAAATGCCCATCATTCTTTGAAATCCTAATCCCGCCACGCAAAATAAGCATGACTGCCAGTGTCGAAATAAACTTTGTTTGTAGAAGTTTTAACGAGTGGTACCCGCGCAGGAGGACGCCTTGGTGCGCGCGCACGAGAAGGCCATGGAGCGCTACAGCGACGCCGACGAAGCCCCGCGCCGCCCCGACCTCGGCCAGAAGATCGCCGAGTACCACCTCGGCCTCGCCGCCGGCCTCGGTGAGTGTGCGGCCGCGCCCCCGGGGCCGCGCGCGCCCCCGCCCCTGACCGTGTCGCTTGTCGCAGACGAGGAGGCGCGCGCCGCGGCGCTGGCTGCGCTGGAGCGGGGCCGCGCGCTGTCGCCCGCTGGCGCGCTGGGCGACGTGTGCGCGGCGCTGCGCCTGCGCGTGGAGCCGGGCGCGCTGGAGCCGCTGCACGTGGTGTCGCTGACGGGCTGCTCGCCCGAGCTGACGTTCGCGGGCCGCGAGCCGGCGCAGGCGGCGCTGGCCGCGCTGGGCTACGTGCGGCGCGCGCTGCTGGCCGAGCGCGCGCCCTCCCCTCCGCTGTCGAACG
The DNA here is from genome assembly GCA_963082905.1 of Oligia fasciuncula. Taxonomy (NCBI): domain Eukaryota; kingdom Metazoa; phylum Arthropoda; class Insecta; order Lepidoptera; family Noctuidae; genus Oligia; species Oligia fasciuncula. The sequence continues at coordinate 737,594 of OY720394.1, read as the reverse complement.
TGTCATATCCTCACCGACCGGCCGACCCGGCCCAGTCCCTATAATTATCAGCTAAACTATACATAATACTGTTTAGTTGGTAATAAGGGTAAAGAAGGGGGGTAAGGCTTGTTAAAGCAACTTAGATCATAAGAAGGTACGAATTTTTAGGGTTCCGTAGTGAAAACAAGGAACCCTTATAGTTACGCCAATGTCCGTCTGTCTGTCTCCGATTTAACTCATGGCCTTGGTACTAAAAGGATGTAATTTGTCATGATTATGGCTCAGTTCCTCGAACAAAAATTATCGCAAAATTAAAGTAACAAATTGTGAAGTGCGATTGGCTATTCTTAAATCATTCAACTAATCGCAGTAGTTTACGCGAGCTTCACAATTTTTTACTTTTTTGTTCGAGTCACGTGTCGTTGACCTTTACCAGCTAAACCGCTGTTTTTGTTCGAGTCACGTGTCGTTGACCTTTACCAGCTAAACCGCTGTTTTTGTTCGAGTCACGTGTCGTTGACCTTTACCAGCTAAACCGCTGTTTTTGTTCGAGTCACGTGTCGTTGACCTTTACCAGCTAAACCGCTGTTTTTGTTCGAGTCACGTGTCGTTGACCTTTACCAGCTAAACCGCTGTTTTTGGATTTATGAAAAATATTCAAGATAGTTGTAGGTATGTATATAATTATATAAGCTAAGTAGGCTCTACAGGTGTAGCGTGTAGCGGTATCTACAAACGGCACATGCGAACTACGCGACATACAGACGTCACACAAAATCCTGCATCTCTCAAGCAGAGATTACCGCGCAACTAGCATACTTATACATATACACCGGCCCGACATGAATCCTCGGGCAGTAGCCCGCCAGACACGACACCCGTCGGGTCAGAGGATCCTCCCTTTTCTATGGAGCTGAGTGAACTTTACACCTTGTTCCTCATACCTCTATACAGGTAAACATGTAATGGTGGACCAATTTATAAAATGCCCCTAGATAAGTAAAAATTCCATAGAAAATTACTTAGATTACATTTAGCCACCATGCATTATAACTTTGTAACGTCATTGTAAAAAACTAACAATTTCCCTACTTATGAACCGAAAGTGAAACCGTTATTTTAGTTTAAGTGATTTTATATTTTCCAAAAAGTGTCCCTCCAGCAACGGGAACAGAGTCCAAGCTACCAGAGAACTCTAGAGAGGGAGGAACATCATCAGTGTCTCACTCTGCGACTGTATCCAGTCCGGCTTTCTGCACGAATCTGCAGAAAGTGCGAAATTCTTTCCCATGGGAAAACGTACGAAATCTCGACCGTAACGGCAGAGATTACGAACGAGTTTCCGAGACTGAGCGCGCGCGACTTCGCACTTCGTCTTCTTGAGATACCATTTAAAACATAATAATATAAATGATTAGTTTTCAAAGTCCAGCCAAAAAGGATGTGGTACAGACCACCAAACTGAGCAACTCTCTCCATGGGACCAATAGCGTTATCGCGAAAAATCAAGTATCCCATAGAAAACTTCAATACCTAGGTACTCGACCTAAACGTATGGGAGCTGAATTTTTATTCGCAATTACGATGTTGGTCCCATGGACAAAATTGTTCAGTTTCATGGTCTGTACCACACCCTTGAATTTGGCTGGTCTTTGAAAACCAACCCTGTATTTGAGTGCATGATACAGTACGTACCTATGTGCTGATTTGTTGCGTCATGTATGCGTATTGCGTAGTGCAGATCATTATTACTTAATAATAAACGTTGATGATTTTGTTTCGAGATACAGTTTCTTAATGTTGTTTTATTTACGAAACTAGCTTCTGCCCGCGACTTCGGATGGAAGTTATAAGACACCACAATTAACGAAATTAACAGCCACATTTTTATAAAACTTTCCTGTAAGGTGATTGGAGGCAAGTCGGAATGGATTTTTGATCAGATAAACAGTGTTGATTTGAAACTGTTGTGAAACAAAGGGATTTAAGTTTTACCAGTTGTCTGGATACTATTCGGATTGAATATTTTATATACAGGGTGTCCCGTAAGTCGACGCCAAGCCGGAATCGGGTGATATAGAATCATAATAGTTACCAGAAAAATATAAAAAAAAATATTAGTCATGTATTTTTTAAATTACAGTAATTTCTTTTTTTTTTTTTTCGAAAAATGTACACCCTGTGATGGTTTTTTAGGTCCTTTAGCTACAAATCTTTACTTTTTTTAGATTTTCTTTTTTTTTTGTGTAATCTTGAGTAGTGCTTGTGTAATCTGTTGTTTTAAATTTTTAGCTAACTTCTCCAACTTAGAAGAAAATGTCATATTTATCCGAACCAAGAATGAAAAATGAATACTTCGCTCAACTTTAACTTACTGTACTGAAAAAAAAATGTACTAAGTACGCCAGTTTGGCAAGTAACCTTAAAATTTGACACATTTAATAAGGATTCTAAAATGGTTTTGCACTTGCTACATTATTTCTTAGATTACAGTAGAAAAATAAATTTCTTCAACAATCCCAGTTTTGAAAAAAATATTTTTATCCACTAAAAATGATTTTAGTGTAACCAAAGCTTGCCTTGAGCGTAACTAAGATTCTAGTTTTAGCGAGAGGAAGAATCATTCCATGAAGTGTGACGCTTTCGAGTCATACTTTTTCTTAAATTTAGAATAATTTTCCTTAAGTTTAAAATATTAAACAACAATATTATTTGGATGCTGAGATGCGAATACGCAAAGATGCGTAGTAAACGAAGGAGTGGAACGTACTGATCTACATTCAGTGTGACCGTTTCAAATTTTATGAACCTGCCAACGGAATCTTTGAAATCTACTACAAAATACTAAAAAGAAAATTCAATTATACCAAAATACTACATACTGAAATTTTTGCTTCATATTTTGAAAATATTCAAATAAAACATCTTTTTTAATCAAAATTGTATAATCTAAATCAATAGTATAATTATTATTACTCATAGACTATTTTGTTCTTTCTCCATTTCATTTATTTTAAACATGTCTGTCGTCGGATCAAATGAAGTACATACATACAACTGTCAGTCAAACCTTGTTTAACACGTAGGTATTAAAGAAGAAATGTGATTAGATGTAAACCTGTTTCTGTATTTAGTTTTGACCTTATTAACTTGGGAAAAAAATCGTTTACACTGAGCATTAGAAATAGGCAAACTCCGCTCTATATTTTTGTTCATATTTGCACTTCATAGTGAAACAACCGCCATAAACCGACCGAAGTAAACAAATACCAAATAAGGCAAAATCTTCGGACAGCATAGACAAAACACTACTACGGGGGAATCCCTTGAAATAAAACTGACAAACATTCATTAAATTTCATTCAATTGGTGTGTAAAAGAGAAAGATTGCTACAAAGAACTCAATGCGCGACAAAGACAGCGTAGTTACGCTGTCTTTGTCGCGCATTGAGTTCTGAAACTGAAACGATCTTGACTTATGAATTTTCTTTTTCAGGGTTTCCAGGTGAAGATACCAAAAAAATACCATGAAAGTTGAAATTGTACCAATATTATACCGATATTTAGTAAAATACTAAAAACATTCTTCGGAGCCTCAAAAATACCAATTTAGTACTAAAAATACCAAAAACCATTGATATACATACACTAGATTAGCAATTACCGCGCCAAGGCGTTGCCACTGGGATCAAGGCCACAGTCTCAATCGTAGCTAATGTCAGTTCAGTGCTCTGTGTGACGCCAAGCCAACCGAAGTTAGCCGAGTGAAAATTACCGCCAAAATGGGAAAATTCGTAGTGAATGAGTGCGATTCTAGGTCACAAAAACACAATAAATTAACCGGAATTACTTTCCACGCGTAAGTTTATTGTTTCTGTGTTTATATCAACGTAAAAACGCAATAAAAATAAATAAAATGTAGAATTTTGTAAATTAGGTTCAATGTTGCCACTAAAAACTTAGTTTTAGTTTCCCACATTATGTGGGAGTTTTTAATTTATAGAGTATGTGATTTAAAATATTTTATAAAACTAAATAATAATAATAATAATTTATTTATCAGATTAATTACATCCATATTTGTTAGTAGGTACAATACGAGCTTACAAAATAGTGTTAGTAATCATTCATAAATTGATTGACCTATAATAAAAATAATAAAATAATATAGAATCACTTAAATTAAAAATTAAAATTAAATACTTTAATAAAAATAAAATAAAATAAAAATTCCAATTGAAAATTATACATTACGAATTACATTTAAATTGACAATATTAATATTTGAAAGTGAATTAATTATTATAGATCAATAAAATCAAAACAATATCTTAACACTAGTCAGCACGTGAACCATGCAGCAGTGGTTCACGTACTGACAGTCGAAACGTTCGGCAAAAGCGCTCAGGATACTGTTGGGACTGGCCCGCACCCTACGCACCAGGGATGTGCACCGCTTGCGCATGATTGTGTGGAAACAATCCACACGCGCCTCGGCAAACATTCCCGACGCACTACAGAAGCGGGGCAGCCCCAAGAGCACCCTGAACGCGTTATTGTACTGGACACGTAGAGCACTGTACTGTTTCTGCGTGTAACCTATCCACAGACTGCCAGTATAGAAGGACGTACAAAATGCCCTAAATAGGGCTATTTTGACGCCCCTCGAACACCGAGCAAATCTGCGGGCTATCATATTCGCACGAACAGACAGCGCCCTACGTTCCCTTTCAATATCTGCATCGTCTTCCAGGTCAGAGGTTAATAAATGTCCAAGATATTTGAACGTATCAACTCTATTGAGTGGGCATCCGTTGAGCTTAATTGCCGGTACGTAATCAGGACACCTCCTCTTGGCCCGAAAAACCATGCACTCGCTCTTTTTTGCGTTATACAACAAACCATGTTCTTCAGCATACTTTTCACACATGCCAATCAGCCTTGACAAACCACAGACAGAGGCGCTCAGCAGCACCATGTCGTCAGCGTAACTGATATTGTTTAGGCACACACCTCCAATATGGCAACCGACATGCGTGCTGCTGAGCCCCTCTATCAGCGCATTAACATACAGGTTGAAGAGCTTCGGTGAGGTTAGCCCCCCTTGCCTCACGCCGCACTCCAACCTGTATGGGGTCGAGTACGCCCCCGACCATCGAACAACATTGACCTGATTATTGTACCAGTATTGAAAGATACGGATCAGTCCGTCTGGCACTGACGCTTGCTGCAGTTTTTGCCACAGCAGATCATAGCAAACCAGGTCAAATGCCTTCGACAAGTCGAGGAAGCAAGCAAAGACAGGTGTACTTCTATCAGTGTAGTACTTGACAGTCTGCTTTAAACACAAAATAGCTGTTCCTGTAGAGAGACCGGCTTTGAAACCAAACTGGTTGTCATGTAAATTCAGGTATTTATCCAGCTGAGTGTTAAGCAAACTGTCAAGCACTTTTGAAATGACAGTGGCCAATGAAATGGGCCTGTAGTTGTTCTTATCGCTAACATCACCGGTTTTATTCTTAATAATTGGCACCACCACAGTTTTCATCATCTGCTCAGGCAGATACGAATGTCCTATACAGAAGGAGTAGAACATCGCTAAGACTCTGGGCAGATGATGACCAGCATGCTTAAGGTGCTCAATACTTAAATCATCGTGGCCTGGAGATTTGCCCCTAGACATAGACATAACGACATGTCTTACTTCCTTTGCCGTAAACCGGACACTGTACTCCTGACCACTACAACCAGCACTGCCTGTAAACTGTGATGGTCCCAACGGTGACGAAACAGCGAAGTGCTGCCTAAACAGCTCGGCAATCCCTGTGGCATCAGCCGCACCGCTGACACTCACCGGCAGACCCGGCCTACTATTGAGTTTGTCTGTGGACTTCCAGAAACTGCGGAAGTCGCCCTTAGAATGATGCGACGCCAACATGTCCATTTTAATCTGGTCACTATTGTCCTGGCACCATCGTAAGCGCGACTTAAAAATTTTTCGACTTGTTTGCATATCATTCCAAACGCGACCCTCGCGCGGTCTACCATAAGACACCCACTGCTCAAAGTTTAGCCTGGCCTGCCTGTGAGCATCACTCACGTGCTTATTCCACCCCATTACTGGCCTCCTATTTCGCACATGATTTATTTCGTACCCTTCAGAAGCTGCTTGGCATAAAATATTAACAATATCATTATACATATTATCAATTATAATTCTGTGGTCCAAATTATTACAATCATGGTCACTACATGCAGTCAATTCAATTGGAAAGTCAATATATTTTAATTTCTCATTACAAAATTTAGAATAAATATCAATTTGCTTAGGTTTTCTATCACCCCATTTTATTTTATTACATGACAAATTTTTATTATCATTTGAATTGTACAATATATATAAATGTGTGACAATGTGTAACAAAAAATAACATTGTAACATAAAAATAATTGTTTTTAAATATTTAAATACATAATTCAAAAATAACGTTCATAACGTTTAATGTTTTTGACGTGACAACGTCTTAAATTAGGTTGCGGCTGGGAGTCACTTATGAAAAAGTGTAACGCTCGGTAACGTTACGATGAGTCACCGAACGAGAGAGAGGCCCGCCGAATGCCTTGCGTCTCTCTCCCACTCAACTATGATCGGATGATCGGTCGTTGTCACGTAAAATCTTCGCCCGTAAAACCGACTTTACAGGCAACCATTTTTTTTGACGTGACAACGTCTTAAATTAGGTTGCGACTGGGAGTCACTTATGAAAAAGTGTAACGCTCGGTAACGTTACGATGAGTCACCGAACGAGAGAGAGGCCCGCCGAATGCCTTGCGTCTCTCTCCCACTCAACTATGATCGGATGATCGGTCGTTGTCACGTAAAATCTTCGCCCGTAAAACCGACTTTACAGGCAACCATTTTTTTTTGCGTTTTTTATCGCTTAAAAAGTTGGGTAAAATTTCGCATGGCTAGGCAACACCCTGCCGCCATTGCATGTTTATATTGCGGTCTTTGTCTAATCTAAGCGACGGTATTATTCTTGCGACTTGTGTAAGTGAGACAGATATATGTTTACTTTTAAATGTGTAGTGGTTTCAAAGCTACGTCGTCGCGTTTAAATAGTGGTTAAATTTTTTTGACACATTTTAATGAGGTTTGCTTCTCTAGTTATTTAGCTCAATGATTGTAACATAAATAAATTACAAACTGACCCACTAAAAAGTAAAAAATATAAACTTTTTTACAAAAAAAAACAACAGACTTCCAAAAAACACTATAAAGTGAAAAATAACTTTAATTTCGGAAGTCGGTGGCAAAAAACTAAAATACAAATCCAAAGACACCGACTTCCGAAATTAAAGTTATTTTTCACTTTATAGTTAATTCTTGGTTCGGATAAATATGACATTTTCTTCTAAGTTGGAGCAGTTAGCTAAAAATTTAAAACAACAGATTACACAAGCACTACTCAAGATACACAAAAAAAAAAGAAAATCTAAAAAAAGTAAAGATTTGTAGCTAAAGGAGCTAAAAAACCATCACAGGGTGTATGTACATTTTTCGAAAAAAAAAAAAGAAATTACCGTAATTTAAACAATACATGACTATTTTTTTTTTTTTTTCCTGGTAACTATTATGATTTGTCCACCTTGATGTAGGCAGCAGAACTAACGAAAGTATAATAGCCAATCACAGGTGAGCGGGTCGATTTACTCGAATTATAAATTATTACTCGTTGCGCGGCACGCAGCCAGTTGTATCTGTTGTATGCCAGAGTACATTGTAAAGAAGGTTGTATGCCCGCGCGCTGTGCGCGCGGACGTTGATGCCAGCTGCTACAAAGTCAAATGCATAAAATTATGTTTTGGGTAAAAAGTATAGTTAAATTGTTTCTTTATTGTTGACAGCAATCTTTTTGAAACAATATTTTATGAAAAAACGTTAGTAAAATTGGTCTTAGGAAAAAAAATATGTAGGGGAAAGATGAAACGCTGAAGGGGTAAGATTGAAATAGTGACTAAAATCGTATTCATGGTCATTATGCTTGTGTGGTGATCAATAAACCTTCTGTTTCAATAACCTAAATAACTTGAAAATCACTTACATTCAAAAATCGCATTCTAAATGCAAGAAAAAATAGTTGATCGAATAAAATATATCGATCTTACCCCGTTGAAACGGCTGGCAGTCAGGGGTTCTCAACATATTATGGATATGAAAAAAATTAAATAATCATGCTCATGCATGACTGTCAAGTCTAACTCGGGTCGATAAATAAAACACACGTTTTCATTTAGTACCACGTAGCTTACATTATATGGTATTATATTTTTTCTAGACATGGTATATAAAAAATTTCTTCTGGTTTGTGAGGCAAAGTACCTACTGACTTCACCACACAAACCAGAGGTGTATAGTACGCTAATATTTTGCCAGCTATGTGTAAGTATAGAAGATAATCCGTGCATTAATCCAGACTCCCGGCTCTTATAGAGAGATTCCTAATGGAAAATCAAAAACAGTCTGACCTGGGCATCGAACCCAATACCTCATGTACAGTAGCTGCGCTTGCGACGACCATCGAGGCAAATTCTGATTAATAATTTCCCTACCAAAGGAAATTATTAGAGAAAAAATTAACAACACCATAACAGTAGGTATCCCTAATTTGTTTAATTATGTGACCACAGTGGTTTTCGGATGATTAAAATAGAACATACAAATTGAAGGACATCAGAATGAAAACTTTAACCATGGATTCAGTAGGTACAGACGCCAGCACATCAAGTTACTACAATCTGTCAGATTTCTTTAATAGATTTTTGACTTTAATGCTAAAACATAAGGTTCAAGGTTGATTGGGAAAATCTGACAGTTTCGGGTAGGTTGACCTGCTGGCGTCCGTACATAATTCTAGACACCTTAACGTAGAATTTATTCATCCGCTTAAAAAATCAGCTGTATACATTGGTAGGTACATTTTAATCGTGTAGGTATTGCACTTATGTACAGAGCATCTGACTTTTTTTAAGCCGACAAGCGGTTTAACACTAGAGAGTCTAGAATTATGTACAGACGCCAGCAGGTCAACCTACCCGAAACTGTCAGATTTTCCCAATCAACCTTGAACCTTATGCTTTAGCAATAAAGTCGAAAATCTATTAAAGAAATCTGACAGATTGTAGTAACTTGATGTGCTGGCGTCTGTACTAATTTCATGATACAAGTTTTTGATACGATGTTATGGAATTACCACCGTGTATTTAAGATTGAGGGCCCCTGACCGTAGGAGTTTCGTAAACGGGGTAAGATGGAAAGTTTTATATTATCATCTTACCCCGCAGGGAAAAGTTTGAAAGGCACCATAAATCTTAAAATACGTGAAATATATACTAATCACCACATTATACCACACCACACATAGCGAACACTGCGTTCTCCGAGTTTGGGTAAATATTATTCACGACATCAAATGTCGTGAATCGGGTGAACTGATCATCACGCCACATCTCAGTGCCGTAAGTCATAACTGGCAACACACCCTGGTCAAAGACTTTTGTTTGAGACACTGCGGTATTTTGGACGAGAAGATTTTCCGTAGGTTCCCTAACTTAACGTATCACTGACTCTGGCAGAGCCACCATCAGGGATTTTAATTTTGATAGCACAAAAAATTAGTCGGTAATTAGTCGAAATTTGTCGCCAAATATCAGAATTTGTCGGTCACTGGTTCAAAAGTTATAAGGGTTTATAGGTGGCCGATCTGGAGAGAGTTTCCCCAGCAGGGCCACATTTATATCTCAAAAACTAGGGCACCTAGCGAAGATCTGTTTTCTCCCATATTTAGTCGCCAATTAGTCGGAATCAGTCGCCAAATATCAGAATTTGTTGGTCACTGGTTCAAAAGATATTAGGGTTTATATGTGTATAGGTATAGTCCAAGAGCTAGATCGAATAGTTCACGAAAAAACTTCGACTAGCTCTTGGACTATACCTGACTCATTGAACTCATTATATCTCCTAAACTAAAACCCGATTAAATCTGTGACTTAGCGACTGATCTCGACTAATTGGCGACTAAATATGGGAGAAAACAGATCTTCGCTAAGTGCCCTAGTTTTTGAGATATAAATGTGGCCCTGCTGGGGAAACTCTCTCCAGATCGGCCACCTATAAACCCTTATAACTTTTGAACCAGTAACCGACAAATTCTGATATTTGGCGACAAATTTCGACTAATTTTTTGTGCTATCAAAATTAAAATCCCTGATGGTGGCTCTGCCAGAGTCAGTGACACTAACTTAACGAAGTTGTTAAACTGACTCTGGCAGAGCCACCATCAGGGATTTTAATTTTGATAACACAAAAAAATAGTCTCTAATTAGTCGCCGCCAAATATCAGAATTTGTCGGTCACTGGTTCTAAAGTTATAAGGGCCATTACACACCACGTTTTTTAAACGCGCCGTTGACGCGCGTTTTAGAAACGTGCATCGACGGCGCGCTTTTTACCGACTTCACAAAAAGGAGGAGGTACTATGTTCGGGTGTTTGTATGTTTTTTTTTTTTTTTGTATGTTTGTTCATCGAATACTCCGCCAATTGTCGACGGATTTTCAAAATTCTTTTTTTGTTCGAAAGTAGATAGTTCTGAGGTGGTCCCATTGTCACCAAGTTAGGATCTGATGATGGGATCCTAGAGAAATCGAGGGCAACCCTCAAATTTTATAGGCTTACTTATTGTTTTTCGCATATTTTATGAAGTATCTTGTGTATTTGTGTATGGTTGTCACCATCTCAGGTAGCTGGGCTGATGATGGAAGGTACAACTCCTTAACAGTAAGAAGTTACTCGAACAGGCAAGGACAGTTTTAGTAAATTGTTTTGATGTTTGATTGGGCATTTGCCACATTTGGTCTCATGATCATCAAGTCATGACCTGATGCTGCAGTCAGGATAGTCTGCAGAGTAGGGGAGCGTGGGTCACAGTGGATCCATTTTCTTTCAATGACTTGTAACTTTACTTTTTTTACCTCAAATTTTCTATCATGTTGACTGAGTCCTAGAAAATATATTTAAATTTGAACGTGTATTACAAAAACAGACCTAAAAGCACTCAGTATTTTTTTTTTATTATTTTTTTTTTAAGTGATAAATTATCCACTGTGCCCCATAACAGGGGCACAGTGGATACTGATTTGGGTTACACTGGATCCTGTGAGTCACACTGGATAATGATTAATATATATTCATTAAAAAACGTGTATTTAAATTAAGTGGTTTATTTTTAATCATTAAACATGCGTTTAATTGTAAACATAACATAAATCTTTATTTGAGGTAATTAAAAACGTGGACTTTGTATTTGGAAAGTACCTATAATACTTTAAACTTAGGTACTAGTTTCACAATATGAAAAAATCAAACGATCAATAAATAGAACACATCTGCTGTCCTTCAACTTATAAGGTTGACATAACTAAACCTCTTACAAACAATAAAAAACAATTACAATCATAATATTCTTAATCCTCCACAGTGGATACAAGATCCACTGTACCCCAATTCAAAACGATCCACTGTGCCCCAGTTGGAGAAGTCTTAATTAAAAAATCCTACCAAATTATTTATTTGTCAAATAAACATATTAGAGTAACAAAAATTCTCTACAGTAACTTTAGATCATATCACATTATCAACACTTGTAAAATTCTAATATACGGAAAGGCAAAACGTTTTACAAAAACACGTAAAATAAAAGTTTGTGGTTTACTTGTCGACGGATGCTCCGTACCGCGTGCGTCCACTCCGATACTAAGATGGCGACTAGCTCGGTTGCGGGGGGAGTGTAAGAACGGCAACGTCGCGAACGCGTACGCGTCTGTTTGCTTTAAATACACACCTACAATGATTTATCCACTGTGACCCAGGATCCACTGTGACCCACGCTCCCCTACCTAACTCCTCGACAACTAACAGCAGATATATCGTGTTTAGGCTCATTGAAAAGGATGTGTGGATAAACGTACTATTACTGAGGAACACCGAAGACCTGATGCTGAAGCCAGGAGCATCAGAAAAAGTAAAAACCTTGAAATTACAGCACCGTAGTCGTGTTTGGGCTCATTTTAAACAGGACAAATTTTAAGTTCAATGCAATGTTGACATAAGTCTGGCCTGATGCTGCAGCCAGGATTATCAGCATCTAATCTAAAAACTAATAAAAGGAGAACTCCTCAACAATTAACGTCCCTGCATCGAGAAAAGGAATATTTTATAAAAAGGCGATGGGCAAGTTGACATTAGGCTATTGTAACTTAGATAAATTATAAATAGACCCACTAAAAAGCGAGAAATAAAAACTTTTTAACAAAAAAAAAACCGACTTCCAAAAAAAACACTACAAACTGAAAAATAACTTTAATTTCGGAAGTCGGTGGCAAAAACTAAAATACTGATCCCTAAGACACCGACTTCCGAAATTAAAGTTATTTTTCAGTTTGTAGTGTTTTTTTTGGAAGTCGGTTTATTTTTTTTTGTTAAAAAGTTTTATCCTACAGGTCTACAGGCTGCGTCTGTATCGCTACAAACGCGCGTCAACGCCGCGTTTAAAAAACGTGGTGTGCACAGGCCCTAAGGGTTTATAGGTGGCCGATCTCGAGTCTCCCCAGCAGCAGAGCCACATTTATATCTCGAAAAAAAACATAACCCTCCTTCTGACGCAGTCGGTTAACTAGGGCACCTAGCGAAGATCTGTTTTCTCCCATAATCGGGTCTTAGTTTAGAAGATATAATGAGTTCAAGTAAGGTATAGTCCAAGAGCTAGTCGAATAGTCTTTTCGTGAATTTCTCGATCTAGCTCTTTAAAATCCCTGATGGTGGCCCTGTCTTTTAACTGTGATTTCTCTAGGTTTATGGAAGAGGAAGAAAACTCGACTTTCAATAATCGCGTTTGTTCTAGAGTTCATGTAACTCTAACAATAACTGTTTACAATTGTTTTTGTGTACTTACAAAAAAAAAATAAGAACAAATAGAAAGCAAAATATTAAAAAATGTAAACATTCGAATGTGCATTTTATTTATTGGTAATCTTAACAATAAATTCGGATCTATAACAATCTATTCAAAGCAATCTTAGCTTTTTTTGGGGGTGTTTAATTTACATTCTAATCAGTTAGGTTCATAGGTCCGCCGGTCCGCGTCCTGCGCGCGGCAGCGGTGCATGCTCTAATCAGTTAGGTTCATAGGTCCGCCGGTCCGCGTCCTGCGCGCGGCAGCGGTGCATGCTCTAACGCCGAATAATGACACCATTGACACCGTACAATACGACAGACTTACTTGGCGGGTCTGAACATAGGCACTAAGAACTTTCGCGCATGTTCTCTCACTCGCCTCATGTCACCATTTGGTTCCTAAAAATCTTACCGCGCAGCCTTCTGCACAAAGTTCAGGCCCGCCAAGTTACGTCGCCGTCGGTCGTATTGTACACTCTACCGGCTCTGATTTATAATAAGCTCAATGGCGCATGGCGTAAGGCTGGAATCAAACACGAACCTCGAATACCCATACAATACATGTGATGTATGGAATGACTACCAGTTTGTAATTTTCACTTATTGACTTGACTAATAAGAATGAACAATATTTGTCACCCCAAAGAAACCTTATTACCAGACTATTTATCTTATCACATTACATTCTTGAAAATATTATAAAAGTTAGAATACAAAAAGTAGAGAAACAACAGCTTCTTAATATTACGCTACATGTTCCTAAGTTCAAGCTCGTTCAATCAGAGTCGTCGATCTCAGACGAATCCCGGCGGCGGGTCTTTGAGGCATAGTTTTGAATCCATGTAGCATTTTTTTGTGCAGCCATCCTCCGCGGTGTACGACGCTCGGGAGTGGCAGCGACCGGCGACGCGGGCGCCGGCGGCTCGGGCTCGGCGCGGCCGCGACCCCGCGCACGCGAGCCCCGAGCACGCGAGCCGCGCCCGCCGCGTGAGCCTCGTCCTCTACCACGTCCGCTCGCCTCTACTTCCGACCTAACCAACTCCTCGTCACTCGATCCATCAACAACAATCTGCGTAGGCACAGGCACAGCGTTGAGTGCCGCGAGCTGTGCAACATCAGCAGAATCGATCTCGTCACGCAGCACTCGCAGACGATCGGCGATCGCTTCGACTTCGGTGTCCGTATTCGACTCAAGCAAAGTAGTGATACAACGCCTTCTGTGTGCTTCTAAGGCATGCCTCAGGATCTCCTCATTTTGCTTGATAGTGAAATCACGCACTGCCTCTGTCATGAGCTGGACGGGCAGCGCGGCGAGGCGGCGCTCCGGCGGCAGGGCTTCGTAGTACGCACGCAGTAACGTCTCAACATCAGTGGAGTCAGCCACATAGTCTGCCATATTGATATCATCTCCTTGTTGTTGTCGCTTCTCACGTATTTTACGCTCTCGCTTCATTAAAAGTATATCACTTGAGTTTGCAACTTGGCCAGTGAAATACTGACCAAATCGGACTCTATTAAAGACCTGGTCCTCCCGTTCATAAAATACATTAAGTCTTATCAATGGCATAGTTGGCTGTCTGGGATCACCAGATAAAAGACTTTCTGCTTCAGCTATTGCCTCATTGACCTTTAGTTTAAGGAATTCCTGCACTTTTTCGCTTTCATTGACATCCTCATCACCAAGATTTTGTTCTGATAAAACAACAGTTTTAAAAATAAATGGCCTTACAGTTTTTAACGGCAAAGCGGTTAGAATGAAATCACTTTTATGTATTTGCAGCAATGCACAATGTTTGGGTCTAGCTTCTCCTGCAGCCAGCGAGGTAGCTACTGTGCTACCAGGCTGAATAACATTAAAGTGATCTTTTTCAATACTGCCTTTCATATCGAATAGTTCACAGTCGTGTTCATGACCCCACACTACTAAATCTAAAAATTTTGGTAATACATCCTCTCTGATAAAGTTACCAACTCCTCTGTCTTCAGCCCTGTTCTGATGCAACACAAGTATATTGAACCAATCATGTTCCTCATCCCGCAACATTTCAACTTTCTTTTCTTGGAATAGATGTGACAAGCGTTGGTCTTTAAGATGGCTGAGACCGTATAATGCAAGCTTAGTATCACCTTTTTGTAACAGTACTGGTGAAATATGCACATGGGTATAGTCTGTCCATTTCCCAAAATAATTCACCAGGCCTCCTGTGGAGAGTATATCGAGACTGCTTATACCTTCTCGTCCAACAGGGTCGTCATGATTTCCATGGATAGATAAAATTGGATATGACACATTCAAATTTGGATCTTCATAATTAACACTTCGTGAAAAGTTAACCTTCTGGTCCGACAGTAACTCAATGCTTACCGGCTTGTCGCCAAAACAGTACTTGCGAACAATCTCCGTGCATTTGAAAATACAATTCAGCGATGGTTTCGCGTGGTGGAATAGGTCACCACCGAGCAGCACAAGATCCACATCATATTGAACAGCCAGAGACAAAGTTTCTTCAAAAGCAATGAAACTATCCTCGCCTCTGATAGGATGCTCTTCTAAATAACCTAAATGGATATCCGAAGCGATGAGAATCCTAATTGTTTCATCTTGCGACCAAACGCTTGTATCATTTCCAACCATTTTCCACGATGTAATTATGAAATTGCACTGTTATGTGTTACTTCAAACTACTCATTTAAAGTTTGGATCGCTTTCAATAAACCGCCATTATTCACAGCGCGTGACGTGAACTTATTTTGTTTTGTTTGTCGTTCTCGTTCGTTTCGTTTTGACTTGAGGCTTTCAGTCCACTTTCAGTCTATCACACAGATTGTCTATCAAAAAGTACTCTGTGGCTGTGCACAGAACACTATTACTCCTAGCGGAGACTCTGTGGCAGTCACAGCACAGAACTCACAGAGTAGTTGGTTGTAGACAACATAATTATTTGTGTTTGTTTCTAGTATTTATATTATAATGGTGTGATAAACGTAAATAGTAATAAAGGTGTGCGTGTTTATCCATCTCTGAAGTTTTTCAGTCAGGAAGATCCATGGACGTAATATATAGCTATATATTACGTATGAACTTTAAGTTAATAAATAAACACAAGACAACCTATAAATTATAAAACAACTAGCTGCGCCCCGCGGTTTCACCCGCGTAAATGTCGATCCCGTGGGAACATCGGGATAAAAAGTAGCCTATAATTATGTTAATACAGGGTATCAGCTACCTCCATACAAAATTTTATCAAAATTGGTCCAGCCGTTTGAGCGTGGAGAAGTAACAAACATAAACACACGCACACACACACACTCACAAACTTTCGCCTTTATAATATTAGTGTGATTATAATTTATTGTCTTTTCCACTAAAGCTGCTTTTTATTACCTGTGGTAGACGCTTCCCTTTTCCACAAAAGTAAACGTAAATAAAACAATGACGATTTGTGGACGTTGAACAGTGCTGCCACCTACGAAGAGCATTCAGTTTTTAACCCCATTGTAGTGTCTCTAGCAATAATTACCATAGGCATGTTTTTTCTAGCTCGATGGCAATTTACTATTTAGTAATATTATATTAGTAAATAGTGTTCACAGGTCAGTGCTAATTAATTCCATTGGTTTCTAGTCAAGAGTTGAAGTTGAGTTGACTTGTGATTGTGTGACACGTGACACCATGGACTTATTATACTTTACTTGTATTATATTACGTCCATGCGTGACAACTGACAAGTGCACAGAACATTTAATACCCTATATGCCTTAGACAAAGAAAAGTATAGATGGCGGGTAGCGCCATTTCATTTCCACAAGAAAGGGATAAAGTATTGAGTTATTATAAGTAACAGAAAAGGATAAAGCTATATACTATTTCCGTCTCTCAGTGCGTGTCCGTTTTTCAAGGCAGCTACATAAGTAGCCAATGTTATTTAAGTTAGTTTTTTGTCTCATGTGTGGCCACGCTACCCGATGCTCTGTAGCTTTCTTACTCTAAGCCGCGAACATTGATGTTCAGGGAATTACCCGGATTTAGTCTTTTATATTTTCAGTAAAATAAGTTAGGTATTCAGTATTTTTTTGGGGTGCTTCGGTTTTTTCGTAAAAAATCTGGTCACACTGCACTGGATACGACGACGATACGCAGAACGCAGCCTTAGGGGTTCCGTACCAAAATGGTAAAAACGGAACCCTTATGGTGAGACTAAGTCTGTCTGTCTGTCACAGCTGGATATCTCAACCCACACAGCCCACAATGTCTAAAGAATATATAGTAAATATCTTTTAATTATTCATACAAACATCTAGGAGACCTCTGCTGATATTTACAAGTACTATAGTAGATATCTAGAAGATGACTCTATGTCCGCCTCCTAAATGTCTTCTAGACATTTTAAATGCACATCTACTACACATCTACTAGACATGTCTTCTAGATGTCTACTAGTAAACTTTAGAAGATTTCTTCTAGATTATCTACAAAATATCTAGTAGTGTAAGGGATGTCGTCGCCGGAGGATTTATTAAGCTGGGTACTCACTTAGCAGTGTAGCACGTACAGTTCCTAGACTACGTCAAATTACAACGAGTTTTGATTGGCTAACACTACGTCAGAAGGCGTCACGACACGCCACGACACGTAAGTATGTTTCAAATTCAAATTCTTTATTGCGAACTAAGTGTACAGAATTTTGAAGATGTTAACAATAGGTAGGTTCTTAGAACTTAGTTGCCTGTTAAGGCATTGCAATTTAAATGGTTAGAAATATTAAAAAAGTATGTAATACTCATTATTACAGTTATACAGTTTCCGCCATTAGCCAATCAAAACTCGTTGTAATTTGACGTAGTCCTGAACAGATTCGTTTGATTGGTGTATCCTGAGTCACGACACAACACGACACAGTAATGTGTCTCTGGCTTAAAGCTGATTGAATGTTACTTCTATATATTACGTCCATGGATTGAATCGAACTGGTACCGATAAGTACGCAGGTCAGTGATCGAACCAAATAAAGACTTGGCTAAAAGGTCCCAGCAACCAGGCCATTAAAATATTAAAAAAAAAAGTTGATTAAATCGTACACGGTGTCCATCTCTATATCTATGGTGTCCATGATGTCGGTGGAATCGATTAACTTGAATGAAAATCGAGTTTTAGTTTATCTTTATCGATACAAGTCGATGCAGTGCTTAGTCATTTTAGTCAATCACTATTTGACAACTCCCGACAAGAAAGGTCGCGAGACGAAATTTGTAATGTGATAAAATAGGAATTTATACGTGCTGTATCGTAGTTATTATACTGTAGTGTAAAATGAAGATATGAATACCGAGGACAACCCATCTAGTGAACCATGCGTTATACCCATACGGAAAACAGTGTTGTGTTGAAGAGAAAGTGTCGTGAAATCGGACAGTCGTCGCCTTCAATGATGTGGAAGAGGTCGATTGTGCAAGCGACGGCTGGGTGCGCTCGCGCCGCGGTGGCCCTGGCACTGCTGCTCGCTGTTTGCGCGGTGAGTTCGCGAACCTTGTCGCACATTGCTCGTACCAGGGCTCCGTAACCCCGAACCCTGCAACCGCAGTACTTTCCACTGGCTATGTTGTTGTTTATATAAACATAACAAACGACAGCAACAAGTCATTGATATCTATTTGATAACTTGTTGGGTTGCTTAATTTCCAGACATTTTACAACTGTGTAGATGTGTTGAAAACAAGAACCTGCATAAGTTTAATATCTACACAGAACTAAGGTATTCAATGAAGTTTAATATATCTACACAGAACTAAAGTATTCAATGAAGTTTAATATATCTACACAGAACTAAAGTATTCAATGAAGTTTAATATATCTATACAGAACTAAAGTATTCAATGAAGTTTAATATATCTACACAGAACTAAAGTATTCAATGAAGTTTAATATATCTACACAGAACTAAAGTATTCAATGAAGTTTAATATATCTATACAGAACTAAAGTATTCAATGAAGTTTAATATATCTATACAGAACTAAAGTATTCAATGAAGTTTAATATATCTATACAGAACTAAAGTATTCAATGAAGTTTAATATATCTATACAGAACTAAAGTATTCAATGAAGTTTAATATATCTATACAGAACTAAAGTATTCAATGAAGTTTAATATATACACAGAACTAAAGTATTCAATGAAGTTGGAGACAGGCTGCTAAGTCTGTAAAACAGAACAGTTACAACATTCTCTCAATATTTTCCTGATCCTGGAGGGAAATCCAATGATTAATCATTATAATGTTTTTGTTGATAATATCCTTACCTACTTGAATCAGGTTTTATAATCTTTATTGTTTTCCTCCTCAACAAGTTTGTATAAGGAAAGTAGTTGTGGCTCTACTGCAATCATCAATTAAATTAAGTAATTGAGTATTTTTGATTAATGCTTTATCAATGTTTGGCTAATTTCACTGGGAAACAAAATTTTAACTTTGTCATGCCGACTCATGCCACACGGACTTTTTGATATTTTTTACTTTAGTAGGTTGTCAATAAAACCAACATTAAAAAAAATCTGTTAGCCAAGAATTTTATTCTATTAAGTAATTTGAAATACATATTACAAAAACTGGCCAAGTGCGAGTCAGACTCGCACACGAAGGGTTCCGTACCACAAGGCAAAAACACTGAAAAAAAAACATGTTTGTTGTATGGGAGCCCCCCTTAATAATTTATTTTATTCTGTTTTTAGTATTTGTTGTTGTAGTGACATCATCTGTGAAAATTTCAACTGTCTAGCTATCACAGTTCATGAGATACAGCCTGGTGACAGACAGACGGACAGTGGAGTTTTAGTAATACGGTCCCTATTTTACCCTTTGGGCATGGAACCCTAAAAAACAACAACCTCCTAAACCAAAAATGTAAAAAGTGAAGTTGAATGAAGTTACAATCTTAGACTTTCTAGCAAATTTAGCTCCTGGTTGGTCCCTGTTGATTGTCCAGCAGTAATCTGTCAACATACTCTAATCAGTTTGCCCTGGTACTGATTTCCATCTTTGAAATGTCCTGATGTAACCTTGCTCCGTGCTCATAGCTTACAGCCCCCAAATTCATAGGAAAAAAATCCAGGTGTGAGTCTTAAAAATGGTGTTGCATGACATGATGCAACCCAATGCTTGATAAGCTAACAATAGCTCGCTAATCAACTCTGTGTAGCTGTCACTCATATGGTTACCAAAAAAAGTTGCAACAACATTCTTCAAGGATTTCTATGTGGGTTTTTCTAAATTGCTCACTTTTTCTTTCAATACTAGATCTTAATGATAGGTAATACGGGCTGGTTTCCGCAACTCCACGGCAATGCGTATTTTGCATACGGGTGGGAAAATCGATTACTCGATCCACCCTCGATTCCCTCCGGGCAAGCTCGTCGGCTGCATCGATGCCCAGCGAACCGCTGTGTCCTTTGATCCATTGAATGGTTATTTTATTGAGGTTACCCACCTGATTGATGCGCTGTAGCCACTCGTATATTAGCCCAGAGTCAACTGTGTAACTGTTCAGCGCTTGCAGAATAGCCATATTGTATGTCTGAGAGTGCAGATAGAGTGGTCCTTTACTTCCCTGGCCATAATGGCTGAAGCGGCCAGAGAAATACCTGTGCATTCGGCCTGGAACACTGTGTTGTGAACCCCCAGTGGTGTGGCTATATGTATGTTGAAATGCTCCGAGAAGATTCCAGCATCTGTGCCACTACCTGTTTTGGATCCATCCGTGAAGATACGCAGCTCTGCAGCTGTAACCAGCTTGGTGCGGGGCCACCAGACCACATCCCCGTAGGTAATTATGGGGCGGATCACTGCAGTGTACAGCCAAAGTGTAATATTAGGGGATAGGCCCCACTTCTTACCTATCGTTCTCCTGCACTGCCAAAAGGTTATGCAAGCCCTGTTCAGTTTGTTGTCCAGGTGACTGCTCCAGTTTAACTTACTGTCTAGTGTTAATCCAAGGTACTTGATTTCGTTGGCCAACTGGAGTCCAGTATCGAACAGTTTAGGTAGGCGAAAAGGGGCCTAAGGCTCGTTTATGGGTAAACATGACCAGTTATGGGTAAACAGATCAGTTTTAGTGGGGTTCACTAAAACGTCAAAATCCCTGCACCATCTCTCTACGATACGTAGCGCTTGCTGAGTGAGGTTGCATATCGTGCCCGTTACCTTCCCCGAAAACAGGATGGCGAGGTCGCCGGCATAACCTACTGTGTAATAGCGGTTGGCATTGAGTTTGGTGATGAGGTCATTAATCACCAGATTCCATAGAAGGGGGGACACGACCCCACCCTGAGGGCAACCTCTAGCTATCATGGCCAAATTAAGATCAAATTGACCGAAGATATTTGGGGAATGTCCATTAAAGTCTGTGCCTCCATAATTGATACAAATATTTAACATTATAAAATGCATTTAAAACACTAATAGCGTAGGGTATGACGAAATTTCTACTAAAATTATAAAACATGTTGCCGACTTAATCTCTAAACATTTGAGTCATATTCTTAATCTATGTATCAGCCATTGAATCTTACCTGTCCGACAGAACTTTTCAAGTTAAAGAAAGAGATGCTACCTCATCTTTCCACAAAATAACTGCAGGAGTACCCCAGGGCTCTGCACTGGGATCGGTGTTGTACACAATATACACAGCAGATCTGCCACATACTCCGGATACTACGTCAGCAACTTACGCAGATGACGCAGCCGTTTTGGCTAGCCACAAAGACCCTGAAATTGCATCTACAATACTTCAGAGTAGTTTAGACGACATAAATAAATGACTAAAGAGGTGGCGAATAAAAGCAAGTGCATCCAAATCAGCCCAGGTGACCTTCAGTCTGAGACAAGGTATATGTCCACCTGTGAGACTAGGCGATCACGAACTTCCACATAAGGACTCGGTGAAGTACCTGGGCATGCACCTTGACCGCAGGCTTACATGAAGGACACAAATCCAAGCCAAGAGAAATCAACTTAATATCAAACACAGGAACCTATACTGGCTCCTTGGAAGAAATTCTGTCCTGTCAATAGACAATAAACTACTGGTGTACAACACCGTCTTAAAGCCAATTTGGACATATGGCATCCAACTATGGGGAACTGCTAGTGTCTCTAACATTAACATGCTCCAAAGATTCCAAAATGTCATCCTCAAAAACATCGCAAATGCACCATGGTTTACAAGAAACTGCGAGGTTCATGAATATCTTAACCAAAGCACAGTGCATCAGGAAGTGAAAAACTGGGCAGAACAGTACAGAGCACGCCTTCAGAATCACCCAAATCCGTTGGCGAAAGCGCTCACTAAGCCGGATCATAAAAGGCGGCTGAAAAGCTTAGCTGTGGTGGACCTTGCCAATACCAACTAGGACATGCTGCCACGAAATTTTATGAGGGAAATCTCGCTGGAGAAACCACTCTGCACCATCAAATCCAACAACAAATCTGCTTATAGTCCAGGGACTGATTGCAGAGAAAAGAGAAAAAAAAAATGTATCAGCCATGGTGTTTTTCCTGATCGTCTCAAGGTCTCCATAGTGAAACCCATATTTAAAAAAGGTAATAAGCAACAAATGCTAAATTATAGACCTATATATTAATACATTTAATTACATTTATAATGAGCTTTACACGTACTTAAAAAAACAAAAGATTCTCTGCAACGAACAAAAAGGTTTCCGAAAGAACATGACAATAAACATGGCTAATTATGACTTTTTAAATAAAATTATGACTAATATTCAAAATCAAAATCAAAATCAAAATATTTTATTTCACATAAGCCTACATGGGCACTTATGAAACGTCAGAAGCTAGGTGCACGGTTCCAATTGGTCGTTTCCTATGGAGAAGAACCGGCAAGAAACTCCACGGTTACTCTTTTTAAAAATAATTGGCTTTTACAATATTTTCAAATTACAGTAGGTATGGGAGGATAGCGTAGGCCTGTCAACAAGTATCAGGTACTTGATAAAATAAAAAATGGTCTACAGATCTAAAGTCTACAAGGCCTACAAAGTCCTCACATTTACAAAATAAGAATCTATCAAAAGGATAAATAAAAAATAAAATCCTAATAAAACCTAGTGATATGATTACCATTACAACCACTAATAAAGAGAAGGAAAAAATTTGAATTTTCTGTATATAATGTAAAGTAATAAACAGATTATGTCAAAAAAGTAAATAAAGTAAAGTAAATAAAAAATGAACATCGTAATTTGAGAGCAGTTAATAGACATTTAAATAGTTAAGCCGTTAATGAGTAGCCAGGGAAGCCACATGTGCAGAAGGAGTTATTGCCAAACTACCTTGTCTTCAACATAGTCTTTAATCTTATAATATGCTTTTTTGATAAGGACACGTTTGATGAAGGTTTTGAATTTTCCATCGCTAAGTTCTGTAACCGACTTTGGCAACTTGTTATAAAAACGGACGCCGTTTACAAGAAATGACTTGCTAGTTTTAGTTAATCTAAATTTAGGTTGGTTGTTGATAATAAAACACCTGTCTGTGCTGTGTATTGTGATATGACGCAGGCTTTTGATTACGTTGACCATACTATCTTAAGAAACAAACTTGAGTCTTACGGTATAAGAGGTAACGTTCTGGACTTATTAAGCACTTACCTTTCAAAAAGAAAGCAATTTACCGCCGTAACAAACTTAAACTTCAAGACTAAAGAAGAAGTAACATACCTGTCGAATGAACGCACAGTATACTTTGGTGTACCACAGGGCAGTGTATTGGGTCCTCCACTGTTTGCTGACGATAGTACGATAACAATAGCATGTGACAAACCTGAATCATATGAAGCTGACGTTAATAACGCCATAACTTCAATAATCTCTTTTTTTTAATTTATTTAATATAACGATATATATATATATTTATTTATAATCTCTTGGCTTGACAATAATAATCTAAGAATTAATCTTAGCAAAACACAAATAATGCACTTTGGCCATAAAAAACCTAGTTCGAAAATGGAGGTCCAATATCAGAATAACAAAGTTCACGATGTAGATAGTGCAAAATTTCTAGGTTAGATAATTGACAGGCAGCTCAATTGGAAGGATCACATTGAAGCGCTATGTAAGAAAATTAGTAGTTCATCATATGCCCTGTATAAACTGGCCCCAACAGTTAACACAGATGCACTACTTACAGCCTATCATGGTCTTGTAGCATCTGTACTAAGATATGGTATTATATTCTGGGGTAACTCTACAAATAGAGAAATCGCTTTTAAAGCGCAAAATCGTTCCATCAGAGCGATGTTCAGACTTCAAATAACGGACAGTTGTGAACCATTTTTCAAAAAATACAAAATTTTAACACTGCCGTCTTTGTATATATATGAAATTGCCTTATTTGTTAAGCTGAATTCACACCTGTTTCCCAACTTATCAGATACAGTTAAACGTAACAGGCGGAATGATATGTTACGCGGACGTAGAGCTAAAACAGCATTAATGTGGAAGAGCATATTCTGTATAGCCCCGCAAGTTTTTAATGAAATGAAATGAAATAAAGTCCCAAAGCAAATCAAACAGTTAAATTTAAATGGGTTTAAAAAGGAACTTAAAGAGTTGCTGTGTAAAAAATGTTATTATACCTTAAACGACTTTTTGAACGATACGACTTTGCCATCCTAATTTAATTGTAATCTTTTATATTCTGAAATCTCTCTTTGATAGTTAATAGTTTGACATTGAATAATACTCTGACATTAACCTAGATACCTAATATTTAACTGACATGCCTCTTAATGTAATATTAATTCGTAATTATTTATTCAATAGTATCAATATTAACTAAATATCTTGATTTTTGTGTTTGTAAAATTTTATTTGTGTACCTACCTGATATTTGCGCGCCTCACGTGGCAGAATGTGATGATACCATTTATTAATTTAAGACCATGTAATGTACAGTCGCCAGCACATCAGGTTACCCCACATTGACCTTGAACGCGTTATGCGCGCAACAGCGAGAATCGTGCGAAAGAGATATATAGCTTTTTGTCTGTTCTTACTTGTAATGTTTCGTGCTGCAGTGCGTACGTGAGGGTGTGTGCGTATGATCGTCGTGGTGTAGAATAAAGTACTGTGCGATAAGAAATAGCGTAGCAGGTTGAACACTTGAATCGAATCGAAATAATGGCCATGCGATCGAAATAATATAAAAGCAGGCGGCCGTGGCCCGCGCAATGCCTAAATAGTATGAAAGCTTATAATCAATATTTTTTATTTAAATGATCTTTTAATTACTTAATCCTTCATTTTTACGTATTTGTCGGAAAATTACGTTAAGTAGGTATTACCTACTCATATTACATTTAACCTGGTAGGTAAGTACGGTATACACTGTTACACAATTAATTAGCGAAATTTCACGCTCTCGATGAATATTGTTAAGTAGACAGGTAGGTAGGTTTAATCTGAAGTCAGAAAAACATTTCTTTTTTTAAATTTCAAGCAGGGTTTAATGACCTTTTCCGGGTTTTGTTACCTACTTACTGACGGGCTGGCGATGGCGGTCACCTGTTTTAGCGCGTTCTTATTGATAGCTGCGCCAGTTATTAACTTTTGTAGTTACTTACCATCGTTTAACTATTTTTATAATACCTATTGTATATGTTATTGTTCCAAAATAAACGATTTTTAAAAGCTTTTATTATTATTGACTTGTATGTATGTGAAGGTGGACTCTTGAAAGTTAAATTTGACCCACTTCCCGGTATCCGATTAAGCTGAAATTTTGCATGCATGTATAAATCGGATGACAATGCAATATTATTATGACATAGAGCTGATCTGATGATGGAGCTGGAAGGTGGCGATAGGAACTCCGTAATTAACTGACGCAACTCTATCGAGTTTGGGCTCGTTTAATTCGTCTTGACGAGTACTTTGATACTACAATCATGGTAACCAGGGTCTGATGATGGAGCTGGAAGGTGGCCATAGGAACTCCGTAATTAAACGACGCAAGCTCATCGAGTTTGGGCTCGTTTAATTCGTCTTGACGAGTACTTTGATACTACAATCATGGTAACCAGGGTCTGATGATGGAGCTGGAAGGTGGCCATAGGAACTCCGTAATTAAACGACGCAAGCTCATCGAGTTTGGGCTCGTTTAATTCGTCTTGACGAGTACTTTGATACTATATGGTAACCAGGGTCTGATGATGGAGCTGGAAGGTGGCCATAGGAACCCGTAATGAAACCACGCAACCCTATCGATTTTGGGCTCGTTTAGTTCGTCTTAACGAGTACTTTGATACAACATAGTAACCAGGGTCTGATGATGGAGCTGGAAGGTGGCCATAGGAACTCCGTTAATAAACGACGCAACCCCATCGAGTTTGGGCTCGTTTGATTCGTCTTGACGAGTACTTTGATACTACATGGTAACCAGGGTCTGATGATGGAGCCGGAAGGTGGCCATAGGAACTCCGTAATTTAACGACGCAACCCCATCGAATTTAGGCTCGTTTGATTCGTCTTGACGAATATGCAACTCCAACAAATTTGGGAAAAAAGTTCGTTCCGTTTGTTATGAATGTGGATTATGTCTGATTGATTAGATGGATGACCCAATGCCAAGATGAGCACGTGCCGAGGGCTGAATGGTATGAGGGTGTATAAACATTTCATATCGCCAACGTTGCGCAGTTTTTTTTGCTTTCCTACAATAAATGGGTATCAAATGAAAGGTGAGAATACGAATGCGAGTTAAACTCCGTTGCTCCAATCCGTCTGCAATTTTGGTGTACTGGGGTTTTTGGAGTCCTCGATTATGATATTAAGGTCGAATTGTTCGTGTCTGTAGCATCGGTTGGTTAACTTTTACTTGTGTAATTTGGTGAGATTGGCGTCAACAGCATTGGTTTGCAACCTGTCTAGGAGAATGATAACTCCAAAATGAAACCTGGAACTGTGTTTCGTAAGGCAGAAGTAAGCTTCCAGCTGAAATAAGTGGCGCATTCCTCCAAACACTCAAGTCAAGGTGAGGCCATGCCGAGGACTGAGTGGCATCAAGGTGTAACATGATGTCGTGAATGAGATGAACAGACTGAGAAACCTGTCCAGTAACTAAAAAATAAATTAAAAGTAGAAATCTTTTTTTAAAACAAGCTTTTATTTCAATGCGCTAAAAATAATAAAATAAACTTTTCCTTTGAAACTTTTACTATCAACTTTTAACGTCATTACACAACTGATATGATATAAAAGCTTGTCGCGAGGTTTACCTGTGTGTTACAAATAAATTAAATATCTGATTGATTTTAATTTTATAAATTTTCAAACTAAGTAAATACGAGTACCTACTTAAATCTCGCGACAAGCTTTTTTTTAACGGACGGTGAGTCGGTGACGTTTTTTTAAGTAGGAAATAAATATGCCGTCGGTCGGGGCCCCCTGTATAACAGATACGGCGGTAGCTACCCCACTGCTTTTGGCGCCATAACTACACAACCGATCATCATGGAATTTTGCAGACCTACCAATCAGAAAAGGACATAAGATATTATGTTCCTACAGGAACGCGTGTGAAACCCTGGAAAAATATCAAAATAAAATGCGGAATAACAATCACAATCTTTTTAATGTTAACCATAAATATAATTGAAAACACACAAATACCTACCTACTTTAAATTAAAATATACTTACAACAAAGTTTATAAAACCAAACTATACCATAGATAAGATAAGATAATTTATTTGCGTAAAACATGGTATACACAGGTGTTAATAAATCATACAAGTTTTGCTTAAAAATTAAAGCATGCAAACTTCACAAATAAACAAATTTGAATTTATAAACATTATAATTTATGTTAAAAAAATCCTTAATATTATAGAAATCATTTTCATTCAGCCATTTACATAGTTTAATTTTAAATAACCTACAATTTAATATTTTTATTTATTTAATTAGGTAATAATAAACATGCTTCACATAAAAGTTCCTGTAACATAATACGTCAATAAAGATTTTTTTTTTTTAAATGCCTAACACATCTCGGGGACCTTTGGAAGGCGTTATTATTATTAAGTATACTTAGATTAAAAACAAGTAGATAATATTTATTTTACACAAACTTTTATTTTTATTTGTAACATTAATTATAAAGTTACATCCACCAATGCCTACCAAGCAAAATCAAATGCGGTAGCATTCTGCCGGGTCAGCGGGATTGCCCGAAAGGGTTACCGCTGGCCCGGAACATAAAGGGCTAAGGAAGGAACACGGGTGGGTTTTAGTCAGTAAGAGTCTGACACTCCCTTCCGCTCCACCCAGAGCGGGAGGGGTCATTTGATGATTTCCCACCCGCAAAACAAAAAAAGTAATTTAAAAAAATTAAACCGACTTCAAAAAGAAATTAACTCAAAATTATGAAATAACTTTAATTTCGGAAGTCGGTGTCTTGGGATCTGTATTTTAGTTTTATGCCACCGACTTCCGAAATTAAAGTTTTTTCATAATTTTGAGTTAATTTCTTTTTGAAGTCGATTTAATTTTTTTAAATTACTTTTTATTTCGTAATTTTTAGTTTTTGCACTAGTATTTGACCAAGGTTTTGAGATGTTTTCCCTTTGACACTACACCCGTAGCTCTTATCAATAAGCCAGGCCGTCACACTTACACGTATTAGTCCATATCTTGAAAATTACTGAATCGATCTTGATGAAACTTGCACTGTTCCCTAAGTTGAAGAAAATGTAAGCCAATAAAAAAAAATGGTCACGATCCGATTAATAGTTCCGGAGATATGCGTGGACAAACATACATACATACATGCATACATACATACATACGTCTATGAAATTTTGTATATTTGTTTGGAAGCCCTAATAGATCATCATATGTGAATATAATGCAATTCCAATAATATTACATACATACGTATCGAATTGATAACCTCCTTTTTTTTGAAGTCGGTAAAAAAAAAATGCGGTAGCATTTGATTGCCAAGTAAAAATAAGCTTTTACCCAGATTCGTATAATTTGACTGGGCTGTGGTCTGGCACCCACTGTCCACTGGTGGCACGGCACGACAAGGGATTTTTGTAATACTTACAGATGATCTCGAATCTAATTAAACACTGTTAACAAAAACATTTCATTAATACGTCACAGCCTGCTTTGGTTTCCTTCGGCACGTTCTGGCATGCCGCATTGTGAACGCTAATCACGATAAAATAAGATTTCAAATCATTTGCGCTTCCTAAAATTCCTTGTCGTGTCATGCCGCCACGACAGTGGGTGACGGCCCAAACTTAAATTATCACTAACAATAGTAAAGGACAAATTCTCAAGAATTTAACAATGATGCGAAAAGAAGTATACAATTTCAATATTATAGCTACGTCTGTGACCTGCGCCTGGGTCATTTGAATTTTCTTAGCAGGGCGGCGGTATTTCTTTCCGACGTCCTTCAGGCGCCTCCTGACTGTGTCCATTGATATCTAAAACAAAGAAAATTTTGTCAATTTCAATACTTACATGGGATTCTTTGTTATGAGAAATTATACGGGCTAACTTAACTAATTTGCATTCGCGATTTATTTGCCAAAAATCGTTAACAAAAATGACTTTATGGAAAAATAACTTTAAATCCTACACAATAAAGTTCAGTTTACGCTACAACTTTAACTTTTTCAATAGTGCTAGTCACTCTGAAATCAACTTAATTACCATTAAAATAAAGTTGATATTTCTTTAACTTGAAATAATATTAGCTGAGTCTGGCCGCGCGGTATGCATAAAACCGGAAACATTATTTTGTCTATCAGTGTGGGTCCTGAGTGACAGCGCACCACGTATGACGGATTGCGGAGCGGATTTACTCGTCGATAACTGTCCTTAGTGCATGCGGGAAATTGATGCGTGCGCGCATGTTTAGTTACGCGTCCATTTAACTTAGGCCATAATAATGTCGATATCAAAACTCAAACGTTTACAATATTTAGAAAGAAGCAAGAAGAAGAAGAAAAAAAAGCAAAAAAAAGAAGAGTAAGAAGTTTAGATTTAGATTTTTTCTTTACCGATGATATATAAGAACGTATGCGCTTAGAGACGATTTTGTATGAAATGCGTGCATTCAGGGTCTCCGAATCTGAATTCCTGATCAGGAAACCGGACGTGTGCGACCGGCCTAATGCGCCGTTCATTCCGCCTGCGCGGTGCGCCGCCTTCACTCAGGCAAGACGCACACTTAGGGAGTAGGTATTATTTTAATCAATTTTGTTATTATTTTTAAGGAAACCATGTTTTATGTTAGTGATGAATAAGCTAAGGTGATAGGTAAGTGTGATTACAAGCTACACATGGACTCACGCTGTAAGAAGTTGAGGTTACTCGTGTGCTCAGAAAAGGATCGGCAGAGTGTGCAGCGACCATAGCCGCATCGTCTGCCGCCCCGTAGTGGCTCTCGCGTAAAGTTGGCGGTGGTGGGCTTCAATGCTTCCACTTTCTTCCCACCGCCGAAGCCCGAAGTAAACTGTTCTTTTCTGGAACGAAACAAATAGCTTAGTTTATTTGCCCACGATTACTCAATTACTATAAGGCAAAGAGGCCCTTGATTTTAAGCCACTTTTACCTACATCTAATTTTCTCTTGGCTCTGACACTATAAAGCCCTGTTTTATAGGGTTCCGTACCCAAAGGATAAAAACGGGACCCTATTACTAAGACTTCGCTGTCTGTCCGTCTGTCTGTCACCAGGCTGTATCTCCAGAACCGCGATAGTTGTCGCAGTTGAAATTTTCACAAATTATGTATTTCTGTTGCCGCTATAACAACAAATATTAAAAACAAAATAAAATAAATATTTAAGGGGGGGGGGTCCATACAACAAACGCGATTTTATTGCCCTTTTTTGATCGATATCAATAGGTAGTGGTAACAGGTAGGCACATGAAATATTCACAAAATACTCAGTTGTATTTTTACTTTAATAATAAGTAATAAAATTAAAATAAAATAAATATTTAAGGGGGTCTCCATACAACAAACGTGTTTTTTTCGGCGTTTTTGCCTTGTGGTACGGAACCCTTCGTGTGCGAGTCCGACTCGCACTTGGCCAGTTTTTTATGTTCTGTACCTATGCCTAGGCGATCGTTACAATTTCATTATATTGTGTAGCCTATGTAATCTTCTTTCGTATTAAGTAACAACATTTATCCTATCTATAATAAAAAAAACTTTCTAGAACATTAATTTACTAAAATCGAACTTTGGCATGTTTTCATTACTTATACAAAATTCTTTCTATCTCTAAACCCGTTGACCGATTTACATCTTAATTCAAACGGGAATATCAGTTTTAAACATAATCCTCTCATTTGACACTAAAATCACGCAAATATTCCTATAAACAAAAAATCACGTTTTCAATTTAAGTAGATACAAGTTACGTAAAGAACTATTCTGCCTATAATTTTTCTTCACATTAACCTTGCGTTCCGAGTTAGGAAATAATCGATGTGAGCGTGCTTAAACCCGTACCGAATTAGCGTGAGCGCGATAACGATGTCCCGTGAATCGTCATAGATGACGTCATGACATGCGCCATCTTGCGATAACGCCGACCCTAGAATAATATCACCGTGAGCGCTGTCAAAAATGACAGTGTGTGTGTGAGGATGTGTCAGTGTGTGTTTTGTTTAGATTTGCATCTTAACATAAAATTAAACTAACGTGGCATTTTCGAAATTGTGCTTCTGGCTGATAGTCGCCACCTAACCAAAGAAGAAGAAATGTGGTGTTTAGGAAATAGGTACTGTGTAATAATATCGTTTTTACATTGAGTAAGCACTGTGAGCGCGTTCACGGGGGCGCGGGCGTTCCGAATTGTGGACAGCTCTCAGCTGTCATAATCGTAATACCTAAATCGGAACGCATGTGAGATGATGTGAGGTGAGCGCTGTGAGCGATTATAGCTAATTCGGAAAGCGGCCTAAAATTCTCAAAAATTGCTGTCAGATACCTACTACGAATACTATTAAAAACGATATTCCTATTCTATCACTTTTAATAACATTCACTATTCGCACACCCGGCGTTCGTTGCATAATTGCGTAGGTACCGGTAAACGCGGGTTACTTTAGCTCTGGGGGGGAACTTTGGGTCAATACAAAAAAGGGTTTTCTATTTTCTATTGTTGTATAGGGCTACATTGGCTCAATGCATAAATATTGTTTTTGTGTCGACAAAATCTGCAGGTCAAGTCAAACTAACCCTCTTCAAAGAACAACATTGGCTCAAAAGTAAAAAAAAAGAAAATATACACATACCTATATTTTGTAAAACAAATATTTAAAATGCTAAGAAATCCACCATAATCCCTACTATCAAAGGGTTTCTAAAAAAAAAGTAATTAAACCAAATTCAAAAACTCAAAATTGTGAAATAACTTTAATTTCGGAAGTCGGTGTCTTGGGATCTTTATTTTAGTTGTAGTTTTTTGCCACAGACATCTGAAATTAAAGTTATTTCACAATTTTGAGTTTTTGAAGTCGGTTTAATTTTTTTTAAATTACTTTTTTATTTTGATATTTTTAGTTTTAAGTAAAAACTGGAATATTTGTTTGTAATAAGTAGGCAATAGTTTTGTTTTAAATATTGCACTAGAATTTGACCAAGGTTTTGAGATGTTTTCCCTTTGACACTACACCCGTAGCTCGTATCAATAAGCCAGGTCGTCACACTTACACGTATTAGTCCATATCTTGAAAATGACTGACTCGATTTAGATGAAACTTCCACTATTCCCTAAGTTGAAATAAATGTAAGCCAATACAAAAAAAAATGGTCACGATCCGATTAATAGTTGTGGAAAAATGCATGGACAAACATACTATTACATTATACGTCTACAAAATTTTGTATATTTGTTTGGAAGCCCTAATAGATTGTCATATGTGAATATAATGCAATTCCAATAATATTACATACATACGTGTCGAATTGATAACCTCCTTTTTTTTGAAGTCAGTAAAAGATGAAAAAATTAGCTAAAGTAACCTGCGTTTACGGTATTTACTTTAAAATCCAATCACTACTACTGCCGGACGATTCTGTAAAAATCTCACCGTGAAAACTTAGGTGATGTGAGTTTGTTTTTGCTAGGGATTGACACTATTGACAGCTCACTCCACGCTCACTTCACCTAAGTTTTCACGGTGAGATTTTTACAGAATAGCACCGCTGGAATAACTTTTGTTTAGGATGTTCCATGACCAAGGGCTGATTTTTCAATTGACAGATAATTTTTGTTTTAGAATATCATTGGTTATTGTAATAAAATTGACATCTGACAGTTTTTGTAAGTATTGAAGAAATTGTCAAAAATTCAATATTATTCCTCCAATAGTAAAAAATTGGCTGGCTAAAAAATTAACTGGCGTTGGAAAAATCAGCCCTAAATGGAATCAAAAACAATAAGTTCATCGAATTATGCTCACGTAGGT
Source organism: Oligia fasciuncula (assembly GCA_963082905.1). Taxonomy (NCBI): domain Eukaryota; kingdom Metazoa; phylum Arthropoda; class Insecta; order Lepidoptera; family Noctuidae; genus Oligia; species Oligia fasciuncula. The sequence continues at coordinate 704,071 of OY720394.1, read as the reverse complement.
ATAACTCTGAATTTAAGCTTTCACGGTTACCTACCCTACAGCGCGCACCCATCATTAGGAAAGAACCGCCCCTAAGACGACCTACTGACCCAAAGAGATACCTACCTACCTATCCCTTCTATTAATTCGAAAATTCTATAGAAAAACACCATTGACACATTTTTTCAATACTAACCTTTGTTTATTTTATTTCACTTTAAAAATTATAAATACAAAAAATATTACTCACCGTTATCGTCGTCTACCGACAAATATCAATCACCCGGCATGATCCACTCAAAAACTTTGGTAAAAATAATTAAAAAACGCAGTCAAAAATGTCTGGGGACAGAAGACATCCCGCCGGACACACAACGCACAGTACCAAACAACACGACTCCAAGTGACGTACTGAATAAACGTCAAACGATCTCGGGAGCGGTGGGTGTGGCTTATTCCTAGTGAGACATGATAATTGGCTGCCAATTCTTAGTATGTGCAACCATTGGGCAATTTTAGAAACGTTGAAAACTCCACCAATCATAGCAAGGATACTTTCTTTCTAACACTATACGACGCGTCGTAGTTATAGATATGTATAGAGTTTACATTGATGTGCTGCCGTCTGTACCATGTTCGGACAAATAAATGAATTTGAATTGAGACTATTGCACCTTACTTAGCCTTAGTATTTAATTCGTGTGTTGATCAAGGAGTCTTCCCCGATCGATTTAATGAAATACAGTAAGGTAATACCACTTTACAAATCTGGGGACAGTAAAGACACCAATAATTATAGACCCGTATCCGTGTTGCCGGTTTTCAATAAGGTGTTTGAAAAGATAATGCTTAATCAAATGCTTAATCATTTTAACACGAATAAAATCCTTCACGATCAACAATATGGTTTCACCAAAGGACGTTGTACGACCGACGCCGGTGTAACCTCATTAAAACACATTTTTAACGCGTGGGAAGAGGCCCAAGACGCCATAGGAATCTTTTGTGGCCTCTCTAAGGCATTTGATTGCGTCGATCACGAAACCTTGCTTTTGAAACTTGAGCATTACGGACTTGGAAAACTTGCGCTCAGTTTAGTTAGTTCTTATTTAAATGATAGACAACAGCAAGTTCAAATAAATAATAATAATAATTTATTCACGAAAACATAAACTTTGACAATAATGAGTAACAGAAAGGTATGCAGACATTAGAATTTTACAGAGATTGGATACAAAAGGATGGTAGTGGTGTCAATTGAAATGGTTTAACAGTAAAAACTGGGTGTACCTCAAGGCTCGATATTGGGTCCTTTCCTCTTTTTAGTGTATGTTAATGATCATTTATTAAAAAATCAACCACAAATGGTGTTATTTGCTGATGACACTTCCTTAATTTTTAAGGTAAATAGACGTGCTAGGTACAAATTTTGACGCCGTAAATAACGCCCTACTGCAGGTCCAAAATTGGTTCACTGCTAATAATTTAGCACTAAATGGAAAAAAAAAACTAAGTGCATCAGATTTTTTTTACCAAATGTCAAGGGTAGTGATTGTGAGATAATATTGAATCAAGAGAAACTAGAATTCGTCGATAAAACTGTTTTCCTGGGGATCACGCTCGACTCAAGGCTACAATATGGTCCTCATTTAACATCTCTTGCAGGACGGCTAAGTTCAGCAGCTTATGCTGTCAGAAAAATCCGTCAATTTACTGATGTAGATACCGCGAGACTAGTGTATTTTAGTTACTTTCATAGTATCATGTCTTACGGTATTTTACTTTGGGGACGGGCTGCAGACAACGATTCTATTTTTATTCTACAGAAAAGAGCCAGCAGAGCCATAATATAACCTTCGCAGGCGCGATTCTCTAAGGGAACTGTTTAAGGAAATTAACATCATGACGCGGTGCCTTGTCAATATATCTATGAAAACATACATACATGATGTGTACCTACGCTTTGGAATGGGCAACTAGCTTCATATTTTCTGACTGACCGACTTCTTGACAATTCAAAAGTGCCTGTAAATGGTTTAATTGAAATAAATGTTTTGAGTTCTCCTTCAAGGCGAACCACTCGTTTACTTAGCATGTTTGTGATCCAGTCCGTTAGTACCTGTTCCTGTACCTGTAGAAGTTGGTTTTGTCGAAGGCTCCTTCGATGTGTATGAAGGTGCCCAGACAAGTGCCTTTCTGATGAATCGCTTCCTCTATCTGGCTGACCACCAGATGAAGCGCAGATTCAGTCGACTTACCTGAGCTGTATGCATGTTAGTTACCGTGTAAAGGTATAGTCTTCAGAGCACCATCCCTCAGTTCCCTATCGCACAACTTTTTCAGTCTTTAGTAGAAAAGAGGTCAGGCTGATTGGTCGGTGGGATTTGGCGTTTGTGTAGTCACCCTTACCTGGCTTAGGGATGAATATTACTTTCACTTCCCTCCATCCTTTATGAACGTATCTAAAGGCCAGACACGCTCTCAGTAAAGGCAGCAGTTTAATGGCGACAGAGATGCCACCCCACTGCAGTAAGGCGGGGAACACTCCGTCAGGACCAGCTGCCTTAAAAGGATGGAAGCTCCGGATAGCCCATTGGAGTTTCTCAACGTGATCACCCTGATGGTGTCTGAATTACATCCTGCCAGTCAATTACCTGTTTTCACACAGGTAATTGACTTGATGCATCCCGGGAAGTGAGTTTCAATGAGGACGCGTCTCGTTTCTTCTGGCTAGGATGTTAGTGTGTTGTCAGGTTTACGGAGGGTAGCGGGCCCAGGTGTATACTGGTGCGCTAAAACTTTCCTTACCCTGTGAGCTTGCTGGCAAGATTCAATGCTACCACAGAATTTGCGCCATCCCGGGGTACTCCTGAACCTGATGCATTTTTTGTAACTGGATTTGGCTGCGTAATACGTTATCCCAGTCCTCATCCGCGCATGTATTCATGGCTCTATTCAGAGCCTTTCTTACCTTACCGCGCTTGCACTCCAGGTCAGCGGCCTACCAGGGTTGTTTGCCCGGTGTGCTGCGCGTGGTGGTCTCTGGGCAGGCAGTTTGGTAGCTGTCTATCATTGATTTAGTAAGGTGTCTTACTTGTACTTCAATCTGTGTTGTATCCTCAAATGTTGTCGGATCGTTTGATGTCGCAAGCTTTGATTCAAGACTGCGTGTGTATGTGGTCCGATCCGTATTGCGCGGATTACGCCGTGGTTGTGTGGATGTAACACAGACCTGGATGTCGAAGCGGATCCACCTATGATCAGAGCAGGAGGCCTCCTTGGAGACATGCCACCCAGTGATAGCCTCCGTCGCTCCCTCTAGTGATACTAGCTCTGTCGGACACGAAGCACGCTGTCTCACCTGGAGACAGCGTGAGACAGCGTGCTTTTTGGCCATGACCACCAGTGAGTTCGAGCTCACGACTATAGTTTACTCTTAATGTTCTAAAATTGCATGCTATGATAAGGTAGGATGTCCTACGTGAAGTCCTCACAAACTGTAAAAACTGTTTTGTGTATCTACATTCATTGCAATTATTTGTATACTAGCTTTCGCCCGCGACTACGTCCGCATGAAATTTCACCCTCCCCCCAGTCACCCTCTTAGGGGTGGAATTTCGAAAAACCTTTTCTTAGTGGATACCTACTCTTCACAAAGAACACACCCTCCAAATGTCATGTTTCTAGGACCAGCGGTTTAGGCTGTGCGTTGATATATCAGTCAGTCAGTCAGGACTTTGAATTTTATATATATATACTCGTATGTATAGATTACCTATTCTAACAAAATACTGTTTCTAGCAAACAAGTTATTTGATGTTCGATCTTGAAAAGAGATCAATTCGATGTACTCGAACACTGTGCAGAGTACATGGCGCGGCGGCGAGTGCGCCGACCTGGTAATCGAGATCCCGGGCTCGGGCGGCGGCGAGCCGGAGGCGCCGGACGGCGGCCACTACCGGCTGGACTACCGGCCGCCGCACGGCACACCAGCGCCCAACTTCACGGTGGCGGCGCGCGCCAACACCATCAACTTCGTGGGGCTGCCCGGCACCAAGTACCACTTCATGCTCTACTACTCCAACGCCACATTCGCCGACCTTTTGACGTGGAATCAAACCATCATCACTGGTAGTCTTCACTTAGTTATTACATCTGCAATTTGCGGGTTTTCATTGTTTTTATTGCTTGTGTTGTTATAATAATGTCTGAGCTTATAAAATCATTGTCAACATTACAACTTACTAGTATGATTGTTAACTTATTCTTTGCTGCTGCAGTTACTAGTTTTAGATAAATTGATAAATCATCAATTTATCATTTAGTGTGTAGTGGTAGTAGTCAAAAATGAGTCAATTTATGTCGTACACAAATAGCGAATGGTTTAACTTAGGTACTTGCCTTCTTTTTTTATTTTGCCTTGTAAAAGTGAACAATAATAACAATTGCATTGTTGGTGGACACAGCGCCGGAACCGCCCACGAACCTGACGGTGACGCTCGGCCGCAACAAGCAGGCCTCTATCTCGTGGTCGCCGCCGGCGAATGGCGACTATACCGGATTTCGATTTAAGGTACTTTTCAGTTAAACCTTAACTAACTACATGGCTAAGCCCCTCGGATCTATGGATAGTGAAATCATCTCTAGTCTGTGGGTGGCTTCCCACAGTGCGTGATTTTAAGGACGCGCACGGCATAACTACGAACAAAGAAATTTAAAACATTATTGGTATAGATCGAAATAATAGAACGAGCGTTTCCAAACCGCAGACACGCACCGTCTTTGATTTTGATCATTGTTTATTTAGCAATAATGTATAAATTCGTTTCGTTCGATTCAGCTGCATGCGGTTAGACTAGAAGCCGACTCCAACATAGTTGGGAAAAGGCTAGGCAGATGATGATGAATGTATAAATTCGATTGTATTAGTATCTTTAAAGTATTGCGCGTATGAATAATCTCGCACCGTGAGTAGCCACCCAAATGATTCGTTTGCGTACGTAAATGTAGGTATTGTACCTGATCTTAAACACCTAAAGTATATTGTAAAACAAAAAAAACTAAGATGATTTAGTTTCCCTCAGCAAAAGAATATGATAATATAGTAGGTATGGAAATAATTATCATAAGATAAGGATTAGCCGGTTTAGTCCCATCTCGGCACCCATGAATTTATTTATCATGCCCACGAAACGGGTGTGTAACGTTTGATATAATAACAAAAGTTCTAATGATCATAAGACCTAATTTCATTTTATATACTTACTTATATATTTTTTTTTAATATAACGATCAAATGATATAATGAATTATTGATATAACTTCATTTTACTTAATTTCATATGGTATAATGAACAGTTTATGTAATGCTCATTTGAAATAATATTCTTTTAATATAATATTCAGTTGCTATAATATTAAAAATCTATAAGTAACGTTTAATATAATTTGGAAATGTCTACTTTTATTTATTTTTTTAATTCTACGATATGGCGACAATATAGACAAAGTATCAATTCAACATCAACAAAAAAACATAAAATAAAAATAACTCAACGAACGCAATAGGCGACGTAGGATGCAAGAACGAGCGAAGGGCACCCGAGGTTAGGTTTGGTTATGTTACTTTAAACCCTTTACACAGAAATAGGGCACGAAGCGGGGCTCCGTCGACATAGAATGCAAGAGCGAGCGAATAATTATTATTAATATAATTTGCTTTTCTCAAGAACGATGCGTTACTTTAGAACATTAGTTGTTAGGTCAAATGAACATTATATAAAAAGAGCATTATACAATTAAAAAAATATATGAAATGAACGTTATTGTAAATGAGATTAGAGTAAATGAAAATTATTTCAAATATAACATTAGATCATATGAAATTATGTTAAATGTTTTTACAGCATATGAAAATTATATCATATGAAAGTTATGTCAAATGAAATTAGACTTATCTGTTAATATACCAAACATTCACGAAACATTCCCATCTCGGCACCTTGTCCTAAATAATTGTTAGGTACACATATAAACAAATGGAAACAGTATCAGTATAGTAGGTAAATCAACTTGATTAGTTATTAAACCTAAATAAATATTTTTCAAAAATTACCGTTTATAAAACAAGTTTAATTTAAAATACTAGTGTATAGAGGACAAAGTAAAAGATATTTTTATGGGACTTTTACAGACAAACCCTTGAATCGCTCTAATTAGAGGTTCCAAAGAGATTACAAAAAGAAAAAAGAGATTACAAAAAGAAAAAGTGTCTTGGCCGTTTCGCTACCATCACATGGGCGTAAGGTGAAAAATTTATTCACTGTTCATTACTTTTCTGTTATACAATAGTTCTTGTAGTAACGAAGCGGCCAAGCCTCATATTTTTACAAAAATAAAAACTTTTTCACAAAAAAAAAACAACCGACTTCCAAAAAACACTACAAAGTGAAAAATAACTTTAATTTCGGAAGTCGGTGTCTTTGGATCTGTATTTTAGTTTTTTGCCACCGACTTCCGAAATTAAAGTTATTTTTCACTTTGTAGTGTTTTTTGGAAGTCGGTTGTTTTTTTTTTGTGAAAAAGTTTTTATTTTTCACTTTTTAGTGGGTCAGTTTGTTATTTATCTTATTTACAATAGCTTTTACAAAATATTGGTTTTCCCGATGCAGGGACGTTAATTGTTGAGGAGTTCTCCTAGTAAGAACCAGTAAAGTAAAGTAAAGTTTTTATTTGTAAGGTAAATTCACGCCACCAACTATTACGTAAGTTGAAAACATGATTTTTTGTTTGTGTAGATATTGTGTTGTTTTTAGTATCATTTGATAGGTTTAGGTCTAAAACGGATAGGACAAAATAAATTGTGTAAATAGGGTAATCCGTTTTGAAGTTATTAGGGATTTTCGATACTGAAAATTGACAAATGTAAAATTTTATGTTTTTGTTCTGTAAACTTTTTGTATTGTAATACTATGCTTATTGTTTTGTTTTAATATTGTAGAATAAGCTCAACAATAAATCAAACAACTAGATACGAGTGCCACTAGGTACCACGATAATTTTTTGTGCATAAGCCAAAGTTGACAACCCTAGCGCGACCGCCGAGCGTAGGTATGAAAAGTGAAGTACATACATGTGATTGCCTTCTGTACTATCTGTATTTTGTGACTATACAATAGTATTTTAAAATTAAACTTATTATACATAAACAGTAACTTTTGATAAATATTTATTTTGATTTAATAAATAATCAAGTTGATTTACTCATTATACTGATACTGTGTATCCATTTTTGGATGATTGTGTACCTAACAATGTTTAATGACAGGATGCCGAGATGGGACGAAACCGATTAGCCGTATATTCCCAGTCCCACCAGGTGGCAATCGGGAATAAAATTCCCAGCTATCACTGGGTGGCGACTGGGAAGTTATGGCCCCCACTTCAAATCGCTGTACACTGCGGCGTGGATCGCCAACCACCCTCATCGCTGTCTGTCTCACGGCCGCGATGAGGGGGTTGGCGGTCAGACTTTTCCAACGTGGTTTTATTAAGAGATAAGTGATATTATTAGGGACATACAAACAAAATTTTCTTCATCGTAGTTGCTTTTAATCACTTATTATTATTAATCCTAAAATTTGGTATCAAAAACGCAAAAAAATGTAAATAGTAAAAAAATAACAGTCAGTTGACCTGTGAATTACTTGCATATTTTAATAAGACATTCATTTTTAAGTTTTTTTTCCTATTTACATTTTTGATACAAAATTTTAAGAACGTTATAGGTAAAGGTAATCTTATTATTAAAACATGATTAATGAAAATATGTATGTTGATCATCTGTGACTGACTGATGATTAGCTTTTGTTAGCTACTTTAATTATTGTAAATACTTTGATTATATTCTGTGATACGAATTTACACACCAGGTTTTTATGATTAATAATAATAAGTGATTAAAAGCAACTACGATGAAGAAAATTTTGTTTGTATGTCCCTAATAATATCACTTATCTCCTAATAAAACCACGTTGGAAAAGTCTGACCGCCAACCCCCTCATCGCGGCCGTGAGACAGACAGCGATGAGGGTGGTTGGCGATCCACGCCGCAGTGTACAGCGATTTGAAGTGGGGGCCATAACTTCCCAGTCGCCACCCGGTGATAACTGGGAATTTGATTCCAGATTGCCACCTGGTGGCAATCCATGTGGGGGCGACTGGGAATATTCGGGATTATTTCGTATTATCTTCGTAGTATGAAATATGTGCCTAGTGTCATTCTCATTGATGTTTATTTAATAAAGTCGTAATTTTCTTGTAACTCATTGATCGGTTCCGCCAATCTCACTCATTGTTTGCGAACAATGTGACAAAAAGTATGCGATGAGTCGTCGACCATGTCGCCGTGTTCGCGTGTTCTTGGTGAATGCTCTAGCTTGGCGCCTTATTTAACAAGGTAACATAGTGAGATGAAGTTTTCAATCAAAATTACCATTTTGTGGAGAGAAGTTCACTATCGGACTATCTCGTTGGTCTAATGTTCAGCTGGGCATTAGGTCCAGCCGGTCGATTCTGTAAAAATTTCACCGTGAAAACTTAGGTGAAGTGAGTTTGTTTTTGCTAGGAATTGACACTATTTGTCAATAGTGTCAATTCCTAGCAAAAACAAACTGCTGTGAGCTGTCGCTCACTCCACGCTCGCTTCACCTAAGTTTTCACGGTGAGATTTTTACAGAATAGCACCGCTGCCGCTGTTCCATAAAAATAAGGCTTGTGCATTTTCGCACAAAACGGTAGTGAACTTCTATTAACTTACATTTAGTAAAATATCCAAGTTGAGAAGTACCTTGGTAAAAAAAACAAGTTTATAATCTGCACAGAATCTTCACGAAATGCACACATTCTGTGAAGATTCATAATCAGTCTGATCGATATTGTATCGGATCCGTAGGATGTCAAAAGTTAGGCAAAGTGAGCGTAATTCACAGAGTTTATTGTATGTGAGGAGTTCGGTTCTCGACGCAAAGCGTATAGTAGAGTCCGGGTCGGCCCCGGGGCCCGGCGGGCGATGAGTGACGATGTGCTCTCGCAGGTGATCCCGCTGACGGAGCGCGCGGAGGGCGGCGCGCGCAACATCTCAGTGGACGGCGCCGGCAACTGGTCGTACGTGCTGCGCGAGCTGTCGCCCGGCGCCACGTACCAGCTGCACGCCTTCACGCTGCTGCACGACAAGGAGAGCGCCGCCTACGCCTCGCGCAACTTCACCACCAGTGAGTCCCCCCAGCCCACAGCTAGCGCGCCAGGCGGCGGCGGCAGGCCACATTTTTAAACATATTTCTTTTTACTAAATCTGGTCTCATCAGGTTCCCATCTTCATTATAGATTTCGCTGCAAATTTGGAAACCACCTCCGCTGTTTCTTTTCACAACAGCATTCGGAGCATAGTTAATCGTTACGGTTTATACGAACGTATCCTAGTGTGGAATAGTTCGGAAAAGATGAATCATACAGATGTAAATACTCGAACGGTAGAATCCGTCGCCCCGGGCTGATTGGGAATTGTAAACTAGATTATTGAGCAATGCTGCCTTGACATTTGCATGTGTGCCAGTGTTGGAGTGCCTCGCGACCCCGCCACGCCACTACCGTCGTCCTTAATGACATTGCGGGCGAACGGATGTACAATAGCCCACAAAAAAGGATTACCGTCAGCTAAGTGTGGTTGGTTGCAGCTGGTTGCAGTGGCGTAGCTATCGGAGGGCTAGGCGGTGCCGTGCACCGGGGACCCCAAGCTCAGGGGGGCCCTCGGCCCCTGAAAAGCAAACCTCAAACTGACCTAGCTAAAAATATCTTCCACCTTCAGAACATCTTTCTGTTGTTCTATTGTATAATGATAAAATAATATATCATTTTTGCCAATAATTTTTTGGTGAATTGTCAGGACACCTGAATAGATAGACCTTATATATCGACGGTTAAAAGGAAGTAGGGTATAAGCGACAAAAAATGAAATGTTCAGGAGAGCCGTTCAAAGTTTTAAATTTTAGAAAAACTGACGTATTTTTGTCATTTATTAAGATATCGTGAAAACTAAAACAGTTATAAAATCAGAAAAAAATGGGGCAGTTACCGGTATTTTTAGTTTTAATGATTTGACGCTATTTAAAGTAGTTTTTGTCGCTTATAACAATAGCTTTTAATTTTCCAAAGAGGAAATATGGCATAAGATACAAATGACATAGTAAAATATTAAAGGATAAGAAGCCTAAGCGACATGCCGATTTCTCACATCGCAAGGTAAAAGGGTATAAGAGACTGGACAGTTCAATGAGTGTTATAGGAAAAGAAGGATAAGGTACTTTTCACAGTGATTGTATAAAAGTTAATAGAGCACAAGTAACAGTCGGCTTTCAAAACAATACCAGGATATAAGACATTAGTGACACACAATGTCGCTTGAAAGCAAAGGAAAAGAAGGATAATCAACATTTGGCATTGCGTAAGTCTATGGAAATATGGATGAAAAGACACCCCAAAAATAATGAAGTAGCGCAACCAACACGATCCTTCATCAGGATATGAGCTAAAACGGGTAGAAGTTCTATTACATTACACTGTAATTGAGTCCCTAACTAGTAAAATAGGGTGAAGTAAACAAGACAACTTAGAAGTATTAGGGAGTCGATTTTCATAGATCTAAAAAGGCTAAGGATCCTTAGTCTTAGGGGCCTGTTTCAGTATACCCTACCCATTCAAGTAATTCAAAACACTAAATTGTAGGTTTAAAAGATGATAGTTCGTCAATTATACTTATTTTCATGTCACCTACCTACCTATTTACTAACAAGCGGATAGTAAGATGTTTTTAAATAAAAAAAGACATTTTCGTTAATATTTTTTAATCAAGAAAAATCAAAGCTACTTAAAAAGAGTGGGTAGGTATCAACCTGCTAATCATTTTTGAAAACAATAATACTGCAGCTAGTAGGTAGGTAACAGAATCAATTACGAAAACTTGGTATGTATCCGTCTATTCCGTCTATTGGGCAGAGAAAGCTTACGAAACTGAAGACCGATGATGGCAGGATCGTATCCGCCAAACCTGAGCTGTTAAGAGAGATCGAGAGGTTCTATGGACAGTTATACACGTCAACAAGTAACCCCGTTATGAATCTGGCAAACGACCCGAGAGCTAGATTGACCCGGCACTATACCGAAGACATCCCGGACGTCAGCCTGTACGAGATTAGGATAGCTCTGAAGCAGCTCAAAAACAACAAAGCGCTGGATGATGACGGAATTACGGCCGAGCTCCTGAAGGCCGGCGGAAAACCCGTTCTTAAGGCCCTTCAGAAGCTATTTGGTTCCGTCATACTCGAGACCAAAACACCACAGGCATGGAACAGAGATGTGGTGATACTTTTATTTAAGAAGGGCGACAATGCCCTTCTTAAGAATGATAGGCCCATCTCACTTCCGAGTTATGTCTACAAGCTGTTTTCGAGAGTCATCAAGAACCGTCTCGCGCGCAGGTTTGACGACTTCCAGCCTCCCGAACAAGCCGGATTCCGTAAAAGCTTTAGCACCGTAGACCACATACATCGCTGCGACAGGTTATACAGAAGACCGAAGAGTATAACCTGGCTCTCTGCTTAGCGTTTGTGGACTAGGAGAAAGCCTTTGATTCGATCGAGTCATGGGCTGTGCTGCAGTCTCTTCAACGGTGCCAGATCGACTATCAGTACATCGAGGTGTTGAAGTGTCTGTACGAAAACGCCACTATGTCAGTCCGACTCCAGGATCAGACCTCGAAACCTATCCTTCTGCAGCGTAGTGAGACAGGGAGACGATATCTCTCCGAAACTGTTCACTACTGCACTGGAGGATTTCTTCAAGGTTCTGGACTGGAAAGGGGCTGGCATTAACATCAATGGCGAGTACATAACTCACCTTTGGTTTTACCGACGATATCGTAGTCACGGCTGAGACTATGGAGGACCTCAGTATAATGCTCGATGACCTCAGTAGAGCCTCCGAAAGAGTGGGTCTTAAAATGAACATGAACAAAACGAAGGTCATGTCAAATGCCCATGTAACACCCACTCTCATAAAGATCGCAGACGCTACACTCTAAGTCAGTGCCAGTTGCCAGTGATGACTTATGGCACTGAAACGTGGTCGCTCACAATGGGCCTTTTAAGAAAGCTAAAAGTCACCCAAAGGGCAATGGAGAGGGCCATGCTTGGAGTTTACCTGCGTGATCGAATCAGGAATGAGGAGATCCGCAGGAGAACCAAGGTAACCTACATAGCCCGAAGAATTGCCAAACTTAAGTGGCAGTGGGCAGGGTACATTGCTCGCAGAACAGATGGCCGATGGGGCCGAAAGGTTCTGGAGTGGCGACCGCGTCCCGGAAGATGTAGCGCTGGAAGGCCTCCCACAAGGTGGTCCTTTTGAAGGCCGCAGGAACACGTTGGATGCGAGAAGCACAGAACCGGTCGAAGTGGAGGTGCTTGGGGGAGGCCTATGTCCAGCAGTGGAAGTCTTTCGGCTGAAATGATGATGATGATAATGGTATGTATCCGTAATATTAAACATTTAAATGAAGTCGGTTAAAAAGTAACAAACATTATAGAAAATAATAAAAAGCTTCGAAACTTAAGACTTATTTGGAATTGTTAAACATAACATGGTATCTATGTCAAACAACAGCATTCAAAGAAACATAGGAATAAAGGATTTTTTCCATTTGATTTTGTGTAACTCTGTCCAGATATTCGCTTTTGAGAAGTGTCTTTTCTCTTATTCACCTTTTTTTTCCGTTCTATCGCCCACAGTCTCGTCTTCAGGGTCAACTGATAATTTCTTTTTTTTCTTGCCTCTTACTTTCGGTTCCTACTTGCCAGAGCTTCCAACATCGCCAAAGGCACCTAACAAAGCTACCTCATCATCGGACATGTAGTCTAAATAAGCGGACTTCTTTGTAGGATGGGCTGTTCTCAATTTATAGGCTTGAGCATTTGTGGTATCATCGGTTGCCGATGATGTACTTGGACAAACGTCAACGGATTGCTTCGATTTTCGAGTATTTTTTTTTTTGTCAATTTCACTGATGGTGAATTATTATTACATCGAGGCAATTCCGATGTAGGAGGCAGACTTATTTCTGAGACTGTTGGCGTAGAATCGGCAGCACGCGGCAGTGTTTTTCGAATAAGCGACGCGCTTAAAACATACTTTTGTGATATCAAATGGCATAAGCACCGACTCGTAATTAATTTCTTATTGGGTATTGCAGTCTAAGTGACGTATAAGTATGATTGTAGAACGTGGAAGTAGGTTATAATCGACACCATGATATCTAATTTAATTTAAGTATTATGGTATTAGCGACAAAAATGTATTTATATTGTAAACGGAAGTAAGGTATAACCAACAGTGTGATATTAAAATAAATTAAGGTAATAGGGCATAAACTACATAGTTGTCATAAAGTACTGAATGGTAATAGGGTATAACCGACAGAGTAATATGAAAATGAATTTTGTATATAGAGTACAAGCGCCATAGCTATGTTAAATTACGAAATGGAAGTAGGCTATAAACAACCGAAAGCTCGACACCCTTATGAAGTAAAGAAGCATTACCGACAACAAACCCAAAATAAATTATTTTTGTAGGGGTACAAGCACCTTTATAGCAAAAATGACCTGAATTTTCGTCGGTTACGAAAAATAATACTAGGAAAATGTTTTTTTTTGCTAGGGCATAAACGCCAAAAAAGTCAACGTAGAGCCATGGGAGTAAGCGCATTCGAAAGAGCGGAAAATTTTACGTAGGATGGCATATATAACTCATTTTTGACCAAAATGTCGCTTATGCCCTACTTCCTTTTAACCGTCGATATGTATATATATATATCTCTATTTATGATTTTTACTTGATAAAATAAAACCTAACCAGTTTAGAGAGCCCCAACTTTTTTTTCGTACCGGGGTCCCTGATCACGTAGCTACGTCACCGCAGATACCTAGTGCATGCTCTCAGGCCCGCGTCAGAGCAGCCCGCTTCTCGTTGGAGCAGAGCTAGTGGCATTACCACTAAGAAGACTTTCTATCCGCTGAGGTCATCGGTGACCGTCACTCCGCAACCGCAATACCAGGATTAAGCAAAATAGGGAGTGGTCACATACATATCGCTAGAACGTCAAACCAATGAACTGATTTTTTTAAGCATGAAGACCTTGTTCATTTTCCGGAAAAATAGATGAAAAACAATCTCTTAAAGTAATAATAACATTGAGTCAGATGACATGACGTAATACCCAATTTGATGGAAATTACATCTGTTTAATGTGCGTTATTTAAATGACAGGAGGTGATGTAAACGCCAGGGCTCAGACTATTAGTGCATTAAAATGTTAACTGGTTGGCGGAAATAAATTAACCGTTGCTACTTGTAGGTGGCACCATTGTGTGCTGCGTCCAGCCACCAGCGCGGCGTCGCGGCGGCGGCGCCAGTGTTGCAGAACATTCCGCGCGGCGTAGCGCTGCGGTAATCATGCAGAACTGTAACCATAACACAGATATGAAAGCTATCACGCGCTTCATAGAAAGGTGTAGGAGGTATCAAACTATCGATCTTGATGACTTCAGTGCAACGAGAAGTTGACGAGTCGTGCTTTCACTACAAACTGTTTTATTGTGTGCAGGCGGATGTTTGTGGCAATTTCATGAACACTTTGTTGTGAGTAGGTAGCGCGTGATGTAAGCTGAAGGTCGAGAGGCTCGCTCGGCGCGGGCGCAGCTACCACAGCACCAACGACTCGCAGAAGGACCGCGCGGGCAGTCACAGCGCGCGGCTGAAGCCTCATGTTAAACTATAGTTAAGAAACAGCTGCGCAACCTTATTGATTGCAGTACCATCAAATGTTGCTGGTCAACACTGCTCTGCAACATGTTGCTGAATCAATTTGTACAACTATTTTTTTCTAATGAATACGAGGCGTAGCACGCTCAAGTGATATCTTAGCGCATGTACAGTCAACCGCACATTAATGGTTCCAATTTGACATTGACTAGCACTGCTGTGCGCAGTAGTTGCCAACGCGCGCTGCTGTCGAGTTGTGTTTCTGCGCTTCTCCCGCGCGGTGGCCGCGGCGCGGCGGCGCGTGTGACAACAGTTACCGCGGGTATTGTTTCATTCACCCATTGTTCCTTTTTCGGCGCTCATCGGGGAAGCGCTACTTACTTTGTCACAAGATATGCACAACTACAGCTTAGAGCAGAACACACGATATTTTTGAAGTATCCTGTGTGTTAATCCCGGAAATGGTCTATCTATGTGCCAATTTTCATCCAAACCTGTTCAACGGTTTACGCGTGATTGAGTAAAAAACATCCAAACTTTCACATTTATTATATTAGTAGGAAGTAGGATAATGAACAAAGTTCACTTACCTGTAACAGATTCTTTACTAGGAGCCATCTAGTTCGCAGTGAGAAGGATCTGACCTCTGAGTCCTTCGACCGGCCGAGATGAGATCACCGCGGTGACGAGATGCGTCAGCGTGTCATCATTACAAACGATGCGCGCACTGTTACGTGCGAACCATGTGACCACTGATATCGAACACAAACGATGCGCGCACTGCTACGCGCGGACCATGTGACCACTGATATCGAACACAAACGATGCGCGGACCATGTGACCACTGATATCGAACACAAACAATGCGCGCTCTGCTACGCGCGGACCATGTGACCACTGATATCGAACACAAACAATGCGCGGACCATGTGACCACTGATATCGAACACAAACAATGCGCGCTCTGCTACGCGCGGACCATGTGACCACTGATATCGAACACAAACGATGCGCGGACCATGTGACCACTGATATCGAACACAAACGATGCGCGGACCATGTGACCACTGATATCGAACACAAACGATGCGCGGACCATGTGACCACTGATATCGAACACAAACGATGCGCGGACCATGTGACCACTGATATCGAACACAAACGATGCGCGCACTGCTACGCGCGGACCATGTGACCACTGATATCGAACACAAACAATGCGCGGACCATGTGACCACTGATATCGAACACAAACAATGCGCGCTCTGCTACGCGCGGACCATGTGACCACTGATATCGAACACAAACGATGCGCGGACCATGTGACCACTGATATCGAACACAAACGATGCGCGGACCATGTGACCACTGATATCGAACACAAACAATGCGCGCTCTGCTACGCGCGGACCATGTGACCACTGATATCGAACACAAACGATGCGCGGACCATATGACCACTGATATCGAACACAAACGATGCGCGCACTGCTACGCGCGGACCATGTGACCACTGATATCGAACACAAACGATGCGCGGACCATATGACCACTGATATCGAACACAAACGATGCGCGGACCATATGACCACTGATATCAAACACAAACGATGCGCGCACTGCTACGCGCGGACCATGTGACCACTGATATCGAACACAAACGATGCGCGCACTGCTACGCGCGGACCATGTGACCACTGATATCGAACACAAACGATGCGCGGACCATATGACCACTGATATCGAACACAAACGATGCGCGCACTGCTACGCGCGGACCATGTGACCACTGATATCGAACACAAACGACGCGCGGACCATATGACCACTGATATCGAACACAAACGATGCGCGGACCATATGACCACTGATATCAAACACAAACGATGCGCGCACTGCTACGCGCGGATCATGTGACCACTGATATCGAACACAAACGATGCGCGGACCATATGACCACTGATATCGAACACAAACGATGCGCGCACTGCTACGCGCGGACCATGTGACCACTGATATCGAACACAAACGATGCGCGGACCATATGACCACTGATATCGAACACAAACGATGCGCGCACTGCTACGCGCGGACCATGTGACCACTGATATCGAACACAAACGATGCGCGGACCATATGACCACTGATATCGAACACAAACGATGCGCGGACCATATGACCACTGATATCAAACACAAACGATGCGCGCACTGCTACGCGCGGACCATGTGACCACTGATATCGAACACAAACGATGCGCGGACCATATGACCACTGATATCGAACACAAACGATGCGCGCACTGCTACGCGCGGACCATGTGACCACTGATATCGAACACAAACGATACGCGCACTGTTACGCGCGGACCATGTAACCACTGATATCGAACACAAACGATGCGCGCACTGTTACGCGCGGACCATGTAACCACTGATATCGAACACAAACGATGCGCGCACTGTTACGCGCGGACCATGTAACCACTGATATCGAACACAAACGATGCGCGCACTGTTACGCGCGGACCATGTGACCACTGATATCGAACACAAACGATGCGCGGACCATATGACCACTGATATCAAACACAAACGATGCGCGCACTGCTACGCGCGGACCATGTGACCACTGATATCGAACACAAACGATGCGCGCACTGCTACGCGCGGACCATGTGACCACTGATATCGAACACAAACGATGCGCGGACCATATGACCACTGATATCGAACACAAACGATGCGCGCACTGCTACGCGCGGACCATGTGACCACTGATATCGAACACAAACGACGCGCGGACCATATGACCACTGATATCGAACACAAACGATGCGCGGACCATATGACCACTGATATCAAACACAAACGATGCGCGCACTGCTACGCGCGGATCATGTGACCACTGATATCGAACACAAACGATGCGCGGACCATATGACCACTGATATCGAACACAAACGGTGCGCGCACTGCTACGCGCGGACCATGTGACCACTGATATCGAACACAAACGATGCGCGGACCATATGACCACTGATATCGAACACAAACGATGCGCGCACTGCTACGCGCGGACCATGTGACCACTGATATCGAACACAAACGATGCGCGGACCATATGACCACTGATATCGAACACAAACGATGCGCGGACCATATGACCACTGATATCAAACACAAACAATGCGCGCACTGCTACGCGCGGACCATGTGACCACTGATATCGAACACAAACGATGCGCGGACCATATGACCACTGATATCGAACACAAACGATGCGCGCACTGCTACGCGCGGACCATGTGACCACTGATATCGAACACAAACGATACGCGCACTGTTACGCGCGGACCATGTAACCACTGATATCGAACACAAACGATGCGCGCACTGTTACGCGCGGACCATGTAACCACTGATATCGAACACAAACGATGCGCGCACTGTTACGCGCGGACCATGTAACCACTGATATCGAACACAAACGATGCGCGCACTGTTACGCGCGGACCATGTGACCACTGATATCGAACACAAACGATGCGCGGACCATATGACCACTGATATCGAACACAAACGATGCGCGCACTGCTACGCGCGGACCATGTGACCACTGATATCGAACACAAACGATACGCGCACTGTTACGCGCGGACCATGTAACCACTGATATCGAACACAAACGATGCGCGCACTGTTACGCGCGGACCATGTAACCACTGATATCGAACACAAACGATGCGCGCACTGTTACGCGCGGACCATGTAACCACTGATATCGAACACAAACGATGCGCGCACCGCTACGCGCGGACCATGTAACCACTGATATCGAACACAAACGATGCGCGGACCATGTGACCACTGATATCGAACACAAACGATGCGCGGACCATGTGACCACTGATATCGAACACAAACGATGCGCGGACCATGTGACCACTGATATCGAACACAAACGATGCGCGCACCGCTACGCGCGGACCATGTAACCACTGATATCGAACACAAACGATGCGCGGACCATGTGACCACTGATATCGAACACAAACGATGCGCGGACCATGTGACCACTGATATCGAACACAAACGATGCGCGCACCGCTACGCGCGGACCATGTAACCACTGATATCGAACACAAACGATGCGCGGACCATGTGACCACTGATATCGAACACAAACGATGCGCGGACCATGTGACCACTGATATCGAACACAAACGATGCGCGGACCATGTAACCACTGATATCGAACACAAACGATGCGCGCACTGCTACGCGCGGACCATGTCCATGTCATGCTCCATAGCACAAATAATGTATAACATATCATTGTGCATTAAATCCGTGCAAGAAACAACAATGCTATAATGTCAATACATAAATACGCTTCAATTCATGGAAAACCGTCAACTGACACGACGAAATAAATGGGATTTAACCTAGCAACAATGTAACCAGAAGATTGTGCCCCACTGGAGGAATCGCGAGGAATTGAACGGGGCTGCAAATGACTCGACCGGCGTACACGTACCAATAGACTGTATTCGGTAATTTAATACGTGTGGCGGTCCCTCCAACCAAATGCAACTTTGTAAAACAAATAGTTTTATTCTCAGGCTATTAATTTGTCCTTAAATGAACTCCCAATGCTCGCACTAAGTGAAGCGCAGTTTTACATTATATGATTTATTCTATTAGCAAGAAGTTAAAACAATTGAATATTTACAACTCCGAGGGAAAACTGCAGAAGATGTAGGTTTAGGTAGCAGTGGCGAAGGTACAGTCAACAGCAAAAGTAGATGATCAAAATCAAAAATTCAATACTAATGAACGGATTTCGCGTCAGAACTGTGTGGCGTCGAAGTAATACTACTTAGAATACTTACTACATAGAATACTTTGAATCACTTCGACGCCACACAGTTCTGACGCGAAATCCGTTCATTAGTATTGAATTTTTGACTTTGATCATCTACTTTTGCTGTTGACTGTACCATACAACTCGATTCGTACCGGCTTCCCTTTGAAAAATGGCACAGTCAGTATTCTATAGACAAATAATTTAATCATATTTAAGATATCTACTCCGGCTTACGTCTTACAAAAATGGACCCTTCGCTACTGTTAGGTAGTTTTATTAACACTCATTAAATTGATAAGTTTAAACAACTAGGCAACCCGTATTTATTTAGCATTAAACTAATGAAGACTGCACCAGAGCGCGGCTCCGTGCCGTGGTGGTGGGCCCGGGCCCTTGTCATGATGATGCTATCGCATTTCTGATAAATACAGGAACATCCCTTAAACATATTCTAAATGTAGAAATACAACAAATTAATCAACAAATGCGGTCCCTACGTTAATGCTAACTTTGAATTTCATAATTATGTGTTGGCGTGAGGGTTTTAGAGCCGCGCGCATGACGTGGTCATCTTGTGATAATATAATATGTTTTGTTTGTCCCCCTTGCGCAGGATTCACAGGACACTGGTGAGCAGATGGCATGTTGTTTCTCGTCACTTCAACGCCCTCATGTTACGCCTCTCTTTGCTAGCGCCACCGAACAATACTCTCTGACTGATCCTCGTTGGTAAATACGTATCCATGATCAATGTCAAGCGAAAGCCCGACTTCGCTAAACACCGCACCGTCAGAAAGCTGCCGAGAGATTCTGTCAAAATTAGCTGAAGTGAGCTGTCCATTCGTATAGCATCACGTGGAGTGACAACTATAGAGTGTTGTATAGTGTGACTCGTTCGTATAGCATCACGTGGAGTGACAACTATAGAGTGTTGTATAGTGTGACTCGTTCGTATAGCATCACGTGGAGTGACAACTATAGAGTGTTGTATAGTGTGACTCGTTCGTATAGCATCACGTGGAGTGACAACTATAGAGTGTTGTATAGTGTGACTCGTTCGTATAGCATCACGTGGAGTGACAACTATAGAGTGTTGTATAGTGTGACTCGTTCTTATAGCATCACGTGGAGTGACAACTATAGAGTGTTGTATAGTGTGACTCGTTCGTATAGCATCACGTGGAGTGACAACTATAGAGTGTTGTATAGTGTGACTCGTTCGTATAGCATCACGTGGAGTGACAACTATAGAGTGTTGTATAGTGTGACTCGTTCGTCCATCGTAGAATTCGTAGACCAACAAATTGAGTCATAGGTACCTATCTTCTGGAAATCCCACAATGTAAAAGTAGTAAATTCGACGAACACGCAAGCTCATAATTTAGTGGTGTTATTTCGTTTTCGGATTAACATTAAGATAACTAAAACCACAAAGCTTAACTTTCGTAGAATCACGGAGAGGAAGCATCGAAGAAATGAATGTCACTTGATTCGGATATCGCTTTACTAATGTTACACTCACGAGTATTGCGACTAGCTCGTGCAGTGACGTCACGGCGCCGTCCTGCGCAACAGATGCTCCCAGTGTGCAAGCGGCCGCCGAGCTCATGCATGCGGCAGACATTGATTCAATTAAAAACTTTCTTAATAACTTTGCAAATGAACAACTTAGTTTTTCTGTCGGCGCCTGGTACATTACAAGAAAGAAGTAGGCGTAGCATGAGGGCCGCTTATATTGTGCATGCTTTTCTTTATGCTTTTACAAGTAGCTATCGGTAAAGGACTGTGTGGTCCAAGTGTTCGTGACGCGCGTGGGCCATGGAGGCGTCGCGTCTGTGTATCTGTGTGGCTCATGCTATTCACAGGATGACGGATTGTATTTGTATCACGGGCGATAAGTCTGGCACTGACCATATGTTACTCTAGCACTCAGTGTGACCGTACAACAATGTGTTGGGAACATTTGACATCCGCTACTCATTCGTGTGCCACAAACATATTTTCACACAAATTTTCATAAAAATGACTGGTCATCATACAATATTCATATCATGTCAGAACTCGGAACTTTTAAATGTCAACCATTCAATAACAGAAATGATGAATAATTACAAATACATAGAGATTACATATGACAGTCAAGTATATTAATGTTTAATTCATTAGAACTCACTGCTTTTATTCTTTGAAATACCTACATTGTAGATACAATGATTGTATTGTTTGAGAAGTTGTTATTATGATGCAACTAATGTGTAAAATAGTTATTTTCCTCATGAACAGTCACGCATTATCATAAATATGTACATAAATAATTTGGGTGTTCCTCTTAGGTACGATTCAGACCAGCCGGCTCGCATCGGTCCGGGCCGGGCGGCATTTTACAATGCGGTAAAGAACATTGAAATTATCAACAGTAATTACAGTTCATATTTGCATGCAACTTACGCATAGTTACCTCCGTCGGCATCCCGCAACGCGTCGCGACGTGTCGCAGAATGCATTCGGCAGTCGCGACGGCCGACCGGCTCCGAACGGCGCCGTCGGCATCGAATCGGCTGCCGTCGGGTCCGTTCGGAGCCGGTCGGCCGTGAGTCGTGGAATACGAACGGAGATTACGGTGCAGCAACTAGCGAATCATTCAAGTTGTGTTCTTCAAGCGACAGTTACAAGTCAAAAATGGATACGGAAGAAAAACTAATTTCTTTAGTTCAGACATATGATTGTCATTGGCATGCGTACGGCTACCGCGGCACGCGTACGGCTCCGTTCCGATGCGGCGCGACGCGAGCCGGTTGGTCTGAATCGTACCTTAGAGTAACCGGTCCGGCAGGCGGCGCACGCGCGGGCCCGCACGGGCGTGTCCGCGTGAGCTCCAACTTACGATACGAACCAGTTTTCAGGATTAACCTTGAACTGCTCTCAATGTTTCATGTACTCATAACGTTCATTTTCCTGTACCCTTTGAACCGGTTGAATCAACAAAGTATTGCACAACAGTATTAAATATTGTTTGCTAAATAGAGCGTCCAGGTAGGTATTACTAAAGAACAGAGACACGAAAGTCGATTAACACTGTTAATCAACATCAATCATCATCTAACTAAATTGACAAAAAATTGTGTGTTATTTTATTTGGTCAATAATAATGAAAACCTGAACTGACTGTATTCGTCGACTTTTGTATATAATTGTAAAAATGTTGGCAATACGGAGTCGGATAAGAATAAGGGGCAAGTCAAGATTAAGCTAAAGGTGCTTAAGATTTTGATTCCTTGACTGTACGTCTGCCATATTGCACAATTTCATTTGAACGCAATAATTTAATAATTATCATAACAATATGGTAAATCGCATTTCATTATCATTGCATAATTTGCAATCTCGTATTGCATACCAACCAACAACACTTATTCATTTTTATATGGCGCATGTCGTAAAGTGGTGTTCAATAGTTTTCATTATATTTTTGTTCCTTGTACCGTACTTTGGGAATCCGACTGAAAAAAGAACATGAATTTGTTTGTCTCTGTAACATGGTTAATATTGCAAAACTGTTCAATGGCCTGTTCAGAAAATGTTCTATTTCGCTCGGAAGGCCCTGAGTTTGTAGCAATGTATATGTTGACGGTAGCTGCGTGTTGTCTGTGTCGTGACGTGTTGTGTCGTGTCGCCCGCAGAGCCCAACACGCCCGGCAAGTTCATCGTGTGGTTCCGCAACGAGACCACGCTGCTGGTGCTGTGGCAGCCGCCCTACCCACCCGGCGCCTACACGCACTACAAGGTATGTGTTCACCGTACGTCCGCAATACACACACAAACACACCCCCACACACACACGGTTCACTCACAGCAGAGTAGTTAGTATGAGGCTTATGAAGCTCTAAAAGCCGAACTTTTTCTAGAAGTCTGTGTGCTATGGGATATCACCCACTGGGTACTTATTGTAATAATCCGCTCGTGTTCCTACTACTATGTTAGTTCGGCGAGCTTGCTTGAGCAGCGCGTGTAATGTGCGCAGGTGTCCATCGTGCCACCGGATGCGCGCGACTCCGAGCTGTACGTGGAGAAGGAAGGCGAGCCGCCCGGGCCGGCGCAGGCCGCCTTCAAGGGGCTGGTGCCGGGCCGCGCCTACAACATCTCCGTGCAGACCGTGTCCGAGCCCGAGATCTCCGCGCCCACCACGGCGCAGTACCGCACCGTGCCGCTGCGCCCGCGCAACGTCACCGCGCCGCTCGCGGACCTCAAGGAGACTTCCTTCAAGGTCACCTGGCTGCCGCCGCTCGAGGAGAGGTAATGCAACCGATTGAACTGCACTATACATATCAATGCCCTATTTCTCGAAACTATTAGTTTAATAGTATATTATATAATAGAAAAGTAATGAACAGTGAATAATTTTTCACCTTACGCCCATGTGATGGTAGCGAAACGGCCAAGCCACATATTTTGACTAAGGTGTAGAGTTTGTGAAGTTAGGGCGTGTAGAGTTAGAAGCTTGGCTCTACATGAGATCTGATAACTTTTTGGCAGTGCGAGCCATATGTGGTCTCGTCCTGGCAACATTTTACATCAAAATGTTTTTGGTGGGATTTCACATCTTTTTGAAAAGGACCATGCGTCATTTTGGGCCCACTTTTTCAACATTGTTCAACAGTGATAAATTATGTGTCATATGAAAGCTCTTAAAGTGTACTTTATTTCATTCTATGGCAGCAAAGTTCAAATGCAGCGCGAAAACGGTTTTTTATGCGTTTTTTAAAAATGTTCAACATTGTGCAACAGTGATGAAACCTATGTCATATGAAAGCTCTTAAAGTGTACTTTATTTCATTCTATGGCAGCTAAGTTCAAATCCAGCGCGAAAACGGTTTTATATGCGTTTTTTAAATCCGTCATTTTGGGTAAATTTTTTCAATATTGTTCAACAGTGATGAGTTATATGTCATATGAAAGCTCTTAAAAAGTACTTTATTTCATTCTATGGCAGCTAAGTTCAAATCCAGCGCGAAAACGGTTTTTTTATGCGTTTTTTAAAAATGTTCAACATTGAGCAATAGTGATGAAACCTATGTCATATGAAAGTTCTTAAAGTGTACTTTATTTCATTCTATGGCAGCTAAGTTCAAATCCAGCGCAAAAACGGTTTTATACGCGTTTTTTAAATGCGTCATTTTGGGTTCATTTTCAACATTGTTCAACAGTGATGAGTTATATGTCATATGAAAGCTCTTAAAAAGTACTTTATTTCATTCTATGGCAGCTAAGTTCAAATCTAGCGCGAAAACGGTATTATATGCGTTTTTTAAATGCGTCATTTTGGGTTCATTTTCAACATTGTTCAACAGTGATGAGTTATATGTCATATGAAAGCTCTTAAAAAGTACTTTATTTCATTCTATGGCAGCTAAGTTTAAATCCAGCGCGAAAACGGTTTTTTCATGCGTTTTTAAAAAATGTTCAACATTGTGCAACAATGATGAAACCTATGTCATATGAAAGCTCTTAAAGTGTACTTTATTTCATTCTATGGCAGCTAAGTTCAAATCTAGCGCGAAAACGGTTTTATATGCGTTTTTTAAATGCGTCATTTTGGGTTCATTTTCAACATTGTTCAACAGTGATGAGTTATATGTCATATGAAAGCTCTTAAAAAGTACTTTATTTCATTCTATGGCAGCTAAGTTTAAATCCAGCGCGAAAACGGTTTTTTCATGCGTTTTTAAAAAATGTTCAACATTGTGCAACAATGATGAAACCTATGTCATATGAAAGCTCTTAAAGTGTACTTTATTTCATTCTATGGCAGCTAAGTTCAAATTCAGCGCAAAAATGCTTTTTTTGCGTTTTTTAAAAATGTTCAACATTTTTAGTGTATTTTTAGTAGAACAAGAGCTATTTATAATCCTAGCTACTGACTGACAGCTAATTATAATTTAATATCAAAACAAAACAGATTTTTAAAAACGCATAAAAAAACGTTTTTGCGCTGGATTTGAACTTATCTGCCATATAATGAAATAAAGTACACTTTAGGAGCTTTCATATGACATAGGTTTCATCACTGTTGCACAAAGTCAAAGTCAAAGTCAAAGTCAAATCATTTATTTCAAATAGGCACATTAAAGGCACTTTTGAACGTCAAAAAAAAAAAACTAAATAGAAATGATTCTAGTCGCCCATTCGAAAAGGTAGATTTCGTATGGAGAAGAATGGGCAAGAAACTCCACCGTTACTCTTTTAAAAATGTTTTACAAGGTCTTGTATACATAATAAAAATTATATGTGAACACGATGCACCCATAATAAAATTAGTCTACCACAAAAGGTAAAAAGAATTAAAAATTAAGCAATGACAGGTAAATCAAATAAGTGATAGATACATGGTGCTCACATATTTACAAGTTATTTAAAAAAAAAATGCAAAAGTAGTTGAACTTTAACAAGTGTGTGAGCCACTGTAGTCGCAGATTGTAAAAATGAATTAGAATAAGATGTCATAATTGAAAATATATATATAAATTAAATTAGGAACAAGTTTGATTTTGTCTAGACTTTTAGATTGTCCTATGGAGCAGGACCAGCATGTTTCCAAACATTGTTGAACATTTTTATAAAAACGCATAAAAAACCGTTTTCGCGCTGGATTTGAACTTAGCTCCCATAGAATGAAATAAAGTACACGCTAAGAGCTGTCATATGACATAGGCTTCATCACTGTTGCACAATGTTGAACATTAAAAAAAAACGCATAAAAAAACCGTTTTCGCGCTGGATTTGAACTTAGCTGCTATAGAATGAAATCAAGTACACTTTAAGAGCTTTCATAAGACATAGGTTTCATCACTGTTGAACAATGTTGAAAAAATGAACCCAAAATGACGCATTTAAAAAACGCATAAAAAAACCGTTTTCGCGCTGGATTTGAACTTAGCTGCCATAGAATGAAATAAAGTACACGCCAAGAGCTGTCATATGACATAGGTTTGATCACTGTTGCACAATGTTGAACATTTTTAAAAAACGCATAAAAAAACCGTTTTCGGGTCGATTTCAAACAGAGCTAAAACTGTTGTCATCTCTAATAACTTTGAATTTTTTTTGCGATTGTTTTTGTTTTTTCTTTAATATTACAGTCTTCAATTACCTTTTTACGTTCCAAAACAAAACAATACCCAAAAGTGTGCCATTTGCGAGAAAACTAAAACTATAACATTTAGTCCCTTATGAATATATTACTCATTTTCCGTTTACGTTGAAATAAAGTTGAATAAAAACGAAGTTACTCGTAGAGATTCTATTTATTTAATATTTCCTAACATGATGATGTGCAAGCATTCAAAAATAGTATAAAATTTTCATTTGAGAATAATAGAATACTCTTATCCTAGTGTTTTAAACATTGATCATGGTTTATCTATCATTAGTGTAGCGTAAGTTAATACCGTCATAATATTAAATCCACGGAGCTCCCGGGCCCCCGCTTCACCCCACCCGCCGACACATCGTCAGTGGCGTTGCAGCGTTTATTCAGAGCGGTGGTGCGTTTCGTATTTTTTGCGAGATATTCATATTTCTACCGATTTCAGTGCCGTGGACGAAACTCGACTCATTCATCTCTTAACTATAATTGCAAAAGGTATTGTAATCGAATTTTTACAACACAGTGTTTCTTATAGCTAACAAGAACATGGATATTTTAAATGTATTCGATTGCCTTCTAGAAAGTTCCACAAGCTTAAAAATTATATGTTTGTTCCAAATATCATTAGTGTTACTGTCATTTGTGTCAATTTTTCATGTAATACTAATGATATTGAATGTAACACTAATGAAATATTATAATAATTAATTATTAACAAAAAATTAAGGCTTTCCGCCTGATTACGTCAAAGGCAGTTTGTTTTTTTTTTAATTCTCCTTT
Source organism: Oligia fasciuncula (assembly GCA_963082905.1). NCBI lineage: Eukaryota > Metazoa > Arthropoda > Insecta > Lepidoptera > Noctuidae > Oligia > Oligia fasciuncula. Next base: position 676,428 of record OY720394.1, on the reverse strand, counting down.
TTTGTGTGTGATGTGATGAAAATCAATAGTTATATTTACATGATTATCTACGAAATTTGCTATAAATTATTATCGGTGTTTATGTTTTGAGTTTGAGTGTTGCTTAGTGTAATTAAGCTAGGGCTTAATGGCTGTTATTTATGAAATAATTTTTTAGGACATTATGCCGAATATGAAAAGGATGAGTGCAGATGAGTTAGAAAGAAGAAGAATAGCAAGGAGAGAAAAATATAAACAAATTAAAAACGACCCAGAAAAATATGCCGCTGAAAGAGCTAAAAAAAGAGAAGCTTATCTAAAACGAAAAGAGGGTAAGAAGGTGAAAAGTATTAACCAAATGTCTCCAAGAGAGCAAAGATTACAACGGAAAAAGTGGAGGGAAAATTCCAAACGTTATCACGAGAAGAAATTAAAAGAGAAAAAGATACAAGAAGTAATTGTCCCACAAAGAACTGAAATAGATTCTACAGCTGATGATAAAACTGGCGACCCATTGGATGCACCTGATACAGAACGACCAAATAAGTTAAAAAACAAAATCTTGTTGAACAAAATTAAAGCTTTAAAACGAAAGCACCTCTTGGAAAAGAAAGAAATGTTATGTTTAATAAAAAAATACCAATACAGGTGCAGAGTTCTATTGCGAAAAATTAATATTATGAAAAATAATCGAGAAAAAGAAAATATGGATAATGAAAAAACAGGCATAAATGAAGCTACAGAAGATAACACTAAGTCGAATACTATATGTCCAAGACGAAATAATGACCACTATAGGAAGTGCCTACGCAGCCGTTTACAAAAGAAGATTTTAGAAGGAGGCAAAAGTATCCAAGAGTTAGTGGAACGATTTTATGAAGACGATATCAATAGTCGCAATACTGCCGGTAAAAAACAATGTATTAAAAAGTTCGGAGTTACGAAACAAAAGCGGTATTTACTGGACTCTGTAAAAAAATTGCACAAAAAGTTTATGGAAGAAAATCCAAACATACGAATAAGCTATGTTACATTCGCACGACTACGTCCGTTTTGGGTTTACCTTCCTAGAGATGACAGAGATACTTGTGGCTGTACAGTTCACACAAATATGGATCTTTTAATCTCGAGTTTGAAGAAAAAAGGGATAGTTGATATAACTAACTTCCAAAAGATGTTGGATATCTTGTGCTGTGACAAATATAATCTTAAATGTCTCGTCTCTCGTACATGTCAAATTTGTAAAAGGGTCATATTCAAAATAATTGTAAGTTACGGATAGGAAACAGATATGAATATTATTTGATTGTAACAGAAAAATAACAGAAAGGAATTATTAGGGCAAGTTTAAATAGCACACGTTTATAACAGGCTACGAGTGCGAAGTCGGTGTGGGTCGCTAGGTGGGTACATAATGAAATAACATTTTGGTGATCGTATTTTAGTTGGTATAATTGCCATAAATTCATCATCATCATTGCCATAATGCCTTATCTCCGAAACTACCGAGCCTAAAATTTTGATATTAATATTAAGGCAAAAGGATTCTAATGATTAGAATTATGTAAATATTTGTTACGGTCGTGAATCATATTTTAATCAACATACAACTTTACACTGACCTGTAAATTGCAAAAAACCTGAGTCAATTTGAATTTCGCGGGCTACCTTAGCGCATCCCCCTTAACTGATAGGTACTGAGACGGCCGACGAGAGGCTGGGTACGCCTCGGCGAGGCTGCGCGGTTAGTATAAAAGGCTCAAGCAGTGAGGACTGAGGATACGCAGTAAAACATGCACACACAGACAATACATGGCACAGCAATGCAATACATGGCACAATATACGCAAACTTTACATACTTCAAATAAATTTAAGTAAGTAAAAAAAATGTTTTGGCTAACCTGCGGTGCACTAAGTACCTATTAATATTTTATTTTCATTAATTCATACATGAGACAATGTGAATAACGCCTAATCATTCATATCTGTTACGTAACGGAAAAAAGTGACAGATAAAATAACGTATATGAATTAATTGCACGTGTCTATCCTACAAATCTATTTATTTCCACACCAATTCACATGATTATACGAATATTTTATAGTTATAACAAATATCACAATACAGCCCTTTCCTAGTATGAGTAATAAAACAGTAAGTACTTACCGCTACTGTAAACGACTCACATTGAATATTTACTTTTAAAAGTCTAATTTTCTTCGACAACGAAACGAGCTGAAAAACTATATTGAACAAAATGGCAAAGCGTTTATTCTTACGCGTCGTGTAGTAACAGCTAGTGAACTAATTTTGCCAGTATTTCAAATTTCTTTATTGCCATGGAAATAATGTTAAAATAGCATAACAGAGAAGAATAACAGATATGTGCAAAATCAGGACACTCATTAATAAATTAAATTTGGAGTACACTAAATAGTATTTTATATTTTGTTTAGTAAAGTGTTGAAAGTTTAAACAATATTCTCTGAATATATTTTTTTTTTTAACTTTTGTAGAATGGTTCATAATTAAATTATTTTTTTTAGTTTACCGTTAAAGACGTGGACATAGAATACTTGTATGAAACGGATCCTACGCAATGTCTGGTTTAATTTTTTTTAATGAATTGTTTAGGTTTACCAAATGTTTCGTTGTTTTTTATTAAGCTCAAATAAATATTTTATCTGTTTGTTTATGAAATTCTAGTCAGTTGCATCTCGTTATGAAAATAATTGGGTTGGACATTAAGACAGTAGTAAATATACAATTATTTTGAATATGACCCAAAAATAAAGTCATACCATACAACGAATTCAGTAACGATCAAGAAATAGAATACTATGAGTGGGGTAGGGATAAGAAAAAAGTGGGTCAAAAAGAAATTAACATCACTAAGAAATTTAAACGCACAACTCAAATAAGAAATCTGATATTAAAACTAGAGGATTCTCTTCCTAAATTTTTCTCACATACTGCGAATATTATCAACCAATACCAAATTATAACAGAGCTGAAAAAATCCCTGAATGATTACGAAACTTTAGTCCACATGGACTTTTCGGAAAATTATAGCTATAAATTCGCTGAAGAAGTACAAAGCTTGCACTTTGGAGGTAGTCGTGGCCAGGTTTCTTTGCACACAGTAGTAATTTATATAAAAAAGGGAAGGGAAATCATTAACTATTCTTTATGTACAGTTAGTGAATGCACTCGACACGATTCACCAGCAGTGTGGGCTCATTTGCAGAAAGCACTGGAGTTTGTATTTGAAAAATCTCCTAGTATTACTACTGTGCATATACTAACAGATAGCCCTTCGAGTCAATATCGCAACAAGTATATATTTTACATTATGACACAGCTGCAAAATGTCTTCTCATCATTAAAGTCAGTAACTTGGAACTATCAGGAAGCCGGCCACGGTAAAGGTGCTCCAGATGGTGTTGGCGCCGTAGTTAAAAGGACGGCTGACTACCAAGTAAAATGCGGGCGTGATGTGGGGGACTTCTCAACATTTGTTGGTATTGTGCGAGAAAACATAAAAAATGTCGAGATAAGGGTTGTAGAAGAACATGAGTTTAGAGAAAAAGAAATTCATCTCCCCAAAAACATAGCTCCTTTTAAAGGAACTATGTTAGTCCACCAGGTGCTTTGGAACTCCGATTCGGAGTTCCTTGAGTTTAGAAAATTGAGTTGTTACGAGTGTGTTGACACCATTTGTAAGCACGACAAGCACATGCAATTGCATAAAATTTACAAAAGTGCAATAGATTCAGAAGTAGGAAATGTTAAAATCATACCTCCTAATAAGATTAAAATATTGAGCGATATCACCATTAAACACGCTAATACGCCCAATAAAGCTCCAACTTCTCGAATTCGCAAAGAGCAGAATCTTACACCACTTGCAAAAGTTAAAGGTACTTGGGAAAATCAGGCATTCATGGTAACTCAAACAGAAGCAATGGTGTCTGGATTTGGGCAACAACATCAACAAGAATTTCTTACGTTTTTGAACCAACAACAGGCATACAAAGATTGATTGAACGATTAATACAGAATATTTCTGGTGAAGATATTTAATTAAGGAAAGCAGAAGCAGAAGTCAAGAAGAAAATGTTATATAAATAATGATTAAAACCAAAGAAAACCAAGACCAAAATCAGCAAAATTATGGATAGATAAATACAAAAATATTGATTGTAATATGGAAGACTTAAAAATTGAATCAATACTTGAGTACTTTTAAGTTTAAAGAAAACTACTGTTTTTAATTATATGGATAATTTTGGTTTATGTGTGTTTAGACTGTGATTAGTTGTTATATATTGGTTTAAAGATTGTGGTTAAACGAATATATTAAATTTGAATCCTCCAAGAAGACTGAAAAATTATATGCATCCAAATAATATTTTTATGATTGTTAAGAGATATTATACTAATTTAATCCATTTGGGTTAGTTTTATTTTAATTATCTGATATAGAGTACATCGCAAAATTATTAAAATGAGTGGTTTCAGTTGTTTTTTTTTTTAATTGTCATTAGTAGGCATCTAATCTCATTAGTGTTTTAGATAATTTCATTAGTGTAACAACATCACTCATTCGTGTCACTCTGATTTCAATTTTTCAATAGTTTTCATTAAAAAATCATCAATATTTTATTTAACTTATATTAATATAACCTCATATAGTGAGGCTATACCATTAATAACCCAAAAAACGGGTATTTATGAAATCAAACAAAAAAGTATCATTTTAATTCGAAATTTGAAATCGACCCTTTCGCGCTGGATTTGAACTTAGCTGCCATAGAATGAAATAAAGTACACGCCAAGAGCTGTCATATGACATAGGTTTCATCACTGTTGCCCAATGTTGAACATTTTTATAAAACGCATAAAAAAACCGTTTTCGCGCTGGATTTGAACTTAGCTGCCATAGAATGAAATAAAGTACACGCCAAGAGCTGTCATATGACATAGGTTTGATCACTGTTGCACAATGTTGAACATTTTAAAAAAACGCATAAAAAAACCGTTTTCGCGCTGGATTTGAACTTAGCTGCCATAGAATGAGATAAAGTACACGCCAAGAGCTGTCATATGACATAGGTTTCATCACTGTTGCACAACTTTGAAAAGTGGGCCCAGTGTTCATTCAAAAGTGCCCATGGTCCTTTCTTATGAAATAAAAAAAAAAAATTTGGGAGTTCTTTACTAAAAATCCTGAAATATGTATTTTATTATTTATAACAAGGAGTCCCTATATCAATTTTCAGAACTCTAGCATCAAAGGAGAATGACCACCAATGGGCCCCTTAGTTTTGGTGTCGTGTCAAGACTATTTTTACTTCTCAAAAATTAAGTCTTATTTTTACATGTTCATGTTTTTTTTATCAAGATTTCTTTTACCCTATCAATTGGAAAACATAATTAATATTTACTTTATTGAATTTAGATCAGTTCCGCCATTAAAACTTAACCTGAATGTTGCCAGACGACAGACTATGTCAATTAAATAATTGTAATCGAATGAAAATATCGATATTTTACTAATCCGCCGACTAAAATGACCGGAGATAGGCTACAATAGCTTTTCTCCCGTCGTAATCTAGCTAATACTCTCATGTAACTGATTAGGGGCGAAGAAGACGACGGGCGGGCTCAAATAAAGAAAACAAAAGTAGTAAATTAACTAAAAAAAAAACACGAAGGAATTATGATTTGAGGGGGTGTATATTCTACCCACAGACATATAATATGATGACTAGGAGATTCTACCGGTCTTAGCTCTGCGATGCTTGAAGCTAACGGTCCTGAAATGATGTGGAGGTCCTCTGTCCGATAGCGAAGAACTAAGGCGGAAACAGACGCTCAGCCAGTCGATTCTGTAAAAATCTCACCGTGAAAACTTAGGTGAAGTGAGTTTGTTTTTGCTAGGAATTGACGCTATTGACAGCTCACTCCACGCTCACTTCACTTATGTTTTCACGGGGAGATTTTTACAGAATAGCACCGCTGCCTGGTTGTCCTTCCGACTGTCTAATTGGACTATCGAATTGGATTAACTGTATGACACACGCTTCGGTTTTGCCTTCTGACACTTTTTGAAGAAGAAGAAGTATCCGATTGTCTGACCCGATTCGGGTCGCCAGATTCTGGATGTTATAAAACCGTACAAAAATAAAAAATCACAAAATCCGTAGTTCACATTTGAAAGTCTTCAGCATTGTGGTTAGTACTCAGGTTAATACCTCCCATACATATCTAAACAGCGTTCATAATTATGTTTTTAATTATGTAAATAATATTATATAAAACAAATCGATTTGGTAAATCGATTACCAAAATATTTAACATGGTCACACTTAGACAATCTAACTGTCAAATCAATGCATAAATCAGATCCTGCGTTCCGAATTGGGAAATAATAAATGTGAGCGTGCTTAAACCCGTACCGAATTAGCGTGAGCGCGATAATGATGTTCCGTGAATCGTCATAGATGACGTCATGACATGCGCCATCTTGCGATAACGCCAACCATGCCCTAGAATAATATCACCGTGAGCGCTGTAAAAAATTACAATGTGTGTGTGAGGATGTGTCAGTGTGTGTTTTGTTTTGCATCTTAACTTAAAATTGAACTAACGTGGCATTTTCGAAATTGTGCTTCTGGCTGACAGTCGCCACCTAACCAAAGAAAAATAAATGTGGTGTTTATACAAAGAAATACTTTAATAATATCGTTTTGACGTTGAGTAAGCACTGTGAGCGCGTTCACGAGCGTTCCGAATTGTTGACAGCTCTCAGCTGTCATAATCGTAATATCTAAATCGGAACGCATGTGAGATGATGTGAGCGCGAGCGCTGTGAGCGACTATAGCTAATTCGGAAAGCAGCCAAATTGTTTCGTGCCGTTCGTTTTGCGTCGAGTTGAATTTATTTCTCCGTATTTACTTCTGTTCGTTACAATTTGAAGCTGCCGAGTTGAGCGTAGAAACTAGAAGCCCCATATTCAGATTTAACTGTATTTCAAGTAAATGATATTTTCACAAAAGGGTGAATATTTCAGAGGGCCAAAATTTATGTCTCGCTACAATACTCATCAATACTAAAGAATTTCAAAGTCAAACATTTTTATTCCATTACTTAAATAAATTATAAAGATGCTATCGGAGCCATTTTGAGCTTTAAATCACACAAAATAAAGATATTCAAATATTACTTTAAAAATCGGCAATATTTGGCGTGTCGCCTGGGTATAGTTTCCAACATTTCGTGACATAAAAAAATCAATGTATTGAATGTGATACATTGTGTGAATAAATATTAAACTTAGATAAATAAAGAACGTTTTTCATTACAATAATGTTAGAAAACTTTATTAAAAGTTACTTTAAAATGTAATCAAAATTATTTAAAAAAGTTTGTTATATGGCCAAGTCACGTTATTTGGGTTCAAAGATTAAAAACAGCAGTAATGTAATTAAAACGACTTGGAATATTATTAATAGTGAAACGGGAAGATCTAGTAACCGAAATACTGACTACAGCCTGTCTATTAATGACAACATAATAAAATCAGACACACAAGTCGCCGAGGCATTTGAAAATTTCTTTTCAGATATTCCCGTTTCAACTACTAAATCACTAAACTCATCACCTTCTGTTGCTGAGTCTTTGCTTAAAGAAAATGTTAATGGTTGCGATTCAGAATTTCATTTTGAATATATTACCTGTAGAGATATAATTAAAACCTTTCACACTTTAAATGTAAAAAAGACTGCAGATCTGTGGGGTAATTCTGTAGAAGTAGCCAAGTCTATTATTGACATTGTAGCGCCTACTCTAGCTATTATCTTTAATAGTTGTATTGACAATGGGGAGTTTCCTGACCTTATGAAAAATAGTAAAATAATACCTTTGTTTAAATCAGGTAGTACATCAGACCCCACAAATTATAGACCTATTTCTGTACTACCTACCTTTAGTAAAATTTTTGAGAAATTAATTTTAGACCAAATGCAAAGATTTTTTAATAAACATAAATTATTACATAGCAAACAGTTTGGTTTTACAAGGGGTCGTTCAACTACTGATGAACGACGACTGGCGTTGAACTATTAGGACATATTTATAATGCATGGGAAGATAAATGCGATGCCTTGGGCATCTTTTGTGATTTGTCCAAGGCATTCGATTGCGTTCTTCACGAAACGTTAATCAGGAAACTCCGCCACTACGGGATCCGAAACACTGCTCTGGATCTTCTTATTTCATACTTGAGTAAAAGGATTCAGAGCGTTGACGTTAATGGAAAAAGATCACCCGGATCTATAGTAACAATGGGAGTCCCACAGGGCTCAATTCTTGGTCCTTTCTTGTTTCTCATTTATATTAATGACTTGCCGTACCTCATAAAGGATCATCATGATATAGTGTTGTTTGCAGATGACACTTCTCTTTTGTTTAAACTTAAACGTCAGCAGTTGGTTACTGACGATGTAAATAGCGCGATCTCGAAAGTAGTCCACTGGTTCAATGTTAATAATTTGCTTCTAAACGAGAAGAAAACCAAATGCATTAAGTTTACGCTACCCCACGTAAGGCAGGTGAAAACTAATGTGTTGATAAAGGGCGAGGAATTGAATCCTGAAGACAACACAGTATTCTTGGGCATAACTTTGGATGCTAAGCTTCAGTGGGGTCCACATATAGATAAATTGTCAAAAAAGCTAAGTTCTGCAGCATACGCTGTTAGAAAAATTCGAAATTTAACTGATATAGAGACTGCCCGTTTAGTGTACTTTAGCTATTTTCATAGTGTAATGTCGTACGGTATTCTATTGTGGGGAAATGCCGCCGATATTCAGACTATCTTTGTTTTGCAGAAGCGAGCTGTTCGATCAATTTATAAATTAAGTCCGAGACACTCTCTCAGAGATAAATTTAAAGAGATTAATGTAATGACTGTGCCTTCTCAGTACATTTATGAAAATCTTTTATATGCCCATAAAAATATAAAATTGTTTAAAAAATACAGTGATATCCATAATATAAATACTAGAAACAAACACAAATATGTTGTACCTACAACCAGGCTCAAGAAAATAGGTAGCTCGTTCAGATGCCAATGTATACGCTTTTACAATAAACTACCAAGCCACGTTCAAGATCTAAGCCTTAATAAATTCAAATCTTTCATTAAACGTAAGTTGTGCCAGAAAGCCTTTTATACCGTTAGAGATTATATTGAGGACAAAAAGGCTTGGGATTGAGCTGCTTCCAATTTCTGCATTTTGAATGATTTTTTTCTTTTTTATATACACATTGACATTGATGAATATTTTTTTTTTTTAAACAATGACATTTGCTTACTTTGTAAAGTATTATATTATTTTTTCATTGTGAATGTGAAGACGATGTGGGTCATTTTACATACTTATATATATTTTTTTATTATTCTCTCTGTTCTGTTTTTTTTTTCTCATGGTCTGGCAGTTTGAGTAATTTATGTGGCCTACCCAAATGTCCTTTCTTTGGTATTGTTCGTCGAATCGTTGAGCTCCTTAAGTCTTGAGTTGAGCTGCACGATTTTTGACAAATGCGTGCACTGACTGGACAGGTCCTCTCAATCTGTGTGGTTCTTTCCTCAAAAGACCACCTCAGACATCGATCTACATGGTCTTCATATAACCTGACCAAGATTATGTCTGGACTTTAAAAGAGACTGTAACCTCTGAGTTTGTTTCGGCCTTTCTTCTCAGAGTAGTCAGATAGGAAACGCCGACTTCATCTAGTTATAAAAAACATGACTGACGTGTAAAAGTGTTTGTACAAACCTACTTACAAAAAATAAAATCATTTCATTTCATCATTTCATTTCATTTCAACAATGTTCAAAAAATAAGCGTCATTATCGGCAACAATGTTGTGTGTAATTTTTTTACTTATAACGAAACGCGACCGAATAGTCAAATGATGTTTAAGCGACGCTTCACCCCACGCCTCAGTCTGCTGACACGCTTTGGAGTGTAAGGACGTCGCGTGATTTGAGCAGGAAGTATTTCATTTTGATTCTCCAAAGTTTGTCATCACAATCGTCATTCTTATTTTTGACTGTATCTCAATTATTTCTTCATAATGAAGTGTTTTTATGTAACAAAGTTGAAGTATGCGTGAAACTAATACTGCATGTGGCACTCTCTCCGACGAATATACCTAATTATTTTGTAAAATGGTGAACTTTCTAGAATTCGTCATTATTGGCAACATCATTTTCAGCAACGTCGCATGAGACGACAATGACACGTGTTGCTAAAAATGATATTGTCTTGATTGAGCAATGACGGTTGTTACCGATAATGATTTTAGTATTCGACCTAATAGTTAGATATATCGTGCTTTTGTTGGTTTCCGTTAATTTCGGCATAAAGCTTGGTACAATAACATATTTTTTTGGCAAATTCGGAAAAATACACTTTTTCTTTTATTTTTTAACAAATTTATAATGAATGTATGGTTAATTGCGTTATTTTATTTATTTTATCTGTCTGCATGGTGCTATTGTTCGTTTCGAGGTTTTTGTTATTTTTTTTGTTTGCATAAGGTTTATTTGAAATTTATTGTCATTTTAGCCGAAAAATGAAGCTGACATATACATATCTTTGTAATACACATGAATAGAATGTGAACGTTAATCAGTTCACCAATATTTTAGAAGATTTCGCATTTATAATTGCAACATATCAAGGTGGTCTGCGTAAGGCACTCTGTGAAGACCAGCAAAATTTGAAATTATATCGTAGCTACAATATAAACAATGAGTTTAGATACGAAAGTGTTCAAATTGAACTAGACGGTAACAGTCCGGAGCAGATACAAAATATGTACAAGTACGTAAAGGATTGGTCTGTGTGGTGCCGGACTTAAAGAATAGCACCACCCGGACCCCATGCTTCCCGTGGGTGTCGTAAAAGGCGACTAAGGGTCGTACCGGAGAATGGGCAGCAGCGTTCTCTATACATTCCACCACCATACCATACTGCGGTCGCCAACCCACCTGCCAAGCGTGGCGATTATGGCAAACCCCCCCCCCCCCCCCCCGCAAGAATGACAAGCACAAAAAACTCTTGGCCCCTAGTACCCGGCGGCCCGCCTACCCTTGGCTACGGTAGCGGCCAAGGCCACGGTGAGGCAAGGGGTGCTAAGAATCCCCGGAAGAGATCCGGCTACCACAATCACCGAAAACTGGACCTGGCAACTTATAACACGCGTACACTCCGGACCGACGAGAAGATCAACTTGAGGAAGAATTGAGCAGGTTACAGTGGAGTATAGTGGGGTTATCTGAAGTCCGAAGAGAGGGGAAGACTTGATAAGTCTCAAATCCGGAAACTTGCTCTATTTCCGGGAGGGTAACCAGCAGTCCCAAGGTGGTGTCGGGTTTATCGTCCATAAGTCCCTTGTGAGCAACGTGGTGAAGATCGAGAGTGTGTCGACCAGGGTGGCGTACCTCATACTCAGAATATCCGAAAGGTATTCGTTGAAGGTCGTACAGGTTTACGCCCCGACGTCGTCACACCCCGACGATGAGGTAGAGACCATGTATGAGAATATTTTCAGAGCCATGCATGGCTCTAAAACTCACTTTACCGTTGTCATGGGGGACTTTAACGCGAAACTGGGTAAACGAAACGATGATGAGCTGCGAGTGGGGCAATTTGGAGTATTCCTTCTTCAGAAAACGTGAGCACAGAAAGTGGACCTGGCAGAGCCAGATGGTGGAGATGGTGCAACTAAAAATGAGATTGACTTCATTATGTCGACGAAGAAGAAAATTTTCAATGATGTCTCTGTGATCAACGCGGTGAAAACCGGACGCGATCACCGCATGGTAAGAGGCACATTGAACTTAAATATCAAGCTGGAAAGATCTCGACTGATGAAGTCTACGCTCCGCCCAGCACCTATTCAGGTCCAAAACCCCGAGTGCTTTCAGCTCGAACTTCAGAATCGTTTCGAATGCCTAGGGAGCTCCGTGGACGATTATAACGATGGGTTCGTGGAAACTGTCCATACGGTCGGGTCTAAGATCTTCAAGACCCGTCGTACGAATTTAGAAAAGAAGCTCTCTGATCCGACTTTACGGCTCATGAAGGAGAGGCGCGAGATGATCCTGCAGTCTTCAGATGATGCGCTAAATTACCGGCAACTCAATAGACGGATCTCTAAGTCCTTGAAAAGCGATCTTCGCCGCTATAATACAGACCGTATTAAGGACGCGATAGAGCGAAATAAAGGCTCCAAGGTCTTTGCTATAGATCTGTCTATTGGACAGAGCCAGCTTACTAAACTGAAGACCGATGATGGCAGGATCGTATCCTCCAAACCTGAGCTGTTGAGAGAGATCGAGAGATTCTATGGACAGTTATAGACGTCAACAAGTAACCCAGTTACGAACGACCCAAGAGCTAGATTGACCCGACACTATAGCGAAGACATCCCGGACGGCAGCCTGTACGAGATTAGGATGGCTCTGAAGCAGCTCAAAAACAACAAGGCGCCGGGTGATGACGGAATTACGGCCGAGCTGCTGAAGGCCGGCGGAAAACCCGTTCTGAAGGCCCTTCAGAAGCTGTTTGGTTCGGTCATACTCGAGGGTAGAACACCTGCACAGGCATGGAACAGAGGTGTGGTGATACTTTTCTTTAAGAAGGACAACAATGCCCTTCTTAAGAATAATTAATAGGCCCATCTTACTTCTGAGCCATGTCTACAAGCTGTTTTCGAGAGTCATCACGAACCGTCTCGCGCGCAGGTTTGACAACTTCCAGCGTCGCGAACAAGCCGGATTCCGTAAAGGCTTTAGCACCGTAGACCACAAACATACGCTACGACAGGTTATACAGAAGACCGAAAAGTATAACCTGCCTCTCTGCTTAGCGTTTGTGAACTACGAGAAAGCCTTTGATTCGATCGAGACATGGGCTGTACTGCAGTCTCTTCAACAACGGTGCCAGATCGACTATCGGTATATCGAGGTGCTGAAGTGTCTGTACGAAAACGCCACTATGTCAGTCCGACTCCAGGATCAGACCTCGAAACCTATCCCTCTGCAGCGAGGTGTGAGACAGGGAGACGTTATTTCTCCGAAACTGTTCACCGCTGCACTGGAGGACGTCTTTATGGTTCTGGACTGGAAAGGGGCTGGCATTAACATCAATGGCGAGTACATAACGCACCTTCGGTTTGCCGACGATATCGTAGTCATGGCTGAGACTATGGAGGACCTCAGAGTCAGTACAATGCTCGATGACCTCAGTAGAGTCTCCGAAAGAGTGGGTCTTAAAATGAACATGGACAAAACGAAGGTCATGTCAAATGCCCATGTAACACCCACTCTCATAAAGATCGGATACGCTACACTTGAAGTCGTGTATGTTTACCTGGGACAAACTGTCCAGTTGGGTAGGTCTAACTTCGAGAAAGAGGTCAATCGTCGAGTCCGACTCGGCTGGGCAGCGTTCGGGAAGCTACGCAATATCTTCTCGTCTCACCGCAGTGTCTCAAGACGAAAGTCTTTGACCAGTGCGTGTTGCCAGTGATGACTTATGGCACTGAAACGTGGTCGCTCACAATGGGCCTTATAAGAAGGCTAAAAGAAGCTGTTTTTGCCAAATGTTAATTTAAATGTTTTGTCAAAAAATATTATTTTATTATAATATTGCATTTTATTTTCCTTGTCCATATCATAATATCATAACAAAATAATATCCAAAATAGTATTTAAGTCACATGTAAATTCATCTCCATATTTATAATAGGGGAAGGTTGCTATGAATGGACCACATAACTTTACGACCTCATACCTCAAAAAGTGTAAGTGTTAAAATGAAAGCAGTTTATTATTTCTATTTCGTAGGACCTTTATTTATAATAATCATACGCACAAACAATTCGGGCTTACACTTTTTGCTATAAACGAAGAAAACAAAATCTTGAGCTGTTGCCTTCTTTGGACCATGGGCACCTTCAATGAACCACCAGGTTGCCATCAATGGACTTCGAGAAATTTGTTCTAGTGGTCCAATCGAGGCAACTAATTATAATTATCAATATTACAAAATTGTGACATACGAGGAGAGACAAACATTACTCATAACATACGACAAGCAAACAAACTATATTTATAGGCTACATAATTAGTATCTAATAAAATTTTACATTTGGCACATTTAGTGAGACCAACAAGTCATCAAAATTAAGATACAGTCTAAAGGAAGCTAAGGTCGCTTGTAGTAATAGCAATAGTTGCTTTCGGGACTCCATATTATATTCTGCTTGCTTCACTTAAACCAACTCTTTGTTTCCTTACTGATTCTAAAGCAAGGTTCATTCTTGTTTCATTCCATGTAAAGTACTTCCTTTTTTCGGCGACATTCTGGAATTTTAAATTTATAACAATTTTTCTGTGGTTTTTTTCCATAATTAGTGAAATACTCGGGACCTATTCCCATAATTATAAGCAGAAAAATACAGTAAAAAGTTGCTATGATTGGACCGGTCCAACGGTGGAACTCTCTTGGGGTCCATTGATGGCAACAAGGTATTTGTTAAGAAAAAAATAAAATAAAATATACATGGTCATGATTAGACAAAATTGAATAACACTCATGGAATCACAATTAAATTGTCTAATAGTTCATAACAGTGCACGCAGACAAATATGAATGCAATGATACTTACGTCAAATTGTCCTGAGTGTAATATTTAGATTTTGACCGCCGCAAAGACAACGTCACACGTCTCTCCTCGCCACGTGACGCAACGTCACTGAGGAGGGGGGTGCAACTGAGTCGTCAAGGACTCGTTTCGACTAGTTTGGGTATTGCTAGCTTGCACAGTTTTGGAAATACCTTGGTGGTCCAATGAAAGAGCTAGTCCAATGATCGCAACCTTCCCCTACTTATTCAACTCATTGTCGGCAACATTGCGTCATTATTTTTTACAATAACGTCATTATTCTCACAATGTGACATTATCAGCAACAACGTTTTTTAATGATTTTGAAAAATATCCAAAATTAATGGACTGCTTGGGGTGCCTTCATTACCACATACTTTATATTTGATATATCTATACATCTGGCCTTAAATAGAAGCTCTGCCGCGAGGTTTATAAAATCTTAATTATTTTTGTCAAGAATATTGTTTTGAGGAGATCCGCCCAAAACTTAAAAAAGCTACTGAGAGACAGACTTCAACGATATAAACTCGATGGATTCTTGTTTATGCCATTATTGGTTGGGAACTTGGTAACTACTTACTGCAGAGCAATTCAATGAGCTTCTAAATATTGTAACCCTATGTTATAATGATCACTCTCCAAATCCTTCTGTTGCTCTCGGCATATTCTTAGTAAAACTCGGAACAGGTGACAGTCATCAAAGACTGTCAACTCTTTTTAAAATGCCAAGATCCACTTTATAATATTATTATTTTAATTTCAAATATGTTTAAAACAAAAAAAAACGTGTTTTATAACCTCAATTTCAGCATCCAAAAAAATAAGATTTCTCTTAAACTTGGGTGAAAAATTGAAAATCGATTTCAGGATATGAAAAGGTAATTCTAGGTCTACAAAACCAAGTTAAAACCTCCGTGACACGCGAAGTTTTTTAGGGGCCCAAAACTCCTAACAAAATGGGCATTGTCCTTTGCGGAAGTCTCGTACAAATTTCCATCCCCTAGTTTAAAGGGTTGGAGGGTAAAAGTTCCAAGTTTTAGAATTTGTTTGTTGTTTGTGTACTATTACTAGTGTTATATACTAAGTTAAACACTTCTATTAATTAAAGTCGTATTTATTCCTAATAAAACTATAATTTACAGCTTTACTATACTAACTATAATTTATCGCGTGCATTCATGAATGACAGTACAGAAAATGTAAAATTACATTCTATTTGTTTAAGTGCTGATGTAAGTAATATCTACCATGTAAACAATTCAAAAATGGATAAATTGGACTGGAAAACTATACAGACTGAAACAAAAAAAGATTTGATTTTGTCAAAAACTATTCGGCATGTTCTAGATGGTTGGCCAGATAAAAAAATAATTGATAAGGAACTTCTTATATTTTATAACAGAAGGGATGAAATTAGCACCGACAGAGGATGTTTATTTTGGGGATATAGATAATTGTAATTCCTATAGTATTACGGGAATCAATTCTTTCAGAGCTACATAAAAGCCACTTTGGCATTGTACGCATGAAGCAAGTAGCACGATCATATTTTTGGTGGGCGGGTTTAGACTCAGAAATAGAAAATGTAACCAAAAAGTGTGTAATCTGTCTGAATAATAATAAAAATCCACCAAAATCACCACTTAAACCATGGCCGGTACCGCCATCCTCATGGTACCGACTTCACGCCGATTTTTTGGGTCCTTATTATAATAAAATGTTCTTAGTGATTGTAGACAGCTATTCCAAATGGCCTGAGGCTTTCGAAATGACTAATATTGGCGCAGCAAGTACAATTGCAATATTCAAGAAGTTATTTCCACCTTTGGTTTTCCAGTCCACTTAGTAACAGATAACGGCCCAACTTTCACTAGTATAGAATTTGAAAATTTTTGTCAACTAACAAATATAAAACATACATTTTCGCCGCCATATCATCCAGCAACAAATGGGGCAGCTGAGCGATTTGTTGAGACTTTTAAAACACATGTAACTAAAATTAAGGAAAGTGGTAGCCCACTGAGTTCCGCTGTAAACTTATTTTTATTTGATTACAGAAACCTACCCCATAGTACTACCGGTGTAACACCAGCCAGATTAATGCTGGGTAGAGAGCTTAGAAATCGATTCACATTGCTAAGGCCGCCGCCTATAACTGAGAAATCATTTGAAATGCAAGAAAAATCTAAACTTTACTATAAAGGTAGCAGAAATACACCAACGTTAGAATCAGGGCAGAAAGTAATGGTCAGGGATTATAGAAAGGGGCATAAACCTTTGATTTTAGGAACTATAATTTACAGCTTTACATTATGGCTGATCGGTAGCGAGAGAGCGAGACAGCAACAACCATGAACAGCCCAGACATACTACTACCACAGATAATAATAATACATCTATAACTGCAACGTTCCGATATCACAACTAGCTTACATACCAAATTTCAGCTTTCTAGGACTTCAGGAAGAACCTTAAGAATATGGATGATCATCATTGAGTCAGTAATAAAATCTAAAGTATATGAGCTATGCAATTGAAACTTATTATGTTTAATAAGTCAACCACTGACATCATATCATATCCCGAAAATTTTGTTTATCTGGTATACCTAATCCAAACCCAAGTTAACAAACCCAAGTTAAGAAGGTTCAAAAATATGACGAAGTGCTTCGAGAAAAGGTAGGTAGTGCCCTTGCGCTTCGCTGGGCTCGTCTTGGCGGGGGCACTCCCGTGCCCCCAGATTAGTGTAAAAATTACAAGTCCTAATTTTTCCTGTTTCTCAAAAACAGGTACTGGACTAATAACTAATAGTAGCAGACCAATGAAAAATATTAGGCTGGCTTGGCTGAATACACATAATATATACCCATGCCTCTTTACTTCTTAAAAAAATACGGAAAACGATGATGATGACGTATTTTATTAAATTCAATTTACCATGGATCTAAAGCTAATGGTTTTGAGAAGTGTATTAGAAGCAAAATAGTTATGTTTGTTGGTTTCTCAAAGGTTTTATCAATATTTCGTGTTTCTGGTAAAAAAGACTCGACCACGGCGAATTATTATTATATCTCTTTCATTGTCGGAAGTGTCCGAATCTGACCACATTTTATAAAATTTGTTTGGTATTATATAATAGGTACTAGCTGCGCCCCGCGGTTTTACCCGCGTAAATGTCAATCCCGTGGGAATATTGGGATACAAAGTATATGTTACTCCAGGGTGTCAGCTACCTCCATACCAAATTTTAGCAAAATTGGTCCAGCCGTTTGAGTGTGAAGAAGTAACAAACATCAAACTTTCGCCTTGTGTGATTAATATTTTTACCGATTTCACAAAAAGGAGGAGGTACTATGTTCGGGTGATTGTATGTTTTTTTTTTTTTTTTTGTATGTTTGTTCATCGAATACTCCGCCAATTGTCGACGGATTTTCAAAATTCTTTTTTTGTTCGAAAGTAGATAGTTCTGAGGTGGTCCCATTGCCACCAAGTTAGGATCTGATGATTGGATCTTAGAGAAATCGAGGGCAACCCTCAAATTTTATAGGCTCACTTATTGTTTTTCGCATATTTTATGAAGTATCTTGTGTATTTGTGTATGGTTGTCACCATCTCAGGTAGCTGGGCTGATGATGGAAGGTACAACTCCTTAACAGTAAGAAGTTACTCGAACAGGCAAGGACTGTTTTAGTAAATTGTTTTGATGTTTGATAGGGCATTTGCCTGCATTTTTGTCTGCAGAGTACCTAACTCCTCGATGACTAACAGCAGATATATCGTGTTTAGGCTCATTGAAAAGGACTCGATGTGTGGATAAACCTACTGTTACCGAGGAACACCGAAGACCTGATGCTGAAGCCAGGAGCATCAGAAAAAGTACAAACCTTGAAATTACAGCACCGTAGTCGTGTTTGGGCTCATTTTAAACAGGACTAATTTTAAGTTCAATGCAATGTTGACATAAGTCTGGCCTGATGCTGCAGCCAGGATTATCAGCATCTAATCTAAAAACTAATAAAAGGAGAACTCCTCAACAATTAACGTCCCTGCATCGAGAACAGGAATATTTTATAAAAAGGCGATGGGCAAGTTGACATAAGCTATTGTAACTTAGATAAATTATGAATAGACCCACTAAAAAGCGAGAAATAAAAACTTTTTAACAAAAAAAAAACCGACTTCCAAAAAAAAAACACTACAAACTGAAAAATAACTTTAATTTCGGAAGTCGGTGGCAAAAACTAAAATACTGATCCCTAAGACACCGACTTCCGAAATTAAAGTTATTTTTCAGTTTGTAGTGTTTTTTTTTGGAAGTCGGTTTTGTCTAATAATTTTAGGCTAATATTTTTTACAAGCCTTCTGAGACTAATAGCTTTATCAGTGTAATTTACAACAGTATTTAATAACACATTTTTTTATGAAACCAAATTGAATTTACTCTTGTAATTTTAGCTAATATTTATTAGTTGGCAACTAGTAACTAATATTTTACTACCGTAGCTTCGAGAAACGCACACTAGCAAGCTTGTAAAAAATATTCGTTCATGGACTCATATTATTAGTCTAATAAGTTACGAGAAATAGAGCCCTGATAGTTTTCAATAGATGATGATACTCATATTAGTTTGACGTAAATGTGCGGTTCAGCACTTTATTTGTAATATCTTTCGAGCACTCACTTAAGTTGTGTTGCCAGCGAGTTCGAGAAGTACCAGGTGTCGGTGAGCGGCTCGGGCGGCGGCGCGCGACGCCTGGCGCCCGTGCTGCGCGCGCGCAACGACACGCCGGCCTGCGCCTTCGACGGGCTGGAGCCCGGCGCGCCCTACTCCGTCACCGTCAAGACCATGTCCGGCAAGGTCACGTCCTGGCCCGCCACCGCCGACCTCACGCTCAGTAAGTGCAGTGCCGCGTCACCACACGAGGCAGAATCGGGGACGTTCTCATCCAAACGGTTAACTAAGAACTACTATCGCATTGCATATAGTTCCTAACAGTAAATGCACTAGTAATTGCCCACTGCTTCGTCCGCATAGCCGCCATTTTGAACTTTTTAATTACTACATACATACCAACGCACATGATATGTCGTCGCTCGCGTGACTAAAAGTCGTATATAATTTTTCACATTTTTTGCTGATCTGAGTCAGGACGACTACGCTCTTTTATTCGTGATTCTTTACTTTTCACTAACCGTCGTACAGTCAACAGCAAAAGTAGATGATCAAAATCAGAAATATACTAATGAACGGAGTTCGCGTCAGAACTCTGCCACACAGTCTATGCACACAGCTCAACAACAACAACAGCAACAGCTCTGCCATACAGTTCTGACGCGAACTCCGTTAATTAGTACTTATTGAATTTCTGATTTTGATCATCTACTTTTGCTGTTGACTGTACCTTTATATTATTTGGATCTCAAACATAATCTAAACATTTTGAAAGGCAACAAAATGTAAAGAATCACAAATAGTGGAGTGTAGCCGTCCCAACCCAAATCAGCTTAAAAAATGAGATAGGACTTTTAGTCATGCGAGCGACGATGTGACCAAGTGTTATTACTAACAACACACGCTCGCTCGATACTCAGAAATCGATTTTGAAAGCAATCGGTCCAGGAATAAAAAAAAACAAAATGGCGACCGTTTTATAATTGTTTTAAACATATGGACTTGCGATACGGGCGGATACTCTGTAATCGATTTTAAAAGCAATCGACCTAGAAATAAAAAAATAAACAAAATGGCGGCCACTTTTCTCAATTTGTTAGGTATGGCAAAAGATTCGTATTTGAAAACCACACGGAAGAAGAACTGGCGCAACAAACTCCCCAGCAGCACAGCTGACCGTTCAGTTACAAAAACTTGCTTCTATACCATAGTAGGTTGCAAAGTAATTAACATTACGAGACACAGAACATTAAATTAAATTGTACGCCATATGTCAGCTTACCACGCCATTATACCAACAAATACAATGAAAACTATACTCAAAATAATAACTAAGAGTGTATGTTACGCGCTGGGAGCACGCGCCGGACGGGGTGCGCGTGTGGTGTATGTTACTAGTAATGTTTGTGTGTGTGGCACAGAGCCGCTGGGAGCACGCGCCGGACGGGGTGCGCGTGTGGTGTATGTTACTAGTAATGTTTGTGTGTGTGGCACAGAGCCGCTGGAAGCACGCGCCGGACGGGGTGCGCGTGTGGTGTATGTTACTAGTAATGTTTGTGTGTGTGGCACAGAGCCGCTGGGAGCACGCGCCGGACGGGGTGCGCGTGTGGTGTATGTTACTAGTAAAGTTTGTGTGTGTGGCACAGAGCCGCTGGGAGCACGCGCCGGACGGGGTGCGCGTGTGGTGTATGTTACTAGTAATGTTTGTGTGTGTGGCACAGAGCCGCTGGGAGCACGCGCCGGACGGGGTGCGCGTGTGGTGTATGTTACTAGTAATGTTTGTGTGTGTGGCACAGAGCCACTGGGAGCACGCGCCGGACGGGGTGCGCGTGTGGTGTATGTTACTAGTAATGTTTGTGTGTGTGGCACAGAGCCGCTGGGAGCACGCGCCGGACGGGGTGCGCGTGTGGTGTATGTTACTAGTAATGTTTGTGTGTGTGGCACAGAGCCGCTGGGAGCACGCGCCGGACGGGGTGCGCGTGTGGTGTATGTTACTAGTAATGTTTGTGTGTGTGGCACAGAGCCGCTGGGAGCACGCGCCGGACGGGGTGCGCGTGTGGTGTATGTTACTAGTAATGTTTGTGTGTGTGGCACAGAGCCGCTGGGAGCACGCGCCGGACGGGGTGCGCGTGTGGTGTATGTTACTAGTAATGTTTGTGTGTGTGGCACAGAGCCGCTGGGAGCACGCGCCGGACGGGGTGCGCGTGTGGTGTATGTTACTAGTAATGTTTGTGTGTGTGGCACAGAGCCGCTGGGAGCACGCGCCGGACGGGGTGCGCGTGTGGTGTATGTTACTAGTAATGTTTGTGTGTGTGGCACAGAGCCGCTGGGAGCACGCGCCGGACGGGGTGCGCGTGTGGTGTATGTTACTAGTAATGTTTGTGTGTGTGGCACAGAGCCGCTGGGAGCACGCGCCGGACGGGGTGCGCGTGTGGTGTATGTTACTAGTAATGTTTGTGTGTGTGGCACAGAGCCGCTGGGAGCACGCGCCGGACGGGGTGCGCGTGTGGTGTATGTTACTAGTAATGTTTGTGTGTGTGGCACAGAGCCGCTGGGAGCACGCGCCGGACGGGGTGCGCGTGTGGTGTATGTTACTAGTAATGTTTGTGTGTGTGGCACAGAGCCGCTGGGAGCACGCGCCGGACGGGGTGCGCGTGTGGTGTATGTTACTAGTAATGTTTGTGTGTGTGGCACAGAGCCGCTGGGAGCACGCGCCGGACGGGGTGCGCGTGTGGTGTATGTTACTAGTAATGTTTGTGTGTGTGGCACAGAGCCGCTGGGAGCACGCGCCGGACGGGGTGCGCGTGTGGTGTATGTTACTAGTAATGTTTGTGTGTGTGGCACAGAGCCGCTGGGAGCACGCGCCGGACGGGGTGCGCGTGTGGTGTATGTTACTAGTAATGTTTGTGTGTGTGGCACAGAGCCGCTGGGAGCACGCGCCGGACGGGGTGCGCGTGTGGTGTATGTTACTAGTAATGTTTGTGTGTGTGGCACAGAGCCGCTGGGAGCACGCGCCGGACGGGGTGCGCGTGTGGTGTATGTTACTAGTAATGTTTGTGTGTGTGGCACAGAGCCGCTGGGAGCACGCGCCGGACGGGGTGCGCGTGTGGTGTATGTTACTAGTAATGTTTGTGTGTGTGGCACAGAGCCGCTGGCCGTGCGCGAGCTGCGCTGGGAGCACGCGCCGGACGGGGTGCGCGTGTGGTGTATGTTACTAGTAATGTTTGTGTGTGTGGCACAGAGCCGCTGGGAGCACGCGCCGGACGGGGTGCGCGTGTGGTGTATGTTACTAGTAATGTTTGTGTGTGTGGCACAGAGCCGCTGGGAGCACGCGCCGGACGGGGTGCGCGTGTGGTGTATGTTACTAGTAATGTTTGTGTGTGTGGCACAGAGCCGCTGGGAGCACGCGCCGGACGGGGTGCGCGTGTGGTGTATGTTACTAGTAATGTTTGTGTGTGTGGCACAGAGCCGCTGGGAGCACGCGCCGGACGGGGTGCGCGTGTGGTGTATGTTACTAGTAATGTTTGTGTGTGTGGCACAGAGCCGCTGGGAGCACGCGCCGGACGGGGTGCGCGTGTGGTGTATGTTACTAGTAATGTTTGTGTGTGTGGCACAGAGCCGCTGGGAGCACGCGCCGGACGGGGTGCGCGTGTGGTGTATGTTACTAGTAATGTTTGTGTGTGTGGCACAGAGCCGCTGGGAGCACGCGCCGGACGGGGTGCGCGTGTGGTGTATGTTACTAGTAATGTTTGTGTGTGTGGCACAGAGCCGCTGGGAGCACGCGCCGGACGGGGTGCGCGTGTGGTGTATGTTACTAGTAATGTTTGTGTGTGTGGCACAGAGCCGCTGGGAGCACGCGCCGGACGGGGTGCGCGTGTGGTGTATGTTACTAGTAATGTTTGTGTGTGTGGCACAGAGCCGCTGGGAGCACGCGCCGGACGGGGTGCGCGTGTGGTGTATGTTACTAGTAATGTTTGTGTGTGTGGCACAGAGCCGCTGGCCGTGCGCGAGCTGCGCTGGGAGCACGCGCCGGACGGGGTGCGCGTGTGGTGGGAGCCGGCTGCCGGCAGTACGCAGGACGAGTACAAGGTACGTACACACGACGATAAATCCAATCGATGTTATTACTTCATACACTTCAATCACACTGTTTTCACGTCAACTATTTCCGAACAAGACGAGCGAGAATCCGGCTGGAAGGACAAAAATGTGAAGGCTTCCATTTTTGAAAGTTTGTTAAATAAAAGTCAATTTTCTAGATATACTAAAAGGAAAAGGTCTATTGAACTTCCGCAAAGTCATGATACTCAGAATCAGAATTTTATTTGCTCTAAATGTACTTTAGATAATCTAAAAAAAGGTTGATCTAATTTATTTCATAAATGAATTGGCAAGGTATTAACCTTTTTAAATATTAATTGGCAAGATATTAACCTTTTTACATAGTTCCCTAAGAGATTCGTGGCGACGTAGATTGTAAATGGCTCTGACAGCTTTCTTTTGTAAAATAAAAATGGATTCAATGTCAGCAGTCCGACCCCATAGTAAAATGCCATATGACATAATACTGTGGAAGTAACTAAAATAGACCAAACACACGGTTTCGACATCTGTTAAACTGTCTTATCTTTCTAACAGCATAAGCGGCCGAGCTTAGCCGCCCCGCAATAGATGTTATATAAGGTCCCCATTGTAATTTCTCGTCTAGCGTGATTCCTAGGAAAACGGTCTGATTAATAAATTCTATTTTTTGGCCATTCAATATGATTTCACATTCGCTACTTCTAACATTCGGTAATTTAAATCTAATGCATTTGGTTTTTTTTTCATTAAGGACTAAATTATTTACCGTAAACCCCAATCTTGGACCTGAAGAATAGAGTTATTCACGTCGTCAAGATTTTGTGACCGTCGGTCTATTTTAAAGATCAATGATGTGTCATCTGCAAATAACACCATCTTCGGTTGATTTTGAAGTAATTGGGGTAAATCATTAATGTAAATTAAAAAGAGGAATGGACCTAATATCGAACCTTGAGAAACGCCCATTGTCATTTCAGACATTAATGAGTTTACGCTGCTTACTTGAACTTTAACCTTTCTATCTTTCAGGTATGATCTTAGCAAATCAAGTGCTGTTTTTCTAATTCCATAGTGCTCCAGTTTCATCAGAAGTGTCTCATGGTTTACGCAATCGAACGCCTTAGAGAGGTCGCAAAAGATTCCAATGGCATCTTGTGCTTCTTCCCAGGTGTTAAAAATGTTCTTTATTAGGTTAAAACCGGCGTCAGTAGTGCAACGCCCTTTGGTGAAACCGTACTGGTGTTTATGAAAGATGGAATTTTTATTAAAGTGACGTAACATTTGACTGAGCATCCACTTTTCAAACACCTTACTGAGAACTGGCAGAATTGACACAGGTCTATAATTGTTGGGTTCTTTACTATCACCGGATTTGAACAGTGGTACTACTTTACTATACAGGATGTAAGGGTAAACAGTGGCAATTTTCAAAGGACGGATAGATAACCTTAAATAAAAAAATATTACAAAAGTTTTAAATGTATAAGTCGCAATTTTTTTTGCGAATTTTACAGTTTTCTAATTCCGAAATTTTACACGAAGTGACCGCACCCTACGATAACGCGCGCCCGCCGCCACGATCGCGTACGCGGCGCACGCACACATGTACACGCCATTCGATAACTTCCATTCACCGATGCACAAAAAATCGCCCTTATTACGTAGGGGTTGGGCTGGCGGTACCGACACTTTTTTTACGATGTTGTCAAAACAATGAGACGCACAGTCGAATTTACTTCGACTGTGCGTCCATTGTGGCGCGCATACCTACGCATTGGCCACATTGAATGAATTTGTAATTTCTGTGATTGACAGTTTCCCTTCATACTTTTCCTGGCTTAGGACAGGCAAAAACACCTAATTCATTGTTAAAAGCGTTTTTAAGAAAAATGAAGAAAAGAAGTGCGAATTAGCGAACTTTACTACATCTTAATTTCTAAGTTAGGTATTTAAAAAGAGAATCACGTTATTTACAAATAATTTAGTTAGGTTGTCCCTTTCAACACTGCACTGATTTTGATTTAAATTTTAAATAATGATTAAATACCTACTTACTAAGAAAATCAATAATAACTTATATTAGTCTTAAAATCTGTTCAAAATGTGAACCGTTTACGGCTAAACATGTCTCCGCACGTCTTCTTAAGTAATTTTGCACTCGATTAAGTACAACACTCTCACTCTTTACGTCATTGAAAGCACTTTTAGTGCGTCTTTTCAATTCGCGTCTGGTATTAAACTCCGTGGCATACAAGCGGCGTTTTAAATCGCCCCATAAAAAATAGTCAACAGGTTCTCCGCGACCAATCCATCGCCCGTTGACCCGGGTACAATTCCTGGTACCGGTGATAGTTTACTTGCTGCTCAGCAGCAAGTAAACTATCACCGGCTATCGCATAGTCTAATCATTTCGGTAAGTTGTTCGTTCGAGAACGCGTCGGTAACTAATATCGCGTCGATACACATAATATCTACGTGATGCGCGAGAGTAGTCTGTACGCAAACGGCACACGTACACTCTCTAGCGCGACTGAGCGGAGACCAGGGGGGGCACACTTAGAACTGTTACAATTTCCATAGACGACAGCGACATCTGGAGTTTGGAGTGTTAACAAAACTTGGCAGCCATCTTGTCTTGTTTGTCAAACAAATGTCATTGTCGCCGGCCGTCCAGTGTTACCAACTTAGTGGATTTTCCACTGGTGGTTTCGTAGACAGAGTCAACTATAGACTGCTGTATATCTTCTTTTTCATTCGCACAAGAAAAAGAGAAATATGTTACCGTCACTAGCAAAGAAAAGAGACAGAGTAATTATATTTCTGTCCCTTACTGCGTGTCGGCTAAGCACATCAATGTGCACAACAAGTTTGACGTTATGCATGAAATCAAAATGAAATAATAAAAACTACACCGCGATTAAACGGAAAATAAGACCTTTTTCGTGCATAATTCAATAATAGTACATACATTTGCGCAACTGTGAAAATGCAGACAAAAATTCATCTGAAGAAGACTAACTTTAGAATATCAGTTTTTATCCTAGTTATTGTTCTTATTGAATAATGTTTATGTTCCTCATCTTGACTTGTTGATTTACTAATAATATTGCATGTTGATTTTCAATATTTTATTATAAATACCTAATAACTAATAATAAAGAACATTTTTAACTAATATAACTACTTTAATTACTGTTTTCCTTCGCAAAAACTTAAAATTGTGTTAAGTGGAAATTTTAGCGAATTTTGGAGTAGGGCCGATTTTTTGTTAGTGGTTTTCGAAGTTGAATCTGGTGGAGAGCTAGTTTATCTGTTGGCAACACTGCGGCCATCCGCCATATTGTCAATTCCGGCTTTCCCGATGTTGATGCGCTTCCCGAAATTCCGAGTTTATCTCAGTTATTTCTGTTTTAATAGTTACTTGTTACTGTTATTGGGTTTGTTGCTACTCATAGTAAGTAAGTATGCATATTACTATGAGTAGCGAGTCAATATACGAGAGAATATTTGAGATAGTTAACTAATAAGCATTGCATATCTATAGGTAGGTGTATAGCCTTAGTTCACCCGCCAAACTCAAGGTGGCAGCACTTTCCATACATGCAAATTTTACCACAGAGTTGTTACTCTTTTCCTATATAGTTACTTTACTCTTTGGCGGAGACTGACATTGCGCGCGCGCAGCCGGCGCGGCCCCGGTACATGCGGGGGCCTAACAGTAATGTGACTATGATTTTTAATTTTTCGGGACATTAGAAGAAAAACTTAGAAAAAAAGGGTCATATTTTTTCAACGGTTTTAGAATCTACTCATGATACTTATGCACCTCCTTAAATATTGCCACTGTTCACACTAACAGCCTGTATTTCATAAGATCCGGAAAGACTCCTTGGTCAACACTGGTATTAAATATGAAACCTAAACAGGTCGCAATGGTTTTGATGAAAGATCTAAATACTTTTACAGAAATTCCCCAGAGCTCTTCTGTTGATTTAATGTTAAGATCTATAAAAGCTTTTATAACAGCCTGGGGGCTTGTATGCTGAAACCTAAACTCCAAAGGGCATACACTCTGTTCAAGTAAGGCAGCAGAAAGCATGGGGGATGAATTTAAAGCTTCAGTAGTTTTAAGGGGAATATTAGCAAAAAACTTTTCAAATTCCTGAGCTATTTCTACATCTGAGTTGATGGGGCCATGTGCAGTCTCTAAATTAAATTCAGTATTACGCTGTTTTTTTCCTACCTGTTTCATTATTTATTATTTGTCAGGTAGTTTTTATTTAATCATCAGCTGATTTTATTTTATTGCTAATTTATAGAGCTTTAGCTATTTGGCACACACTTTTAAAAGTTTTTGAATATTTTGCAACATACTGATGAAAGTTTGTATTATTCATGTTGCTTTAAGCCATAGAGTTCAAAAAGTTTTTCCCTTAAAACCATGAGGTATTTTATTATAAATAACAGGTCCCATTGTCATAATATTTTTTCTTAGGGTCAGTTCACACCGAGACGCGACGCGGCGGCGCCGCGCTGCGTTGCTCGACGTAGTAGGTAGACACTGAATTGTGTACCTTTTAGTGTAGTAGATAAGGTCTGTAATTGTATTTCTATCTTGAAAACTGCGCGTCGCGTCGCGTCTCGGTGTGAACTGACCCTTAGCAGTGCTGTTTTGTAATTAGCTGAGTGAAAGAAGTTTTTGTATTGGGATCTCAAAGGGTCTGGACGTGTTCTTATATCAGCGAGTGACGGAAATAAGTTTAAATTAATTACTAAATGTAATGTTCCGTTAATAACCGTATGAAAGGTTAATGTTAAGAATGCACCCGCTCGCGATGTGCCCGCGCAATACACTAATTGATATTTGATAAGTACATCGCTTTATAGGCGCGTGCGTCATAACAAGTATAGCGTTCAGTGGTATTACATCGAGCAATACCTTAAATAAATTTCCAAAAAAAAAAAAAAAAATTGTCGTAGCGTCTACCATCTATTGCAATTGATAGTAAACTCAACTCAAACTCAAAGCATTTATTTCAATTAAACCATTTAAAGGCACTTTTGAATTGTCAAGAAGTCGGTCAGTCAGAAAATATGAAGCTAGTTGCCTATTCCAAAGCGTAGGTACCTATGGAGAAGAACAGGCAAGAAACTCTATGGATACTCTTTTAAATTTGTTTTTACAAAAATGTTAGTTACATCATTAATGTAGAATTTACAATTATATGTGAGAACGATGTAAAAAAGACGTACACGTTAAAAGCGTCCAGAGTACAGCGAATAGCAAGAAAAAATATTCGACATGTTTAAGCTCTTCCTGTCAGTCGCAAAGTGTTAAAGTTTCTAAGAGTAAAATGACCATTACAACGAGCGTCGACATGTTGCGATGTTTCCTCAGGTGTCGTACCACGAGGCGGGCCCGTCGCGCGACGACAGCAACACGCTGCTGACGCCGGACGCGCACGTGACGCTGCGCGCGCTGCTGCCGGGCCGCAACTACAGCGTGGGCGTGGCCGCCGTGTCGCGCGGCGTGGCGTCGGCGCCACGCCTGGCCGCGCTGGCCACGCGCCCGCTGGCGCCCGTGCTGCTGCCCGCGCGGGCCGCGCACGCCGGGCTGGAGCTGGCGTGGCACTCCGACGTCAACAGCCGCCAGGACCGCTACGAGCTGCGCTACCGCCGCTACCGGCCCGGCCTGCCCGCCAGCGACGACCCCGACGACTACGAAACGGTCAGTACGCTATAGTCCCTTTTTAATATTTAAGGATAAGTTTTGTGCTATTTGTGGCTTTTCTAGTAACCTAACCTCAGATGGTCCAGAAGTGTTCTTTAATTCTTATACGAAACTGAATCAATTGGCATCATACAAATAAAACTTCAGATTGGAAGTTTTTCTAGCTGACTGACTATATTTTACCAAAATCTGTAAATGCTATTAGCAATTTACTAAATAAAAAAGTTAAGGATAGTCTCCTAAGAACGTTCCCTAAGTCCCCTAACTGCGCCGTTTTACTGTAGCTACAACGCTTAAGGCACCCTGCCCTAACTGCGCCGTTTTACTGTAGCTACAACGCTTAAGGCACCCTGCCCTAACTGCGCCGTTTTACTGTAGCTACAACGCTTAAGGCACCCTGCCCTAACTGCGCCGTTTCAAAAATCCATCCTGTATACAGGGTCAAATTAATTTAACAGCCGAAACTTCACAGACGTGATGGCTATCGTGATCTATAAAGAAAAAACATAATTTTGAGTAACTACAGCTGATTACAGCATATACTCTGTGCCAGCTAAGTCGCGGGAACCGCTGTCATTTACTCTGTGCCAGCTAAGACGCGGGAACCGCTGTCATTTACTCTGTGCCAGCTAAGTCGCGGGAACCGCTGTCATTTACTCTGTGCCAACTAAGACGCGGGAACCGCTATCATTTAGGCTGTGACAGCTAAGACGCGGGAACCGCTATCATTTAGGCTGTGCCAGCAAAGACGCGGAAACCGCTGTCATTTACTCTCTGCCAGCTAAGACGCGGGAACCGCTGTCATTTAGGCTGTGCCAGCTAAGACGCGGGAACCGCTATCATTTAGGCTGTGCCAGCTAAGACGCGGGAACCGCTGTCATTTAGGCTGTGCCAGCTAAGACGCGGGAACCGCTATCATTTACTCTGTGCCAGCTAAGACGCGGGAACCGCTATCATTTAGGCTGTGCCAGCTAAGACGCGGGAACCGCTGTCATTTACTCTGTGCCAGCTAAGACGCGGGAACCGCTGTCATTTACTCTGTGCCAGCTAAGACGCGGGAACCGCTGTCATTTACTCGTGTGCCAGCTAAGACGCGGGAACCGCTGTCATTTACTCGTATGCCAGCTCAGACGCGGGAACCGCTGTCATTTACTCTGTGCCAGCTAAGACGCGGGAACCACTGTCATTTACTCGTATGCCAGCTCAGACGCGGGAACCGCTGTCATTTACTCTGTGCCAGCTCAGACGCGGGAACCGCTGTCATTTACTCTGTGCCAGCTAAGACGCGGGAACCACTGTCATTTACTCGTATGCCAACTCAGACGCGGGAACCGCTGTCATTTACTCTGTGCCAGCTAAGACGCGGGAACCGCTGTCATTTACTCGTATGCCAGCTAAGACACGGGAACCGCTGTCATTTACTCGTGTGCCAGCTAAGACGCGGGAACCGCTGTCATTTACTCTGTGCCAGCTAAGACGCGGGAACTGCTGTCATTTTCCTAATTCATAGCGTTGTGTACTTTCACCGCGTGTTGTCGAAATCCAAAAATATTTGGTTAATTGTTTTATCTTTTTTTTTAAGTACACAGATCTACAACGAAATATCTTTTTTAAGTTTGGGTATTGTTAAAACTGACTCCTATAGAGCTGGCAGCATGGGTATCGTTAAAAGATGGTTTTAAAAACTTCTTCGGAAATCACGAAAACCCCAATTATGAAAATATTATAAACTAGCTGAATAAATATTTATATACTAACTTCGTACCGCTCCGCCCTTGCTTTTTAAATCTCTGATATCTTTTAAGATATTCATTTATATAAATAATATTAATAGTGCCTATGACACTCACAAATAATGTAACTTTCTGTAGGTAAAAGAATTTTCAAAATCGATTCAGTAGATCCAGAGATTACCCCCTACAACCTCACAAACTTTACCTCTTTATAATATCAGTATAGACTAGCTGCGCCGCGCGGTTTCACCCGCGTAAGTGTCGATCCCGTGGGAATATTGGGATACAAAGTATATGTTAATCCAGGGTGTCAGCTACCTCCATACAAAATTTTATCAAAATTGGTCCAGGCGTTTGACGAAGAAGCCGTTTGAAGTAACAAACATATAAACATACACACACACACACACTCACAAACTTTCGCTTTTATAATACTAGTGTGATAACATGCTCCAAAATTTTCAAAAATTAGGTTCAGTGATGAGAAAAGTTGCTGTTTGCGGTAATGCGCACACGAAAAACATTGTGCTTATGGGTGCATGCAACGGTACAGCGGTACTATTCTGTAAATACCAACGATCTGCGCAACCCTTGCCGTGGCCAGAATGGCCGATTGCCGATGCGTTTGCCCCGGGCCGTCACCAGAGTGTCATCGGCGTAGCAGATTATGTCGACATCTTGGGGCAGTGCACCGCACAGCACCCAGTCGTAACCCAATGTTCCACAGCAGCGGCCCCAAGACCGAACCCTGTGGAACACCGCACGACGTCTCTCGCCTGCTCCATCCATCCCGACCCGGGTAGATGATATACGAGTGCCTCCCTTATGCAACTCCAGGGCAAGGATCTAAAGGCGTTGGCGAAATCCAGAGATACCGCCAAAACGACCGCACCCTGGGTAACTGCTTCCTCAGCTACAGCCTTTACACGCATGATGGCATCCACGGTGTTGCGCCCCCGGCGAAACCCGAACTGGCAATCCGCCAAATCTGGCCCTAATAATATTTCACCAGTAGATAACAAACACGTCTTCATAAACTGTGCTGTATGCTTTCCGGAGGCACATCAATATAGCGGTTTTACATAAAAATTAAACTGATATTATGTGCCGAGAGGGAAAACATACAGCATTGTAGGAAGTTCTTCCTGTTAACTATAGTGTGTCCCAACAAGAGCGTCGGATTTCATTTTAAAGAAAAACACATTTATTTTTGAATTAAGCAAACATTTTTATTTCAACATAAAGAAAAATAGTTCCAATTAAACGTGAAATAAAACATCAGGCACAGGGTTATTCTTTTGTTGAAATTTTGAATAACGTTTTCGCATAAATGTGACTGTATTTCATTAATTTCCTCTATAAGATGTTCAACTGTTTGTGTCGATTAATTTGGCGCATTATTGCGGCCGAAAACTTGACGTTATTGGCGAACTGTTTTCGCAAAACTTTCACCATTTTTATAATGTGTTTTTACAATAATTAAACGTTGTTGGTTTGAATACTTCTCCATATTCTTAAATCGCGTGGTCTGTACGTGACAACTGTCAAAAAAAAATCAGCGCACAACTCGTATTAACAAAATGGTGACCTAATCCTAAATCTTGCTCTCTTGTTGGGACACCCTTTACTATGAGTTCGGAAAGTGACAGCGGTCAGAGTAAATACAAATGAGTAGGATATCTTAATACATACGCACCGAACACGGTTTGTACAGTCGGTGGCCAACATTATCTAACCCACTTGAGTGATAGCGAATTTGAACCTTATCGTCAATATTTGGAATACTCCGTGCAAGCATTTCGATAAATCATATTGTTAAGCGATTTTAATCATTATATTGTTGTTGTTAAGGTTGAAAGGCTAATAAGTATCACGACTACTAAATATAACCAAGGCGAGCCTGGATTAATAAAAAAAAATATCGCGCTTCAGTAACATTTTAAAGTTGGCTACGGTTAATAGCTAATTCCGTGATTCATTTTAATAGCTGGTTGTGATTGTGCGATAGTGAACTTTGTGAAAATATACTATAAGGTTCAAATTCTTTAGAATATTGCGTCTAGCATCACAACTAAAGTCGAATTTCAAAACATATTACAAGAGTTGAGTTGCGTCTCATGGTCACTAAGGCAGCTCGATATTTATCGTTGTCTGCGTTCGAAACCAGGAAAAACCTAAATACAGCTTTTTGTTAACAATGTTTTGTTTTTAATTATTATCTTTTTTTAACGAATGAAGTCGGGAAATATCTTTTTAACGAATGAAGTCGGGAAATATCTTTTTAACGAATGAAGTCGGGAAATATCTTTTTAACGAATGAAGTCGGGAAATATCTTTTTAGAAAGAAAATACGTTTATTTGCGGCAAATTTTAAATACAGTTTGTATAGAAATGAAACAAAATCATTGCAAGTAATAATTTTTTTTATTATTTCATTAAAATAAGATAAAGTGAGTAAATGCTTATAGTTCAAAATTAATACATTTTATAATATCATATTCATACCTAACCATTTATAAACATTTAAAAAAAGTCATGCTAATGCTTGGAAGTTTGTTATCGAGAAAACATTGTTATATAAATGCGAGGCGAGAAAATGAATGAATTGGTGAAATGTTTTACAGATTTATAGCTATTAGTGAATCAACATGTTATTTAAATAGAAAAATGCATTTCCATTTATAACAATAACATCACCACAGAATCTGCAACATTTTAATGGTTTAGCATTCATTCAATTAAAAATCAACTTATAAGTATTTTGAAACACTATGTAAGCAAATTTACATAGTGTTTCAAAATACTTATAAGTAGATTAGTAGCGGAGTGGCGCACCGTCTCCTTCTATAACTTGTTGTAAGCGGCTACGCGTACCGCACCCCATGTTCCAACACAAATCTTTTCCTCTCATGTGCTCTCGTGTCGATGACATGATCTCAGCCAAATTGTTTTTATTTCGTACTTCGGATGTGTCCCAATTAAAACCATTTGACCCCATAGGTTTTCTGTAGGGTAGATGGCCAGTTAATAACAGTTACACATTCTTGAGCAGCTAACCAATTCTGCACAATGCCTGCACGGTGGATGTAGCAGTTATCTTGCACGAAATAAATATCTGTATTTGGATAGGCAATTCGCACAGTCGGCAGCATGACGTCACGCAGAATCTCCAAATACTGACTACTATTAAATCGACCACCAACTTGTACCAATTCATCAGGTCCCATAGACGACATCCAGCCAGCAATGTTTTGTATAGTCATTAAATTGCGACATGAGTCATGACGCTTTCATTACACCAAGTTCATTAAAAATACTTTTCACGATTTACGTCAAACGTTTTAGAAATGTTTGTGCGCAGTCACTGTTAGGCGTAGGTAGACTGACTTTTTACTTAGATCAATTTAGTATCCATCTACCCCACGAAGTAAACTTTTACTTTGATCAATTTAGTATCCATCTACCCCACGAAGTAAACTTTTACTTAGATCAATTTAGTATCCATCTACCCCACGAAGTAAACTTTTACTTAGATCAATTTAGTATCCATCTACCCCACGAAGTAAACTTTTACTTAGATCAATTTAGTATCCATCTACCCCACGAAGTAAACTTTTACTTAGATCAATTTAGTATCCATCTACCCCACGAAGTAAACTTTTACTTTGATCAATTTAGTATCCATCTACCCCACGAAGTAAACTTTTACTTAGATCAATTTAGTATCCATCTACCCCACGAAGTAAACTTTTACTTATATCAATTTAGTATCCATCTACCCCACGAAGTAAACTTTTACTTAGATCAATTTAGTATCCATCTACCCCACGAAGTAAACTTTTACTTAGATCAATTTAGTATCCATCTACCCCACGAAGTAAACTTTTACTTAGATCAATTTAGTATCCATCTACCCCACGAAGTAAACTTTTACTTAGATCAATTTAGTATCCATCTACCCCACGAAGTAAACTTTTACTTAGATCAATTTAGTATCCATCTACCCCACGAAGTAAACTTTTACTTAGATCAATTTAGTATCCATCTACCCCACGAAGTAAACTTTTACTTAGATCAATTTAGTATCCATCTACCCCACGAAGTAAACTTTTACTTAGATCAATTTAGTATCCATCTACCCCACGAAGTAAACTTTTACTTAGATCAATTTAGTATCCATCTACCCCACGAAGTAAACTTTTACTTCGTCCTACTCATTTGAGGACTAATAGTTTTTTTTATTTACCCACCTGTTTTCCAGAAAAGTTGTTAGGCGAAAATCATATTGGTCGTTCTTTAAGGCTGCACCGAGCGCACAGTGGCGCCCTCATCGTTTGTTTGGTTATTTCTTTTATTTTAGAATGAAAATGCAGAAAATAAGCACGTTAAGTTGTCGTCCACAAGATTATACGTTAATTAATATTAGTATAAACGGTAGTTTTAAATTGTTTAGTTTTATTATCACTAAAACGGAAAATAGTGGCCACTATTATCCGTTTTAGTGATTATAATAATATAAAACTTCCGATTTTGATTTGATGATGACGTATGATTGTGTAGTTGACGACGACTAATACGAGCGCCAAGCTGGAGGGCCTGTTCCCGGGCGCCGTGTACCAGATCCAGCTGGCCGCCGTCAGCTACGGCCTGTACAGCGAGCAACACACGCTGCTCAAGCCCGTCCGTGAGTATACCGATGTGGGGCACTTTCTCTTGCACTCAGTAGGGCACACAATGAACATGTCTTTGTAAAACCTACCGCCTAAGTTCACATTGTGGACTGCAATAAATATATTGAGTATTGAAGTGAAAAAGACGCGCTATCACCTTGAGTGACCATTATTGGTCAGTGGGCGTAGCCATTCTCGTGGGTGCGTTAATGTCAACGTTTAAATCAAAAGCTCATCATTATTGTTATTTTTGTCTGTTTTCTTTTGTTTTGTATTTTATTTAGGGCTGATTTTTCAATCATCTGATAACTTTATTCGAGGAATAATTTTAAAATTTTGACAGTTATTTCATACAAAAACTGTTAGTCGTCAATTTTATTTCACAAATAAGGATTATCTGGCGATGGAAAAATCGGCCCTTAGTTTTCTTTCTATGGTTTTCATATTATTTTATGTTTTGATTATTTTAATATGTTCGCTTTGTGGAAGGTATTATATCTATCTAGATTATAAGAGAACACTGTGCTCTCCTGTAATTGGAAGCGCACACAAGTATTTGTCCCTGTTCTTGTTGACTTGCATGAAATTGTGGAGCTTCTGTTCCTGTGGAAATCCAATTGAATAATATTGGCAAATACAAGCAACATTAATTATTTTTCACACTAGTTGCTCCACAAAGTTAAATTATATGTCTTGCAAACATAACCTAAAGTAAGTCATAATAACCCTGTGGTCTAAGCGGGCAATAATATTGTACTCAATTTTATTATAATCCGCCGTCAATAATAATATTTGACTTTGGAACCTGAACAAAAAATTCGTTTGAAGAGTTTTACAAAAAAAGAAATCTATAATCGAATTGCTTTTTATTACCTAACAGCAGTGAGAAGTAGCACAAGAAATTCTTCATTGCGCTTGGCATATAGTACCTGTGAAAAAGACACCGTTTCATCCCCTCGTTGCATAATCTACTGTTCTGAACTTCGATCAATAATAGTACTAGATGAATGATTAGGAACAAAAATAAGTCGCTAAAGTGGCCACGTTTGCACACACATAAACATTTATATTTCTTACTACGAACTATAGAAAAAAGTTTAATAATATTAACAACTTCAGATTATTATAAACCTTAACACACAGTTTAATTACGTTTGCAAATGATTAATATTTAAGTCCTTCTGTCATCGAAGCAATAAATTTAAAATGTCACTTGAAAATAAAAAGTAATTCTTATAATTAGTACAAAAATATTTATTCTAAAATGAAACTTAAATTCTATGCAATAAGGTTAAAAACATTTTGTTGACAATTTCGTACTTACTCGAATTTGGAACTAGACGTAGTTCTTGGAATTACATTTCAATGCTTCAATGTTTGTTAGAATAGTTGGTGCGTAGTCGCAAACATTGGCCAAACAATCATAATATTTGCCTTTGTACCTTTTTGTGCGAAAAGTTTAAATAAATAAATTGTGTTAAGTACTATTTTATGAAAAACATATAATGATAAAAACTTACCGAAAAAAAGATATTCATTTCAAAATCCTGGTGTGCATTTTGACGTCCTAACATTGGCTATGATTGGACCATACCAATTTGAAATAAGAGCACAAAAGTATTCGTGCTCGTATTTTTCGGGCCGTTTTTGAAGCGCTTATCGGGCATCTAGTACTATTATTGATCGAAGGTTCTGAATGAAAGATTGACGTCTTCCGTGTTCGGAAAACGTGGTGCAGTACGTTGTAAGTAGATGGATGTGCGCAGGCCCGCTGCCGCCGCCGCCGCAGTCGCTGCGCGTGTGGCGCGCCACGTCCAACAGCGCGCGCGTGGCGTGGGCCGCGCCCGCGCGCGCCGCCTCGGCGCTGGGCGGCTTCGTGCTGCGCTACCGCACGCGCGCCGAGCGGGGCTGGCTGCAGCTGCCGCCGCTGCAGCCCACCGACACCGAAACAGAGGTCACAATATTCATTTATACACTAATAGCTCAAATACAGTATACATCCTAGAAGTGATGCAGGTACCGCTTTTTTCAACACGTAATATTTATTTAAAGGATTTTATTGGCGAATTTATTTACGACATGAAAATAGTAGCTTTGAAAATTCATTTACAATTTATATTACTTATCTTGAAATTCAGAAATGTGTATTCACTTATGCATCGACATTAGCATCCTTAATGACCATGAAACCATAAAAATGGTGCCTGCCTTTTTTTTGTCGCCATCTTATATGTTTTCATTAAAATAAACAATTTAATACTCCTCAAGAAATATTGGTATGCAACCACGAAGTTAAAACTAGTTCAAAGTTATCCCCTCCTCGTCGCAGATCAGCAACATGACGCACGGCGAGCACTACGTCATCCAGCTGGACACGCTCAGCGAGGACGCGGACGGCGACAGCGTCGAGAGCGAGCAGCCGCTGCGCGACGAGCACACCGTCCGTACGTACTGCGCCAGCACAGCGTCGATACCTGCTCATATAACTAGTACTCCGATACTATTTATATGAGTACTACAAAAGTGTCGATACTTACTCATATTTCTATTAATTTGAAATATAAAATGTATGTGATATTTTAGGTAGTTTAATGAAAATATTACATACCAATAATAAATACAAGGCAGTTATGAAGTTTTGCGTGTTGACAAAACTTTCCTGATGCAGCAGATGCTCCCCAAAAACAGTAATTACTCTTAATATATTTAGCAGACAACGTGATTCTATTTTGTGTCATAGTAGAGTGCGTGAGCTGTGGGCCCTAAGCGATTTCTTCAGAAAGTTGTTCGGGGTGCTTAGGGAGTAAACATACTAAAAGTCCCGCGTCTAGGAAGTGAGCCAGAGTTGGGGCTAAAATTTCCCACTTTTGAGTTTTTACCGACTTCACAAAAAGGAGGAGGTACTATGTTCGGATGTTTGTATGTTTTTTTTTTTTTTGTATGTTTGTTCATCGAATACTCTGCCAAATGTCGACGGATTTTCAAAATTCTTTTTTTGTTCGAAAGTAGATAGTTCTGAGGTTCTCCCACTGTCACCAAGTTAGGATCTGATGATGGGATCTTAGAGAAATCGAGGGCAACCCTCAAATTTTATAGACTCACTTATTGTTTTTCGCATATTTTATGAAGTATCTTGTGTATTTGCGTATGGTTGTTACCATCTCAGGTAGCTGGGCTGATGATGGAAGGTACAACTCCTTAACAGTAAGAAGTTACTCAAACAGGCAAGGACTGTTTTAGTAAATTGTAGTAAATTGTTTTGATGTTTGATAGGGCATTTGCCACATTTGGTCTCATGATCATCAAGTCATGACCTGATGCTGCAGTCAGGATAGTCTGCAGAGTACCTAACTCCTCGACAACTAACAGCAGATATATCGTGTTTAGGCTCATTGAAAAGGGCTCGATGTGTGGATAAACGTACTGTTAATGAGGAACTCCGAAGTACATAGAGACCTGATGCTGAAGCCAGGAGCATCAGAAAAAGTACAAACCTTGAAATTACAGCACCGTAGTCGTGTTTGGGCTCATTTAAACAGGACTAAATTGTAAGTTCAATGCAATGTTGACATAAGTCTAGCCTGATGCTGCAGCCAGGATTATCAGCTAGGAGAGTGGAATACTAGGAGAACTCCTCAACAATTAACATCCCTGCATCGGGAAAAGCAATATTTTGTAAAAGGTGATCAGCAGTTGACATTAGGCTATTGTAACGTAGATAAATTACAAACTGACCCACTAAAAAGTAAAAAATAAAAACTTTTTTACAAAAAAAAAAATAAAGTTATTTTTCACTTTATAGTGTTTTTTGGAAGTCGGTTGTTTTTTTTTTCGCTAATATCTTTAAAACGGTGCGTCATAGAGAAAAAATATTTTCTAAGTAATGAAAGCTAATACAATTTTCTACAACTTTTATCTTACACACTTTTTCGAATTCCTACCCATTTTCGAACTACACGTTTGAAAATTTTCGTAAAAACGACTTTTATCAAACACTAGCTGTTGCCTGCTACTTCGGCGTTATTTTGGGATAAAAAGCCTATATAGCCTATATGTTAATCCAGGTCCTAATCTATCTACCTACTAAATTTCATCCAAATCCGTTCACTAGCTGTTGAGTTATCGAAACTTTTATCTATGTACTAGCAGCACCCCGCGGTTTCACCCGCATAAGTTTCCTGTAGGAATATCGGGATAAAAACTATCCTATGTCCTTTCCCGAGACTCCAACTATTTCTATCCCAAATTTCATCTAAATCGGTTTAGCGGTTTAAGCGTGAAGAGGTAACAGACAGACAGACACCAGCGGAGCTTTGCAAGGCGTGATGCTCGAAAACTGATTAGAATTTAGGAAAAGTGTAGACAAAAGTTATAGAATATTTTATTAGCTTTCAGCTCCCTCCCACCAACTGAGAACGCAGCTAAACAGCATTGTCCTATACACTTTTTCTAAATTCTAATCAGTTTTCGAGCATCATCGAGGACCTGGATTAACATATAGGTTACTTTTTATCCCGAAATAACGAAGTAGCAGGCAACAGCTAGTGTTTGATAAAAGTAATTTTTTAGATAATTTTCACTTTTCCGGAACGTGTAGTTCGAAAATGGGTAGGAAATCGAAAAAGTGTGTAAGATAAAAGTTGTAGAAAATTGTATTAGCTTTCATTACGTGTCAGATATTTTCTCTCTACGCGACGCACCGTTTTAAAGATATTAGCGAAAAACTGTCACCTGCTAGACGCAGGACTTTTAGTATGTTTACTCCGGTATTCGATATCGGGTCGGATATTGGATCCGACACGCGTGCGTCTGATCCGCAGGTCCCAACCCGGTGAGCAACGTGGAGCAGCTGGTGGACACGCGCAACATGACGCTGGAGTGGCCGCGGCCGGGCGGGCGCGTGGAGTGGTACTCGCTGCGCTGGTGGCCCCTGGAGCCGGGCGGGGCCGCCGGGGCCCGCAACCTGTCGGCGCCCGGGGCCGCGCGCACCGTGCGGGCCGCGCTGGGCGGCCTGGAGCCGGGCCGCGGCTACAAGCTCAGCATCGCCGCGCACTCCTACAACCTCACCAGCGACCTGTTCACCATGGAGACACGCACCCGTACGTACCGGATGTGACGCGACACCGCTTAAAACTGCCATCGGCGAACTTCTTCGAGCGAGTTGTTACCGAAGTAGTACGACTTTAGTTTGATACAGCAGACCGTACGAAGTACAGTCACAGCCTAAATATGTTCGTCACCTTTATGGCTGTTTATGTCTGTTCATTGCACGATACATTCTGTAAATTCTGCCTTTTCGATCAAAATTGTTGTATCTTGAATGAATGATAGAGAAACGATTATTTTATACCTATCTGAAAGAATATTCCATAACAATGAAAATTGCAAAACAGAATGTGGAAAAGTCGTGAAAAGTAAAAATATATTTTTTTAAGCGGTTCCCACAAAACTGCCAAGAAAAAAAACTTATATCTTAAAAACTACCACAACTCGCAGAGCTAAGGTAGGTTCAGATTTAAAAAAATGGGCATGAGGAATCAATTTTTTTTCTTTATGACGTCACTATTTAGACCACCCTGTATATTACGTCTTCATCCCAACACCACAGAATGACATTTATCCAACTTCTTTACATGTCAGACCGAATTTAAAATAATAAGACCTTGACAGACTGACAATTAATTTAAAAAAAAAAGTTTCAGGTTGATGTCTATTTTGATTTTTGGTTTCAAGTAACTAAAGTATAGTTTGCTATGCAATAGTCGCATCAGTGCCGTAGCTTCAAAAGGTATTCTATATAATGTATGAATTGATAAAGGAATGAATTTGAGAAGTGACGAAAATATAAAACACTTGATTGTTCATTTCCAACTCGTGAGTGGCTCGATGAAATGTTTAAGTCGTGTCGTACTACAGCGCCCTGCGCACACCCATGCCGCTCATGCGCTGGCCTGTTCCAGGTCCGCTCATACAGTCGGAGATGACGATCGTGAACGAGCCCGGCACCGGCGACGAGAATGATACCCTGTCTACCTCTCTGGTGAGTACCGGGAGTACTAAGCTGGACGAAAAATTACTATCCATTAAATCTTACAGTCTAATTCTGCTGTAGTAATAATATCTTTATGAT
This sequence comes from Oligia fasciuncula, assembly GCA_963082905.1. NCBI lineage: Eukaryota > Metazoa > Arthropoda > Insecta > Lepidoptera > Noctuidae > Oligia > Oligia fasciuncula. The sequence continues at coordinate 634,674 of OY720394.1, read as the reverse complement.
TTGCATGCCCGTGTGACGGTAGAACATGGAGGACCCTGAAATTAAATATACGGAAAGATCTCACCAAATTGGCCCGCTAAGGTCTCTCGACGTCACCAAGATCCTCGGCTGGACGGCCTAGGTCTCGGACTTGTATATCAGGAACACACGTATACCACTTTACCACCGTTTTAAGGCGTTTTAATTTGCACCCACAAAAACAACACGCGAAACACCGTTACGCCTGTTTAGTTAGAGCCATGTGCTACGCACGTTGCGTCAAGTATAAACAAAGGCTGGACACGACACGTCTGTCCCCTTCGGCGGTCACTACCCGAATCCCGGCGACATACTCATATAATAAAGAGGTAAAATTTGTTTGTATGTAGGGAGCAATCTCTGGAACTACCAGTCGGATTTGAAAAATATTTTTGAATTTGATAGCCCATTTCTTGCGGAAGGTTATTTAACATCAAGCTATGATTCTTAAGAGCCGAGCAACAGAAAGAACGGTAAGCGAAAAGGACGTGATGAAGTGATGCGATGCGACGGGTGGGTCGGAGCCTCGGAGGATCAAGAAATTTCACGCGGACAAAGTCGCGGGCAGAAAATAAGTATTTTATAAATAGTAATCGTAGACAATGTTCTTAAAATGTTAACAAAATAATGAATAAGAAGTGTGCGAGTGACATTAATTTTACATTCTGTGATAAAAATAATATTGAAATCGTCCTACGGAGCAGGACACCGCGGATCAGACACCCGTCCGATCCACGGTGCGGTAGTGGTCGCGGGCTGTAACGTGTCGCTATGTGCAGCGGGTGCTGTACACGCGCACGCCGGAGTCGGCGTCGCGCTTCGACTCGTACGCCTTCCGCCTGGAGGCCGCGGGCGCGGCGCCGCGGGCGCAGCTGCGCGCGGCCCACGCCTCGGGGCAGGCCGTGGAGTTCGGCGCGCTGGTGCCGGGCCGGCTCTACAACGTCACCATGTGGACCGTGTCGCGCAACGTCACCTCGCACCCCGTGCAGCGCCAGGCCAGGCTCTGTAAATATGCCACCTTTTTCTTTTCGTACAGTATCACAGTTGGTGATACTTTATTTACTTTACAATCTAGCCTATTAGGTAATAAGTCATTTCAATATTATTTCATCTGCTAAGTAACTGTAAAATTCAGAAATCTTCCATTAACGTCGTTCTTACTACGTATTTCAATTAGACCATTACTAAGCACTTTTTGTACTACAAATATAATAACAGTTATACACTCTGCTTTTCACTTTGATTGTGAGAAAATGAAACAGGCATAAAGTATATAACACTATTTCACTATTCAAAAATGTTGCAAAATTGAAGAAGAGAATAAGTAGTTTATTCCCGCCACGAAACTTTAAAGTTTTTCTTTTAATTTTCAACATGTGGCATTCGACTTGGGTACTTCATACTGTCAAGTCATAAAAACGTTTCTTTGCGTTTTTAAATAATAAACGACAACTATTTTATCTGGTTTTATTAAATTAACGATAGAAAACATGGAAGTGATTTAAATTAAAGCAAATGAAATAAAATAATGACTTCGATCTGCGACGTTTTGTTGTGCTTGTGGCTGTTGGGCCTGATTATCTTAGTCCAAGAAAAAAAATATATTTTATGCACTAGAGCATAAAAAGCGACTTTATATCGCCTACGCACAACATAAAGACGAACTTTTAGAGCATGAGAAGTGTAAATAGAATACTGACTTGTGTACTAGCCTCGTGTGACTGAAGTTAAATCCAATTGGATCATCTGCGTTCACGGCCTATGTCACTGCAAGGCTAGTGACTTCTTAGCGCTCTTCAAGTGTTTATTCCAATTAAACCAACTACAGGTACTTTTGAATGATCAAGGACTCCTCCATGGACACTCTTTTTAATTAAATGAATGACATCCGCAGATCCGCGGCCGATAACGCAACTGAACGCGACCGAGATCGGTGCGCGCGAGATAACACTCGCGTGGGACAAGCCCGCGGGAGACTACACGGACTTCGAGGTGCAGTACCTCACCGGCGCCGACCAGCTGCAGACGCACACGACGGACGAGCTCGGCATTACGGTCAGTACGCTCTGTGTTCACTACTGCGAGATAACGTCGCGTGGGACAAGCTCGCGGGAGACTACACGGACTTCGAAGTGCAGTACCTCACCGGCGCCGACCAGCTGCAGACGCACACCACGGACGAGCTCGGCATTACGGTCAGTACGCTCTGTGTTCACTACTGCGAGATAACGTCGCGTGGGACAAGCTCGCGGGAGACTACACGGACTTCGAAGTGCAGTACCTCACCGGCGCCGACCAGCTGCAGACGCACACCACGGACGAGCTCGGCATTACGGTCAGTACGCTCTGTGTTCACTACTGCGAGATAACGTCGCGTGGGACAAGCTCGCGGGAGACTACACGGACTTCGAAGTGCAGTACCTCACCGGCGCCGACCAGCTGCAGACGCACACCACGGACGAGCTCGGCATTACGGTCAGTACGCTCTGTGTTCACTACTGCGAGATAACGTCGCGTGGGACAAGCTCGCGGGAGACTACACGGACTTCGAAGTGCAGTACCTCACCGGCGCCGACCAGCTGCACACGCACACCACTACACGAACTTCAAATTCTAGTGTTATTTTAAAGCTAGGCCTAGGCTAGCGCGCAAAAAGGCTAGGTATACAGGTAAAAAGATTAGTCTTTTGACTACACTGCCAATATTTTTATAACTATATTTGTATCGTGTGTGAAATATTTTTCAAAACACAATCTTAACATAATTCAATCGTCGCGGGTAGTCACTATCAGCGTTCCCTTTGCTCGCTGCTGTCAGCTGTACCACACATCGGTAGTACGGCTGAAAGCAGCAGCAGCTAACAGTTTAATTGAAATAAACGTGGTCTATGTCGCCTCGGCCGCAGGTGGGCGCGCTGCGGCCGCACACGCAGTACACGTTCACCGTCGTGGTGTACGCGGGCCGCGGCGACGCACTGCGGGCCGCCTCGCGCGCGCACTCGGCCCGCGTGGCCACGCGCGAGGCGCCGCCGCCCGCGCCCGCGCACTTCCGCGTCACGGCCACGCAGCCGTCCGCGCTGAACTTCAGCTGGGAGCTGGACCCGAGCGACGCCAACGGCGTGCTGCGCCGCTTCCTGCTGGAGTACGCGCCGCAGACCGACCCCGAGCGCATCACCACGCTGGAGTTCCGGCCTGACGGTAACCTTGCGTTGATACGCCTATAATAATCTAATCATTGTTATTTATTTAGCTCAGACGACAATGATCCGCAGGTTAGTTAGGTGCGATCAAATTTTGATGTTAGTGTGTTACGAATAATGTATATGCCTAGTTATTCTAATCACATAGAGATGTATGCATACTAGAATGTTCGTAGAGTGAGAACGCTAAGAGAGAATGTGATTAAATGAATTTCGAGAATTTCGTTCGTCGTTTCGTGACGAAAGTTTTGAGTAGGAGTAATGTGTTAGCGCAGATGGAGCAGCTAAAAGATTTTTCAGGTAAAAGGACGACTTCCGACCAAAATGTATAGAAGTCGTGCCAACTTCAAATGAATTGGGAAAACGGCAACTTGCCAAAATGGTTATTTAAAAAAACGGTGTCGAGCTCACAACGCCCCGCAGCGCGCGCCGGCGCGGTGGCGGGGCTGCAGCCGGGCGCGGCCTACCTGTTCAGCGTGCGCGCGGAGACGGGCGCGGGCGCGGGCGCGGCCGCGCGCCTGCCCGCCCACCTGGACATCGGCGCGCCCCCGCCGCCCGCGCCCGCCAGCACGCCGCGCGAGGTGCGGCGCTCCTCGTCCACGGTGGCCGTGCGCTTCCGCGCCGACTACTTCTCGGCCGCCAACGGCAACGTCACGGCCTACACGCTGGTGCTGGCCGAGCAGCCGCGCGACGACACGCCGGCGCGCCTGCCGTCGTGGCGCGACGTGCACGCGCTGGACGCGTGGCCGCCCTACCAGGTCACGGAGCCCTACTACCCGTTCCACTCGTCGCCCGTGGAGGAGTTCACGATCGGCTCGGAGCGCTGCGACGCGGGCGGGCGCGCCTACTGCAACGGGCCGCTGAAGCCCGGCACCAAGTACTTCGTGAAGCTGCGCGCCTTCACCGCGCCCGACAAGTTCACGGACACCGGCTACACCGTCGTCTACACCGGTACGTACCCGCTACTATCGTCTACACCGGTACGTACCCGCTACTATCGTCTACACCGGTACGTACCCGCGCCGAGCCGCGGTATCGTTACTATCTTCAAACTTTACTTGATCGCTCAACTGATTCACCGATTCGAGTGTGTATAGATCGATTACAGCGTACTTATACCTAATGTATTTAATGTGCTGATAACGATAACGTGAGATATCCTCCTTGCGATAGCGCTCAGTCGCCTCATATTTAGCAGAAAGTACACGCGTGTGTTGTGCTGCAACATGGCGAGTTCATCATAACATATACACAAGTCGTTGTAGGTAGCCGGGCGAACTGTCCATAGTTGAACGTGAACCTTTTACGAAAAGTTAGTAATATTGTGTTTGGACCAGTTTTAACGTAAAATACCAAACACATTTTCTTTTATTGAGTATGTACTTGTAAATCTAATTCTGTGTGTACGTGTGAATGTTTCAAGAGAAAACTGTTTCCAGCTGTATTAGAGAACATGAAAAAAAACAAAAATAAGTTCTTAAACGTAAAATACCTATAGAATTTTTTTAATTTCTAAAATATGAAACGAGGGGAACTGATAGGTATTTTTTTCTTCTTTGTTTCTCAAAAAAAACGAGCGATGACGTCACTCCAGCGAATTATGAAGTTAAAATAGCTTCGATGTCTTTGTAGTCCAGGATTTTTTTTTCGCAGTAAAAAAAAACCTAGTGAACATTTTTGACCGGAATTATCTTTATTTAGCTATGACAAATACTGTGTGAAAAGTCCATTGTGATAACATGTTCGAAAACAATTATTAGACGCCAAAAAGCCCAAAATCAATAAGTTGCGAATATTTCATCATCTGCCTAGGCTTTTCCCAACTTCGTTGGCGTCGGCTTCCAGTCTAACCGGATGCAGCTCAATACCAGTATTTTACATGGAGCGACTGCCTATCTGACCTCCACAACCCAGTTACTGGGTAATACGATACCCCTTGGTAAGACTGGTTTTCAGACTTTTGGGCTTCTGACTACCCGTAACGACTGTCAAAGATCCACGAATGACAGCCGGGACCAACGGCTTAACGTACTTTCCGAGGCACGGAATTATGAATTTATGCTGGGACAAGTTTATTTCGTACTAGCTTCTGCCCGCGACTTGGTTCGCGTGGAAGTCGTAAGCCACCACAAACGGGGGGGACGCCCTACTGGAACAAAAATTTGCACTTTAAAGTTTAATATTGCGTAACCATAACCATAATCAGCCTATATTGTTGCCACTGCTGGGACACAGGCCTCCTCTCGGTGAGAGGGAGTGGGCCGTAATCCACCACGCGGGCCCAGTGTGGGTTGGTAGATGTCACATGTCTTCGAATTTTTTGGTTCTAGGACATGCCGGTTTCCTCACGATGTTTTCCTTCACCGTTTTGAGAGCAGTGGTGATGAAATAATTTACACAAAGTAAAGCGCCTGTCTGGGTTCGAACCTACGACCTACAACTCGTAAGTCGCGGCCGTTACCACTTGGCCACCACTGCTCTCGTATATTGCGTAAATGGAGCATTAAATCGAAAAATGATTTTAGCAACCCCCAAGTCATTTTAGAAGACCTATTCAACGATACCCCACACGATGGGGTAGACGACGAAAAAAATATTCATCCCCACTTCACATGTAGGGGAGTTACCCTAAAAAAAAATATTTTCCAATATTTTATTTTACCATTTTGTCGGCGTAATTAATATACACACTCCTACAAAATTACAGCTTTCTAGTACTAACGGTCTCTTAGCAAAACTTCCGACAGACAGACAGACGGACGGACATGACGAAACTATAAGGGTTCCTTGTAGGTACTACGGAACCCTAAAAAGACTGTAGATCTGTGGGGTAATTCTGTAGAAGTACCTAAGTTTATTATTGACATTGTAGCGCCTACTCTAGCTCTTATCTTTAATAGTTGTATTGACAATGGGGAGTTTCTTGACCTTATGAAAAATAGTAAAATTATACCTGTGTTTAAATCAGGTAGTACATCAGACCCCACAAATTATAGACCTATTTCTGTACTACTGTAGTAAATTTTTTGAGAAATTAATTTTAGACCAAATGCAAAGATTTTTTAATAAACATAAATTATTACATAGCAAACAGTTTGGTTTTACAAGGGGTCGTTCAACTACTGACGCCGGCGTTGAACTATTAGGACATATTTATAATGCATGGTTATGGTGGATAAATGCGATGCCTTGGGCATCTTTTGTGATTTGTCCAAAGCATTCGATTGCGTTCTTCACGAAACGTTAATCAGGAAACTCCGCCACTACGGGATCCGAAACACTGCTCTGGATCTTCTTATTTCATACTTGAGTAAAAGGATTCAGAGCGTTGACGTTAATGGAAAAAGATCACCCGGATCTATAGTAACAATGGGAGTCCCACAGGGCTCAATTCTTGGTCCTTTCTTGTTTCTCATTTATATTAATGACTTGCCGTACTTCATAAAGGATAATCATGATATAGTGTTGTTTGCAGATGACACTTCTCTTTTGTTTATACTTAAACGTCAGCAGTTGGTTACTGACGATGTAAATAGCGCGATCTCGAAAGTAGTCCACTGGTTCAATGTTAATAATTTGCTTCTAAACGAGAAGAAAACCAAATGCATTAATAATATTCCACAACTATCACACAACGCCGTCTAGTCTCAAGCTAAGCAGAGCTTGTGTTATGAGTACTAGACAACTGATAAACATACTTATATATTTCTAAATACATACATATATAGATAAATTACACCCAGACACAGAACAAATGATCATGCTCATCACACAAACATTTGTCCTGGGTGGGAATCGAACCCACGACCTCCGGCATAGCAGTCATAGTCACTGACCACTAGACCAACAGGCCATTAAGTTTACGCTACCCCACGTAAGGCAGGTGAAAACTAATGTGTTGATGAAGGGCGAGGAATGGAATCCTGAAGACAACACAGTATTCTTGGGCATAACTTTGTATGCTAAGCTTCAGTGGGGTCCACATATAGATAAATTGTCAAAAAAGCTAAGTTCCGCAGCATACGCTGTTAGAAAATTCGTAATTTAACTGATATAGAGACTGCCCGTTTAGTGTACTTTAGCTATTTTCATAGTGTAATAATAATAAATAATAATAAAACCTTTATTTTCAGACTACTATGGCCCATAGATAAATACCTTACAGACTAACATATATATTATAATAGTACAATGTGTGTTAGTGTATAAACTTAAAACTATGTTAGTAAAACTCACTTCACTCGAGCACTGAACTGCACTCGTAATGTCGTACGGTATTCTATTGTGGGGAAATGCCGCCGATATTCAGACTATCTTTGTTTTGCAGAAGCGAGCTGTTCGTTCAATTTATAAATTAAGTCCGAGACACTCTCTCAGAGACAAATTTAAAGAGATTAATGTAATGACTGTGCCTTCTCAGTATATTTATGAAAATCTTTTATATGCCCATAAAAATATAAAATTGTTTAAAAAATACAGTGATATCCACAATATAAATACTAGAAACAAACACAAATATGTTGTACCTACAACAAGGCTCAAGAAAATAGGTGGCTCGTTCAGATGCCAATGTATACGCTTTTATAATCACGGAAGAGATAAATAAGGTTGGAAAGGCCCTCGCTGCAATTTTGTACTAGGACCAGTGTCGCCGCTTGACCCCCACTATTTTAATTTCTACACATACGCAATACTATGTTTACAAATATTTCGCACACAACCAAATCACACACACATAAATCTCAGGGCAGATATTCGTTCGCCCACTAGCAATACGCTCCCGTAGGCATAGACACTCAAACACGCATAAATGCAATAAAAATTTTCATACACGCTAGTGCTTGACAAAGCCGATATTCTTTGTCGATAAATTATCTGATGAATTTATGGGGAAAAATGGAACATTAAATAAATATTAAGAAATTATTTTATTTTATTTTGATTAATTACAAATAATCACTGACCTTGGAATAAAACATATTTATTAAGTAATTGGCGCTTGCTATTAATTGCGAACGAATTTAGTACTCGTCTTTGTCGGCATTCAGTTTCCTCTACCTGTCACGTTAATCCATTGTTCCCTGGCGTTAGGTTCTGTAGGAAACCTAAAATTTATAATAGAAACAATAACAACAATACGTACGTAAATATTTAAATATAACAAAATAATACACATAATGCATAAACTTAAATAAAAAATCAGAGATTAGTCCCTTTATAACATTCGGTAGGATTCATTCAATGATTAATATAATATTTAATTTACCTACTCAAAATACGTCTAAATAAAAATATACAATCATTAATTAAATATAAAGTAAACCAAAAATTATCTTTGTCAAACGTAAATATAGTCGAGAATTCTATCGATGATTTTATTTAACCACATGGTTACCTCACTATCGATAAACATGCGCCGTGCATCACAGCCAATCAGAGCAAAGGACGAAACGTCAACGGTTGAAGTGTAGAGGACGCAATGCATGCAGTACATTGTACGCGTACTTGGTCATTGTGTTGATTGAGCGAGTACACAGCGGGCAATGTATATTTTTTGTAAATTGTTGCAATAATGTTGTTAATGTTTGGTATTTCATAATGATCAGTATATTTTTATGTTTTTGACACATAATATTGTAATTAAATGTTATTTTGGACTTCCCGATGGAAAGATATACCTCCTCGCTTTATACCTGAGGTCTGACTTTTTGTCTTACATGTTATAATTGCACAATACGGCATTATTAAGCAGAGTTCTGATCTCCGAAGTATTCCGGCGCGCACTGAACGCGGTGAATGTATGAATCGGTCGAGTTATGATTGTCGAATCATAACTGTGGCGCGCTTGCCCCGCCCACATTACCATTCCAACCTTATTTATCTATTCCGTGTTTATAATAAACTACCAGGCCACGTTCAAGATCTAAGCCTTAATAAATTTGCGCGAGAGACACTTCCAAAGTGGTAAAACGTGTGTCCCCCCCCTGTAACTTCTAAAATAAGAGAATGATAAAATTAAAAAAATATATATGATGTACATTATCATGTAAACTTCCACCGAAAATTGGTTTGAACGTGATCTTGTAAGTAGCTCGCCGGTGAAAATTTAAAAACATATGATGGTACGGAACCCTCGGTGCGCGAGTCCGACTCGCTCTTGCCCGGTTGCCCGGTTTTTTAACCGACTTCAAAAAAAGGAGGAGGTTCTCAATTCGGTTGTATTTTTTTTTTTTAATGTTTGTTACCTCAGTACGCCGTCGTTTATAAACCGATTTGGAAAATTATTTTTTTAATTAAAAGGATATACTTCCAGATTGGTCCCATTTTTATCAAAATCCAGTTCTGATGATGGGATCAAATATTATAGGGACACCTATAGCGATTTGGGTATTTTTTACAGTAACTCATGCATTTGCTCACGGAAACCACCATTTGGTGAAGTGGAACTGATTAAGAAGACCACAGAAGGCCAACGGAACTACTTAATAATAAGTATTTCACGGGTTGCGATTCGATTACTATAATAAGGTTGCTAAGCAATGTATGCTCGTCACAATGCGAATGGTGAAATGGAGCTGATGGTGGAATACTAGGAGAAGTCCTCAACAATTAACGTCCCTGTATCGATCGGGAAAAGCAATATTTTGTAAAAGGCGTTAGGCAAGTTGACATTAGGCTATTGTAACTTAGACACATTATAAACAGACCCACTTAAAAGCGAGAAATAAAAACTTTTTAACAAAAAAAAACCGACTTCCAAAAAAACACTACAAAGTGAAAAATAACTTTAATTTCGGAAGTCGGTGGCAAAAACTAATAGGTACAGATCCAAAGACACCGACTTCCGAAATTAAAGTTATTTTTCACTTTGTAGTGTTTTTTTGGAAGACGGTTTTTTTTTTGTTAAAAAGTTTTTTTATATACTTACACATTGACATTGATGATTTTTTTTTTATAAACAATGACATTTGCTTACTTTATAAAGTATTATATTATTTCATTGTGAATGTGAAGACGATGTGGGTCATTTTATTCATTTTTTTTTATTATTATTCTCTCTGTTCTGTTAGTTTTTTTCCATGGTCTGGCAGTTTGAGTAATTTATGTGGCCTACCCAAATGGCCTTTCTTTGGTATTGTTCGTCGAATCGTTGAGCTCCTTAAGTCTTGAGTTGAGCTGCACGATTTTTGACAAATGCGTGCACTGACTGGACAGGTCCTCTCAATCTGTGTGGTTCTTTCCTCAAAAGACCACCTCAGACATCGATCTACATGGTCTTCATATAACCTGATCAAGATTATGTCTGGATTTTAAAAGAGACTGTGACCTCTGAGTTTGTTTCGGCCTTTCTTCTCAGAGTAGTCAGATAGGAAACGCCGACTTCATCTAGTTTAAAAAAAAAACATGATTGACGTGTAAAAGAGTTTGTACAAACCTACTTGCAAAAATATCATTTATCATTCCACCTCGGGAGCAACACTATTTTAAGCTCGAGAGACGTACTTTGAATCCCACTTGCTTTCAAAATGGTCGTTTGCCAATCTACTATTTGAGTTTATACACTACAAACAAACATACAAAAATCTAATCAAATTTTTCTTTATAATATTAGTTTAGATTCAATTCAACTTTGTGTTATGGCACGATGTCGTAGTGGACTTTTGACGCAGTATTTCTAACGTCTAAATAAAAAAAAAACAATAGGATTTATTTCTCCGATTTGCCTTTAATTGAACTTATTTTCCTGAGCTATTTGATATTGATATGTTGAATCGATAACATACGTGTCAACGCAGAGGTGGACAACACGGCGTGGATCGTGGGCGCGTGCGTGGGCATGGCGGCGGCGGCGGGCGGCGCGGCGGCGCTGGCGGCGCTGCGCCGGCGCCGCGCCCGCGCCGCGCCCGCCGCGCCCGCGCCCGCGCCGCGCACGCAGCGCCCCGTGCGCGTGGCCGACTTCATCGACCACTACCGCCTCATGTCCGCCGACTCCGACTTCAGGTGCGACAGTTTCTACACTGCTATCGACCGAATTATTATTATAATTAGTTGTACACAAAAATAATACAACGAATTGTATTTTCTGGTGTACAATAAAGTATATATAAATAAGTATTTATAAATAAATTGATCTTTTGCTATTCGTCGTATTAAACTAAAGATATTAACTTGAAAACTGCTTTTACTAATATTAAATAAAGTCCACTTAAGAGCCTATACTACCTCAAATGGCTTAGCATGATCCTCCGTTATGTCGAAAATTCTGCAGCATTAATTTTGAAAAAAATATATGCTAAAGTTGAGGATTAATGTAAGGTCTTATGTTAGACGAAAACACGATTCCATAAAATTTTCTCGATAGAAAAAAATTCCAAAGTTACCTCCAAACCGAACAATAAACCGCTGGTATTAAAAAAATACTTCAAATTAGATCATGAAACTTTGCATACTAACTGAACTAACTATAAAGCAGGTCTTATGTTAGTTAGTTTTTTTGAATTACCTTTATTTTCACCGTAAAAAGCAAATACCTAAACTATTGGCGCTGCCTCCCGCCCAGCACCGCACTCTGTCTCGCTTTCACACAGTCCGCGAGCAGTATCGTGCGAGCGAGATAAAGAGTGAATTTTAGCTGAGGTAGTATAGGCTCTTAACAAAGCAGTTGTAGAGTGCGTGAGCTGGGCCCTAAGCGATTTCTTCAGAAAGTTGTTCGGGGTGCTTAGGGAGTAAAGTTGGATAACTCAACGGCTACTGAACGGATTTAGATTAAATTTTGTAGGTAGATAGATTAGGACCTGGATTAACATATAGGCTACTTTTTATCCCGAAATAACGCCGAAGTAGCAGGCAACAGCCAGTGTTTGAAAAATACAGTGTTTTCGAAAATTTTCACTTTTCCGGAACGTGTAGATCGAAAATGGATAGGAATTCGAAAAAGTGATAGATAAAAGTTGCAGAAAATTGTATTAGCTTTCATTACGTAGAAGATATTTTTTCTCTACGACCCACCGTTTTAAAGATACGATGAAGAAAGATAAGATGTTTACTCCCTAAGCACCCTGAACAACTTTCTGAAGAAATCGCTTAGGGCCCAGCTCACGCACTCTACACCTCCTTTTGGGTCATTCGTTGAGTGGACTAATAAGTCCGGCCCTAACGGTTGTCGATTGACATAACTATCATCACTGTTCGAAATAAGATTGTTTAATAGTAGTATGACTCGTCTGTGTGCGCGCAGGTTCAGCGAGGAGTTCGAGGAGCTAAAGCACGTGGGACGCGAGCAGGCCTGCTCGGCCGCCGACCTGCCCGTCAACCGGCCCAAGAACCGCTTCACCAACATCCTGCCCTACGACCACTCGCGCTACAAGTTGCAGCCCGTGGACGACGAGGAGGGCTCCGACTACATCAACGCCAACTACGTGCCCGGGCACAACTCGCCGCGCGAGTTCATCGTCACGCAGGGCCCGCTGCACTGCACGCGCGACGACTTCTGGCGCATGTGCTGGGAGTCCGGCAGCCGGGCCATCGTCATGCTGACGCGCTGCGTAGAGAAGGGCCGCGAGAAGTGCGACCGCTACTGGCCCTACGACACGCGGCCCGTGTACTACGGCGACATCGCCGTCACGGCACTCAACGAGTCGCGCTACCCCGACTGGACCGTGACGGAGCTCATGCTGTGCCGGGGCGCCGAGCAGCGCGTGCTCAAGCACTTCCACTTCACCACGTGGCCGGACTTCGGCGTGCCCGACCCGCCCACTGCGCTGGCGCGCTTCGTGCGGACCTTCCGCGAGCGCTGCCCGCCCGACTCGCGGCCCGTCGTCGTGCACTGCAGCGCCGGCGTGGGCCGCTCCGGCACCTTCATCACGCTGGACACCGCGCTGCAGCAGGTCAGTCACTAACACTACACACGCGAGTGTGTCGTCGTCGTGTAGTGTACTACACAACGACGACACACTGACGACACGCATGACAAATGCTTGACAATGACGGGCAGTGACAATTATTATGAACGATAAAGAAGGTGCTGCCATTACATATGTAGCGGTATCTACAACGCCACATGCGAACAACGCGTCATACTACGTCACGCAAATCCTACATCGCGCATGCAGAGTTTACCGCTCAATTAGCATAGATACAACGGCCCCGACATAAATCATTGGGCAGTTGCCCGCCAGACATAACACCCGTCTGGTCGGAGGATCCTCCCTTTTCTATAGAGTATGAGTGAACTTTACACCCTGTTCCTCATACCTCTACAGGATGTAAGGGTAAACAGTGGCAATTTTCAAAGGACGGATAGATAACCTTAAATAAAAAAATATTACAATAGTATAGTATACATTACAAGTGCGGAAAGGCTGTCATTGCAAAGAGTTCCGACAAATGTCTACCCGAGCCGAGGCGCAGCCGAAGGCGAGGGTTGACAGTCGGAACAAGTTGCAATGACGGTTCCGCAGGTGTACTGAACGACTATTTTTAATACAGTTGCGAAAAAATGAAGCAATTTAATAAAATAATAAAAACACAATATTGCTTTTTTCTCTTCTCTCCACGAAAAAAATTAGTCGTATGTGGATATGTAACGACTTTTTGACTTTTCCGGTAAAATGTTCTCCGAAGCATTTTGTGCAATTATACTGAGTTCCGGTGGTGTTAATTAAAAAAAAATAGGGTCGAAATTACTCATTTTGTGCAACAAACAACTAAACTCGCAAAGAAAATTTCTGGAAAATGGCGCCAACCGTAGAATATAGGGTGACTGGTAATTAGTGACCGATACTTAAACACGTGATTTTACTCATCATTATGAACAACTTTTACTATGGGACCAAACCTGAAATCGCGAAAAAAAAATCAGCTGCTCCCTACATTTTGACGGGTTAAGCGAACATAAATGTAGGAATCAGAATCAGAATCAGAATCAGAACTTTATTTGCTATGAATGTAGGTACAGGTATAAGATGTTGTACATAAATTAAAGATCAGCTACAGTCTACCTTACGGCGTGCAAATTATTACATAATTAAAAATATTAATACATAGAAACAAAATGATGTCAACAAAACAAAACAAAAATTATAATGAAGTCAAGTAATAATATAGTCAGGTAAGTCTTACAGGGTCAATTTTGAAATTAATTATAACAATCATAATCTGGACAAATTCGTATCATTTAGAAAGTCTTTCACTGAGTAATAACATTTGCCTAGAAGTAGTGCAGTTACCTTAGATTTAAAAATGTTTACAGAGTAATCCTTATAACCATGAGGTATTTTATTATAGATGACAGGTCCCATTGTCATAATACTCTTCCTTAACAGTGCTGTTTTGTAATTACCCGAATGTAGCAAGTTCTTGTATTGGGATCTCAAGGGGCCATTACGTGGTCTTATATTGGCTAGTGACGGAAATAAATTTAAATTGGTTTTTACAAAAATTGCCACCTCCAATATGTACAGACATGGAAGAGTCAGTATCCTCAGAGACCGAAACACAGATTCACAGCTGTCTGTGCTTTTTAGGTTTGACATAGATCTAATACACCGTTTCTGGGCCTTAAAAATCTCTTCCCTCTCACTACAGTTGCCCCAAAATATGATTCCAAATCTTAACACTGACGCAACCAACCCATGATAAGCTAGTAGAAGTGTATCGTTACTAACTTTATGTGATAGGTTATACAGTACGTATGCTGATTTATTTAACTTCTTACATACGTCATCGGCATGAGGTTTCCAAGTCAAATTGTTGTCAATCAGGATGCCTAGAAATTTCGCTACACAAGTTGTATCCACCTTTTGACCATTATAACTAACATTTATATCATCAGTGCGTATCCTTTGGTAGAAGTGCATTACTTTTGTCTTGTTTAGATTTATTATTAAGTTATTTGTATCAAGCCAATTAATTATTGTTTCTAATGTGTTATTAATTTCCCTTTCATAGTCTTCTTTCTTGGTACACTTAACTATCGCTGTACTATCGTCTGCAAATAGTACCATGGGTTGTTGTATCTGTCGCGGCAAGTCATTTATATATAGGAGAAAAAGAGGAGGTCCTAAGACACTGCCCTGCGGTACACCGTATTTGACATCCCTACCGGCTGATGTATATCTATGCTCACGTTTGGTTTCAAGGCATATTCTGGACATTTCTGTATGTTGAGATCGTCCAGTAAGATAGGAGCTTATTAAGTCTAGGGCATTACCCCTTATACCGTAATTGTATAGTTTTTCCAAAAGGACGTCATGTTTTACGTAGTCGAAAGCCTTGGTCATATCGGTATATATAGCACAAACAGGAGTCTTATTATCTACACTTGGCATTATATTGCATAAGAAATTGTATATTGCCATATTTATATTTCTATTTTTTCTAAAACCCATTTGTTCGCTGCATAATATATTATGTTTGTTTAAAAATCTGTATAATGATTCGTAAATAATCTTCTCAAATACTTTAGATAATACAGGGATTAACGCTACAGGCCTATAATTGGACATTTCCTCTTTGTTATTCTTTTTATATATAGGTTTTATTATCACTCTTTTTAAACTATTAGGGAAAATACCCGAAACAATACTCCTGTTCATAATGTGACATAAGGGTGAAGCTATAATATTGCTAACGAATTTAAGAACCTCTGTGGTAATACCGTCATAACCGTGACTTTTTGTATTTTTAAGACTTCTAATTATTCTACTTATCTCGTCTGGTATTACAGGTGGCATAAATATTGAATTCGGGATGCTGTCTAAACGTATAATTCTATCGGATGATTTTTTTTTAGATGTATTTTGAACTTGATCAATAAAGAAGTCATTAAAAGATGTTGCTATTTCATAGGGATCTGTGATCAAAATATTTTGCTTAGTGATTTTCGCGATTGGTTCTTTAATATATTTGGTGTTATTAATTATTTGCCATGCCGCTTTGCATTTATTTTCAGCGTTATTAATTATGTAATTATTCTGAGCTTTTTGTGTCAATTTTATTATCTTTTTTAGTCTTTGTGAATACGTCTTGAATGTGGTTTTTTTCTCATATGAAGGATTCATTCTATATTTCCATAATAATTTTCTTTGTTTCTTACTGCATAGCCTAATACCTTTTGAGATCCATTTAATTTTTTCTTCTGATCGAATTTTTACCCATTTCATTGGAAAACATTGATTGTAAAGTAGTAGAAAAATATGTATAAAATTATCATATGCTACATTAGGATTGTGCTCACTATAAACATCCGAAAAAGATAGATCTGTTAAATAATTTTTAAATTTAACTAGATTTTCCCTCGAGTAATCCCGTTTTTTAGTGCGCCAGTTATTTAATTTGCAAGTTTTACTGACTTGGAACAGCTAATTTTTTTTTCGCGATTTCAGGTTTGGTCCCATAGTAAAAGTTGTTCATAATGATGAGTAAAATCACGTGTTTAAGTATCGGTCACTAATTACCAGTCACCCTATATAAGCAGAGTTTTTTTTTCTTCACCCATTTTGGTAGGCAAAGGGAACTATCCATACAGCTTAGTCTTCAGTATATTTTTTTTATTGATATGAAATTAAAATGAAATTTAATGAGATGAAATGAAATGAAACCTAACCTAACTCATTCAATTAAATCATTAAATCCGATATTGAAATAAATCAGTAGCTTCTTTTTAGAAATATACGCATTTGTATGAATCACAAAAACTCTTTAGTAAAAACTTCATGGTTGGTTTTTCTTTTTAATAGACATTATTTTGACAGTTGGGAAAGAGACGCACGAGTTCGGGAAAGGTAAAAAAAAGCACTAGTATGTAATAGCCTACATCCCGAACGCTATACGTCCCTGCAATACACCACTTTTTGAGCAATTGTATTAAAAAAGTTTTAAATGTATAAGTCGCAATTTTGCGAATTTTACAGTTTTCTAATTCCGAAATTTTACACGAAGTGACCGCACCCTACGATAACGCGCGCCCGCCGCCACGATCGCGTACGCGGCGCACGCACACATGTACACGCCATTCGATAACTTCCATTCACCGATGCACAAAAAATCGCCCTTATTACGTAGGGGCTGGGCTGGCGGTACCGACACTTTTTTTACGATGTTGTCGAAACAATGAGATGCACAATGGACGCACAGTCGAAGTAAATTGTATGGGCGCGCATACCTACGCATCGGCCACATTGAATGAATTTGTAATTTCTGTGATTGACAGCTTACCTTCATACTTTTCCTGGCTTAGGACAGGCAAAAACACCTAATTCATTGTTAAAAGCGTTTTTAAGAAAAATGAAGAAAAAAAGTGCGAATTAGCGAACTTTACTACATCTTAATTTCTAAGTTAGGTATTTTTGGCGTATTTAAAAAGAGAATCACGTTATTTACAAGTAATTTATTTAGGTTGTCCCTTTCAACACTGCACTGATTTTGATTTAAATTTTAAATAATGATTAAATACCTACTTACTAAGAAAATCATTAATAACTTACATTAGTCTTAAAATCTGTTCAAAATGTGAACCGTTTACGGCTAAACATGCCTCCGCACGTCTTCTTAAGTTATTTTGCACTCGATTAAGTAGGTACAACACTCTCACTCTTTACGACATTGAAAGCAGTTTTAATGCGTCTTTTCAATTCGCGTCTGGTATTAAACTCCGTGGCACTGGCATACACACGGGGCGTTTTAAATCGCCCCATAAAAAATAGTCAAGGGGAGTGAGGTCAGACGAGGGAGGAGGCCAAGGGACAGGTTTTCCGCGACCAATCCATCGCCCGTTGACCCGGGTACAATTCCTGGTACAGGTCCTGAGCAGCAAGTAAACTATCACCGGCTATCGCATAGAGTCTGACCATTTCGGTAAGTAGTTCGTTCGAGAACGCGGCCATTGTCGGTAACTAATATCGCGTCGATACACGTATCTACGTGATGCGCGAGAGTAGTCTGTACGCAAACGGCACACGTACACTCTCTAGCGCGACTGAGCGCAGACTGACGTTGCGCGCGCGCCGCCGGCGCGGCCCTGGTACATGCGGGGCAGAGGCCTAACACTAATGTGACTATGATTTTTTATTTTTCGGGATATTAGAAGAAAAACTTTGAAAAAAAAAGGGTAATATTTTTTTCAACGGTTTTAGAATCTACTCATGATACTTATGCACCTCCTTAAATATTGCCACTGTTTACACTAACAGCCTGTATACATACTTTAAAGACTGGACTTATCTATTTGTTTATAAATGAAATTGATACATTAATCAATTATTAAATATCATGTTCCTATTAGTGTAGTTATTATTCAATACGCTTTAAATACATTTTTGATATTCTATATTTAAAAAAAAAACCGCAAGTCTTACGATTGCAGCACTCCAAAACCTTAAAACAGCGCCATCTATTTCCGAGTAGCGGTATTGCGTCGAATTTCTACTGCTGTCATCTACCTACGGATGGTGATCTACTACTGTCAATCGATAATTACGCCATCTAGCTATACGTCGAAGAACTAGGTTGCAAATCAACACGGCTCGTGACAACAACTTGTCATCAACTTCCACAAACACTTCAAATAAACGCCACAAGATGCCAGCACTAGTAGTATGTCACAGATGTAAAAAAACTGTTGACATAAAAAAAACTGCGTTGTGCTCAGTGGGTCAAGCACGAATATCAAACGATTTCGAATCGACAATGTATCGAGGCCTCGATTCGAAAACAGAGTCTGTCGATAGTAGGCAGCACGAAGCACATTCGAAGCACTATCGAACACTCGATTCGAATTCGAAGGTGACGTCATGCTAATGTAAATAGGGACGCGCCATAGTGAGCAAAATGAACGATTGTTGAATGAATCGTGCGTTCGAAAACTAAATCAAGTTGTTAATATTTTTTTCAACTTTGATTAAACGTTTTATTATTATTAAATTTAAATAAAAACTGAATGTTATTAAAGAAGAGATCCAAAGTTAATTATTAGACATTATAAAGTGGCATTATCTTCAGCAATATAACATAGTTTCGGAGATTTTATTTAAAAAAAATTACGGGTACCGAACGCACCCACTTGACATCCGATGCGTGAGGGCGCCAAGCCAAGGCTAAGTTTGTTTATGTTTTACTACACGTCCACAGCAAAAGTATTTCTGTTTCTTTTCTATAAATAATTAAGTGCTTTTAAGTGAATAAATAATTATGAGAACTAGTCAGACGCAATATGAAATGATGGTTGAATTCATGGAAGCGTGAGTAAACAGTTTTAATAAGTTTGAGTGGCATAAACTTTAGTGTGAAGTATTTTAAAGTGCAATGCTATTTCTATTCCAGAAATGGAGATTTATCTAAACCTTCAGGCGGCCCACGAGGTCGGAATTTCATACAAATGAAATGGAAGGAATTAACAAATAAATTAAATAGTGAAGGCACAGGCGAATCTAGGTCTGAGGAGAAATGGCGCAAGGTATGTTAACTCAAGTGACGCAATTTTTTTTTGTTGTTGGGGCACTTGAATAAAGTCACTCTTAAGTCTCTGCTTTAAGTAATAGTAGTGTTGATGTATCTTTTTTCATGTTATGTATTTTTGTGGTGTACAATAAAGTATACATAAATAAATAAGTACTTATCCAATATCTTTGTGTTTGGTAGGTAAGTTTGTTTGGAATTCCTGCTTAAATTATTGTTGTTTAATTCAAGGTGTGGAGTGATTACAAAAATAATTGCAAGAAGAAGTGTGCCATAATTAATAGGGCCGTTAGTGGCACTGGTGGAGGGCCAGCACTCCAATTAACCTTGACCGATTTAGAAAACCGAGTCATGCAGATAATTGGAGTGCAAGCAGCTACTGGCATGGTGGTGGAAGAAGCAGGGTTTCAACAGGTTAGCTACCTACTTACTTACTTTTAAAATTGTTTTTTTTTTTATTACCTAGTAATTAAATATTTTTTTATTTCAGGAAGCTGCTGAAATTTCTCAACCATCAGAGATGAGAGTTCCTGATTCACATGTGGATGATTATGAAATAGGTAAATATGAATCTTACTTTTATAATAATTAATCAGTTAATATAAATATGTTTAGTGTCTTGTGGTTACAAATATTTGCTGTGTATGTTTATGCATCCCTAAATTACATAAAAGCATCATAATTTTTGTTCAATGTCAAATCTTGAAAAAAAGATTATTTATACATAAATCCCAATATACACACATAAATATATACATATATTACATAGTAAATGTTTCTATGAAAACTCAAGTTTCTGCTAATAAGAAAAAGGACTAGTCTAATCAACATTAATAAATGTTTTACAGATTGGAATATTCCGGGCACAAGTAGTCAGCCAACAGTGGCTCCTCCTCCACCACCGAGTCCACCAGATGAAACCCCTGCTCTCCCATCAACTGAGGCTCATCCTCCATCTCCTCAAATACCAGTAGAAGAGACGTGGAAGCCACCACAACAAAAAAAGGCAAAGGATTTAGAATTAGGAAAAATGTTTTTAGAAGCAGATAGAAAGGCAAGGGAGTATGCTAGAGAGCGTGATAGGGCCTATGAAGAATTAGAGAAAGAGAGGTTGCGGATTAGGACAGAGGAATTGAGAGTTAGAGAATTAGAGATGCAAGAAAGGGTGAGACAGAGAGATGATGAATTGCGATTACAGGCTAAATGGTTGGACTTTATGAGAGAGGCTATGGAAGTTTTTGTAAGGTTTATGGAAAAAAAGTCTTAGATTAAGGTTATTTTTTAATTAATATAAATATTCTATTTTTTAACATTATTAATTAAAAAGTAAAGTTATGTGTGTAATCTATTAATTCTATCTACTAAAATATTCCTTATCGCCCTTCCCCTAATTAAGTCATCTCCTCCATTTTCCTGAAAAAGATGGTCAGAAAAAGATAAAGGCATGTTTTGGAGTTCTGCTGGTTCCGGTTCAGGTACTTTAAATTTTAGGGCTAAATTATGCAACACACTGCACGCAGTAATGATTTTTGCACATTTCTCGGGTCCATAGTGGAGTGTGCGATCTTTGCATAAGCAACGCCATCGGTTTTTTAATCGGCCAAAAGTATTTTCAATAACCACCCTCGTCTTTCCATGGACTGCTGTGTATTTGTATGCTGGAGTCCCCTCAGCAGCATCCGGAATTGGTGTCATTAACCAGGGGCGTTGTGGATAGCCGGAATCACCTGTAAATATTCAAAACTTTAATTCCCAAATTGTTTTTATCATAGGTAAGGTAAACTAGCTGACCTAGCGAACTTTGTGTCCCCATTTTTTACCCGATTTTTCAATTATTTTACTTTAGTAAAAAACGTGTTCTGACTAAAACGAATACAACAAACAAAGAATTATCAAATTTAGTATTAGTATAGTCGTTTGAAAATTATGCGTCTACATTAGATTATACATACATTCGGCAAATCATTTTTATTTATTTATGTAGATGGATGAATTTACTTGATTGTTACTAACCTAATAACCATACATGTTCATTATTTCGCTGTAACTCCTGCATGTAGTTATTAGCTAGGCTATTGTCCCATATGAAAGCGTCATGGGTGGCTCCTCCATATTTTGCATTCAAATTTAAAATTCGGCAGTCACTATCACATATCTAAAATAAAGAGTAAACCATTAGTAGGTACACTGATATACCATAGTAAAGTGGTAGAATACATAACTAGTTACAAAAACTAAATGCTTACCATTTGTACATTTAGTGAATGAAAATGTTTTCTACAATAAAATAAATGTTCAATTTCTTTACTGGGTGTAAAAATATGGAAATGGCATCCATCAATGCATCCTATAACTCCAGGGAAACCGTACTTCGCAAAAAAGCTGAAAGACAAAAATAAATATATGTTAATAGACAATCATATGGTAGTATTAGAAATTAATGTTACAATAGTATACTATAACATTATGTTTCAAACATATTTCTACAAAAAAATACTTAGATACATTTTCCCTAATAGATATTGCAATGTTCATACTAACTTGCTTTTTATTAGGTCTCTATCAGCTCGAGTACTTGGGAATCTTATAAAGGTGTTAAGGATTGCTGGAGTTACAAGAGCATCAGTGACTTCCTTTACACATTTGCTCACTGTTGTTTGGCCCAAATATTTAGCCATTCCCACTATTCGCTGATATGACCCAGTGGCATAAAAAGATAATGCACAAAGTACCTGTAACATAAAATATTTACTTATCCACTCACATTTTGTGATATTAAATACTAAGTAAGTTATAGTTAGGTATCCCCTTCCATTTCAATACTGAAATACAAGTAGGTAGAAGATATTGAATAGGTATACTTATGTAGCATCAAACCTTAAGTTCTAGACTAATTCTAGAACTCGATGTTAATGATGTTTTTTGTTGAAGTTGCTCACAGAGGAACATAAAAGCTTCTTTATTTAGGCGATATCTATTTTTAAATTCGGTTTCATTTATGTCCAGTGGGTTAATTCTATTCCTAAGTTTTGCTCTGCGCGTAATTTCTCTATAATGATAAAAAAAAAATATAAGCAACTCAAATCTTTTTCAAACACATTAATTCTATAGGTACGCAAATAAATAAAATATGATTTAAGTACTTACCTTGTTTCTCGTGATTGATATCCATAATTTTCTAGTAAATTTGCCGCCAAAAAATAATATATGGTACTACGTTCATACAGTGGCGGTCTTTGCATTTTAAATTATTTTGGAGCTATTAATAATTGTTCCAATAACTTAACAATAATTTTAAAACACTTTTATTCACAAAACTAACTCTAAACAAAACATAAACACGGTTAAAACTTTATTTTTACACTTTTCGAAACCTTTCTCACCGACTATTTTCAAGTGAAAAATGTTTCGAGCATACTCGTTAGCCAGCCTTCGAGAGTTTACATTACCGTACGTCAAAACAATGTTCGTGCTATCAAAAATCTCACAATTGTTTATAAGTTTCGAGTTTCGTTTACCATGTCGTTTCGATTTCGATTACGAGAGCGCGCTAAAATCATTCGTGCTGCCATGTTTCGTTTCCTTTTACGCCCGATAGGGGCGCTGTACAATTCTCATACAAATGTTACTCGATTTCGATACGAATAACTTTTCGCAAATATTCGTGCTTGGCCTACAGACTGCGACGGTTATCCGGAACACACGTACCGGTTAATGAATCAAGAATCCAAAAACAAATGGCGCTGCAAGACGTGCACTAAGAAAAAGACTATCATTTCAACAGAGTCATCCAATGTAACAACTAGGAAAACACCGACGTATTCTGCAAAAACGTCTTTGAAAACTCACATAATGAAAATACAGTCGACCCCTGAGCCTGACCAGGATTCTCACGTATTGACCGATTGCGATACATCTTACGAAATTGATACCTCGCCGAATAAACTCTCAAAGAGTGTAGACGGTACAACAACTAATATATCTTCAATGTCTGATATGCAAGATACAATATCCCATCTGACTATAAAACTAGAAAGCACGGAGTATGAGTTGGAAAACACGATATTAGAAAACAATGATTTAAAAAGACAAGTTAATAAGCTGACCCAAGAAATTAATGTCATAAAGTCGTTATGTCATGTATCTACAAGCAAGGAAAGCAGCCCTCTAAACAATGACAAAAAGAAGAGACACTCTCGTATAAGTCAAATCGTGTCGTCTACCCCCTCCTCGCCGAAAGTGGCTATAAATCCGGAACGGAATAATAACGTTATATATTTACATCTGCAACAAAATATCTCAGCCTTACAAAAGGAACTACAAATCGCAGAAAATGAGATAAAAAATCTAAACACTCAAATACAGGATTTAAAGCAATCTCTTATGACACCAAAAACCGACCCAATTTTTTCAATCCAAGCCAATACTAGTACAATTAACCCAATTGCTCCAGAGCTAGAAAATCACATACCTGGGAAA
The DNA here is from genome assembly GCA_963082905.1 of Oligia fasciuncula. NCBI lineage: Eukaryota > Metazoa > Arthropoda > Insecta > Lepidoptera > Noctuidae > Oligia > Oligia fasciuncula. The sequence goes on along the minus strand of OY720394.1, from coordinate 610,523 downwards.
ATAATAAGGATTTTTGGCGCGCAACAATGTGTAGGTCTTGCTGCGGCTCTCATACATTCAAGAATGACCACACAGTATGAAAAGTATAGAGTCCTCGCCCATACGATGCCAAATGCACAGAGCGACTCAATAACAAAAAGCTGTACGAACATAAATCCACGACCAGGTGACAATTTTGTAATATCTTTAGGGGAAAATGACTACAATATTGGACATGTATTATCTCAATTAAAAATTATACTACAGAAATTTTACAACAATAGTATAATAATATTAAATGTTTCAAAAAGTAGCCATTTAGATGTCGACACATTGAATAATCGAATCAAAAATATTTGTAAACATTATAAAAATTGTCATTTCATTGATTCCGTACACCACAACGTATCTGACATCTGCAAAACAATAAATTACATATTAGATTGTGAATATTACAACCAAAAATACTTAAATCCTGCTGAGCTCAGGAAGCACCTTGTGAGTAGCAAATCAAGTTCTTTGCCAAAAAAGGAGACAAATGTACAGACGCCAGCAGGTCAACCTACCCGAAACTGTCAGATTTTCCCAATCAACCTTGAACCTTATGCTTTAGCAATAAAGTCGAAAATCTAATAAAGAAATCTGACAGATTGTAGTAACTTGATGTGCTGGCGTCTGTACCCAAAAAAGGAACTATTCCCTTTTATTTTAGAAAGACCAACACTGGAACTGAACAAAACGTAAACTCTCATCTTCATTCTGTGGTGCAAAAAAAAGGTACTATACCATATTATTTTCCCACACTTCCAAAGAACGAAACATTTTTTCGTACCGATAAACACAACCCCTACATCACACAACTTTAGGATACTCCACCAAAACATTGCAAGTGTTCTATCTAAACAGGAACTACTGGAGTTAACATTGCAGGAAATGCGTGACCTACATAATGACCCCCATGTGATTTGCCTCTCCGAAACATTTATTAAAAAAGGCAATGAGAACTACCTCAAGCTATCGGATTATGATATGGCTACAAATTTTTGCAGAGATAAACAAAGAGGTGGTACTTGTATTTTAGTCAAAAAAGGTATAAACTACAAAGAATTACAGTTTATAAAAACATATGCATCGGTAAATACGTTTGAGGCTTGTGGAATAGAGTTAGAAAATAAGAAATTAGTAATTATTTGCTTATACCGTACACCCCAATCTGATCCAAATCAATTTTTAACTAAGTTAGATAGTATCTTACATCATTTATACAAGAAATATAATTCTAGAACACGCATAGTTTTAACAGGCGACTTTAATATTAATACATTGAAAAGAAGCAAAATCACACAAGAATTTCAAGACTTAGCAAACATTCACAATTTAAAAATTCATATTGAGGTTGCTACTCGAAAATGTTCTTGTATAGACCATATTTTGAGTAATATACCTGACGCAATCCCAGCAGTTCTACCACTTTATCTCTCGGATCACGAAACTGCACAAATGCTAAGCTTTCCTTTAAGGCTTCAAACAACAGCCGCTATATACCATATATACAAAAGAGACTACAGTCTGGATAATAAGCGTAAATTCCGCGAATGCTTACAAAATCTGTCCTGGGCAAATATTTATATGGAAAGCGATGCAAATACAGCTTTCAGCGCTTTCCATGACTTAATATGTTTATTTTACAATCTCTGTTTTCCAAAAGTTAGGATAAAGATAAACTTAAACAATAAAAAAAAGCGAACGTGGATAAGTAATGGTCTTAAACAGAGTTCTAAAACGAAGCGTTACTTACGATACCAATATTACAAGAATAAAAAATTAATAAATAAGAGTAGATATACCTCATATTCAAAACTTCTACAAAAGTGTATTTACAATGCAAAAAGGAATGCTAATATAAATTATATGCATAATAATGACAATAAATGTAAAGCCGCATGGACAGTCATAAGAAATGAAATACACACGGATCCCAAAAACAACATTGAACACATTAAAATTGATAACACCATGCTTACCAAACCAGCAGAAATAGCCACTGCCTTCAACAGTCATTTTACAAATTATATTCCTAGTCAAAACTGTACAAAGAGTTGCCGCAGTGATACCCTAACTGCTAACTCTATGTTCCTCACACCTATATCCGAAAATGAGGTGAGGAAACAGATATTATCGTTGAAAAATACCAACTCTGAAGGCTATGATGAACTTAACACCCGTATAATTAAAATATGTGTTAATGAAATAAGTGGGGTGTTGACTTATCTTATTAACCTGTCCTTTTCACAAGGAGTGTTTCCTAATGGTTTAAAAATATCTGTCGTCAAACCGATATTCAAAAAGGGTGAAAAATGTGACATAAATAATTATCGCCCCATAACACTGGTACCCATCATTTCAAAAATCTATGAGAAATGCATGTATCACAGACTGGTTAACTACTGTGAGAAATTTAATATTATAAAAAAAGAGCAGTTCGGCTTTCAGAAGCATAAGTCCACGTCCTTAGCCATCTTTTCACTTTTGAAAGCAGTATTGAATAATATTAATAACAAACAGCTAACGACAGGTCTATTCTTTGATCTGTCAAAGGCCTTTGATCTGGTTTCACATGAAATTTTATTAAAAAAACTAGAGGCTATCGGTATTAGAGGACTACCACTTCAGTGGATATCGTCGTACTTAAGTAACAGACAACAGAGAGTGACTGTCACTAAACTTATTACTAAATAATGATAGAATACTCGTCTGAATATATAATTATAAAACGTGGCGTCCCCCAGGGTAGCATATTGGGCCCTATCTTATTTCTACTCTATATAAACGACATAGTTAATGTAACTAATCACAAATGTTTCCTTTTTGCCGATGACATTTCCATAATTGTCACTACCGATAAAAAATATAAAACAATTGCGGATCATGAAGCGGACATTAATCATACAATAGACAATCTAATTAATTGGTTAAATAATAATAATTTATCTATTAATCTTAATAAATCAGTATATATACAATTTAATAAATCTTATAATAATACATTTAATTTTAAAATGGACATACCAAAAATTATACAAGTAGCACGAACTAAGTTTTTAGGATTAGTAATTGACGCACATTTAGACTGGAAAGCACAGGTTGAAGCTGTATGCAATAAAATAAATAGATTTGTCTATGCTTTGAGACAAATAAAAAAAGTCACTAATATGAAAACGGCTGTGATGTCATACCGCGCATATGTGGAGTCTTCATTACGGTATGGACTTATGGTGTGGGGAAATAGTACTGACCACAATAGAGCATTTGTCGCCCAAAAGGAATGTTTACGAGCAATTTACGAGATTCCATCTGACGAATCATGTCAACCTATATTTAAAGAGCTTGGTTTGCTACCGTTACCTTCATTATATATAGGTATATGAAGCATGTATGTTCGTTCAAAAACATAAGGAACTATTCAAAACAGCAGAAGAAATATGCTCTCGAAGTAGGCGAGACCAATACAAACTTGTGTTGGATGTGCTACCTCGATCAGCGAAATATAATAAAAACTCTCTAGCTATGTGTGTACGCCTGTATAATAAACTGCCTAAAATATTTAAAACATTGAATTGTAAATTATTTAAAATTAAATTATATAAGTGGCTCAACAATAATAATTTCTATAGTATTAATGATTTTTTAAATATGAATACAATGTAATATAATTATTCTCAATTCCATAATGTATTTTTAGTAAGTAAGTTTGCACGCTTTAGTTTTAAGCAAAACATGTTTGATCTCATTTATCTTTAATAACACCTTGTATACCATGTTTTATGCAAATAAAAATATCTTATCTTATCTTAAAAATACTATGAAATCATATCAATTCTTACAATAAGCATGTCCCAATTACCATCTTATTTCCAAAACTGGCAACATAAACACCTCTCTGAATACTTGAATCAAAATAATAATCTTTTAAATTGAAATATTTTCTGCAGACCTTTGCCAAGTAACGAAAGCTGTGGTGGGATTTCAAATATTATCAGTTATTTTTTAAATATTATTAATTTGTTGTCCGTACTAGGCCACAAAAAATCCATGTCCTTTGTAGTTACATGTTGCCAAAATCAATAATGACTGTGGGTTGCAATTTATTTTTTAAATAGTAATTAAGTATTAAGAAATATAATAATTAAGGAACGTTACGTTACGTTTACAAAAAATATACAAAGTCTCCTTAATGTATGTACTTTCATAAAAATATAATTTCTTCCCTGTTGTTGGATGTCGATAGCTATAAGAGTAGGGGAAGACCAAAGAAACGATGGATGGACTGTGTGATTGATGATATGGTTAGAAAGGGGATCACTACCGAGATGACGACTAATAGAGAAGTACGGAAGAAAAAGACATGTTGCGCCGACCCCAAATAAATGGGGATAAGAGCAGGAGAATGAATGATAATCTCTTCCCTGTTCACAGCAGCTTCGAATAAAAGCCCAGCCTCCATACAAAAACCTAACATGTCCTTTGTACGGAACCCTCGCCTCGGTTCGCGAGTCCGACTCGCACTTGGCCGGTTTTTTTTATTTATCATTTTAATTGATACTAAAAATAAATCAATTGGAAACATCGTCATTATCTTCGGTGTCGGTGTCATTATCATAATTTTTTCTATATTTTCAGCTTTTTTTCGCTTATTTCTCTAATTAATTCATAATCAGGATTTCTGTCTAAAACTTTTTCTAATTTATTTAGTATTAGATGTCCAACTTAAAATTGTTCTGACTTCGTCAAGAATTTCTAAAGCCAGCTATTGATAAACTATGTTGTTGCAGTCTAGTAAGCGATATTTCTAAAGCCCGCTATTAAGAGTAAACTAGTCGCGAGCTTGAACTCACTGGTGGTCATGGCCAAAAAGCACGCTGTCTCACTTGGCTTCATGTCTGACAGAGCTAGTATCAGTGATGAGCAGTTAGACGCTAGTCTACACGCACAACGTCTAGTTCTCACGCACAGAAACACCGTTCCGAACTAATAGGCGTTTAAAAAAAAATTAAAAGTGCTTTTGAAAATCGAGTTTTATGAAAAAACCACTGCATATATCAATTATAAATAAAGTTTATTGAAATCTTCGATAACTGAACTTTGTCGGTAGGGACTTGGTTTTGAAGATTTTACAGTTTATTTCTTACTAGCTTCTGCCCGCGACTTCGTCCGCGTGAAATTTCTTGTACCCCCACCCCGTCGCAACACTTCGTATTCGCTTAGCGTTCATTCTGACTTTTTTTTTTTTTGCTCGGCTCCTAAGGGTCATAGCGTGATATTAAATAGCCTATAGCCTTCCTCAAGAATTGGGCTATCAAATGCAAATTTATTTTTTCAAATCTGACCGGTAGTTCCAGAGATTATCGCGTTCAAACAAACAAACTCTTCAGCTTTATTATTAGTATATAATTAATAATTTTATTTATTTCAGGTAAATGACACCCATTAATGATACACGTATACAATCAACTAAAATCAGATAAATTACAATAAAATCAAATCAAATCAAATGAAACCAAATGGAAAAACATAATATATAAAATTATATGAAATCAAATCAAAATAAATCAGAATAATCAAAATAAATAATCAAAACAGTAAAACTAACATAAAAATAAAAATGAATAAATAATCATAATCACACCAATAAAATCAATACAATCAATACCTCCTCTCCGACACTGCCACAGCAACATGTCTGCTGGAACAATGTCGGATGAAGGGGCAGTCCAGCCTTCCCGCAATCATCATGAGAACGATGTTGGGGCTACCCCGTACCCTGCGCACCAAGGACGCGGCGCGCTTGGTTTACACCCAAAGTCACGTTAAAAATGGCAAGAAAAACGAATCTTTGTTGGCTCGTAAGATTTTATTTTACTATTCTGTTTCCGTACAGACAAATTAATAATAAATCTAAACGATATATCATGTTTAACTTTGGATGCACAATGTCAAACAGTAATACTCGCCCGCGCTCTGTTTCGTTTGATCCACGATTTTTTGCCCACCCTGTATACAATATCAATTTATTTGCCTTTTGATTAAAGACAATAAATTTTGAACTACAAATTATCATGGGAAACATAATATCACGCCTGTAATCTCCGACGAGTTAGGCAGACGTGTACAGTCACGAGCAAAAGTATGTATACACTTGGCTATAAATATGGAAAAAATATCGACTAGTGGCACCCTAAAACAAAACATTTGCATTTGACACAATTTTAGTATGGAACCCTAAAAAATCTAAAGTGAATCAATAATTTATCAAATACAGGGTCAAGTTAAATTTGCTAGCGAAACTGCAGACGTCATTTTTTATTTTATTTATTTATTTAGGGACAAAAAACAGTTACACGTTACAACTTGAATATCGGAGCTAATTAGATTTATTTAATAAACGTATAACCCACACTATTGTCCACGGATTCAATTAATAAATATCTAAAAGAGGAAAGGACGGACGGTCACATATTAATTTGTGAATTAAAAGAAAAGCAAGTTATGAAAGGTTGTCAGTAAGCAAAGCTATGGCCATTTTTTTTAATTTTGCAGGAGAACATGCAAAAATATCTGAATCGGTAAAGTGTGTGTTATAAGTTACTACAAGGCGACGGAGAGGTGCCCGCTCACCGGCGTTTGTTTTGCACTTCTCAGTGTAAAACAGACGAGGAACGCGCACCTCTCGCCGTATAATAGTTCTAGGTACTACGTAACATAATTTATTGGTAAGCTCAATACAATCAAACTTATTATTACAAATGCCATGCAGCATCATGGCCATGAGGAGCGTACGTCTGGACTCTAAACTCAAGAGAGTGTGCCGTTTGAGTAGTTCTAACGTTCTAAGTAAGATATTCTCGAGTGATAAAATTTATACTGCACGTTACGTAGGATTTTTTTCTGAACCATTTCAAGTCTATGTGAGTATTTGTCGTAGAAAGGACTCCAAATAGGAACAGCATATTCTAACTGGGAGCGAATCAGGGTCTTATAAAGAAATAAGAAAGTAGATTTTTTTTTAAAGTCCTTAGACGATCTCATGACGAAACCATACATCCGATAGGCCCTGCTAATAACATTATCAATATGAACATCAAAGTGTAATTTGGAATCCAGCAAGATTCCAAGGTCTCGCGTGGACTCAACCTTTTTCAAGGCAAAACCATGCAGGGTATACGTGAAATGAATTATATTTTTATTTTTGGTAAATGATATAGAGTTACATTTAGGTAAGCTGAGTTGTAACTTGTTATCTAGGCAATACTGAGAGAGTCTGTGGAGATCTTCTTGAAGCAGTAGGCAATCATGAATATTCGAACAAGATTTATAAATTTTCATATCATCGGCGTACATTAGGAAGGCTGAGTTAATAAAACAGGATTTAATATCATTAATAAATAGAATAAAGTGGAGTGGGCCCAACACGGAACCCTGGGGCACACCAGATTTCACGAAAAAATATTCTGACTCGTAACCGTTTATAACAACTTTCTGAGTTCTGTTAAATATATAAGACGCAAACCACCTAAGCAAACTACCTCTGATGCCGTTGAAGGCAATTTTATCCAAAAGCAATTTATGGTCCACCCTGTCGAAAGCCTTCTGAAAATCCGTGTACACTGCATCAACTTGGATGCGGTTGTCCATCTTCTCAAATAGGTAATTTGTAAAAATCATAAGATTTGTGGTGGTTGATCGACATTTAACAAAACCGTACTGTTCTGGAATGATAAGATTACGCAGATAGGGAAATAGCGAGCTATGCACAAGATTCTCAAAAAGCTTTGACAAGGTAGACAGTATCGAAATAGGGCGATAGTTTTTGATATCGGTTTTATCACCACTCTTATATATAGGTGTAATGTAGGCTCTCTTCCATACAGTGGGAAATACTCATTCGGTTAAACACTTATTAAAAATTATAAGTAGTGGTAAGTGGTCATGGGTATCGATATCTACACATGTTGGTTACCATGCTCATAAGATCATAAACTGCAGACGTCATAGGTATCGATATCTACACATGTTGGTTACCATGCTCATAAGATCATAAATTATAACATAAAAATCTATAATATAAAAATGAATCGCTGAATGTGTTGCTAAGCGCAAATCTCGAGAACAGCTGAACCGATTTCGCTAATTCTTTTTTTAGAATATACCTTGAAGTACGAGGATGGTTCTTACGCAGAGAAAAATTTAATATATCTATGGGAGTAGGGTAGGAGTAGTGTAGGAGTAGGGTAGGAGTAGGATAGGAGTAGGGTAGGAGTAGGTTAGGAGTAGGGTAGGAGTAGGTCAGGAGTAGGGTAGGAGTAGGTTAGAAGTAAGGTAGGAGTAGGGTAGGAGTAGGGTAGGGGTAGGGTAGGACACCACGCAAACGAAGTAGCGTCGGGCAGCTAGAAATAATTTATATGGCAAAACAACGTTTGCCGGGTCAGCTAGTTTGAAATAAAATTAAGTAGGTAAGTATAAGTTTAGTATTAAAACTATTAACCTATACAGTCCGTTACAGCAAGTAAACACGTGCCGTCTTATTCCAAAACACGATCTAAATTTAGTACTGGGATCATTACTAGGTTTAAACCAGGACTAATTTTGTCGTAAGCATCGCGTTTGTGCTGTTGTTTTGCTTCAATTTATCCATCATAGTGTGGAGCAACTTCCGCACGTCACTGCTTATCGTTTAAATCTTTTTAACGATAGAATCAATGTAAACAAATACAATGCCATAGTGGATGAGATGATGCCCTGCAGTGGGACAACCGGCCATGCTGGTGTTATTGTTAACCGATTCGTTGCGGATGGCACGTTTCAGTGCCATCACTTCTTTTGAAGTGTGGCGTCAGGCACGGATATGTGTCATTTTGAAATCGATGATAACTCCTTCAATTAAGTTTTATGGAAGTTTTACCTGAAACCAAACTATCTTCATTTTTCACGTATATTAAGCTCGTAGCCTTCGTTTCTGGATACTGTAATATTTTTAAACAAATAGGGGGCACCAACCTTTTTGGAAGTTGAAGTATTTGATATTAAATCATCATATTATGATAATAAATTATAAATGTATTACAGTAAAGCAGCTAAATCACTTTGCTGCGGTTGTCTTTAGCTTGAAAATATGCCGAGTTGCGTATTACGTTATTGCAAGTCTCGTTATGGTAGAACGACTGGATCTAACTTCAGTTTATTTTCGTATGTATTATTTATATTTACTCAGTAATTTGAATTAAATAATTTTCATAGATAGTTCTAGAATATTTCCTAATTTTGTAATAAACGCCATCTATTGCTGAGTAGCTTTACTATTGCTCCAGTAAAATGACAGCTTAAGTGTTACCACTTTTTAATGAATTTTTTGACAAAATAATCGATTCATTTTAGTAACATTCAGTTCAAAATCGATCATGATTGTTAAATTGATTTTATAAAAGAGGATAATAATTATTAGAAGATTATATTTATAATGAAATGAAATACATGATTACCCTGTATTTCATTATAAGTTTACAACAAAAACATTGAGCAATGGTGTCGATTCTCTTGTCACAAATGCCTCTAAACTAGACTAAAAATCACTAAAATTTAGTTTATTCCTGTCAAACGACAATTTACCATTCTGAAACTGACTAAAGTGACACAACTTAACTATATTTTAGTTTGACAGCACTAAGATGGCACTGAGTTATTAATCTATTGAAAATGGCAATTTTGCTATTCTGAATTTCACGTATTTCGCCTAAAATTTTGGTTGTCTAACTAAATCGAACTAAATCTGACTATTTTTAATCTAACTTAGCAGTTTTTATTTGCGTAGTTTAATTATAAACAATTGAAATTTGTTATGCAAAAATTTTTAGACCCAATTTAATACCTCATAATCAATCAAATTACTAGGAAATGCAAAATAAGTTGAAAAGGTTGAGCACATCTGTATTAAATAAGTCACTTACCTTCCATTTCCACAAATACACTTGTTTCGCCACTTTTTATCGCTTAAAACAACGTGCCTGACCGTTCACGTTAGATTTCACATGTAAACTAAAAGTATTCGAGCTTTGAATACGTAAAAAAATGTCAAAACACTGTTTTCTTTTCCGCATGGCTGAAGACACAGATGAGTGTCATTTAATCGTATGGCGTTGGGCACTGATCAGTGTCACGTTATTTTTGTTCGACGCCACGGCTAGAAGTTAGTGAAATTAGGCATCGCAACGAATCGGTTAAACAAATACAACACCTGACACTACAGTTAGGGTGACATTTATCTGATATTTTTAGAATGTGGCCATATAAAAAGTTTTAATTAATTCCCTGCCTCAAAAGTCATGCGCCAAACTCTTATCATATAGGTTACTTACACCAGTCTTAACTGCTACCAGTACCGCTGGTGCGACACGGTGTCACAGAGCACAGTACAGCTCGCTCGCGTTGTGTTGCAGCTGGCGAGCCACGCGGAGTGTATCGACATCTTCGGCATGGTGCACGCCATGCGGCGCGAGCGCGTGTGGATGGTGCAGACGGAGCAGCAGTACATCTGCATCCACCAGTGCCTCGTGGCCGTGCTGGAGGGACAGGACCTGGCCGCGCCGCCGCACAACAACCACAACCACCACCTCAACGCCGCCTTCGAAGGTACGTTCACAACATATTTTTGTGTAATCACCATGTATTAACTACATGGCTATACATTTTTAAATGTCGCGGTCGTTCATATTATTATTTGTTTGTATTTATCGTATGGAGTCTACGGGTAAAGACCGATCGGTAGAGGAGGTTAACATGTGAGTGTGAACGCTAGGTGGAGGGTAGGGGAGGGTAGTGGAGTGGCGGCAGCGGAGCGACGGGCGCGCGTGAGTGTGTGTGCGCATGCGCATGCGAGTGTGCAACTAACCGTGTCGCACGTGTGGCCTGCCAGCCGGGCGCGAGACTCACGCGGTTTTCTGTTGCAGACGACGAGGGCATCGCGGAGTCGGGCATGTGACGGGCGCGACGCGGCCGGCCGAGCGACGTGCCCACCGCCTTATGTACTTAATTGATGTTTTCCGGATGAGATCGCTTGGATGCAGTAGTGTTAAGTTTTGTACTAAAATATTTTTATAAAAATGTACATTAATAAAATGGACCAATCGTTAATTGTATAATAGACTAAGTTTAAATAATTAATTTGTTATTTTTTTACGTTGGTAATATAATGAAGCGAAGCAGAGACAACTCATACCGTGCCGAGTCCTAACCAATGGGATCGTCGCGTTTATTTTGCTTACCGTGTCCTACCCGAAAGCGACAGTCGACGATCGCTTTTGGTTAGGACGTGGCCTACAGCGAACCGACTGCGTGGTCGCGCCGACAGAGAGCGCATTCCGATTTCCGAATAAAATGAGTGACGTGTACGCGTACGCTCGATTGCCTTGGTTAGGACGCGGAGTCAGGCAAAGTGAACGCAACGAGCGGGCGCGACCTCTGCTTCGTGCCCTATGTTGCATGTGTACACTATTTATTTTATGAGTGTATTTTGATATCCATGTTAAATGATTATAAATAATAGTTTTATATTTACTCAATTAATTATCAAATAAGCATGAGTTATATATCTTGAATCTCAAAAGTGTACTTAATCTTTTTACATACTTAAATATATTTTTACTGGACATTGCTCAATTAATCGTGAATTCAAAGTAACATCTCACTTGAAATAATGTTCGTCTGATGCGGAGTAAACTGTACAATTTCTACTCATAGCTAGGATGAAGTAACGCCAAGCAGAAGAAGAGTTGCTGTGTTATTGACTAGCCGTACGGTGCGGTCAGTAACGAAAGTCGATCAACACAACAGACACTATAGTTTTTAATACACTGCTTTTCAGCATTTCATATTATATTAACTTACATCTGTTTCGATTTATTATATTGTGCTCAACAATTAGTGTCACTGACTCTGTCAGGGCGACCATCAGGGATTTTAATTTTGATAACACAAAAAATTTGTTGCTAATTAGTCGAAATTTGTCGCCAAATATCAGAATCTGACGGTCACTGGTTCAAAAGATATAAGGGTTTATAGGTGGCCGATCTGGAGAGAGTCTCCACAGCAGAACCACATATCATTTCTCAAAAACTAGGGCACCTAGCAAAGATCTGTTTTCTCCTATATTTTGTCGTCAATTAGTCGGAATCAGTCGCCAAGTATCAGAATTTGTCGGTCACTGGTTCAAAAGATATAAGGGTTTATAGGTAGCCGATCTGGAGAGTCTCCCCAGCAGGGCCACATTTTTATCTCAAAAACTAGGGCACCTAGCGAAGATTTGTTTTCTCCCATAATTTGTCGCCAATTAGTCACAATTTGTCGCCAAGTCACAGATTTAATCGGGTCTTAGTTTAGGAGATAATTATAATGAGTTCAATTAGTAAGGTATAGTCCAAGAGCTAGATCGAAGAGTTCGCGGAAAATTGCCAAGAAAAAATATTTCTATTAATTTGGGTACTTACCTAATATACTTCTAATTTTATCAGTCTAAACTCCTGAGAAATGTCCGAGAGATATAAATTCTCAATTAAATACATGTTTTTATGTTTTAAATTACTAAGTTAGAGTGGCTTAAACTTCTTTGAAAACATTAAACCTTGCTCTTGGTCTATTTGCATGCAACTGTTTTACCAGTTTACAATGATAAGCTCTAATTAACGTAAATGAAACGGAGCGCAGCGATCTATCTGCCAGCGACTAAGTAGTAAGTGTACATTGTGTTAGATAAATAATTTATACTAATATTATAAAGCTGAAGAGTTTGTTTGTTTGAACGCGATAATCTCAGGAACTGCTGGTTCGAATTGAAAAATTATTTTTGTGTTGGATAGTCCATTTATCGAGGAAGACTATAGGCTATATAACATCATGCTACGACCCTTAGGAGCCGCGCAGCGTGTGGCACCGCGGGGAACAGCTAGTTACATATATTTATTGTAGATTTGTCTATAGGTAATGAATACAGCTTTCCTTTGGTGGGTTGAAATAATAGAATAAGTTTATATTTATTTAATTCGAAACAAACATTTCTCCATAAGACGTCATAGATACTGTCTAGAAACTACAGAAAGTACTTTGTACTTGCTTGTACCACTGTATGTACCACTGTATGTACCACTGTATGGGGAAATTGAATTCTTTCATATCTTTTTAATTACATACCGACTGAATCTGTAACTTTGCAACAAATTGCGACAAATTATGGGAGAAAACACATTTTCGCTAGGTGCCCTAGTGTTTGAGATATAAATTAGGCCCTGCTGGGGAGACTCTCTCCAGATCGGCCACCTATAAACCCTTATATCTCTTGAACCAGTGACCGACAAATTCTGATATTTGGCGACAAATTTCGACTAATTATAGTTGTCAAAACTTAATAGGCCCGTTTGGACATTTGAGAAAGACCCTAGAATGTAACTTGGAACGAAACTGAAAGAAACAATAAAATAATAATAAATTACATAGTGTTTTAAAAAAATACATTTTTTTTTGGCGCGTTAAATATATTCTTTTTACACTTACTATAAAGTAGCATGCAATTTCTAATTATTACGAAACGTCTCAAAAACAGTTACGTTTTCAATTTTTTTTTTTAATACTAGTGTTGTAACCAATTAATTAATGAATTTCACAATCTTGATTCGATTTTAATAGTAATTAAATATTCTGTAGTGATCTTTACTGAAAAGAATGAGCTTGGCGCTCAAAGCCGTAAATAAAATTTTGAATTGGCGACACTGGTTTCTGTAGAATGGCTTGTCTCTGACCAAGCGGCACGGCTTCGCTTTTGGACTATTTCTGTTTATTAAGACGTTAACCTTGGCTCTTCTATTTTGGACATTGATTTAAAGATAGTGATTTGGACTCGAAAAAAAAGATTAATATCACTTTACAATACATAATCAAATCGATCAAATACTCATACAAACTTGAATCGATTTATCGTGAGTATCGAGTACCGAGTCGTATGGTTACTTCACTAGTTACGTCGCGATGACAAATGTCCAAACGGGCCTATTATATTTTGACAACTTTAGCGACCAATTTTTTGTGTTATCAAAATTAAAATGCCTGATGGTGGCCCTGCCAGAGTCAGTGATACCAACAATTGAAGTGTTAATTCAGTTTGGTTGCTGCCTGAAGACGTAACGTTGTCATGAGGACGATCTTTACTAATTGTTTGCACGACGCGACGCCATCCGTCATCATGTGATATTTAAGGAAAACATATATACTTAATTTATGTGAATAACATTCCCGATAACGAACAGTTAAAATACTAAATATGTTGTACATCCGAGAGTGTAAAGGCCCAGCAACATCACGACGACTAGCCAAACGGATCTGGCTGTTCCATTTCTAATATGTCTATGGACACGTCGGCGAGTCGTGTTGTGGCCGGGCCCTAACCTGCGTCCTAACCGAAAGCGTCGTTCGCGCGTATACGCGATTGTTTACCTGAATAATGACGTACATACGCAACTGGATTGATCGTCCGATTATGTCATATTCATATATGTACACGGGCCGTGCCCTAACCACAGCGAACGTCGCACGGACACGCGAACGTCGCACGGACACGCGAACGTCGCACGGACACGCGAACGCGTCGTCGTGCCTCCGACATAGGGCGCCTTCCGGTTTATTAAAACAAATGAGTGAAAACTGATAATGAATGCGACGATCGTGACCGTCAGGATGACTGGACCAAACAAGATATGTACATGAGACCTTGTGCACTGTTTAATACCTATTTGCTACTATTTACTACCTATAATGAAAAATTTGATAACTTTGTGCTCTGAAATATAATATCAAGCAAAATAAAGTGGTCAGCCATTCTGACTACTTCCAAGTTCTCATAGTTTTAGCGTTGTATTAACCGCGTTTTTGTAAATATTTACTACCTACCTGTTTGCTACCTTCACATATATTTTTTACACAACTTTAAGAATAATTGCTAATAATGTTTTTGCAGGCGCTTAGTGGTATAAGAACAACTTTACTTGTTTCTGCATATCCATAGTAAAGTTTTATCCATTTATAAAGTTTCGCGACGATCAAAAACCCGCGCGACAGTCGCTTTTGGTTAGGATGCGGCCTATTGCATAAAATGCACCGATTTCTTTATTTGTCTGAATATTTGATATGGATGCAAAAAATAGAACAATAAAATAATCTATTTTTATAATAAGATTTTTTTTTTATTTCCATACCGTTATGCCTCGTAGGTTCCCCTGCAACAGCGCACAATGGAAGAGGTAGATGGTTATTATTGTAACCATCCACCATCAGGTAATAAGAGTCATACGAAGACAATAAGCGTGATGAGCCTGAGCCTGACGTAGTGGCGCCTACAATGGACACCGCAGAGTACGTGACGGACACTAGCTGGCGCCAAAGTCAACTTTTTGCATCTAGAGCCTGGACTTATAGATATTGAGCCTCAGATTTATTCGAAACTTTTTTGAAAGCAACAATCTCAAATGTCACCTGCATGTCGATTCTGTAAAAATATCACCGTGAAAACTTGCGTGGAGTGAGCTGTTACTGCTGTCAGTGTCATCCAACTGATGCTAGGGATTGATTAAGCAAACATTTACAATCATAATCGAGATTTTAATAATATTTTTTATGCTAATTCCATTTATATACATATTTGAGTTGTCAAAACAAAACTATTTTGTGGGATTTTAAATTAAAATAGCAAAACAGAAACTTAGAATCACAATGTTGTTTTTTTTAGACTTGTCCTTATATAGCCTCAGGCGAGAGCGCGACGACTAAAATACTAGCTTTGAAATGTATAAAATGATCAATGTAGCACCTTATCAGTCAACCGGTCCGACAAGAAGAAGTAGTAGATGCATATAACTCACACTGAAACAACGGCTTACAACTGCGCCTGTCCTGTACAAGCAGATGGAACCAAGCCCTACATCTTGAAAACAGATGCCAGTGGTTTTGCACTTGAACAGCTCCCGTCCAGGTGAAGAAGGAAGAAGAGCACCCCGTGATGTGAAAATTCCACGAAGTTCCTCAGCCTGTACAAGTGTACCCCCGCTTAGAAGAAGGAGACGACCTGCGAACTACCACACTTCCCTCCAGTAAAAGAGGCCGCGGCGTGGACGTCTTAGAAAGCAATAACTCTCCAGTTCTTCTCGCCGAGACGTCTTCGAGAACTGAATTTTAAAAATTTTAAAATGATTTTTTTTTTTATTCATAAAATTGAACTAAGTTATCATTTCGAACACAAAGTAATTTTTTAAGCAAACATTTTGTTTAAATTAGTCTGCCGAAAATTTAAAATTTCTCCCTCAAATTGGTTTGTAGGTCCAACTTTCAATCATTTATAAGATATCCGCACGCGTAAATGTTACCTCAAAAGAAAGAGCGATTATCAAGCATGTTTTCAAAAAGGTTTGAACAAAAAAAGCACTTTACGTTTTTTAGGGTTCCGTAGCCAAATGGCAAAAACGGAACCCTTATGGATTCGTCATATCTGTCTGTCTGTCCGTCCGTATGTCACAGCCACTTTTTTCCGAAACTATAAGAACTACACTGTTGAAACTTGGTAAGTAGATGTATTCTGTGAACCGCATTAAGATTTTCACAAAAACCGGCCAAGTGCGTGTCGGGCCACGCAAAATGTAGGGTTCCGTAGTAGCCCCGCTATCACTATATAGTACGATTCTGTTGTTCTTTATTCTGAATATAATGAATATAATTATGTAATGGTAATGGTTATTATAACCATTAACTCCTAATATCTATTAGGAGTTAATGGTTATAATAACAATATATGCAAGGGTGTCCAGAGTAAAACAAAACTTTAACACATAACGTAAGCACGGAAGTCATACCTTGCAAGAAAATCTTAACACCGCGATCTACAAAAGTGACGTTACGGCACAACGCCATCTGTTATCGAATAGCGATACGAAACAACAAAATATTGATTTTCGAAGATAATTATTTAAACAGATTCGACATTAACTAATAAGAACCACTTTCTTCCTTGTAAAGCTAAAAAGTAAGAGTACGATTGCTGCCAAGTTATTATTTCAATTCACAAAATTGTAATTCCATCATTCCATCTAGCGGCAGTATTGTGAAACTTATGATAATTTATTATGGTTTTTTTATTTCATATTTTGTTTTTTAACCCTTAGAACGTAGATCCACGCGAGACACAATGGCTTTTTAATTGTTTCTGTTCAACCGGTTAATGCAAGTCTTTACCCGTCATAAACAAGTAACTATTTCGTCTTAGTCACTATATAGGATTAATAATAATAATAATAATTTTATTCATTTCAGGTAAATGACACCCATTACTGATACACGTACTTATACAATCAAATAAAATTAGATAAATTAAAATAAAATGAAATCAAATCAAATCAAGTCAAATGAAATCAAATGGAAAAACAATATATAAAATTAAATGAAATCAGAATAATCAAAATAAATAATCAAAACAATAAAACTAACATAAAAATAAAAATTAATAAATAATCATAATCACACCAATAAAATCAATACAATCAATACCCCCTCTCCGACACTGCCACAGCAACATGTCTGCTGGAACAATGTCGGATGAAGGGGCAGTCCAGCCTTCCCGCAATCATCATGAGAACGATGTTGGGGCTACCCCGTACCCTGCGCACCAAGGACGCGGCGCGCTTGCGCATGGTTGCGTGAAAGCAGTCGGTGCGCGCCTCTGCGAACATACCCGAGGCACTGCAGTATCGGGGCAGACCCATCACCGCTCTAAACGCGTTATTGTACTGGACGCGGATGGCGCCGTAACTTCTATTAGAGTAGTGAGCCCACAGACTGCACGAGTACAGCGATGTACAGTACGCTCTAAAGAGCGTAGCCTTCACCCCATTAGAGCACCGCGCAAATCTGCGGGCGATCATGTTCGCTCTAACAGACAACGCCCTCCGCTCCCGTTCCATGTCAGCGTGATCCTTGAGGTCGACAGTCAAAACATGCCCCAAGTACGTAAACTGATCAACCCTTTGCAAAGGAACCCCCTTGAGACTTACTGGAGGTATGCTCCCCGGACATTTTGCGCTAGCAGTCTCGAAGACCATACACTGGCTCTTCTTTACATTATACGATAAACCGTGACCACAAGCATACTCTTCACATATCTTTAATAATTTCCTCAAGCCGCAGACCGAAGCGCTCAGCAGCACCATGTCGTCAGCATAACTTAAATTATTGACACAAGTACCGTCAATGTGACAGCCGACATGCTGACTGCTGAGCGCCACGATCAGCCCGTTAATATACAAATTAAACAGGGTTGGAGATGTTAAGCCACCCTGCCTGACTCCGCATTCGAGCTGATACGCATCCGACATTGCCCCCGCCCACCTAACACTATTAGACTGGTGCGCATACCAGTACTGGAACATGCTGATAAGTTCCAGCGGCAAATCTATGCTCCTCAGCTTACTCCACAGCAGGTCATACGCTACAAGGTCGAAGGCCTTGGACAAATCAAGGAAGCACGCATACACCGGCGTTTTACGGTCTGTGTAGTATTTGACGGTATGCTTAAGACACAGTATAGCACTTTCAGTGGACAGCCGGGGACGAAATCCGAACTGGTTATCGTGCAGTGTTACCGATTTATTTAACTGTGCATTAAGCAAACCGTCAAACTTTTGCAGTTACAGTGGCAAGAGAAATAGGCCTGTAGTTACTCTTATCAGTAAGGTCTCCAGTTTTATTCTTCACTACAGGGACTACCACTGTTTTCATAAAGTCGGCTGGCAGGTAGGAATGGCTCACGCACAGCGAGTAAAACATAGCCAAGACCCTAGCCATGTGTGGCCCTGCGTGCTGTAGGTGCTCAATGCTGAGTCCATCATGACCCGGGGACTTACCACTCGAGATACACCTTATGGCTGTAGTTACGTCTTTCGCCCGGAAAGTAGTCCCCACCTCTCGACTGATTTCGTCAGCATTGAGCACCTCCGTCGCTGTACCCAATGGAGACTTCACCGAAAAATGGTTCTTAAAGAGATTCGCAATCTCCCTTGGGTCATTCACACCATCGATGCTCACAGGAAGGCCGGGGCGTAAGTTTTCCTTTTTAGTGCCCTTCCAGAAACCGCGGAAATCCCCCTTACAATGTTTCACAGCTAGAGCGTCCATCCTTATTTGGTCCTGATGATTTTGGCACCATTTTAATCGAGACTTGAACACTCTTCTGCTATCGCTCATTTCTTTGTGTATAAATCCTGACTTAGGCCTACCACACAACACCCACTCGAGGAACTTAGACTTGGCGACCCTGTGAGCCTCGCTGACATGTTTGTTCCACCCCGCTATACGTGGGCTAAGGATTTTGTATTTGGTACAATATTATCCAACACCCAAGTTCAACGACTGTTACTGCTAAACTAATAAAGTTTTCTTAATTCCTATAGTTTTTTTTAAAGTTCATGAAATGCACTATTATCTTGAATTTTTTCAGATTTTTCAAGCCAGCCGTTTAGCTTTTAGAGGGGGGGGGGGGGGGGGACGCCCTACTGGAACAAAATTTTTCAATTTAAAGTTTAATATTTCGTAAATGGAGCATTAAATCGAAAAACATCTTTAGCAACCTCAAGTCATTTTAGAAGGCCTATTCAACGATACCCCACATGATGGGGTAGACGACGAAAAAAAATATTTATTCCCACTTCACATGTAGGGGAGCTACCCTAAAAAAAAATATTTTCCAAAATTTTATTTTACCACTTTGTCGGCGTAATTTATATACACACTCCTGCAAAATTACAGCTTTCTAGTACTTACGGTCTCTTAGCAAAACCTCGGACAGACAGACGGACATGACGAAACTATAAGGGTTCCTTGTAGGTACTACGGAACCCTAAAAAACTAGAACTGAAACTCAAAATATTTTTTTTCATCAAACCCATCCGTGTGAGGTATCTATGGATAGGTCTTCAAAAATTATATTGAGGTTTCTAATATCATTTTTTTCTAAACTAAATAGTTTGCGCGAGAGAGACTCCCAAAGTAGTAAAATGTGTGTCCCCCCTGTAGGGTCTCCCTTGTTTTGCCGAAAAGATTTTGCCAAATTATCACTTCCCAAACAATTTTCCGCATAATTTCATTTGCCAAATTATTACTCAGCAAAAAATCTCTTCACAAATAATTGTAACCCAAACCTAATGTTTGGCAAGTGAACGTTTAAACAATAACTTGTTTACCAACTAGTATTTTACCAATTTTTATTTAGTCAAATATTTCAGTTGGAATAACTCATTTTACGCAAAATTACATTTGCCAAATATTTAGTATCGTCAGTTTTCGCAGTTTTAAGGCAGCCATTTCAATCATAAGATCTAACTTTGAAGACGTTTTATTACAAGGGTGTTTTTTCCACTTGGGACAAATTCTTTGATTCGAACCGCGAATCTAAGCAGACGTGTTTTGTGTTAATTATCATGAATTACCTCTAAATAATCACGAATATTACTTAATTTATCAATTTGCGGACTCAGTCATATTGAATAAAGTGTGTCGCGTGTGTTTTGTGCAATAGAACAACTTTTTCACAGTGCACGATGAATTAAGTACTTTTGTAAACAAAAGATAGTGTTTTTCTGTATTAGTGATGTCTAACCAAGGGTTTAGCCCTTGTGGTCGGAGCCAACTAATGCGGGGAAGTCCACCGCCTACTCCATCAACCTCTGACCAAAACCAACCAGGTGAAAGAGCGCCACCAGCATCCACAGAGGATGACTTACTGGCTGATGTCGTCGCTACGCCGGAGATCCAAAAATGGTTAGGATCCATAGAGACCATTCTGAGCGAAGTTTGCTCTACTGTTGCCGAAGGAAAAATGAATTCTGACCAGAAGCTCCGCGTCACCAATCTTTGTCGTAAAGTCGCACATGGGACATCCCAAATGGCTGTCCTGTACCAATCCCTGAAGCAAAAATCCATTCAGGCTTACAGCACCATCCAGTTCCTTCAAGAACAGCAGGTCGTTGCAAACACTTTGCACCAGTTCAAAGAGGTCGTCGATAAAAAGATAACGCAACCAGAAGCTACTTCTTATGCCAATATGGTTAAAAAGGGTACAGATAAGTTTATTCGCCCAGCAAATTTTAGTTCTGTTGCCATCTATCCTACAGATAAGAATCATTCTAGTGACGAGACCAAAACACTTGTGCAAAAAATTATCTCACCGGAGGAACTGAAACTTCGGGTCCGTAGCCTAAGAAAAATTAGGAATGGAGGCGTTATTATTAGTACCGATAGCAAAGACGACATTGCTAAATTAAAAAGTTCGGAGAAACTGGTTTCGTCGGGCCTTAAAATCGAAGAACCGTCAAAACGCCGCCCCAGGATAGCAATAATTGGTGTCCCCGTAGCCCTTAGTGAGAAAGAGGTATTGGATTGCATTTTTGAGCAAAACCTATCTGAGAAATTGCCGAAAACTACTCGAGAGGCCTTTCTAGAAACAATAAAAATGAGCCACAAGTCCGGAAAGAAAGATCGCCCAACATGTAATTATATACTCGAAGTCCCTCCCAGCATCAGAAAAATACTGGTGAACCAAGGCCGTATTTTTATAAATTGCACATCATGCCCAGTTAGAGATTTTACTTTAGTAACCAGGTGTTTCAATTGCCAGCAGTTTGGTCACGCAGCCAAGTTTTGCCGTGAAACATCTCCAACATGTAACCTCTGTGGAGAGACGGGACACTCGTTCAAAGATTGCAGCAACAAAACTTCTCCTCCTCAGTGTGCAACGTGCAAACGTTTCAAGAGGAAATATGATCACCCAACTGGTGACGTGAATTGCCCAGCACGAAAATACGCTGAAGACAATTATATTAATTCAATAGACTATGAAGGCGCCTAAGAGCGCCATCGAATAATTTGTTAGTTCGCACATAAAAAGTAGATAAGTTAGTTTTTAGTAACATGACTGATCAGCTAATCAGTGATCTAGACAGTTTTTCAGTGTCCGAAGCAATAATTTGTAATCTTGAGGAGTGCAAAAATCTTCTTCACATCGGTAAGAAAAGGTTAACAGTGCTTACACAAAACATTCGTAGTATAAACCGAAACTTTAACGGCTTTGAAGTGCTACTACAGAATCTTGAAATAAGCTGTGACATTATTGTACTAACAGAATGTTGGCTCTCCGAACAAACAACGAATACACCATCACTAGACGGGTACAATTTACACAAAACCAATAGCCACATTAATCAAAATAGTGGATTAATTGTGTATATCAAAAATAATTTAGAAGCAGTGGTAGAAGAACCCTTATTTCAAGACTGTAATTGCTTGATAATTAAAATTTCCTCCGATACGGTATTTATGGCTATTTATAGACCTCCATCTCAAAATATTGACAGATTCCTAGACTCGCTTAACTTAAACCTAGAAAAAATATCATCTTTTAAAAATATTATACTATATATGAAAATCGATACTCATGCACATAACTATCTGAACATCTGCACTTTTCATGGACTTCTACCAGCTCATTATTACCCAACACACCAGAGCGGCTCATGCCTCGACCATATCATTATAAAGTCAAAAGCACCTTCCATAACACTGGTTACTAATACGTCACTTACCGACCACCAAGCTGTTGTACTAACATTGCAAATACCTTCACCTAGAAAAACATGCATGCGCAGCTATTCTAAACTCAACATGACTAATCTTGAAAATGACATACGAGCAATTAATTTCGACTCTGTTTATAATAATTCGAGTGACCCAAATATTTCGTTACAGTGTTTCATTGATTTGTTACAATCTGCGATTAAGAAAAATACTTTAACAAAAGTAATACCTAGAAAGTATAATAACATTAAACCATGGATTACGCCCGGACTAGTTCGCTGTATCAGACACAGAGACAGACTACACCAAAAATGTAAACTTTCCCCTAACAATGAAATACTATCAGTCACATATAAGCGATATAGAAATTTCTGCAACAATCTGTTGAAAAAACTAAAAAAACAATATGACAAAGATCAACTACAGAAGGCAGGAAAAAACAATAAGCTTATCTGGAAATATATAAAAAATAACACATTTAGAACTAAAAACCCAGAACCTCCGCTCGAACTTTTAACAACCGAATTGAACCCATCCGCAGCGGCGAATAAAGCAAACAATTCCTTTATTAACATTGGGAAAAATCTGGCAGAAAAAAACTTATCCCACAGAATTTCTTCTATTCAAAGTTCATCTATGACTCACACTACACTGAACTCTTTTGTACTATTAGATACGGATGTGAGTGAAGTGTTAGGTATAATAGACGGGTTAAAGGACGTATGCGCCGTCGGTTGGGATGACATTCCTAATTCTGTACTTAAAAGACTTAAATACCTAATTGCCCCTCCACTAACTCACATTTTTCAGTCATGTTTAACCCAAGGAATATTCCCAAAATTGCTTAAAAAAGCAGTAGTCACCCCTGTTTTCAAATCCGGAGACAAAACCTGTGTTACTAACTATAGACCTATCTCAGTACTAACGGGACTCTCAAAGATTCTGGAAAAAATCATTAACAACAGACTAGTAAAATATCTTGAAAAAAACAAATTGCTTTCAGATCAACAATTTGGTTTTAGGCCTAAAAGATCAACCAACCAAGCAGTACACAAATTGACAAATTTTATAAGTACAAATCTCGATAATGGCATGCATACCCTTGGGATCTTTTTAGACCGTGCCAAAGCCTTTGACACTATTTCTTGTTCTCTTTTATTACTTAAACTGGAAAAAATTGGGATAAGAGGAACACAGTTAAAATTGTTAGCTGATTATCTTAGCGACCGTTACCAGTCTCTTAAAATCGGTCAGTACACGAGCTCTGAAATTAAAAATAGTAATTATGGAATCCCACAGGGCAGTATTTTGGGGCCCACATTATTTTTAATATATATAAATGACCTTTGCCGTTTACAACTTCAAAATGGTTTAATTATGTCATATGCGGATGACACTGCTCTACTGTTCTCAGGTAAATCAAGAGCTTGTGTCTATGAACTTGCTCAGAATGGCTTTGATATTGTGTGTAATTGGCTCCATAACAATCTATTAACGTTAAATTCAGATAAAACCAAGTTTATTCTATTTGCAATGAGAAATACTAACGATGCTTACTAACGAAAACATTCACGCGCACAATTGTAATACAAACGCTGACACAACATGCACTTGTCCCACTTTAACTAAAGCTGACTACATCAAATACCTAGGCGTCACGATTGACTCAAACCTAAACTTCCGTAAACACATCGATTTATTATGCACTAGAGTGCGTAAATTAATATATATTTTTAAGAATTTACGGGACATAGCCGACTTTAAACTAATTAAACAGGTTTACTTAGCTTTGTGTCAATCTATTCTTTCATACTGCATAACTTCTTGGGGTGGTGCCGCAAAATCAACTTTACTACTGCTAGAACGTGCTCAAAGAGCAATTCTAAAAGTCGCCACACGTCGTCCTTTCAGATTTCCCACACACCAGCTTTATATGGCATGCAAGGTGCTAACAGTTCGACAACTTTTTGTACTAAGTATAGTTTTACTGCAGCACACTGAACTAGATTT
Source organism: Oligia fasciuncula (assembly GCA_963082905.1). NCBI lineage: Eukaryota > Metazoa > Arthropoda > Insecta > Lepidoptera > Noctuidae > Oligia > Oligia fasciuncula. The sequence continues at coordinate 585,830 of OY720394.1, read as the reverse complement.
TAAACTTGTACCTTCAGACAAGAGAAGAAAGGATCTGGTTTGCACGAACGCTCAGACTAAACATGCTTTCTCAAAAAGATTCTATTTATTTCTAGGACCTTTCTTATATAATAAATTTAACAAATTGCTTAAGATATATAATGTAAGTTATAATAGGTGTAGTATAATGTTATTCGATTATTTAGCAAAACTAAATTACTCGGACACGGAAAAACTACTAGAGGTGCTGAACTAAACTAGCTGACTTAACTGTAATTAGTTTACCTAACCTAATATTATTTCATAATAATTTTAGTTATAGATTTTATATATACATCCCATAAACCTAGTTTATAATAAGGTTGCGCAAAATATTGTATCTGCTTAGATACTGGCAATTTATGTTAACTTAATTCACTGACTGTCCTATTTAACAAAATACTTTCGTAGGGAGATGGCCTGAAACACAGGTTTAAATAAACCTAGATCAGGCAACGCACTAGATTACCTTCAGAGTTTTATTTTTGGCTGTAATCTCACATTTCTCATACCATAGTCTATCCAGATTTTTATAATCCTACTAGCTTCTGCCCGCGACTTCGTCCGCGTGAAATTCGTACTTTCGTCTTAATATTTCGAAAATATGTAATACGTTTATGATCTTATCATTTATTTAGATAAATAAGTATTCGAGCCAAGTTTATAGATCAAAGGGTTTTTGTATTTTTCAAATAAACTGTATCCCCGATTTTCACCCCCCCACGGGGGTGGAATTTTGAAAAATTGTTTGGGATGTGTTCATAACTTGACTCAAAGACCCATACTCATTTTCGAGTAAGTAAATGGAAGCAAGCTGTAAAATCCAACCCTTACTCTTTATTACCCTTTTCCACCTTGGTAGGAGTCGATTTTTGAAAAATCCTAAAACACACTTTTTTATTTTTAACCGACTTCAAAAAAGGAGGAGGTTCTCAGTTCGTCGGAATCTTTTTTTTTATATAAAATTCTGATTAGGTACTCGAAGACGGCTAGACCGATTTGTAAAAAATATTTTTTTATTTGAATGGGTATACTTTGCAGGTGGCTGGAGAAATCGAAGGAACTCTTCAAATATTATAGGCGCACCGATTTGGGTATTTTTATAGTAACTCGTGCATTTGCTCTCGAAAAGCACTATTTGGTGAAGTGGAACTGATGATGAAGACCACAGATGGCCACCGGAACTACTCAATAATAAGTATTTCACGGGTTGCGATTCGATTACTTTAATATGGTTGCTAAGCAATTTATGCTCGTCACAATGCAAATGGTGAATTGGAGCTGATGGTGAAATACCAGGAGAACTCCTAAACAATTAATGTCCCTGCATCGGGAAAAGCAATATTTTGGTAAAGGCGATGAGCAAGTTGAAATTAGGCTATTGTAACTTAGATAAATCATAAACAGACCCACTAACTAATTCACCTTTCAAACAAAAAAACAAAATCAAAATCGGTTCATCCGTTCGGGAGCTACGATGCCACAGACAGACACACACACACAGACACGTCAAACTTATAACACCCCGTCGTTCTTACGTCGGGGGTTAAAAAGCGAGAAATAAAAATTTTTAACAAAAAAAAATGGACTTCCAAAAAAAACACTACAAAGTGAAAAATAACTTTAATTTCGCAAGTCGGTGGAAAAAAACTAAAATACAGATCTAAAGACACCGATTTTCGAAATTAAAGTTATTTTTCACTTTGCAGTATTTTTTTTGGAAGTCTACAAAGTTTATAAACCAAATAAATAAGATTTTTTATATAAACTGTAGGTATCCCCTTTTTTATCCCCATACGGATGGAATTTTGAAAAATCGTCTGGGATGTTTCTATGACTTGACTTAAGGATTA